>BSBN01000023.1:2634154-3951231 GCA_027924645.1 Cunninghamia lanceolata | reverse complement strand
TTGACTCCATTCACCCAATAGTGTAGGCACTAGTCAGTTTAGAATAATCTCATACAGATCCCATTTATATACTTGATTCCCAAAATATTTTTAGTAGGATGCAGTAATTAGCCTTGCATCTACTTCACCTCAAGTGCCATTGTGAGTAGGTTTCTTAATTTAAAGGTCATAGACTTAAAAATCTGCCTATCATTCAGGTATACCCACCTAAGTTTAGCAGAGCTTGAAGAGTAGGAGGTAATCAAAGTCTTTGTTACCTCATTCGTGGGCCAAAAATGTATCAAAAGATTGACACCCTCTTGTGGTCTAAAAACCTGCATTTTTGAGACCTAATAGGTTGATCATCATACACAATATTATGATTCAGAGAATCATTTTCTTCTTCATGAGCATCTTGTGTTTGATCTTTTGTTGCTTGCTCTTCTTTCTACTCTTGAGAAACTTGATGTTCAATGTTGTGCAGAGGAGATTTAGTCATGTGAGGTGGAGAAGCATTGTTATGTGGTGGAGAAACTTGTGGTTGCTCCACATTTTCAGTTCCTTTTACCTCACCCAAAATTTTATTTGTCACATCCTCTATTTCCTTTTGAATTTTTTCTTTATCACCTTCCTTCATGCTCATGAGTGTGTCCACTCTTTGCTTCGTCCTTAATTCCTTAGCTTGCATTTGAGCCAATTTATCTTTTTCTTCCTATAATATAGATGATCCAACTTTTCAAGAGCTTGTTGCCTCTACTCATTATTTATTTTAATGGCTTCTTCTCTTTTCTGCCTTAAGGTCTGAGCTAGGCTTTTCGGTACCTTTTCAATTACATCAATTGTGGGCAAGTTAAATTTAAGCATATACATAACTACAACCTTTGCAATGGTCTTTTGATCCTCAAGAGGAACCTTTGGATACAATTCAAATGTGTTCTTTAGTAGCCCATGTTGTTCAATTCTAATGAAGACAACATCTAATTGAAGAGGGCCTTCTGTAGAACTCACTAGAGGATTTTGCTTAGATTTCTTACCTTTTCTTTTCAACTTAGAGGTTTCCTCTTCACCTTCTTCTTCTTCCTCTTCAATCTCTACTACCTTAACCTTCTTCCTTTTGGCTTGAATTTTAGGTCTTGCATGCTTCTTTTCTCTAGACTTCTTCTGTGTTTGTGTTTTAGAAGCTGCCCTTCTTCCAGTGGACTCCATTTGTGCTGATCCGGAGGGAAGTGGTACATTTATTGTAGCAGAAGTGACTCTGCTAGTCTTTCTTAGACTTTGTGTAGCTGGTGGGACAATAGATGCATGATGTATCTCCTCCATAAGGGATTCTGATGTAGTTTCAGATGAAATGCCCCATATCTTGTGCATTTTACTCTATTCTTATCAAGTTGTTCCTTTGCATTTTTCTTATGCATCTTGTTCATAATCTCATCATAGGTTCCAAACATTTCAGCAGTGATGTCTTTGGGTTTGCTGAGTAGGATATCAGCATAGACCTTTATTTATTCTCTTGAGACTTCATATATTAGTCTAGAAATCCATGCAGTTCTAGGTTCAACTGCCTCCATATAGGTGTGATCCTTATTAACCAAAAATGTGATCTTTTCCCTATTTTTTTTTATAGATTGGTAAGGGATTCTTTCTTTGGCATGCATGTTGGTTTCAAGGGTTTTGAAAAAACACTAATACATTGTCTTCTAGTGATTTGGATAACTAAACCCTCTTATATGACTCTTGATTTGAGCTGCAACAGGAATATGTTGTTTCCAGACCTTTCCACTAAAGCCAGGTAATTCATTTAAGAAAAAGAATGAAAGACAGATAATCAACATACCATACCTGAAAATGTATCTGGTTTCTTTTATCCTTCTTAGATTATCCAGGAGTTGTTATTTCATGCCCTCACAGAGGTCAAAGTCTTTTCCTTCCATGACCATCTGGTATGTAATATGAATGGTAGTACTAGTGGTGGAACCCTCTCTATTTGTGAAGTAAACTTTGTAGACAAATCCCATAGCTACATAATGTACACCTGGATCAATTATGTCATTCATGCAGTTAGTGTTCTCTTGTCAAATTTTTCTCCGGTCAGTGCAGTAACCTTCTCATTCTTTATTGACTTTATCACTGGTATAGATCCTATGGAACATAACCTAGTGACTACCTTGATTACATCTTTGGTAATCTGGTAGGGTTTGTCCAAATACATGAACTCGTCATGAATTCTTCTCAATATGTATTGTACCCACTCATTCTCATCACAGAAATCAAGGCAGTCTTTCTAAATATCTAGGTGCTTTGCCTCCATATTTACATATTCAAATTTATAGATAACATCATCTTCCAGAAGTTGATTTCTAAGCTCTTCAAATTTTACATGATTAATTTCATCCAATTTTGAGTGAGCATAAATTCTAACATCTTGTATGTAAACAACATATACATGTATATTGGAAAATACTCCCTTCATATCGACCTCCATTGTCTTGAAGGGGCATTTCTTATATTTTGGTCTAGGTTTCTTAGTAACATTGACTAGTTGCGGAGTCACCATCATAAATTTCTATTAAGCTAGCAACTAGGGTTTTAAGAAGTAGTAGTTCTGATAAATACCTCTTTGTGAAATTTCTAGGGTTTTACCTTCAGCTCAATTCTCCTCAAATTTTCCAAATGCTTTGATAGAATTCTTCTCTGCTCATCTCCAGAGGTAAATTCTTAATCATGAATGAGTTTCAATTGTCCATTTGAAGGAAGTATAACTATCTTTCACTTTTCCCAAACCTTCCATAATTAATGCACCTTTGTTGGGTAGGTAACCTGCTACCAGATTGCTCTGCGAACTCATAAAGACTCAAGAACTCTCTGCAATCCTCTGCATTTTGTTATTCTACTCCAGAAATTTGGAAAAAAGATATTGTCTTTCCATATCAACATCTTCTTCAACTATTTTTATTCCAACTTGTCTGTATGATAAGATTCCACTTGCAAGTGCCACAAATTTTAAAAGGGGGAAAGAAAGAATATACCCTAATTAGCTCCCCCTACGCCTGTCTTATTTCAATCAGTAACGGAGTTCTCTACACTAGGTAGAGACACAAACTCCTCCTTCTTTTCAACACTTTGTTTTGTCTTCCTTCCCCATATCTTTGCCATTTCCTTCTTTTGCTAAGTCACAATTCTATCTATTTTCTTGTACTAAACAGGTGGTTCCACAGAACCAATTTTGCAAAATCTTTCTCTATACCCCAAATTGTTGCATTTGTAGCAAACAACATTATATTTCAGAGTTGTTGTTCTCAAAATCAGCTACGCTCGTTTTTGTAGACAACCCCCACGAAACTTGTCCGTTTCGTGAATCTACACTCTAAGCTTGCGGATCGAGACAAGATTCTCTTGATCTTGCGTGAAGTCATTTGGCATTCTAGACTAGTTTATGACATCCCTTTGAATCGGTTTCTCGATATGCTCGAAGATCATTCAAGTTGTAAATCGGTAAAAATGTCAATTTAGGTCATTTTTAGGAGTTAGTAAAATTTGAAGTCTTGATATGCAAGAGCGACAAAAAATGCCACTCCTACATATCTCTTTTTTTGACTTGTTTATCATATATGCAATAGCAGCATTTTTTGCCGCTCTTACATGTGCCTTGTCGTTAAGCATGTAAAGGCGGCAGATTTTGCCGCCATTACATGTTTTCCTCCATTTTCTCGCATGGTCGGTGAATTTTGCCGTTGTCTCATGTTTGTTGACCTTCGTGCCGGAGCGGCTGAAACTCCGGCCCGAGCAAGATTTTTGAAATCTTCGACATTGAGTGCCATTAATGGCCACTTGTGCCATTTATTTAATGTCAATTTTTTAAGGTTTTAAATACTTATTTGAGCATTCTTTTTATCATTTTTACTCTTGCCTAGCTGGTTTGTAAACCTTCTTCAATTGTATGATCACTTGCGTTTGGATTATAACAAATTTTAAATTTGCCATTGCATACGACTAGGGTTTATCACCAGCGCTACGGGTAAGTGTTTTTCTTTATCGTTTTCTTATTAAAATTTTCCATTTCTTGCTATTTAAAATGATCAAACCCTTGCTTTTCGCATATTTTGTCATTTGTATATTGTCCAAAGCTAAATTGTAGTTTTTCATACCTTTTCTTCTTTTGCATCATTTCTAAACCCTAGTTTTTCTTCAAAAAACCCCTCTGGCCAATATTATCTTGTGAGGGTTTGCCTAGTGTTTGTCTGATTGATCTCTGCATGTTCACAAGATGCGAAGTTGGCATTGTTTTTTCCGCTCATGTGATTGAAGACTATCAAAATGTAAGTGTATGGGCGGCGAAATTTGCCGCCCCTACACGGCAAAAACCTTGAAACTTCTATTATGTGCGAAGTCAGCATTTTTTGCCACCTAGACAGGTTATCAGCACCCAAACCAACCCTACATGCAATGTCGGCCATTTTTGCCGACCAAACATTGCGAGGGCAAACCAACCCCGTATGCATCATCGACGAATATCGCCGCGGGTGTATGTCTTCGCGTAATTTTGTATGGTGTATGGGCGGCAGATTTTGCCTCCCTTACACGAGGATCTTTTTCATACCCCATGTGATAGCGGGAATTTTCGTTGCTTTGACATTAATTCTTCAAACTCTTACCATATGTGGTAGCGGCAATTTTCGTCGCTTATACCAATTCAAACTCCTACCACATGCAGTGGCGACGAATTTTGCCGCCAATGCACATACAACAAAATACTCATATGCAAGGGCGGCAAATTTTGTTGCCCATGCAAAAACTGTCTCAAATTTTTCCAACTCTGGAAAATTCCCAGTTTTGATTTTCTGAGCCCACTTCTCCTCTGATTTTTGGCCAGCTCACACTATAGCCCTTTTTCAAGCGCATTCCCATAGTCGTGATCATCAACATGCAATTTTTCCAGATTGCCCATATTTTCCCTAATTGCATGATCATGACTTTTGTTGCAGTTTCTTCTGCGGAGCTTCATTCTACATCAAACTTCTTCTCGGTGAAAGCTCATCCAAATGACTGAGTTGTCCCCGAAGAAAGCAAAAGCGATGAAGTACAAATATCAAGGTGTTTTTCCAATCACCTTAGTCCATTCTAATGTTGATGACATTAGAGATACAGAGATCGGCCATGTTGATATGGCCGAGTTTGTAGAGAGGACCAAGTCTAACAACCCCAGTGCTATGATGAAGAGGATAGTTGAAAGTAATATTCATCTGGTCTCGTCCTTCCCAGTGGCAGCTCACAACACAGAATTTGTTCTTCAGTGCGCCCATTTCTATAACAGAGACACTAGGTCTGTGGTGGACGCCAGTGGTAATGTGATAGTCAGGTTGGATCCTGAGTTCATTGACAAGGTGTTCATGTGTCCTCCTGTGACAGAGGTATTGAAGCTTGACTTTGTTGAAGCTCAGAAGGTATATGACAAGAATCCAGAGAAAGCAAAGAAAATAATCAATAACAAATGGTTGAAGACTGCAAGATCAAATTTGTCAAGGTGGCCATGTAGTTTCCCTTGAAGTGATTTTGTAGAGGAAGTTGGTGACCTGATTACTCTCCTCAGCAGGATAAGAGGTTTGCCTTCCTCTTCATAGTTTCATGAATGGATGTATCCTTTCATTAAGGTCATACTCCAGTGGAAGCAAACCATTTTTTGGGGAGAACAAATCAGTAACGCTTTGCATGAGCAACTAACGAAGGTATCCACTACTTCCAAGTTCTACATGACTTCCTATTTGGTATACATTGCAGCCTCCATGAGGATTTTTCCAGGATTATCATCGGAAGGGATAGGAGAGTAGTTCCAGTATACCAATATTATTCCCAGCTGACATTGAAAGGATCAATTCATCATTTTAGGAGGGTGAATGATGCGTTCTTTGCTGTATTCTTCTGTCTTTTTGATCCCCAACTGGAGCAAAGAAGAATTTCAGATGAGGCATGGACAGTGGTAAATGACTTCGGTTGTATGTTTTTGCAATTCCCATCTTTTTCATACTTGAGGGTTGGCTTTTTCCAAGGTTACCCTTATATGCTTCCAAGATTCCCTTCAGACAAACTGGTCTTGATGGAGTTGTGCAGACAAATGATTGTCGTGCATAACAAACAAATGGAACTCAAGAAGCCTGGTTTCAGATTCCCAATGGAAATCGGCAGATATTCAGTATTGACTACCGCAAAGGCAAGGGCCATGGAAACAGAGATGTAGTTGGTCACCATGAAGTAATTCAAGAGGAGACTAAAGTTTGACTACAGGGGTGTAAAGGATAAAATCAAACGGAAAATTCAATTTCATGAACCCATGGTGGAAGATGTTTGGGTAGACTTGAGGACAGAGGAAGATATCAAGAAACTGGATTATAGCAGATTGTCCCTGGAACAAATTGAATATCTGGGACTTGCTGATATTCTAGAAGATCTTGATCTTGTGGATGATGGAGAATTGGTTGATGCCAGATATGATGCAGAACAAATTGCCAGTACTCCTCTCCCTCCAATCCAATGGTCCCAAAAGGAGTTGACTTCACTGAGGAAGAGATTTGAGCCCATATTGGCTAACACCAATAACTGGTTGGCAGATAAAGGAATTACTCTAAAAGAATTCCTCACTGGGTCAGAAATTGAAGTTCAAGAGCAAACTGGTAAAAAGGTAGAAAACTGAATGAAGAACAAGAGTGATGTTCCCTCATCCTCTAAAACACACAAGCCTAAGATCAGATTTGTGACAAAGAAATCAAAAGTTGTGGAGGAAGAACCTGAAATAAAAGATATGGAAGTTGAGGAGCTAGCTACTGAAGAGCCAGCTACTAAAGAGCCAGCCACAGAAGAGATGGATGTTGAAGATAGGACAACAGATCAACAAGACGAGGAGGCTTTGTCTCCACAGGAAAATACACAACAAGAAACGGGAGTATCATCCCCATTGCATAATATACCTGTTGCAGCTCCTGTGTCTGTTTCCCCTATTGATATTACCTCTTCTGAGTCTCCCTCTCCTCCTAAAATAATTTTTGATAATCCCCAAAACACTTTTGAGGATGTTCTCCATTCTTCTGAGTCAATTCCTAGTTTGTCTTCTTCTTCTTTTGATATTGGGGATACATCCATTTTTGATCATTTGGTGATGAATACTAAGCAAGTCTCTAGTGCTAATGTAACAGGTGCGATTTTTACTAACACCCCACCTATTGTTTCTACCATCAGTGCAAGCACAGTTCTGGGAACACCAATAGTAGGAATGGATCCCAATGTGAGTACTTCTCTGCTTCCACCTTGGTTATCAGCTTATATGCCAAAAAGGAAAAAGCAAGCCATCTCCCCAGATGACTTTGATTTCACTAAGCTGGTACCTGTAAAGCTTAAGGCCCCGAAGAAACTGAAGATTCTTTCTAGGGTACTTGAAGACAAGGGACACAAATTTCTGGAGATAGCAAAACCTCCACAGGATGCGACTGTTGAAAATTTTGATATGAATGACTACTCCATTTCTAGAATTGAATTGGACAAAATAACCCATGAAAGCACTAAAAATGATATGCAGTCAGCCATGGACATCCTAATCTAGAAGTTTGACAGGGAAAAGGAAATGAAGGATCACTACAAGGCAATGGTAGAACAACTAACTGTGGTGGTAAGGAAAATCACTTTGAACTCAGAAGCAGTTACTCCAGAGGCTGTATCTGTAGAAGGCCCCGTCATTCTGAAAGTAGAAAAGACTCACCTTAAAGGAAAAGTACTTGAAGAGTACTTAGAAAGGATGTGTGCACAAGGAATCTCTTTGCTCACAGACGTATTTGAGAAAATAGATAAAATGAGAAAAGTAAAAGCAGAACTTGATGATCTCATTGATGCTATCTCTCAAGATATTGAATGCATAGAGAGGGATCATGATAAATGGGTAGATATGAGGAAGCTCAAAATAAGTACCCTAATATCAATTGGCGTTATTTCTAACAGGGATTCATATACTTAAACAAAGGAAGCATTGATGTACAGGAGCCGTGTGCTTAAGGAATTGATCAACGATCTTGAAGCTGTAAAGGAAATCAGTGAACAAAGCGATATTAGTTTGTTGCATAAGTTGGAGGAGTTGCCATGCAAATTGGTATCACAGGACAACCAATTTCTTCCTACAGAAGAAATGGTTCAAGTATTCGAAGACATGTTCCAGAAAGAGTTCGAAGATAAAACATTTTCGATGACTTCTGTGGACAAACTTTTGGACAACCAGTTAACTTTGGATAATTTGAAAACCAAGTTAACTTATCATGCTAAATCTGTCACTACAATGAAGGATGCCATAGTCTGAGCTAGGATGATCTTCAGGAACACAGTCAGCCCGGATAGCATTGGGATGCAAGCTCCCTTCACAATGTATGATGCTCATATGAGGAAAGACGGCAACACCAATTGAAGCAGTCATTTTTCCTTAGTTTATTTTATGTTTTTCACATGTACTTTCAAAACAATTTTGGACATTTTTACATGTACATTTTTCATATGTAATTACATGTAAAAATATAGGAAGTCCCAAGTCAATAAGGACTCCTATTTTTGAATAAGTCAAAGTAGTTAGGTTTTTTCCTAAATTTTCTCAAGGCCTTTCCCTATAAATAAAGGGGGCCTCTTTTGTAAATATTATCTTTTGTCTATTGCAAGAATACTCTGGCGAATTGAAAAGCAAATCAAGACTTTGTGCTTTTTGTGAAAATCAATTATCAAATATTTATCAATACAAGAAAGCAAGTTCAATTCCAATCTTTGTCTTTGGATTATTTGTGTTGTGATAGTATTGTTCTTACGTCTTGCTATCATAATCTTCTTTTGTAATAATTCAAGTGTGGAGTTTGTTTCAAGCGATTGAAGAGCGCTCTTAATTTGATTCTGATAGACTTTGTGTTGTCAAATCATTTGTGAGGATTATGTTCATGTTTGTGAGAATACAATAGTTTGGAGACTTTGTGCTGCAAGTTGTTATATTCAATTTACTTTTATCATCTTGAAGAGGAGTGAAGACTTTGGGCTGCATTCTACTTCAAATAGTTCTATTTATGATTAGTAAGTGAGGTAATAGAAAACTTTGCGTTTCTGTGATTTTGTGATAATTTATAAGTCTTTCATCAAGAGTTTGAAGTATAAACATCTATTTTGAAAAAAGAGAATGAGAGAGATGGCACCACCACACACATAGTTTTTAGTGTACATAAGTTTCATAAGTTGTTTTGTTTGCAAAAGTCAAGTAATTAGAGTGAACCTCCCCTTGCTGAGAGGAGAGACTTTGCCTCATCATAGCTGTGGCTGATATACCCATTTTGCCGTTAGCGAGTTAACGACAAAATATTCACCCAACAAGAGTCACACCAGTTCTCCTCATCTTTGTTCTACATTCAATTTCCATATGACCAAATTTATTGCATACAAAACAATACCCATAAAAGGAATATGAGGTCCTAGCATCATGCTGCAGAGGCACAAATGATTTCTTTGTTATGATGTCATTTCTTCTATCCTTAGTTCTATAGTCAATGGCCTTATGTCCAAATTTATTGTATGAATAACAGTAGCCATAGAAGGATTAAGGAAACTTGGGATTAGTAGTTGATCTAGGTGGAGATCTCTTGAAATCTTTCTTCTGATTGCTGACATGTATAAAGTTGCCGTCATCCAACTCCTGCCCCTCATCTTTAGTTTCCTTAGAGTCTTTAGTTCTAGGCTCTTCCATTTTCATTTCAAACATGCCTTCAGGTATATCTATTTTAGGACTCTGATATTTCTCAAATCCAACACCACCTTTATTCTATGTAGGTCTTTGACTATTGATTATCTCATCAAAAATATGGTGTTTTTCTTCAGTTTTAGACCTTTGTCTATCACATCCTTTAGTTTATCTAATTCTTTCTTTAGGGAGATAATTTAATCTTCAAGTTTGGAGCATTCAACTAATTTGTCATTCATCTTAACATTTAGACATCTGCAACCTTCTTACCTTCTTCAACTTGATCTTTCAACTTGGTAAATGTTTCCTTTGATTTTATGAGCTTGATCTTATATTCTTCATTTTCACTTCTTGCTGCATCTAGATATTCTAGGGTAGAAATTAGTTCTCCTTCATAATCAACTACACAATCTTCTTGATTATAGGCTGTCATGTTTATATCATCTTCCGAAGGATTCTTCCAATAAGCCTTACTTTTGTTCCTATGTGTTCCACACCAAGATATACCTTAGTTGTTAGGCTACATCCAAGGAACTTGGGCTTTGATACCAATTATTGAACACATAGAAGTACTAAGGGGGGGTGAATCAGTGCATAATCAATTTACTTTACTTTTAGCAACATTCAGGCTAATGTAATCATTCAAAGCATGTGAGAAACAAGAACACATAATCACACAACTATAACACTAGATTTATGTGGAAAACCCAAGGGAAAAACCACGGTGAGCAAGTTACTTAGATCTACTATCCAAATCCAGTCTCACAAATAAGAACATGATTAAAATATTATTTATAGGCTACAACCCAAAGGAAGCTGCAACTCCTTAAATAGTTACAATTTTACAAAACTTATCTCAATGTTCTCCACACAAAACTAAATGTTGATCACTTCAGCCTCTGCACAACTATTTTATCTTCTTACAACAACACTACCAGCTTTTGCAATATCAAAACATCTTCAGGAACTCTTCTTTATCATGACAATGTCCATAACCACCTCTGTAACCATACATAAACTAATCTTTAGCACATTTCATTATTTTATCTGCTTCAGCAGTAAGTTTGTTCACACATTTCCAATGGTTTTCCAATAATACATACATCATCATCTGCTTGAAACATTTGATATTACATTTATATCCTCTGCAAGCATCAAGATATTTCTCCTTGGTCGGCCAAGATAACATGAAATGTGTAGTGGCCACAATAGTCTGCTTCATAATGTATGTGGTAAGTAGAAATTAGGTCTGGTTAACATGGCATAATCAGGTCCTAATTTACCATTGCACACTCTTCCAAGATAGTGTACACTCCACACACGTTACAAAATCTTCATTATGCACCAAGTCAGTATCACAACACCTATCCTTGTATTCCACTCCAGACCCAAAGCGGTACCAAAGGAGACAAAATTACCTCATGCGGATCACATACCGAATATTATATGACTTACAAAATATTCATGTACACTTCTTTTGTCATCTCGGGATGTATCATGTTAGTGCAAACATTTGAACTCTGATGCCAGTGTCCTTAACAACCTCTGCATACGCAGTCTTAAGATAAAACTGTGAACAACATACTTGCAATGAACACAATCACTTGAAACTTGAACATCACATACCAACCAGTTATAAGAGTTTTTCATTCAATCAACAAGACCAATTATCATTGTGCGGTGAACTTCGGTAATCTCAGCAATCTTCCTTTGCTTACTTTACTTAATACTAAGGCATGTCTTCACACAACTGACTCTAGAGATGTAACTGCATTCCATATAATTCCTTAAAACTTGAGAAATGCATACTTGACACTCATATTTACTTATTCTCCAAACCGCTAAGTCATATCTTCATCTGTAGAGAAATGCGGAGCATTTTCCCGTCTCTCCATGACTATACTTAGTCTGTTTTATAGCTGCCTTCACTCTTTTGACTCAAAAATATTTTGCGGGCACTTTCATGCTCTGAAATTTGGAATATACATTCTTTGCATATGTTTCTACTTATCATCCAATCCACGGGGCAGAATCTTCAACAATAGAGATATGCAGTACGTTTATCTAAGCCTACGACCCCTTTAATGAATAGAACTTAGGAAAATTTCCTTCAAAATTTCACAACTTTCTTTATCTGATGACAACCATTATGAGTTCATATCATCATCATAAACCAGAAATCCAACTCTACTCATCATAGAATTCAAACATAGGTATATTAGGAATGTGAACTTACATATGAACTTTAGAATATATGGCATGATCATGTGTAGATGATATTGATCCATCTCCTTTTGCCTTCTTTCTTGATCTACTCCTATGGCTCCAGAGCATATATTCATTCCTCTGCTCTTTGCTTCATAATGCTTTTGATCACTATACTATTGCAATCTCCCTTAGACATCATTTACACTCTACCATACTGTAGCACTCCATACCACTGTTGACATCAATGACAACCCATATGCAACAAATCTTACAAGAATCTTGGGGGGCACAAAAACCCCCCATGTGGCACATCAAAATAAAAGACTCATGACATGTCGAGTGTCATCAAAAGGAGCAAGTGGGGTCAATAAAACCCCAACATAAAGCATTCTATCTCAAGGTTGTAAAACTCAAAGAATGGAGGAAGCCTCACTCATAGACCTTATAGAAACCTTGGTCCAATGAATTAGGACCCTTGAAGCTAGAAATGTTTGTTAAATCAAAATTCAAGAAAAACCTAGGGCATGTGGAAATCCTTTCATTGATAAGATTGAATCAAACTAGGGGGCAACACAAAATCCCCCTCATCCAAACTTCCATGAAACATTCATGCCTCCCTTACCCTCATCATCCAACATGATAAGTATCGATCAAATAGGTGGGATTCCCATAACACAAAATCAACCACAAGTGATCCCACTTAATTTTCAAAACATAAACATGACACCATCTAGTCATCTTACTTTTTCAGGATATCGACAATCTAGCATACCTTTCAACAAACACAAGCTCCACCTGAAGGGATAATGTTTGGAGGAATAAGACCCTCTACACATAACCCCCTCCTAGGAACATACCTTGAGTATTTAAAGGAGCCTCTTGATTACAACATTCGTCAAGTAATACTACCACATCCTCTCCCTAAGTTTCCAAAATTTAAAAGAGAGGGTGATCCCAACTCTCATATCAAGGCTTACATTACAGTAGTATTGGAACTCCTTCCTTGGGATGGGGTGGTAGCAAACATTTTTCCAAAGACTTTGGAGGGTATTAGTCTAGATTGGTACTATCAACTTATAGAAGCATCGATCCACTCTTTTTGGTAAGTCATTGATCAATTTGTGGTTTCCTTTGACATAAATAAATTGGTCAAGAAAAGAATATGAGAAATTTTAATGATCAATCAAGAAAACAAGTTAGTCGCACATTTTATCACATAATGGAGGAAAGTTCTCTATTCTTCAACAAGCACACCAAACATGGATCATGGAGAACTTTGTGATCTCTTCTTACATGCTCTCAATGATGACATACGAGAACAAGTCTAAAAACTCCCTTACAAATTATAGGAAGAAGCACTTGAAAGTGCTCTTAGAATTGACCAAGCCACTATTGATAATGAAAGAAGGGAGTCTGATGCTAATAGAAGGTTGATAAACCATGATATAAATAACAAATCCTCAACAAATGATCAAGACACAGATGGATCAACAAACACTTAAACATATATAAGCAACAATAATTGTGACTATGATAGTCATACAAATTTGGGGAACCAAAATGTCAACAACTATCCCTTAAGAATCAACAAGCAATCATGCAACAATCATCATAAGCCTTGAGGTTACAATCATGATAAATATTGTCCATTTCACAAGAGAAGGGGGTATGCAATCAAATCATGTTGGGGGTACCATCGCTTCATATAAAACCTCCCAAAACATCAACAAAAATCATTCATGGACACATTCTCACAAGATGAAAGAAATATTCCCAAAATCCATGAAAATTATTTTGATCAAAACACCTTAGGCCTTGTGGAATTAGTAAAGATCAAGAACTTTGTGTCACCCAAGGACCATAATGACTAGATGACACCTCCAACAATTCAAAATTTTCTCACATGATAGAGCTTCTCAAGAGTTCTCCTACACACAAGAATGCTCTCCTCGATGCCTTAGATCTAGGCCATCTAATTCAAGACACTCCAAATGAAAGACATTGTTCTTCAACATTTTATTTTTAAAAGGTACCCTTAGATGATGACATAGCTAAAATGGGTGATCTTCCCCTCCACATAATAGTCCAAGTTCAAGATTATTCCATTAAACATGTAATGATCGACGATGGGTCTACAATCAACATGGTCTCCTTTTCACTTCTTCAAAGAATGGGTTATGATGAAACTCAAATCATAGCACAAACTTCCATCCTTAGAATTCATGATAACTCAAGCATTCAAACCATGGGTAAGATCAATCTTTAAATCAAATTAGGTCCCAATACTCTCTTAATTGATTTTTATGCCATCAATGAAGAAACCACTTACAACATGATCTTAGGAAGGCCTTGGATCCATAGGATGAGGGTTGTTCCATCCACACTATTTCAAGAAACACACTTCTCACATATGGGACAAACCCACATCATCAAAGGAGACCTTGATCCTTTCATTCTTTATAGAGTTGAACAAATTAAAAGGAAGGGGAAGACCATGGAAACCACCAATGACCCCAAAATCAACACTTTTAAAAAAGAGACATCAAAACAAATCACAAATGTAGCCAAGACCTCAAAATGTATAGGAATGGGGGAAATAGGAGAATTCACCTTCGATCCCCACTCAACGAAGTCTTATGCTCCATTCAACTTAGTGGCCAATATTCCAATCGAGCCAGACATAAACATTCATATGATTGAAATCATGCCTAAAGAAGAAGAACCAAAACCCACAGAAACTAGGAGAGTCAACACCAACCTCATTTTCCCCTCAAAAGTTTGAAACAAGCAACAAAACTATACAAGAACAAAAAATGATAAAGCTAGGGGGAAGTCATCCAATAATGAAACATGTGAGTACACAAAACTCATCAATAAATAAAAAAGACATTTTTACACCAGGTCTTCAAATTTCCTTCCAAATACTTTCAAGTGAAGTTTAAATCAAATTGGATAGGTCCAAATGTAGTTAAGAAAGATGTCAGAAATGATGCTATCTCTTGTGCATTATGGAAGGAGAAGAGTTCAACATCTCAAAAAATTTTAAAAGCCTATAAAATCTAAAAAATCAAATGTTTCAAAAGTCCATAAAAAACATAAAATCATGAAAAATCAAAACCGTGCATTCTTCATTCTATTCCATCATGCATTTTGTGAGTGTCATGCTCTTGTTTGATTTTTGTCCTAGTAAGGAGTCTAAGGTTGCTTAGGTATAGGTTGACCCTTTGATCTTTTGAGATCCCATAATAAATCATGTTTAATGCTTGTCATTATTACCCTAATACATTTTCCCAATGATTCTGATCAAAGCCTAGCTCTTAGCTCTACACTGATCCCGGTCTTAATGATTATTGTTGTTAATTCTAAGAACATTTTGTACTCAAACCCATAATGTTCAAAAGAAACTTGCAAGTAGACCTTCCCCATTCTTCCCTAGTAGAAAGGAAGTTTGACTAGACTATGAAAACATTTGGTTGCACTCAACCTCTTATCTTTCCTGGCCAAAAATGCCAGGAGGATCATAACTCTACAAGAAGCAATCTAAAATACGAGTGAATGAAAAAATAAGTGATAAAAAAAATGAGTGATAAAAAATGAGTGATGAGACAAGTGAGAATAGAGAGACCAAAGCTTTTGAATATCCAAAATACTTAGAATGTTCAAAAGCATTCATTTCCATAAAAGTCAAAAATACAAAAAAAGAGAAAAATCATACAAAATATAGAGTTACAAAAAAAGAGTGATAGAGAGAAGATTGTTGAATGTCCACACTCTTGGGTGGAGATAAATCTAATCTTAAATCTTCAAGGGTGGCATTCTATCGGAGAAAATAAAAGAGAAAGGTATAAAGCACACATACACACACTAGCTGATCAAAACCCATAGTCTAATATTCTTTAGGACCATCTTCTATTTAGGGACCCTTATTTTTCCCCTATTTCCATTACCACAAGTCTATCTTGTTTGTCATTTATGATCTAAGTTTAGAGAACACCAATAAAATTTTTTACTTGTCCAAGTTGAAAGCTTGTCAAATTATTTTGTCTAGATAAGGATCAGTGTTTAGCCTTTAGTGAAGCCCAAAATTCAGAAGCATTCCATTTCCTTTTCACTCCTACTTGAGTCCCTAATCCTATCTCAAGGTTTAGTAGGTCTCCTTGTACCAACTCAACTTGCAATCCCCTAGGTCAAAAATCCTACTTAAGAGAAGTCACATTGTTTGTTCCACCTGCATACATGCCATCATGAAAATAAAAGAAATAAAACATGTAATAACATCATAGAATTCATATCACTTAGAACATAGTACTTTGCATTTCATAAATGTGAATCAAATCCAAGCACATTGCATGTCATTCATATCAGAAAAAAGACAAAAACAAATTGCATCATCCATATGTGATCATCTTAGGTATGCATTCTCATAAGCAAAATAAAATATCTAGCCAACCATATGCACAAGAGGGAAAGTGAAGTACAAGATGTCAACTAAAGCTAAATTTAGATTACATCCAATCAGGTCTTGTAACAATAAGTGTAGAACAATGTCTGAGCATAAGTCACTCCTCCAACAAGTCAAAAGAGCAAGATTATGCACTCAAATGTGCAAGTCTCCCCATGCAAGGGGGAAAGGGTATAAATCTCTTCAATAAACATAGGTCTCTCAAGGACTTCAAGGAGTGTCAAATCAAACCTTTGCAAAATCTCTAGAAAAACCATTAAAATTAGGAAAATCAAAAAAACAATTTTTTTTTATAAAACCTCAAAAGTCCCTAAAAATTGAATATGTTCTTCAAAATTTGTCATAAAAGGAGAATATATTCTTCTCCTCTCTAGCTTAGCATGTCTTTTATTTCCATAGTGCTCTTGCACCCTCGTTTTGCATGCTTGCATCGCTACAGGTCCCCATACTGAAGTGAAGCAACTCAGGTATACATAAGACACAATTGACGGTATGTTTATCATTTCAAATTTAGTACTTATTTTAAAACATTTTAAATGTTGAACTAATCATGCTTATTGTAGGTACAATTGTAGGAAATCGACAAAAGGTAAAGGCCTAGTTCGGGAACGATACCTATCTTTCATATAGACTACCATCCTTGAGTGGGTAAATATGTAAGCACTAAAAAGATGCATGGGCCTACATGGTAATCCTATGATGAGATATGATCCTAAAAATGTACATGTAAGCATGTAAATATGACCTCTTAGCATGTGTTCTTCTTGGCAACATGTGGATTGGACTCTCTTTTCAATTTCCTCCCTTCTTTTCCCCTTGCTAACTTATGTAATGGTGTCCCTTCTTCATTTGTCCTTTGTTGATTCTTTGTTTTCTTTAATTTTTAACCTTGTTGCAAGACCTATGAGTGTTGTTTCCTAGGGAACCTTCATCTTGTTGACCTTTTTCATCATTTTTAGGCATCTAGAGACCCTAAACTGACATACTAATCTCATCCCAAACCCTGGTTTCTATCCACATTTCATTTAGAACCAATGCCCTAGTTCAAAAATCTCGATCCCCCAAGGGACTACCCTACGAATATGGGTGACCACCCCTTCTGGCATCTTTTTGGAAGAAATAGAGTTGTTAGGTGTCTTCTTCAGCCTCCTAGGGCCACTCTTCAACCTTTAGTTTTCACCCAGACAATCATCTGACCCTGGTCACCCCCCTTTTGACTATGGTCACCCTTGGACAATGACCCTATGAATGTGGGTGACCCTATTGTGTTTTATTCTATGGTTTTACTTTGAGTTTGAGCTCAAAAAAGAACCATTTTTGCTCCAATTTGCATGAGATTCTGAGCCTAACTAAGAGTCATCTATTCTTAACCTTTCAATCAACTTTAATCATGCAAATTTATCTCTGTTGAACTATAATTAACTCCTCCCTCTCTCATGTAAACTCCATTTTCTCTCCTGTGATAATATTTCAAGTTCACTTCACTACCCAATCAATCCAATTCACTGAGTAATTAATTGAGTTAACTCTCCAATCAATTTCACCCCTCATTCCTCATTCCAACCTATAAATACCCCTCACCTCTCCATTATTGCTCAACTTGGAGAATTCTCTTCTCATCTTCACAAGCTTCTTCACATGTCTTTGAACCTCTTTCTTCTTTTCTTTCTTTAGTTTTGCAAAGCTTCAAAGATTTCATGTCATTAGCCTTCATTTTTTCCAAGCTTCAAAGCTTTACTATAGGAGGAAAATTCATTGTTGCAACCTAGTTTTTCTTAGTTTTTGGCCTCCCTTACCATTCTTATGCTCGTTGCAGGACTCTCTTGCCCTTTTCTTTTGTTGTTATGCACAAGCTTTTCAAAAATATTCATACAACATTGTCACACTAGCTGATTTTCAAGCCCAAGTGCTCCATCCAAGATTTCATAGCTTCAATCCAAGGTTTCTCAAGCTTTTATTTCAATTTATTTTCTATCCAATCTATGTTGCTAAGAGGAGTACCCAATTGTTGTAGAGGAAGGGGAGGCTACTACAAGGATCTTTGAGGATACGCCAGGCTCATGCACCTCAGGTTCCTTCATGCTTTTTTTAGTAATTAGAAATTCAATCTTGCTCTTGGAATATTAATCTTGTTATTGCAAATTCCTTGATAGGTTAATTTAGATTGTTAGATTAGCTTGTTTTATTGCAATTTAGATTAGTTTCATTTCAAAGCATTTTTCCAATTCTAAGAGTAGCCCAAAAATTGATCTCAAAAAATACAAAAAATAGAGTAGTTGCATTAGGTAATTTCATTCTAGTTTGCATTCATATTTCAATTTCTCATTTAACTTAGTTCATTTTATTTCAAAAATTGGTGAAAAAGAACAAATTTCTTTTGCATACATTGTAGCTTGCATTTCATACAAAAACCCACAAAATACAAAAACATTAGAAAATACCCAACAAGAAATCAAAACAAGTTCACAAACCCTTGATTTCATCACGAGGTCAAAACAAGTCAATCAATTCAAACAAAGCAAAGCAAACCTTAGGTCATCACCCTAAGTCAACATAAATCAACTCCTAGTTAACTCAAACCAACTCTCTCCATCTGGGCCCACGAATGTGCCCTAGATTAAGAGGTGAGTTGGTGAGGGCAATCCTAAAGGAGATCAAAGAGTTACACCCTAAGCCTCAACACACACAATTGACCATTCAAGAATAAGAACATAGGCTTAGGTTGATTGAACAAATTCAACAACTCCTTCGAGCAGGAGAGGAAAGGTTTCGATGTATTAGACTCATAAATGACTATAACAAACAATTGAATAGGCGTTGGAATCTAGATCAGTGACTAGTGACCCTTCGGGTCATATTATTATTTCAACATCTACAATCATTAAACACAACTTTGCAAACAATCCTCAAGAAAGGCCCCAGGATTATCGACCGACCGTTCTCCATGAAGTCCAGCTCTCAAGAGAGCAAGACCGCCCTCCTGTCTCACCTCCTCTCTACTAGCTTCTGCTACGAGAGCGAGAGTGATGTGGAGGTTCATCCATCGAAAGGAGAAGGGCCCGTGTGCTCCGTCAAGGCTAACTCAACTACCTCAAGCTACTAAGTCACATTTTGAAGTGTACAGTCTCTAATAACGTCATCAACTAAAAATGAAAATAAGGTTATTTTACCAAAATAATGAAACCAACACACATATGATTAAAAATACTAAAACTTACATTAGTGTAATTTGAATAAAGACTACTACCAACGACATGTGTGGATGTTGAAGGTCTAATATCCACCCTATTTAACATCAAATTGTCATTTTAAGATCAACATTGCTATATACAAAAAAAATTGGCACGTAATATGTTTACTAATGTATTACAAATATACTTGAAATTGCATTATTTGACCTTAAAATTCTACAATAAAATACATATTTTTTTATTAATTTTCATTCATAATAGATTTTAATATAGTTAATTCTAAAATTCAATAGGAAATATACTAAATTATATAGCTTTATTTAAAATTACATGTGGGTCAATACCAAATGTCACCTCTAGTAACACATTTGTCATCATCATACTCTCCAACATAGAATGATGGTGTGGCTCATGTTCTGTGGCATACTCCTTAGTGTGTGGAACATCCTACTAAACTTGTAGAGCATGCTCCTCAACCTCAGTAGCAACCTCATTAGTATATATAGCTTGTGCTTTGCAAGTCATCATAGAGTCCTCTAGATCATGAATGCATACAATCTTGCAGGCATTGCATATGTGTGGTGATACCTCATGCCTTAAGGGCTCGCCCTCATCACCTTGTAATAGATGTACACTATGATCAACCAGGGATTGTGTGAGTGAACTAATAGACTAGTGTTTGAACCTCTACACTCTTCTTCATAACTAAAGAGACTGTGACATGTTGAGTGGATGGTTGACCAAGGGGTCTCACTGGTTAGTCTTATGCATAATGTGACACCTCTTTTCCTTCAACAAATCCTTTTCCTTTTCCCTCAAAATCATGAATATCAAAATAATTTGGGATCTCATTAATGAAAAACTCACAATAGAGTTTTTGCAAGAAATATTGAGGCACCTCATGGTTATTACATGCTGACTAGTCAAAACCCATCCACCATCTATCTTAAACTTATTCTTTATTTGTTGATGGTTGCACCAATGCATTGGAAATCTTTTACAACTTGTTTCTAATGGTGCATTAGTTTTTGGGATAGTGAACAATGTGCATAATTTATCTTTGGTAATTTTTTTGTTCTTCACCTTCTCATAAGACAATTTTGTAGTGTAAAACTGATGACGGATTTCTCTATGGCTTGCCCACATGTTTATTTTTCCTATGACAAAATCAATGTGAGATATCAATGATTCGAGTGAAATTGCAAGATCCTAGTAGTGTGTGCTTGTTGCATTAGGATTTTTTAGTTTCTATCAGTAATTTAAACTTAATTTTGTTGTTTACAAAATTTCCTAACATATTTTGTGTGTTTCAAGAGGATGCATGGGAATTATAGAAGGAATTTGTAGGGGGTTTTGTAGGTCATGTTCTTATACCTCATTTTATTCATGCATTTCATTAGGTGGAGGGTTTTTGAGGTGGAGGAGGTTTTGGATTGGTTGAAAAGAAAATTCAACAAATCAAAACCAATTCATGAAAACTGTTTAATCTTAGATCTATAATTATAAAAGTTGATATAAATCACCTCTTGCATGTCGAGGCATTATTGAGGAAGACAAGATGGCTTTTGTTCAACTCAAAATTGGTTAAACTTTCTTTTTCTTGTGTTTTTCTCTCAATGAAGAAGATAAAATGAAGGTAATTTTTGGTTACGTTTTTTGGTTTTATGCTAGGGTGACACACTCACATTATAACATGGGCACATTATAATGCATGTGCATTATAATGTGAGGATATTGAGGTTCATATTTACCAAACCTAGATGTGCTTGCATTTACAACATGACCACGCCTTAATGCACTCACATTATAATGTGAGTGCATCATGTTTTTTATAATGCGAGTGCATTATATTTTATTTTGCTCCAAAACATTTTTGGCCACTTTTTGTTCCCCTATCTTTCTACACATACCCATATCAAATATGCATTATAGCAAACTAAATTATTAATATGAAGTGAACTTTGGCAAGAAAATATCTCATTAATGTGAGATAAAATTGACATGTAATTGGTAGAGGATCAAATTTTAAAATGACACACAAATAGTATAAGACTAGATTTTAACTCTAATCTATAAATGATATAGACTGGTCAATGTTTTTAGTACAAAATGATAGGTCAGTCCAAAGATCAATAGGGAGATTGAATTATTAAAGGGAATATGGAGTCTACAAATCATGACTACATAGTACATAAAGAGTATTGTTGTTTGTACAATGGTGCCATATCTTTGTGATTGTAGCAAAAAGTTAATGCACCATGCTTGAATGCATCCATGCATTCAAAATTCACTATGGGTGCATCATGTATGTTAGATAGACAATGTATTTTCAATTAGCTTCTCAACAATCAACCAATTATGTTTCTTCATTTTTTTCCACCGATTTCAAATATTTCTATTTCTAATGTTAAATTAGAATTTTGTTGGTTAAAATTTTCCCCTCTTATCTTGTTTTTTACATTGTTAGTTCGACTAATTATCAATTCATTAGTTTAGTTATTTGTCTGATATCACTATGACTCACTCACTATCTAAAATATGCCAAAAAGATATCAATATTTTCTTATGTTAGACAAGACATATATGTAAATATGTAGATTTACAAATTGACACTTTAAATTATTAGGTCACAAGGATGCCAATATTTTCTTATTACCTATTTTACAAAGTAACAAGTTGAGGTAAGAGGTGTCAATAATGATACAAAATAGTTACATTTAAATTCTATTGAAGAAATGACAGAGATGTCGGAATCATCACCATAATCCTCATCTTTCTACCCTCTTTTTTTGCTTTAAACTAGACCTCATGTTCAAAGACCACTATGGGAAAACATGACATTATAGAAAGTATACATGTACTAGACATCAAGAATACATAAGTGGCATGCTTATATCTATATAATGAATTTATTCCTTACGATGAATTTCACTTCCTAAACTCACATATGCATGGAAGATCTTATCAATAAGAAAGGGAATATTTGAAAATACCTCCTAAAATTTAATATTTGATATGAATTTGCAGATATTGGAATGAAATTTCATGTGGCATGTAGTTGAACTTATAAATTGGATTTGTGTTTATCATGAAAATAAATCCATCATGCATGGAAAGTATCAAAACTTTAAATGCAAGATCTTGATACAAATACAAAGGAAACTATGCCCATAAAGTAAAAACAAGGCACAAACATTTCATACATTAACCCTATGAGGAGAGAGTTGCTAGATATCAAATATAATTTTTTTTAGCAAAATATAAATCAACACTTAAAAATAAATAAGAATAAAGAAGAACACAAAAGAAAAGTGTCATACATATGCCTTAGGATAACTCTTTCAAGAAAAACACAGCCTCTAAAGCACCAAACCAATGTATTTCCAACAATAATACAATCATAATACAATATCAGGTTCAAATCCTTAACATGGAGATCAACATCGTGCTCCTCTAGAGAAAATATAATAGCATAAATCGAAATACATGTGCTCTCCATCAAACTCAACCCAAGCAACCAAATATTTAGGAGAGCTCAAAACAACAAACCATAATGGTTTATGAAAAAACATATCACAAAAGCCACTCTCCAAATATGGTGTCTAAATCCCATGAAAAATTATAATGTCTAGCTTGCATGATGGGTCACTATGCTAATATAGCATAGTCCTCAAGTATGCATCATATCCACCCACCAAACTTGAGCGTGTCATTTTGTCATCTACCTCCTTTTCCAAGATGATTTATGACGTGAATCATAAACTATTATTAGCTGGTCACGATTCTCAGTCCACTTTGTAACCTCCCTCTTATATGCTCTTACATACATCATATAATCTCTTATGCACTTACAATGTCATAAATGTTCTTACACATTTTACATGACATAATGCTCTTATATATTCTTACACACATGGCATACTAAAGAATATACATGACATGATGGCAAGTCAAAAGTGGGATGCCCTTTTTCCATGAGGGCACATAAAATATTACAAATTAATAAATAATTAAATAATTTAAACATTAGGACTTGCAAGGTGTAGGACATACCTAATAACAACAATAACATTCTCCCACTTGTCATATACCTTGTAATATCAAAAGAGAAACACCAACAAACTTGTGAAATATTTTCCAAGTGTATAAAAGTTGCATATGCATGTATGATATGGCAAATGTGTTTTACTTGTGTTCAAGTTATGTTCCCTTATCTCCATTGTGCACCTTAGTATGTTTCCATTTCTTGTGTTGTTTTTGTTGTTCTTGTATGAATATAGTGACTACAATTTGTGGATGCTTTATAGGACCAAGTACACACAAAGATTAAAACATAAAATTTGACAATCAATATCTCTCCTTTGATATAGTATCCTTGATATTTACATGATTGTCTATATTTACCATACTCTTAATTTAGCAAGATTCTTCCCCTTAGTGTGTCATCAACCAACTAAAGTGGGGAAAAAATGTAATAGAAAAAGTTTTATACTCTGCAATTCCTTTTGCTATGTTTTGTTTCTATTTTAGGTCTATTTGACCCCTTTTTATACCTTTGTTTTTCCCCTTCTTTATCCTTAGCCTCTATGTTTTCCCCTTTCCCAGGTGTTGTCTTATTTCACATGATGTGTACCTTATGTTGAAGTTGCCAAAATAATTTCATAGGAGAAAGAATCTGCTGCAACACCAAAGAACCTTCCACAAAAGAGAGAAGAAAAATAAATTTTATATTGCCAATATTGGTATAATAGAAAACAATACAAATGTACAAAGAGATCTTTGTATGTATAGGCAAGGATGAGACAAGAGACAACATGTGATTGTGACAAGTTTCATGATCACATGACTTTAGACACAAAAAATAAATGCCCCAAGTAAACTTCACTAACTAGGTGTAAAAAGGACCCAAGAGAGAAATTAGGTAGGTAAAAGATCTAAGAGTCACCAATAGACTCAAGATCCCAAGATCACCTACAAAACTAGAAATAACCTTCCACAAGAGAGTAGAAAGAAAATAAATTTCTTGATTGTGGTGCAAAATAGAATTATGATATTATGATACAAAAAGTACATGAGGGACCTTGCTTATATAGACATGGTGATGAGATAGGACTACATAGGATGATGACAAGTATCTTAATCATATTACATGAGACACAAAGAGATAACTATACTAAATGAGCCCTAAGTAAACTTAATTAAACTAGTGTGAATAAGACCTAATAAGTAATTAGTTAGGTAATATACCTTGTTCACACCAACAAAAGACCCATTCACACCAACACAGGTCCTTATGTGCAACTTAGGGATGAAATAAAAGAAAAAATACTCAAAGATGGGTCCTAGAAACTAGGCCTACTAAGGTACCCATGTACAAACGATCTCTCACAAATGGAGAAAATGAGAAAATATTGTAGGAAAACGCTCCTCCCCAAAAGAGAGGAAACATGAAAAGAAAAACATGTGAAGGAAGGAGAACTTGAGATGACCCCACAAAGACAACTTCCTTCACCCCAAGTGGCAATCACAAGTGAATATAATGAGGCGATGCCAAAGGTTTAGTGAAGATGTTTACAACCTACTCCTTAGTAGGCAAATACTCTAACTTGAGAACACCATCCTGGAAGAGATGTTGAATGAAGCTCACGTGCATATCAATATGTTTGGTTTTCTAATTATCCATTGGGTTGCAATAAATATGTATGGAACTTCAATTTTTACACCAAAGATTAGTTGGGTGATCACTTGAGAAAATTAAACTCTATCATCAACTAGTGAATCCAAAGAACCTCATAGCTAGAAAGAACTACCCATTGGTACTCAACCTCTATAGATGATAATGGAATAAATGTACTCTTCTTGCAATACCATGCAATCAAACTAGAACCAAGGCAGTAAACAAAACCAGAAGTAGATTTTTTATCATCAATATCACTAGCCCAATCTAATTCAATGAATCCCATAGTCTAAGAAGCTCTTGATGTGTAGTGAATGGAAAAATGTGAAGTTACTTGTATGTACCTCAAGATAAGCTTGGTTTCCTTCCAATGACTCACTTGAGGATCTTAAGATAAATGAGAGACAAGAATAACCGTAAAGGAAATATCAAGATGACTTTGTGTCAAGTACAAACGACTACCAACCAACTACTAATACAATGTAGCATCAAATCTAGGTGTAGTGCAACTAGTAGATAGTGTGACACTTGATTAAAATGAAGTGGATGAAAGCTCTCAATCAACGATGCCAAATCTATGAAGAAAATTAAGGGCATAATTTTTCTAGAAAATAGAAATCCCCTTGAAAGACTAAAGAACTTGAAGACCAAGGAAAACATGTAGAAGCTTGAGATTAGTCATATCAAACTGCTCCATTAATGCTCTCTGAACACCTTGAATCATGGAGGTGTAAGTATTTGTGAGAATCAAGTCATCCACATAAAGAACAAGTATCAAAAGATCATCTCCATGCCTTTGAGTGTATGTACTATAGGATTGGAATGGCAGTGCATGAAACTAGAATCAATAAAAAAATATCCATCTTCTCATACCAAGCTTGAGGGGCTTGTTTGAGATGATAAAGTGAATGAAAAAGCCTACAAACAAGTGAAGAATTTTGGACAAAACCTATAGGCTTCTCCACATAGATCTCCTCAATAAGATCACCATGTAAAAAGGCACTCTTCACTTTCATGTTGTAAATTGACCATCCATGTGATGCAACACGTGAAAGTACAATATAGATAGAATCCATCTTGGCAACAAGAGAAAAGGTTTAGGAATAGTCAATGCCTTCAACCTGTGAAAATCTCTTAGCCACAAGATGTTTCTTGTGCTTTTCCAAAGACCCATATACTATATATTTGGTTTTAGAGACCCACTTACAATGAATTAACTTTCTTCCCTTAGGAAAAGGTACAAGATCCCATGTGTGATTCTTTATCAAAGAAGAATACTCCTTTTCCATAACACCATCCAACTCTAGAGTATCTGCTACATCTAAAACACTTTTGAGGATCATCTAAAATAACATGACTCAAAGTTCTAACACCAATTGTATGTGACTGAGTACATGAAGAATATGTGGGATCACCAACCAAAGTTCTAGCCTTTTCAAGAGTAGTGCAGTCCCATCAATGCAAAGATTATGCAATAGGAGGTGGTGGATTAGGACTATCATCAACGTCATTCTTAAGAATCAAAGAGTCCTCAAGAGATGGAGTAGGAAGTGAGGGAGTAGTGATTGTGTATCCATGTTTGTGAAGTTCTCATCAAATGATGTCGTGTTGAAATAAGACATCTCAAGTAACAAGATCAAACAACCTATAGGCCTTCATATCCTCACAATATCCAAAAAATTATGGGTTGGATCTTCTTCTCCATAGCCTTATGTTTATCATCCAAAATGAATTCCCAAACCTCACTACCAAATAATTTTAAAGAAGAAACAATGGGATTGACATGGGTCTAAGCCTCCTTAGGAGTCATATTTTGCACTTACTTGTGGGCTTATGGTTCCAAATATAGTTGGCATAATTCATTAATTTATCCCAATAAGTGGGTTCCATGTTCTTATACTAAATAATTTAGTTTGTCATCTCTCATAAAGTTCTATTATTTTGTTCAACCACACCATTTTGTTGAGGAGTGCAAGTAATTGTATGCTAATGTTCAATACCATGTGCTTTACAAAAGTCCTAAAATTCCCGATTCACATACTTCCTCCATTATTTGTGTGGATATTCCTGATATAAGACTGTATTACTTCTAAAAATGCTCAAAAATCCTAAAAGTAGAAAATACCTCACTCTTGTACTTAGGAAATTACACCCATGTGCTTTGCAAGAAGTTATCGATAAAGGTGAGCACATACTTGGCCCTAGAAAAAGGAGTTAAAATGACATGAGGTCATTATGAAACAACACAAGAGGTGCCTGTTGATGATGATGTTAGTCATAAACAAACATAGAATAAAAGTTACACATCAACCTTTATTCATCTTGAAAGATACGATGAATTCAAAGAATTCATGATCCCAAGTCTCCGTTAATTAGTTCATAATCTACTAACGTTACTCAGTGGTTGATGTGTGTTGTTGTTAATCATTTAGGGGCCTTACGTTCTTCAGTAATTTCTATAAAGTTCATCATTATTTCTCCAAATATCCTGCTCTATATGTCTGCTCTGCATAAATCTCCAATAATTCTACCTCTGCACTATGAATTTAGTCAAATAATGTGCTTACAGGTTGATATTTGCATGATTTCTACCATTATTTGCAATTCTTTGCATGATTTCTACCATTATTTGTAATTTGCTCAAATATGCTAAGGATTTTCAATTATCTACGAGATGTCAGCACATTTCTCTATTCTGCTTATTATTTATCATGATTTGTAGTTATGGAAGTGATTTCAATGAAATTAAAATGAGAAAAAGGGTTAGAGAATGAGATTCCCAAAATTACTTAACTGAGATCACTGATCCACATACATGTTCCCATACAACAATGAAGAGAAGAAAACTAGAAATCATACTTCACCAGGACATTCCACAAATCCGCATGATCCAATGCAAATCTTCAAAGGAAAAGTTGACAACAACATGCAATGAAATGAAAGCGCTTCTATTTGAACACAGCATTCACCATTACATATCCAGAAATCAACTTGAAGATTACGTAAAGTTTACAATCAAGATGTAATTTGAAGCTTCATCTCCATTCAGTATGCCTTAGAATAAGTACATTTACAATGATCTGAAGAAAGAACCTTGACATTTCAACAATTCAATCCTCATTAGTCTCA
Source organism: Cunninghamia lanceolata (assembly GCA_027924645.1). Taxonomy (NCBI): domain Eukaryota; kingdom Viridiplantae; phylum Streptophyta; class Pinopsida; order Cupressales; family Cupressaceae; genus Cunninghamia; species Cunninghamia lanceolata. Next base: position 3,922,846 of record BSBN01000023.1, on the reverse strand, counting down.
ATAATCTAATCTCCTATTTGATTCTACAGTAATTGGCCTTATTTTGCTAGATATTCCCATACAGCAATGAAGAGAAGTTCTGCCCTTTTATAGAACAAAGGCCAGAAAACAGTTACAAACATCCAAGGATTAGAATCCCTCTTAGAATAATCAACGGTCCAGATGAACAACACGTGCCTGCCAATTGGAAAATACACAGCTGGCAGAGAATATTCTGGTATCTTTGACTCAGTCCACCTTCCAGCTGGCATACAACATATTTGATAATATCCTCCCCAGCTTCGGTTCATGTTGCCTGCCAGTTGGCAATTTTCAGCCACTTCATACAGCTCCAACATCCTGCAACAAACAGACAATAATTAAGCATCATCATTTAAAAACTAGCAGGAAAATAAACATTTACATTTTATCAGGCTGTGAATGTGCAAACCTAGATATATTGGGTTATGAATATTGAGCATATGAGAAAATTCGCGCAACTAAATGCCCATAGGTGGTCAAGAGGGTCCGGGTGACTATCGTTGACTGGAAAACATGCTATCAGGCCCTAAAATAGTTTCAATATCTGATCAGGTCTAGCCAGGGTCATTTGAGCAATTTTTGATAAAAATATCGAAAATGTAATTTTTTTTTGTATTTTCTACATCTTAGTAAATTGCATTTTCGGAGGCCTTCAGAGCGAAATTAGGGCTCAACACGTTCTCAGTGACTTGGCGTTAAGCCTAAGTGACCGAGCAACTCAAACTAGATAACTAGTTTATCTTTCCAATGAGTCCAAAAAGTTTAAATTTTGATAACATGGCTAGGAGTTATGACCCTGCCAAGGGGAAGGTCAAAAATTTCCTAATTTTTGAGTTTCTCTGAATTTATGCAAATAGTTTCACCTTCCGGTAGCCTTTTTTATATTCCAAGGGTGATGGGTACCTTTCATATGATCTTCAAGCCTTACATTTTCAATTATTGCATGCATAAGATCATGCATATGCAATACATGCGCTTCTGTTCACTAAATTCCATTGAATAAAACTATCGGGTCCGGGTATGTACATTAGCTAATATGAGGGATATTAACTAATATGACTCTCTTCATAGATTAGGATATGATGATGATGTCATCATCATGGACAGGCTTCGTTAAAATGTGAAAGGCTGATGTCATGGTCATGCTAAGAAATCAGGAGGATCTGAAATATGACCCCCGCAACTAAAATGACCCCCCTGGAAAAAATCAGGAGGACGTCAGCAGATGGAAGACCTCATTTATCGCTATGTCATTATGATGTCATCGTCATGTTAGTAGATCGAAGTAATATTCTGCGGCAGGGTGATATCTGGATATCGGGTGATGTTCAAATATGATGATCCCCTTGGTGTAATATGATCATCCGCCTTTGAGCGGGAAAACCTCCATCGAAAGTTTCGGTGATGTAGAAATGTCGGGTGATGTTTCAAGATGATGATCCCCTAGACTAAAATGACCCAGTGTCGAAATATCATGATGACATCATCAGGATATCGACTTGGTTCAGCGTTATGGCACTATGACGTCATCGTCATATTATGTGAGCAGGATCATGATCATCCTCCTCGAGAGGAAAATATGATGATGTCATCATCATATCATTTCTTCGTTTATCAAACTTGAATGACATCATCAGGATATTGGCTTAGGGAGATCTTTCGCGGTAGGAGGATATTAAGAAATATCAGGTTACATTGAGAAATATGATCCTCGCGAAATGCATAAGGCCACCGACGGGTAACGGCTACTGTCACCTAAAATTGACGTCCGGATATTTGGACCGCATGATTTATCGGGTGATAAATTAGATCAGGGTGATCCTTTCATAAGATGACTGATGTTAAGAAATATGATCCTCCCCTGGGAATATCAGGTTTGACCAGGACTTTGACTCACCATAACTCTCATTTTCTAAGGAATATCAGGGTGATCCAAAAGGCAAACCTGCATGAAATTTTCTACTCCATCCAACCATGAGGTTATTGACATGAAATATTAACTTTGACAAAACTGACCTCATCATGATGACTTACCCAGTCCCCTTTTATGCAGGATCATCTGCATGACTTACTTTTACAAGACTGCTAGCAAGCAGCAAACACAAGCCAAGCCAAACAAAAAGGTTGGGTCCCTATTTTGTCAAGTCAAAATGGGGCGTGCCTAAGAATGTGATGCCTTACCATTAGTAAAGGGGCCCTAATGATATTTTCCAAGCACACAACTTTGACAAATTCCCTCAATGTATGAAATCCTAGGAAGACCAATCACCATATCTTGTGTGCTCAACTACTGAAGATACCTATAATTTAGATGACCATACTATTTGTGCCAAAGCCTACTCAAAGAATTGACATGTGCAATGAGGGATGATCCTAATGAAGTCTCAAAACCATTAAACCTATACAAATGTGGTCCACAGTTAACACTCATTGAATAAACAACTCTCTTAGGATCCTATAGCTCTTGAATGACTACATCATATGAAGTGAATTGAATTTTATTTCCCTCACTAAAATGATAAATATGATAAAATAAAAATAAGGTTAGTAGAAATCTTTAGAACCAAGAGGACATCATTGATGTACCCTTCTGCCAACTATACTATGCTTGATCCCAAAATCATAATCTATGAAGACCATCCCATTGCAATCTAAGAAGTATTGCTCTTAGAAAGTAAACAAAAAAATCATGTGAATGTGTCATATGGTGTAAAGCACCTAAATCAAGTATCTAATCATGTGATGATGAACCATACAAATCTCATGTAGAAAGGTCTTGCCCTTTACCTATGGAAGATGGTTTGGAGATAGAAATTTTATGCAATTGCATGGGCTCCTCTACAACAAGTAACCATTTCCAAAATCTAAATTCATTATGTCCAATATTTCCACAAAAGCTACAAGTGTCACCTATCCTATTCTTTATCTTAAAGGAAGACTCATGGGACTTAGAAGAATGAGAGGGAGATGTCAAATTTTAATTGTTCTTCTACTTCAATTTGGAGGCAGACTCACTACTTGAACAATATTATGTCTCAGGATTATGTTGATTTCTACGTTTGCCTTTGGATGATTGAAACATCAATACTTGACTCTTAGAACTAGGAAGTGCATCCAACTAAATAAGTTTGGCCTATTCCCTAGTAAGATGCTCATACACCAACTCAAAATTGGGCATCTTAAAATCAATTATTAGGGCATCCATGGTGGAGTAGAATGTCTAGAGAATAATTAAAAGGGGTCCTAATAATGAGGCTAAGGCTGAGGCTCTCGCTATGTTATGGGGAGTTAAAAATTGCCCACTCTTTGGGTATCAATAAACTCCATGTGGAAGGAGATTCTAAACCCCTTGTTAATTTTGTTCTTGGCATAGCTAACTCTGGTTGGCAATTGATGGATGTGGTTAGGGAAATTAAAATGTTGCTAAGTGGCTTCGAGGTCTCCGATATATATAGGGAAGGTAATGTTGTTGTGGATGTAATGGCCAATGTTGGTATTAACAGATCCTCCTGGAGGTGCTGGAGAAAGGATACTAATCTGCCTAGTAAAGTTCAAGCCCTCATTGTCAAAGATGGTAGCAGGCCTTGATAATATGGTGGACCTTGAGCCCCATGGGGGAAGGACCAACTACTAGGGGAACACTTGTTGGGTTACTCTAACCATGTTCCTTTGCATCAGAGTCAAGACAAAAGTGGTTGACTTGAAAGGGTGGGTTGTTGATAGAAACCTAAGAGGATATAATGTCCTTAGAGATAAAATTCAAATGAATAAAGGAGACGTTGGGATTAAAATCCTTAAAAGTGAGAGGCTAATGTGGAATGGTAGGCCATGACTCAGCAGTCTGTTGCTGACTAAATTGCTAGTGGGGAAAGTGGCCCTCTCGATGGGAATAGTTGGAGGATAAGATGGCTCTATAGCAACCATCATGATTTCATCTCTGATCGTCCCTGCATTAATTTCAACACGAGGTGGAAGGTGTGTGTCCTTTCCTTGGAGGTGGAGCAAGGTGGTAGGAGCTTCTCACATCTAAACTATCATTACAACTCCCATCAAATCTAGTGCGACACTCATTGGAGTAAGACAGGGCTTATGAAAGAATCTAGAAATCATCATGCAATTTATGACTTAGATTGGCTTTTCTCCTGTAGAAAAAACAAAGGCTTTCCTATGACGTATCTGTTATTGTGTATGAATCGAGGTGCTACCATGGGAGGAGACATTGTGAGAATATAACCCTCTTCCCCCAACTAATTTAGGCATGACCCTACTATCTGGAATATTATCTAGGAAGGGGGTGACTCCCTTTCTTGAAATTCTGATAGGGTATGATGAGAACATCTCTTTCTAGTTTGTGGATTCCTAGGATAATAGGTAGGTTTGGCTGGGATGTATTGGTTTCAAGGTGACTAAGGAAGTCATAGGCTAGGCAATTAGGATGTCTACCAAAGGGAGAAAGCATAGCCATCGGAGCAAGGTGCCTGACCCAGAAAGTATGGCGGCCTTCTTTAGAGAGGGGGAATCCGTGATCAAAATACAAGGGGGTTCAAGTGGGAGAAGCTTCCAGCTCCTTGGGACTAGGTGCATTTGATGGTTATGAAGTATTTTATGCTTGAAGGGCATTATAAGGTTTACTTTCATTATCACTTTGCCTTGATTAACCATTTTCATCACAGTGTCGAGATTAGCTTTCCTTTTTTCCTTTTATCTTCTATGGAGAACTCCATTAATGTGGAGAGGGAAGCCCATGCTAAGAATCCTAATAGCCTGTAATGTCGCCCATCTAGCTCAATGCACTAGTGGACCAGGGTTAGCCTATAATTCAACTTCCGTAGGCTAATGGAGGTATTTAGGAAGTCATTTTAGGGACTTACTATTTATAGTAAGTCATGAGCCAAGCAGTTACTATTCTTAGCAGGGCAATCATGGATGGTCCTTGGCACATAACTCATGGTTTTGAGATGTCTAGAGCACTAATGGATACAATATAAGTTAAATTAAAGATTTAACTTATGACTTTATAAGATATAATATAACGTTTAGTTATGTTATAATGTCACTTTATGAATTCAAGTTATAACTTAAAAGTGACACTCCTAGGGATGGACACCCCTCAAGGTGAGACAGGGGGTTACTTTATGAATTAAAAATTAATAGAAATTCCCTCATCTTGGGTGTTGAGGAAAGAAGGAAAAAAGAAGGGAAAAATGCTCTCATTTTCACTATGCGAGAATATTAGATTTGCTCTCACTTGTGAGTTTCTTGTGCTTTGGCATTTTGAGCTTGGCTTTGGGGTTTTGATTGTGATAGTGTTGGGATGAAAACCCCTTCATTGATCCCTTTCCTCGTGCGTGGAAGATTGTATCAAGAGAAATTATTGGAGTCTTCATATAGAGGATTCATTGTTGGCAAGAGACACTATATGGATTCATGGTTGTTGTCATTGATGGCAACAAAGGTCATCCCACATATCCGCAAGTCATGATGTGTCTCTACCGGAAGTCAGAATAAAGAATGTTGTGGTCCGGTGAAGAAGAACAGAGCATGTGGCAAGGTCCGACAGATTGGTCCGGATCTCTCAGAGGAAGTGTCTTGGTGCAGTGCGGATTTGGGGAAGTCAAGAGGACTACCTTGAGTGGTATATTCCAAGGATTTAGCCTCCGGTGATGGACAAGGAAAAAGATATGAATGGTTGAGTACCGGATTCCTGAGAGACAGTGAAAACAGAGGAAGAACTGACTGACAGAGTATCAGACTGCTTTCCGGATGTGTTACTGTTGATGACAGAGGTTGTGAAGGCATGAATCATGTTTGGCCGACATGATTAATGATATCTACAAGTATATGCTTGATCCGCATTGCTTGGTGAGGAAGGATTCAGCCGACAGAACAAAAGTTTGTAAGAAACTAGACTGTTCCGAATGCCGACTAGAAAGGTGATGAAATTACTTGTGCGGATATATATAGAGGATGGATTTAGTTGTGAAGAGTGTGATGGTGTGAAGATATATGCGAAGAAGTCCAGATAAGAGCAGAGGTAGCAAAAAGGATCCGGTATGTGAAAGATAGCAGAATACAGAACAGAGGAAAGATGAAGTGCAGCAGATCAGTGTACTGAGCCTAACCGGAACTGAACTCCAGCATATGCAGATGCTTCCAATCAGTTCAAGACTGTGATTCTCATCACTTTGTAGACAGTGTGTCTTCTTGTAGGCAGTGGGCCTCTTGTGAGCAGTGTGCTCGGGCAGTGAGCCCTAATTGGCAAGTGCCATTTTTGTAATTTCCTATTCTTCTAACAGAGAATAATTTTGGGTTAATCACCCTGTGGTTTTCTCCCTTAACAGGGTTTCCACGTCAAAAATACTGTGTCATGTGTTTCTTATTTCATGATTAATGTTTTTGTGTTTGATTCTATGCTGCATCAATTAAAAGGAAAGTTCAATAAGGGAAATAATTAGGATAACTGATTCACCCCCCCTCTCAGTTATCAACATTCATTTGTACATTCAAGAAAGACATTTTAGAGATGGTTCGAGCATGAATGACTACATTTGCTGGTATTTGTAATCTGCAGAGGAGAACAAAGTTATAAGTGGTGGATTTGTGCATTTTTGGAGGAGTTTGTGGTAACAATAAAACCTTTCAGGTAGGCCATATTGCTGTACTTGCAGGTCGTACCCATTGCTGAAGTCATTGTGGAGTGTTGAGGAGTTTTTCTTAAGGGTTTATCGCTTGCATCAGGTCACCTAGCAACAACAACAATTTTAGATCATATTTGAGGGTTTATAGAGGAGATTCAATGGCATTTGTGCTGTTGTTCATCACTTGTGAGGTCGTACATTTATAGGCTAGTCATGGGGCTTCAAAGGAGGACAAAGCAATGATTTAGTAACATTTATTTATCATTCCTTGGGCATCTAGTAGCTTCAAATCAGTCATTGGTATTTGCATTTCCATATCTTTCCATTCCACGATGTTGTAAGCATTTCATTGAGGCTTTGTTGTTGGTCTGGCTACAGTATTCGGACGAAGTTGTAAACTATGATATGGGTATGTACTCATAATTTATATTTTAGCTTAATGCAGTCTAGGTTGGTGTTATTTTGTTGATATCTATTCTAGTTTTTCTGGGTTTTCCATATATGTTACATTTACTATGCCAATGTTGCAAAAATCATACATGCAAAAACATGCATTGAAAACCTAAACCAAAAACCCTCAGAAAAAACACAAAAACACATTTAGAGCAAACATATACTAGGGGTGTATGTTACATAGCCTAGTCAGTCCCCTCCACCAGGGCCTTATTTTATGTCTATACCATTTCCATTTAGCTTTGTGTCCCCCAAAGACCATTAAGGTTAGTGTTCTTCATGATTCCCCTCCGAACACTGCTGCTGGTAGCCCTTCTGCTAAGGGTGAAGGGAAGAAATATGTTGGGTTTCTCAAAGAGGGGGTCTCCCCTTTTGTTGGCCCCAGGGATTGGCCTAGAATTGAGGATATTTGTGACTCCTTGTCGACTGAAACTCCTAATCCTAAAACCCCCAAAGGTAAAGCCACCCCGAAGAAAACCAGCAAGAGCCCCAAGTCTCAAGCTACTGATGTTAAGAAGGGGGGTTTCCTCTCTGAAAAGAGCAATGGGAATAGAAGATGAAGAAAGGTCCCATCCCCATAAAAAATTAAAGGATGGGAAGGAAACTATTCAATATGAACTAGTTGTGTCAAAATTCATGGATTTGGATGATGTTACTAAGCAAGGCGGAGGCAGTGACGGATTGGGAAATACTGTTAATACTACATAGTGGGTTAGAAGGTCTAGTTGCATTACAGGTATTCCTTTGGCCAATCCTTAAGGTATCGAGCTATAGAGTGAGTTAGAGTTTGCGGAAGACACCCTTGGAGAGGATGAAGGGGGCACTCCTATGGAGTTTGTGCAAGAGGAAGAGGGAACCAATCACTTCCTTGAAATGAACACTCCCTATTTGAAGGATGAAGAGGATACCCAGGATCAGGAGGGAGTCAAGGGCAAGTGCATCCTATGTGAAGAAATGGCTGAGGAGGTTGTTGTTCTCAGGTCCAAGGTCAGAGAGCTACAAAAGAAGTGGAATGCGATGATAGGGTTTGTTGCCAAAGTCTTGCATCGTGCTGCTACTACCTTTTTTGTTGTTAAGGAGTTTGATGACAAGATCAAGGGCATTGGGGTTGACAACCTTAGGGCTTATGAGGAGATGTTTAAATTCCTCACTAAACATGGGATTGATGGAAATCTTTAGTTGGTCTTCCTGTGTTTTCCGTTGTTTGTTTTTGCTTAAAATCAATATTGTTAGGGTTTTAGATTACTCTGTGTTATGTTGTTAATTTGTTGTTAATGCACTATTTTTGACCTGTGTGAGGCTTTTGCTCTGCCCTTTGGGCTATTTTGTATAGGGTTCTGGACCTTCTTTTCCAACTAACTTTATCAAAACCAACTTGAATTTAGCAAGAAAGTCCTCAATAGAGGGATAATCATTAGGAGAAAGTCAAGTTAAATTTTCCTCTAGTTATAATGCACAAAATGCATTAATGATCACCAAACAGTTCATAAGACTTGTTCTAAACTTTGTTTGGTGCTGTGCACTCCATAGTATGAAACAACAAATTATTTGATGCATGTAATCTAATTAACCCCATGGATTCATCTATTTTGTTTTTATAAACAAAATTTTTAAACTCCTTAGTGAATTCTAGTGGATTTTTAGATAACATTTTCTAGTCTCTTAAATTATAGTAGTTATCTCATTTTTAGTTTCCATGTGTGATAATTGTTTAGACTGAGAAGCTCAATAGTCCTAGGTTCTACCATGATAGCAACAAACACCAAGAGAGAAAAAAAGATAATGAGCACTTAAATCATGTCCTTCACCTCTCTAAAATGTAGTAACACTAAGGTTATAATGCCACAATAGGTAACAAGAGGCACTTCTGTGTAATTTTTACAAAGTACAATCCAAAATCAACCATATATAACACAAGGTGATTTTTATAATTTACAAAAAAATAGGCTTGTCAAAACTAAAAATGGAGGTTACAAATAGATTCCTTGTGATTTTGTGAGGAAAATTTATGTATGTTATGTAAAGTGTAAGAAAAGGATTTAAACTAAATTTGTTGATACTTGGAGTAGAATTTAGGAAATTTAATTGGACCACTGTATAGAGATTGAAAAGACCTTTCTAGTGCCTACAACAAGTAAAAATAAAGGCCTCCTAGAGCACAAAAGGGTCCCCTAGGACACTATTGTGGTGGTGCATAGGTGATGGAGCACTCAAGGTAGAGAGTAAGTTTTAGAAAGTGGTAAAGACACCAAAGTGTTGGTAGAGTAGAGAAGTGGAGTGGCACCTCCAAATGTAGACCTTTTGGGTGGAGTTTCCTAGGAAAACCCATAGTGTTGAGAACTTAGTGTTGAACCAAGGGCTAGAGGATAAGTGGTAGAGGGGATTGCACCTAGTACAACTCCCATACAACTTATGGATAGATAACCAATGGATATGTATCTATCACCTTGTATTGATAGAATAGTGTTGTATCCTATGACCAATCAAAATGCACAAAAACCTTAAAAAATCTAAAAATAAATCTATATACCTAATGTATACAAGTACACCTATCAAATAATATGCCATGGAATATGATAAGGATGCTATAAAAGCATGATTACTACACAAGAATTGTATGACTAAGAGTATGGAGACCTTGTAAAACTATCCTTTATGAAGAAGATCAAAACCCTATCAAGTTTACTATCAATCCATACATATTTGGGCCTTCTAGACTCATCCATGAGCTTAGAGAGTATGGAGGCCTTGCAAAACTATCCTTTATGAAGAAGATCCAAACCCTATCAAGTTTACTATCAATCCATACACATTTGGGCCTTCTAGACTCATCCATGAGGTTAGAGAGTATGGAGGCCTTGTAAAACTATCCTTTATGAAGAAGATCCAAAACCTATCAAGTTTACTATTGATCCATACACATATGGCTCTTCTAGACTCATCTATGAGGTTGTAATTGGGATAGGATGTAGTAGATGAGAAAACTTTCCAAAAATATCCCAAAACAAAGAAGGGACTCACAAATCTAGTGCTTTAATACCATGTGGAAGTTTCCAAAATAACTTCACGAGTAGGAATCTTTTGCAACACCAAAGAACCTTCCACAAGAGAGATAAGTAAAAAATAATGCTATATTGCCAATATTGGTACAATAGAATACAATACACATGTATAAATAAACCCTTATATATAGAGAGGAAAGGGTGAGATAAGAGACACATGTGATTGTGACAAGTGTCATGATCACATGAATTGAGACATAAAAAGTAAATTCCCTAAGTAAACTTAACTAACTAGGTGTGAAATGGACCTAAGAGGGAAATTTGACAAGTAAAATACCAATTCACACAAACACCTTAACTGTGAGGCCCATCCCTTTCTGACATTTTAGTTGATATGGTTGTATTACTAGACTTTATTAGTTGGATTATATTTTTGATGTGTGTGAAACACTATACTATGGACATTTATGGTTACTATGTTGGACATTATGTTAGTTGACACTTTTGGATATTACAACATGATATTTAAACATTATGGATTTAAGTGTTGAATTATATGGTTTAATTAATTGGAGTAGATTAATGATTATGTGGGAAAATAAAACATTAAATGAATTTGATGCTAATATGTTGTTATTAAAAAAATTAGTTGAATGATGTGGAAATAAATAGAATTGGATTATTTAATTTGTTTGTTATGAATTTAAGTTTGCTTCGGCTATATTATCTTGACATACTGATGTTCAAAATTAAGTGTGCAAGTGGGTGGCCAAGATTCCTTAAGTGGTTCGAGGACTCCATAAACCCTATGTTATGCCAATTAGCCTAGCCTAACCCATAGAAGGGGTTAAGGCTAAAATGCGATGAAAAATTATTATTTTATTTTAATTTTCATTTTTGATGTGTTGTGATATTTTATTATTTTTATTTTATTGCTTTTATCTAGTGAAAGTTAATTTAATTAATTGTTTTATTTTAATTATCTCATTTGTGGGGATGAGGATAAATGCTTTAAATTAATATTTTATTATTTATTTTTAAGAGAGGATTTTTTTTCTTTCTTTTATTTTGGAAAAAAGAAGAGTTATTTTTTGGGAAAAAAAGAAAGAAAGTTGCTTTCTTTTTGTTTTTCTTCTTTTTGAAGTTTTTAGTTTTATTTCTAGAAAATTTTAGGAAGAGTTTTTCACTTTTTCTATGCATGAAATTTGAGAAGAAAGATTTGTGAAGAAGAAAGAGATTTTGGCTTGAATTTGGAAAAGTTTGTTTTTGAAGGCTTTGGATTCAAGCGCAAAGGGTTGGAGTTGCATTTCTGGTTTTTAATTTGGGCTCACCCTAACTTGGGGAGTTGAGGTAACACTCTAATAGTGCTTGCATTTTGATTATTATAAAAATTATGTGAATTGAATGTGAATTGGGATTTGTATGAGATCTTGGGTTATTTGTCTTTTGTCAAAAGTTTTTGTGGGTTTTGGGTTGTATGGGAGTGGCTCTCCAAATTGATGAGAGCCTCCCAAGTCTTGGAGATTGAGGGAGGTGTGAACCTCTCTTGGGGAATGGTTATTGGTTTTATATGATTCATTGTTGGATATGTGATTGGTGTTTTTGTGGAGGTTGTGGAGATGTATATTAGTAAAATTTTCTATGTTGATGTGTATTTGAGGAGGTTGTGGAGATGTATATTGGTAAAATTTGCTATGTTGATGTGCTTTTTTGTGGAGGTTGTGGAAATGCATGTTGGCATATTTTGCTATAATTGAGGTGTATGGAGGTTTGGGAGGTGTGTGGAGAAGTGGAGATTGTTGTTATGTTGTGGTGGTGATTGGTGGTGTTGGGGTTTGATTCTTTACATTGTTGAGGAGGTATGTGTGGATGTATAAGGGTTGGTGGTGATGGAATTGTGTATTGTGATATGTGGTGATTCTTGATAGTTGTTGTGTACGCAAGAGGGTTGACTTTCCCCTCCCTCCCCCTAAATTGGATCCAAGAAAGATCCTTGTTTGTGAGTCTATCCAGGGGAAAGCTTGTGATTTTTGCTTCTTTTTGAATTTGTGAAATTGCAAGTTGTTGTATGTGTATGTAAACCCAGTTTATGGAGTTCTCCTACTCGGGGGTGGGATGTACTTTGTAATCCCTATGGTAGGGTGGAGAGCAGGACTTGGCCACCTATTTTGGCCTTATGTATGTGTGGAGGTTGAAAGGATGCATCTGTAAAAGTTGAAGTTGGAATATGTCTCCATGAGTTGCAAGAAAAGATTATTTTGTTTTTGTGAAAGTTGGCAAAAGTGCCTTGGAAAAGATTCCTCATTAAATTCTTATTTGTGTATAAAGGGTTTGAGAAATTTGTATCTATTGTTGTAGGAAGAACTATTGGCTCAATGTGTATGGTCAAATCTGAAAACCACTCCTTGGTTCAATTAATTTCTGTATGTTTTTATTGTGCTATTTTCTATGGTCATTGAGAAAAGAAATTAGCTATTTGGTTACATTTCTCTTATATCTGAAAAAGAATCTATCATTGCAACTATTCTATGAATTCAATCTAGTATCTGTATAAATTTATAAATGTTCCTGATTTTTAAATAATCTCTCTGCCATGGAATTGGTGTTATCAGTTATATAAATGTACAATCATATGTTTATGTATATATATATTCATTAATGTTTATTTATAAATTCTGTAGAGCTACATTATTTTTATTATGCAATCCCTATGATTAACATTATTTTTTAAAATGATATTAGTTTTTTTTTTAACTATGAAAGATAGAAAAAAGAAACAAATGAAAGTTTAGCATATATTTTAATTTTAAATGGCAATTGCATATATATAAAAGAAAATTAAAATAGAATATAAATTAAAACAAAGAAATTAAAGTTTTGTTGAGTAGCCAACATTGTTGGCCGGCACCCATGGGAGAGCCCATGGCCTCCCATAGGTTGTGAGGCCTGTGCCGTGAGCCCCCACGACAGCCTTCCAAGGGAGGCCGTAACCTCTTTAGAGGTTTCTTTCTCCCAGGGGAGCCCGCCACTCCTTATTCACTCTCCGTTCTTTGTCATTTTAAAACACTTCAAAAAAAATTCACTGCATTCCTTTATAACTGCTAGCTCTGTTAGGAACTTTCAAACTTGTGATATATATTTTATCATTGTTCTTTCCAACACCGCCTATATCAATATATGATTATCACTCTCTATATTATATTCGCTGTTATATAATGGCCGTTGTATATATATATATTTGTTATAATCTCTGCCAATTTTATGTCACTGTATAATGTATTTTCCCTACAATCATATACATAGAACAATATAAGTTAGTCATATATTTTTGTAAGAATGGAAATTAAATTAGTATTTTAAAAAAAATTAATGGCTTCTATTTATTAAATTTTATTTTGGTAATTAATAGATTTCCTTTTTGGGTTAAAAAGAAAAAAAAAGAAACTAAAATTAGTTTTTAGGATATAAGTTAATGTTGATTTATTGCTTTAAAGTATGAAAAGAAAAATCAGTATAAACATAGAAATAAACCTGGTTTTGTTTTATTATCAAATGGAAAAAGAGTTTTGTTTTAGAAGGAAAAAAAACTAGTTTTATGTTTAAGATTTGTTTTATTTATTTTGGAAAGATTTGTAATCTTATTTTCATTATTATTTTAAATTGGAAAAAGAAATTTAAATTTATTAGTTTTATTTCTAAAAGAATTGCTTTATTTAAATAATCACAAAAAAGAAATGATGTAGTTAGTTTTGAAGTAATTAGAGACTTTATTGATTTTATTGATTTCAAATTATCAGGAAATATTTTAGTTATTTAGTGAATCCACAAAGTTAATGGAATATTATTATATATTTGATTTGTTGTCTTGAAGTAAAAGAGGTGGTTGATTATATTAAATTAATTTTAATTTAAATACAATTTGGGGATCATTTATAAATTGTAATTGTCATCTAAGTTATAGTTTAATTGATGTAGCAAAATGAATTATATTATCCTGACGTTCAAAACTTGATGTATGATTTAATAAGACATTTGCAAACAAGAACAAACATCAATCTAAAGCTTACGGGAATTATTTATCTTCAACAAGACATTAGGTAAACATTCATTGCAGAGTTACTCAATTATACATTTAAACCTTTAGAAAAAAAAATATTTCCATCTTTTAGCCCTCTTGTATGGTGACATATAGGAGGGCTCGTCTCGGGCATGACATTAACCCTTAAGCAAGTCTTGTTCGCATTTCCTAGGTGGTAGTTATCCTTTCCCAATCCTTTATTTAAGGTATGCAACTATCCTCATATGTAGTGAACCCTTCCCATTGCCTTCCTTAAACCTTGCATTTTTTAGAATAATTAAACTTAGAATCACCTCCAATTAATGGCCCCTACTTCTCTTTCTTACCCTAAAAAGTTGAGCCTTATCAAATGATTGGACATTGCTACAACTAGTTACCCCCATGGGGACTATAATTGTGTCATTTTCTTATTTCATCACCAAGATTAAATGAGACTCATTTATTGATACCTAATACATTTTCACCTTTCTTTTGGCTTACTATCATCTAAAAATCTATAAATTCTCTATTATTTATTGTTTTGGAGCAAGCTATCCTCTAAGGTTGGAATTATTGGAGCTATAGATATTTGAATCACTATCATAGAAACATCTCACAACTTTACATAATTTTATTTGAGGCTCATGGAACTACTACAAGGTTTTTTCTCTCCCCTCATTTCCCCCTTTCTAATACCATTTTTCCCATTTCCCCCCCTTCATTCCCATTAAGTTTTATCCTATTTCTACCTAATTTCCTTCATTCTCATTTTCCCTTCATCCCTTTTCATCCCCAAACCCTTTTACATCATTTTTATTTCTATTTGATTCTTTTTCCTTCACCTACTATCTTCTTCTACCTCCTAGTTCATATTTTTAAGAGTTGGCTATGAAGGTAGCCACCCAAGATCTAAGACTTCATGAAAGCACAAGAGAGATCAAATGAGCAAATAATTTTATTCTATCAATGAATGTAAAAAGATTTTTACAATGTACATGATATGCCTTGCTTATAAAGACAAGGATGAGATGTAAGATGTTGTATTCATGTGACAAGTGTCTTAATCCTATGACATGAGACAACTAGAGGATAAGATGCCAACTATAGACAACTATAAACATCTAGAAACAACTAGAATGCTTCCTAAGTCAACTTAACATGTGAACATGTGTGAATAACACTAACTAATGACTAGTTAGATAATGTGACTAATTCACACTACAAGGGTAAACCGGATAGGTAATAACCCTATTCACACCAACACCCCCTTAAGTGCAACTTAGGGAGAAGTAGACAAATGCAAAGATGCATGAAGATGAAGATAGATCCTAGCTACTAGGCCATGTTAGGTTCCCATGTACAAAAAATTCTCTCACAAACAAAGTAAAGGAGAAAAACCCATAGGAAAAAAAACCCATCTCCAAAAGAGAGAAAAATAATAAAGTGAGATGACGTGATAGTAGGAGGACTCAAAATGACCCCCCAAGGACTACTTCTATCACATATTTACAATTAATTATCCTCCCATAGGAGAGAAAGAATGAGATGATAGATCCCCTCCACAAAGAAGTATCTCCTGTACCAATGAATGCTTGAACACAAAATACACTCCACTACCTGCAAATAATATTTCTCCCCTTAGGAAGAAACCAATCCAAAGGTTAATACATAGAAGAAACTCCCAAAATATGGATGAAAAGGGAATCCAAATAAAATGTGTGTTTCAGAATACAACTCTGATGTCCTCATGCTAGAAAAAGATGCCTTCTCCAAGTTAGGAATGCAATGCCCAATCAAAGAAGTAGAACTAGGAGAGGAAGGATAGTGAATTGCATCTAAAAGCACATGATATCATGATCATCAAAGAGGAGAGGTAACCCCTCAAATGTTTTCTCCAAATCATCAATGTGAGACTCCGCAAACAAATTATCAATGTTTGATATATAAGAATCACAATGAGGTGGATCAGGAAGATTGAAATGATCCTACTGCAAAGAATCACTAGAAGCTCTTAAAGAAGCATCATTGAACTCTAATGTAGCAATAAGTGATGGTGGATCAATGATCTCAATAGGAGGAGAAGAGATCTCAACAAGGAATTGAAAAAGATGATGTGTGAAATGAGGACACATGTATTTATCATGTTGATTACTCCCACAGTATTTGTATTTTGATTTGTACTGATGATAGAAGCCCATTTAAGAAAATTTTGCTTCTCTAGGAGTCAGGACATCCAACTTATGAACCAGAATGTGAATATACTACAAACTAAATAAAATTAACTTAGGAATGAATCTAAAAAAAGCGCATAGATGTATGTGTGGAACTCCTCAATACCTTTCGAATGCCGCAAGAATCATGAAAATTAGAGATTGTGGCAAAGAGTTATGAGGTCAAAAGCCAAAAATGATGCATCAAATTCAAACAACAAAAATAGGTGTCAAACAACAAAATCAAGAAAAAAAAATCTAACATCAATGCAAAGAGCATGGAGCCATATTTCCATCAATATTTTGTTTGCGGAAAACTAAATCCATATGACCAAGTTATGTTCCCTGGAAAAAATAGCCTCCTTTTCCATGTAGAGGGGCTAGAAGCAGCCAAGATAGGTGACATCACTACTAATGCAATGCTAGCATCAGCGATCGACTTGATAGAATATTCTCTTATTCACTGGAATATGCCCTCCAGATTCTAAAACTGCCTTTGGATTTTTCAAAACCACCTTGTCGATAGTGAAATAGTTGTCTGTAAGGTCAAAACTGCCATTTTCCTTCCATGAAACCACTTGTAGGTGAATCTGAGTGATTTTTAGGGGAATTAATGATTGAATATATTGTTTGATGTCGATATATTCTCCTGCAGGTGGTATTATGAGGGCACTGACTATTTCAATATTACCGAGCAGGCTGGGTAGGGAATTGGTTGTTGGGTAGGTGATTAAAAAGCCCGTACATGGTCAACAAGAACCGAAGAAGATTAGTGTCATGTGGGTGGCATGGTTAGTGCCACATGGTGCTCAGTGAGGGGCCCATAGATACCCTACATAGGAAGTACCGTGCAGACAGGGTACAACCCTGGTGTGAATTAAAATCCATAGAAAACTTTTAAACCAAAATAGAAAACATTTAACTAGAGGATATTCAATGTACCCTACAGAGAATTTTTATCCGATGGCACCAAAGATTTTGTTGACACCTACATGCCTGTGGAATATTCTGCAGAGTATTCTCTACAAGATTCTGTATGACCAAGTTGCAATTTTTTTGCCCTTTGCTGCAACTACTTTGATTTAGATGATTTAACAATTGATCTATAGGTTTTTGGGCATTCTAGATGCAATGGTAGGGTCTAAGTTTGCGCATACTGCTCCAAAATTGTAGCTACCTCCTAGATTAGGCAACCACTCCCCAAATTAAAAACCTTACAGATTTGGTCTCCAATGCTTGATTTGGACAAATCAAAAGGCTAAAATGACTATGTTGAACTCCCTAAACACAATGGTGTTCTCATATTTGCAGTAACATGCTGCAAAATGAACTTGCAATACAAGGCCACAAAGAGGAAGACCTCACAAATCTAGTTTTTCCATCAAGTTTTTCTAATTCTCTAGGTCATCATTCAATGCAAGAGAAGAGCATATTCAACTATTAAGATCCATCATGATTTGTATTCAAGATCTCTCAAAAAATGACTAACACAAAGTGATCCCTCCTAGCTCTGATACCATGTAAGAGTTGGCTATGAAGGTAGCCACCCAAGATCTAGGACTTCACGAAAGCACAAGAGAGATCAAATGAGAGAATAATTCTATTCTATCAATGAATGCAAAAATATTGTTACAATGTACATGATATGCCTTGCTTATAAATACAAGGATGAGATGTAGGATATTGTAGTCATGTGACGTGTCTTAATCCTATGACATGAGACAACTAGAGGATAAGATGCCAACTATAGATAACTATCAACATCTAGAAACAACTAGAATGCTTCCTAAGTCAACTTAACATGTGAACATGTGTGAATAGCACTAAATAATGACTAGTTAGATAATGTGACTAGTTCACACTACAAGGGTAAACCAGATAGGTAATAACCATGTTCACACCAACAATATTTCCCTTTTTACTTGATTAAATGGTTTCATTTATATATTTTTATTTATGTGTTTATCATAGTTTATATTTGATTTCCATTTTCCATTACCATGTTTATATGTATCTTATTTGAATACCCACAAGGGAATTGACTAAGGAAGACTCCCCTTTAACCATTCCATTTTGTAGGGTTTTTATAGTAAATTTGTGCTTGCATGCTAATTACAGTGAAATCTATGTAGGTTGGATAGATTGGTCAAGAGGAAGAAGTGATCAATACAACATTTTCAAAAATCCTTGAAAATTTCATATAATTTTGAGGTATGGACACAAGCACCCCTAGGACATAGGAGCCCCTAAGGGAGCTTTGCACAAGTTTGATGCTAATGTCATTGTATTCTAATAAATTTGGAATTTATCTAACAACCTATAATAGGACTTTTCAAGTAAGATCCACTATTAAAACTTTAGTTTAACATTTTCATGTGTGTTTCCATTTACAACATTGTTCTTAATTTATCTCAATTTTTGTGTTGATTTATTTGATAGTGCAGAAGACAAAAGTGATCAAAATAGCAATGTCCAAATTACCCAAAACTTTTAGATCTTTTAGCAAAAGGGGCGTTATTACAAAAGGACATTATCACAAGGACACTATTTCCAAATTTACACAAGTGTCTCGTTATCAAATTTCAACAAAATTTGGTTTGGGTTCTCATGACAACATCAATAGTCCATTTCTAGCATGCTTCTTGTTATAACCTAGGTGAAAACTTTCATCTTCATTAGTTCCATTTTATTTTATCATTTCACATTTCTATTTCTAGTTTCTTATGTGTGTGTGATGTCTCTTATGTTTTGTCAATACTAACTCTAGTGTTAGTCAATTAGGCTTAGACTAAGATGAAAATTCTTAATTTGCACTAATTGCTTACACACTTAGAAAATAAATCTAACATCCCTTTTTTCCATTCTTGTCATGTTTATTTTCTTTTCTTTCACCACCTATCCCTAACCCCATGCAACTAGGAAGATGTGAAGGTTCATCACCAAAGGCCAAGAAAGGTAAGTGGAGTAGAAATATGTGTGTAATGATGGAATCATGCACTCTAGTCTAGGACTTATGCAACTAGGAAGATGTGATGGCACATCTTAGCAATAAATTATTTTTGTCAAAAATTGAGCATAACTAAACAAGTGAGATATGTTGAAACTTAATGCAACAAATTCAATAATAGTGATAGATCATAATGAAAAAGGAAACAACTATAAAAGAGATGCAAACCATAACATGATATATACGTGGAGGAAACCTTGCGAGAAGAAACACCACACCTAATGAGAACCCAAGATTTTATTAATGATAAACAATGTTACAATGCAACAACTTATCTTTCTATATTTTAGTAGAACTTTGGTACATGTATATCCTACAAAATAACCTATGCATCCTCCTACTCCAAGCTCCCATTTAGAGAAGAATTACAAAGAGAAACCATGGGATGGTTTTGGTAAACCATCTCCAAGCCCAAAGGAAGAATGATTCTCAAATTGGTTTGACCCAAATTTTAATTCCTTCCTTGGTCTAAGATTCCCCCATCTATTATTAGCATATTCCTTGCAAGTTTGTCATATGTCATAAACAAGTAATATTTGACTACCCAACTTGGGTTTCTAATTTGTCTCCATTCTCCTATGTATTAGATGCTTCATGACAAGTTGTCTAACTCCATCATAAGGCATGTCAAGATTCTAATGTAACTTCCTCTTACATTCTCTTATATGTCATCCAAATATGTCATATGTAACTTCCAAGAAGACTAGTCAAGATGCTCTTACACATCTTCCAAGATATTGACACATGGAAAAACATACTAAGACAAAAGTGAGATGCCTACTTCCTTATCTTAGGATAAAATCCACTAAAAGATGAAATCCATCTCATCTCCAAATGGGACACCAACTCTTCTTGTGAACACAAAATACATAAAAGATGAAATAGTGAATGCATACAAAAGTATTTAATTTGAAAATTAGGATTGTAAGGTTGAGACATCTTATCCTAACATTCTTCCACTGTCAAACACCTTACAAGATATAAATGACACCTTCAACACTAAAATATAACAATAATACCAAATCAAGTACTAGAGGATCCAAGGCCCATGGATTCTCTACACCAACTGAACTTCTCTATGCTCACTAGCTTAGTGAGAGAATCT
This sequence comes from Cunninghamia lanceolata, assembly GCA_027924645.1. Lineage (NCBI taxonomy): Eukaryota > Viridiplantae > Streptophyta > Pinopsida > Cupressales > Cupressaceae > Cunninghamia > Cunninghamia lanceolata. The sequence goes on along the minus strand of BSBN01000023.1, from coordinate 3,902,353 downwards.
GCAACATTCTCTAAAGTTTCCACTTTCTACAACATGACTCTTCCACCCTCAACCATTTCCAAAATAAAGTTTTATTAAACATCAATGTTCTTTGTGCAGGCATGATACATAGGGTTTTTATCCAAACAAATGACACCCTAATTGTTCCATCCGATTCTAACATGTTTACACTAAAAGACAATACTTGAGCATAATCTCTCTAACCACACTGCCTCCTTACAAGCATGTGTCACAACCATGTACTATACTTTTGTAGTGGACAACACAATTATAGGTTGTCATTTTCTCATTCAACTAACTCCAAACAAAGTAAATACATAGCCACTCGTAGACTTCATGCAATCTAGATCACCAATCCAATTAGAATCAACAAATCCTTGTAAGTCAACCATCATACCCACATTATTAGTCCCATGATAAAAATGCAATGGTTAGATGCTCCTCATAAATATCTAAAAACCCTTTTAACATAATTCCAGTGTTATTTACTAGGGTTCAACATAAACCTACTCAGAACTCCCACTACTTAGGCAATATCAAGTCTTGTACAGACCATGGCATACATAATCCACAACACTAGCATATAGAATCTTCTACATCACTTCAAGATCATCATATATTTTAGGAAATTGTTCAAGAGTTGTCCCAGTGCCAATAAGAAAGGGAGTACTAACTAGTTTACAATCTTTCATGGTAAAACACTACAAAACATGTTAGCATACTTATTTTAATTTAACCATAACTTTTTGTAAACCCGATCCCTACAAATTTCTATACCCAAATGCATTTTGTAGCCCCTCAATATTTCATATCAACTATACCATATACCTAACCATTGAGTTCCCTAATCATCCCCTTATCATTTCTAATAATTGACATATCATCATCATATAGTACAATTATTAGTAACCAATCATCAATTAATTTAAAATAAACACAATGATCTTCCTTGCTTCTAATAAAGTCATGATCCAATGTGAAAGAATCAAATTTTTGATACCACATTCTTGGTGACTACTTCAAACCATACAAAAAGCACTTTAACCTAGAAACCAAGTGCTTCTATCCCTTCACTACAATTCATAAATATTTCGTCTTCAAGATCCCCATGTAGAAAAGTTGTTTTTACATCCATTTCTCTACCTATAAATCAAATGCTACAATAATAGATAAAAGAAATTAAATAGAGGTCAATTTAGCCAAAGGAGAAAATATCTCACCAAAATCCACTCCCTCAAACTAGGAGGAACCATTTGCCACTAATTGGGCCTTGTACTACTCCAACTTACTATCTGATCCAAATTTCTTTTTAAATACTCATTTGAAACCAATGGTATTCCTCCCCTTAGGTATCTCAACTAGATTTCATGTGTCATAATTGTCCAAATCCTTAATTTCATCTTTCATGGCCTCTAACTAGGACTCATGCTCATATATACAAGGACAAAGCCTCCTTCATAAATCTAGGTTTGTTTTCAGTACATGATAAAATAAATACACAACTATAATAAGGACTATACGTTTCAACTAGATTACATTGTCTACTAGACCTTTTGAGATGTGTAACAAGAGGCTTCTACTATTCCCCATCAAAAATTGAATCTAAACCTTCTCCTTCCTCATTTTGTCCATCTTGTTGTTGTTCTGTATGTGCATCTTCTTGCAAATTCAACTTAATATCAAAATGCACTATTTTTTAAGACTTCACATGAGGTTGTTCATCATTTTTAAATTCCCTAATCTCTCAAAAAATAACATCCTTAGAATATAACATTTTCATTGCTATAGGATCCCAAAGATTATAACCCTTAATGTTCTCACCATAACCCACAAAAACACACTAGCTATCCCTAGAATCAAGCTTAGATCATTTCTCCATTGGAACATGAACATATGCCTCACTATCAAAAACTCTAAAATGATAAATCGATGGTCTTTTACCTATCCGTACCTTGTAGGGTGTTTTGTCAACTAGAGTAGAAGTAGGAGACCTATTAATTAGGTAACAAGTAGTGTGTAAAGCTTCAACCTAGAAATTTTGTTAAATCTTTACACTACTTAACATGCTTCTAGATTTTTCCATCAAAGTCTTGTTCATCTATTCTACCACTCCATTTTATTGCAAAGTATATGAAGTTGTTTTTTGTCTAAAAATACTTGTGTGCTTGCAATAATAATCAAATTCTCTAGAGAAAAACTCACCACCATTATCCATTATCAAAATCTTTACTTTCCTATGTGTCTATTTCTCAAGAAGTTCTTTAAGCTCTTAAAACATTAAAATACAATAGAATTGTGATTTAGAAAGTAATCCCATGAATATCTAGAGAAATCATCAATAAATGAAACATAGTAGCAGGATTTTCCAATCAAAGGCCCAAATACATCACTATGAATAACATCCAAAGGACCAAATACATCACTAGAAATAATCTCCAAACTAGTTTAGCTTTGGTGCTATCAGATTTAAAGGAAAATCTCCATACACACAGTGTTCATATAGTAGAGTAACTTGACAAACAATCGACCATATTATTATTAACAAGGGATTTGATACCCTTCCCACTAATGTGACCCATCCTATGGTGCCATAGTTTACAAGATACAAAGTTATCATGAGTTACATTCATATAGTTACAAAAATTAGACACCTCCAACCTAAATAGGGTACCACATCGAGTGCCCCTAGCCAACACCAAATTACCTTTGGTCAACCTGTAACCACTCTTCTCAAAAGTAACATGAATTGTTGACTCATTTAGTTTAGATACATAAATCAAGTTCCTAGCTAAACTATGGATATGTAATACATCTGTGAGGCTTTTACCCTTCCATCATTGAAAATCAAAACTACCTCCCCTCAACCCACAATCTTATGTGTGTTTTTATACCTAAGGAAAATTTCCCCACCATCATAAGTTGTATACATTGAGAACCACTCCTTCGGATGAGTCATGTGGTAGGATGCACCTGAATCTATCAACTAAGAGTCACCAGAAATCATGCTAGGAGAGATAATAAAAGCATCAATAGCTTCATTAGAAGATTTATATATAGAAGAATCATCATTATTCTTTTTCTTATTTTAACATTCCTTTTTGAGATGCCCCTATTTTCCACAATTCCAACACCTCAACCTACACTTATCAGTTGTCTTAGACATTCCCTTGGACTTAGATCTATGCTTAGACCTGTCCTTACCATCTTTCTATTCATCCTTTTCCTTGCCTCTCTCTTTAGATCTTTCCCACACATTTAATGTATTCTTGGACCTATCTGAAGTCTTTCTCCTCATCTCCTTTGTAAGCAAGGTGGAAACAAGGGCATCCAACCTTAGACTATCTGTCAAAGAACCACTAATTGTAAGTATCAAATTATCCCAAGATTCAAGCAATGAACATAACAACAAAATACATTTTTTCTTTTCTTCTATTTTCACATCAACTAACTATAACTGACTCAAGATTAGATTAAACACATTTAAATGTTCTGCAATTGAGTCCCCATCCTTCATTTTAAGAGAATACAATTTTGTTTTCAAGAATAAATTATTAATGAGACTCTTTGTTTAATGTATATCTCTCCTATTCTATTCCAAAACTTATATGCAGTAGTTTCATTAGAAACATTCAATCAAATGTAATTATATAAACACAACCAAATAGTACAATGGGATTTTTTATTTACTTTTACCCATTCCTCATTGGACATCTTGTCCAATTTGTTCTCACTCTTCATGGGAACCCATTGATCTCTTTCTTCTAAGAGATCCTCCATCTTTAGCTTCCAAATCTCAAAACCTATCCATTGAACTTTTCTGTCTTCAACCAAGATGAGATAGCGATGATCTCTATCACCCAAAACTTTAAACTACAATAAAACAACACACTCCCACTGTAGAAAAAACTCTATTAAACACTCTGTAAGAGGTGTCCCTCTAATCAAGCCAACCAAGGCCCTGATACCAAATGTTGAAACTTGAGTATAAATAAATAAGTGAGATATGTTAAAATGTAATGCAACAAATTTAATAACAAAGATATCATAATAGAAATGTAAACAACCATAAAAGAGATGAAAACCATAACATGAGATATACACAGAGAAAACCTCATGGGAAAAAACTCCACACCCAAAGAGACCCCAAGCTTGTATTAATGAGAAATAAGATTACAACATAACTAATCTCTATGAATTGCAACAACACTTCAACACTTGTATATCCTACGAAACAACCTACGATCCTCCTACTCTAAGCTCCTATTTATAGAAGAATTAAAAAGAGAAACCATGGGATGGATTTGGTAAACCTTTTACAAGCCCAAAGGAACTATGGTGCCCAAATTGGTTTGACCCAAATTCCAATGCTCACCTTGGTCTAAGATCTAACTTTTATTAGCATATTCCTTACAAGTTTGTCATATGTCATAAACAAGGAATATTTGACTACCTAACTTGGACATCCAATCTTTATTCATTATCCTATGCATTAGATGCTTCATGATAACTGTCCAAATCCATCATAAGTCTAGTCAAGATTTCAATGTAACCTCCCTCTTACATGCTCTTACATGTCATAATAATGTTGAGTAATTGTGACTCAGATTACAGGCATCAGCAAGAGTTGACCTTTGTCTCAGCGATCGGGCAGAGTGTTTCCATTAGATTTTCTTTAGTTTGTTACTCCGATCTCTTTGGTCTCACCGATGGTAGTGAGCTATCGGGTTGAATTTCTCTATCAGTGAGAGTGAGGAGTCTTTGGTCGATCTGCAAGGTTACACCGATGAAGGATGAGCTATTGGTAGAAGGTTAACCGTCGGCAAAGCTTGTGATAGTCACTCCGACAGTTATTGTCACTCCAATGAAGGGTTGGCGAAGAGTTAGCGTCAGCGTGAGAGCCACTATCGGCCCAGCCTTGAGACGTCGCTCCGATAGTCTGGTGACTTTCTGATGGAGGCTTAGATCGGCAAGACCATAACTATCGGTGCAGTTTCGAAATGTCACTTCGATGGCCTTTGTTACTCCGATGTAGGTTGAAGCTTTGGGTATTGGTGGGATAAGGAACCATCAGAATGAATGGTGAAATGGTCTCCGATGGATTAGGCTATTCCGATGAGGCTTTGACTGGCATCGTCGGTAACAAAATTGCTGACAATAGTCTTACTGAGTGGTCTTGTTTATAAATTGGGATAGCAGCCGTCGACTAGTGCATGTGGGATAATTAGATCTAATGAATATGAATAGTCGTGGAAATAGTTATGAGCTGGGATGCTAGGAATTTGTTTGACAATGGTGATGTGGCTCTTTGACATGGCGGAAAGACATAATAGCTAATGTTGTATTGGCAATGTATTGTCAATTCAATGGTTGCCTATTGTAATTGTTCAATCTGTTATGGTAGTCGAACCAAATGCTCTCTTTTGTGATGTGAAAAATGCATTGTAACAGAGAAGTACAAGAGTGAGAGGAAAAAGAACAAAGTTCGGGTGTAGGGTGATGTCCTATACTGTGTGTTATTTGTGGCATGAGTGTTGGAGAACTTTGTGTAGGGTTATGCTGTCAGTTATTCTTCCAGAGGAGCAAGATGTAAATCTCCATGAGAGGCTTAGTGCTTGAATTGTATTGTAACTGTATTTTCTGTTGCTGAATAATACAATGGCGATCTGGGCTTTTAGAGTGTGGGGTTTTTTACCCGTAAGGGTTTTCCCCACATAAATCTGTCTTATGTTCTATCTTTCATGTTTAATATTTCTGATGTTGAAATTAGATCTTGTTGCTTGTATTTCCTCTAAGGGTTAATGTTGGAAATGTACTATGTTTATTTTTGCTTTGTGGCATAGTTGTGCATGTTTTTGAAGCAATTGAAAATAATTTAAATTTGTCGAAGACACCACTGTTCTTCGAAATACGTTTTGAGATGCTATCATTTCCTTACAAGTGGTATCAGAGCCTTCTACTGGGATATGCTTTGTTGCTCACATATGTATGTTTGTGTGTTGCATATGTTTGCATGTAAGAGTTCCTGGTGTATAAGGTCTAGGTATTCCTTCTGTGATGATTTCTTAGTGTGACAGGCTTGAGGAAATCTGATGGAATTGTCTGATGTTTGATCCTTGTTTTGAGTGAAGTCTGGCAGTTGATCTTGTCTTCATATTACAGAAGGTGCTTGAAGGATGGTGAAGATGGAGATACTGGAGTTGGTCATATTGAAATGATGTGACCTGAAGCTCATGATTTGGCAACGATATAATCCTGATGCATGGGGTGGAATATTTTACTCTATGGTTGAGATGCAACAAATCTCTTTATTGGGTGTATGTGTGAGAGGCTCCCTGATGATATGGAGAAGCTTGGGTTATTTTTCAGCTATGGAGAAATATGCTTATGCTGGGTGTTTTGTCCTGGTATTGGGTAGCATAACTTTTTTGCTACCCTGATTGCATGTAGGCTATGGAGTTGATCATTGGATGGTCTAAGAGCTTTTGTAATAGCCTATCTCTCTCAAATGCATGTGTAGGTTGGTGGTTGTGGAGTTGGCCTACAAGTGGGCCTGAAGTTTCTAAACTGTTGTTTCCTTTGGTGGATGCTTTGTACTTGCATGTCTCAGAACCATGTTCCTTGGTTTTGAGGGGTTTCATAGTTTTTTCCTAAAATCTATGGTTATGCATATTCATGATGATCCATTTTTCCTGGTTTAACCGTTACGGTGTTTCTTGATTCATATTCTTGGTCTTCTAGATGTGAAGTGGGTATGGATGTGCATGGGTGTTATCAAACACAGTGGTTTTGCAGGTTTTACACAGTCAAGAAAATCTTGTGGTTCTATGAAGTTGCAATCAATCTATTTTTCTAGACCCTGGCTTTTCGAGTGTTGTTGGATGACATAGTTGCAATTTTGCATGCATGCTTTGTGCATGGTGTGAGGAGGTGAAATGCTTTCTCTACATGGGAGTGCTGGTAAGTGATATGTCACTCAGTATTTATGTGGTAATGCTTCTAGTTTCTTGAATACGGTGCTCAGGTTGTGGACATGTTTGGTGAATCAGATTTGTAAGTAATCTGGTGCTTGAGTCATGTTGTCTACATTGTTATCTATTCCTTGAGATCTCAGTTTTGCAGTTTCTAGTACAATAGTGGATTTGCATGTTTTAGTATATTTGGATCTTTGAGTTATGCAGTTTTTTAGGTGTGTACAGCCTATTGATTGTAGTGGGATAACTCGGAAGTGGATGGTCTATATCCACAAGATTGATTATGCAACTGTGCAGACTTGTTAGTTGGCCTTGTCTATGGTCACCAGTGCGTTGGTGTGACGATTTTGGAATGAGAAGATGGATGTTGTAAAGTACCTAAATAGTCAGTTAAGGGGACTTGTAGCATGTGTATCATGATGTCATGAATAGCTTGGATTCACAGGTTTGTGTAAGCTATTGATAGTGATAGAGTATTTTCTTGGTTTGGAGATCTTGGTGTCACTTGGTTTTATTGTCACATGGACATGTTAATGTGTGGACCTAGAGGATTTTTAGATTAGGAGATGTTTGGTCATGATGCTTGGAAATCTCATTTGTCACAGTTTAGTGGGAGCTTTAGCATTGACTGTGGATTCATCACTTAGTGGTGAATGATCTTCTTTAGTGTTGCAGATGTTACTAGAAGGAGCTCTTAGATTCTATTGCTGCAGAAGGGTTCTTTCGCATTTGTAGGGGCACTATTTGAGGATGTGTAACATCTTGGAGTCACGAAGGATTCATGAAATCCTTGGCTGAGGTGTTACTGGTGCTTGACATGTGATATTGGTTTAGCATATGGTTTGTTTCATGTCATGATATTTTCTTGATTTTTGCTTTTGAAGTTTTGGCATGATACATTGCTCTTGAGACCATGGTTATGTTCAGTTGGAGCATGGACTCTCTAAAGGGGGATGGTAAGATCATGATTTCATGATAAGTTCCTGATTTAGATGATTGGAGCTTTGACAGTGGTCTGGTGATTATCTGTGTGTTGGATGCATTGATCTTTTTCTTGATTACTTCATGTTGGTATAGTGATGTATTTGGAGTTTAGCATGATATGATTATTTGCAGATGCCTATGGGTACATGGAGAATAAGGTGAGGCTATAATTCTCTTGAGATGAGAGAAGTGCTGTTGATGGTTACTCTTGATGAAGATTTCAGTAGAAAGTCTGAGAAGTCTACACCTTGGTTGGACGTGAGTTCAACAGAGACCTATGAGGAGATTGCTCTTGGAGGAGTCATGATGGCTTGTATATCTTGGAGGAGCATTCTTATCCCTGCTCATGGTCTACTTGATAGTTTATTATTTGAGAGGTATTGCCCATTGTTTCTCTCAGGTATTTTATGCTTTCTTTCATAGACATGGATCTTGAACTGCTCATAGATGGTTCTGGAGGATTCATTGTGAGAGATGGATAGCATGATTAATCTCCTTGTGCATTTGAGTTTAAGATATCTTTCATTGATGAGAATTGTTAGGAGATGGTTTTATGGGCAGATTTCCTAAAATGGGAAATGGATTAGTTTGATCTTCTTTGGTTTGAGAGGCTTACATCCATATTTATAATTACATGATATATATGTTGAATTTGATCTCTTGAGATTGAATGTTTGTTTGGGTGTTGTTATGCTATTCTCTTTGGGGCATTTTGAAGGAGATCATACTTGACACAGTTGGCATTCAGAGGTGTATGTAGAAGGATTGTCTACAGGTATATGATGTGCAATGTTTCTCTTGGTCTCAATTATTTTTCTGATGGTGTGTTTCACATTACTTTGGTTTGAGGTTTTGTTCAGAGCTGTTGTGATCACTAGTTTATGGTCATGTGCTTTCACTTATGTTCTTGGGTGATAGCATGAAGGTTCTGTTATCTCTTTCATTGTTGGGTGTGAAGAACTTGAGAGATTTCTAGACTGGTGGTGAGATGTACATGTTATTGATTTACATATTTTGCATATCATGGTGGATGTTTCCTTGGTACTACATGATGTTTACACTTTCTATGTGATGCCATTGGTAGACTTGTATGCCATGATCTTTTTCAGATCTGCATTGCCCATGCAGTGGGAGTTCTTGGATGTGTTTGGTCTTATTCGACTGGTTGACACATGGAGCTTGTATTTGCAGTTGATGGGTGTATATGTAGGTGGCATGAGTCTACTGATATGAATACCTTCAAGGTATGGATGATTGGATGGATTAGCACTTGCTGTGTGTGTTATTTTCAGTCACGTGGGTTTTGTTCAGTTGGATGGGCATAGTCAGTTTTCTGATTATTATTCTAGCTAATGTTCTATCTTGTTTCTAGAGGATGGTTTCATGGCTATGTTCTGAAAGCTTTGAAGTTGGTTTTGTTAAAGCTTCTATGTAGCTTGTGAGCACATTGGAGTGAAGGAAGTATTAACTTTGGTTTTGTGACTTGGAGCATTGATGGTTTCCTATAATTCCTTCGTTAAGTGGGAGAATGTTGAGTAATTGTGACTCAGATTACAGGCATCGGCAAGAGTTGACCTTTGTCTCAGTGATCAGGCAGAGTGTTTCCATTGGCTTTGCTTTAGTTTGTTACTTCGATCTCTTTGGTCTCACCAATGGTAGTGAGCTATCGAGTTGAATTTCTCTATCGGCAGGAGTGAGGAGTCTTTGGCCGATCTACAAGGTTACACTGATGAAGGACGAGCTATCGGTAGAAGGTTGACCATCGGCAAAACTTGTGATAGTCACTCCGACAGTTACTATCACTCTTATGAAGGGTTGGCGAAGAGTTGGCGTCAGAGTGAGAACCACTATCAGCCCAGCCTTGAGACATCGCTCCAATAGTCTGGTGACTTTTTGATGGAGGCTTAGATCGGCAAGACCATAACTATCGGTGCAGTTTCAAAATGTCACTTCAACGGCCTTTGTTACTCTGATGTAGGTTGAATCTTTGGGTATTGATGGGACAAGGAATCGTTAGAATGAATGGTGAAATGGTCTCCGATGGCTTAGGCTATTCTGATGCGGCTTTGACTAGCATTGTCGGCAACAAAATTGCCAACGATAGTCTTACTAAGTGGTCTTGTTTATAAACTAGGATAGCGGTCATTGACTGGTGCATGTGGGATAATTAGATCTCACAAATATGAACAGTCATGGAAATGGTTATGAACTGGGATGCTAGGAATTCGTTTAACAATGGTGACATGGCTCTTTGACATGGCAGAAGGACAAAATAGCTAATGTTGTATTGGTAATGTATTGTCAATTGAATGGTTGCCTATTGTATCTGTTCGGTCTGTTATGGTAGTCGAACCGAATGCTCTCTTCTGTGATGTGAAAAATGCATTGTAACATAGGAGTGCAAGAGAGAGAGGAAAAAGAACAAAGTTTGGGTGTAGGGTGATGTCCTATACTATGTGCTATTTGTGGTATGATAACAGTATGAAGGACTAACTTGAGTGCTGGAGAACTTTGTGCAGGGTTATGCTGTCAGTTAGTCTTCTAGAGGAGCAAGATGTAAATCTCCATGAGAGGCTTAGTGCCTGAATTGTATTGTAACTATATTTTCTGTTGCTAAATAATACAATGGCGATCTGGGCTTTTGGAGTGTGGGGTTTTTTACCCATAAGGGTTTTCCCCACTTAAATCTGTGTCTTATGTTTTGTCTTTCATGTTTAATATTTCTACTGTTGAAATTAGATCTTGTTGCTTGTATTTCCTCTAAGGGTCAATGTTGGAAATGTACTATGTCTGTTTCCGCTTTGTGGCATAGTTGTGCATGTTTTTTAAGAAATTGAAAAGAATTTAAATATGTCGAAGACACCACTGTTCTTAGAAATACATTTTGAGATGCTATCATTTCCTTACAAAGAATATGTCATATGTAACTCCTAAGAAGACTAGTCAAGATGCTCTCACACACTGTCCTAGATGCCGACACATGGAAAAACATGCCAAGAAAAAATTGGGATTCCTACCTCCTCATGTGAGAACAAAATCCACTAAAAGATAAATCCATCTCATATCCAAATGGAATGCCAACTCTCCATGTGAAGACAAACTACACAAAAGATGAAATAGTTAATACATACAAAAGTATTTAATTTGAACATTAGGATTGCAAGGTTGAGACACCTTATCCTAATAATTTAAACTTGTATAGATTTTGAGTGATGCTCCTTTTGTCAACTTGGGTCAATATTAGGCTAACTCTTTGGGAATCCACTCATGTTAATGCATATAGAGGGAAGATCTACTAATTAGCTTCTAGGATGGATTGTAGACTTTAATGCTTGATTAGAGGAGATGGATATAATAAAATTATGGACTAGAGTAAATCATTTTCCAAACACAAAAAAGTAGATTTAATGGGGATGTACTCAAGGGATTTGGAATAGGAAATAACATAGTCTATAATAGTGTCAATAAAGAAACACACCAATGTATGCAGTGTTATCTAATTATGATATGCAACTAACATGTATTGTACATATTCATTTCACCCTCCATCTACATAAATAAGGAAATGTATATCATCTAAATCACCCATTAAGAAGGCAGGAACATAAATGAATATATCTAGGTTTAATCCATCTAGCATCAAAGATTTGAAGGACCACTTCTTGAACATGAAAGGTTATCTCACATGTGTTGAGAAATTGGGTAAAAAGTGCAATTCAAACACTAATAGTAGTGATTAAATCCCATTAACAATACAATGATTATGAAATAAAAGAACAAACAAGTAGTAATAAAATAATACAACACAAAGATAATACCAAATATACATGGAGAAACCTTTTTAGTAAAAATAACACCACCAAAGAGAGCACAAATTTGTATTAATCTCAAATATGTGAGTGCATCAATACAGTAAACTTCCCCCTTCATTCTACTAATGGTCTTGTAGCATAACCTTCTTTAAACTTGCAAAAAAAACCATACAACCTCTATTGCATGCCTTGAATATATAGGAATTTGGAAACAAGAAACCACAAACAATACCCAAAAACAAGTGGCCAAAACCATGAGCCCAAAACTAGGCTCTTAAATCTATACGCAAAAATCAAACACCCCATATACTATGCATGCAACACCTCAAAATGGAATGTAAATCCCAAAATCATCTTTTACCAAGACACTTTATAATGAAAGAAAGTAAATCCCATGTACTCAATCATGAGAAACTAATTACTATACTCACCCACCAAACAAGGAAGATGCTCCACTACCTCAATAGTTGACCTTTCCTTTGTAACTCCCATATTCAATGTCCAATTGCAATAATATTTCTAAGTCACTAGAGAATAAATAACTATATAGACATGTCCCCACCCTAACATGGGTGCTCCATTTTGCCAACTCCATGATTCTTGGAGATAAATGCATTATTTACCATCTATAAAAAATTAAGTTATAATAGACTCTTAGGATTTGGAAGCTGAATAGAACACCTAGTCCTAACATTCTCCCAGTTAATATTCATATTGCAATGACATAATAGAGGGACATACAATAATTTTTAAGTGCTAGAGAGTGATAAAACCCATTGCCTACCCACACCAATAAAATTTCGCTATACTCACTAGCGTAGTAGGTGAATCTACAAAATTCTCTAAAGTAGAAACCTTCTCTATCTAGACCTTTTCATCCTCAACCATCTCATGACCAAATTGGTATTGAACATTAATATAATTAGTACATGAATGGTACAATGGATTATTCACCAAATAGATAACACTCTAATTGTTACATCCAATCCTCACTATCTTGCAATCAAAGCCAATACCTAAACACAATTGCTATAATGACATTTCTTCCTTACAAGCATAGTTTGTAGCCACACATACTATCCTTATATAGTGGAAAGAGAAATAGTAAGTTGTCTGTTATTCATCAAACTAACTACCTCTCCACACAAAATAAAGACATAACCACTAGTTGACCTCTTGCTATCCAAATCACCAATACAATCTACATCAACAAAGCCTTGTGTATATAACAACTTGATCACATAATCAATCCCATAATAAAAAGTTCCACACAAATATCTAAACACCCTCTTCACATACATCTAATTTTTCCTACCAGGGTTAGACATAAACCTGCTAAGAACTCCCACTGCTTGGGTAATATATGGTCTAGTACAAACCATAGAAAACATCAAACTTCCTACCACACTAGCATATGGAAATTATGCATATCTTCAAACTTATAATTATACTTATGATATTTTTCCAAGGAAATCCTAGTGCCAATAGGTAAGAGAATGCACATTGGCTTAAAGAAGGGAATACCAAACCTTTATAAAATAGTGTCAACATACTTACTCTAATTAAGCCAAATCTTTCTATTAACTCAATTCCTATTTATTTCCATACCCAAAATATATTTTTCAGCCCCTAAATCCTTCATATCAAATCTACCTACAGTTTATTTTTAATTTCTCTCATCATTCCCTTACTATTTCCAATGAACAATTTTTCATAAACATATAAGACAATGATTAATAATTAATCATAAACTAGTTTAAAATAAACACAATGATCAACATTACATCTCACAAAACCAATCTCCATGAAAAAGGCATCAAACTTAGATAATACCACATCTATGGTGACTATTTCAAACCATACAAACTTCTGTTAAACTAGTATACTCAATTTTCCTTTCCCTTCACCACAAAATTGTCAGGTTGTTTCATATAAATCTCCTCTTTAAGATCCCCATGAAAACAATTAGTTTCAGTTCATCTTTTTTCTCTACTTCTATATTATAAGCAACTACAATAGAAAGAGGGCAATAATATAATATAAATTAATCTAGAAATATGAGAGAACATTTCACCAAAATTTGTTCCCTTAATTTTGGAATAACCTTTTGTCACTAGTCTAGCCTTGTAATGCTCCCAACTCACCATATTCTCTATATTTGTTTTTAGACACCCAATTGAATCCATTGAAATTCATTCCTTTATGTAGTTGTACTAGATCCCAAGTCTCATATTTATCCAAGGCCACCATCTCCTCCTTCATAGCCTTCTTCCAAGACTTGCACTTCGTTGAAGAAAGATCATCTTTCATAGATCTAGGTTCCATGTTAGTACAAGATAAAGAAAATACACAACAAAATCTAGTGGGCTATACCTTTCAATAGATTTTTGTTGCCTTGTGGACCTCTTAAATGATGGAGTAAGGGACTCTTTGTGTTCTTTTGAAGAATCTTCTTCTACCTTTCCATCATCTTGTCCAACTTGTTCTTCCACATGTGCATCTTCTTGCTTCTCATTTTTAAATTGAGAATGAACTATTTTTCTTCTTCCTTTGGTTGTTCAACATAAAAAACAACTCTAATCTCCTTGAAAACCACATTCTTAGAATAAACCATTTTCAATGTTAGAGGATTCCAAGGGTTCCCACAAGAAGTTGGGTCCACATATAGGGGAAGTCATGGGCAAAGAAAAAATCCCGTCAAGAATGGGTACTCATTTTAAAAGAAATGGGTACCTACTCAAGAATGGGTGACCGAGCCTAAATGGGTACCCATTTAAGAATGGGTGCCTGAGCCTAAATGGGTACCCATTTAGGAAAGAGTACCCATTTCTAAACATGTATTTTGAATTTTAAAACAAGCCCTACGAGTTAATTTTTCCCACAGAAAAGGAATGGGTACCCGTTTTAGAATGGCTACCCATTCCTATAATCTTAGGCTCAGGAATGGCATGGTAAGCCAACCCCTAGCCTTGGACCTACAAGTACAAGTCCATGTTCAAAGCAAGAGAAAAGACCAACTTTACCAATATGGCTGACGATGTTTTTTTCTAAATTTTTTATGAAATCAAAACCATTATAGATGATGATGTGTAGTTTTCAAATATGTAATTTTTTATTCAACTTGTTTTTCTATTTATTAATTAATTTATGAGCAAACTGCTTCATAAACTTGAAATAACAGTTGTTTGTATTTTTTTAATAACTTTTAATTTTTGAATTTAAAAATATATATATATATCATCAATCTACACATCATTCTTTACACAATGAAAAAAAATCATTTTATGATTAGTTTAGCTCAAATTATGTTGGCCATACACAAGGGGTTTTCAAAAACAACAATTAGGGACATTAAAAAATTAATAAAAAATATATATTTGGAAAAAAATTATAAAAAAATATCTTCATCAAACTTCATTGTAATACACATCTTTCCCCAAAAGGATTTAGAAAAATACTTTTATTTAGGTCAAATTATGTTGGTCGTACACGTGCATGGTATGGTCCTAAAAAAGTGACTTTTAAAAAGTGGTTTTTGTACAAGCCTATGTAAAATCAATATGTATCATCTAGGTATTAGAATAAATTACATATTTGAAAACTATTATTCAAAATGCTACATTTCATATTATTAGACTTTCTTAAGATTCTATGTGTAAGTGCTTCAAATTTTGACTCCAACTTTGACAAACTCTAATTTTCAGGGAAAATACTTCCACTTTTTAGCCAAAAAGTGGACCCAACTTCTTTCACTCACCCCCAAAGCTTATAACCTTCAACATTCTTTCCATAACCAATGAAAATATAATTTAGGCACATGAACTCAAGCCTAACATCCGAAAACTCTAATGTGTGAAATATATGGATTTTTACCTATCCACATCTCATATGTTGTCTTATCAACTAGAGCAAAGTAGGAGATATGTTTACCAAGTAACAAATATTACTTATAGCCTCAACCTAAAAATAGTGATCAAGCTTAGCACTACTCAACATGTTTCTAGCTCTATCCATCAATGTATCGTTCATCCATTCAACAACTCCTTTTTGTTGTGGCATATATAGAGTAGTCTTCTTTCTCACAATACTTGCATGCCTACAAAAATCATCATATTATGTTGAGAAATATTCACCTCTATTATCTAACCTCAATAGTTTTATCTTCTAATCCATTTATTTCTCTACAAAATAAATCAAAGTATATAGAGTAGTCACTAATAAATTAAACACGATATTGAGTTTTACCAATAGAAGGCATATCCATAGGACCAAACACATCACTATGAATAACTTCCAAATTTCTTTTTACTCTAGCATTACTAGAAGGAAATTTACTCTACTTTGTTTACCAAACATGCTATCCACAAAAAGTCAAAATGCTTAGATTAAATCAAAAAACCATTAACCATATTCTTATTAATCAAGATTTTTAAACTCATTTCACCAATGTGGCTCAACCCATGATGCCACAACATACATGAATAAAAAAGTAGTTACATTAGTAGAGTTACATAAAGTAGATTCTTCCAGCTTAAATGATGCACGGGCATCTTGCCTCTTTCAATTTGGTTTTATTTGTTTTAATATTTTGGTTTTGTTTGGTGAATAACGCAGGTTTCTCTCTATAGTTTTTGGTGGGCTTGAAGCTCCTGTCGCTTAGCCCTTGGACCTCCTGTCGCCCATATGACAACAATTGAATGGCTATTATATTTTTATCTTTGTCGACCATTACATAGGCAATTAAATTTTGCTTTAAGGGGAGATCATGGCTTGCTATTATCTCTAGTTTTAATTGTCTAAAGCCTCAAATCGTGGGGGACCCAGCTGGCAAGGCAAATTGAGGATTTGTTCTAATTTTTCCTTCTTTCTTTATGATTGGCCAAATTTGGAAACAACAGATTTATTCCTTGGCGATGCATTTATGTATCTCTTTATTTCTCTTACTTGGTCATTTCCTGGCAACAACCATTTCTGCTTTCATCGTGGGCATTTTGTTCGCTGGTTTATCTTTCTAGGCATCGTTGGGTCGCTTCCTCCTGGCAGCGATAGCTCTTCATTTTATTCTATTGCAGACCATTATGGAAGTCATGGACTTCATGATCTATCTTCTTCCTGGCATCTCCATTTTCCTCATGGTGGCGATGGTTATCTTTGGGCAACAACAGTTGCGTTTGGTTTTTCCTCCCCCTGCAGTTTTTAAAATAGTGGATGACACATTTTAGAGGCATTCATAGCTGGTGGAAAAAAAGAGAGAATGGTAGAGTAGATAGAGAAGATCGATAGGGCTGTGAAGATAGTTTTATTTTTGTTTTCTGAATCCTTACATGGGTGAGGCTGATTATAGGGCCAATACATGATTTTGTAATGCTCAGCAATATTAAATATTAAAGACAAATCTCTTTACATCAATTCCTATCACTTTTGTTTTGTTTCTGGTCATTGTTTTGTATTATTCATTGTGGTTGATTTCTGATAGTAGAGTTGTGAAGTGACTAGCAAGACGTGCCATCAATTTGGTATCAGAGCGAAGGTTGAGAAATCTAGGTATTGAAAGTGCTCGATATGCCTCTGAGAAGGATGGGTAGAGGCCGAGATAGAGGTCGAAGGGACCATGGTGACCCTGACTTGATGTAGAATCTGATTGAAAGGTTAGATGCTCTTGAGAGGGCACAGAGAAGAGGAAACCCTGATATTGAAGATTTAAGTGATGAGGAAGAAGAACCACAGAGAGAAGGAAATGAGGAAGGACAGTCAGACCCAGGAGATGAATTTGGTGAAAGGATGATAAGATCAGTCATGAATTTGGGTTCCAAACCCAAGATCGATGTACCAACATTTGTTGGAAGTCTTAATGGTGAAGAATTAATTGACTGGATAAATGACTTGGACAAATATTTTGAATATGAGGGTGTAGCAGAAGAGAAAAGAGTAATGTTTGCATACACAAGATTGAAAGGTCATGCTGCCATGTGGTGGGACTTTGTCCAAACTGAAAGAAGAAAGAGAAATAAGGAAAAGATTAACTCATGGGATAGGATGGTGGCCAAGTTGAAGGCTAAATTTTTGCCTAGTGACTATCAGGCTAATCTCTTTAAGAGATTACAAAATTTGAACCAAAAAGAGATGTCTGTGAAAGATTGTATAGAAGAGTTTTACAAGCTTATAATTAAGTCTAGGCATGCTGAAGAAGATGTGGAGAAGATAGCCCGTTATGTGAATGGTCTAAGATACAATCTGCAAGATGAAATTAGCCTTTTGTCCCCAAGGAGCCTGGAAGAGGCTTACCAGCTTGCCTTAAAGGCAGAAGAGAAGCTACAAAGGAAGCAAAGTTAGCAAGAGAAGAAGAGAGGAAGAGGTTTTAGAGGAAGGGGACAACAACATCATCAAAGTGAAGAAGCTGGAAGTTCAATGGAACGATTAACAATGAGAGAGGTGGTTTTCAAAATAGAGGAAGATCTTATGGAAGAGGTGGTTCACAAGGTAGAGGAAGAGGATTTGCTGGAAAATATTACAAGTGAAATCAACTTGGATACAAGAGTTGGGACTGTATTAAATCATCACAAGGAGGGCACTAAAATTTTGAAAGAAGAAATCAAGTTGTTCAGGCTGACCAAGAAAGTATGGGATCTCTAGTACATCACAAGGATGAAGCAGAATTAGGAGAGTCCTTGATGCTTAAGAGAGCATTGTTAAAGCCACAGAAGGAAAGTCAAGAGCTAATTCAAAGGAGAGCATTGTTTCAAACAAAGGGTAAGTCACATGGTAAATGTTGTAAGCTCATTATAGATAGTGGTAATATTGACAATATTATTGCCACTGAAATGGTAGAGAAGCTGAATCTTAAAAGGATTAAACACCCAACTCCATATAAGGTAACTTGGTTACAAAAAGGCCATCAAATATTGGTTAGTGAGCAGGCCTATGTTGATTTTTAGATTGGTAGTTATAAAGATTATGTTTTGTGTGATATAATGCCCATGGATGTCTGCCATATTTTTCTTGGAAGACCATGGCAATTTGACAAAAATTCAGTCCATGATGGAAAGGAGAATACATATACCATTATGAAGGATGGAGAGAAGCATACCTTGCTGCCCATAAAGGAGAAAGAAGAAGACAATAGTAGTAGCAATTAGGTAATGATAGTAAGTGGTAAAGAATTTTTGAAAGATTTGAAGAATGAAGAAATTAGTTTTTCTTTGGTTCCTAAACCACAATGTGTAATGACTTCTACAAAGTTGGATGATTTGCCCGTTGAGATACAAGATATGTTGAATGAGAATATGGATATTGTTGCAAATGATTTGCCTAATGAATTACCTCGTCTTTGAAGCATAAGTCATCATATGGATTTGATTCCGGGTGCTAACCTTCTTAATAAAGCTGCATACAGATTAACCTCTATGGAGAATGAAGAGATAAAGAAGAAAGTGACAGAAATTTTGGAGAAAGGATTGATAAGAGAAAGTCTAAGCCCTTGTGATGTTCCTGCAGTGTTGGTGCCAAAGAAAGGAGGAGAATGGCGTATGTGTATTGATTCAAGGGCAATAAATAAAATCACAATAAGATATAGATTCTCCATACCTAGGATTGAAGATTTAATGGATTGTTTGAGTGGGTCAATATATTTTTCTAAGATAGATTTGAAAAGTGGTTATGACCAAATTAAAATCAAACCAGGGGATGAGTGGAAAACTACTTTTAAGACTAGTGATGGGTTGTATGAATGGTTGGTTATGACTTTTGGGTTGTCTAATTCTCCTAGTACTTTTATGAGGTTAATGAATGAGGTTTTGAAAGCATTTATTGGTAAATTTGTGGTTGTGTATTTGGATGACATTTTGGTGTTTAACAGGTCAAAAGAGGAGCATCTTGAGCATTTAAGGTAGGTTATGAAGAGACTACAGGAAGAGAAGTTATTGATTAATTTGAAGAAGTGTGTGTTTTTGCAAACTGAACTAGTTTACTTGGGCTTTGTGGTGTCAAAGGATGGATTGAAGATGGATAAAGAGAAGGTTTAGGCTATACTTGATTGGCCATCACCAAAGAGTATCATGGAGGTAAGAAGTTTTCATGGTCTTTCTAGTTTTTACAGAAAGTTTATAAGAAATTTCAGTCATGTGGTAGCACCTATATTGGAGACTATTAAGGGAAGCAAAAGACCATTTGTGTGGACTAAAGAGGCTGAAGAAAATTTCATATTTTTCAAAAGGAAGGTGAGTGAACAACCCATACTTGCTTTGCCAGATTTTGATAAAGTGTTTAAGGTAGAATGTGATGCTAGTGGTTTGGCTATTGGGGCAGTTTTGAGTCAAGAGGGAAAGTCAGTTGCTTATTTTAGTGATAAATTAGATGATGCAAAAAGAAAGTATTCTTCTTATGATTTAGAATTTTATGCTTTGGTTTAGTCCCTCAAGAAATGGAGACATTATCTTTTGCCTAAAGAATTCAATGTGTACATTGATAATCATACCTTGCAGTTCATTAATAGCCAACATAAATTGAATTAGAGGCACACTAAATGGGTTGAGTATATTCAGAGTTATAATTTTGTTTTGAAGCATAAAAGTAGTCAAATGAATAAAGTTATTGATGCTTTAAGTAGGAAGAATTTGTTGTTATGTGAGATAAAAACTAACAGCGTGGGATTTGAAAGTTTGAAAGAGTTGTATGCAAAAGATGTAGATTTTAGAGAAGCATTTGTAGCTTGCAGTGATCCTATTTGTAGGAATAAAGAACCATGGCTTGATTATATGATACAAGAAGGTTTGTTTTTTAAGGAAAATAAGTTATGTATTCCTAGAGGCTCCATGAGAGATAATTTGTTGAAAGAAAAACATAGTGGTAGTTTTGCTGGTCACTTTGGATAGGATAAGACTTTTCAGTAGCTGAGCACTCATTATTATTGGCCAAGGATGAAGGCAGATGTGAAAAGATATGTGGAAAGGTGCAGAATTTGTCAACATACAAAAGGAAGGAGTCAAAATGCTGGACTACATCAGCCATTACCGGTTCCAACAAGACCTTGGGATTCTGTGAGTATGGACTTTGTTTTGGGTTTACCTCGTACTCAAAGGGGTAATGATTCAATCTTTGTTGTAGTTGATAGATTTTCAAAAATGATGCATTTTATACCATGTAAGAAGATTAGTGATGCAACTAACATAGCAAATTTGTTCTTTAAAGAAGTTGTAAGGCTGCATGGTAAATCCAGAAGCATTATTTCTGACAAGGATAGTAAGTTTGTGGGGCATTTCTGGAGGACTCTATGGAAAAAGCTGGGTACAAATCTAAATTTTAGTTTTGCATATCATCCTTAAACGGATAGATAGACTGAGGTTGTCAATAGAAGCCTTGGAAATTTGTTGAGATGTTTTGTTGGTAATTCAACTGAAAGTTGGGATCTTATGTTAGCATAATCTAAATTTGCATTTAATGATTCCCCAAACAAAAGCACAAGTTTTAGCCCTTTCTATGTGGTTTATGGAATGCATCCAAGGGGTGTGTTTAAACTTCGTGATCTTGCTAGAATGGAGAAAAGGAGTGCAAATGGGGAAGAGTTTGCTCAAGTCATTCATGGCATTCAAGAGAAGGTAAAGAATAATATTGAAGATAGCAATCTACATTATAAAAGGCATGCTGATCAGAAGAAAAGAGAGCTGCAGTTTCAAATTGGAGACCTTGTATTGGCACATCTCTGAAAGGAGAGATTTCCTATAGGGACATACAATAAACTTCAGATGAAAAAGATTGGTCCTTGCAAAATCCTAAGGAAGTTTTTAGCCAATTCTTATGAGATATCACTACCTAAAGAGCTGAATATATCTCGCATTTTCAATGTTGTAGATTTATATCCATACAAAGGAGATACAGAGGTAGAAGAAGTTGAAGTAGTTGATTCATCTCATGAAGAACAAGTTGGGACAGCCACTGATCCACAACAGATAGAATGTATTCTAGATAAACAACTACTGAAGAAGACCCGTAAGCATGAATACTTCAAGTATCGTGTCAAATGGTGCAATCATCCGATTAAAGATGCATCATGGCTTACAGAAGAAGAGATTATTAAGTTGGGTCATTCAGTTGTAGACCTCATAAGCTAGAGCTCATGATCTCTTTTTGCCCACTAGTTTGATGCAGGGGCATCTTGTCTCTTTCAATTTTGGTTTTATTTGTTTTAATATTTTGGTTTTGTTTGGTGAATAAAGTAGGTCTCTCTCTATAGTTTTTGGTGGTCTTGAAGCTCCTGCCTCTTAGCCCTTGGACCTCCTGTCACCCATATGATAGCAACTTGAATGGCTATTATATTTTTATCTCTGTCAACCATTATATAGGCAATTAAATTTTGCTTTAAGGGGAGATCGTGGCTTGTTGTTATCTCTAGTTTTAATTGTCTAAAGCCTCAAATCATGGGGGACCTAGCTGGTAAGGAAAATTGAGGATTTATTCTAATTTTTCCTTCTTTCTTTATGATCAACCAAATTTGGAAGCAACAGATTTATTCCTTGGTGATGCATTTATGTATCTCTTTATTTCTCTTACTTGGTTGTTTTCTGGCAACATTTGTTTCTACTTTCATCGTGGGCATTTTGTTTGATGGTTTATCTTTCTTTAGCTTGGCATCGTTGGGTCACTTCCTCCTGGAAGTGATAGCTCTTCATTTTATTCTATTGGAGACCATTATGGAAGTCATGGACTTCATGGTCTGTCTTCTTCCTGGCATCTCCATTTTCCTCATGGTGGTGACAGTTATCTTTGGGCAGCAACGGTTGCATTTGGTTTTTCCTCCCTCTGCAGTTTTCAAAATAGTGGATGACACATTTTAGAGGCATTCATAGCTGGTGGAAAAAAAGGGAGAATGGTCGAGTAGATAGAGAAGATCGATAGGGCTGTGAAGATAGTTTTCTTTTTGTTTTGTAAATCCTTACATGGGTGAGACTGGCTATAGGGCCGATACATGGTTTTGTAATGCTCAGCAATATTAAATATTAAAGACAAATCTCTTTACATCAATTCCTGTTGCTTCTGTTTTGTTTCCGGTCATTATTTTGTATTATTCATTATGGTTGATTTCTGATAGTAGAGTTGTGAAGTGACTGGAAAGACGTGCCATCATTAAATAAGGTTCCACATCATGTACCCTTAGCTAACACAAAGTCACCTCTAGCCAACTTGTAACCATTCTTATCAAAATTGAGATGCACACTAGCATTATTCATCTTAGATATGGAAATTAAATTTCTAGCAATCCTTGAAATGTGCAATACCTTAGACAGAGTTTTCACTCTCCTATCATTAATACAAGTTTTACCTTTCCTTAACCAATAATCTTGTTATAACTATTATCACCAAGAAACAACTCACCACCATCACATTCTTTATACTATGAGAAACACTCCTTATGTGGAGTCATGTGATATGAGGCACCTAAATCAATCCACCATGAGTCATCACTAGAAATTTTAGCAAATATAAATAATGCATCACTAGCATCATTATTAAAGGATTTTTTAGTATAGGAGTCATCAGGATTCTTTTTCTTATTTTTGCATTGCTTCAAGTGGCCCCTTTTACCTCAATTCCAACATTTAAGTTTTTTCTTACTAAGGGTTTTAAATCTACCCTTAGATTTAATCTTTTTGTATCCCACTTTTCTTTACCACCTTTTCCTTTAGATCTACCCCAATTATTTAGTGCATACTTGGAACCTTCATCCATGCATTTCCTTCTAAATTATTCATTTAACAAAACAAAAACAAGAACATCCTAAGTACTACTAGTAATTGCAACAATTAGATTTTCTCATCATTTAGGCAATGAGTAAAGTAGAATAATTTATTTATCATCTTCATCCAACCTAACATTAATTAAAATTAGCTAACTCAAAATAAATTAAATTCATTTAGATGCTTAGCAACCAAGTATCCTTCCTTCATTTTTAATGAACAAAGATTTCTTTTCAAATACAACTTATTAATAACTCTTAGTTTGATAAATTTCACCTATTCTTTTTCACAAACTAAATTTGGTAGATTCTTTAGAAACATTGAAAAGAAAAAAATTGTAGGGAGACAACCTAATGGTATCCCATTCCTTCTTATCAAGATTTATCTATTACTCATTTGATACAAACAAGAGAGGAACATTAACCCACCATTCACTCTAGAATGTACACCCCTTTCCACTAGTTGTTATATAGTTGGCCCCACCCACCTTTGACTATAGTAATTAGGGAAAATATTTTATGTGGGGTAACCTAGTTATATAGGTAGAGGCTAGCTCATTGATCCATTCCTTTAGCTCATCAATAGGTTAGTGATCCCTAGTCAATAAATCCCCTCATCGCAAATGATTCTAGAGTGCCCTTTCTTTCAATTGGTGTGGTGCGGTGATCCCCAGCTGACAAACATCTATAGGAGTCTCTTTATGTGTCATTTCTCTCCATTGATCTCTCTTTTTAAAGAGATTCTCTATTTTTAACTTTTAAAGTTCAAATTTAGAGCCATTGAACTTATCAATATCCATAAAATATGTGTTTACCATGATCTCAATCACATAGATCTAATTTCCACTAATTCATCAAATGCTCCCATTACAACCAAAAATAACTACAACATACTAATAAATACATGCCTCTCTTCCAATCAATCTAATAAGGCTCAAAAACCAATTGTTGAGGAACCAAGTAAACATCAAAATGAGAACAATAATAAGAAAATCAACAATAAAATAATGTAATACAAAGATAACACCAAATATATATGGGGAAATCTTTTTGGAAAAAAAACCCACCACTAAAGAGAGCACAAGTCTATATTAATCTTAAACATGTGAGTATATCAATACATCAAACTCCCCTTTCAATTTGTTAGTATTATGATAGCATAACCTTCCTCAAACCTGTAAAATAACCATACAACATTTATACCATGCCTCCAATTTACAA
The DNA here is from genome assembly GCA_027924645.1 of Cunninghamia lanceolata. Classification (NCBI taxonomy): domain Eukaryota; kingdom Viridiplantae; phylum Streptophyta; class Pinopsida; order Cupressales; family Cupressaceae; genus Cunninghamia; species Cunninghamia lanceolata. The sequence continues at coordinate 3,877,637 of BSBN01000023.1, read as the reverse complement.
TAATTTGGGAACAAGAAACCGCATGTGGTATCCAAAAAAAGTGGCCAAAACCATGGACCCAAAACTAGGTGCCCAAGTCCACATGCAAAAATTCAATGTCCCATATGCCATGAATGCAACACCTCAAAATAGAATGTCACTTCCATAAGAATCTTTGACCAATACACTCTATAATAGATGAAAGTGACTCCCAAGAGCTCCACCATGAGAAACTAATTACTCCACTTACCAACAAAACAAGGAATATACTCTACTACCTCACTAGTTGGCCTTTCCAATTTACCTCCCCTATTCAATTCCTATTTGAAACAATATTTCCAAGTCACTAAAGAATAAATAAATATTTAAATGTGTCCCCACCCTCACATTAGAGTCCCATTTTCCCACTCCATGATTCTTGTATATACATACATTATTTACCATCTATGAAAAATTAATTTATAATAGACCCTTAGGATTTACAAGGTGAATAGTAGACATTTAATCCTAATAAAAATTTCCTCCTCTTGTTGAAAGGACTTAAGAATAATTTGACTAGCCTCTTAAAGGGGAGGGTCTCTAGATGTGCATTGAGATTGGCTTAGAGGTCTTAGTAGAATTGATTATTTTTCTTTCTATATCGACTTGATAAGCACTAAAAGTATCAGATCCCCCTTGATAGGGTGAATCTAACCAAGGTGGAGAAAACACCTCCTCAAACAAGGTAGATGAGATGACCTTCATTCTATGAAACCAAGGTCTTCCTAACATTAGATTGTACTTGATTTCTTACATATGACAAAGAAATTTGTAGGTAGGTATTTATGACCAACAATGACAAGGAGCATGATCCTTCAAGAGATGTGGTCATACGATTGTCATATCCTTTGAGGGTATCACTAATATGGATAATGTATGACTCAATGTATCTCATCCTTTGAAGGAGGAAAAGGGGCACTAAATTACCCACAATCCCATCATCAACCATCATGTTCCTAATGTAGTTGTAATATACTTGGACCTACAACTAAAGGGAATGATCACCTCTCCTAGCAATGTTGACATCTAAAGGTAATTGTCTAGCATTAGATGTGAAAGCAATGTCCTTAGGAGGAAAGCCTAGTGTCTGAAATTCAAGATTACTATTGTTGATGTGAGAGGTTGAGACAAGCTATGTTAGATTGTTCAATTCTATGGTGTTAAGGAGAGTGTTCCTATGAGAAATAGAGTTCCTAAGAAGATATAGAGAGGATATATGAGAAAAGGTCATACTCAAGTCCTCTACCAAATCGTAAGGTTTGGTAGGAATGACATTGTTTTGTATTGATCCATAGGCAATGTAAGATTCTTGATTTGTATCAAGTTCTACAAGGCCCAACATAGCCTAGATGGGTGAATCATGATGAGTGTGTGGGAGAAGTCTAGCTTAGTCTCTAAATCTTATGAATGTAACAATAATTTAGTAAACAACTATCATTAAAACTTAAGAATATGTTGGACAATCTTGCTACACTCTCTACAAGCTCACATATTGTGCCCCTTGAACTTTTGAAAGCTTAAGATCATGTTTTTGGTGTGGATTGTTACTTCTATTTCTATAAATTATCTCTATTGATCATGAATGAGGTTAATGGAACATAGATTAGTGTTTTGACAATGTGGTTTTCATGGTCTAATAGTTTTATCTTTGTTTTGTAGGATACTACTATGGACATTTGTTTTTCTTCATATCAACTTTTGCTCTAAGCATTGTAAGGCTTTATATTACTATTAATAGCTATCATATCAATGTATAAAGCACTCCATGGAATTGTGATAAATTTGATAAGGGAATTTCTAAACCCCTCCAAAATGTTTGTGTTCAACAAATGGAGGAACATATCACAAAGCTCTCTAGAGTCCATATGGGATGCACTAGCCAAAGCATAGAGAACATGTCTTGATCAAGTGATGAAGTAGATAACTAATTCATCAAGCTCATGTTTTGTGTAGAGGAACTCCCTAATGTTAGTCTTTAGTTGTTTGTTCATGTCAAAGTGTTTGACAAATTTATGTACTAGTCAAAATGAATGAATGGATGCCTAAGCAATTTGTAATACCAATCTAAAGTGACACTCTCACTGGTTTTGGGAAATATTTTGGTTACTAGAGAATTTTAAGAGAGGAGATCATGGATAATGCTTATAATTTCCTTGATATGGGAATTAGGTTGTCCTTCACCTTTGTACTTGGGTAAGTTTGGCATTGGTGTAGGTAGGATAAAATTCATGACTATATGATCCAAAGGCTATCTAAGGCATTATAAATAGACTCTTGAGTCTTAGTCATGAATAGTAGGGTCATGCCTTGAATCTAGTGCATAAGTATGGCATGAGCCATTGGTTGATCCATGGTATTACTTGGATTAGATTGTTTTTGTCTAGATTGTAACGTAGCTTGTTCAATTTCTAAATTATTGATACTTCATCTAAGATCAACTAGGAATAAGTTGAGATCAAATTACTTTGAATGGATTGAAGGAGGAGATGGAAGTTGACATCCATAGAGATAGGTGATGTATTATGGTCAACAAATGGATTATTTGTGAAGGAAGGTGACAGAGTATTGTTTCTAAATTTGGGAGCATAGGTTCTAATGATATCATCCTAGTTTAGATTCTATGAAGGATAAATGGGGATAGTATATCCAAACACACTAATAGTATAACTAGTAGTCAATGATTTCATACTAGATGATGCCATAATTTCTTCTTGTTCTTGAGGAGATTGCCTAAAATCTAGAATTGGTTAAATAAATATGTTATATACTAGGAAAGGAATAATATCCTTAGGTCTAGGTTAATAATTTCTAAGAATTTCTTCCTAGTTGGTGACTTCATGCCAATTAATATTAACTAAGAGATAAGAAAGGAATTTGTATTCACATTGAGTTTACTAATTATGTATGATCTAACATTAGCACAATGTACACTAAAGAAGGCATATGCAACTTCTTGGTGTCATACTAGAACAAGACGGTAAGGTTTTCTTGATATCTCAAAGAAGAGACTCATGATCAAGCCTTAAAGGGTACACAAGAGAAATCTTTAAAAGTAAGCACTCTCAAAAATACCTTGTATTTGCCAAGAAAGTTCACTTGGTGGAGTGTTGGGCTAAGTTGATGTGTTTGGATGATATTTTAGAAATTTGTGAAATGTGACTATTATTTGACAAGTTTATAGATTGTCTAACAAAAGAACTCATTTGTGTTAGGATTAGCCGGCAGAAGATATCAATTAATATGCAAATAAAGATTAAACAGAGGAATGGAAACATAGAAATAATAACAGTTAGAGACAAGTTTTAACGTGGTTCACCCAAACCTGGGCTACATCCACCAACAAAGAGTCCAATATTATTATCTAGTAAATCAAACCAATTACAACCAACAATCCTTGCAACTCAATACCGCTGCAAATGCTACAATACATCAACAGAAACCCTAACCCTTAGCCTCTTTTATCAAGCCTTATGTCGGTTACAAAATAGGTTTAAATAATTTGGGGGGAAACTGTGCCGATAAAAGTGGGGAAAATTTAACCTTCGAGTCTGATTAGGCTCCATATAACAACAATTTGATTATTGTCAAATGTTGAATGTTTGAACTTTTTTGATATATTTAAACAACTATAATAAGGTCTTCCTATAAGCTATCCTAGTGTGTTTGCAAGTGGAATCAACATATGGGTAGCTTGTAGAAGGTGCAAGGGTGTTAGGATAGAAAATAGTAAGCCTTGAAAGCCTGTGGATTGGAAACACAATGAGCTATAAATGTTTGTATGAATGTTGTAAAGGGGTTTGATTAAATTTGATTAGGTTTGGGGTTGCCAATGTGCAAGGAAAACAATGAATGAATTTCAGAAAGTTGAAGACTCAAAATGCTTTAGACTATGTCAATTTTAAATAATGGTTTGTAATTTTCTATAGAGTTACCACAGTGAATCGATAGCAAAGAGAAAACTCTTTAGATACTTCAGAGTGTATGTAGTTATAGAAAATGACTTTCTATAGATAGGCCTACAAATGAGGGTACGTGGGAGCACAATTTAATTATATTCAACTTTGCAAGTTGAAGCACCTAAGGAGTTGATTAGTTTGATGGGTTTGAATTGATAGTTTATGAGTAGTAAATGAATGGGTTTGCTAATTTTTCGTTCTTTTTATCAAATGTTCATATATGTGTGTGTGCAACAAGAGCGTGGGTTGTTGCTATGGACTAAATTGCATAAAGAAATAAATTATAGAAATTAAAGAAAATAAACTAATCTAACATACAATTATTCTAACTACTAGTCTATCCAATAAACTAACTACTAACTAATGAAATTAGATCTTACTGATACTAAAACAAACTCTAACTAATTCTGACCTACTAAGTGAGAGTTGAAGATAAATAGGAGGTTGAGGTATGATAAAATCTAATTCACAGTTGTAGTTTTCCTTAGAAAATACCACCCTATTATCCTGTGACATATACAACTAATGAAGGATGCATTGGAGAGGATAAGCTACTTGGGATGTGTGCTAAGGATGGTAGTTAGGCTATACGATAACTAGATTGATATGGACAAAGGTGGTGTACACCTTGGACATAGAGATATTTTACATTTTGTATTGTTGTGGTCCATGTCTATGTGGGATGCCACACATTAGTATTGGGCAATATTTCCCTAGGGGAGGTTAAATGTGACATTGCAAATATATTTAATGTGGTTGGTACATTGGGTGGTAGGGTTTAGAGAGCACATGGGCAATCGGGCTCATTGGGTGAATACATTTAATGATTTAGGATCATTATAAAATACATTAATTATTATAAAAAGAATTTAATGCTTGGGTCATGTGTGCAAGCCAATCTTGGGTGTGAGGTTTTGAGAGAGAAAAGGGATTTCCTTGGAGAACATGCAATGACATGTTGTAGTGGCAGACTTGGGCACTCAACTTTATGTATTTATTATTTTTACTCAGATCATTAATTATTGTTGGAAAGGTGGTTTGGGAAGCTTCTAGTAAGTTTTCCTCCCATTGTTTCTCTCTTCCTTACAAATAGGATGCTTGGGATGGAATCATTCATCACTTGATCATTTTGTACTCACTCATTATGAGTGAAACTTGTTGTTAGCACATTAATGCTTGAGTTACTTATTGAGGAGTATGGAGTGGGACATGTGGCTCTTATTTATCCTTGGATTGGTCTCATGGGGATATAAATAATTATTTTTAACTAGTGTAGAAGAATTTCACATCTTGATTGGTTTCCTCCTTAATTGAGAGTGTTGATCTTCATGCTAAGGCTTAAAGCCTAATATTGTATTATAACTAAATTATTGTTATAAATACATTAGTTTTTGTGCTTCAGGAGTTATAATTTTCTAAAATGATTTCCCCAAGGTCTCGCTCTTGCATTATTCTTTCTTTATTTCTTGTTAGTGTCATTTATGCGAAAATATTGTTGGAGTTTATATAGATTAGATAACTTATGGCATCTCATCCCATAGGGTTAATATAGGAAACTATCTATATTTCCTTTCATTTGGTATTAAAGCTTGGTTTAGGGTTAAAGGGGGATGCCTTATGATATTAATACTTGTTCAGGTGGGATTTGGTTGTAGTTGATCTTGTTTCAAGGATAGTTATTGATGCAGATGTACTCCACCCAACACACTCACAACAACAAATTTAAACTAATGAGAACAACACTGATTTACATGGGGAAAACCCTTTCAAGAGAAAAGACCCACTTGAAAAAGAAGCTCAATATATTATTAAGAAATCTCAACAGATTACAATATACTTGCAAGGAAAGCTTTCACAGAAGTGTCACCAACCAGAGATCTAGAGACAACTCAACGTCTATCATACTCTCACACCCAACCTCTATCTAAAGCACTTGATATATAAGAGATACAATACAAGAAACTGTCAATGGTAAAAACCACCTAAAAGTGGTGCCAAAATTATCTCTAATCAAATATGCCTTATGATGTGTCAAAACACATGCCAACACATATAACTCCCCCTTTACATCTCTTTTAAGTGACTAACATGTTTTCACATATTCCAAAATAGGAGGCCATAGCTTTTGATCTAGGTGGCCAATTAACAAACTGTTTGATGCATTGGAAATCTCAAGAAGATATATATCAAGCTATAATCCACTTCATTGGTTACAATAATTTTCAAGGCAAATCAAAGCCTCTAAGTGCTTCAAGATTAACTTTGAAGTTTTTTCAGGAGTTTCAAAAACAAAACTATAATATCTTGCAATCAAAGCATGATCTTGGGTTGAAACTCACCAAAAATGTTTATTTGGGAGTTCCATATATTTTTGGAAAATTTCAAGTCTATCCCTGCTCAAATGTAGACTTAGTAAATATAGTAAGCTTGGCCATTTTTATCCCTTTTTGGAAACTTTGAATGTTCTAAACCATTCTTCAAGATAATGGGTATTTGCTAAAACAAAAATTGAAAATATTAGAAAACAAAATCATTTTTTGGGTGATGCAAGATTGATCTTACACATCTTGATGCTCTTGCATCAAACACCCAAGGTTATTTGAGAAGTGACCTTGTCACATCTCCAAGATTTTAGGAAAACCAATGCAGTCAACCTCTGATTTGGATACCCATGATGAATCTTCAACATACCTTCCTCTCCATTAGACCAAGTATTCTTCATACTACCTATTTCTTGTGCTCCTTCCTACACGACTATCTAATATTTATTCAATTTCTTCCCTCTCTAAAATAGGTGTTGGGATATGCCACCATCCTTCTGCTTGTCCATTTTCTATACTTCCTTCATGATATCCTGTCAAATCAACAATATTGAACACATGTGAAATATTGATACCACTTAGCAACTCAACTTCATAGGCATTCCCTAATTCATGCTTCTTTAAAATTCTACAAAGTCCAAATTTCTTCATCTTCATCTTGTTATATGTTCCTACAGGGAAGCTTTCCTTCCTAAGGTGGACCATGACCTCATCTCCAACATTGAATTATTTGAATCTTCTTTTCCATCCTGCCTTCTCCTTATACTAATTATTCATTCTAGTTAGATGCTTTCTTACCTAAGCCTCATGTAGATTCTTCATGTGTTCTACAAAATCTTTTTCATCTACACTCCTCTTTTCCTCCTTATCCATATTCCTTAACTCTAAAACATTTCTGGGACTACTTCCATATATAATTTGAAATGGTGATATCCTATACTCTTGTTAACTAAGTTGTATGCAAACTCAACATGTGGAAAAATCAAGTCCCATCCCTTTGTCTTTTCTCCTATGAAAGATCTCAAAAGGTTTGCCAAGCTTCTATTTACAACTTATATCTAACCATCAGTTTGTGGATGGTGTGTAGAGCTGAACTTCAAATCTGTCTTTAGCTTCTTCCACAATATCCTCCAAAAAATCCAACAAATTTGGTATCTCTATTTGAAACTATACTATTCGATAGACCATGAAGTCTAACCACTTCCTTGAAAAATACCTCTGCAATATGATTTGTATCATTTGTCTTCAGGTAAGGAATAAAATGTGTCATCTTAGAAAATATGTCAACCACCTCAAAAATGGAATCATGACCTCTCTAAGTCCTTGGCAAACCAAGTACAAAATCCATGCTAATGTCTTCCCATGGTCTTTCAAATACAGGTAAAGGTTGATATAAACCAATATTTTGACTCACACTCTTAGCCATCTGACATACCTTGACACTCTTAGAAATTTTTTCATATCCTGATACAATTATGGCCAATAATAGTTCTCACTTACTAAGGCAATTGTCTTATCTCTCCCAAAATGTCATGTTAATCCTCCACTATGTGTTTCTTTTATCAAGTTCTCTCTTATGGAACTTTTTGGAATGCATAACTAACTTCCTTTGAATAACATGTTGTCTTGGATTATGTAATCTAACCACTATGTTCTGGCCATTGTGACAAGCTCTATGCAAGCTTTCCATGCCTCTAAAAAATCTGAATTTTCAGGATATAAATGTTTGAGTTCTTCAAACCCAACAACTTCAATTCTCATCTCTACCAACAAATGTTTCCTCCTACTCAAGGCATCTACAACTCTTCTAGACTTCCCACTTCTATGCTTCAACACGAATGTATAGCTTTGCAAAAACTTGACCCATTTCAAATTTCTTTGATTCAAATTCACTTGGCTATTGAAATACTGTAAGGCTTGATGATCAGTGTACAAAATAGATTCCTTAGGAAAAGATAATGTCTCCATTTCTTTAATGCTTGAACAATAGCATAGAATTCCTTATCATAAGCATAATACTTCTTCCTAGCATCATTAAGTCTTTCACTAAAATATACAATGTGTCTTCCTTCTTGACTTAATAAATCTCCTATAGAACTAACACTAGTATCACAATCTACTTGAAATACCTTAATATAATCTAGAAGTGTTAAAATAGGTTGCTCTGTAACTTTTTATAGTTAAAGGTGCACATATGCTGCTAAAATTTCTAATTAACTTTCTGTAAAAACTAACCAATCCATGAAATAATCTTACCTCAATGATATTCCTCGATGTAGGCCATTCTATGATAGCCCTTACTTTCTCTAGATCCATCTTAAGACCCTCAGCTAAGATCACAAATCCCAAGTACACTAACTCCTTCACAAAGCAACACTTCTTCAAATTTATCAATAATTTCTCTTCCATCAACCTCTCAAAAACTCTACGAACATGCATCAAATGTTCCTCCAAGTTTTTTCTAAAAATTAAAATATCATCCAAATAAACAATAACAAACTTACCCAAAAATTCTTTGAGTACCTCATTCATGAGCCTCATGAAAGTGCTCGGTGCATTGGTTAGTCTGAATGGCATCACTAACCACTCATACATTCCTTTTGTCTTGAATGCCATCTTCCATTCATCTCCTTCTTATACCTTGATCTGGTGATACCCACTCTTCAAATCTATTTATGTGAAGTAATTCACTCCACTCAGGTAGTCCATGATATCATCTATCCTTGGCAAAGAAAATTTTTACTTGATTGTGATTCTGTTGATGGCCCTAGAATCTGTACACATCCTCCATTCTCCATCCTTCTTAGGTGCTAGTACTGTAGGTACTGTACATGGACTCAAACTCTCTAATTAGCCTCTTTTCAATAATTCCTAAACTTGTATATTCAGCTCCTCATTTTCTATAGGTCAAATCCATTTGATGAATTATGCTTCTCATTAGTGGAGGTACATTATCTGAAACAATATATTTAAATTCATCCAACATATATGCAATTTCCACAGGTACATCTTCTCCTTCCTCTTAATGATTTTGTTGGAAATATGCAACCATAAAGACTACTTCCGCATTTCCCAATAAGAGATTTAATGTGTAATAAATCAAAAATCCACATGTAAAAGAAATAGACAATCATACCATCAATGGTGACACAAGATATACCCCAGGAAAACCCTCATAGAGGGAAAAACCTAGCCTCCAAAATCATGCATCTCTCATGTATTTGTTACCAAATTGTGCTTTGCAGCCCAATTAAGTCAGGCTGTAACAGTAGTTGTCTTTGTTTCTTTGATGAAGAAGAGAGGTTCAAGAGGAAAGGAGAAATGAATTCAGGTTCACAGGCCAACCTAGAAGACCTACTGTCCTCATGGAGGACCTTTTCAGTGATCATGTTACCAAGATCATGTAGCAGCTCAATTAGAGTTGCTACATGAGCCAGATAAGATGAAAGGATACTCCAGCAAGGCAAGAGGTATCCTAGGACTGACAGGTGAAGTTAAAGCCGATCTATGCATTGCAGATTTTGTTTTAGTTTGGTCATTGTTCATTCATTGTAGTTTGATACATTTCAGAAAGGTACATAAAATATTGCCAAGTTTATCCATGAATATAAACACATATACCATGCAATAATGTTCAGCTTATGTTTATGCAATTGATTTACAAAAAGGAGAAATTATATACAAGTCATTGCATGAAATAACTATTTATATTCAAAACAAAAGTGTTTATATGATCCCACACAAGTCGTGGGAGTAACTGTATATGATGCAATGCATAATAACAAGTACATATGAAGTAAAAGAAAGCATATAAAAGAGGAGAGGGACCTGTCATTGCCTAAATAACGAATCCCATTGACATCTGCATCAACATCTTTAGTTGTCCTATTGATAGCTTCAAGAAGACCTGCAATAGGAAATAAACATGATTGTTAGAGCTCAAGGTATCTTGTCATTTCTATATGCAGTTATATCAAAGGTACCTGATATCTTACACAACATCTAACCATAAAGATGAAGGAGATAAACAGACATCAGATGCAGATATCTAATAATAAGATGAAAGTAGGAAAGAGAAAGAGATTAGACAATCAAGGAGAGGCTATCAGCCTCTACGTTTTATCTAACTTGTTTGTTCACTATGTAGGTATAGGTACATGAAGACCATTCATCAAAAGACTTTTGTTTGCAAAGCTATATCAAATGACATTTGAGGACAACAAATCAACTACATGAAGTGGAGATAAATACATAAGGAACTATCATAGAACAACCACTAATGGAGTACAGTCTTACATAAGTATAGAGATAGATTTTCAAGGGGACTGAACACTCATGAGAGTAACAATGATCAAGGAGCTATCAACAAGTTAAAAAGAAGGATCAGTCCTAAATAGACAAAAGGCAACATGATTATTACAGAATATAATATATAGCAATAAGGAGCAGTCCATCATCGAGGAACATGCATGCATAATCACATTGGGACAGTGAACAATCAAGTAATTAGGTCTACAAGAGTACCAATAAACAACAAAGAGAGTTTCATAAATGACAATATACAGGTCAGAAAATGCATGCAGAGCAATCCTAGAGGGCAGTCCATTTCATGGTAATGGACAGTCCATGATGGAAAGGGAATAGTAATAACAACCAAGTTGTAATCCATATCTTCATTTAAGATTATTTTCAAGAAGTAGAATCAAACACTAAATGCATGTCCCAAGAGTAGGAAAAGGATCTCTGATCATTGTAACACAAACAAACATGTAATCTCAATAGCAAGCAGCCATCCAACAAGAAGAACAATCTAGTGGATAAGCTAGGAGGATGACAGTCAAACCATATAGCTAAAGGAGCAATGCAACAATTAATAAAAAGATTGTCAAGTTGAAAGGATAACCTGTCTTGTGAAAGAACAATGAGCATTATTAAAGAGTTAAAGATATATGTACAACTTTGTACCATTGTTTTAAGCTATGCCAAGGCATATAGAGAATGCATCCACATGACTGTATACAGGAGGGAAAACTCAGGAAGATAGTGGGAAAGAGCACTGCGAACCAAAGCCGGAGAGTTATGACTATATTGACTGAGTAAAGAACCACATGAATATTGTGAAGTAACAATAGTTGCTACAAGGATTAGTCATTAACTATAGACATTCATATAAGGATAGTAGCAGCTATGAAACAGTACACATGAGGCTAGACATGAGCATTAAAATAAGACCATAGTGAAGGTATGTACAGGAGGATAGCATTTAGTTGTGAACTTGGTAGACATTTTATGACAAAATGAAAACACTTTGAATGCAACTAATTGCATTAGTGCTAAATATGACAAAATTATTACATTCTTGACAATCCCTGATTTTAGTCAATTGGGCCTTATAATGAACATTATCTCCCAGCTGTAGAAAACTTCAAATTGTTCATCAACTTTCTAGAGGAAAGTAGACACAGACCCCAACAAATGTGAAGAAACAACATAGTGTGCATAATGAAAAAGCAGTGATAATATGACTATGGGTTGTGATAAACTTACCTGAAAATTGATCTCGAAAAAGGAAAAATAGTAGCAGCTATGAAACAATACATAGAGTTTGTTTTACTTTTGATTCACAATAGCAATTTCAAAGGAAGTTTGTAGTATGGTAAAAAGAATATAAGGTATACCAAGGAGTAGGTCCATGTTAGTCATAAACAACTATGCATACTTATCACAAAAGCTATCCCAGGAGCAAACTGCACTAGCTATGACACAATATACATGAGATAGCATCTCCATTTTATCTATAACAGATATCTTGGAAGCTACATTACCTTGATACCACTATTGTCATATGGCATATAGGGCAGTGTAAAAAGACTTCAAAGAGCAAAAGACCTGAAGGAGCCACAGGGACAAATCCTAGCTAGGGTTTACATGAGAAGCAACAATATTCAATAAAAAATAACAGTGTCAGACTTCTTTGTCAATGCTTTTCATGATAAGGAAATAGGTATTTTCCATGAGACAACCATAAATGATGTAGAATACAACAATATTTCCAAGTTTTCATCACAATATATACTAAAAGCAAAGTAGGAAAGGCTTTTCTTTCATTATTTTATCATAGAAACAGAAAATGAAAAGAGTGGTATACAAACAGAGGGTTTTTCATTACAGTTTCTCACCAAATCCAACAATTAAGGAATGATTTTTACACCTTTTTCTCATGGGAGACACAGTAGTATACAAGAAGGAGAATACTTACCAGCTGAGTGACAAGTGGAGCAGTTTGAGAGTCTTTTCATGGAGAAACAGAGTAGTTCAAACCCTCGAGCATGGCGGTGTAGAGGAGAGAAAGAAAAGATAATGCAAGAGTGAAAATGAGATGTTTTTAGGGTTTGAGCTCTATTTTTGTTCAAAAGAAGCCCTAACCCGAGTTCATCATGTGTTTTATGACCTTTGAGATTAAAAATCATTGCAATCAAATGCCCCCCTCCCGTGGTCAAACACTTTTTCTAAGTGTTGAAGATTAGAAACTAGCATGAACCCGTGAGAGGGATGGGGAGTCATAAGGAGTATAATGTTGATTTTGTGATTTTTTATTGCTTTCAAACCTTAAGTCAAATAAAAGGTAAATCATGACTAGGGTTTTTAATAATTACAAAGCAATGAGGGGTTTTTGACTTTGACTTAGGCCAAAATGAACAGGGAGATGTGCTTTTTTATAAGTTCAAAGGTGAAGAGAGAATTATTTTTGCCTTGAGGGCTATTATAGGTAATGGAGACTTAGGTAATTTGCAATCATGTAAACCCCTTTTATTTTTTGCATAAATTAAAGGAAAAAAAAATGTATATAAACACCTATTAAGTGTAATATCCATATAAATTGCCTTAATATTTGTTATATAAAGCCTCGTAGCAGAAATAGACATTCACATAACACTTATTAAAGAAAATCACATTGATTGCCTTTAATATTTGTTAAGATAGGTTATTTTTGTCCTCAAATCATGCAAAAACAGAAGAGGGGTTGAACTGAGGTCTTAGACTCATGCATAAGGAGTTATCTTTTCTATTTTTGACTTGGACTCAAAGTGGGCTATTTTTGGCAGTTTTTTGGTCATGTTAGAAACTAAAAAGATTATTAACCCAGAAAACTAGTGCAAAAGAATAGATATTTAAACTATGAATGCAAATCATATGAAATCAAAATAGCAACACAGAGTTAGTCTCCAAGATAGTAATGCAAATTCTAGAAGCAAAATAGCATTAAGAGGATGCAAAAGCAAAAGATACAAACTACAAGCCAGGTAGAATGCTTATATAGACTAGGAAGAGGGAGGAGGTGGCAACACCGACCAATCAGGAGCAACCATCTATCAGACTAAAGATAGAAAAGTATCTTCCCAAGATAGCTAATGGATGCTCACATTTAGGAAGGTGACACTTCGCAACCACTCACCTAATAAGACATGCTTTATTAACCTAAGAGAGATTAATAGAAGTGTAGGAAAAACCTAGGAATATAGGGAAAAATAAATAACCCAACTAGGAAATAAAAACCTACACTAACACCCCCCATAAGTGAAGCTTAGGTGGATGTAGAAATGGGTCCTGGCAAATCAAGCCTGATGAGGTACTCATGTACATAAAATTCCCCCCCAAAGAGAGAAGAGACCCCCCCAAAAGTAGAGAGTCAGGACTCTGAGTGAGAGGAAGAAGCCACCCCAGAAGATGAAGCATCCCGCACCCCCAGCAAAGCTCGCAAATGAAGGAACTTGCTCTCAGTGAAGGGTTTGGTGAAGATATCAGCAACCTTCTTGGAAGTCAGACAGTCGCGAAGGTCGATGACATGGCCATGGATGAGCTCCCGGATGTAGTGCATGTGGACCTCTATGTGTTTGGTCTGCTGATGATGGACCGAATTCTGTGAGATTTGAATGGCACTCTGGTTGTCACAAAATATGATTGATGGCCGTCTGATTTGGATACCAAACTTAGTGAGAAGATTTTCAAGCCAAATGGCCTCAGTGGTGGCATTCACAGTCCCCTGATACTCAACCTCAGTAGAAGATAGAGCAATAGAAGACTGCTTCTTGCTCGACCAACAAACAGGACCTGAACCAAGTGAGAAGTTGTAACCTGAAGTAGACTTGCCATCTTGAGAATCGCCCGCCCAATCTAAATCTATGTAGCCCACCAAGTCAAGCTCAATTCCTGTTGCGTAGTGAATCCCAAAACTGTGAGAACCTGAATGTAGTGAAGAATCCACTTGGTTGCTTTCCAGTGCAGCTCATGAGGCTCCTACATGAATCGAGAGACCATGCCTACAACATATGAAATGTCAGGTCTCGTATGAGTTAGATAAATGAGACTCCCAATAAGCTGTTGGTACAAAGTGCCATCAACAAGTGGAGAAGAACACTGAGCCTCAAGTTTGACTCCAGAAAGAAAGGGAGTTGGAGAAGGCTTACAATCAACCATATGAAACCTCGAGAGCAAATCTAGAACATACTTGGACTATGAGATGGTGATCCTAGAAGAAGACTGAAAGATCTCAATCCTGAGAAAGTAATGCAACAAGCCCAAGTTAGTCATCAAAAACTTGTCATGAAGGGTAGTTTTGACAGCCCCAAAGGTGGATGAAGAACTCCCTGTGATCAGCAAGTCATCAACACACAGAACCAGAAATAGGAGTGAATCATCCTGCTATAGAATGTAGACATTGGGATCAGAATGGCACCAAGTGAATCCAACTGATAGAAGGAAGGAGTCCATCTTGGCATACCAGGCCCGAGGAGCCTATTTGAGGCAATAGAGGGACTTCCAAAGATGGCACACAAGTGAAGAATCCTAAAGGAACCCCTGTGGCTGCTCCATGTAGATCTCCTCTTGAAGGTCACCGTGAAGAAAAGAACTCTTCACATCCATCTGTTGCACTTCCCAACAATTAGCTACAGCAATGGAAAGAATAAGTCAGATGGAAATCATTCAGGCAACTAGCGTAAAAGTCTCAGAGTAGTCAATCCTAGGAACTTGGGAGAGTCCTTTGGTGACCAAGCGAGCCTTATGCTTGTCAACTGACCCATCTGCTACAAATTTTGTCTAATAGACCACTTACATTGAACAAGTTTTCTTCCCTTAGGAAGAGGGACAAGATCCCAAGTGTGGTTCCTCATCAAGGAACTATACTCCTGCATAGTTGTATCCCATTCAGGAATACCAGAAGCCTCATGAAAAGACTGTGGATCTGAGACAATAGTAATGAAGACATGTGGAGCATCCTGGAACTGTGAATGAGTCTGTCTGGTGTCTGATGGATCCCCAACCCAATCACCTACAAACTACAAGGTCTATCTAGCCCATCTGGAGGAGAATCGTCAACCTCTGAATGATGACTAGGAGAAGGAGGTGAGTCCTCTAAATTGCTCTCTGCATCGAAAGTGGAGGTAGAAGACTGCTCAGGTGAATTTGACTCATCAGAAGATCTGTCATGTATCCCAAGTGACTCCAATGTCAAAGTAGGAGTTGGAGAAGTGATAGAAAGTGAGCTCGAAGAGCCCTCCTCAAACTGAACACTCCTCTCAATGAACACCTCATGTGTAGTAGGGTGGAGAAACTGATAACCCTTCACACCATCAAGATAACCTATAAATATGCAAGGTCTGCTCTGCAAATCCAAGGCCTTGTGTTTCTCTACAGGAATGTGGGCCCATGCAGGAGAACCAAAAAATTGAAAGTGCTTAACTGATGGTTTCCAACCATTCCAAGCTTCAAAAGGAGTGACTCCCTTCAAGGCTCGATGAGGAAAATGGTTCTGGATATAACAAGAATAGTTAATGGCCTCTACCCAATACTATGGTGCAAGAGATCTGGAGTGAATCATGCAGTTCACCATTTCCTTCAAGGACCTATTCTTCCGTTCTACAACACCATTTTGCTGAGGATTGTATGGAACTGAATGTTGCAAATCAATCCCCTCTAAAGTGCAAAACCTCTCAAACTGATGGTTGACATACTCACCACCATTGTTAGTGTGCAAAACTTTGATGGCTTTCCTAGATTACTTCTCTACAAAAGTTTTGAAGTCCTGAAAATGATCAACTACCTCTGACTTCTATTTGAGAAAGTACACCCAAGTATATCGAGAAAAGTCATCAATGAATGTGAGGACATATCTAGCCCCGCTGAAAGAAAGATGTTGAAATGGACTAGCCAAATCACTGTGAACTAACTCCAGTATCTGTGAAGCTCTCCATGCCTTACCTTTTTCAAACTTTTCCTTAGGATGCTTATCAAGAATGCAACCTTGGCAAACACCACTTGAAAATTAAACTGAAGGCAACCCTGTGACCATGCTCTACTGGTTGAGCTGCTGCAAGTAGCAGAAGTTAAGATGGCCAAACCGCTCATGCCATAATCTACTCACATCATTAGAATGAGTGAGCAAAATAGTCCAAGGAGGATCAGGAACAAAGTGAGAAAACAAATAGAACCGTGACTAATGATCTGCTCTCCCAACTGCAACTATAGAACCACTATGCAACTCATGAATCTCCACTGAATTAGGAGTGAACTCAACCCGCTTGCCTAAACCTGTGTGAGTGATCTGGTATACTGATAGGAGATTAGTTGATAATGAGGGCACACAAAGAACATCATGGAATGTGCCATCCCCCACATCAACAGACCCTCTCCCACACACCTCAATAGGAGTGTCATCACCCATCAAAATAGAAGGCATAGTACATGGCTCCAAAGATGCAGGTTCTACCTTAGATGAAGCCATGTGGTGCAAAGCACCTAAATCAAGAACCCAAGTGGATGGTGAAGAAGCAATTCCAACAAGGGCCTTGCCCTTTCCTTTCCCCTTGTTGTTTTCTTTTTCCTTATTAGACCCCTCATTAGAACTCTGTTTGATAGACTCAGGAACACTGATATTATTCTTCTCAAGAATGTGTGTCAAGTGATCAATTTGTTTCTTCAGACATTTATGTTCATCATGACCGGGTCTTTTACAATAGTCACATTGGACCCTCTCTTTCTAGGCTTGTTGCCCTTAGAAGATTGGGTCTCATTAGTTGCTTTTGAAGCGACTGGTATTTGATCCTTCTTCTCCTTGCTATTTTTTTGTTTCTTATCCTTACTATTGTTGTTACTACTTTGTCCTTTCTGTTCTTTTGTGCCTTGGTTGGTAGCCAAGGCATGTGACTTAGAGGACTTAAGAGTGCCCATCTGGATTAGCTTGTCCTATTCCCAAGTGAGATTGACAGCAAAATCATCTAAAGATGGCATGGCGAATTGAGTACCAAGTGCACCCTTAGTAGCATAGAAGGTAGAAACAAACACAGAATAATCTGAACTTAACTTAGAGAGAATACTAAGAATCAATTATTCATCTTTCTTTTCAATTCCACATTATTTTAACTGCAGCCTTAGTGATTTCAATTTAGTGAAGAAATCTTGGATTGTGTTGAAATTGCCTAGACTTAAACTAATTAGTTCATTTTCGAACATATGACCCCTCATTGAATCTTGTGTGCCAAATAGTTTTTCTAGCTTTGTCCAGATTTCATTTGGTGTATTCAAAGACTCAATGTGAAAGAGCAAATCAGGAGAAATAGACAAACACAATGTTCCATATGCCTCATCACGTTTGTTAAACCACTTAGGCTTTTCTTCATTTTTAGCAGGTTTAGTTTCAAGTCCCATAGTTATCCTATTTAATCCAGCTTTCCTTAAGTGAATTGTCATGCGTGATTTCTAATCAAAGTAATTGTATGGAGTTAGGATGGGCAGATTTGTTTGATCCATAATGAAGAAATGCAGAGAAAAAATACCGAAAAGAAGAGAACCCAACCAAGACAACCCCCGCTTTTCACTCAATCAAAGAACCCCGCCAAGAAAATATTATTTGGCACTTTATATTAGTGCGTTTACGACTACCAATAGCAATAAATACTAAGAGGTATTAATTTCAATGCATTACAAACCCCTCACGAAGAGCATATGCTAAAAATATAAATTTGGCACAATACTTAGAGAAATAAATAGTACCACTACAATTTACTCAAAAAATTATGCACTTTCAAAAAAAGAATCGCCTCAATACGAGGCCGTATGTGAAAGTTATGATCCTTCGAAGTTCCTAAAATGAGAACTATGCAATGTCATGACTAAGAATCTACAATTTCTGAAAACTCTCAGCATCAAAATCAAAAAAAGTCTACACTAGTGCATAGAGCACAAAATAATAGGCAAAATAAAAATAAAAAAATTCGTGGGAAAAAGAGTCCGTATGAGCAAGAACGGAGCATTTGAAAACTGTCTTCAAAACTGTAACTGCCAACGGAGAGGGGTCCTGTTGTAGTTTTTTGAGCACATTTCTGCAAAATATATAGATTGCATAAAAAAATAAAAAGATACCCAGATAGTTTTTCTATGCTATGAACAAAACCCAAAAGGCATTTTTCTTACTAATGTATAGAAGATGTTGATCCAGTGTAAACAGAACACCTTTAGCTACAAAAAATGACCCCAGCAACCAAAAAATGACATGCAAAGGCTGAATCAGCTGCCTAAGACAAGCAATGGCATGCTGGAATTTGCAATATTAATTGAAAACACTAAATATGCAAGCTGGTTGTCAAATTTGAGCTCAAAACCCCGGTTCCGCAACTGTGTATGACGATCTCTGATTTCAGTGAAACGAAAGCCAAATCTAACTTTATGAAGCCTCCTAGATGCATTGGAACAACTGAAAATGCTGCCAGTATAACCAGAAATGATGCAATCACCTAAATTTCATAAAACACATGTGCAAACCCTAGAGATTAAAAAAGTTTCTGTCAAACTTTTCTGATTCTCAACATCATCCAAAGATCCAAGAGAAGAGCATACTGGGTTTTTCAAAAAACTGCAATAAGCTTAATTAGCCCCCCCAAATCTCTCAAATAAGGAAACTAAAATCTACTCTTGCACATAGCAAGGCTTTGATACCATGTTAGAATCTGAAAAGATTATTAACCCAAAAAACTAGTGCAAAAGAATATATATTTAAACTATGAATGCAAATGATACAAAATTAAAATAGCAACACAGAGTTAGTCTCCAAGAGAGTAATGCAAATGATAGAAACAAAATAGCATTAAGAGGATGCAAAAGTAAAAGATACAAAATATAAGCCAGGTAGCATGCTTATATAGACTACGAAGAGGGAGGAGGTGGCAACACCGACCAATCAGGAGCAACCATCTATCGGACTAAAGATAGCAAAGTATCTTCCCAAGATAGCTAATGGAAGCTCACATGTAGGAAGGTAACACCTTGCAACCACTCACCTAATAAGACATGTTTTATTAACCTAAGCGAGATTAATATAAGTGTAGGAAAAACCTAGGAATATAAGGAAAAATAAATAACCCAACTAGGAAATAAAAACCTACACTAATAGGTCAAGCATCTTGGGAGGTGGATTTCTAAGCTCCTATTTTTTAAGCTTTTCTCTTGTGCTCACCCAAAAAACTTGGAGTTGCTTTTTCAGACTTTTTCATGCATCATTTGGAGTCTAGTTGAGCTGGAGTTGACTTCCCTTTACCTTTTTGGGATAGATATTGTATTATAGGGAAAAGGCTCATGCTTTTTTCTCATTTCTTATTTTTTCCTTGCCTTTGCACATTACAGAGCAGATTGAGTATTGTAACTCAACCATTTTTACAGGTTTTATGCAGTAACAACAGTTCATTTTCAGTAGTTTCATTGTTATTTTGCAGAGTTTTCCTACTATTATCAATACAATTAGGTGTTCTTCTATTTAGATTCAGGTGTCTTGCCTCTTTTGAGTGATTTGATAAAGATTTATTGTGTTTTACTTTAAAACCTTTAAATCTGATGTCTCATTTATTGAATGCAAGTATACAAAAGTGCAATTTTACTACAAGTTACAGATTGTGCAAGTCATTTCATGCCTTTTTGTGAAACATTTATGTGGTGAAGATTGTTTAATTTGAGTTATATGAATAGGTGTATTGAGGATAGTTGTGAATCAGATTGCAAGTTAGAATATTCAATCTTTGGTGCATCACCCCTTAGAATAATTTTTTAGTTTCAGTTTATTTAATCATTTCTCTATCTCTTTTCCATGAAATATATTAGATCTAAGGAGATTTTAAAGGGAGTTGACTCTTCTGGAGTTTCGTTCTCATCATAGACAAACCCACAATCTAAGAATGTTCCCATGTTTCATAGGATTGCCAAGCTGTTAAAGGCTTAGCATTCAGGGCACAATCCTTTGTGACAACAATATTATTCAACAATAAATCAACAATACATATGTAGAGATCACCTCTGAAACATCAATCTCTCTACCTACACTCCATGATAACAAGCATGTAATCATACATCCCATGCCATGCTTCAAACCCTCACACAGCTAACCTGCAAGAGAATCTATAAACCCAGCCAATAAGCTAAACAACCAACCTCTACAACTACCCATGTGTTTGCTTTTATAGACATAAGCTCACACAAAGACAACATGTGGTATTGTAATACCATTTTCCCCAAAACTATGTGCCTACAAAACCATTGACCCCACATTTGATTATTGGTACTAAGTTTTCCCAAATAATCAAATAATTAAAAATAAATAATTAATTAACCCAATGTTACATACAACGATTACAAGTGGTGCCAAATAAATATTTAATGTGTATAAACACTTCACATGGATGCAACACAAATAAATATTTATTTTACATAATAAAATAATATCAATGATATGCAAGGTGTACAACACACCCACTCCAACATTCTCCCACTTGTTGTATACATTACATAAGGGATCCACATGTAAACTCAAAACATCAAGGGAAACCATCCATGTGCTTCATGTGCTCCAAGATACCTACAACAATAATCAAGGTGTCCACCATCTCAAACAAGAATCCCCTCGTCTTCCATCTAGCCAAACCATGAAGAATAAGATCCTCTAAATAGATGCCACACTAGACTGTCACATAGAAGCAAGAAACCTGCATCAATTGATATCCAAACACAAGCACCAAATCCAATGGTAACAAATAGGCTTGAGTACCTGACAAGAATCAATCACCATAGCTGAAATAGCAACCACAACTAGTTTCTAATGCATCAACTAACCATACCTCCAAACTGATGCAGAGTGGAACGCAACAGAGGCAACCTAACAGGAAGGAGTAGCCAACAATACAAACAGCATGATAAAATTCTCTATCGGCTGAACATCATCATCATATTTCCTAGAGACACCAACAGCATCATCACATTTCAACAGCATCATCATATTTCGGATGATCGCAAATATCCTCCTGTCGATTACTATTTACCTCCTCCGTTTGTCGCCTATCATCATCATCATGATAATCAACGGGCGCAAACATCCTCCGGTTGCACTGTTCATCGGGTGCCAAATACAAGCGGCATCATCATGATATTCAATATCACCTTCGTCAGCAGGATATCCAAATATCCGGTTGTCCAAATATCCTGATGACGTTCCACTTCAACAACTTGCCTTCGATGCTCCACTGCCCGACGATACAAGCAACAGCATCATGATATTAAACATCCGGTTCCTCGAAACCTCCTGATGATGCTAATACAACTTCCTGCCTATGCCGATGTCTAAACCCTTAGCGACAACAGGATAAACTCGCATAGAGGGATTTCTGAATATCCTGATCACGATGACGTCATATCCTGATGACGATGACGTCACACATCATCCTGATGAACTCTTCAACACTTAGCCAAAAAAACTCAACTTTCACACCCGCATCCGTTAGCGATATGCGGATGATGACCTTCCCCGAGAGATGATCCTGACTGCGATATATACACTGAGTATATATCCAACTCAAAACATCATGATGCACCTGCAACATGCAAATTTCACCAACTTCATGACCCGATCCTGATGGCGATGGATTCGCAGATGATGTTGCGGCTCGTTCCGACTGGAAACGCACATGCAGACTCCTGTGTATCCTTCCACTGCATGAAACACTCACAACCGCATAATTTCACAAAGATCATGTGACGACCGGGCCGGATCACCTTCAAACCAAAATCTAACAGTTTATCTTCTAGACCTAGCACATGAGGATGCTAGGCTGATTTACAGCATGCTTCTAACAGATCTCCTGAACAATACAATGCATAAACAGAAAACACAAATGCAATCTAAGCTATGATACAGGTCCATTCCACCGATTTGCAGGATCAACCGGTGGAAGGGTTGAAAGTGGTCATTAGCTTACAAAACGGAAAGGAAATCAACCCAGATGCAAACAGATAATGCAAAAGACGAGATCCTATTCAATTGAAATTCAATGTCCTGAATACAGCTTCACAATGTCTGAACTGCCCTCCTGAATATCTACTCAACACCAGTACATCAATATCAAAACTATAAAAAAACTATCAAACTATATCTAAACCCTACAGATCGAAGGTATATATAACAAATCCTTCGAGTACTACTAACATCACTTCCCAGCAGCTGGGAGCTTCCAAGCGGCTGGGAGAGAGGACAGCTCAGACTCTCTTATCCCGATCTCTAACTGCCTACACTTACTCCTATGCTGAACTATTACATAGCATCGGTCACAGTGGACCTTATTACATGATAAGTCAAACATACTAAAAATAGCCTACTACCCTGTCATCATGCGGATAACTACCCGATATCCTGATCATGTATGTCATCATGCGGACCTATATCCTGATCATGTGCGGGTGCTCCTGCACCATACTCCCCAAAAGAAGAAATCTCAAGTCCACTTGAGATGAGAGTATCAAGGTCGGCACCATGTTTCTGTATCTGTTCGGCAGTCATCCATACTGCTTCAGAAGTCAGCTGTCCCTTCCAAGAGACGAGGTACTCCAAGTACTTCTTGTTCCTGGTCTGTTTGACCACTCTAGTGTCCAAAATCTGCTGTATCTGTGGAGGATCATGTGGAGGAATGTCTTCAGCAACTGTATCCTGTAGGATATCCTGATCTGCATCTGGATTAGCCTTGTATGGAGTTAAGTCACATACATTGAAGATAGGAGATAAACCAAGATCAGGTGGTAGTTGGATCTTATAAGCATTCTGTCCATGCTTTTGCAAAATCTGACATGGTCCAACTTTCTTTTGCATGAGCTTAGTATACTTCCCCTTAGGGAGCCTGTCTTTCTTCAAGTGAACCCAAACCAAATCTCCAACAGCAAATTGAACATCCTTCTTCTTCTTGTCAGCATACTCCTTATACTTTAAGGTGGTTTGCTGGAGTTGGGTCTTAACCTGATCATGAACTTCTTTGATTGCTTCAGCAAAAGCTTCTCCATCTGCACTAACAGGATCTGCTGTAGGTAGTTCTCGCAACTCTAAAATACCTCTGGGATGCATTCCATATACTACCTGAAAAGGCGATTTTCCTGTGCTCCTGTTGACAGTATCATTATATGAAAACTCAGCTTGAGACAGAATATTGTCCCACTTCTCTCCATGCTGTTTGGTCAAGCATCTAAGTAGATTCCCTAAGGAACGGTTCACAACCTCAGTTTGTCCATCCGTTTGAGGATGATATGCAGAGGAAAATGATAAATTGGTTCCCAGCTTCCTCCATAGGGTTCTCCAGAAATGACCCACAAACTTCACATCTCTGTCTGAAACTATGCTCAAAGGCAACCCATGAATTCTGACAACTTCCCTGAAGAATAAATCTGCAATATATGAGGCATCTGCAGTGGTTTTGCATGGCAAGAAATGTGCCATCTTACTGAACCTGTCCACTACAACAAAGACACTGTCAAATCCTCTCCTGGTCCTTGGTAAACCTAAAACAAAATCCATACTGATACTTTCCCATGGTCTGGAGGGGATGGGTAAGGGCTGATATAACCCTGCATTAGTTGACCTGCCTTTAGCCTTCTGACAAATTACACAGGTTTCTACAAATTTCCTGACATCTGACTGCAACTTAGGCCAGAAATAATGCCTCCTGACCAGATCAAGAGTCTTGTCTATACCAAAATGACCAGCCATTGCTCCACAATGTTTCTCCTTGATTATATTCAACCTCATAGAACATCTGGGAATACACAACTGTCCACCCTTGAACAGCAATCCATCTTGGATCAGGTATTCAGAGAACTCAGCATGGTATTTCTCCCCAAAAGAAGTACAGACCTGATATATCTCTCCAAAGTCAGCATCAGACTCATACATGGTCTTGAGTGAATCAATACCAACACTCTCTAACTGAATCTGATTTACTGTGAGAACTCTCCTGCTCAAAGCATCTGCAACTTTGTTCTTAACCCCTTTCTTATGCTTCAAGGTAAAAGTGAAAGCCTGTAGTGTTTCTACCCACTTCATATGTCTGTGGTTCAGCTTCTCCTGACTGTTGATGAAACTCAAAGCTTGATTATCTGTGAAGACTATGAACTCCTTTGGCATCAGGTAATGCCTCCATTTCTTTAGGGACTGAACTAAAGCATACATTTCCAGATCATATGATGAATACCTTTTCTTAGCATCATTGAGCTTTTCACTGAAAAATGCAATTGGTCTACCCTCTTGACTGAGTACTGCTCCAATGGCCATGTGACTGGCATCACACTCTACCTGAAAGATCTTATTGAAATCCGGAAGTGCAAGGACTGGCTGCTGTGCCACCTTCCTCTTCAATGCCTCAAAGGAATCATCTGCTCCTTGAGTCCAAACAAACCTGCACTTTTGTCCTCCTTTGATGGTATCCAACATGGGTGCACAAATATGACTGAACCCTCTGATGAACTTTCTGTAGAAGGTTGCTAACCCATGGAAACTTCGGACTTCATTCATGGTCTGTGGAGTTGGCCAATTCAAAATGGCACTCACCTTCTCCTTATCCATCTGCAGCTTGCCTTGTGAGATGACAAAACCTAAATATGTGATCTCCTGTTTCATGAACAGACACTTGTCCAAGTTTATCATCAGCTTCTCTTCATGTAACCTCTTGAGAACCAGCTCTATATGCCTGAGATGTTCTTCTCTGGTGTTACTGAAAATCAGAATGTCATCTAAATAGACTATGACAAACTTACCAATAAATTCCTTCAGAACCTCATTCATCAGCCTCATGAAAGTACTAGGGGCATTAGACAAACCAAAAGGCATAACCTTCCATTCATACAAACCTTCATTTGTTTTGAATGCTGTCTTCCACTCATCACCTGGTCTAATCCTTATCTGATGGTATCCACTCTTCAAGTCTATTTTAGTAAAGTACTTGGCATTTCCCAAACAATCAAGTAAATCCTCAATTCTGGGGATTGGAAACCTATACCTGATTGTGATCTTGTTGATGGCTCTGGAATCGGTGCAAAGCCTCCAAGTGCCTTCCTTCTTAGGTGCTAGTACAGCTGGTACTGCACATGGACTTAGACTCTTCCCAATCAGACCTGAATTCATCAATTCTTCAATCTGCCTGGCTACTTCTGCATTCTGTTCTGGGGTAAGCTTATAAGCTGCTTTATTTGGAAGTGTAGACCCTGGAATCAAGTCTATGCAATGACTGATATCTCTGATAGGTGGTAGGGATCTTGGCATTCCCTCTGAGATAACACCTTTGTACTTATCCAATAACTCTTGGACAGCTGGGTCTATCAACCTTGGCTTCTTCTCCTTCTTGGCTTCTTGCTGTTGTTTCTTATTCACACTCATACAGGGGATTAGGGCATATGCAACTGCACCTTCTGCTGCTACTTCTTTCATAAACTGTTTGCCTTCCATCAGCATGACCTTCACTTCTTTGCCTTTAGACTTCTCCTCTTTCTCCTTCAATGGGAGTAGTGTTACATCTTTACCATCTTTAGTGATTTTGTAGGTGTTTTTAACACCATCATGCTGTGCCTTCAGATCATATTGCCATGGTCTACCAAACAAAAGGTTGCAAGCATCCATCTTGGTGATATCAAACAACAACTTATCTTTATATCCACCAATCTAGAATTCTACCCAAGCCTGCTCTTCTACAGTTGTCTGCTGACCTTGAGTAAGCCATGAGACTTTATATGGAGATGGATGAGGCAATCTCCTAAGCTTCAGCTTCACCACCATTTCTTCAGACACAAAGTTCTCAGTAGAACCAGAATCAATCAAAACTTTACAAGCCTTACCTCCTGCTTTGCAAGTGGTTCTGAAAAGGGACTTCCTCTGAGGGGCTTCTTTATCAGGTACCTTCATGGTAGTTACTGTTCTTCTCATCATCAGGGACTCTCCACTTTCTGGATATCCATAATTCTCAGGACCATTCACACTCTGAAAATCATTAGAACTTGTCCTACTCTGATTATCAGGTTCATTGACCAGATTTGTCCTCCTTTCACCTGCTGAGCTTGTGGCCTTGTCTGGACATCTGCTGGCTATATGGCCTTCTTTGTTACAGTTGTAACACCTGATGGATCCTCTGCCCTGGGATCTTCCTCTGTAAGGTCTTCTACCTCTGAAGTTTCCTTGCTGACTGAAATTCTCTCTCTGACTCTGGCTATTGTTGCCCTTGCTATTGTCTTGACTAGACTCTCCTTGATATCCCTGTCCTTGTCCTCTGCCTCTGAAAGGACTTCTTCCACCTCTTTGTTGTCTTCCTCTTCCTCTGTTGTTCTGATCTTGCTTTCTCTTCAGCTTTTCTTCCACCTTCAGTGCCAACTGAAAACTTTTCTGCACTGTATCTGGGTTATGCAGACTCAGATCTTCCTGAATATTAAACCTCAGTCCATTAAGGTATCTGGCTACCTTTTCTTCTTCACTTTCTTTCACCTTGGTCTTCATACAGAGTTTCATGAACTCTTCTGTATATGAGCTGACATCTAGCTCCTTCTGCTTCAGGTTCTGTTTCCTCTTGTGTAGCTGGATACTGTAGTCCAAAGGAATATAAGCCTCCTTTACCAATTCCATCATCTTCTTCCATGTGGCAACTCTACGTTTTCCCTCCTGCACTCTATCATCCTGAACAAAGTTCCACCATGTCAAGGCAGCTTCTTTCATCTTTGACTGTGCTATCTTCACTCTCTGCTGTTCTGGTATCTCCTCTGTCACAAAGAAATTGTTCAGACAGTCTATCCATTCCATTACTGAATCAGGGTCCATCTTACCTGTAAACACTGGCAAGTCCAGCTTCACATCCATGGTTCTCCTCTCCATGGCCTTGAGGGCGTTCAACAGCGGTCTCTGGTCTGCAGGAACGACCTCCTCGCTCCAATTAGGGATATCCTCTTCTTCCCTATCATCTTCTCTACCAGAACCTACTCTGCTCCTCAACTTTGCTAACTCATCTTTCAACTCCTGATTCTGAGCCTTCACGGCCCTGCTTTCCGCAATCTGTTTCTTCACCAGAACTGCCAACTCAGCGTTGGTCATCTTTGTTGGAAACTCAGATGTTCCTTCTTCGTCTGACATCCTGCTTATCTTTTCCAAAAGATCCTAACCTTTGCTCTGATACCACTATGATGCAGAGTGGAACGCAACAGAGGCAACCTAACAGGAAGGAGTAGCCAACAATACAAACAGCATGATAAAATTCTCTATTGGCTGAACATCATCATCATATTTCCTAGAGACACCAACAGCATCATCACATTTCAACAGCATCATCATATTTCGGATGATCGCAAATATCCTCCTGTCGATTACTATTTACCTCCTCCGTTTGTCGCCTATCATCATCATCATGATAATCAACGGGCGCAAACATCCTCCGGTTGCACTGTTCATCGGGTGCCAAATACAAGCGGCATCATCATGATATTCAATATCACCTTCGTCAGCAGGATATCCAAATATCCGGTTGTCCAAATATCCTGATGACGTTCCACTTCAACAACTTGCCTTCGATGCTCCACTGCCTGACGATACAAGCAACAGCATCATGATATTAAACATCCGGTTCCTTGAAACCTCCTGATGATGCTAATACAACTTCCTGCCTATGCCGATGTCTAAACCCTTAGCGACAACAGGATAAACTCGCATAGAGGGATTTCTGAATATCCTGATCACGATGACGTCATATCCTGATGACGATGATGTCACACATCATCCTGATGAACTCTTCAACACTTAGCCAAAAAAACTCAACTTTCACACCCGCATCCGTTAGCGATATGCGGATGATGACCTTCCCCGAGAGATGATCCTGACTGCGATATATACACTGAGTATATATCCAACTCAAAACATCATGATGCACCTGCAACATGCAAATTTCACCAACTTCATGACCCGATCCTGATGGCGATGGATTCGCAGATGATGTTGCGGCTCGTTCTGACTGGAAACGCACATGCAGACTCCTGTGTATCCTTCCACTGCATGAAACACTCACAACCGCATAATTTCACAAAGATCATGTGACGACCGGGCCGGATCACCTTCAAACCAAAATCTAACAGTTTATCTTCTAGACCTAGCACATGAGGATGCTAGGCTGATTTACAGCATGCTTCTAACAGATCTCCTGAACAATACAATGCATAAACAGAAAACACAAATGCAATCTAAGCTATGATACAGGTCCATTCCACCGATTTGCAGGATCAACCGGTGGAAGGGTTGAAAGTGGTCATTAGCTTGCAAAACGGAAAGGAAATCAACCCAGATGCAAACAGATAATGCAAAAGACGAGATCCTATTCAATTGAAATTCAATGTCCTGAATACAGCTTCACAATGTCTGAACTGCCCTCCTGAATATCTACTCAACACCAGTACATCAATATCAAAACTATAAAAAAACTATCAAACTATATCTAAACCCTACAGATCGAAGGTATATATAACAAATCCTTCGAGTACTACTAACATCACTTCCCAGCGGCTGGGAGCTTCCAAGCGGCTGGGAGAGAGGACAGCTCAGACTCTCTTATCCCGATCTCTAACTGCCTACACTTACTCCTATGCTGAACTATTACATAGCATCGGTCACAGTGGACCTTATTACATGATAAGTCAAACATACTAAAAATAGCCTACTACCCTGTCATCATGCGGATAACTACCCGATATCCTGATCATGTATGTCATCATGCGGACCTATATCCTGATCATGTGCGGGTGCTCCTGCACCACAAACCAAGGTATACAAAAGATAACAAGTAGACCTTAGGCCAACAACATATCCAACTCAAATCACAATGATAACAAGTCCCTGCATATACTCAATCCTGCATAAAGAAGTCCTCTAAGGTAATAACACAAAGCATGTGATAACAAACCTCAAGACTCTCCATACTCCAGCATAATGAGAACATCCAACAAAGGAATCATATACATCCTGAAACTCCCACTATATGAGTAAATATCAAATTTTAAAATAGACTAAGGCATTCAAAGATCCACTAATAGCACGCACACAGAAGATGTGGATGAATCCTCTATGACATAGTGTCAAAGAACACACACATAGATATGCAAAATCTGCAAACTAAATAGCTACAACATAACTCTCCTCAAGTCCATATCTCTCCCAAATCCTCCACATCAAAAGAGAAAGAATTCAAAGAGACTCAAAAGATCCCTACACATCTCAACTCCAATGTCATGTGAACACAAACATTTAGGAAGCAGAATAAGACCAATCAAGAGAGAACTTGCAAATCATAACCATTTCCTTCTATCCACACTAATGTGTTATAGTTGTGAAGAGTATGATCTCCTTTACAACCAAAAAACAAGAAGCCTCCTCAACATCCAATAACAAGATGCAAGCCTCTCAAACCAAAAGGTAGATCAAACTCATAGCCATCCCAAATAACAAGAATAAGCCCAAAGCCACTAACCATCTCCATTACACACAATGATCTCATATCAACTTAAGATCAAACATAATGAGATAACTAATCATAACATGCATCTACTCCTAAAACAAGTCCTCACAACCATAATCCATAGCTCAAGACTTAAACATGAGAAGATAAGATACAAAGAAAGAATGCATTTGAAAATCAGGTGGGCATACCTATCAAATCATTCACCGCTGAGTGGACCAAGGGTAGGGATGAGATTGCTCCTCCAAGATGCACAAAGCCTTGAAGACTCTCTCCAAGAACAATCTCCTCAACATGTCCATGTTGAACTCACTTCCAACCAAGGTGTAGGCTCCTTGGTCTTTCTGTTGAAATCCTCATCAAAGAGTAAACACATGTCTCTAACCCCAAGAGAACTCAAGCCTCACCTAAGTCTCCAAGTATCCATGAGTACCTCAATTATCAATCCATGCTAAACTCTTGAAATACAAAACTACACCATCATGAAGCTCCCAAGCACATGACCAATGTACTCAATACTAAGAGAACCATCAAGATCATAGTCAAAGCTTCCACTACACATATGCATAACCAAGGAACATATCATGACATCATGATCTAATCATCTCCTCAAAGGAAGATCACATGCACTAATGTACACATCATGTCTAAAGAGAACCTATATCATGTCAGCACTCTAATCCAGAATCAAGAGTAAACCAAGACACAATACCAACCATCATGTAAGGAAAGATCACCTATCAAAATTGACAAACCATAAACAACACCTCAACCAAAGACTCCAAGAGTCCTCCATGGTACCAAGATGTCAACATCTCCAAATCACATGAAGATAACCATATCCTGCCAAAGCTCCCACTGAAGTGTGATACCGAGGTATACATGGAAACAACATAAACATCAAACCATCATTGTCAAAATCTCCCACTAAAACCTATAACCAAGCTATCCATGACATCTTGATAACCATCTTCTACATGAAGATCGTCAATTGCCCCAACACAAACAAAGAATCCACTGTTATGACACAGCTCCCAAAAGGTTGAGTAAACTATAATCTCCAAACCAAGAAGATGAACAAAACTTGTAAAATAAACATTAATCCAACACCACCAAAATTGTACCTATAAAATAATCATGTCATGTCAAAGTCCCAACCAAACCAGGAACATCCATGACACCATGATCACCACCCAATGTACCTGCACCAAACTCCCATCAAAGTCTCACACAACTATACCATATAGTCAACAAACATAGGTCCCACATCATGACTATATCAGGTAATACCATCTCTCTCTATATCTCATAATGACAAGAAAACCAATACAACATGTGACTAACCCAATCCACAAATTAGAATCTTCATCAGCACTGAAACATCTATGCGCATAGACAACCCACATCCAAGTCATATATGCAACAAATAAGCATAGACAACCTACAACACTGCACAACCTATAGATCTCACAATGCAGTATGCAAATTCAACAATACATGCATAATGTTATCAACAAGGGATAATCAGAGATAAACCTATAAGTTTGCAATGACTCAAACACCAAATCATCCCAGATTCAATTTGACATCGACGCACAAACACACCATAAGTCAAAGGAACCCAAACGAGCTCAAATTGATACAAACTAGAAAAAACCCTCATAATATCATCTCCAAACTTGATCCACTATATAGTACTCAGAAATACCTTTCCAACACCTATAAGAAGTCTAAAATATGACTCTGTATGCACCTGTTATGCCCGATCAAAGCTCAAAACGAACATATGGCTTCCAACTGGAAAAAACTGGTCAAATTGCAAAATCTAGAAAATTCTCTATCACCACTATATAGTATGTGGAAAGATCTTTCCATCGACTATAAGAAGTTGAAAATCTGACTCCATGGGACCAAGTTATGCCTCCCGAAAAGAAAATGCCCAACTAGGCTTAAAAACCAAGCTCTAGTGGCCCTCCGATGGCTACTAGGTGGTGTGCTAGTGGCCCGTCGGTGGTGGTGGTGCACTAGCGGTACTCGGGCGGTGTCTTGGTGGTGCATGGGTAGAGGTGGCTACAGATTTGAAACTGATTTTAAATACGGTTTAATTTTTGTTTTTGAAATGTTTGAATGTTTTGATGTTCTAAATATTTTAATAAAGGGTTTAAAACCCCATGGAGGGGGGGGGGGCTAACTCTGGACCCACTGGACCAGGTGCCCATGATCAGGGCCCTAAGGTCCACTGGACATGAAACTCCTATCAGTGGCTAACAGGGCCGTCGACAGGGCTAACACCCCGTCCGACGGTACCCTATGGTACTGTCGGCCCCTACTAGCTGATGCAGGGGGTATGGGGGTTTGCAGACCTCCGCCCCCCTTGATTTATTTATTTATTTATTTATTTTAATTAAATTTAAAAATGATTTTATAGTATAGGAAAAAAAAAATTTTAAAAATTTCTTCGTACCTGCAACGCCTCCCAACCGTACGACTAAGGCTGGGGGACAAAAAATTTTGCCTTTTCTTCACAATGGCCAAAATAGGCCAAATTTTATATGAATCTTCATTTCTCGGGCCTCCTGGACTCAATGGAAAGGTCTGTTTTGTCCCAGGAGGTCATCTTTGAAATCTCCTACTCAAAACCCTCTTCATGAAAACCCAAATCAAGCCCTTTTCTCCATGATTTTTCAACACCTAGATCTGCAAAAAATACCACAAATTTGCAACCCCAAAACCCTAGATCTGCAAACAAAAAACCTACACAAATCCTCATATCTTGCAATCTCTTTTTTCTGTTCCCATAAGTCCATGGATTCTAATATACACAAAAAAATCCACTCATATGTAGGGTTATCAAACAAGGATTTCCTCCCAAATCATGGCAACAAAGCTCGCATACCAAATATTAGAAATAGACAACCATAAAGACTAACTCTGCATAACCCAATAAGAGATTTAATGTACAATAAATCAGAAATCCACATGCAAAAGAAATAGGCAATCATACTATCAATGGTGACACAATATATACCCTGTGAAAACTCTCATAGAGGGAAAAACCTAGCCTCCAAAAACATGCATCTTTCATGTATTATTTAGCAATAAATCAATAATACATATGAAGAGATCACCTTTGAAACATCAAGATCTCTCTACCTGCATTCCATGTGAACAAGCATGTAACCATACATCCCATGCCATGCTTCAAACCCTCACATAGCCAACCTGCAAGAGAAGCTACAAACCCAGCCAACAAGCTAAACAACCAACCTCTACAACTACTCGTGTGTTTGTTTTTATAGACATAAGCTCACACAAATACATGTTGTATTGTAATACCATTTTCCCCAAAACCATGTGTCTACAAAACCTTTAACCCCACATTTGATTATTGGTACTAAGTTGTCTCAAATAATCAAATAATTACAAATAAATAGTTAATTAACCCAATGTTACATACAACGATTACAAATGGCACTAAATAAATATTTAATGTGGGTAAACACATCACATGGATGCACCACAAATAAATATTTATTTTACATAATAAAATAATATCAATGTTATGCAAGGTGTACAACAAACCTACTCCAATATATTTTAGGAATCAAGGCAAAGCACATATGTTTGTGCTTCATTCCTTCAAAAAATTTCTACCATCTACCACACAAATCCTAGCATTACTACATACCTTTTACTCTGCTTCTCTCATAGGTTTCAGCTTATGCCTTACTCCATATTTTGTCAAAAAATAGGTGTTAGCACGACTATCATGGATAGCACACCTATCATACTACCATGACCATCTCAATAACATGTGACATACATCCATTGGCATAATGTCACATAACACCTCATCATGATAATCTCAAATCTAAACTTTACCAAACACTGTTTATTAACTAAAGCCTTATGATCTTTTTGTAACCAAGAAATCCTATAGGGATGCAGATGCTCTATTCTCTTCAAAGACTAGATTATCTATACTTCCACTATCAATAATCACATCACAACACTTACCTCTTGATTTACACTTTGTTTGGAATATGCTCTTTCTTTGTGTGGGTTCTTCTTTTCCCTCTTCTTTTAGCAAGGCTCTTCTGATAACAAGAGATTCTCTTCTTTCTGCATCTTCTGAATGTTCAGATCTAGCCTCCTCATCAACATGGGCAACTCTAGCACTACCCTCTGGTCTTTTGTTTGTTCCTCCCTAATTTTGTTGACAGTCATATGCTCTATGCACTTCTTCACCACATCTGAAATAGGTTCCTCTAAATCCTCCTCTTCCTAATCCTCTTCCAAATCTACCTCTTCCTCTTTGGTACCCATCATTCTTTCGTCAAGAGCGGTATGTAATTTCACCTTTGTTG
This sequence comes from Cunninghamia lanceolata, assembly GCA_027924645.1. Taxonomy (NCBI): domain Eukaryota; kingdom Viridiplantae; phylum Streptophyta; class Pinopsida; order Cupressales; family Cupressaceae; genus Cunninghamia; species Cunninghamia lanceolata. The sequence goes on along the minus strand of BSBN01000023.1, from coordinate 3,843,150 downwards.
TTTTGACCGGGGCCTGCATCTTCATTTTTCTTTTGGTCATCTTGTTGTCTACGACCCCCATATAACCTTCCACTACTTCTTCCACCATGACCTCTTCCTCTTTGTTTATTTTCAAATTTTCTGTTCAACTTTTCTTCTACCTTCATTGCAAACTAATATGCATCTTCAATAGTTGTCAATCTGACCAAACTTGGATACTAGGTTTCAATCCATTGATATACTTGACTACCTTCTCTTTATTAGCCTTTGTGTGATCTTATTTGATGATAACTTTGTAAAACTCTTTAGTGTATTCTTTGACTATCTTGTTCATTTGTCTTATATCTTGCATTTTCTTCAAAAGTTCCAACTCATAATCCATGGGAATAAAATGTCTCTTCAATTTATCTACCATTCTATTCCATTTGGTGATATTTTCTTTTCCTTTTTGATTTCTTTCTAATTGCACCTCCTTCCACCAAATTCCAGCATGACCTTTGAGCTTGGTCTTGGCAAACTTGATCCTCTTTGGATCTTCTATTTCTTCATATTCAAAATACTCTTCCATATCATTGATCCAGTCTATAAATTCTTCCAAATTGAGACTACCAAAATATGTAGAGATATCTATCTTTGGCCTTTTCCCAATTTCTGTTATGTTTAGGTTCCACTTTTCCATCACTTTCTTCAGATTGTGCATCATCTTGGGCTACATCATCTTAATCTTCACTTTCATCCCTCATTCTTGATTCAAACCCTCTTCTCAGTTCCTCTTGGATTGCATTAATCTGCCTCTACAAAGCTCTAAACCCTTCTTTTGTCACAAAAACATTTCTACCACCATGGTTTCTTCATGGAGGCATCTTGAATTTCTTCTTTTCTCTCTTACACTTAATGTAAAAATTCCTTAGTGCAAATCTTCTCCAAATCGATGGTTTTGCTTCCACCTTTAAACACACGATCTCAAGGTCCTGGCACAAACTACCTCACTGTTCATTGATCTATTTGTACACTCAAGATATACTCACTTTGATACCACTTGATGTGGGTGTACTCTACCCAACACACTCACAACAGAAAATTTAAACTATTGAGAACAACAACAATTTATGTGGGGAAAACCCTTTCAGGAGAAAAAAAATCCACTAGAAAAAGCAATTCAATAGATTAAAATATACTTGCAAGGAAAGTTTTCATAGGAGTGTCACCAACTAGAGATTTGGAGACAACTCAACATCTATCATACTTTCACACACAACCTTTATCTCAAGCACCTTATATATAGGAGATACAATACAGGAAACCGTAAATGGTAAAAACCAACTAAAAGTGGCACCCAAATTATTGCCAATCAAAGATTCCTTATGATGTGTAAAAACATGTGCCAACATGTGTAAGTCTCCCTTTACAACTATTTTAAGTGACTAACACATTTTAACATTTCCCAAAACGGGAGGCCCAACTTTTGGAGGCCATAACTTTTGATCCAGGAGGCCAATTGACAAACTGTTTGATGCATTGCAAAGCTCATGAAGAGATCTATCAAGATATAACCTACTTCATTGGTTATGACAACTTTTAGGGAAAATCAAGGCCTCTAAGTGCCTCAAAATTAACTTCAAAACTTTTTCAAGAGTTTCAAAAATAGAAACTTTAATATCTTGCAATCTATTACCCCTCTTTATTTGTTCCCGGTTCTTGCATATTTTGTTCCCCATTTTATGACCCATCAATATTTGTCTCAGTCCTAAGGGTTTTTTTTTTCCTTAGTTTCTTTTGAAATCCTTAAGAGTTGCGTGAACTTAAGTTTTCCTAACCTTGTCATGTGGTTCTGAAGTTATTGAACCTGTTGACTTCCTGATTGTGTGCCACTTCGTTAAGCCTTTTCAACTCCCTGCTGGTTAGTCTTCGTAGTCGCCAAGTCAGAGGTTCTCAAAACTTTGAAACCCCTAACTTAAGGTTCCAAAGTTCTAAAATCTAGCGACTCTGCGACAAAGATGTTGTGGACCAGTTTTCAAGGCAAATAATGATCATTTAATGATGTGTATGATGCATGCAACGAATGTCTCTTCAGGATTTTTGGAGGACGAGCAAATCTTGAAGTTATTTTCTCAAGGCGCAAATTTAATGCCACGCCAACTCAGTATTTAAAACACATCGTGGCATTCCTCTAGCATACATATTTGCTCTCAGTGGCAGATTTTTCTCTAAGTTATGCAGTTGCCATTACTCATGTACTGTGTCATTGCTTTTTCAGTACTTAGCCATTTTTCTCTGTGCATCCAGTAATGGTGATGAAATTAAAATATCAAGGATCTCCTCACAATTCTGGTATTGAAAGTGGTTGGTCTGGTGTAAGTGATACTAAACTCGGCCATATACATTTAGAGGAATTCTGGTCTCGTTTGTAGTAGGAGGACAGATCACCTTTTGTAGAAAAGATATTTTAGAGTGGTTTAGTGCATGTCAGAGGTTCTCCTATCGCTGTATAGAGCATGGACTTGGTTGTGGCTTGTGCGAAGAGATACGTTCCTGAGGCCCTTGAAATTAGAGCAAAAGATGGGTCAGTGGTAGGAAACATTGATCCTGGAACTATCGCTCGTGCATTAAGAATTCCAAAGGAGCAGGAATTTGAAGATATGTATTTTGCCATTGGAATGGAGTTCTTTCGAACAAATGAAGACTAGTGCAAAAATTCCATCGCACGGAACTGGTTAAAGTTTGAAAAAAGAGGTAAGTCTCAATTGCCTCAAAAGCTAAAGAGAGCCCATTTTAAGGATAAAATTTCAGACATTATTACTTTGTTGCATTGTGTAGTTGGAAGTGAAAGCACAGATTGTTTTGAAGATTGGATGTGTTGTTTTATCCTGTTGATATGTAGTGAAGATAAGTTTATAAACTGGGCTGAAATTATTAGTTATCATTTGAACAAGCAACTAGTTGAGTTTCAGGAGACTAACTTTTTACATGTGCTCATACTTGATATACATTTTATCTAGTCAAGAGGTTGTTTGGGCCGGGTTGAGGCCACATGGGTCTTTAACTCCAAACACACTTGTGTATAATTATTTTTCTCAACTCAAAAGGGATGTGGGAATGAAGGATTATCATCGTGTAAATGATGCCTTTTTAATAGTTATAGTGAGAAAATTGGATGGTAACTCTGAGTTGAGAATTTCACCTGAGGCCGCTTCCTTGATCATGGAGTTTGGGAGTTTCTACATTCAATTTGACAGGTTCAACTATTTGAGAGTGGGGGGTTATGAAAATGTCCCGACCAAATTACCTAGGTACCCTAGTGACTTTGTTATTTTTTTTGGAAGTCTGTAAATAAATGTTTGTTGTAAATGTTAAATATTGAAACATGAGGAAGAAAGGATACAATTTCCCGCTGAAGCTATCTTCATATTCCTGCAAAACTAATGATATTACTAAAGGGGTGGAACATGTCTTGTGTGAGTTTAATCTTCATTCTTTGTCAATGAGGCCCAACTTGGATAGTAAAAATTATGTGAAACTAAACTTTCATGGTTCTAGCTCTTATGAGCATCGTCCAAGTTTGGAGGATTTTTGGGAAGACTGTGTAGACAACTGGGAAGTCCAAAGGAGAAATTGTATGAGACTCACCCTGAGTCAAATTCAAGTATTCGGTCTTTCTCTATACATTCCAGATGGAATTGAGGAAAATTCTGAAATAATTGATGATGAATATCAACCCTAGTTTCTAAACCCCTTCCTCGAATTAATTGGTCAGAGAAGGAGGTTGTGGATCTAAGAATTCGTTCTACTCTTGTAATTAAAATGACTGAAGATTGGTTAGCTGGGAGATGGCATGGATGTGTTGGCTCTGCTCACAAACAAGGAAATTCTAGGACTAATGAGTAGAGGCCCATACAAAGTTTTGGTGTGCATATTTCTTCTAGGAGACAAAAGACATTGCAATCCAATTCTAATTCACAATCTGGAGGTGATGGAGAGAGACCGAAGGAAATTCTAAAGTTGAAATCGGCCTATGAATTGGATAGTTTCCCCTTGCCTACTTTGAAAAAGAAAAATGACCGAGTGAAGCCTGCACTTGCATTTTCTGATTCTATTTTCCAACAAATTATTGATGATGGTTCATTTCCTCCATTCATGGAAATTCCTTCTCCTATCGCTGAGGAAGTATCCATTTATGTTTCGGTTGATAATCAAGTTAAAATTGTTTCAAGCAATGTAGATACTAGTATGGCATCATCTTCACCAAGATGGTTAAAGAAAGTTGGGGATAAGAAGAGAAAGGTTGTGCCTACAATAGCAGTTGAGGTGGATACGGTTGCCAAATTACTGCAAACTACCTCCAAGTCCAAAAAGGCCAAAAGAATGTCTAGAATGGTAAATGACACTGCCTCTGGTTATCAAATGTTAGAGATTGCTGACCCGATGAAAGATCTAAATTAGGATGAGATAACTAAAGTAGATTACAAAATAAGTGATATAGACTTGGGTCCTTCTACTCTAGAGGGAGATGCCTATCATGCCAATTTTTTTGTAAGTGCTTTGATTAAGAGAGCCAAGGAGGAGAGGAAAGAAAACATATAACTTCAATCTCATATTTTATCTTTGAATAGCTTTATCCATTCTATTGTGACATCCACGCCTCAAGATACATCTAATTCAGAAGTTGTAGGAGTTGATGCAAGCACTATGCAACAAATAAAAAAGAATCTAAATTTTACTAAAGCTGTTACTGAATGGGTAGAAAAATTATCCTGTGAAATTTTATTTTTCTTAACCAGGGAAACACAATGTTATACTCAAGTACATAATAAAAGGAAGGAGTTAATCAGTGAGCTTCAACAGGTAAGGAAAGAGCAAGGTAGTACTTATTGTGAGGCCTACCTTTTCCACCTTTGTTCATAAGACTATTTGCAGTGCTATTTCTATTATGTTTATGATGAGAAACTATTGATCCTAGAATCCTGTTATTAAACCTAATTGATTTTTAAGGAAATAATTGTGCAATGATAATTAGATGTTGCTTTAAATGGATGATATTAGAAATGGAACTTTAATATGGTTTCAATATGATTATATGGTAGAATGTTTAGGTAAGCATGTATTTAAATTGCTTCGGCTATGATATCTTTATGTGTTATTGACTTCGAGTTTGAGTGCGTAGGTATTGCTAACGAAACCACAAATACAGGAGATCATCTCATACCCTATGTTGTATCCCTTGTGAGCCGATCTAGTTCCACGAGGAACTAAGATCAACCTCGTGTTTGGAGAATGTTGTAATGTTGTAATATGTTAATGTTGCATGAGGTCAAGAGAATAAGGGCTATCTTCTGATTTACTTTTATTATGATAAGTGTTGTAAGAAATGTTGTTTTAAATCTTGTTTAAACTTTATTTCTTTTAGACCATTTTCTTATGTTTTATTTGACTCTGGGAGTTCTAACTAGGCAAAAATCAACCCTGGGTTATACCTCATGGGTCTAGGGACCTTTTTGACTACGATAACCTTGGGTTAACCTCCATATGGTCACTTAAACTTCACTGTGAAGTTAAGTGACGAATTTAGAAGCATGGGGACAATGGGATGGGTGGAATCCACACTCAGGCCCACTTCCAAGTCATGGAACAACTCCATGATTCCCTAATAGTGGAGTGTTTGTCTCTTTGTGCCTCTCTTTTGGTGGGGTTCCCCTTAATAAGGGTAGTGTGTCATCCACTCCCTTTGTATTTTTATTTTACTTATTGTATTTTAATTCTCCATGTGTTGTAAAAAGGACTATAGTGGGGGACCTCTTGAGTGGGGTTAATTGTTTTAAGTCCACTAGGATAATGGATGAGTTGTGGATTAGTTGTTTAATGCCACTTGGGAAATTAGGAAAATAGAAGGGATTAGTTTTAAAGAAGAGAGGAGGAGGAGAGGAAGGGGGTTGGATTATTGTGGAAAGAAGGAAAATTGGGAGAAGGAGGCTAGAGAGGAGCTCTTCATCAAATTTCATCTATAATTGGGCTTTGGAAGGTTGGTGAACAAGACTACTCTCTTGTGTGATCTGTTGCTTGATATGTATGTTTGTGTCTTGCTTGATGAATGAGTTTGCAATTGTCTTCTATGAGTTTTTTTGTTAGTTTTGGGGTTTCGTTTTGGGTGTTGAAAGAGCTCCTTCTAGTTGGAAGGCAATGCTCATCTTGTATAGGGAAGGGAAGGTGTGACCCTCCTCGGGTGTCATCTTGTTTTCTTGTTATAAGAAATGCCTTGAGGGCATGTTGGTATTTTTAGCCAAGAGGGCTTTAAGGCTTTGAGAGCCTATTGGGATATCCTTGGAATTATGTTTAGTTGGAAGGCTTGAGGCCTTGAGAAGGAGTGATATGTTGGCTTGAGGCCTTGTGATAAAATGTGTAAAGAATGACACCTGGAGTGAGAGATGTCTACTTCCCTACCCTCCCGGAACTCACCTAAGCTGAGTCTTTGTATTGTGAGTAAACCATGGGAGTGTGTGTGATATTTGTTTTTGGTTTGTTGTTGTTCAATGTGGTGAAATGAATTAGTCTATCCTACCCTGGGTATGTGGATGGTCTCCCTAACTCGGGGGTGACTCTCTTGTAGGTCTAAGGTAGGGAGGAGAGCTAGTTGGTTGTTGTTTTCTCCCTTGTTGATATGCAGGTTACTATTGGAGCATGTAAAAAAGAATTGAAGGAATTTTTGCCTTGATAAAGAAAATGTTCTATCTTCCTATTTGTAATGAGAACTTGGTCTATTAAAGTTCCATTCTGTAAGAGTTTCAGAGGAGTGAACTTCTCTCTTGTATATATTGTAAAAGTGGTTATTTTGGGAGTGGAGGGAAAACCCTCCCTTATTATGTTTAGTTATGATTTTTATTTGGTTGTTACTTTATGTCATTTGTGTGAACCGGAAGAAGTGAAAATTAGTTTATCCAAGGACTTGATATGTCTATCTTCTTGCAAAAATATAAATATAAGTTGTGAAAAACTAGTCGCTGTAATTGAGTAGTTAAAAGATTATTTCATTTCTAAGAATGTTAGTTTATATGAGTCTTATGGCATTGTAGTTTTGTTAAAATGAGGAAAGAAGCACTTGGATTATAGTCCTGCCTTGAGTTTGGTTGAAATAAAAACCTACTACTTTCAAATTGAATATCTCTGTCTAATTATTGAAATCAAGTTTGAGGAACTAAATTTTAATTGTCCTTGGATAAAATCCTGCATTACTTTTGTGTAACACTCTATATTTATAATTTCATTTGTAGTTGTATTGCATTTGAATATGGAATTTATATGAGACCTTAGTATAGAATTTAACTCATTATTTCTGCCCTATCTTTTAATTGACAGAAATAAATCCAATTTATTATTTTTCATATATATATATATATATATATATATATATATATATATATTAATTTTAAATGAAGTGGATAACATTTAAACATATAATGCTAAATGGAAATTACATTGGGAAGTTAATTCTTTGAAAATATAATGTTGTTGAGGTTTTTAAAAAACAAAAAAAAACAAAAAAAAAAAATACAATGGTGGGGGATTAACCCCCACCGTTTGTTTTATGCATAGTGGTGTGGGGAGGGGCGAAGCCCCTCCCACACCCCCGTTCACCTCAGCCCCGCGGGCTATTACCACATCCCCTGCCGTGGAACACACCACACCCCCCGCCACGCTATACCTCCCCGCGGATGACCTCCCCGCCGCCCGTAAACCTGTCCACCGCACGCCGCCCTCCGCGGCCACTACTCCCCCTCCACTACGACCACCTCCCTCTGCCACTCCTGCGCGGCCCACACACCACACCCTGCCTACGTCCGCCACTCGGTCTGTTCCTCTTTCGCCCACACCACCTCGACCTTCCACAACCGCCGCTGACGGCGGCCTCCATAGCTTCGACCCCTACCAACACCACCGTCGTTGCCCTCTCCATGCCCTGTTCCATACACTCAAAGCAAAAAAATTGTTAGGGTATTCAAATTTTAGGGCATGAGGAGTGGTATATAGCAAGGCACTCAGGCTTTTGAAATGGAGAATAACCTTAAATAAAAAGAATAAACCATATTTTATATTTATATTGTTAGTGGTTAGTGAGTTGTGTATGCACTCACTTAAGGAAGTCCAAATAAATAAATGTATTGATTTTATTTAAGTACTTTTGTTTTTTTTATAAATTAAAATAAATAAACAAGTAAAAGAATATATACTTATTCTATTACAAAAACAAATTTATATATATAAAGGGGAAATGGTTAAATTATAAAGTTTTGTTTTATTTATTTTTCTTACCATTGTTCTTATTTCAATTAAACAAAATAGGAGAGGGGAAATTGGATATATAATAAAAATAAAAATAAATATATGTTTATATGAAATAGCAAGAGTAATTTTAGAACAATGTTATTATACGGTCAAATATATTTTTTAAATAATTCGCTCTGTATTACGAAATGTTAAATCAAAGTCATTAAATGCCTAACGATTTACCATGGTAGTAGAAACATATTAACTGGATAGATTTTTAAGTAGATAGATAAGTAAATAAACAATTGAACGTGAAATTAATCAAAACGATAATACGAGTCAATGGATTGAGGGAACTAACTAAGACACATAATATCTTTAATTAAAACTTCAACGTTGAAAATTTATATAATAAAACATTGCTAATGGATAATTGTATGTCTACACTAAAAATGATTTATATTAATTCGTTGTAAAAAAGAGTTGTGACCTCGGGTTGGTAATGTCCAAATATTATACTAATATTTGATAAACGATTATAATAGAGGAGCAATAGCGCGCCTTTGTTGAGTTAGATGGAGGAAACCGGATAGAGGCAAAATAATTATCAAGTAAATTCTAAACGCCGAAATGAAAACCAACATAAGCATAGTGAACGTCTTTCAAGCCAATAGAAGGTCCAGCTTAGTGAATACACATGTATGAGGAATATTCCACACCACCATTGACGCCATTAACATACACAACCAAGCAAGCTTACGCATGCGAAGAGGAAATATAGTTTTGTAAGGAAATTTTTTTTGACAGTACGTATCATGACACATGTCGCATGTGGACATGACATGCGTGTTTGTGTGTTGTGACCGCATACAAAATGTGGGCATGACACTTATGTACTCTCAAAAGAAGTTTCTGAACTAGTTGTCATGGATCCTCTAACACTTGTAAAAGAAAATTTGGCTAGTGATCCCTGCGAAATTGATCCATTCTGGGCTGACTCATTGGATTGGAAATTGAGCATGTATGGCAATCTCATTGAACAGATTAACAAAGATTTGCATGAATACCTTGATATAATGATTGGTATTCAGAGAGATTGTAGGACATTGGAGGTAAATATTTTAGATGAGTTTGAAGAGAACTTGTGGGATCCTAAATAAATCACAAAGGAAGCTAAGGATATGCTTTGCAAGGAACTCGCAGATCCTGAAATTATCACTGGGGAATCACTTGGCAAAATGGGTCTTATGCAAGTTTACCTTAATGGTTTCAAGAATAGAGGTGATGATATTCATGAAGCTATAGCAAGGATAGGTAAAACATTGGCAAGGTTCAGAACTAGGTTGCAGATTACTACAACACCAGGAAGCAAGAACATCACTATTGTCATAACTAAGTATCGGGAGTACAGGTTAAGGACACAGGTGTGAGAGGCAATGGCCGAAGATCAAGGCGGGGAAAGTTTTGAAGACCCAAAGGAAAGAGAAGGGGTGGTGAATTAGACTTTATTTCTTTTTATGCTTTTCTTAATATTTGGCTCTTGAACTTCTTTTAAAAACTTTATTTTGAAAACAATTGTCTTCAAGAAACTGTTATATTTTTCAAAGACAGTTATTATGTGGACATTATAAATAGATGTAGTTAGGACATAGTATGGATCTTCTTTTTTGGGCAAACTTTGTTTTACTCATAAAATTTAGAAGTTTTTGTTACTTTCTATTTTTCAATCTCTTCAATATAGAAAGAAAATTCAGACTGGATGTTCAAGCAGACATAATCTTTGTGTTATGGTGATTGGATACTATTCTTCTTAAGTTGAATATATTGCAAGTTGTTTTTCTATCTGTGTTGAAGTTTCATATGTTCATTCTGCTTCATTTCTATGAATATTTATCTTTGAATGAATGTTTCATGGTGATGGATTTATAATTCTTTATTCAGCATATTTAGTTTTCAAAGTATTTGAACTTCTTTATTTTCAGCCATTTTAGAAGGGTGAATTTTCCTTTCAAATCTTTTTGGGCAAAAGCCTTACATTTCCCTTTCTTTATGGTTAAAAGCAATACGTAGTTTAATTCATTGTATATCATTCGAAGGTAGCTGCCACCTTGTAAAATAAGTAGAGAGTTGGTTATAAAATACTAATGTAACTGACTCAACTGTGGTTACATTTGTCATTGTTTGGGCAAGAGAATATAGAGTTGAATGACAAATTTGTAAACCAACAAATTTTTGGTGACTCTACTGGGGATTCTGTCAGATATGTACTGTGAGTTGCTTTAATGGTTCTTCAAAGACATAATGCTCCATTTCTCTAGCCTAACGTGGATTGGCTTGTAGGTGATCAAGAAGATATTGTTACTAGCCTAAGATTGCTTGCCTAGAAATATAGAAGAACCAATTTGCAATATAACCAAGTTAATGAAGTATTAGAGGAAGAACTTGGGGAAATCAAAAGAGATAATGCCAAGCATTTTGGTGATGCCCAAGAAATTGTCTTTATTGAGGCTATAGTACATGTGCCACAAAGAGAAAGAGTCTTTCTTGTTCAAGCACTTCCTAATAATAGACGCAGAAATCAAGCAGCTAATCAAAGAAACCAGTTGAACAATCAGAAAAATCTTCCACGGATCAATCAGTAAGTGAAGTTGGGGACTTTGTAATTTAAGCTTTTAATTGTTTAAATCTAGCTTCTAAAAGGTACACTAGGGGAGATAGAAATAAAGGGATTTGGGACAAAGATTTTGCACTATTAGAAGCTGTAAATTTCTCTTCTTCCCACTTAACCAAAAGGTTAAGTCTGTCAGCAAACCTCAATCCCCTCCTATTCAAAGCACTGTAAATACTCCAGCCACATCTTGTCAAGCCCTTCTCTTGCACAGGGTCACTCTTCCTTTACAAGTAAATTTTCCTGTTCATAATCCTCTTGTCATGGCTCAACCTCCACCTATCCCATGGAGAGCCACAATAGGTCCACTCAACCTAGGGGCCCAACTGCATGACCTACCCAAAGGCTTAGGGAAAATTATACCTAAGTTTAGAGGAGATGGAAAAGTTACTCCAAATGAGTACATGCAAGCCTTCTTCGTTGCTTCTTCCATCCTTGTTGTACAACACGAAGGTGTTGCTATAAGGCTTTTTGTGGAATCCTTAACTGATGCTACCACTAATTGGTTTTACCATCTCCCAAATGGAAATTCAATAAGTTATACAATAGAATACCTGACAATGTGAGGCCTGGGGATGACTTATTGAAGTGTTTCTTTATCAATACTCTTCCCCCAGATGTTAGTTTTACCATTAAGAGAGAAGGGGCAGCTGATTTAGATGCAGCCCAAGAAAGGGTTATATCCATAGAATATGACTTAATCATTGTAGGGAAATGGAAGAAGGAACTGTAGACTAGTAAACCCTTAGTGCTGAATTCTACTGATCCAGTCATACAAAGATTATCTAATGATATAATTACATTGAAAAGGCAAATTCCCAAAAGGACTCCTTTAGCCACAATATCAAGACATTCCAAAGAAAGATTTTGGCACATCATGAGGTTATAACAAAACCCTACCTTTGACTAGTCCTGCTCAGAGGTTGACTATTGAAAATGGACCTTCTACCAGTAAGAGTAATATGATGTGTAATTTCCATTTGACTTCAGACCATGATGGATCTACCTATCCAGAAATGGTCTGATTCATGCAAATGCTTTCCACCAATGAACATGTTGAGCCACCATATGTGGAAGAACCTGGCCCATCTCATGATGCTAGTGTAAACTTTTTCAAGTACGAGTCAGATGCTAAGACAGGGGAAGATGTAAACACAGAGGTTGATCCTAATTGTGTGGTCTTCACAAGAGGACAATAGGCTCAAAAAGACCCAAATTCCAAAGGCCAAGCAAATGGTTCATCTTTTACTCCAAAATACATTATGTCAAGACAAGCCACTTCTAGTTCCAAAAGGCTTGAGAATACTATGGCCAAGAATGCATCTAATGAGGTACCATCTACTCCTTTTGATACAATTATTACTAGTTCATTTGATAAAATTGAGTCATACAAAACTACCAAGATTCATATCTCCCAAGCTTAATACCTTAGACTAAATCCGTCTGAATTAGATCGATTAGTGAGATACATCAAGAAAGAACCCTCCCTGTCTCAGAGTAATGTTCAGGTGTCTAGCGATATTGAAATGCATGTTGAACAACAAGTTTGCTCACATTCTCATGATAAAGATCCAAGTCAATAGAATCCTTTTGCCAAACCTAAACCATTCTATGTGTCTCTTTATATAACTGGTTTAGACTGAGCAACTACATTATTGAATCTAGGGCTTCTAACAATGTGATGCCAGCCCAAGTGGCTAGAGCCTTAGGATTATCGTATACCTCCTCCCATGGTAAATGTTTCTCTATGGACGGTTCACCTATTCCAATTCTAGGTGAAATCAAAGATGCCCAGGTTGCTTTGGCTGCTTTTGCAAAGAAGAGACTAAAGTTAACTATCCTTGTTGCTGACATTCCTGCTAGCTATGTGATGCTCTTGAGTAGGAGTTTCTGTAGAAATTTGGGTGGGGAGATTCACATGGATTGGTCTCATGCTATAATACCATTGGATGGAAAGAAGGTACATCTTAACCCAGAGCCCAAAGCCAAGTTCACAGTGTTAAAGTATAGGGATCCAAGGGTAGATATTTTATTTGTAGAAACTGGGCCAGGGACTTACATGTGTACCTCTTTAGAGGAAGAATGTTCAAGTCTGGTTAGTCCTGATTTGATCGATGAACTGTGGACACTAGAATTTGATGGAAGTTGTTCTAGTGTGGGTTCTGGTGTTGGGGTTGTTTTGATTTCACTAGATGGCTACAACTTTCCTTCTGCTTATAAATTGGAGTCTAAAAATACCAATAATACAACAGAGTATGAAGCCCTTTTACTGGGCTTAACCCTAGTCAAAGAAAGAGGCATCAAGCAGTTAAGGGCCAGTGTTGGGAATTAAGGTGTCTCAACCTTGGTAATTCCTTGCATCTATTATTGTAATGTAATTTATTTACTTAGCCTATGTTGTAATTTTGTTGCACATCCTATTTTGTCATTTAGTGTGAAGTGGCACGATGAGTTGTCACTCCACTTGTAAGATGACTAGGATGGTCAACACACTCCATGTGGAGATAGGCGTCCCTTTTGTGTGGTAGAGGTTTTATGCCATGTGTCAACATCTTGACTAGTGTGTAAGTGAATCTTGACCGAAATGGTTATGATAGATTCCTATGACAGAATCTATGACATGTAAGAGTCAGAAATAGAAGGTTCTATGACAGGTGAAGACATGTGTCACAAGGCATCTTAGAAGAAGGCATCTTTGGATGCCCCAAGGAGGGTTATGACATGTTTTAAGAGAATATGTTGTTTATAGCATGTTTATGACATATTCTCTTATAGCTATAAGATATGTCAGTATGACAAATTTTATGACGATTGTAAGAGTCGTAAGAGCATCTATCATTGCCCATCTTGGGAATAGGCAACCTCTTTGGGAGGGGGTGACTTGACAAGTGTCAGGAACATCCTATAGTGTTGGACAAGTGTCCATAGGCATGGGTTTTGGGCCACGAGACCATGTTGGACGCCCATCTCAAGATAGAGCCATTTTTGCCTTGCATTTTCTATATAAATAGATGCTTTGGAGAGGAGATGTATTATGTGATTGACATGTACTGTTATGCTACCAAATTATCTCCAGATACGATTGTCAAAGACTCCTGCAAGAGAATTAGCTCTATAATTGTATTGTTTTTTTAATACATTTGAGTTGTGTTTTGGAGTGTGGGGTTTTTCACCCATAAGGGTTTTCCCCACGTATATGTTGTCTCTCTCTTCTTCTATCTTACATTTTTGTGTATGTGTTTGCTGCAATATCTCTGTTATTAGGTTGATAACACTATAATTGTAAAGATTGAAAAGAATTTACACTCTTCTCTCCTCATTAGATTAGTGTAGGAAGCAATTTCTGCACACCTAGCTTCCTTTCAGCTAGGGGTGATGTAGAGTTAATTGTCAAACAAGTCAGGAAGCAGTATACTGTGAAAAATGACAGGTTGAAGCATTATAGAAATAGAGTATGGGATTGCATTGAAGATTTTGATGCCTTTTCCATAGAAGCAATGCCTAGGGATCTCAATGCAAGGGCGGATTCACTAGCAGTATCTGCATCTTTGTTGGTACCTCATCCAGATTTTAAGGATAAGCCTTATAGAATTGAAGTATTATACTTCCCTAGTGTTCTTGACAATGTAAATCACTGACAAGTATTCAACAGTGATAGACAGATTATTGCATTCCTTGAAAAAGTTGAAGCCTTTGCTAATATATTTTTTGAAGGTAGTGATGATACAAGCAATGACGTTTTAGAAGGTAACATCGATACTCCTGATGGTGATAGGTCTGAAATCACTCAGTTGAAAGGCAACAAAATACCCAAGGGTTTGGTTTCTTTAGAAGACTTATTCAACATGCATGACCAATATTTGAAGCAAAAGAATAAAATTGTTGTTGAATCATCAGCTGACTATGATCGTGTCAATATTGGCACAGATGAGGATCCCAAGATTGTCTGTATAGGAAAATGTTGTTCCCCCCAAGAAAAAAACAAGTTGATTTCTTTGTTGATGTGTTACAAAGACATTTTTGCATGGTGTTATGCTGATTTGAAGAAGTTCAAAAATGGAGAACTACAGCATAAAATCTCATTGAAGCCTGGTGCTGCGCCTTATAGGCAGAAGCAACAAACATACAACCCAAAGATAGTAGAGGCCATTTTCAATGAGATAGATAAGGTGTTAAAGGAAAAGATCATCTATCCCATTCATCACTCTACATGGGTAGTGAATATAGTTCCAGTTAGAAAGAAAAATGGAGAAATAAGGATTTGTGTAGACTTCAGGAACTTGAATTAGGCCTCATTGAGGGATAACTACCCATTACCTGTCATGGATCACATCTTGCAGATTGTTATTGGTTCTGAGATGATGTCTATGTTAGATGGTTTTTCAAGCTATAATCAAATTGAAGTAACCCCAGAAGACAAGCATAAGACAACATTCACTACTCCTATTGGTGTCTTTGCTTACAACAAAATGTCATTTGGCCTCATAAATGTAGGTGCAACTTTCTAGAGGGCCATGGACCTGTCATTTGGTGATCTAAAGAACAAAATCATTGTGGTGTACTTGGATGATCTGACAGTGTTCTCTAAGAAAAGGACTGACCATATACATAATCTAGAAATTGTGCTACAACGTTGCAAAGAACAGGGGATCTCTTTAAATCCTAAGAAATCTATCTTTGTTGTCACAGAGGGGAAACTCTTGGGACACATTGTCTCAAAGAATGGGATTAAAGTTGACCCTGAAAGAGTAAGAGCTATCATGCAATTAGGGTTGCTTGCAAATAAAGATGGCACTAGGTCTTTCTTTGGTCAGGTGAATTTCTTGAGGCGGTTTGTACCCAAATTTGCAGAACTAAAAAGGCCCATAGTTGATATGATGAAAAATCATCCTGTATTCAAGTGGAGTAATGAAGGGAAGAAATCTTTTGAAGATATAAAGGTTGCTATTGCTGATACACCCACTCTGGTATGTCATGATTTTAATAAAGGTTTTATCGTGTATTTTTATGCATCTGAGCATACTTTATCAGCTATTTTAATGCAAAAGAATGAACAAGGAATAGAATCTCCTGTCTCTTTCATGAGTACCCCTCTCAAAAAGTATGAACTCAAATATTCCCCCACTCGAAAAACATGCTTATGCTGTTGTAAAGGCCCTAAAAAGTTTTAGATTCTACATTCTGCATTCCCATACCATTGTTTTTGTACCTGAAACTGCTATCAAAACCATCCTCAC
Source organism: Cunninghamia lanceolata (assembly GCA_027924645.1). Lineage (NCBI taxonomy): Eukaryota > Viridiplantae > Streptophyta > Pinopsida > Cupressales > Cupressaceae > Cunninghamia > Cunninghamia lanceolata. The sequence goes on along the minus strand of BSBN01000023.1, from coordinate 3,827,010 downwards.
TCAAAAAAGAGGTTGGATGTAACAAATAAGGGGTCTTGGATAGCAAAGGTGCAGGAGTATGATGTAGATATCAGGCCTACCAATCTAGTCAAGGGAAAGGGTTTGTGTAAATTGATTGCAGAAAATAAAGTTGTTGAAGAAGAACATCTACCTCTAGTTCTTTTTACCAGTACAACTGATGAGTGATTCTCAGATGTCTCATATTTCTTAACTTATGGTGATTTTCCATCACATTTATCAACCAAGGAGAAGAGAAACTTGAAGCTTAAGGCAAGTAAGTATGTTCTTTGGGAAGGAAACCTATACAAAAAGGGTGTAGACAGAACATTTCTCAAGTGTGTCGATGAAGAGAAACAAAAGAGATTGTTAAAGGCTTTTCATGATGAAGCTTGTTGTGGGCATTTCTCAGCCTCTGTAGTAGCCTTTATGATTCTACGCCAATGTTTTTATTGGCATGGTATGTTTAAAGATTCTCATGAATGGGTATATAAATGTGAAAAATGTTTAAAGTTTACTGGTGGACCCCACCTCATAGCTCTACCTTTGAAGCCTGTGGTAATGATGAACCATTCCAACAATGGGGATTGGATTTCATTGGCCCTATTAATCCCAATTCAAGTACTAGACATACACACATTCTTACTACTACTGATTATTTTACCAAGTGGGTAGAAGCTATTCCAGTGAAACAGACTACCTCAGAGGTTGTGTGTAACTTCTTGAAGGAAAATATCATAGTAAGATTTGGTATCACAAAGAAGATAGTTGTTGATAATGCTAGCTCTTTTTCATCCTCTGAAATCACTCTGTTCTGCTATGAGTATGGTATTAGTTTGGGACATTCATCTGATTATTATCCTCAGGGAAATGGATAGGCTGAGTCCAGCAACAAATATTTAATTTCTATTGTCAAAAAGCTGGTGGATGAAAGCCAAAGAGGATGGCATACGAAGTTGTATGACGCTCTATGGGCAGATATAATTACTTATAAAAGAGCCATAGGTATGTCACCTTTTAAGTTGGTAAATGGGGTTGATAGTACTATACCTATTTCTTTAGAGATCTCAGCATTGAATTTACAAAAGGCTATAGAATATGAAGAGTTTTAGTCTGCACTGGAAAAGAGAATTATGTACTTGAACAAACTGGAAGAAGAGAGGGAGATTGACATGGATAGGATTGCTAAGCATCAACAGATGGTTAAGAAGGTCTTTGATAGAAGAGAAAAACAAAGAAACTTCGTTGTTGGAGATTCTTTGGGATAGGAGGAGAGAGCCAAAGGGTGCACACAAAAAGTTTGATTCTCTGTGGAAAGGGCCTTTTCTGATTAAACAGGTTATCGGTGACAATTCTTTTCTATTGGATTATCCAGATGGTACTCCTTTACCTCTTGCCTACAATGGGCAAGATTTGAAAATGTTCAACTGGTAACGGTCTTGGGTCTTCCCCCTGTATTATAGTTTCCTTCTATTTTCTATTCTTTTGTGTTGTTTTTCCCTTTGTTTACCCAATAAATAAGGATTTATGCCATGGTGTTCTAGATTCTCTGCGTCCCCTTGGTCCTTGTCCCCATTCAAAGCCAGTTGTTACCCCTCTTTATTTGTTCCCAAGTCTTGAATATTTTCTTCCCCATTTTTATGACCCATCAATTATTTGTCCAAGTCCTAAGGGTTTTGTTTTTGCCTTAGTTGCTTTTGAAATCCTTAAGAGTCACCTGAACTTAAGTTTTCCTAACCCTGTCATGTGGTTTTGAAGTTATCGAACTCGTTGACTTCCTGACTATGTGCCACTTCGTTAAGCCTTTTCAACTCCCCGTTGGTTAGTCTTCATAGTTGCCAAGTCAGAGGTTCTCAAAACTTCAAAACCCTTGACTTAAGGTTCAAAAGTTCTAAATTCTAGTGACTTCACGACAAACAAGTTGTGGACGGGTTTTCAAGGCAAATAATGATCATTTAATGATGTGTATGACGCATGTAGCGAATGTCTCTTCAGGATTTTTGGAGGACGAGCAAATCTTGAAGTTATTTTCTCAAGGTGTGAATTTAATGCCATATCAACTTAGTATTTAAAAGACATCGTGGAATTCCTCCGGTGTACATATTTGCTCTCAATGGAAAATTTTTCTCTAAGTTATGCAGCTGCCATTACTCCTGTACTGTGTCATTGCTTTTTTAGTACTTAGCCATTTTTCTCTGTGCATCCAGTAATGGTGATGAAATTCAAATATCAAGGAGCTCCTCACAATTCTGGTATTGAAAGCGGCTGGTCTGGTGTAAGTGATACTAAACTCAGCCATATTGATTTAGAGGAATCCCAGTCCCGTTTGCAGTAAGAGAATAAATCACCTTTTGTAGAAAAGATATTGCAAAGTGGTTTAGCGCATGCCAGAGGTTTTCCTATCTCTGTACAAAGTGTGGACTTGGTTGTGGCTTGTGTGAAGAGATACGTTCCTGAGGCCCTTGAAATTAGAGCAAAAGACGGGTCAGTGGTAGGAAAGATCGATCCTGGAACTATCGCCCGTGCATTAAGAATTCTGAAGAAGCAGGAATTTGAAGATATGTCTGTTGCCATTAGAATGGAGTTCTTTTGAACAAATGAAGACTGGTGCAAGAATTCCACCGCACGGAACTAGTTAAAGTCTAAAAAAAGAGGTAAGTCTCAATTGCCCCAAAAGCTAAAGAGAGCCCATTTTAAGGATGAAATTTTAGACATTATTATGTTGCTGCATCGTGTAGTTGGAAGTGAAAAGACATTCTTTTGAAGATTTGATGTGTCATTTTATCTTGTTGATATGCAATGAAGATAAGTTTATAAACTGGGCTAAAATTATTAGTTATCATTTGAACAAGAAACTGGTTGAGTTTCAAGAGACTTTAGCTATTCACATGTGCTCATACTTGATATACATTTTAGCCAGTCAAGAGGTTGTTTGGGCCAGTTGAGGCCACATGGGTCTTTAACTCCAAACACACCTGTGTATAATTATTTTCCTCAACTCAAAAGGGATGTGGGAATGAAGGATTACCATAATGTAAATGATGCCTTTTTAAAGTTTATAGTGAGAAAATTGGATGGTAACTATGAGTTGAGAATTTCACCTGAGGCCGCTTCCTTGATCATGGAGTTTGGGAGTTTCTACATTCAGTTTGACAGGTTCACCTATTTGAGAGTGGGGGGTTAAGAAAATGCCCCGACCAAATTGCCCAAGTACCCAGGAAACTCTAAAGTTGAAATCAGCATGTGAATTGGATAGTTTCCCCTTGCTTTGAAAAAGAAAAATGCCCAAGAGAACCCTGCACCTGCGGTTTCTGATTCTATTTTCCAACAAATTGTTGATGATGGTTTGTTTCCTCCATTCATGGAAATTCCTTCTTCTCCTGCTACTAAGGAAGTATCCATTTCTGTTTTAGTTGATAATCAGGTTAAAATTGTTTCAAGCAATGTAGATACTGGTATGGTGTCATCTTCACTAGGATGGTTAAAGAAAGTTGTGGATAAGAAGAGAAAGGTTGTGCCTACAATAGCAGTTGAGGTGGATACGGTTGCCAAATTATTACAAACTACCTCCAAGCCCAAAAAGGCCAAAAGAATGTCTAGAATGGTAAATGATACTACCTCCAGTCATCAGATGTTAGAGATTGCTGACCCGGTGAAAGATCTAAATGAGGATGAGATAACTGAAGTAGATTACAAAATAAGTCATATAGACTTGGGTCCTACTCTGGATGGAGATGCCTATCATGCCAATTTTTCTGTAAGTGCTTTGATTAAGAGAGCCAAGGAGGAGAGGAAAGAAACCATAAAACTTCAATCTCAGATTTTATGTTTGAGAAGCTTTATCCTGTCTATTGTGACACCCACACCTCAAGATACATCTAATTCAGAAGTTGTAGGAGTTGATGCGAGCACTGTGCAATAAATAAAAAAGAATCTAAATTTTGCCAAAGCTATTACTGAATGGGTAGAAAAATTATCCTGTGAAATTTTATTTTTCTTAACCAGGGAAACACAATGTTATACTCAAGTACATAATAAAAGGAAAGAGTTAATCAGTGAGCTTCAGCAGGTAAGGAAAAAGTAAGGTAGTACTTATGTACTCTCAAAAGAAGTTTCTGAACTAGTTGCCATGAATCCTCTAACACTTGTAAAAGAAAATTTGGCTAGTGATCCCCGTGAAATTGATCCGTTCTGGGCTGACTCATTGGATTGGATGCTCTTGCATCAGTTATGGTGAGCACTTCTAGAGTGTAGTTGGAGAGAAACAATAGAACATGCTTTGAGCTTTGGGAGCTTAGGATGGAGGCTTTGCTTGATCATGATGTCATGTCCCCATTTTTTGAGTCAATTCGAACATGTTTGGTGCATTCCAAGATTCTTGGAGGAGTCCTCAAACCTTGAAGAGCACCATTTTCAGTGGTTTTATATTTCTTGCATTACTTAGTCCTTAGTCTTTGTTGAAATAATTTAATTAGTTCATTTTGGTATTTTCATAGTGGTAGTGTGGAACAAGGAATAAATTAAAATAATAATTAAAGTTCGTCTTATATTATTTATCTTAACATTGTAAAAAGGCCACTTTATTATTATTCAGGCTACCTAAATGGGGCAAATAAAGCCTTTTGTAATGTTAATTTTTTCCTTTCTAATTGGACAGAAAATTACAAAAGGTAATTAAAATTACGTTCAATTGGGGCAAACAGTAAATATTATTATTGTGCCTATAAAAGAAGGATGGGAGTTCATTTGACAGATTTCATCCTTTTACAAAACTTATCATCTAAATTTGAGCTTTGTGCCCAACTTCTTGCCTAAAGGACAAAAACCCTAAAGGCTACCTTAAGGACGAAAACCAAGAAGGCATATGATATTGAAAACAAAAACCCTCCATTCCTAGTTATAAATTTCATTGTAGGGACTTCGAGTGAGATGAATGTATTACAATTCTAGTTGGTGTTTTGGGATGTGAAGATTTCCTTTGTTGGTGTGGAGTTTTCATTTAGATTGTGTGGGTGATTTATATATTCAAGAAAGTACAAAAAAAATTAGTGTGTTGTTCTAGTTTCCATATTTTATGATTTCTCTTTGGTTCATGTGTGAGCTTCAAATTTAAAAAAATATTGAATGTTATTTGCTATTAAATATAACATTTCCTTGTGAAGTTATTTTCCCATTCAGCGTGTACTATTTCACTATTGTACCAGGTTATACCATCTACTGAAATTGCTATATCCTTATTGTTGGGCCATACAACCTTCATTGTTAGGCTATTTTATTTACTAAGGATGTAGGATTGTTTAGAGGTCATTTGGTGCATATTTGACTAGTCGTACCATTACCAAAAGAGGTTGTACTGCTTAGAATGGGTCGAACTAAGTGTGGAATAGAACGTACAGTATTAAGTCTGAACCATATGATAGATTAGAAGGGTTTTGTGGTTTGTTTTACTTCAGCATCAGTTGTAAGTTTTGGCCGCCCTACTTGTGTGGATTTTTTAGCTTAGTGAACTACTACAATCATAACCGAGTTGTCCCTAAGTTCATATAGTAGTTGGAGCACTAAGAAATCAATCATTTAATACAAACTTTTTTGGTTCATGTTCAAATTAGTCTCTACTCCCTAAATATTGTTGGTTTATATATTGCTATGCTAATTGAAGAATTTAAGGCTAAAGTAACATATTTGGTAGTTGTGGTTTTGAGGATTTTTTGTATCTTTTAGAACTTGCTGCTACTAAATCTGGGTGATTTGTAAAGGTTTTAGTTTGTTCACTTGGTATTCTCTATGTGGTTTACCACCAACACTATTCTGAATAAATCAATTAATCATTGATATTGGTCTACAATTATTTGATATATTTTGTTATTTTCTATTTACATTACAATAGATAGTGTTTATCATTTGGCAATAAACAACACTCTGACATGTCCCATTAGAAAAAGAGATAGGTAGAAGGTTTATGACCATATTATGCTTATTCAGTTGCTGGCAATAGTGGTAATTGGGATGACCAAATAGTTATGACATAGCTTACTAACATGATGAGTGTGTAAGAAAAATAATAGAAAGAAACTAGGTACAAAGTGAGAAAAAGTGTACAAAGGTGCACTCTGATCTAACTTCCCTACCTCAATTGTCTTAGAGGGAACAACAATTTCTCAAATGACAATTGAATTAGGAATGAATTAAACTACACTTCTAGAACCTATGTGGGTTATTTGATAGATAAAAAGAAGATTTCTAAACATTCAAGGATTCAAAAACCCATTATTGAATGTCCCCTCACACAGACATTAAAAATTTGATGAAAGGAACATGGATCAAGTTTAGGAAATAAATCTTTTGTGTAACCATGTGATATAATGTATCTAAATCTAGTATCCACTTGGGTTCGTAAGAGAATGAACTAGTAGTTGTCAAAAGAGATTTCAAGATAACTAATTTTAGAAAATAGTGGTTCTCAAACTAATCTTCTTTCCCACAAAAAAAATATTTTTATTCCTTTCACTTTCAAATAAAGTTTAGAAATAGAATATAAAAAGTAATATTTATTAGAAAAGTGTTCTCTAACATTATCATAGATATTTGGTGATGCTTTAAAAACTTTTTGATCGTTCACATAGACTATGGAGATATCATGTTTGTTATGTTTTATCCTTTTTAATACAATAATTTTCTAATTACAACCTAGGGTTTTCATTTTTAAAATATCAAGTCCTAGATAGTATCAAAGTCATTTAGATTGAGACTTACAAACTCGATGTCTAATTTACAATATTTGAATGAAACAATCATAAAAATGAACTTTGTGATTTTTTCCCATACATCCTTATGTTGTCAAAGATTCAATACACAACATGAGACCTATAGAGATAGAGATAATTTAAGCCAAAGGCTTCATCACAACAATTATGCTATTTAATCTTTTCAAAATTTGTTTGGGTTCATGTTTTGCACCTTTAATGACCCTATACAACTCTTCACTCCATTAATTATGCTTAGTTTAGCCTTCCAAGGAAAAACATATGCAAAGTTAGGATATGTAGTTGTTAAACCATTGTGACAAGGTTGTAGAGATCTAAAAGAGCAAGAACCACGAGTGTCCTTGGTGTTGCATAAATAAGAAGAGCAATTAAGTCCCTTATATGACTTTAGAAAATATGCAAAAGTCCTTTATGGATAGTATGACCTTGTGTCACATTGATCACATTCGCTACTCTTCAACAATTATCCTGAACAAAATATTATGCAATAAAATTTACTGGTAAAAGTGAAAATAAGTCTTTTTGAAAAATAGGAAGATATCCCTTTTACTAAAAAGTCAATCCTTTTCAAGGTGATAACAAGTAGTCCAATTTTGGACATCAAGTTTGTGTTCTATCATTGGTGGGTTAATTTGGGGCCAAACAACCTAGTTTAGTCCCCACACCCTAAAAGGGTAGGCCAGTCATGGTTGTGACACCTTAAAATGGACAGTTCCATCGATCATAGTTGGGCTTGATTGGGTCCACCCTAACTAGAATGGTGTAGGCCTATCTAAACAACTAGTGCACCTAGGGTTAGGGTGGCCATCCTTGATTTTTGTGGTTAGCTCATCCCTAAAACATAAATGAAATTTTCAAACTTTTCAATAAAGGGTTAATTTAAAATATGTTTGTTGTAAATGAATCATAGGGAGTATGAGATTTTCCTAAATCAAAAATTTTCCCTCTTTTGCCCAGAATGGAACAATTTTTTTATTTTTTTAAACTTGAAAAAACTCCAAACTCTCAAAAAAATTGTAAATTTTAAATTTTTATTTGAAATTTCTCTCAAACCAAATGGCCCTAATAGATTTTCAACCTACCCAAAACCAATTTCAGTGAAAATTGGAAAAGGAAAGAGGAGAAGAGAAAAACAAGGGTTTATGAAAAAAATAGAAAATAAAATAAGGAAATTAATAGGGTGCCTTAAGGACTAATTTCCTCACTCTTTTAGACTTGATTTTTCATTAAAAAATCTCATAAAGATCCATATTTGATACCATGTGAGAAATGTGGGAAAATGCTACTTAAAAATAGCTAAAATTACATCTTATGCGAGAAATCACTATCAAACAAACCAAGTATTATTAATCTAAATTCAAAAGCTTCAAATAGGCATGCAAATTATACCAAACTTGAGTGTGACATAATAATACTTCTATATTCATACCAACTAGTGCAACAACCAAGGAACAATCGACAAACAAAATGTATGGAGCACCAAACAAAAGGAAACAAAAGAAAAGCCATGGAGATCGAACAAGAAAACATTATATTTGATTACAAAAATGAAAGAAATACAAATGGCCACCAATATGTAAAACTCATTACTACTATGCTACCCTATAAAATAAAATAAAGTTTAGAAAGGGCAAGCAAAACAAGATAGTAAACCTCTAGACAAGTTCCTTTTTGTTTGTGCTTTGTGCAAATGGATTGTTGTTTTATGGATGATAACTCTATGGAATGCATCGGCCTTTCCATCCTTTAGTCTTGCTCCCACAAATATATAGCCTAAGAAAACAATTTTCAATTCTTATTGCAATAGAAAATTAAGAACTAGGCCTTCTTAGGGATATCCTTTCAATGAGAAACAATAATCTGGCTTTGTGGTTAACAGATTTGTGTTGTAAACAATATTGTACCCCTTAGACAATCTACCTAGCCTTTGCAATACTATTAAGACAATCTACATGTAATGTACTTTCTAGCATTCAATAGATAAGCATTTACAATAAAATGCAATGAAAGATCAAAGAGAGAGATTATATATGATGGTCGCATGGTATACCAATTACAATTTAGCATTTAGATAACAAAAAGGTAAATAAAAGGAAAATCTCTATTTCTTTATATATTATAAATATTTACACTTCAAGCAAATTTACCATGTTTTGACCTCATATCATACAAAAATTTCCCACATTTAATGTGGACCATAAGGTAGGATACATAAAGGGTGCATTTAAAGGTCCATTTATACCAAAGGAAAAAACATAAAAAATGGTGTATCATGAAGATAATAAATCTAAATCTAGAATTACGAAAATCAACAATGCATGATTACATGAGTACAAATTAGTTATGCACTTAACACCCCCTAAATCTTAACTTATATGAAGGCCATACCCACAAAGATTTCCTAAAAATTGGCACTCAAAATAGCTTTGAAGAAGTAAAGATGGCTACAACAATATCCCCAGTGAAGAAGATTGCCCTACACATCTTTGAAGAAAGTTCAAGCCAATGACTTGTAAGGCCACATAACTAGTACTTGCAAAATTCTGAGGTAGACTATTGTCACAATTTCCCTAATGAAAACATTTAACTCAAATGCTTAAATAAAGAAAACATCAATCCACAAACCATAAGGCTCTAGTAATTCACTTATATTCTAAAGACAATGGCCCCTACGCATCCTTAAAAAAATAACATGCAATATCTCCCAAACATTGTGAAATCTAAATTTGATTATCCACAAGCAAGTAGTGCATACCCACAATTATTTCTCATCAACCCAAAACTATAAATTGAATAACTTTAAGAAAAATGTACAATCTTAGGTAGACAATCAATTACAATACCTCAATAAAATCATCTCAAGAGAATACCCCACGAAGAGGTTGTTTTAGATTTTTTAAAGTAAAAGCGATGAAGCTTATCAACAACTTAGAAACTATCCAAACATACTAACACCTCAAGGATAAAACATAATCTAGTCCCATGAAAAAAGTAGACTCAACAAAATCCTTCAATCAGTAAATCGCCATTAAGCAAGTAGAAGATGGTGCTCAAGTCATCCATATGTCATCACAAAAGGCCCAATGCTAGCATATTGTCACTACACACATAAGAGAAGATGATTGCTAAAAACAATACCTAGTCCATCCCAAGGACAATGATGGTGTCACAGGGCACAAGGATAACTATTTGGAATAGCATGACTATCAACAAATGAAGGATGATAATCTCTAATTAGAAAACAATCATATTTTCTACAAGAATAGATGAACTCTCAACCTCAAAAACATATGTTGCAACCCATCATCACTAGACCAATGCAAACCTAGAGGCAAGTCTAACCATAACAAATCACATGTTCAATGAATCATGTCTTCCTCAAAGGTAGCAACAAACATAGATGACAAGAAAACCATAGTAAATATCCCATTTTACCAATCAAGGATGGAAATGATATCAAAGTTTCCACCATGCATATAGCGAGGCAATCCACACTAGTATAAATATCTATCTCAACTATGCTACAAACCAAGCTAGGAAGCACATGTCCACATCAACACACATATAAGATCTATATAAGAGAAAGGAAAGCATCAAGATGTGAGAATAATTAATATCTTACATAATGGCCAACTCATTGATTGGTCCTCCCTAAGTCATAATTATAACATACCTCAATTTACTGGAGAATATACACTATTCTAAGAGAAGCTAGTAAAGGCTTTCAATTTCCTCTTAAGTGCATTCAAGATAAGGAATAGTTTAAAAGATTTAAATGGTTTGATGGGACTCCTCTGTGCAATATTACAGCTAAGTTTATTTATAAAGAGTTAGCTAACAAGGACAATATTTTTGAGTATCTTAATAGCAAATGGAATATTAACTTAAAAAAAAAAAACAATGGCATAATTGTTTCAATGTGATACAGTCAAATGTTTTAGAGCCTAAAAAGGCTTGCTTTAGATGGTTGCTTACTCTGCAACACCTACCTTATAAATTTAACAATGTTGACATTGATTTATGCTCTATCCGCAAGAAACTTGAATCTATCAAACATATATTTTTTGAATGCTTCTTTGCAAAAGAAATATGGAATCTGTTTTGTGTAGGACTAATTAATTGGGATGTAAATAATTATGAAAAGTCGCTGGAAATAGTTATAGGATATGTGAATAAGTTAGATAAAAAACATGACTTGTTTTGGCTTTCCCTTCCAACTAAGATTTTGTGGTTTTTATGAAAGGCAAGAAATGATGAGAAATTCAATGGGGTTAAGAGGTCACTTACTAAGTTAAATAAAAGACTCACAATTTTCAATATTGTTGTGCATGTAAAGGATACCATGAAACTCTCAAAGGCCAAAGTTCGGAAGTTGAATGATGAAGGCAATTCAAGAGTGAATAAAGAGAATCATGGTTACACAAGGACTTACAACTAGATTGAAAACCCCACATTCCATAAAGAACTGAAGGTGTTTCACAAGAAATACAATGAGGTAATAGTGGCAAATAAGGATGATAACAAAAGAATGCAAGGAAAGAAAGGTCGGATCAATAAAAACAATGGAGTTGGAATTAAAACAGTAAAATCACATGAAGAAGGTACAGTGGTGGAACCCCATATTGGATGGTGGGGATGTGAATCATACAGGGAGAACAATATCTGCTAACAATACTTGCTAACAATACAAGATGTATAAATAAACGTGGTTAGATGATATAGAGAGCAAAATAATATTTATTGTATGTAGGTTGCATTGTATATAGGGCAACAGTTACATAATCGTTGTATATTAAGGCTAAAGACCAAGGTTGTGCTATAACATGAGCTGATGCAATTGTTATTTTATATTGACAATTGAACTATATTTAATAAAAAAAAGATGTGAGAATAATTGATTATTCTACTAAAGCAAAAAGTGATTTCCCCTTGGAACACAAGCCTTCAAAAAAGTTTCTCATAAATCAACTCCTCAAACTCCTGTAGCTCTCTAACTCATCATTGTTGGTGTGCACGAGGTATATTATCTAACTGGTTTCCCTATTAGGTCCTATTCACACTAGCTTACTTAGGTTTACTTAAGGCATCTTTAGGTTATTTACTTTTTGTGTATCATGTCATATGATTAAGACACTTGTCATAATCATATGTTGTCTTATCTCATTACCTTGCCTATATAAGCAAGGTCCCTCATGTACTTTATATATCATAATATCATTTTGCATCTATAATGAAGCAATTCATCCTCTTGTTACTCTCTTGTGGAAGGTTATTTTTGATTTTGTAGGTGATCCTAGGAGCTTGAGTCCATTGGTGACTCTTGCACAGTATCAGAGCTTCAAATCTACAAGCCCCTTCTCAATTCTGGGAGTGATTCAAGGACTTTTTGTTTAACGTATTTTTGGGCAAAAAGGACCTCATTGAGTCCAAAAGGCCCAAAAACCCCTATTTTCATATAAGGCACTATATTTTGGCATCAAAAAAATTGACTATTTTTTTTAGGGTTTACAGATGTCTCACTGTCAAAATTCCGTATGAAATCTATACAATCATACAATTCCATATCATACAGCTCTACAACGTTGTTGGTCACAAGTCGTACTAAGCAATCTATAAAGAAATCCATAGATCTAAGTTTTTATCCAATGATATACTGCCATTACCAAACAGTTGTAGTTTTTTTGGCAATTATTATCCAGGCAAACACCATCCACAAGATGTGTAGGGTACAATTAGTGCCATCATTACATCATTGGTTGTTGCACAAGCCTTTATCCATCAATTCGGGAAGGACAAAACAGTTGTATCAAAAAAAATTGAGCAATTTTGTTGATTAACCAGTGATTTTTATTTGGGGGATCTACACTTTAATCTAGTGAATTTTGCAATTTTCTAGTAGGGTAAAATCTCTTTGCATAGTGGTCAAAATTGGCATCAGGTTGAGTTTCCTGATCAATTATTAGCCAGTAGTTATTGCCTAGCAGTCGAGGGTTATGAGTCTCTATCTGGGGAGAGTTCAAATTTTGGGCAATAGTTATTTACTTGGCCTGTGATCATATCAAAGCTCGACCCATGGTCACCTCCAACCCAACAGGGCTTAATGTTCCACCACCACCAGGATCTCTTCCAATTCAAGCATGTTGCCACCACTTAGCCTAGCTCAACTATCCAACCACCAAGGGGCCACCTTGTCCTTAATATATTTGCCATAAGGTACATGTTTTTATTCTTTTTGACATATCTTAGAGATACAGAGTCGAAATTTCACAAAATTATAAGCATCAAAAAGCTAGTTCCAAACACTTTCCAATGGTGTTGATAATTTTTCTAGATTTTGTTGCTGGTCTTTTGTATTGTTGTTTGAAGTCTAATCATCCATTTTGACTTCCGAGCTCATAACTTTCACCTAGAATCTTTGTTTTTGGAAAATGAATAGGCGTTAGAAAGATATTGATGAGCTCTTCTCAACCATCCATGTAATTTTACCAAATTCAGTCCAAAATATCTTTTATTCAATTTGTTGATTATTTACATTCTAGTTGATATCCTAGACATTTTGGCATCTAGAAAGGTTATGTTTTCTTGGGTGGGCTTCATTTATTAGCTTATTGATATGTATAGATGTATTGATCTTTGATTTTATCATTTGAGGTATCATGAGTTTTTATATCCTTCTATGTAACCCTAAATAAAGATAATTATGAGTCTTGGCAAAAAAGCATCCTGACACATCTTAGGTGGCTTAATATTGTGTCTTATTATGGACTCATTCCTAAACCAAATACGCCTATGAGAAAATCTACATGGAAAAATAATATTGATCATGTAGGATTGATTTGTCCTAGTGTTGATTATGGCACTATGTGTGCTATTTTGGACCTTGAGTGCACACACACACTTTGGACCACAATTCGGTAGATGTATGGAGATTGTTGTGTGACACCATTCCCAAATGATCTTGCTATGGATTGTCTCATACCCATTGATGATGCAGATAATATACCCTTTGATGATGATACTTTAGAGGAGCTTGAATATGTTGAAGGTCTTGAACATTCTAATGACAGATACTTCTCCCATTGCTCCTCCTATTGAGATCACGTCTCCATCACCTATTGCTTCAATTGATTCTCTGTAGCAAGACCATTTCAATCTTCTAGATCCACCTCATTGGTATTTCCTCTTATCAGACATATCATCCTTGTTTGTGGAGTATCACATATCAAATTTAGAGGACACATTGGAGGGCATTGAAATCTTCTTTGATGGCAATGTGTCATCACACATTCAATGTATTTAGTTACAATTTAGTATCTTTAATCTCCTGGTTTTGTTTCCCTGATTGGGAATTTAATGGTTTTTGTTTTGGAGAAGACATCTTTTTTAGCATGAGAACACTCGGGTTATATTCTGAGGCATTTGGATTTGGATTCCATTTTCATCCAGATTGTGGGAGTTGCTTCTACATACACCATTGGATTTATTTCTTCGCAAGGGGAGAAATGTTGTTTCCCTGTATTGAACACTCTTCAACATACGTCTTCGGGAATTCACCATTGGCATAGGAGCTTCTTTATGGAGGGGGATCTATCGTCTCTCTCTTTCCCTCCTATGGGGGGCCATTGATTGTGTATTTGTGTTGGATGTAGTCCTTGGGGGATCATATTGAGGAGTCCCATCACTTCTTCCATTTCTCTCTTTTGGAGAAGGATTTTCTCCTACAAATTTTTCTCACCAACATACATGGGAACCTAACATGGCCTTGTAGTCGAGACCCATCAATCATTGCATCTTTGCATCATTTGCATATTTTCTCATTCTCCCTAAGTTGCACTTAAGGTTAGGTGTTAGTATGAACAATTTATATTACCTAATCAGTTTTCCTATTAAGTTATATTCACACTAGTTTACTTAGGGCATCTTTAGGTTATTTACTTTTTATGTCTCATGTCATATGATTAAGACACTTGTCATATAAGCAAGGTCCCTCATGTACTTTATGTATCATAATATAATATTGCATCCATATCAAGCAATTCATCCTCTTGCTACTCTCTTATGGAAGGTTATTTCTAGTTTTCAAGGTGATCCTGGAAGTTTTCCATTGGTGACTCTTACAATCATATCCAACAAACCTTAAATGGACATGATAGAATATCTTTAAATCATGTTGTGGAAAAAGGCATTAATCAACTCTCAAATCAAAACCCATCTTTGAATCACCTTCCTTCAATTGGGCCTAAATTTACCAAGAAGCTACACAATTAGATCTAGAGAGATTTAATAAAGAAATACACTAGAAACAAATCACTCTGAAAGCAAAAACTTAATTGTATATTCATAATAGGCAACATTACATACATCTAGTTTGATGGCCAACAAGAACACTTTCTAAGACTGGGGTGGCACTTCATCTACACCAAACAGTTTTTTTAATATTTTCAAATAGAGTTTTTAACATTTATTGGAAATAGAGAAATTAAATAAAAATGGTTATAATACGACACTTTAAACAAGAGGAAATTTATTCAATATTTGCACGCAACGTAGCAATCATATCTTATGGAATATAATGCATTCAGCTATTTCAAAAAAATGCAATCGTCATTGAATTTTGTTTTGATATATATGTGTGCCAACTAGTACATTCAGAGCTTGTCTAAATTTCCCATACATTGAACTCAAACTAAGACTAATATATTTGAGTGCTTATAACATATAATCCAAAAGTCTAACATAACAATACCATTCTTTTGGTTTATCTTTTAAAATATCTATGGTACGAGAGGGAGATAATAGCTACTGTCAAAATTATAAAACTTATTGTGTATGCTCAAGACCATAAAGTACAACCCCCACGTTAACTCAAATTAAGTTCACCAAGAAAGTTGCAACTCTAATGCTTTTAAGTAAGCTAAGGGTAAAATATAATCAACAAATACATAGTGTTAAAGGTTACCGCTTGTCATTTGTTTATTTAATTCAAGTTTCCCAAATCTCTAGCTTGATTGAGATGTCTTTTACACTTTCGATATTTAATATACAATATGCATTAATGAGACCATTGACAAAAGTGGTCATATGTGAACATCATTATATTATTTTTTGCTTTTGTGAACATTTATTGTAAAAGTTGCATACACAATACCAGAAAAGAAAATTGTACATAATACAAGACATCTTTCTCCTCAACAATGTGACAGTCAATGTTTATATCTCTTCTTCCATGCCTGTTAAATCTTCCTCTGCTACAACCACGGGAGCAAACTGGAAGCATATTGCAAAGAGAATACTTAAACAGTCCAACAACACGAAGAAAATCTATGAAATCTCAAGGCCTACTTGGTATGAATAGAAACAATTGTATAACAAACCTCGTCATTTTCTTCATAGCTGTAGGCAACATTGTTATCAAAACACCATCCAAGCCTTCCTTCGAGCATCTTCTTTAATCTTTTTGCCTGTAAATATGATCCTCTTATGCATTTCCCATGAAAAAGTGACGGAAAATTACATTTTAATTTATAAATTGCGAGTCATTATCTTTATAAATGACCTCTGAAAACACAATCCAACATAAATAAATAAATAAATCAATTATCACAACCATTTTCTCTAGTACTGCTAACATTTGCAAGCTATAACATTAGTTTATATTCTAAGTAAAACAAAAAGGCATCCTATTTAAAGGGGTGACTATCCACAATTGAATATCCTGTCTAACTTGATGTCTACAATATGGTTACGATTCCAATGAGTTTAAGATACAAGCATACAACTCTACCATGCTTTTGCCTGCAAAATAAATGCATTTTCACATCATCTTGAAACTTATCTAAATGGTAAGGAAATTTTGAATCCTTGAAGACCTTTATTTTTTAAAGTTGAAAACTAAAGTGAACGTATAAATATCAATTTTGCGAAGTTTGAATTTTTGCCATAAAGTTTGGACATATTGGTTTCTTACTAAACCTTGCCTCCAAAGAAAGAAGACAAAGCATTTGACTATAAATCATAACTCAAACTCAAATAGCATTTTTTGGGCATGAAGCCACAACATGTAATATTTTTTTTTATTCAAGGGTGCCTGTTATCCAACAATTACTATCATGGATCCAAAAATATCACGAACCTATTAAATTAGCACTTTTATAGTTTAATGTTTGAAATGTCTTCTGATAGCATTAATAGATAATAGAGCAATATGTGCATAAGTCAACATGCCAGTTTGCAACCTTGTATATGCACATTAAAATATGGTTTAATTTTGCTAGGTAAAGATATGTTAACCCAAGTGATCAAATTAGATCTTCGTCTAGGCTATCCACCCTTAGTTGTTTTGATAAATGACAATTCTATATTATAATGTGGAGATATTACAAAAATCCAAAAGCTTTGTACAAGCATCAGAGACCAAAAGGCAGTGGCATATAGATACAAAATCTGCTAAAAGAGCAATGACATAAAGAAAAGCTTATAAGGAAAATATATACATATATATATATATACACAAACTACTGAAACTTGAAGTTTGCTTTCAAAATTGGGAGCTCCCAGTATGCTTGTTGTGGCCTTTAAGGCTATTGGGCAGCCTCTCTCAGGGAAAAAAGCTGCTGGTTCCATGGGACGTGGTTGGCATGTGGGTTTCCCTTTGCTATAACCTCCATGTGGAAATGCAGTTTCGTAGTGGTGGAGAGCATTGCTATAGGCCATTTCGATGCTTTTTAGAGGCGCCTTACTTAACTTTTTGCTGAAAGGTTTCAGCGAGACATCTCTTGTTTTATTTCATCCATTAGAATCTCACCTATAGCCTCATGTCTGCTAAGTAAATGTTTGATAATCATTCTCAACAAGTTGAGGGATTCCATTTTCTGACTCATGCAGTTCTGAAGCTAGATTGGGTTGTCTTTTTGCCATTCAATGCGAATGATGAGTATGGAAATGCATTGTTTGGGTAATGGAATGGCAACCCCTTTCTCTTGAATTTAAACGACCAGATCAGCCAGTGTAGCATTGATGTTTGCCAATGATATGACAAGGCAGAAATTAGAAGGAAAAGCTTTGGGGATTTACTCGGAATTGTTGATATTGTTGTTTGGGCCTGCTGAGAGGATGGCATTGGGAGTTGGGTTGAAAGGCATGGTATATTCTTGGGCAGGGATTAAAGAGGGATTAACAGAGACAAAGCTAGGAGGGCAAGTTAGAGCAGCGTTAGAGCTGCAACCTTGGTTAAGAAAATCAGCAGGGTTGTAAACCATCTTGAAATTTGAGTTCAGGACAACATTTGAAATCAGAGTTGGGTGAGAGAGATTATCAGGTTTTTTTGTCATACGAACAGATTGAGAATCAGCAATAGAATTCTAAGTACCATGGGCTTCTTTCCTTCAGAAGTGTGAACAAGTGCAATGACCTCATCATCCCCTTCCACTGCTATGGACTCTTGTTTACTGTTTTGCATCTTGCTGCTTCTACTTCTATTGGTGACTTTCTTTGGGATTCTGATGTATGTTCTAACAGACTTGTGGAGTATGAAGCCAGGCACACTTACAATATTCCAACTCTCATTTAAACTTGGAGAGGATACAAAGGACTTTCTTTCTTGCATTCTCTCGGAAATCTATGTCCCAATATGCAGATAGTCTGGTAGGAATGTCCTGCAGATTTTTGTGCATTTCTAACACATATCTAGAATACATCATAGTCACAAGACTTGCCCATTACCCAGCAAACGTGGGCAAGTCCTGGGTCGGGCAGGACAAAACGTGCCCTGCAGACTTGTTTCAGAGACCCGGCAAGTGTTTGGCAGACTCGCAGGTCTTGTCTGGATATGTGAATCCCACTGGTTAGAGTCAGCACAGCAAAAAAGACTCACATTTTAAACCTTAAAAAGCAAACACCTTAAACTTAAACATGACTATAAGGAAAAAGACAACTTACAAAAACAAAAAGAATAAGACATCATACAAAGCAAAATGAAGAGGTTTTAGCAGAACACAGCCAATAGAAAGCAGCAGCAAATTGCCAAATGGTAATCAAAGGATGCATTTGCAGATTTAGAGCAGCCTACAGTTCATTTGAAGCAGCCCATGGTACAGTTGAAGCAGAGAATTTGAAGAGCTGTGACTTTCTTTAAATCCTATCCTTTAATTTTTCATTTAAGTGAAATGAACTTATTCTCTTCATTTTCCCTCCTTTTTTACTTGTTCCACAATCCATTCTTTTCCTTGGCTCTCTTTTTATCTACATAAAAAATAGAAATAAATAAAACCCTTTCTTTCTCTTGTGGCCTACTTACGATTTACAAATCATCATGATGTCAACACCAATAAGAAAGAATCCATGTTGAAAACATGCCATCGCAAGTACTAAGAAATGGAAATTTGTTTGCAATTATTTCAAAACCGAAATTAGTGGGGGAGGCATTAATCTGTCATGTCCCAACATTAAGACATTATTTGCAATCATCAAATTGGAGGATAATTATGTATATAATAATATTTAATAAACATATATAATATTATTAAATAATATTATATATGATATATATATGTCTATTATATAAATATAAATATGTATATTAATATTAATATAAATATAAATAAATATTATTATAATATAATTATCATATAATATATATAAAACAAATGTCTTATAATATATAAATATGAAGAAGAAATATTATTATAATCATTTATTATTATAATATAATAAATATAAATATAAATATTATTATATAATAATGATAATTATCAATGTAAATATTAAATCAAATATTAGTATAAAGTATGATCATTATAAATATAATATTATAAATATATATAAATTAATATTAACTAATATCCTTGGAAGATATCAATAAAGGGCTATGATTCGTATATAGCAGCGAATAAAGATAGACCAAGTTTATTAAAAGACAGTTTATTAAAACAAAGATAAATGCACGATTATGTTAGAGGAAGCGAGTTAGATTATTAGTAAATAAAAGAGGTATATATTAATTAAAGGTTATTTTTAAAAAGACACATCCCTTCATTAAAGGAGGATATAAAGATGGGAAGAAGATAACATAAAGGGATAAAGAAAGGAATAAGAAAAATATATACCTAGAGAGGGTAAGGAAAATAGAAAAGAATACAAGGAATATAATTCTGATTTATAAATATAACAACAAGAAGGATATAATATAGAATTTTTGAAAATGGTAAATATATTCATGGCAGATTTAAATATACAATATATAAGAAATAATATATTTTGAGTTGTAATATACCATTTTAGAGATACTTATGTACATTAGCAACCTTATAAGAACATCAAATATATCTGAGATATAATATATATGCCTTGAGTTAAAGGAAGGAAATATATTAAAAAGGAATAATTCTCTTTACGAAGTGTTGCCCCTCTTGGCAATAGTTACAACCATACACCATTGAAGATATAAAAAGGAAGTGTGAAGTAAAAAAGATCATATAGTAATATAAATCAGAAACAACATATTGGTCTTCCATCAAATACAAGTATTAGATCAACACAAGGTATTATATCAACAAGCATAACTAAGAGCAATCAATCATACAAGAAGTAAAATTGTGTACAAGGTTAAGAAATTTTGTTCCTCCTAAAAGGGGACATTACAAGTGGTATCAGAGCTATCGTCCTGCCATCCTGTGTGGCAATTGTATGCAAGCACATACAAGAGGAGAATGAAATAAGTGCAAGTAAAAGAAGGAAAGAAAATTGATTCAAGGACCAAGCACCAAAAAGAAAAATATCAAGGGAAGCATAATAGAAAATAAGAAAGAGGATACTCATATGAGAGTTTAATATGTTACCTATATTTGTAAGTAAATAATGATGTGATTTTGATTACACTATTCTACATATACCTTTGCTATGATGGTGAAGAAGAAACAAAGGAAACAGCGCGAGGGCCGTCTTTTAGGTCCGCCACCCGGGGGGGGGTGACGTAATGAGCCCACATGGGCCAGAGGGGTTCTGCCTTCAGTATGAAGGGTACTGCCTTTGGGCTTAGGGAGTGGCTACCAGGACACCTTAGTAGTCTCACTCTCCTAGCATGGCATATGTAGAGAGGGCAATCATGAGAATAATGGCGGACTTCATATGAATGGCATGCGCCACATGAGTCTGAGGCGATCTATCATGAATGGCATGTGCCACATTAGATCGAAGGTACCTTATATGGATGGCATGCGCCACATAAGGTAAGAACAAATGGTGGATTTCATATGAATGACATGCGCCACATGAGTCCGAGGCGATCTATCATGAATGGCATGCGCCATGTTAGATCGAAGTTACCTTATATGAATGACATGCGCCACATAAGGTAAGAACAAATGGCGGACTTCATATGAATGGCATGTGCCACATGAGTCCGAGGCGATCTATCATGAATGGCATGCGCTACGTTAGATCGAAGTTACCTTATATGAATGGCATGCACCACATAAGGTAAGAACAAATGGCGGACTTCATATGAATGGCATGCGCCACATGAGTCCGAGGCGATCTATCATGAATGGCATGCGCCACGTTAGATCGAAGTTACCTTATATGAATGGCATGCGCCACATAAAGTAAGAACAAATGGCGATCTATTATGAATGGCATGCGCCACATTAGATCGAAAGGACCTTATATAAATGGCATGCGCCACATAAGGACTATGACACTCCATATGAATGGCATGCACCACATGGAGACTAGGGAGGGATGGTTTTCCACCCTGAGACCTAGGAAAAAAATAGTATATCCTTCAAAGAGACATTAGGGAAGTATAGAACATAAAAAGCTAATTTCATTAATCACAAAAACACATGAATCAAATTCATTTCTATATTGGACCAATTCTTCCACAAATCACTTTGAATTCTTCTATTGATTTAAGTAACATAAAACTGATACTTCTATTGTGGGCCCATAACCCACAAACTCCAAGGATCATTCTTCATCTATAACACTTATATTTCATCAAGCACATCACTATTCAAATAAAATCTTACCAAATCTTTGATCATAAAATTTCTCCCCATGACATCATATAATCAATTACTCCTCAAGAATATGACTCTTCTCAATTTTGAGGTCAATAACATATGACAAGTATAAGACCGAATCTTGTAATCAAAGATCAAGATATCTTCATCATTCATTGGAATCTTGGAATCTCAATGCTCCTATAATCTTCTTTAGCATTAAAAATATTTTCATTGCCTAAAACCACGTCTTCATCTACGATACTTGCATCACATTATTATTTAAAACATCAAACAAATGCTTACCGAACATTTGTCTTCATTAAACATTTCAAGTATTCTTTGGTCGCAAATTCTCTTTCATGAATCACAATCATTTTCTCTTCACTAAAGCATGTTCATTCTGAATCAAAACTATGACTTTGTCTCAACACATCGGAAGGTAGCGCAAAGTAATGAAAGAACTCAATGTGATTGCTTGAGGACAAGCAATTTCAAGTGGGGAGGGCTGTCATGTCCCAACATTAAGACATTATTTGTCATCAAATTGGAGGATAATTATGTATATAATAATATTTAATAAACATATATAATATTATTAAATAATATTATATATGATATATATGTATATTATATAAATATAAATATGTATATTAATATTAATATAAATATAAATAAATATTATTATAATATAATTATCATATAATATATATAAGACAAATGTCTTATAATATATAAATATGAATAAGAAATATTATTATAATCATTTATTATTATAATATAATAAATATAAATATAAATATTACTATATAATAATGATAATTATCAATGTAAATATTAAATCAAATATTAGTATAAATATAATATTATAAATATATATAAATTAATATTAACTAATATCCTTGGAAGATATCAATAAAGGGCTATGATTCGTATACAGCAGCAAATAAAGATAGACCAAGTTTATTAAAAAACAAAGTTTATTAAAACAAAGATAAATACACGATTATGTTAGAGGAAGCGAGTTAGATTATTAGTAAATAAACGAGGTATATATTAATTAAAGGTTATTTTCAATAAGACACATCCCTTCATTAAAGGAGGATATAAAGATGGGAAGAAGATAACATAAAGGGATAAAGAAAGGAACAAGAAAAATTTATATCTAAAGAGGGTAAGGAAAATAGAAAAGAATACATAAGGAATATAATTCTGATTTATAAATATAACAACAAGAAGGATATAATATAGAATTTTTGGAAATGGTAAATATATTCATGGCAGATTTAAATATGCAATATATAAGGAATAATATATTTTGAGTTGTAATATACCATTTTAGAAATACTTATGTACATTAGCAGCCTTATAAGAACATCAAATATATCTGAGATATAATATATATGCCTTGAGTTAAAGGAAGGAAATATATTAAAAGGGAATAATTCTCTTTACGAAGTGTTGCCCCTCTTGGCAATAGTTACAACCATACACCATTGAAGATATAAAAAGGAAGTGTGAAGTAAAAAAGATCATATAGTAATATAAATCAGAAACAACATATTGGTTTTCCATCAAATACAAGTATTAGATCAACACAAGGTATTATATCAACAAGCATTACTAAGAGCAATCAATCATACAAGAAGTAAAATTGTGTACAAGGTTAAGAAATTTTGTTCCTCCTAAAAGGGGACATTACATAATCGCATAAAATTATACCTTGCCCGTGTACTTGGCTGAAACACTTCTTTGTGCACACAAGTCCCACTTGAAGTTGTGCGAGAGGTCCAAACTCAATAAGATACCTTCGAGGGAAAGGATCTTAAGAAGAGGCAAAGAGAAGGGATGGCGACCATGTGTCAAGTAGACACTTCTACTTCTAGAATTCTTCCACTCGTATTACTGTTAGCCCTAATAGAGTTTGCAAATCAAAATTAGATTCTTCTATTGTACCACACTTCTATAGGTTCCCAAGCATCACTCAAGAGCATGGGTTGCAATAGAGACAAACACCAAGTAACAAGGAGTACAATTGAAGATTTTTGGCCCTTTTCTTATTCCATTTCATATGGCTAGGTAATTAGCTCTTAATTTTGTTTTAAAATATAATTTTTGATTTATTTCTCTTGAATTTTAAAAGTGGGTGGTTCCTTCAATTTAGAGTACTCAGTTTTTTTTTTCTTTTTGATCTCCATATTAGCAAAAAGGCCTTAATTATGAGGAAACAAAAGGCATAATTTTGAATGAGAAGATGGCAGATGTGAAATCCATTATTAATGAATAACATGAGATATGGTGGAAGGAAGGTTGCACCATCATGTTTAACAGTTAGATAGAAAGAAGAATCAAGGTGTTGTTGAATTTCCTTGTTTCTTCCTCGAGTGGAACAAATTCCTCAAATCCATTGATGCTTATGAGCAAGGTAAAATATTCATAATTTCTTTGTGAGATTTAAAGATTTTAGAAAAAGTAGTGGTTGAGGTGGGTGAAGCAAATGTTGTGCAAGTCAATACAAATCATGATCCAAATCCTAGGTTGTTTGATGGACAAACCTCTCTCAAGAAAGATGAGAATTATATAGATTAAGTGCAAGAAACAAAGAATTAATCACTAACACAATCAAATACAAGCATAAGACTTTAGCAAAATAGATATGTTACTTCTATTCAAATTCAAAAATTAATAGGCTAAAAATGATGTTATAAGTGCATAGTGTGGAATGAGAATCTATATGACTAGAATGGAAAAGACGCTTTAGTCTAGTTTGCCTATGACTCTACAATATTCATCATCATCTGTCAATGTGAAGGAGTGCATGAATATAAAAAATACATTACAAGTACAAACAAGAGATTAGTTATAATGGCCCAATGTGAACTGTTGACCTTCCAACTACCTTGTTGGTTGCACTCCCTAACAATTGGCATTATGTTACATGGCTAGACTAGTCCACATGTAGATCAGATGTTGTCGTCAAGTGTCTTGCGTGAAGTTATGCATAGCCATTTGTGGGAACCAGAGTTAGTGGATTCGGCACCCCCTCCTAGCTGGTACGCTTACCACCATTCCAATTACGGATACGAACACGGTATGGCCCAAATACGACACAGGTCCCGTGTCATGTCCCCATATCGACAATTTATAATTAATCGATTATGTACTATTCATTAAATCAAAGATATGAATGACAGTAAACCAATAATAAATACATTAAAATAATAAATTAAATATTATATTATAAATATTAAATATTGTTATCAATATAAATGTAAATATTAATTATTATTATATAATCATTATAATTATCAATATAGATAAATAATTATTATTATTCTTATTATATAATAATATAAATATAATAATAAATATATTATAAATACAAATATAACATATAATATATAATATGAATATAGATATTAAATGATTTAAATATATAATATACTATTATTTAAATAAATAAGAAACATAATAACAAGACAAGTCTTATTATTATTAATGAAAAAGAGGCCGATTAAGTTAGTAAGGGGGCAGGCCCTATAAGAATCATATTTAAATGTTAAAGGGAATACGATGTTAGCTCCTTATGAAGAGCGGCAATAAACTTGGTGAATAAAGACAAAACAGAAAGGTGCGACCCTAGCCTAGAACCATTAATAATATCCGAGGCAATGCATAAGATAAGACAACAGCAATAACTAAAAACATCAGCAATTGTAATAAAGAGTTTTAAAGAACAATGAACCTTTTGAGGGAAAGCCACGATCATTGGCAATGACCCTTGAAATTGTATAAAGGGGGAATATACATTAATCTAAGATCCAACCTACAGATCGACAGAAGGAAGATCATTGAAGGAAAGTCTTATAGCAGATATGAGTATAAATATATGTAGATTTAATAAGGAATACATGCAGATCGAAAAGAGAGGAGAATGGAAATTTAGAAAAAACATATCTGACTTTGGGGAAGAAAAAGGTTCTGAAATTAGAGTCTACAGGATCAGCGATCCATGCTAAGACAAAATCCAAAGTAATAAGAGGGGCAGCGATTCATTAAGGCTACAAGGATTTGCTAAGACAGAACAATGAATAATTTAAGAAGGGTTATAACCGCTGCCAACAGTCATGTAGTTTTAAGAGATATAAAAGGCCATTGGGATGACCGATGAGAGGATCAAGGAATACACAACAAAATAGAATTTAAGTGGTATGGAATCATCTAAGAAGGAAGCATTTTGGAATATAAATCATGCAATAAAAGGATACAATTTAAGTTATACAATCCAACGACATCGAATAGTCTAAGAAGTAGAAATGGAAGGTAGAAGAACATAAGGAATATACAAGGAATACAATTCAAATTCTAGGAGCAGAGCTAAAGCAATCAAGCAATAATATATAATTTTGAGTTTCATATATATATATATAAACTTACATATATTCTAAAGGAATATAAAAATATAAATATATCTGTGGAAGAAAGTAAGCAGCCATAGAGGAATTCAAGTCTAAGGCAGTAAAGAAAGTAAATAGAAAGCAAGAATACAAGGCATACGAAGGAAGGAAGAAACATATATAATAGATATGAGGAAATGTGAAATGCATGGCTATAAGGATTACTAACCCTAAGAGGAAATGTGAAAAGTATATGAACTTGGTATTGATATTTATATGTGGTTGTTAACCCTAATTACAATATGTTGATATTATAAAGATGAATTGGTTATTAATGTTCTCTTTTACAAGTTGAAATTGTGTGCAAGGTTGAGAAAATTTTGACTTGCTAGAAGGGGACATTACATCCCGTGCCCAACCGAATCCAAAATCTACGAATAAATTTGTTGTGCCGGATTGTAATGTCCCATTTTTTAGCATAACTTGTTTATGGGTTGAGCTAGTACCTTGAAGGCTTGGAAACTAGAAAGTTGGCTCAACTCTTCATTTTATTTGTATTTTTGGCTAGCATTATTTCATAATATTTTTATTAAGCCAAAAATAAAATCATTTTCAAAGCCAAGGCAAAAGTGAAAGTATGGGAAATTAAACGTTGGACAACATGAAGATTGAACTTGGGAAATTTGATGGAGAAAATAAAATAATAATAAAATATTATTTTATTAGAGGAAATCAGCGCTCATAAAGGAAAATAGAAAAATAATAAATATTATTATTTTATTGTGGGCATCCAAATTGGAGGGATAACGTAGAGATAAAAATAATAAAAAATATATTTTATTTTTCCAAGGTAAATGGGCACTTAGGGAGAAAAGAAGAAAAATAATAAATATATTATTTTATTATTTCAAGGATGGCGTCCAAGGTGGATAAGGAGAAATTATTTAATAAAATCAAATTAAAGATTTGATTTTGGTGGTGGATGTGAAAATTGTTTATATTTTTATCTAATTGGGTCTTCCTTGGAGCAAAGTATAAAACGACGTCATTGGCATCATTTTACATATCTTTTGCTTATGGTAAACTTTGCATTTTGCATATTGCTCTTGGCTGAAAGTGAATTTCAGTTAATTTAAGGTGGTGATCCCTTGATATTTTGTGGTTTGGAGATGATCTCAATCCACCATGCGAGGTGAATTCATATGGAATTCATCATTGGGCTTTATTGGTGACTATTGATGGAGTTTTTGCTATATTTCGATCTAGGATTTGACAAGGATCTTGATTTTCAGCTAGCTATGGAGTTTTATATTCAGATTTGAGTTGGATTTTTGATGCACTTTAGAGGGTTTATGTAGTGATCGCTTAGCAAAGGAGGGAGGTTTTTGGCATTTTCTATCATCCTTGCATGTCTGATTTTTGTAACAGCAGTCAACAAGATTCATATCAGATTCAGATCAGTGGGTATTTGAGCTTAATTTGATCATATTTGACACTTGGAGTGAAATCGCACCACTTGGGCATATTGGTGCTTCACCTAGGAGGCATAATTTTGATATTTTATGATCATACAGCTTGCTGGGATTGCATATCAGACCTCTGATCAGCTGCTACAGGGTATTTACAGTCATATTTTGTTGGGTACTTCATTGCCATTTGATAAGAGCTTCATCTTCCGCACATAAGGCTAGGGTTTGGACATGTATTTTGGCACATTTGGATGTAACTGAAGGTCTAAATTTCAAATCAGACTTGACTGATTGTACTTTCCAACCCTCATTGTTTGTAAACATCTTTCAAAATCAATAAAGAAGAGAGCCTATCATTGCCAAGTATATTCACTTGTGTTTTGTGTTGGTATTTGTTGCATTAGTAAGCTGGTTATTTGATTTTTAGTCATCATATGGCGTTATTTTATTGTTATATTGGAACCTTTCCATCTACACTACTTTCCAAACATATTGGAAAAAATGAAATTTGAAAAATCATAAGTAATTGCAAGAAAACTAATTTAGTGTTGGCGTTTCAATTCGCACCTCTGGAATGCGAGTTGGAAACGGACAGCTATGCACAGATAAATTGCTCTCCTATTAGAAGGGGGAGTTCCCTTTTTGCTGATGTTCGCTGAAAAGATAATTAAATAAAACTTCGCCTATCTTCTTTTTGATTCTCAGCTGCGAGCACAAGGTTATAAAACTCTAAACACTGCAGAAGAGGTTTTTTTCTTTTTTAAAACTTCTACTACAACTAAGCATAGACTAACGACGCTTTTAATCTCCTAAGGAAATTCAGCGCAAAGGAAATTAAAAGTGAACAAGGAATGATTGTTTTAACAAAAACTTAAGCAATTTTCTCCCAGATTTACATCACAAGACTTATAGTACTTTAATGATGAAATCTGAAGTGAAAGCTACAAAAGCCACACATCTGACGACGAAAACTCGATGAATCGAGATAGAATATCAGAGCAAAATAGGCATGAGACTTCTATTCAATATCACAAAGTTGGCACAACTCCAGGACAGCAATACTGTAGAAAAAGGCAGGCATACAACAAGCGATCAAACACCGAAGAATAGACTACACAAAGTGAACACACTTGGAATATCAAGATTTGCAGGCTAGAATAGGCACAACAAATTTGCTATCACAATTACCATTTCCTTACAATGAACACAGAGTGAACAAACACTTGGAATAACAAGGTTTGCAGGCTAGAATAGGCACAACAAATTTGTTATCACAAAAGTTGATCCTCTACAATGGGCAAGGATGCCCTTATTTATACTAAAATCAAAGGAGTAGGGAATCCTAAAATCTCCTTGATTAACCCTAACTTGCCAACTCGCAAGTTTTATTACTCTGCTAAGACAAAGATACAATAAACAAATGCTTTAAAGCAAAGAAGATTCCAACCATCACAAAGTGATTTCTTTTTTAAAAATAGAATGGATGAGCTTAGGATGAAAGCAAATGCTTTAAAACAAAAAGCATCTGATTTAAAGCTACTTTCTTTTGAAATGCATCCTCATCAACATTCTTGCTTTTTGGTGATGTCATCCGTTGATATTCTGGGAAACAATATCTTCTAAAAAGCGAGTGACTGCATCTCTGCTAGGAACACTGATACTCTCTAAAATGATATTCTGATTCTCTAACATTTCTTCACCGTTTGCAACCATTTGAAGAAATTCATGAACTTCGTCCACAGCTTTATCAAACTTCACTGTCATTGCGGCAAAACGACAGATCTTGCCGGCACTGATATCATCATTAAAATTGCTGCGGACGAGAGTCCAAAACTCTGCTTGCACTTCCCTGAGATCATACAGGGTACCATCTTCTCTTTCATACGAACATGGGATCTGAGAAACAAAAGATCTGACGAACTTGAGGACGTTGACTACCTTTTCTTTCCATTCTGTCAACTCTGAAATTATACTGTCATAAGTTTTTACTATGAAAAGGTATTGCGTTTTCCAAGTAGAAACTATCTTCTTATCATCGACTGAATCAACAGAATCAAGTGCAATCTTCAAGTCGAAGATAATGATCTCAAACACTGGTCTATTTTTTGCCATGGTCTGCTACAACCCCTGGATGCCTTGGCGTAAATCATGAGCGTTGTACTTCAATTGATAAAACTCTGAGAGTACAACTCTCCCTTTAGTCACAAATTCTTCCACCCAACTATTCATGTGCCTCCCATAGAGAACTAACTGAGTGAACTGCCGCTGATCGGCTGGTGATTCCAGATTCGGAGGAAGCAATAAATCAGCCTGTGCTGTGCCATAGAAAAGGTTGGAAATGTACTGCCGCAGCTATCTAACTTTAGCTTTGAGAGCTGCTTTATCTTCTCCATCTTTCAACACTCTTTCCTTCAAATTATCTGCTACAACCTCGAAGAGATTTACATCTGTGTGGTGAGTACTTCTACCAAGGTTAGCTTTGACAACCGTGAAGTCATCAACCTCGATATCATCAGCACTTCTATCTTTTGGTGGTGTTGCAGTTTCAAGGATTATTTCTCCATACGCATTCTTCTCAATGCGAACCTGCTTCTTCAGCTTCTTGTCTAGTGTGTCTTGGTAGACGCTTTTAAGTTCTGTTAAATCTAGCCGATATGAGGGCTTTCTCCTCTTCCTTCCCAGAATGTTTTCAAACCAGGATGAGCCTTCTTTTCTTTGAAACTCGGTTCTAACATCATCAGCTCCTGATGAATCAATGTGCGCATCAGAGTTACGAACCGGCGAATCTGGCTCTGAATCTATGTGGATAGGAGAAGTGATCAGTGAATAAGGTGAAGAAACATGATCTGAAGGTAACGCTTCAACATGCAGCATAGGTTCAACAAGAACTTCTGATTCAACTGCTCGTTGTTCCTGCAGGACATGAGCTGGAGACTCATCATTTTTCCTCTTTAACTTAGCCATTTTTGTCCCCTCTGGAAGAACACTCATAGCTTTAACCCTTCGTTTTGGCTTGGAAGTGGAAGGCTCTAATGGTTGTACAACTGGCGGCTCTGCTACTGAAATATCATCCTTCCGCTTAGTCTTCAAGAATATCAAAATGTTTTTAACCACTCGACTCGTTCTTTCTTCAATGGAAGTGCTCTCTTTTACTGACCAATTAACTGGTGGCAACGGTTGTTGCTCAACCTGGTCCCTGAAATATGTGGGAAGTAGAACTTCACCACTTTCTGTCAAACCCTCTACATCTTCTAATAGGATATCAGACATCTGCTGAAGAGTAAACCTGTTGTAACTGCGTCCTCGCATTTCAAACTCATCAGCACAATTAGCCCAAAAGTCTTCAACCGCATTCTTGTGTGTACAATTTTGACCAAGATGTGATGCAAAAACACCACGAGAATCATATGAAGACCTCCTGTCAAAAAACTTAAGACCATATCTAGATGATTCGTTACCAATTGCCTTGGCATCTGCTCCAGATCTGCATTTGTAAATACTCATCCCAAGTGAAAAACTAAAAGTTGCCTTGCATCTGCTACGCAAAAATGTATGAACTTCATAGGCTTGCCTCAAAAATTCCATAAATGTTATTTCTCGGCAACATGGCTAGCTCTTCTAAGAAGCCATATACTCTGATGTAGGAAAAAGTGGGAAATTGAATAAACCAATCAGCCCATTTTGCCATTTGCTATTCTAGCATCTACTGAAAATCGTATATGCAACTCATTATCCATATCTTGCACTGCATGCATCAGGAATGCATCATTTACCCGCCTGTAATGTCGTTCAGCTTGAGAAATTTCTAACTATGAGAAATGATGATAAACATACTTAATACCCAGAGTTCCAACAACATTCAAACCTCTGAATTGACCCTAAAAAGCCATCAAATACACAAGGTATGATATCATGTGCAATTTATGAGCCCTTTGAAAATCAAGTATTTGTTGGTGGAGACTATCACTGATGAGTGTCGACCAGTCATAAAATTCGGTTCCATCAACAATCTGGGACATGATGTAAAACATCCAAGGCTGGAACTTGTTAGCATCTGCTTGACCCGTGATCCTGCTTAGCAGAGTAATCATTATTGCATGTTCCTCCTTGAATTCTCTATGTCCAACATTCTTTGGCATGACGTTCTGCTTTTCTTTTAACCACCTCTGACCAATCTTTTTCTGGTATTTTTCTTTGTCATTGTTCCAAACCCTCTTGCATTCTTCAATTGAAACAATTAAGTTCTCTCTCTAGATAGGTATTGTAAAACACTTCTCAATGTCGCTTGGCCTCAGGTTGCAGAGCACACGTCCATCTCTTGACTGGATTTCTCTTGTGACCGAATTGTAATGTGTCATGCAAGCAATTACAAACTCGATACTTTGCACTGTGATGGGAAAGGATGTTGCTGCAAGCAAACCGTAGTGTCCTAGATTCCTAATAGCATTATTTCTTGCATCCTCCAAAGAATGTAAATTGATCACTGGAAGTACTTTATGCAAATCTGTTTCACAAGTTCTCAGGCAATCATGAACCAACACCGTTTTGGGTTTGATTTGTGTTGTGGAGTACTACATATTGAAAGATTTGAAAATTGACTGTGAACACGCCTATATCGGAAAAATCTTGGACAAATGGCTGAAAATTACTTGTTGGTTTTTAGAAAAAAGTAGTGTGAGCAAAAAAGCTGGCACATGGGTTTTGTAGGCAATTTTGTTTTGAAGCAACCCAGATCGTCGGATTTTGAAAAAGCGGATATTTTCCCAAAAAAATAGCAAAAAAACAGATTCCCGAAAAAAGCAAAACTCTCAATCTTCAAGAGGATGAAATATTGGATGGACCCATCTCGACGAAAATTGAAAAAGCTTCGGTCCACTTTCTGAAAAATGATCCTCTAAAAAAAGGACCCTGAAAAAGTGAGCCTCCCTGCTTCCTCTACCAGAAACTATGAAGAACGTTGAAAAAGCACTTCGTTTGGGTCTTCGAATCTTCGTTGAAAGAAAAATAAAAATCTTTCCTATGGATGCTACCTG
Source organism: Cunninghamia lanceolata (assembly GCA_027924645.1). NCBI lineage: Eukaryota > Viridiplantae > Streptophyta > Pinopsida > Cupressales > Cupressaceae > Cunninghamia > Cunninghamia lanceolata. The sequence goes on along the minus strand of BSBN01000023.1, from coordinate 3,794,351 downwards.
CAAAAGATAACGAAATAAAGAAGCCAAATGCTTGTCTTTATAGATCTTTAGGGCGAAAAAACGGCCTTATTTGTGAGAGAATAAAACTTGGATCTCATCCATGAAGAAAACAATTTTTAAAGCACAAATCCAAGTGAATGTTTTCGAATAGGAAGAATCCCTATTTTGTAGCTGCCTATGGCTTCATGTGCAAGATGACGAAAAATATCTTCTTTTGATGATGTCATCGAACATGTGAGTTGATAGAAGTGTTAGCCAATTTTCCTTCGTTTTCGACGCTTCTACACTCGTTTTGACTTAAATATGCTCTGTATCCGACTTCAACAAGGTGGCGAAATGTCACCATTGATTGAAAAAGCTGACTGATCTTGACATTTTGAACACCTATCAACTGTGATTCCATTTCCGGCCTCCAATTGACGATTTGGCATCGTTTGACCAAGTTTGACCTACTGAAAACTGCCAACGGATGAAGATCAGGAAACAACTGTCAGAAAACACTACAGAAACAAAAAATTTCTAACTCTGGGCAAGTTGGGTGCCCCAAGTCACCTAGGGTGCCTGGATCCTCCAGCCTTAGCCATTTTTTTGAAAATTGCAACTTCTTGAATTTCTCGATTTGCGTGCGTGTTCCGGTGGCTGTGGACCCCTGTTTGGCTGTCGATTTCTATCAACTGGGGTAAAACTAAGTCTGATGATCTGGCAGATATGCAAGCCTGATGAAAACTAAGCTGACTGTACTCTCCGTCTGCCTCGAGAAACACGCCAAACTGATCAACTCTGAACCAGACCGAGCTGACGGAGGGAGATTCACCTTTTTCGAGGAAAACTCAAAAAATTTCTAAGTCTGATGAGTTTGGGCGCCCCAAGTCACTTGGGGTCCTTGGTTTGCCATGCCTTAGAAAATTTTCTAAAAATTTCAAATTTTGTACCTTTTCTTGTTTTCCGTGCCAACAACCTCTATTTGATCTTCGATTTCGGTTGTCCCGACGACTGTCCAGGTGGGACGGAGGGTGATCTGAGCAGCTTGAACATATATGTGATGAAATCCCAGCTTTGACTGACGTTTGACTGAGTTTGACCAAGTTTGACCAAGTTTGACCAACTAGAAGTGAGCTAACAAAAGCATTTTCAACATTTCTTGAAAAACGTGAAAATCTAACACTTGAAAGGTTGGGCACTCCAAGTCACCTAGGGCACTCGGTTTCTTCATACTTAACCATTTTTCTGATTTTCCAACCTTCATCTGCAACTTGCTCTGTTTTGCGTGCCGACAACTACTTCCCGATGTCGACTTCGACGATTCGTCGATCAACTGCCATTGAATGGTGAAAGAACTGCATAGCCTGGGTACATCTGATGAATTTTCTAGCTTTTCAAGATCTGATGATCGAAACGACTGCGTTTATGCCCACCGGAACTGACCGACAGACACAGTTCTCACATTTTCTCGAAAAACGTGAAAAATTTCTCTGGTGGGACTGGGCGCCCCAAGTCACCTGGGGCGCCTGGATTGCTCAAACTTAGTCAAATTTTGTGAATTCCAGATTTTCACTCCACCTTGGATCCATCCTGCTTCATTTTGCGTGCGTCGTCAAGTCGGCGACAGTTCGTTGGTTCTGCATCGTTGGAATAGCATTGAAAACCTGAAAACGAGCTCTGGCAGATGAACTTCCTCTGTTGACGACTTCAAAGCTCATGTTTCGCCTTCCGAAAAAACAGAAAAGACCCAATAGAAAAAACTTGGTCCTTTGCAGATTCCGTCTAGACCACGCCGATCGTGAAGCAAAATCGACCAATGAGAATCAAGCGCAACACCCGAGTCGGAGAATCTATTTTTAGAAACTTTTTTATTTTTAGAAAGTTTTGTCAGCATCCATATCTCAAGAAACCCAGAAAACTTAATTTGACGTCTATTTTTAAAAATTTTGTTTTTTTGACTTTTTGACGAAAAATTTTCTAGACTTGTTCAAAATGCCTTAATGAAGAAAAAAATTTGGATTGGGTACAACAATTAGAAAATTCAGATCAGCAAGGCAAAAAAATTTAGTTAGAACTAGTGAGGGTTCTTACAGTGGTATCAAAACTCATTTATGCATAGTTAATTTAGTAAATATCCTGTTCGGGATATAACACAGATACAATCAGATTCGGATTTGTGTCTGTGTTCACTTCATTTGCGGGTTCATTTCGGAAATTCTCTGCAAATTCTCTATGTATTCTCTTTGTGTCGTCGATTAAACTTTTAATAAGTTCAATATTTATTAATAATAGTAGAAAAAGGATTGCAGTTACGAAATAGATTAATAAGATTAATATTTATTATTAATAAAATAAAAATTGTATTATTTAGGTTAAAATAATAAATTATATTTTAATATAATTGGTTATTTAATAATATACTTTTAATTTGCTATATATACTATAATATTATATATAATTATATTTAAATATAATATGTATTATAATTATATATATTAGTATTTAAATTTAATAAGTTCAATGTTTATTAATAATTATAATATGTTATTATAAAATAATAAATTATATTTTAAAATAATACATTATATAAAAAAATTTAATTGATATATATATATATATATATATATATGTGTGTGTGTGTGTGTGTGTGTGTGTGTGTGTGTGTGTGCCATATCTTGTCGTATCCATATTAGGGGGTCTTGAAAAAATGTCGTATCCCTATCCGATACCGTATCCATGTCCATGCAACATTGGTGGGAACGCATGATGAGCAATGCATAGTGTTGCATGCAATGGCACATGATGGCACTGGGAGTTGTGCATTGAGCATAAGTGCACAGAGAAGAGCGCAAAAGTGTTGACTATCAAGGCACATGTAATCTCTGTAGAGGCTTGTGTGGTTGCATTCAGATCATTCACCCCTTCTTGAGAAGAGACGGTCCCTATAACATCTTCGATGAGTTGTGGAAACTAAACACAGAGCTGCTAAACATTGCACCACTTTGTTTCATCTACATACTGCCCTACCTTACAGCGAATACCAAATCACACTAGTGCTTTGTCATAGGGAGTCTACTCATGAAATCTGTGCTAATAGACTTCCAAGGTCTTTGTGGAATTCCAAGTGTGTAAAGCCAAAGCTTCTTGTTAGTGGGTTTGGCAATACAACAAGGAATGCAAAACTTGATATGGTGCTCAACGTCTAGCCACATGAGGTCAACAGAAATGTTGTTGTATTGTTGCCAAAGTCCTGGTAACGCCAAAGTGTCCAATTGTCTTGGTGTAGTGTACCACTTAGATCAGTCGTTGGCGAGGTGCACCTTCTAGAATATACAAATTTCTGAGCTTGAAAAGAAGCATGTCATTTTGATGAAATTCACCAATTTGTTTACCTTGCACAAGTGCAACATAGGTATGTGCAAAGTTCTAATATGTTGAGTAGAGATCTCCCTAATTGGCGAAGTTGTGGCTACATGAATCCAAAACCATGATGAGTGCATGAACCGGTAGTCTAACAAGGCAATCTACTACCTTATTGTCTTTCCCCTTCTTGTGCTAGATCACTAGACAAAACTATTGTAGGCATGTCATCCACTTCATCCATTTTTGTGCTTGCTTTGTGTGTGTAGGAACTGAAGTGGCTTGTGATAGGAATGAATGGTTGTTTCCTTACCCAGTATGTAGTGCTGCCATTGCTTGACTACTTGTATAATGGCATACAATTATTTCTCATAGGTGTAGTGTTGCACCATATCACTAAATGTCTCTAAATGGTAGGTGACCAAATGCCCATGCTGAATGAGTACTACATCAAGTGCATAATCAAAAGCATCAATCTAAATCTCAAAGGGGTGTGCAATGTCAAGTATTGCCAAAACAGGGATTGCACATAATCGCTACTTGAGCTCCTTAAAAGCATGATGTTGTGTAGGTGTCCAAATGAATATTGCCTTGGTGCAAATGAATTGATTGCGAGACCAAGCAATGTGTGAAAATATAGGGATAAACTTGCAATAGAAGTTTTGCAAGTCCAAGAAAGTTGCACAATTCAATGACGTTGCATGGAATTGGCCAATCTCAAATCACCTTGATTTTCTCCAAGTCTACATGGATGTCTATGCAATCAATGATGTAGCCCAAATACTATATTTGCATTGTGCTAAAGGTACACTTGCCTAAGTTGGTTTGCAACTTGTGTTGGCACAAAGTGTCCAGGATGAGCGAGACATGCTCACATGTTCCTCCCAGATCTTGCTAAAGTTGACGATATCATCCAAGTAAACAATGAAAAAATTATTGGTGAAGGCCAACATGATGTCGTTCATCAGGGACATGAATGTTGTTGGCACATTGGTCAAGCCGAAAGGCATAACCATCCATTGTATAGTCCCTCCTTGGTGATCCCCAAATTTGAGGTCAATCTTCATGAAGAAATATGCACCATGGAGCTAGTCAAAAAGATCATTGATGTGCGGAAGAGGGTTTCAGTTCTTCACTGTGATCTTGTTGAGCGCACAACAGTCGATGCAGAGGTATCATTTGCCATTTTTCTTTGGTGCAAGGATTATTGGACTACCACTTGGACAAGAGCTAGGCTTGATCTCTCCTTGATTACTTAGCTCCTAAATTTGACATCAAACTTCATCAATGAGAAAATAAAACTACGGACAGCATAGAAGTAGAATTCAGGTGCAAAGAACAATGCTAGAATTGGATGGCACCAAAGAGAAAATAAAGGAGAATCAGAGAAGACCAATCCAATTACTATGTACGTCTAATCAGATCTGTTTAAATGCCCCAACGAAATGTGGTTTTGTGGAATGGTATGATGGAAGGGTATGTGCAAAATGGGAGAATAAAGGGAGCGAATTGTTTGAGACTATGCCCGAGAGGAATAAGGTGTCGTGGACGACAATGATTGCAGGGCTTGTACAGAATGGGAGATTGGAAGATGCCTGCAGTCTTGGCATGCACCGATTGCAAGGTATTCGCAATAGGAACAGAGTGGAAGTCAATTTGATGTTTCAAGATTAAAGACTGCTGAGAATAACCGCAGGAATAAAGAGAATTAAATAAAGTTTGGTTAAAGATTAGTCTAAACTAAGAGTCACAAGGGTACGGTGAAGATGTGTCTCATGATGAGATACGATATAAAATGGTAGAGAGTGGCTGGAGGAAAAATGTGTGGGATCAAGATCAATGAAGATATAATATATAAAGAGATCATCCAAGGAGATATAAGTGTAGAGCAATTGAGTGAATAAGAAATATCTATTCAAGAAAGAAGGTATATAAATGTAAAGAGAAGTTGGAGAGAAAGCATGAAAGAAGAAAGTGAGAGATGTGAAGGTTAAATAAGAAATGGAAGGAAGCAAGTGTGGAGAATAAGAACATATACCATACAAACACATGCAGATTTGAAGAAAAGAGTATCATAGAAGATCATTCAAGGTAGACTTTGTGAACATTTTATATGAACATTATTTGTTGAAGGAGCAAGTTTGAAAGGGAAATATTTTTGAGGTTGGTGCCTCATATTAAAGAGATTGGTGTCTCTTGCTAAGTTGGTGCTTAGCATTGGGGATTGGTGTCTCTAGTAGGTTGGTGCCTACAAATCTTTGTATTGTGGAAATTGGTGTCTCTAGTAGGTTGGTGCCTACAAAGTTTGTAAGAGAATTTTATATAAGCAATCTTTTGCCGTGGTTTTCTCCCGAAAGGGTTTCCACGTAAATCTTGTGTTCTTCTTGTATTCTTAATTGTTAGATCTTGTATGTTTGTGGTTGATTAAGTTTTGAAAAAGTAAAAGATAGTCTTATACTAATTCAACCCCCCCTCTCAATATAAGTGTGCTCATCAATTCTTGTCTTGTGATCGATGCTAAACAAGTTATCCTTCTTGTCAAGTTACCAAGTCATCAGGTTGCAACATACACCCCTCTGTATATGTTTGCTCTGACTATTTTTTTGTGTTTTGATGTTTTTTTGCTGTTTAGGGTTTTATGATTTGTTTTTGCATGTCAGGTTTTTGCATTGCATGTATGAAATATAAAGCATATGAACAAACCCAGAAAAAATACAATAATTTTGCACAAACTAAAGACAACCCAGATCATAAAAATTGCTAAAACTAATTATAACGTAATACCCACTTGGAAATCTTCAACTTGTTTGATTGCTGGAATTCGTAGCAGCATTACATAGCCATAGAAAACACTTCAATCCTCATCCAATGCAAAGGAAATACAGATTACAATGGCTGCAATGACATAACAGACAGTAGGCGCCCAGTTTGAATGTGTTACATGCTCCAATAAGTGAAGAAATTGCATACATAGAACCCCACGTCCATGGCTGCACTGTACGGCCTGGCTGGGTGGAAAATGGCAGCAATAAGTCACTGAAATACAGTCTTCATTCCTTCAAATCTGCTCATAAATTATCTTCTATGCTAAGCGACCAGCTTCAAGTAATAAACTTTCACAAATATCACCTCAAAACTCCAAAATATCAATACCAAAGGGGTACAGCCTGCTTAGGAATGGTTATGGCAGATTCAAATCTCTTCCAATCTGTCCAAATCTGCTTAATACCTTCTGTTCTCCTATGCAGCTCCATCACTTTGAAAAAGATGAACTTTTCTCACTCAAAACAGTACCAAAATACATTCAGCTGAAGCACAAATGAAGCCTCTATGTGAAGCCTCCTCAAAGCCCTTCCTGATGCAATCTTTCATACACGAGGAAAGGCGAATCTGCAAAGGTTTTCGTCTCTGCAAATCAATAATTGAAACCCCAAAGCCAAGCTCAAACTCCAATGCACGGGCAAACTCAATGTGAGAGCAATTTTCATCAACATAGCATAAATCAAAAATGAAGTTTCTTTTTGGTCTTTTACTTCCTTCTTCCCCAAATGCCCAAGAGGAGTTTATTTTATTTATTTTTAACTTTAAATCAACTTCTTATCACTCCTTGTGGGGCGCCCATCCCTAGGCACTTCACTTTCAAGTCATAACTTTATTAAGTGATGTAACTTTATAATTTTAAAGTGACTTTATATCTCATATAGTATAAGTTAAATATTTAATTTAACTTATATATTGACTTATATCACCTTGGGCCCTAAAATGATGTGAACTCCAGTGCTATGACCATCCCTAACTGCCCTGCCAAATATAGTAGTTGTTCGGCTCACGACTTACTATAAATAGTAAGTCCTTGAAATGACCTCCTAAATGCTTCCATTAGCCTACAGAAGTCAAATAATAGGCTAACCCTGGTCCACTAGTGCAATGAGCTAGATGGGGGACATTACATAGGTGTTGGTCTATTTTTGCCGGCTAAAAATGTTTGCAGGTTGCTCATTAATGAGGATTATGAAATAACCCTCCCTATTCTGTGTTTTACATTTTCTGATCTGGGTCTAGTTTTTTCACTATTGAAGGGTTTTATATAGTTAAGTTGTAACCTGCTTGCGTTTTGCTGTTGTTTCCATAACATAACACGCATGCATGCATATATTTTTTGCAAATACACAAAAAGGAAAGTACCCAATTGCTCTATTTCATCTGAAATGCATTATAAAGCACAAATATGCAATACCCACATGGAGAAATGACAAAGTACTGAATGTCTCACATAGCCATTCACTGTAGCAGTGTATACATAGCTGGAAATTGATAAAACAACAGCTAAAACAAATAAATCTCTTCCAATCAATACAAAATCAGATTATTAACTTCAGTTCAGCGAGATACAACAGATATAAGAAGAGTTAGATCCTTTGGAAGCTTCACAAGGACACCAAAATCCAACGTGGCTGCTCTGTATATCTGGGACAGACTGCTGTGATGGTATTAGCAGCAAATAAGAGTTCCAATACTCTCCAAAACCTTCACAAAACTCTGCACACTCTCTGTGATGCTGGACACCAAGATTGAGTGATGTAAACTTAACCAAAACCCTTCCAAAATGCAGTTATCTCCTTCTAAAAGGTACGGCCAGGTACAAGACTGTATTACTACAAAGGTAATTGGTAAAAACTTGATGTATTAACAATGAGCAAAATCTCAAATAAATAGTTTACAAAATATACAGGAAAGACAGGTTTCTAAAAAAGAAACTGCAGAAGATCGTAAACATGATCTTACTAAAATAAATACAAACAGTTACAACATTGACCATTAACTAAAAATAGCATGAAATAATATTCTAATACCCTCTCTTAATGGTCAATCTATCAACTACACCAAGAGACCCCCTGAATTTTACAAACTTATCTGGACCAAGGGACTTGGTGAGGCTATAGGCTGTCTGATCCTCCGTCCGAACATATAGCAACTGAACTAATCTTTCTTCAACAAGCTTTCTGATGAAATGACAATGAGTTTCTACATGCTTGGTTCTTTCATGGAAGACTGGATTTTTGGCAAGTTTGAGAACTCCTTGATTATCACAGAACAAGGGAGTCAAACCTGCTTGAGATATTTGCAGATCAGCAAGCATCCGGCGAAGCCAAACTGCCTCACAAGCTGCCTTAACTGCTCCCCGATACTCTGCTTCTATCGAGGAGAGAGCCACCACCTGCTGCTTCTTACTAGTCCATGTGACTGCACCGGATCCCAAACTGAACACATACCCAGATGTGGATTTCTTGTCATCAACTGAACCTGCACAATCTGAGTCTATGAAACCACTGAGTTAAGGATCGTGACTCCTTGAGTAAAGAAGTCCATAATCAGAAGTGCCCTTCACATAACACAGCACACGCTTTGATGCTACCCAATGATCAGCCTTGGGGGCTGTCATGAAGCGTGAAATGTAGCTTACTGCAAAACTGAGGTCAGGTCTAGTGGCAGTGAGATAGATGAGGCTGCCCACTAGTTGCCTGAACAAGGATTCATCCACTATAGGTGAGTCTGACTTGGCTGACAACTTAAGCCCTTTTTCCATGCGTGTGGAGGCAAGTTTGCAATCCTGCATACAAAACTTATCCAGAAAACTGCAAGCATACTTGGACTGGGAAATGAAGATACTGCTCTCGGTCTGCCAAACCTCAACACCTAAACAGTAATGCAAGAGTCCCAAATCTGTCATGTCAAATGTGCTGCACAAATCTTGTTTGATCTCAGCGATCAAATGTGCCGAGCTACCAGCAATGATCAAGTCATCCACATAGACAACAAGAATCAGAATATCACTACCAGTGCGTTTGACATACAAATTAGAGTCAGATGGACTCCTCTGAAAGCCATGATCTGTGAGGTACTTATCTATCTTGATGTACCAAGCTCGAGGAGCCTATTTCAAGCCATAGAGTGCTTTGACCAATGTACACACCTTATATTCTTGACCAACAACCTTGAACCCTGGAGGCTGCGTCATGTAGACTTCTTCCTTCAACTCACCGTTGAGGAAGGCACTCTTAACAACCATCTGATGGACTTTTCAACCAAACTGGGCTGCTAAGGCAAGGACAAGCCAAATTGTACTCATCTTGGCTGTAGGAGCAAAAGTCTCCTTCTTGTCAATGCCTTCTTTCTGTGAGAAACCCCTAGCAACAAGACGAGCTTTGTACTTGTCAAGGGTTCCGTCAGCTTTGTATTTCACCTTGTACACCCATTTGCAACTAATGGGCTTCTTCCCTAGTGGAAGATCAGAAAGGACCCAAGTGTGAGTTTTCTGAAGACTCTGGTATTCAGACTCCATAGCCTTTTCCCACTCAAGAATTCCTTTAGCCTCTGAATGTGTCTGAGGCTCATAGACACTATGAATGTTGGCCATGAGAGCAAAGTTAACTGTATGCTGCTGTTTTCTCTTGTTTCTGGATGATATACCCTCAATGAGCTCATCGTCATGAAAATCTCCTATAGTCTTAGCCCACCATTTAGGTCGGAGAGTAGAAGTGCCAACATTGGATGTAACAGGAGGAGAAGGAACAGGTGCAACAGGTGGAAGATCAACATCATCCGGAGGAAATTCGGGTTAAGCATCATCAAAATCAGAATTTGCATCATCATCCCTCCCATCAAGTGGACCTAACAAAAGAACACCAAGTCAGAAGCCTACAAAGGTTGTTCCTTAGAATGCTGCACAGACGAGGAAGAAAGAAAAGGTCCTCGTTCTTCATCAAAGACAACATCCCGGCTAAAGGTAAGATGACCAGTATCAATATCAATCAACCGATAAGCCTTATGGTAGTCACTGTACCCTGTGAACATAAGCTTTTTGTTGAGTTGTTTGTAGCTTCAATCAAGATTCCATATTCATGATGATAATGTACATAAATATCCTATGTCAATTATATGACTAATTTCATTTGATTGCTATTCTAGTCAATATAAGTAATGCATTCCTATAAGCTAATCATATCTTATTTCATGTCATTCATTTCTATCATTTACCAATGTATCATTGAGTAATGCATTTGCAACTATATATTACTTATTGCAATATGAATATGCATATCTTCAGAAATTGCCTTAAGACATTTATAAGTTCAATATATAATAGAGATTCCATACCTTTGCTGATTTAGTTGCAGATCGATTGATTCCTGTCCTTCCTTGATGCCTATCGATCTTCTTCATTGACTCCTTTTATTTCCCTTTGAGGGATGCAACTTCACCAATCATTACAAATCTTTTAATATATTATTTGCTCATGATTGTTGTTGTCTTTAATTAGATCTGTCCTCCTAACATAGATTGTTGCTCCTTATACTCATGGATCGCTATTATGAAGATAACGATTTACGCATCTTGATTTTCTTTACACCCTTTTCTTTTTGTTGTTTTTTCCTTCCAATGTCTTCGAATCGGATTGCTGCAGCCATTTGATAAAAAGATGTATTAAATCTGAATTTCTCAAGTTCAATTTTCTGCCCGGATTCTGCTTAATCTGGCTCTGATACCATGTTGAGACATGGACCAGCTAGGACTCGAACCTAGGACCTTCCATATGTTGCTGGAGTGCTCTACCACTGAGCTATTGGCCCCTCTTGGACCAGTCCATTGTCGGTTCGGGTGTGGCTTATTTCCAACACCAACACCCCCCCTTAAGCCACACCTCTCGTGTGCTTGGGGCTCCTAGCCTGGACCTAGCTCTAATACCATGTTGAGACATGGACCAGCTAGGACTCAAACCTAGGACCTTCCATACGCTGCTGGAGTGCTCTTCCATTGAGCTACTGGCCCCTCTTGGACCAGTCCATCATCGGTCCGGGTGTGGCTTATTTCCAACACCAACACCTGCCCTTAAGCCACACCTCTCGGGGCTCCTAGCCTGGGCCTGGCTCTAATACCATGTTAAGACATGGACCAGCTAGGACTCGAACCTAGGACCTTCCATTCGATGCTAGAGTGCTCTACCACTGAAGGTAAGACAATCAGTATCGATATCAATCAACCGATAAGCCTTATGGTAGTCACTGTACCTTGTGAACATAAGTTTTTTGTTGAGTTGTTTGTAGCTTCGATCAGATAACATATTCATTATGATCGAATGATATATTACCAAAGCATAAACATCTTCTGCATTCTAAACAGCGATTAGTAATTGTTAACATCAGTGAAACCGACTTCATTAGACACGGTGATGAAGTCACACCTGTGATAGGCGTGACTCCTTGAGGAGTCACGTCTATCACAGATGTGACTCCTACAGTCACTAACATATATATATCAATGTCTTTGCCCAGCAATACTATGCATCGACACAAAAATTGGAAGTGTATGAGAAGTAGAAATTGCATCTGGGAAAACAAAAGACAGTAATAAATTAAACTCTGCAATACAAATATCCAACTTTCAGAAAATATCCAAATTAGAGATTATAAGTTCGATTTGAATTTACATGGTATCAGAGCCAGGTTAAGCAAAATCCGGGCAGAAAATTGAACTTGAGAAATTCAGATTTAATACATCTCATTTATCAAATGGCAGCAGCAATCCGATTCGAAGACATTGGAAGGAAAAAACAGCAAAAAGAAAAGTGTGTAAAGAAAATCAAGATGCGTAAATCGTCATCTTCATAACAGCGATCCATGAGTATAAAGAGCAGCAATGTATGTTAGGAGGACAGATCTAATTAAGACAGCAGCAATCATGAGCAAATAATATATGAAAAGATTTGTAATGATTGGTGAAGTTGCATCCCTCAAAGAGAAATAAAAGGAGTCAATGAAGAAGATCGATAGGCATCAAGGAAGGAGAGGAATCAATCGATCTGCAATTAAATCAGCAAAGGTATGGAATCTCTATTATATATTGAACTTATAAATGTCTTAAGGCAATTTCTGAAGATATGCATATTCATATTGCAATAAGTAATATATAGTTGCAAATGCATTACTCAATGATACATTGGTAAATGATAGAAATGAATGACATGAAATAAGATATGATTAGCTTATAGGAATGCATTACATTATATTGACTAGAATAGCAATCAAATGAAATTAGTCATATAATTGACATAGGATATTTATGTACATTATCATCATGAATATAAAATCTTGATTACATATAATGGATGAACAAATGAATGTCATTATAAATGAATATACAAGGAAGAATGAATTAATATAATAAATGTGTATATATAGAATGAACATGATCAATAATGATAATGGAAAGTGATCAAACATTAGATCATATGTGATGGGCCATATGATATGAGGCCAAAATGATAAGTCATCATATAAAATATCAACAAAGACTTAGAAATCATAGGATTGTGCTATATCCAAGAAAAGGATTAGCCTCATCATTAATCGTCTCATTATCCTAGGTGTATGGGTAAGTTAGGAGATTGTATGTTGGACCTAGGTAACCCTCAAGTGGATGAAGAACACTGTGTGGGTGTGAAGTCCCTTGAGCCAAGAGACGAAGAACACTGTGTGGGTGTGAAGTCCTTGGGCCTATGGTAATGATGAACTCATCAATGTTAAATGTGCCTGACGTGAGGTGATTCTTCGTGGGATGAAGAATGTTGTGTGGACATGAAGTTCTACCAAGCCATATGGTGAACTCTGTGTGGGAGTGAAGCCTTTGGGCCACCGTATGGGATGGTTAATGGCTCCTCAATGAACCATACCTATGGAGCTAGAGATGGATTAATGATAGGGCGACACATGATCCTCTCAAGGGTAGAGCATAAGGCCTTTGATCATGAATATAAATATCGATATAAATATGAATATGAAAGTGAATATAAATGATTATGAATATGAAAATGGGATTAAGAGGGAGTTCACTGTACCTTATAATCCTCAACAAAATGGAGTTGCAGAAAGAAAAAATAGAACCATTATAGAAGTTGCTAGGGCTATGTTACTTGATCAGAATATAGACACTTCACTTTGGGTAGAAGCATCTAGTACTGCTGTCTATATACAGAACAGATGTCCTCATTCTCACATTGATGACAAAACTCCTGAAGAAGCTTTCATTGGCACAAAACCAAACATTAGTCATTTAAGGATATTTGGTTGTCCTATTTACATTCATGTGCCCAAAGAGAAAAGAACTAAGCTAGAACCTTCTAGGAGAAAAGGCATCTTTGTAGGCTATGGTGAAACATCAAAAGCTTATAGAATATATATACCTGGTCAAAGACAGATTGAACTAAGCAGAGATGTGATTTTTGAGGAAGACATAGCTTTCAAAAGAGCCAGAAATTATATTGAGTCAGAAATTCAAACTTCCAACTCAGGCATAGAAGAGGATCCTACACCTAAGTTTCAGAGGGAGTATCCTGAGGAAGATGAAAACCATGACCAAATCACATCACTAGAAAATCTCAAGAAAAGACCACTCTGGGCCATCAGAACAATGGAGGAAGCTAAAAATTATGCTGCTCCATCAGGGACTTTTAGGGAAAGCACAAGACCTAAGAGATTCTCTAGTTATGTAGCTTTAATGAGTGAATTCATTAAATCAGAACCTTCTAGTGCTATAGAAGCTCTTAAGCACCAAGTATGGAAGGATGCCATGACAAAGGAGTATCAATCCATCCTGAAGAATGATGTGTGCGATATAGTACCTAGACCAAAGGGGAAATCTGTTGTTTCTTCAAAATGGCTATTTAAAATCAAACATGCTGCAGATGGCAGTATAGAGAAATACAAAGCAAGATTTGTAGCCAGAGGTTTTTCACAAAAGGAAGGAATTGATTACGACGAAACCTTCGCTCCAGTTGCTTGATATACATCAGTCAAGGCAGTTCTAGCTATTGCAGTAGCCAAAGGGTGGAAAGTCCATCAAATGGACGTAAAAACTGCTTTCTTAAATGGAACTATTGAAGAAGAGGTTTACTTAGAGCAACCCAAAGGATTTGAGATTCACAATGCAGGATCCCATGTATGTAAATTAAAGAAAGCTCTATATGGACTTAAATAGGCCCCCAGACCCTAGTATAAAAAAATTGACAGTTATCTCTTGAGATTAGGCTTCTCAAAGAATGATGCAGATCCAAATCTCTACTTCAAACAAAGCAAAGGTGATATGTTAATATTGATATTATATGTTGATGATCAATTGATTATAGGGGAAGATCACCTTATTGATCAGTGTAAGAAAGATCTAGCTTCAAAATTTGACACGAAGGACTTAGGTCTATTACACTACTTCCTTGGACTGGAAGTATGGCAGAAATCAGACTGTATTATTCTAAACCAATGGAAGTACACAATTGATATATTAAAAAGGTTTGGTATGATGGAATGTAGGCCTATGTCTTCCCCCATGGAAACAAATCTTCATAAATTGAAGGAAGCAACAGCAGATTCTCCGTTGGCAGATCCCACTCTGTACAGACAGATAATAGGATCCTTGATGTATTTGGTCAATACCAGACCTGATATCTGCTACGTTGTAAATGCCTTAAGTCAGTTTATGTGTGAGCCCAAGGAGATACATCTTGTGGCTGTGAAGCATATAATGAGATACCTTCAAGGTACTCTAAATTATGGCTTAAAATATGAAAAGGTTGACTTAGATCTACATGGATTCACAGATTCAGATTGGGCTGGAAGTGTAACGGACCGGAAGAGCACCTCCGGATGTTGTTTCAGTTTAGGGTCAGCAATGATATCGTGGATCAGCAAAAAACAATCTTCAGTTGCTCAGAGCTCTACAGAAGCCGAATATAATGCAGCTTCTATGGCTGCTAGAGAGGCAGTATGGCTTAGAAAACTGCTTGTGGGATTATTTGGTAAACCTCTGAAACCAACTATCATCCACTGTGACAATCAAAGCTGTATTAAGCTATCCATGAATCCAGTATTCCATGATAGATCTAAACATATTGAGATTCCTCATCACTATGTGCATGATATGGTGGAAAGGAATGTGATTCAGTTGGAGTATATCAGTACAGGAGATCAAACTGCAGATATTCTTACCAAACCACTCCTCAAGGTGAAAGTTCAATACTTCAGGAAAAATCTCGATATGATTGAAATGTAAAATTCTAATTGATTTGTAATAATATACTAAAGATGTTTAATGTGTAAACATCTTGTCATATGTGTGACTCTATGACATTATGGGCCTACCCATTCTGTGTTTATTTTTAAAAGGTGACGATCTTTTGGATAATCTACACTTGTACTTAACATTATAAGGTGACGATCTTATAATGTTTATTAGACTGATATCATGTGACTTGATATTTGTATGAATCATGGAGTTATCATGATTAAGTTATGGTAGACATTATGTGACTTAATGTCAGTGCACATACCATAACTAGGATATATAAGGAGAATGTAATGTTCTCGAGTATAGTATATCCTTTAGTATCACAAGGTAGGTGATGCTACGTATCACGAGATAGGTGATACTATATATCATGAGTTATGTGATATGTCATGTCCCCTCTTTAGCGCTGTCTAGCAGAGACATGAGAGTTGACCTATTATCCGGGTTCCCGTAGGTCAGCAGAGTGGTTAGGGGACCTATCCAGAGGCAGTGTAGCTTGGCACAGAGCTTTATAGGCCTTTCCAGTCAGTTTGTGACAGTTTCCTATTTTTTAGGAAGGGTTCCTATTTTTTAGGGTTTGACCGAGAGTTGACCAGGAGGCATCAGGGGACCTCCAGGAGCATTTTTGGAGTTTTGGTCAAATTCCTATTTTTTAGGAAGTATCCCTACATTTTAGGGAGGCACTATCAGTTGGCATGACACGTGGCGACATCACCAGTGGCGTGGGCTACAGCGGTTCTCAGTTCAGGATGGCCAGGTGATGGAATTGGAATAATTATTGAATATTAAAGTGTGGCTTTAATATTTAATAAAAATAAATAAAATAAAGTGAATAACATGTCACTTTATATTAATAAGTTATTAAAAGACCCCCACCTAGTTGACACAACGTTGTGTTTAAAAAGTGGTCTTTTAATAATGAAGTTGGGCCCTCAACTTGGGCGCCCAACTTATGAAGACTTCATTAATAAAAGAATCTTTTAAAGATTCTTATTTTGGATGCCTTTTGGAACCCTAAAGTGGACGCCCACTTTGGGAAAGGAATAAAGTGACTTTGAAGTGCTGTTTGGATCTATCTTTTGCATATCTTTTGAAGCTTCATGGTAGCTCTGAACTCTGTGGAAGGGGGCAGCAGCATTCAGACTCTTGGGAACGAAAACTCTCAAGGATTTTGGTGAATTGGAGGACAACCCAGTTCTTGTTTGTGGGAGGCCTACTCTGGGTCTTCATTTGTGCATCATTGGACAGATTCCAGGGCATGTTATTGCAGATCTAAGCTTGCAGCAGTGCTAAATCAGCTTTATTCTTCAGATCCTTCATTCTCAGTTGCATGTATAGCCTCTTCTAGGCCAATATTGCCTTTGTATGCAAGTAGGGTTGCAAACCAGGCTTCCATTGAATATAAAATACAGATCTGATGGGTATGTGCCTCAATTTCTCATGTGTTATCTTTCTATCAGTTAATATTTATTTTTAGTCCATTTTTATTTGAGATTGCAGCTGTATGTATTTCTATTTGTCATCTTGGCAAATACACATCTCAAGAAAACTGAAACCCCTTCTGCATCTCCTCTCTAGTCTGAAAGAAAACAAAAAAATAATAAAAATCATAAAACAAATTAAATCACAAAAAACAGCACTTCATTTCAGCAACAGCACTTCATTTCAGCAAAGGGATCCATCAGGGATCTTTCAGTGGTATCAGAGCCTTTGACCTGCCAGCCTGTGGGGTTTAGAGATTTGCATTCTATGCATACAGACAGGTATTACACACGTAGGACAGCCCAAAACGAGCTTGGGATTGGTACAGCAGAGGAACCAGTAATGGTTGAAGAACAGAGAAATGCCAGGAGAGATCAGGATGAGGAAGAGAGAGAGATGATGAGAACTCTCATCAACACTCAGCCTAGGATTGCTCAGACCCTTGACAGGATACAGGATGCCTTGGAACGATTGGAGTTAGATAGAGGCAGACGGAGCAGATCAGTATCAGTGGCGGGAAGCCAACATAGTCACAGGTCACACGCATCAGCTAGGAGTTCCCATCATTCCCCTAGGCGTGGACAGGCCAGGGATAGACCCTTACTTCCTCAGTTTGCACAGGGTGAACGGCCAGCACAGGTAGAGCCACCAGAGGTGGAATTTCAGGACTCAGTCATGGCGGCTACAGCTGAGTGGAGAGCCTTACCCCCTGAGGTCCGGGATGTCTTTCCTTTTCCACAGTATTGTGCACAGCGCAGAGATTCTACCAGGTTTAGAGGAGACCGAGGCACTAGACCACAGCAGCAGAACTATGACCTCAATAGAGCTACTGGGAAGATCACGTTGGCTACATATGATGGTACGGGTAGTACGAGTGCACGTGCTTGGGTGCACAAGCTGGACATATATTTATCCTTGAGACCCATGCCTGAGCGTGAGGCTATCCAGTTTGCTGTCTTACATTTAGATGGGGTTGCCTATGATTGGTGGCATCATGGACTGGTCACCCAGGATCATGCCTTGATTCATTCCTATGCAGAGTTCACTGAACGACTCATTACCCGGTTTGACCGTAAGGACACAGAACTCTACTATAGGGAGTTGGCACATCTTAGACAAACAGGACATGCTGAAGCTTATGTTAATGAGTTCCAGCGTATTGCAGTTATGGTACCTGATATGCCCCAGAGGCGTAGCGTGATGTTATTCATTGAGGGGTTACAGGATAGGCTTAAGGGATTGGTACGTGCCTTCCAGCCGGCCACTCTTAAGGATGCCATTGATGTGACCTTGAGATTGGACACCACTCCCACTTATCAGTCGGATAAGAGGCCATTCAGGGAATCACGGCCTTTTCATAAGGCCAATACTCCACAGTTCAGAGATGGACAGTCAGCTAGACCTCCTAGGATGGATCAGGAGTCACGGAATGATTTGAGGAGGAAGAAATTATGCTTCTCCTGCAAGGAGCCTTGGGAGCCCGGACACCGCTGTATGGGTAAGGGCAGAGTTCACTTGGTTGAGGTTACATCTGAGCTTGGGGATGAGGAGATACCAGACACCGACATTGAGGACAACCCTGAGGAGGTTATTCAGGAGCGACCCCAGCTAGAGATAGACATCCCTGATTCATCGGCGGCAGCCAAAGTGACTATGGCTACCCTATCCAGTTATCCCAGGTACCATGCCTTTCGGTTGAAAGGAACCTTACAGGGACAGCGAGTCATGAGTTTGGTTGACACAGGAGCCACGCACAATTTTATTGATCAGAAATTGGTGGAGAGGCGTGGATTACAGTCTAAGGTGTTCGAGGGTTTTGGAGTTAAGGTTGCAGATGGTGCAGTGTTGGGTTGTACTCGGAGGATCTCACAGCTCAGCATTCAGATGGGTGATTTTACCTTGACGGATGACTTTTATATCCTACCCTTAGAGGATTATGATGTGATTCTGGGTATGCAGTGGTTACAGGGTATTGGGAGATATATTATTGATCACCACCGCATGCAGTTAGAGTTCCTATCTGGTGGAAAGAAGGTGATCTTGAGGGCAGCCTCCGACGGTGGACCCAAGGAGGTATCTTCTCGCAGGATGGAGTCTATTATCAGACATGATGATGTGATCTGGGCCACACGTTGTTTTGTGAAATCCAAGACACCCACTCCTCAGGATGGTAGAGCATTTCATGTTGACATACAGACAGTGATGGATCGGCATGGCCGAGTATTTGGTGACATACCTCCTGGTGTACCCCCGGATAGAGGGTTTGAGCATGGGATAGAGATGGAGGATGGAGCTAAGCCAGTGATCACCACCCCGTATCGTCATCCTAGAGCATACAAGGATGAGATTGAGAAGACTATTCATGAGCTGTTAGATATGGGTTTCATTCGCCCCAGTTCTAGCCCCTTTGCTTCTTCTGTAGTTCTGGTTAAGAAGAAGGATGGGACTCGACGGATGTGTATAGATTACAGGGCCTTGAACAAGAAGACAATCAAGAACAGATACCCTATTCTGCGCATTGATGAGTTGTTGGACGAGCTTCATGGAGCCATCTACTTCTCTAAGATTGATCTTCGTTCAGGCTATCATCAGATTCGTGTACGAGCAGAGGATGTACACAAGACCGCCTTCCGTTGTCACTATGGGCATTATGAGTTCCTGGTGATGCCCTTTGGCCTTACCAACGCTCCAGCCACCTTCCAGTCCTGCATGAACCATCTCTTCAACAAGCAGTTGAGGAAATCAGTTCTAGTGTTCTTTGACGATATTCTGATCTACAGTCGTACTTGGGAGGACCATCTCAGACATGTTGAGGAGGTACTTAGCATCATGGAGAGTCGGTCTCTATTTGCTAAGTTGTCCAAATGTGAGTTAGGACTTAGAGAGGTCCTATATCTGGGTCATGTGATTAGTGCTGATGGGGTGAAGGTGCACGAGGAGAAGATTCAGGCAATTAGAGATTGGCCACACCCTCAGAACATTACTGAGTTACGGGGGTTCCTTGGTCTATGTGCTTATTACAGGCGATTTGTGAGGGGTTTCTCTCAGTTGGCAGCTCCCTTGACAGACCTCACAAAGAAAGGGGCTTTTAGATGGACAGAGCAGGCATAGGGAGTCTTTGACAGGCTCAAGGAGGTTATGAGTACTTGCCCAGTTTTAGCACTTCCCGACTTCTCGCAGCCCTTTGTACTTGAGTGTGATGCTTCCGGTTTGGGCATAGGAGCGGTTTTGATGCAGAACCGACACCCCATTGCTTTTGAGAGTCGGAAGCTGCGGGATAATGAGAGGTTGTATTCTACATATGATAAGGAAATGTTGGCTATTATGCATGCATTAGCCAAGTTCAGACAGTATCTTGTTGGCAGCAAATTCGTGGTAAGAACGGACCACAACAGTCTGAAATATTTCCTTGATCAGACAGAGCTCAATGATCGTCAGCAAAAATGGGTGAGCAAGATTCAGGCTTATGATTTTGACATCGAATTCATAAAGGGGAAGAATAATATTGTGGCTGATGCACTTTCTAGAAAACCATCACTTGCTGCCCTATGTTCACTGAGCGAGATTTCAGCAGATTGGAAGGCTCAACTTTTAGTTGAGTACTCCAAAAATCAGCATGCTTGTGAGGTCATGGATGGTTTGGTGTTGGATGATAGGTACACTGTGGTAGATGAAGTCATCTACTACAAGGGCAGGGTGTATCTGGTTCCTGGTTCTCAGTTGAAGGAACAAATTATGCATGCTTATCATGATACTCCGACAGCAGGGCACCCAGGTTATGGTAAGACCTACAGGGCGGTTCGAGAGAGATTCTCTTGGAAGGGTCTCAAAGCTGATATCTTACGTCATGTTCGTGAGTGTTTGACGTGCCAGCAGAATAAGTCTGAGCATACTTTCCCTGCTGGTTTATTACAGCCGTTACCTATACCGGAGCAGAAGTGGTCAGGGATCTCCATGGATTTCATTACAGGTCTTCCTCGGGTGCAGGGGAAAGACTGTATCTATGTTGTAGTAGACAGGTTGACTAAATACGCCCACTTCTTTCCTATTGCAGCTGATTTCACAGCATCTCAGGTGGCGGAGCTATTTTTCAGAGAGATATTCAGGCTCCACGGTCTTCCCAAGACCATAGTGAGTGACAGGGATAGTAGGTTCATGAGTTCTTTCTGGCAAGAACTTTTCAGGCTCACAGGTACGGAGTTGACACCTAGTACCAGCTACCACCCACAGACAGATGGGCAGACCGAGATTGTTAATAAGTGGGTTGAGGGGTATTTGCGCAGCTATGTGTCAGGACAGCAGAAGGCATGGGTGCATTGGCTATATCTAGGAGAGTATTGCTATAATACTACACACCATATGTCTATTGCTATGACACCTTTTAGAGCCCTCTATGGTTACGAGGCATTATCTTTTGTTGATTTGGCTGTAAGTGACAGCAGAGTGCCCTTGGCACAGGATTGGTTACAGGAGAACCAGGACATCATGAGATCTCTCAGGGAGAATCTTCAGCAGGCACAGAATCAGCAGAAGGTCTACGCTGATCGGCATAGGACTGAGAGAGTATTTGAGGTGGATGACATGGTTTTCCTGCGGTTGCAGCCTTACCGACAGAGCACCCTTAAAGGGGGTGGAGCTGAGAAGCTCAAGCCTCGCTTCTACGGACCATATCGGATTCTCAGGCGTGTGGGAGAGGTTGCTTATGAGATTGAGTTACCACCTGACAGTCGGATTCATAATGTGTTCCATGTATCTTGCCTGAAAAAGGCATTGGGGCAACATATTGTAGCATCACCCGATTTACCTCCCTTGGATGAGGAAGGTAAGCTGACTCTGGTTCCTGAGGAGATCTTCGAGGAGAGGGAACGACGGCTGAGAAGTAGGGTGATTCGGGAGTACTTGATTCGTTGGAGGGGACTCCCTATAGAGGACACCACCTGGGAGGGAGAGTCCATTTTACAGCATCCGTCCTTGCAGTTGCTTGTGGGCAAGCATCTTCAAGAGGGGAGGACTGTCATGTCCCCTCTTTAGCGCTGTCTAGCAGAGACATGAGAGTTGACCTATTATCCGGGTTCCCGTAGGTCAGCAGAGTGGTTAGGGGACCTATCCAGAGGCAGTGTAGCTTGGCACAGAGCTTTATAGGCCTTTCCAGTCAGTTTGTGACAGTTTCCTATTTTTTAGGAAGGGTTCCTATTTTTTAGGGTTTGACCGAGAGTTGACCAGGAGGCATCAGGGGACCTCCAGGAGCATTTTTGGAGTTTTGGTCAAATTCCTATTTTTTAGGAGGTATCCCTACATTTTAGGGAGGCACTATCAGTTGGCATGACACGTGGCGACATCACCAGTGGCGTGGGCTACAGCAGTTCTCAGTTCAGGATGGCCAGGTGATGGAATTGGAATAATTATTGAATATTAAAGTGTGGCTTTAATATTTAATAAAAATAAATAAAATAAAGTGAATAACATGTCACTTTATATTAATAAGTTATTAAAAGACCCCCACCTAGTTGACACAACGTTGTGTTTAAAAAGTGGTCTTTTAATAATGAAGTTGGGCCCTCAACTTGGGCGCCCAACTTATGAAGACTTCATTAATAAAAGAATCTTTTAAAGATTCTTATTTTGGATGCCTTTTGGAACCCTAAAGTGGACGCCCACTTTGGGAAAGGAATAAAGTGACTTTGAAGTGCTGTTTGGATCTATCTTTTGCATATCTTTTGAAGCTTCATGGCAGCTCTGAACTCTGTGGAAGGGGGCAGCAGCATTCAGACTCTTGGGAACGAAAACTCTCAAGGATTTTGGTGAATTGGACGACAACCCAGTTCTTGTTTGTGGGAGGCCTACTCTGGGTCTTCATTTGTGCATCATTGGACAGATTCCAGGGCATGTTATTGCAGATCTAAGCTTGCAGCAGTGCTAAATCAGCTTTATTCTTCAGATCCTTCATTCTCAGTTGCATGTATAGCCTCTTCTAGGCCAATATTGCCTTTGTATGCAAGTAGGGTTGCAAACCAGGCTTCCATTGAATATAAAATACAGATCTGATGGGTATGTGCCTCAATTTCTCATGTGTTATCTTTCTATCAGTTAATATTTATTTTTAGTCCATTTTTATTTGAGATTGCAGTTGTATGTATTTCTATTTGTCATCTTGGCAAATACACATCTCAAGAAAACTGAAACCCCTTCTGCATCTCCTCTCTAGTCTGAAAGAAAACAAAAAAATAATAAAAATCATAAAACAAATTAAATCACAAAAAACAGCACTTCATTTCAGCAACAGCACTTTATTTCAGCAAAGGGATCCATCAGGGATCTTTCATGATATTAAATTACTTTGTGAAATTCATTACAGATCAGATAATTGATATTCACAGAGATTATTGTGATATTGTTATATTCCCGAGCTAAGAGGGAGTGTTGAGTTGTTTGTAGCTTCGATCAGATAAGATATTCATTATGATCGAATGATATATTACCAAAGCATAAACATCTTCTGCATTCTAAACAGCAATTAGTAATTGTTAACATCGGTGAAACCGACTTCATTAGACACGGTGACGAAGTCACACTTGTGATAGGCGTGACTCCTTGAGGAGTCACGTCTATCACAGATGTGACTCCTACAGTCACTAACATATATATATCAATGTCTTTGCCCAGCAATACTATGCATCGACACAAAAATTGGAAGTGTATGAGAAGTAGAAATTGCATTTGGGAAAACAAAAGACAGTAATAAATTAAACTCTGCAATACAAATATCCAACTTTCAGAAAATATCCAAATCAGAGATTATAAGTTCGATTTGAATTTACACTTTTGACTCTTGGAATCCAACTTGGAGCGCTTGGCATCTGGAATCCATACATAAGCTAAAGAGCCAAATATTTTCAAATGACTGATACGAGGTTTGCGGCCAGTCCAAGCTTCTTCAGGAGTCTTCTCCTTAACAGCATAAGTCGGAGACCGATTAAGGAGATAGACGTCAGTGTAGACTACTTTTGCCCAGTACTTCTTAGGAACACTTCTATGTTCTAACATAGAACGGGCCATCTCAGTGATTGCGCGGTTGCGCCGCTCTACAACACTGTTTTGCTGAGGAGTATAGGGTGTGGTTAACTGGTGTTGGATGCCATGTATATCACAGAAGTTGGAGAAGTCAGTAGAACAAAATTCCCCCCCATTATCTGACCTAAGAGTGACTATGGAACAGCCAAACTCTTTCTCTACTAAGGCCTTAAACTTTTGAAATACAGTAAACACATCTGATTTCTGTCTGAGAAAGTACACCCACATTTTACGACTGAAATCATCAACAAAAAGTAAGAAATACCTGCAACCAGTAACAGAAGGTGTATTCATTGGGCCCACATACATCAGCGTGAACCAACTGTAGTACCTTGGAGGCTCGCCACGAGTCACCAATCGGGAACAGTGTCTGATACTACTTCCCAACCTAATAAGCTCCACAAACACCATGATGTTGGGTCTGGATCTCAAGTAAACCGGCTACAAGGCCCTCCCGAGATAGCTGAGAAAGATAGTGCACATTTAAGTGCCCATAACGCCAATGCCGAAGACTAGTGATGGAAGAATTTCGGGCTGCCATCGCTAACTCTGGAGAATCACCTGTATCCACAAGTCTGTATAGACCATGATCCTCAATACCAACAGCCACAGTGCTACAAGTCTCCCGATCAACAATGGAACATTTGTGTGTACTGAAAACCACATCCAACTAAGGAGAGTGCCGCATGATCTGACTGACAGAGAGAAGATTACATTCCATGCCAGGAACATAGTAGACATTGAGGAATATGAGATTCCTCCCACTAGACTAAATCTAAACAGTGCCCTTACCGACAACTGTATATTCTTCTCCTCCACCAAAAATAACTGAGTCACTGAAGGGAGTAAATTCTGTAAACCAATCATGTCGATGAGTGAAGTGTCGCGAAGCACCTAAATCAATGTACCAGGCAGAGGACTTCACATGATCTGCAGGTCTTTTAGCCATAAAAGCGTAAAAGGCAGAATCCTTCTGCTCAGTGTGCTCGGCAACATTTGCTTTCTGCTAAGACCCTCCCTGCGCCTTCTGTTCAGAAGCCAAACGCTGACAACAATCCTTTTTGATGTGACCATATTTGTGACAGTAATTACACTGAATATTCTTTTTCTTGGTGCTGTCCTGAAGTTGACCTGAGCCTTTCTGCTGTGGAGGCTGACCTTTGCCTTTATTCTGAGCCTGAAACTTGGCTGCAAAAGCCTGCTCTGAAAAGGACGAAGAAATACTACTACCAAACTGTTGTTTCCAGCGATCCTACTGCAAGAGGATAGTACAGAGTTCTGGAAACTTCAGATCAACATTAGCTGATGTAATGTTGAGAGTCTCGATGAAATGTTCATAAGACTTAGGTAAACTTTTCAAAATGATGACAACCATGTCTTCTTCCTCCATTTTTCGACCAATAGCCTCCAACTGATCTCGGATCTCCTGGATCTTGTTCAGGTGCGCTTGCAATGTTGTTTTCTCATCCATCATGATAGAAAACAACATATTTTTCAAGAAGAACGCACGACTCTTGTCAGAGGTTTCATGCAAACCCTTCAGATGGTCCCAAATCTCCTTTGTTGTTTTCCCAGTAGGAATCTGAGGTAGCTAATCATCTGTGACTGAAAGCTTAATGAGCATGACTGCTTCACGAGTTTTTTCGTCAAACTTATCCTGGTCTTTTCCCGCTGTTGCTGGACGAGTAGTAGTGCCTAGAATGATTTGATCAAGGCAGCGATATTCAAAGATAGTCACCATTCGCTGCTTCCAGGTATTATAGTTTTTTCCATTAAATCGCTGACTACCTTCCAACATGATGTCGGTCAAACTCACCATCTTGCATGCTTTTCGAGGCACGAAAAACGAGGTACAAAGAAGAGGTTGAATGCACGAAACCCGAAGCACAAATTCCAATGCATAGGATGCAGAGGCAGTTTATAGGCAAAAAATTTGAGACAAATCCGTCGGCACAAATTTCAAGGCACGGATTTTGAGATACCCAGAAAAATCCGATAGGTACCCAGAAATAGTCTCTAAAAACCCACCAAGAATTTGCAATCGAAAAAAAATTCGGACTTGAACCAGAGGGTCAAAACCCTAGCCGAAAATTTCAGAAGCCTTAGGCAGCCATGAAAGCACAGAAAAACGACCAGAAATCAAGAAACCGCGCGGTTGTAGACACAGAGAGATCGCGCCAAACAAGAGTGCATAAAATCGCGACCTTTAAGAGCACAAAACGCGTCTAGGAATAAGTAAAAACGCGAGCCAGAGAACAAAAAAACATGCCAAGATTCTGCCATAAGGAGAAGATAAAACGCGCCAGAAAATTGATTGAAAATCGTGTCTAACAAAGTGGAAAGTCACAGCCAAAAAACTCGTCACAAAGCTGCACGAAAAATGCCCACGAAACATCCACGATTTTGCAGAAGACGAATCGTGATTTTCAACGAGGAAGAAATCACAAATTTTTTTAAACAAGAACCCTCGATTTTTAGCGTTAAAACAAAACCCACGAAAACCAAAAGAAGACTATCTTCATCAGCAAAAAAAAAATTCTTTCGAATTTTTTTTCTTTTTTGGTCAATCTTTTAAACACCTGCACTCTGATACCATATTACGAAGGTAATTGGTAAAAACTTGATGTATTAACAATGAGCAAAATCTCAAATAAATAGTTTACAAAATATACAGGAAAGGCAGGTTTCTAAAAAAGAAACTACAGAAGATCGTAAACACAATCTTACTAAAATATATACAAACAGTTACAACATTGACCATTAACTAAAAATAGCATGAAATAATATTCTAATATGTATGACCAGTAATAAGGGGTCCAAATCCCCAACAAATCACCTCCAAATCTCTGCCTTAGACCTGCAATGTGTTCCTCTATACTGTCCACCAATTATCGTGCCAAAATCCGAAAGATTTATTAAGGTAAAGCTCTCCGCGACAACACAACTTCGTGCAATGAAGCTCAAAATACAACCACTGAGTATGGCTGCTCAAAGCACCCTTGGGTGGTCTCTCACACCTGCGGAATGCTGCTACTAATGGAGGATTTCATCTCCAAAAGCCAAGGATGGTTTTCTCAAACCCTCATTCTCTTTGCAGAGCAAAATATCATAAAGAGTGAATGTCAAAAATGAAGCTCTCCCTTTTCTTTTTAGCTTTTATATTTCCCATAAGAGGGTCGACCCATATGGAGAGGGGAATTTAATATTAAAAACTTACTTTATTTCCCTAAGGCGTCCAAGTCCAATAAAGTGACTGAATTTGCATGTTACATTTTTACTTAGTCACTTAACAATAACATTATAAAGTCCAATATTAATTATGTTATATTAATTTACGGACTTTAAAATGAAGTCAAACGAACTCGAAATCCAATGAGCTATAGACCGTTGGAAAGGTCTTATCAAAATGCTCCACCTCCAATCTTAAATTTCTCCAAATGGTCAAAACCCTAACTTACTTAAAATAGTAAGTTCTAGCCAACATGTCCAAAACCATTCAACTAAACTCCCAGAGTTCCCTAACCACATTGGTTAGTCTACAAAGTATAGACTAACACTGCATAGCAAAGGGGACATTAAAAATTACAAAAAGAACATAATCAAGTTTTGAATATTCCAACATGGGAAGAAAAAGAATTGAATATCAAAGGAAGATGATGATACAAAGATTGTTATTTGAAGATTGAAGTCAAGTCATTGTGTTCATGTGTAGTGAAGGATAGTGGATGTAAAGTTTATGCTATGGAAACTATCTAACTATTATTGTTATTCAATTATTGTTAAACTTATGTTTATAATTCCGTGAGTTATTGAATTGATTAACCTTGTTAAGCTTTGCATTAATGCTCGTTATTCATTGAAGTAATAACTTTGTGTATTGCTTTAGCAATTTATCTTTTAGAACCATGTCATTTTCGTCCATTTAATCATTTCTTGTTGATGTAAAATATTGATCTCTAATTTAGCCAATAGTCAACATATGTTGATGTTATTCCATTAAATCTTCGTTTATAGTGAAATATTGGTCTCTACTTTAACCAGTAGGAAGTTGTGCTTGTTCATGCTCAATGTGTTTATCCTCCTTAATCTAAAAATCTCGGTGCAAGCCTTGACTATTGAAAGTTTAGTGCTACATCCAAGGCAAAAAAATAGTCAATCAAATATTTACATTTAATGCAAGAACCTCATTGAAATTTTATACAATGTGCATATTTGTAAGTTTTGTTAGTTTTAGGTTTAGTAAAGATCTCAGGGAACTTCCCTTATAAATTGAAGAACAATTCTACCATACACACTGTTCCGTTTTGTGTTGTCCTAAAAAGTGTTGTAACCATATGAAATTTTCATATTGTTTCACTTTCAAGTTCCAAAGTTAAACCCATGTCTTTCCGTCCATTCAAATGGTCATATTTCAATGTCTTGCCCTATTAGTCTAAGTTGTTTTTGGTCTTTTCTACTAACAACTTTTGAAGGTTTAGATGATGATTGTAAAGCTGATAAAAATTAAACAATGATGATCTTCAAGGATAGATTGATGAAGAAACAATAGATCAGCATGTAATAACAGCCAACAAGGTAGCATTTCGAAAGTTTTTCAGTTATCCTTCAAGGAGATAAAATAAAAAATGATGTGCTTTGGAGAGGTAGCAGAAATCAAAATCATGTATACCTCTCTAAAGCAAATTCATGCACAGCAAAAAAATAAAAAGCGCATAACAGAAACTAATTTTGCAACCAGCAGAGAACTAATTTGCAAAGCAAAGAACTAGTTTTTTGCACAGGGCAGAAAACAAAAATCAGTGCCCAGAACTCATAAAAATGGCAGATATATTAGTGATTAATGCCAAAGGATAGATTACCACTGAAGTCATGTTTGAGTGTTGTTTTAAAAGTGGCATTACGATGTTAGACTTCTGCCTAACCTTGAAGGGGTTTCAAACAGCAAATTAGGTGCACTTTTAACGGATTTTCGCCATTTTCAAAACCAAGTTAAAAGCATTAAAAGGCAGACACATCTTTTGGGTGGCTTTGCTAGCAAAAAGTTCTGCCATATCTTCATAAAAAGTGTCAAAACAACTTGCAAAACTGCACTCAACATGAAAAGGTTTAAGTGTTGATATTGAGACGCACTTTTTGGCGAATAATGTAATGAAAAGTTCCTCTAGGCACACTTTTTGGCAACAAATGTAATGAAAAGTTCCTCCATAGTTTTTGGAGGCGAATGTAATGAAAATTTTCCTAAGCACACTTTTTGGTGATAAATGTAATGAAAAATTCTTTCAAGTACACTTTTTGGCAACAAATGTGATGAAAAGTTCCTCCAAGTGCATTTTTTGGTAATAAATGTCAAGTAAATCTCCTCCAACGCACATTCGTTATGGCTTTGCCACCTATTCTTATCTGCTTCATCTTGGAACCCTAAGACAAGTTCACACAGTAAAGAAGTTATCTTTCAAGCATGAAGTTGTCAACATGGAAAATTCAAGTTAAAGTGTTTGGCATATCATCATTCCTAAAGGATTCAAAGCATTCAAAATATCCAACATGATCAAAACAAAGCAAAAGTTTATTCAAAATCATCCAAAGCTGCCTATCTAGAAGTCTATTTTTAGTAGTCACTTTTTCGAAGAAAAGAGCATATTCTAGGATTTGTTATTTAAGCCTATGCTATTTATAGGCCATGCTATTTTTAACTATCTCTATTTTTTGTCTAATGAGTTTTTTGAGGAGGCTATTTGTAATATCCCCAATGGGATCTGCCCTAAAATTCTGATTTTTTTTTTCTGAATTCTGCCCTAATTTTCTGCACTTTAGATTTTTGCTCAAAACCCTAAATTCTAATTTATTTTTCTGCACTTTTCTGATTTAGTTTTCTGCCCTAAACCCTAGGACTGAATTCCAATTTTATTTTCAGAAGCATAAATACTAATAAGCAGCCAATAAACATGCTCCAAACATCTATAAAACATATGCCAAACATGTAGAAACATCAACAAAGATATCCACCATGAAAAAAAACCATCCAAAGGCCAAACATGTGCAAAACAAATCTCATTTCTGATTAAACAAGTCTGCTGCTCCAAATCTGGATATGCTGATTTAGAATTACAACAAATTCATGGGCTCAAACAATACAAACATAGCCCAGATTTCTGCTCTATAATGTTCAACCTAAATTAGGTTTATACATACCATGGAATAGCAAATATGACTCAAAATAATGAAGTCGCCCTCTTAGAGAAGTGGTGCTCAACCTAGGGCATGAACCCTAGTCAATCTTTGTCCAAAAACTCCTCCAAAGGTGGCTCTCAAATCTGCTCCAAAAATGATCTTCAAATGCTGCTCCAAAATGATGTGGCTTGAATGCCCAAAATCCTCAAATTCCAATGAAGTGCAAGTGTGAACTCCGTATGAATTCGCATCCAAGATGAGTTTGGGTTTTTGTAATGTGCCGCACCTATTGGTTCTTTTTAAAATCTTTTTAGTGTTATTTTTTATTTTTAGTGTGTTCTTTCAGACTAGAGAGAAGATGCAGAAGGGGTTTCAGTTTTCTCAAGATGTGTGTTGCCGGAACAATACAATAGATAGCATATATTGAAAACCCAGAAAATATACAACAGATATGAAGAAAATATGAAAGAACCAGATGGTAAAATGGTCAAATATTAATTGCTATCACATACCCATAATTTGTTTTGCAACTTGTTACATTGGCTGAGACTGGACCAGCAACTGGGTATGGATGAAATCACTCCAAATCTCACAAGAATGCAGAGAATGTCACATACAAATGGTACCAGCAGTATTAGAGGCCCTAGACGCCTCAGATAAGGAAAAAAAAAACTGTCGTATACAAAGAAATGTCCCTCAACAAGGCCCGCGTTCCTCCAGGTAGGTTGTACGGCCAACTTGGAGAAGATATGAGCAAACACAATGTTCCAATGCCAATAAAACCTCGCTGTTATGAACTGTATGTTGCCTATGAAGTTGGGCGACGAAGTGTGAAGGAGAAATCTGCACCGAAACACCCTCAAAATGCACTCCCAAAGTGGTACGGCTGGCTGGTTATGGTACAGCGAGTAAGGGAAATATACAAAGCCTCTAATCCTCCCACAAACTCACCAAAATATGTCTTCACTCCATTGTTATTAGATGAACAACAAATTCTGCAAATGATATAAGCAATAAGCTCCACAAATCTCATCAATCAAACTCCATTGAAGCTCCGAATGCAAACATTGTATGTATTTGTCAATCTAGCACCTTTGGGCGGTCTTTCACGGTTGTAGAATGCTGTTACTAGAGGGAGTTTTCGTTCCCAATAGCCTCTGGTTCGAATCCTCTCCAAACCCTTCTCACAGAAACCCTAGCAGAGCAAAAGTCACAATATCATATATTCTAGCATAACAAAATGACTTTGCTTTTCATCTTTTATTTCCTTCCCATGTGGGCGTTGGCTTTTTTGGGGGGAAATTTATATTTTTAAATTACTTTTTCTCCCCCTAGGGATGGGCGCCCATGTCCTCCTAGTGACTTTTTTAATATCTCCTTTCATAAAGTCATTTTGCCATTAATCTTTATAAAGTCCCGGTTAAATAAACATAATTAAACTTCGGACTTTAAAATAACTGACAAGATGATATCGGAATTCAATGATCTTTAGCTCGCCGGAAAAGTCTCGACGAGATGAATATAATCCCACTTAAAATCCCGTAATGACACCAACCCCGAACTTACTATAAATAGAAAGTTTGGTATATAAGCCATCAAAGCCAACTCTGAGAGTGCCAACTGGAACCACTGGACTCAAACCACACCTACACCACTAAATTGCCCATCCAAGGACAATCCAACCATGGTTCCCTAACCAAATTGTTAGTCTACGAGAACCCAATGATAGACTAACACTGTAGCTAGAAAGGGGACATTACAGTTTTCGTCTAATCTGTCGTGCCCTGCACACACGCCCCATTTTGTCAAATGGAGACCCCCTCTTTTGCTTTGGCTTAGAGTCTCAACCTTTCCTCCTTATGATGATGAGAAAGTGAAATGGTGTTTAGAATGCAAGATTTGTTCCAAATTTGGGCATTTGTGATGATTTGGGTCTGCTTGGTGATTTTCATGATTGATTTGCAAAGACTTTTGATTAGGGTCTTTGTAACATTTGCACTAAAAATGAGGTTCACTGGATATAGTGCTAAAAATTGCTATTGCAGGATGTATCATCTTGGGACTTCTATTTTCCATGCCTCAAAATTGCAGAATCATGTCAAATTCTGCAAAATTTTACTAAGGGGTCCCTGCGCCTTCACCCTAATGCATGTTAATCCTATGAAATTAGCTAAGTCTAAAACCCTAAAACCCTGAAAATTTGACTAAGTCCGAAATCTGATGGACCCTCCAAATCCTAAAATCTGCAATTTAACTCCTATGGATCCAAAACCTATCTCAAACATCCTGACAGTATATTTTAAAATATTTTAAAGTATAAAAAATTACTTATACTTAAAATATATTTTAAAATCACTGTCCTGAGGGAATTTCAAGACCTGGTGGGATTTTTGCCTGCTGCAGGACATTGCGGGAAAAATTCATGTCACAGGACATTGCGGGAATTTCGCCTCCTGCAAGATATATCCTGTGACCTCTTATATCTCTGCCCATCATGTGACCTCTTTCGTGGGACTTTTGCCTCATGCATGATATTGCGGGATTTTTACCTCCAACGTGATATATCCAGTGACCCCCTTCCAACCCGCATCCAGTGACCCCCAAAACCCCATTTTTTGCCAAAAAGGGCATAAAAACATGAAGTTATAGTTTCCTACTAGATCCAGATGGGTGCAAAAACATTTTAGGTCGCCATAAATGTGAAATGGGTAGTTGAAAATGATGAATTTAATGGCAACAAAATTGACATTGGGCTGTCCCTAATTGATCCACGGCTACAAAGGTATATATTTTGATTTATCTTGACTAAAAATGATTTATTTATGATGAAATGATGCTTGGCATTGTGGATTGCAGGTCTGCGAGGATGAAGCACGAAGGAACCAGCTGGAGCCACCATGAAGGATGAAAACCCAGAGATACCCTGCTATCGCAGATAGGAAGAATCTTCATTTTATCAACCAAATCACTGTTGTAATTATGGAAAAGGGCCAATATGATGTCAAAAGTGATGGAGATAAGCCCTAGGAGCTAGAAGACACAGGAGATCAAACCTACATCATTGTTGTTCCTGCAGATCTTGTTCATTGCCTCAGGACCTATACACAGTTGTTCTAGCCATCCAGTCATCAAATGCTAAACCCAATAGGCCTCCAACTAGAGTATCTCTTCAAAAAAAGTGCCATATACTCCTTTTGACCAGTCAACTCATTGGAAAAGTGATTTGTCTCATTAGACAACTCAAAAAGTGACTATTTTGTCCTATTATCATGTGCTGAAAAGTTGTAATTTCGTCTTTTTCCTAAACAGCAAAAACAAATCCAAGAATGTAACTGCCCACCGACCAAAATTAAATGATGTCAAATTTGGACCCTTGGTGTTGGTTTAATCCTCACCATCCATTGAAAAACTCACTATGCTTGCCTCTATATAAAGACAACCTCTCTCTTTATAAAAAAGGTAAGAAAGGATTGAAGAGAAGAGAATTGTTGAAACTCTACCATTTTTCTAAATCAATGTAAACAGAATTTCATTTGTTGTTGCCATATGAGTTCATTTTGTTGATTGGATATGGTTTTCATGGTTCCTCTTCACCTTTCCAATTAGTTATTCAGTTGCAGTTATGGTTAATTATTCAGATATTTGATGAATTTCCTATTCATATCATTGATGGCTTGCTGATTGTATGTCATTGTGCATGGTTAGTCTGGACATATTTATATGAGCTAAGTTCAATTGTGTGAGTTCATTGAACTGCGTCAGGAATTGGGTGTTGGATGAACCCTTCACAGTTTGAAAACGCTTATGTTTCCTCAAAAGATTGCATAGTCTCTGTAGCGTTGTGGGTTGCCTGGTTAAGTAGAGATTTGTTTATTGTTAGAAATCTATCTATCTATTTGATCATTCATGTAGTTGTCTATAGGATCTCTCTACCCCTTCTCTCTCCCTCTTTTCTTTTGCATTTTGTTTATCAGATGCTTTTAGATTAGGTTTCATCAACTTGCACGGTGCTATCACAGAATCCATATCTAGTGAATGCAAGTTAGCAGATTGCTTGTTGTAGGCTGAAATCACATATTTTGTAGCAATCTAAGTATACATCAGTTCGTCTATGCATTGTCAAATTAGAAAATTGATGAATCTAGGTGTAATCAAACCCTAATGCACTAAAGCTTACCTACATTGCATGTACGTCCCCTTGGTTGGAACAACAAAATACATATCCACTAAACTATACTGCAAGTCAAGACCTAACATTATAAACCTTGGGGCAATCTTTTTCTAGGGTTTTCTAGAATTAGATTCCTTTCAAGAGAGGTAAGATATCATATATCTTACCTGTGTTGTTGCGTGCTACAACACCCATCAACACAATCCACCTAATATTCTCAAGGGTTTTCATCCATGGAATATGCTGCCCTAAAGTGCAGCCAAGAGTAAAACTCCAAATGCAAATTTGTGATGCAAATGAATGCTCTTTGAAATGCCTTCAGCTTCAACAACTTATATGTATACATGTTTTTTTTTTCACTCCTTCCTCAAGGCCGACCTAGCTTTGGTATTTCTTATTTTATTTCACTTCATTTCTCTCTCCTAGGGCCAACCTCCTCTTGGGCACCCAAACCCCAAGGAAAACACTTTATTTTATTTTTTTATTATTTTCCATCTTTCCATCCTCCAAGGGCGAACGACTTGGGCACATGATAAAACATATTTTTGACCTCAAATGAAGTCATCCTCCACAAGGAAAATCATTATAAATTATTCTTATTTTTCCCAAGGGCATTTTCCATATTTTCTTCTATTTTTCATCCTCCAATTGGATTGCTCCACCTTAGGGCAAATTATTTTATTAGTGATGACCTCATCAAAATTACTACAAAAATATGTTAAGTCATCTTCCATGCTCATTTTGCCCTACAAAATTGGCTGTGTGAAAACTCACCAATTAGGTCATTCCCTAAGCCCTCCGACATAGCCTACGGGAATGGAAATAGGCTAGCCACTCCACTGAGTGATCACTCTGAAAATGGGGACATTACACTATTTTTTATTGTCTATTTGATGAGTCTATTTTTAGATTTCTTACCATGCGAGATATGTGACTTCTAAGTGTTAGTTTTTAATAATTTGTACTGCCATTCTAACTATCGGTTGCATGCTTTAGTTTTATTATTAATGGATAGGATAATTTAAGAAAGCTTGCATTCATGCAAGCAAGCTATCCCTAGAGTAGAAATTCAATTAACTTCTTTTATTCAATTTCCTGTTGTAAGAGTCAATGTGACTCAACAAGCCAGGATCCCTGCAATCAAGATAACTTTCCACACTATGAGAAAAGAGAATATGCAAAAACAATGGAGCAATATTCTATACACCAAACTTTATGAAATACAATAAGAGAGCCTTGTTTATAAAGGCAAGGATGAGAAACAAGGAGTTGTAGTCATGTGACAAGTGTCACATTCCTATCACATGTGACAACTAAAGGATAGGATGCCAACTAAATCATATGTGTAGGATAAGACAACTCACTACAACTAGAAATATCTAATAGACTCACTAAGTCAACTTAACATGTGAATTATGTGTGATGTGTGAATATTATTTAACTAATAAATAGTTAAATAATATGAATTATTCACAAGGGAAAATTAACTAAACTAGTTAAGAAAAACCCCTATTCACACCAACACCTACAATGCTTTGTAAACAATATAAATGTTTTTTTGCACTAAGTTGTAATGGTAGTTCTCATGCTTGCATATTGTTGAAATTGATATTCAGTGTTATTGTTAATCCAAAATTCTATATTCATTCAATAGAATTTATTAAGCCTATCTTGCTTTTAAATTACTATTGAATTGTTTTGTTATATGTGCTAAAGTAGATTAAATTGTTTCTACCAAATTTACAAGCTTTGTATTGCAGGTCTATTCGAAGTTGGAAATTGCGGTTTTATACCGGTTCCTTCAATTAATTTATTGAAGCATCATTCCTTCATGTTTAAATCTATTCAATCCTTGTGTACTTGCATTGTCCAATCTCTAATTTTAGCTAAACAATGCAAGCGTCTAGTTGTAGAATTTATTTTTAGTCAAAAATATAAAGATCATTTGCCTTAAGTTGAAGATCATATTACCCTTTTGCCTTGGGCAATTCTGAAAAAAAAAAAAAAAACTCTTAATTTTATTCAACATAAACATGAATCACCCTAGAAAACAATTGTAAAGATTGTAAATAGTAAATACATATTGTTCATATTAGGTTAGTTTTTGTATTACAAGAAGCTTGCCCTTCTAGTTTGAAAACCAATTCTGCCATACATCTATTCTATTTTGTGGTGCACTAAAAGGTGCGAATTAAAACACTAACAAAAAGGACAAATTAAAATGCTAACAACTTGCAAATAAGATTTTCACATATTGAATGGAAGCAAACTATCTAAACACAAACACAACTTCCTATTGGCTAAAATAGAGATCAATAATCCTCTACAAACAAGATTTGTAGGAATAACAACTTGGATAAAGAACAAACACATGCTTGCAAAAAATAAATTGTTAAGTCACATACAAAGCTACCACTTTATAAATAAATGACATCAATGCAAAGCATGACAAAGTTGCTCAGTTTCAATTTAATCAACAAAATTACAAACACAAGTAAACTAGCTTGAACAATAATTTTTGTAGCATAAGCATAGCATCAACTATCATCTAGAATTTATGGGTTACAAATGCCCAATCTTTAGGACTTTGAAATAATCTTAGTTTAATCCCAAAAAGCGAGCTTTAAAGTGAAATGCTTAAAGCTTGCTAAAAAGTTAGAAAGAAAAAAACTTAAAAACAAATCTGATTCTAAAGAAATAACATGGTCTAAAAATAGGCCCTCCTCTTCCTCCGAAAATAGAACATGACCGGAAAAGACTTCGAAAAGATGTTGAATCTTAACATGCATATAGAGAAAAACATTGAAATTTTAGTGCTTTAATACTGGCTTTTTGCTTTCATGGCTAATGGGTCTAATTGTGGCACTACTTTTCTTCATAGATAAGAGTTGTTTGATATTTTTGCCAACTTTAATGACTTGGTAGAGAAAAGTGATGGTTGTACAAAACCAAATGTGTGCTGCAGAGATACGTGATGGCATAACCATCATAGGAGAGCGCACGTAAAAACCCTTACCCAATCTCATCTGAATTTCTGATTTTCTGAATTGGTTTGTTTTGTTTGTTTGAGTGGAATTTTTTATGTTTCAATTTTTTAATGCATTTGCCATGTGATAATGCCAATATAGAACACTTCACAAATGAAATAAGAACAAATAATTGAACTGAAATAACAAATCAGAGGTCTGATATAGATTGGAACAGCAGGGTATTTTTATTCAAATTAAAGATTTGACTGGATTTCTATACAACATACCCGATTGATATTATGATGTTTATGAGTGCCAAACATACAATGAATAAGAGCTGATACACACTTCTGATGTAGGGCAGATTCTGATATAAATTTTCTGATGTTAAATTCACTGAACTAATCACCTTCAAATGCCACAAACCTCCTTCAAGGATGAAGCGATTGACTCCCAAGGTAGCCGCCAACCATTGGATGATGCTAGATGCCGAAATGAAGATAAATATGCCACCAAAAACCTGATCTGACCTATCTGATATGTCTGCAGAAGTCTGAAATGAAATTAGATTGCAAAAATGATGATGAACAATGCTCACGAACCCTCCTAATGAAGTGCTAGCCTTTGCAACATGAGGCGATTGGCCCTAGACATGAGAAACCATCATAAAAGCATCCAATCTGCATTATTTCATACACATAAATCCTTCCTCAAGCCAGCCGTACCATCTAGCATGGATGATCAAACCCTAGCGCCCATATCACACTAAATCCAAATTGATATTTGGCACAAATCTCATCAGTTTGGAATCAAACCCTCGCTGATATAAACCTGCAGAAAAAGATATCTCTTTGTAGCTCCAATATGATGCCAAAACCTGTAAATATGCTAAATAGTAAACCCCATATGGATTCACCTCTCAAGTGGGATTGAGTTTTCGTCCTCAGAAAATAGTTGAACCAATGTTGCAGCTCAAAGGAAAATATCCCAAATGCCAATGAAAAAATACACAATGATGAAAAAACCTCCCAAATGCCTTCTTTTATAACCCTCAAGTGGAGTGCCCAATTTTGCCATATTTTATAACAATTTCATGTCCACCGCCATAATAAAATATTATTTTATTTTATTTTCCCTTCTCCAAGTGGGGCGTCCAACTTTGCCATTAAAATATTGTTTTAGTTTGTCATTATATTATAGTTTCTTTTCTCCTTTTATAAAGTGACTTTCCAAATCTCCATGTTTAAGTTATTTTACCAACTTTCCAAATATCTAAGTCACTTTTGCAATACTTAATTGACTTTCCAAATATCTAAGTCAATTTTGCAACAATGGCTCAACAAATCATTCCCTTACCAAACGAATTAGCCTACAAGAATGGTGAATAGGCTAATCATCCACTGCTAGGTGATCATGCCGGAAATGGGGACATTACAATCCTCCCTTCCCGGGATTGCTTGCCCTCAAACAATCTCAAATCAAGATGCTATAAAATCTGCTCTCCTTCCTAAGTTGCATCCTCTAATGGCAAATCTCGCCATCTCACCAAATACTCCCTGATCACACTGTTCCTCAATCGTTGCTCCCTCATATCCAATATAGTGTCAGGTACCAAAATCAAACTACCCTCCTCATCCAATGGTGGAAGATCTGGAGGAGAAACAATATGTTGTCCAAGTGCCTTCTTGAGGCAAGATACATGAAAAACATTATGAATCCTACTATCTGTAGGAAACTCAAGCTCATATGCTGCCTCTCCAATTCTCCTCAAAATCCTGTAAGGGCCATGGAACTTGGGCTTGGGTTTTTCTGCACCACTATTCTTCAATGTAGACTGTCTATATGGCGAAAAATACAAAATCACCAACCTCAAAAGTCTTCTCTACTCTTTGTCTATCGGCATACACCTTCTGCTAATTCTGGGCATGCTGAATTTTATCCTTAAGTGCCTTAAGGATATCCTAACTATCCTGC
Source organism: Cunninghamia lanceolata (assembly GCA_027924645.1). NCBI lineage: Eukaryota > Viridiplantae > Streptophyta > Pinopsida > Cupressales > Cupressaceae > Cunninghamia > Cunninghamia lanceolata. The sequence continues at coordinate 3,755,054 of BSBN01000023.1, read as the reverse complement.
ATCAAATCCTTAGCTCTGGGAGCTTTGTTGTCATCAAAGGCCAAGTCTATAAAAGACAAAGCGTCATAACCATACAAGACCCTAAATGGTGACATGCCAATCGACATATGATAAGTGGTATTGTAACAATACTCGCCAAAATACAACCACCTAATCCAAGCTCGTTGTTGCCCCGCAACATAATTAAGTAGATATTTCACCCACTTATTCACAATCTCAGTCTGTCCATTTGTCTGAGGGTGGTAGCTAGTGCTCGAGGTCAACTCTGTACTGGCTAATCTGAATAGCTCCTGCCAAAACACACTGAGAAATCTGCTATCCCAATCACTAACAATAGTCTTAGGGAGTCCATGCAATCCAAACACCTCTCTAAAGAACAACTCTGCAACTTGAGGTGCCATGTAATCTGATGGAATCGCAAAGAAATGTGCATATTTTGTCAATCTATCAACTACCACAAATATGTAATCCCTGCCTTGGACTCTCGAAAGACCTGTGATAAAATCCACAGAAATACTCTCCCACTTCTGCTCTGCAATCGGCAATGGCTAAAACAAACCTGCTGGGAAAGTATGCTCTGACTTGTTCTGCTGACAAGTCATACACTCCCTAACATACCGCAAGACATCATCCTTGAGACCCTTCCATGAGAATCTCTCTCTGATTTGCCTCTATGTCTTAAAGAACTCTGAATGCCCTGCTAAAGGAGTATCATGGACAGCTCTCATAATCTTACTCTTCATTTTAGATTCAGGTACCAAATAGATCCTATCCTTATAATATATCACATCATCAATCAACTTGTACCTATCATCCTGAATCTTACCATCCATGAGCTCGCATGCAAATGTGTTTTTGGAATACTCAACCAAAAGTTGAGCCTTCCAATTAGCTGAAATCTCTGACATAGAGCAAAGAGTGGGTCTCCTAAAAAGTGCATTAGCAACAACATTCTTCTTGCCCTTCACATACTCAATATCAAAGTCAGAGGCCTGAATTTTGCTTACCCATTTTTGTTGCCGTTCATTCAAACCATTTTGCTCAAGAAAGTATTTCAAGCTGTTGTGGTCCGTCCTCACCACAAATTTCCCACCCACCAAGTATTGTCTAAACTTTGCCAACACATGCATGATGGCAAACATCTGCTTGTCGTAGATGGAATATAATCTCTCTGCATCCCTCAATTTTCTACTCTCATATGCTATGGGATGTCTATTCTGCATCAACACAGCCCCAACGCCCTCACCTAATGTATCATAACACAAAGGGTTACGTGAAATCTGGTAATGCCAACATAGGACAAGAACTCATCACCTCCTTGAGTCTATCAAATGTAGTCTGAGCCTCATCTGACCATCTGAATGCCCCCTTCTTAGTGAGATCTGCAAGAGGTGCTATCAATTGTGAAAAGCCCTTCACAAACCTCCTGTAGTAGCTGCATAACCCAAAGAAACCTCTCAAATCTAAAATGTTCCTCGGTGGTGGCCAATCCAAAATAGCCTACATCTCCTGGTGTACTCTAACTCCAACTCCAATCACGTACCAAATAGAGAATCTTTGTCAATCCAAACTCACATTTGGAAGCCTTAGCATATAGGGACTATGCCTCCATAATACCCACCACCTCATCAAGATGCCTAAGGTGATCCTCCCATGTCTTACCGTATATCAAGATGTCATCAAAGAATACCAATACAAACTTACGCAACTATTTATTAAAGATGTGATTCATGCATGACCAAAATGTAGCAAGAGCGTTAGTAAGACCAAATGGCATAACCAAGAACTCATAGTGCCCATAATGACATCAAAATGTTGTCTTATGAATATCCTTATCACGGACACGAATCTGATGATACCCTGAGCGAAGATCGATCTTGGAGAAGTAGACTGCCCCATGTAACTCATCAAGCAACTCATCGATCCTGGGTATAGGATACCTATTCTTGATTGTCTTCATGTTCAAGGCTCAATAGTCAATGCACATCCTCATGGTGCCATCCTTCTTCACCAAAACAACTAAAGAAGCAAAGGGACTGGAACTAGACCGAATATGTCCCATGTCCAACAACTCTCTTATCGTCATCTCAATCTCCTCCTTGAAGTGTCGTGGGTGACGATAAGGTGTAGTAATAACAGGCTTGGAGCCCTACTCTAACTCAATGACATGCTCAAACTGTAATGTCCCCTTTTGAGCTATTGTTGCAAAGTGACTTAGATATTTGAAAATTTGGAAAAATAACTTAAGCTTGGAAAATGGAAAGTCACTTTTCATGTATCTAACTACTTTTCCTTGGCAAAACGGAGTTGAATTATGATTTAAGAGTATTTTTGTGATATTTATGGTGAAGTCAAAAATAATAAAATAATTTGCCTTAGATATGAGTGACCCACTTGGAGAGTAGAAAAATAACAAAATAAGAAGAAAATGGAAATAATGCAAATGACAAATAAAAATAATACTTTATTTCTTAAAAAAATAATATATTTTGCCAAAAGGTGATCGCCCAAGTTTGAGATGGAAAAATAATAAGATAATATTATTTTATTCCTCTAAGTTGGCTGCCCAAGTAGAGGAAAAATGACGAAAAATATAATAAAATAATATTATATTTTGGAGGTGGACTTGAAAACAAAATTAATTGGAATGGAATTGGACACCCAACTTATGGGTTATAAAAAAGGTGTTTGGGAGTCATTTTGATCATATTGTGTAATGTCCCCTTCTCGCAAGCCCAATCTTTTGCAAGCTTGCACACAAATTCAACTTGCAAAAAGAGAAAGCATTAGTACATAATTCACTTTCATACAATAACCATTCATAAAATTCATATTCTTAACATTTCCAACTAGAATTAGAGTCATATACTCAAGTATATTAATATCATGTTCTTCATGTTAATCATGTCAATTCAATCTCTTTCTCATAGGGATGATGAGATAGGCATGAGTGGATCATCCGAGGCTTGATAGTTGATCTCTTTGACTCGAGTGGGCATAACCCTCACTTTAGTCAAAGACTTCACAATTCCTTAGACTCGAGTGGGAGTAACCCTCACTTTAGCCAAGGCCTTCATGTGTATTCAATTTCCTAGACTCGAGTGGGAATATTCCTCACTTTAGTCAGGCCTTCATGTCAATCCTTAGACTCGAGTGGGAGTAATCCTCACTTTAGTCAAGGTATTCATATTAATCCCTAGGTTTCCCTAGGACCTTCTCCTTAGGTGATCAGCCTAAGGCCTTCTCTTTCGGTTGTTAACCCAAAGCCTTCATATCAATCTCTCATGATGAGTCATCATCCTACTCATATCCTTATGCTTATAATATAATATCTTACTTCTATGATAACATTATCCATACTTGTTTCATTCTAAGTTATGGAGATTCCTTCTTCCTATTTAAGGATGTTATTTATTTCTATGTGTAATGTCTTTCTTTTCAAGCAGAATTGCTTTAGATTTCTAGATGCTAATATAATGATTCTCGACTCTATACTGTCCTATTTCGTCATAACAGAAATATATTTAAATATACTACTTGACTGTAATTTCTTAATAACAGTAACATTCTTAATATATCAGAGGCTTATTAAACATATAGATAACAAAGGTTTCTTTATACAGATCGATTAAAGAATGCAGGAAAATGATAACATTCGTATAATATACCTTTTGATATTTATATTGCCGTCTTGATTGATCTGAGCGCTTACAATTTAGGACTGGGTACCTTCGATTAGTATATGTTTTCTGGACTGAGCAGACAACTGGTATATATAGAATTAGATTTGTTGGCTTCTTATATATCTTGCTTGCTAATAGCAACAGTTATGATAATCTGCGATGAACAGATGGAGCCCGCTGAGGAGCGATGGATGCTATCAATCTATCTGTGATATAGGAGACAGATACGCCTTTTGTTGATGTTTTATGTTGCAGATGGAATGATATTCGATGATGATATCTTTAAATCTGAGAAGGAATAGAATTCAATTGGGGTGATTGCTTATTAATATCTCTTGATTGCAGCAGTATCTCTTCTGTATAATGATGCTTTAATGTCTTTACGGCAGATTAGAGGTATGTTCAATGGCTGGAAGCATATGTTTGGAAACTGGTAACTGTTTAATATTTTAATCTTGCAGATCGTATCTCTACACTTGTATATCCTTGATCGCTAACTGTGCCACGAACTTCTGCCTTGTTGAACGCTATCAATCAATATTCTAATGTGTTCGTTGTATGCCAATGGTCTTCCTTGGCGAATAGAATTTAATATCAGATTGTCTTTGAAGATCGGATGAATGCTTATAACATTTAATCTATCAATGTTCAATGTTGTTCCCCCTTTGCAAATGATTCCCATCGGCTTTAATATCTTTCGGATTGTATCTTTTGAGAGCTGCCATGTCTTTTGGGAGGATCGATGCCTCCTCAAAAATTATTACTAACTAATGTTGATCGGCCTCTTATGTAATCACATGATCATGACTTGCTTGATTACTCAATTTTAGTCTTATTCTTATTTTGTCGATATCCTTATTTTGTCTTTTCTTTTTAGCCTCAATTTTGTCTAAGTGTGGGAAGTAGATAGAGAGTCTTAGGATAGGAATGGATTATGAATGCTAATCTTTGTCAAATCAACTTCTTCTTTGTTCATATTGTGGATTGATTAGTTCTTTACTCTATCATTCCAATCTTTAATTGGAATGAAGTGATCAATTTGGAGGGGACATGACATATTGTGGAATTTGTCATTTGATTTGGAAATTTTCTCTTGAGCTACAACTTTGTTTCAGCAAGCTTCTAAGGACGAAAACCCTTAGAATTTAGTGGTTTGGACGAAAACCCACTCCACTTTGTGAGGTGAATCCATAGGGGGTTTACCACTGGACTTATTTGCAAGTTTTTGCATTTGTTTGGAGCTACAAAGGCATATCATTTCTGCAGGTTTATGACAGCTAGGGTTTGAAGGACAAATTGATATGATTGTGCCAAAATGTCAATTTGTTGTGATGAAGATTCAAGGATAAATGATTGCAAGTCTTTGGTGATGGTTTTGGCATTGAAATTTCATAACTTCATGGTGGAATTGATAGGGTTTTGAAGGCAGATCTGAATCATACCTTTGCTGGCCACTCAGGTTTCTAGAGCCATTGTCATCATTGAAAGTAATTTGCAGATCTGGGTGGTTGTAGAGGCAGTTTGCAGACTTGTTTGAGGAAGAAATACTCCTAGACGCATCACCTAGGGTTTCTAACACTCGTTGGAGGCTAGCGCTCATCATAGAGGATGAATCTTGGCACTTGTATGAAGATTTCAGTCATTGTTTGCATCAGAAATTTATATCAGACCAATCAGATTTGACAGATCGAAGCTTGGAGGTCATATCCACCATTCCATTGGCATCTAATATCCATCATTCAGCACATAGGGTTTGAGCGGCCACCTATAGGATCTAGCGCTAACCTTTGGAAGGGTTTTTTGTGGCATTTCAAGGAGCAGATTTCAAGCATTTGTTATATCAGAAAGTTGTATTAGATCTATCCCAAAAATCAAAGTTGTAATCAGCACTTGTTCATTGTTGGTTTGGCATGATTTGGCATTCCTATACACCATATCATTGATACTATCATCTGGGTATGTTATAAGTGCCTTGATATTCAAATCTTTAATTTGAATTGGCATTGTAAACTCTGTCCTAGTCTGATATGTTTGTAATCAGACCTGATATAGAGGAGAAATAAAACTTAATTGGTGTTGTCATTGTGTTGTTTAAGTATGTAAAGTATTTGGTTATGTTTCCTATGTTTTGGCATATGTATTTCAATTGAAAATCATCTAAAACAATCATCAAAAACCAAATACAAATTCAGAAAACAAAACTCAGTCCATTCACATGACAAGTGTTTGACGAAATGTCAAACCACTAAAAATCAGAAATTTAGGGTAGATTAGACAGGCGATCTTCCACAACCCACGATCAGGTGGTCTACCAGGAGGAATGTCTCCAAACATCACATTGTGCTTATCAAGCACTGACTGAATGTCTACATGATACTGTTGATTACTGGAAGAAGATTTGGAAGATACAAAACACTGGGCTGCCCATGCAACATCGCCATGCCTAAATAAGGTCTCCATCCTCCTCGCTGATACAACCCTATGTCCTCCATCTAATAATGCTCTCAACACAATCTTCTTCCCATCTGACATGAACTCTAGTTCCATCTTTTGTAAATCCTGGATATATCTACCAAGTGACTGTAACCACTGGATTCCCAAAACAATGTCAATCTCCCCAAGTCCTACCACATAGAAGTCATCAGTCAATGTATAATCACCCATCTAAATGTTGAGCTGTAAAACCTTTATAGTGCAACTCATGGTGAAACCATCTACAACTGTCACATTAAACCTGCAAACTCCTCTGCTTGTAATCCCCTCTTCACAACTAGGCCCTCATCAATGAAGTTGTGAATAGCTCCACTATCCACCAAGCAAGTGACTCGTTGTCCACTAAGGACTCCCTTCAACCCAAAGGGATGATATCTAGGCACTCCTGAAAGTGAAGCAATGGTAGCATGTGTTGAATCATCCGTGGTATTGGGCTCAAGCTCTAGCTGTGGTGGCTGCTCCGCATGATGATCATCACTATCCGAACTAGTATCCTGTATAGTCTCATTATCCACATCGGACATGACCTCTATAAGATGAGCCTTGCCTCCCCCAAGGCACCTGTGTCCTGGTTCCCATGGTTCTTTACAAGAAAAGCAAAGTTTCTTCCTCCTTAGTTTTTTTTTTGCATCTTGGTTCATCTAAGGTGGTGTGTACCTAGGCTGATTATAAATTTTTTGATTTGATTTAATGCCCTTAAAACTTTTCTTTTGTGGCTGAAATGTAGAAGGGGATGTCTCAAGATCAAGTGCTAGCTGAATTGCATCCTGTAGAGTACTAAGCTTAAAAGCCTTCACCAAACCCTTCAATCTATCACTCAAACCCTCTATAAATAGCATGGCAATTCTTTTTTTGTCATAGCAGGAACCATAACAACAACATTTTGGAACTCATTGATGTAGGAATCCACATTTCCATTTTGTTTCATTTGAGCCAACTCTCCATAGTAGACTTCCACATCCTTCCTACCAAACCTAGTAATGAGTTTGTTTGTAAACTCCTCATAAAAATGAATCATTGCATGGTTTTGTGTCACAAGTCCATGGTGCCACCAATCATATGCTACTCCCTCTAAATGCATGGTTGCAAATTGAATTGCATCCTTTTCCGGCATGGGTTTAAATGTCAATAATGTGCCAATTTGTGTATCCAAGCACAAGTTGTACTCTTACCAGTACCATCAAAATTAGGAAGAGGGAGTTTGTTCAGGGCTTGTAACGTGCCGAAGTAGGGTTTGAACCAAAATTTTGAATTTTGCCAATTTCACAATGAATGTCTATGACTGAAATCTGATTTCTACTTGCACACTTATTTTATAGCTATGCCAATCATATGAATTAACAAAATACAAATTGAAACCAATAGATGATGGCAGCCTTTCAATGAATTACAATCAAGGAATGCAGATTACAATGATAGCCATTGATACTTAGATCTTGTTGTTACATATCAGACTTGCTTTCTGTTTAAATCATAGAAGCAAAAATCGGTAAAAATTGTGATTTTTTTAAACGCCATGTTTGTCCATTTTTCCCCGAAAAATCGCGAGTTTTTAAAAAACCCCTGCAAATATTTTTTTCCTGGATAATTACGAAAAGATCTTGATTAATCACCCAGAAATCTTTGCAGGCGGCGGCGGATTTATCCTCCAACAGGCCATTAGTGTTTCGTCCCACAACATAACGCGAGTGAAATAGAAAATCTAAAAAGCTTGAAAAAATCATCTATATATATTAATATTAAATAATTTTAGGGTTTCGTCTATTAATAGGTTTTCAGCCCCGCAGGAAATGAACAGTGAGGAGAGAATTGGGACTGTAGCTTTATTCCTCGGTTTGGGGCCATCAACACAGTCTGGTTGACACCAATTGAAGGTAGAAGAGTACGGTCGAGAGACTCCAGACCGGCTCCAGACGTCTATTGATCGGAGAGGCAGAACTGAGGTTGGATTCCCCAAAGATCCGAAATATTATATTATTAATTATACTATTAATAGTTATAATTATAATATTAAAATATAATATTTATATTATTAATATATTTTATATATATATAATTAATCTATTCTAATATAATATTATTAATATTTATTATTCTATTATAATATTTATAATATTATAATATAATATTTATATCATTAATCTATTCTAATATAATATTATTAATATTTATTGTATTATTATAATATAATATTTATATCATATATATAGGACCCGTCCCCAAAATTTTTTTAAAAAAAGGTTTTCCTCTCTTTTTTGCTTATTTCTACGTTTTTTGCAAATCCGATTTTTTCACGATTTTTTGAAAAAATCTTATACTTTTGATTTGTCGATTTTTTCCCAAAACATTTTTTGTTGCTATGGTTTAAATACATCAATGCTATGGCCTTATGATAGCCCAAAATTACAATGCCAATTCGTTGTTATAAAACAGAGATAACAGTTGTTTTACATACCAAATTGATGTCGGAAATGATGATGTAATTAGCTAGACTGCTGTCACACAGATCTGATACTTTGGTTGTCTTCAAATGATGATGAATCGCTGATTCAAAGCTCACTACAGGCTGATCGCTGGTCTCCAACTAGTCGCTACCTCTGAGTATGAAGTCTGGCATGTTTTAGTGTTTATTCCACCTCCAAGGATGGGCGATGATGCATAAAATTCCAGTGAATCTCCTTAAGGGTGAAATCGCTACCTTCTTCCCACAACTATCTATCTACCAATAGTGGCGGTTGTGTAATGTCCCCATTTTTATGAGCATCAGTTTTCAGAGGATTAGCCTATTTCCTGACCCTCGTAGGCTAATGCAGATGGTTAGGGGGTCCTGGTTGGCAATTATCAGAGTGTTTCCTTCTCCGAAACTCGGTTTGGTTCAGGATTGGCCTTCGTTTGAGTCAGTTTCTCACACTTACTATTTATAGTAAGTCACATTATCAGTGGAGTCAATATTGCTATATTTAGTAAGGCCCCTGGACAGGTCTCGGATGCAGTGTTGATCCCAATTCTCAGTTCGCTTGGTGAAATAAGGTTTATTGTGCAAGTTATAATATTTAATTATTAATAAAGGTGACTTTATTAATAAATAAATCATTAAAGGCATATTATGAGAGCATGACCCTCAATTTAAGTGACTTAAAGTGCAATTAATTAATTATGTTTTGGAGGCCAGATATTAAAGCATTTGATAAAGTCAGGAAACATTTTATATTATTTAAAATGATATTAAATGTTCTTGAGATGGGTCGACCTCTTCTTGGAGAAGTATAAAAGCATCAACAAAAGCTATTTGCAAATCATTCCATCATATGCTTTTTGAAAACATTGAAGTTTGTGCTGTGCAAAGAAACCAGCTAGGGTATTCTGCCATTGTTAATCATTGAGAATGAAATCTCTCATTGCTATTGCATTCCTGAGGCTGTGAAATAACTACTGAAGGATTGCCTGAGAGTTGACTTCAATCAGAGGTCAATATTGAGCAAAACTGGAGAAGATTTTGATAGGGTTTGAAGGGTTTCATGGAGGAAATCATATATCTTGGTTGCTGTTCATATCTACAGCTGTGCATTCAAATCTGGGCCGTACCATACAGCAGGGGTTCCAAGGTATTTCAGTGGGTATTTTGGACAGTTTGCACTCACAGCTAAACCCCTGATGACAGCAAAGATAAATGGAGGATTTCATCTGATTTTTGGTTATAGATTGAAGAGTATTGTATGCTAGAAATACTCCCAGTTGGGCCGTACCCGCAACAGTTGCAAGAGGGGGTTTTAGTCCATAGTTTGTTCTTGTTTACAATGTCGTATGTGAGGTTGTGTATGAGCTGAAAGTCATGTTGTGGCAAAGACAAACATTTTAATATTCTATCAATCCATCCTCTTAAAGAATCAATGAGAATCAAAGTTATTGTTGTTGTTGCATTCATATCAGACATGTACTTTTCATAACAGCAAATTGGGTATGTAAAATATCTTCATACTTTGCCAATATGATTTTCTAGGTATTGATTGCTTAGATAATAGGAGATGTTATTTCAACTGGGTCTTTCATTATTTGGCCAAATAATGAATATTTTGGGAGATATTGAAATCCGGAATTTTCAGCCATTAACTCCCTATCTGATGTTCAGTTTTAAATAGAATAATATTATTGCAATATCTTCTTTTCGCATTATATTGTAGCAAGTGTCTAAAAAAACCCAAAGACAAACTAAACAGAAAGGCAAACATCCCGAGAATCAAATATCCTATCAGGGCGGGACAGTACAGTTGATTATTCATTCAACACTTGTTCATTTGGAGAGCTTTTGGCTTTGAAGAAGAAACCTAGGGTTTCGCTGTGATTTTCATTCTTGGCTGTGGAGAACCGAGATTCTTCATTGTTCTTGCTACCTGAGGGTGTGAAAGATCACTTGAACGTTGCATCCATTGGTGGCTTCAAACGAAGGTCAAATTCGTGCTTCATTGGAGAAGAATTTCATCAGTTTATTCAAGGGTTTACTTGCTGATCAGAAGTTGTTACCCCGGGTATGATCTCATTGTAAATTCAAGCAATAAATAATCTGAGATGATCATTTGATATATTTGCTTTCAACATTTTCCCTATTAGCATTTGTTTTGTAATTTTATGCATTTCCTGGTAAATTCTACAAAACCCCAAAAAAATAGACAAGGCAATTTTCAGTAGCGAATATCTCGACAGGGCAGGATATTACAAGTTGCAATATGAAATCGCTATCACCATAACAAATGCCAAGTATGATCCAAGGTGGCGGCGGCTATGTAGATCTGGGGTAAACAAATGTGGGAGACTCCTTTCCGATGCCACAGATTTGCTATAATGAAGCCTCTAAATGGTGTGCTCCAATCTAGATGTGAAAGATATGCAAATCGGAGCCTATGATAGGTATGACAGTCTTCAATGATATGCAACAATCTTTAATGTTTTCAACAAAATGCAATGAAAGATCTTCAATGAAATCCCTACTAAGGTCCCCGACCAAATTCGAATGATGCATCGATGAAGCTCAACAACTCTCCAATGAAGTGCAAATGCAAACTCCGTGTGAATCCACCTCAATGATGCAAATTGGGTTTTCATCCAATTCCACCGTAGCAATTGAAATGCCAAGCAAAATGCGAAAGTTTACAAAAGATTCATGATGTCAAAATGAGGCTCCAAAGCCTTCTTTTATACTTGGATCTCTGCCAATTCAAATTAAAGATTTCAATTTCAATCTCCCTCCTTTCAATTTGAAAACACCTTCATTATTGACTTCTCCAAGAAGGGTGCCCAAATCCAATGTATTATATTATTATTATTTTTTAATTTATTCCCTCTTCTCACTTGGGTGCACAAACTCCAAAATATTATTTTATTTTTATTTTTTCTCTTCCAAAGAGAGCGCCTAAATTAAATAATACTAAAATAATATTATTTAATTTAATTTTGTTTTTTCTTCTTGGCACTATAATTAAATAATAATAAAATATTATTATTTAATTGTCTTCATTTGATAATTAATGCAAAATTGCATTAATCCATTTCCAATCTTTGCCAGAATATTCTCTTGTTCTAATGGGTTAGCCCAAGGGAATGAGGATAGACTAACTCAGTCTTCCGCTTGGTGATCATGTCAAAAATGGGGACATGTCAGCTTGCTTGTACTCCTTGTGTTGCTTCTTTGGTCTTCTTTCCTGTTTGACTTTTTTCGTTTTTTTTAATTCATATATTGATTCAAAGTGATCTCATTCCTAACCTATGGTGGAAGTGTATGGTACTCATACTAGGTAACCATCACATCATCGGTTATGTGTGTCTCTTCCTCTTCTTTGGATGTTTCTTCTTCTCCCCTACACACAAATATAGGATGAACTGGCCTATCTGAAACACTAGGAGTAGCTCTACCTGCATTATAATTCCATGTATTGCTGTCCTCTCCTAGAGTAGGCTGATTTACCCTCATTTGTGACATTTGACCAATGGTTGTAAGTAATTGTTGTTGTGATTGCATGAAAGTCTGCATCATTTGCTGTTGTTGTTGGGCAATGGTATCAATATATTTTCAATGTTTCGCTGCTCATGTCTCCTAGGACTTTCATTACCAGCACCACCTCTATCCCAATCCATCTGAACTTGTCATGTACCTATAAAAAGATTGTCCTCTTCTTGGATCTCTTGTTGTTGACCTACTCTTCTTCTAAAATAGTCCCTGTTTGAACCTTATCCTGGCTGCATATGGTCAATTTAAACCCTCTAGGATGGCAGGATATTTAGCTCTGATACCACTATAAAAAACCCTTACCCAATCTGATCTGATTTTCTGAATTTCTGAATCGGTTTGTTTTGTTTGTTTGAGTGGGTTTTATGATGTTTCAGTTTTTGAATGCATTTGCCATGTGATAATGCCAATATAGAACACTTCGCAAATGAAATAACATCAAATAATTGAACTAAAATAACAATCAGAGGTCTGATATAGATTGGAACAGCAGGGTATTTTTATTCAAATTAAAGATTTTAATGGACTTCGATACAACAAAACCGATTGATATTATCATGTTTATGAGTGCCAAACATACAATGAATAGGAGCTGATACACACTTCTGATATAGGCCAGATCTGATATAAATTTTCTGATGTTAAATTGACTGAACTAACTACCTTCAAATGCCACGAACCTCCTTCAAGGATGAAGCAATTGACTCCCAAGGTAGCCGCCAACCATTGGATGATGACAGATGCCGAAATGAAGATAAATATGCCACCAAAAACCTGATCTGATCTATCCGATATGTCTGCAGAAGTCTGAAATAAAATCAGATTGCAAAAATGATGATGAACAATGCTCGCGAACCCTCATAATGAAGCGCTAGCCATTGCAACATAAGGCGATTAGCCCAAGGCATGAGAAACGATCATAAAAGCATCCAATCGAAATTATTTCATACACATAAATCCTTCTTCAAGCCAGCTATACCATCTAGCATGGATGATCAAACCCTAGTGCCCATATCACACCAAATCCAAATTAATATTTGGCACAAATCTCATCAATTTGGAATCAAACCCTCGCTGATATAAGCCTACAAAAAAAGATGTCTTTGTAGCTCCAATATGATGTAGAAACCTGTAAATATGCTCAATAGTAAACACCGTATGGATTCACCTCTCAAGTGGCATTAGGTTTTTGTCCAATCCACTAATTTCCCAAGGGTTTTCGTCTTCAGAAAATGGTTGAACCAATGTTGCAGCTCAAAGGAAAATATCCCAAATGCCAATGACAAAATACACAATGATGAAAAGACCTCCCAAATGCCTTCTCTTATAACCCTCATGTGGAGCGCCCAATTTTGCCATATTTTATAACAATTTCATGTCCACCGCCATAATAAAATATTATTTTATTTTATTTTCCCTTCTCCAAGTGTGATGTCCAACTTTGCTATTAAAATATTATTTTATTTTGTCACTATATTATAATTTTTCTTCTCTTATAAAGTGACTTTCCAAATCTCCATGTTTAAGTTACTTTACCGACTTTCCAAATATCTAAGTCACTTTTGCAATACCTAACTAACTTTCCAAATATCTAGGTCACTTTTGCAACAATGGCTCAACAAATCATTCCCTTACCAAACAAATTAGCCTATGGGAATGGTGAATAGGCTAATCCTCCACTGCTAGGTGATCATGCCGGAAAGGGAGGCATTACAACGCACAAGACATTTTAGCCACCTTTTCAACATGGGTGAAGATCTTTGGTGGCTTAGCCACTCCAAAAGTGCACCCAAGTTCATGAAGAAGAATTATAAAACACTTAACCCACTTTTGCATTAACAAGTAGAACTTTAGCTCACTCTCACCATTTTTAGCCTTTTTATGACTTGGGTAGAATTAATGTCACCTATACCACTTTCGGCAATGTTTTATGAACATAGGTGGAAGTCTTGATCACTCTTGCCCATAGTTTTAAAACTCGCCAAGACTCACCGGACTCGCGAGTCGACTCGGCACAGACTCACGAGTCGAGTCCTGGCAACTCCCTGGGTCTGGACTCGTGAGTCTCGACCCAGGACTCTCGGGTCGCCTGTTAGACGCCCAGCAAAGTAAAAGTTAGTTTTTTTTGGTTTTTTTTCATTTTAACACTAGTTGAAGCACAAAACAAGTCTGCATAGTGGATTAGAGGCTGGAGAAGAGGAGATTATGAGCTAAGGAGATCAAAATAAAGCCAGGTAAGTGATTTTAATTCTCTTTTTTTTGTTTTGTTTGATTGAAAATCGAAAAAATCTTCAAAAATAAGGGGAAATGCTGGCAATTTTTTTTTCATTTCCCTTCATAACGTATTTCCTAGGAGTTTTAGCTTGTTTTTGAATTCTATTTTTTTTCAAAATGATTGATTATCATTTTTTTGCTGATTTTTCTCAAAACCCTACTGATTTTTTTTTTTCATATTAAAACAGCAATGTCAACTTCAAGGCCATCAAGAAGAGACCCAGCATGGAAGTATGGAGTACAGGGAAATAAAAAGGGTGATGTCACTTGCACTGAATGTGGTAAATCGATGACGAGGAATCAATAGATTAAAATACCACATTGCCAAAATACTTGGACAAAATGTGGAGGTATGCCCTAAATCAACTTCGGAGATGGTTAGAGAGATGAAGGCCCTTCTTTCTAGTTTTGAGATGACAAAAGAAGAAAGGCAAAAAACAAAGGAAGCAATAGCAGCAGTGATGTCTCTGTCTCACACTTCTACGCCATCGGATCCAAGTCAAACTATCCGTCAAGCACATTCATCTTTTGGTGAGACTCCTGATGGTTCTTTTTCTACTGCTAGTTAGATGCCTCCTTCATCAGGACTGAATTACTTTATTCCACGCAATGTTCCAGGAGCACAACCTTCACTTGAAGGTACCGGTTGGAATAAAGAAAACATCATGAAGCTAGGATGGCAGCAACAAATTTTTGGTACTACAATAATTTACCTTTCAATGTGGCGAACAGCCCATATTGGGAAGGTTTGGTGAATGCATTGACAGTTGTAGGCAAGGGGTTTAAGACCCCAATAGCACACAGCTTGAGTGGGCCATTGCTAGAGGATGCAGTAAAAAATACACAACTTGTGGTTGAGGAACAAAAAAAATTTTGGAGGAGAAAAGGATGCAGCGTTTTATCAGATGGATGGACAGATGGACGGAATAGAACTCTCTTGAACTTCTTAGTGGCATCTAATGGTGGATTGGTGTTCCTGAAGTCTGTAGACGCCTCCCATGATGTAATGTCCCCTTTTAGGATATTCCTGATTTCTTTACTTACACACAATACTACCACTAGGAAGGGACATTAGAACTATTAAAGATCTCTCAATCAAGATAATATTTATCTATAATAGCATAATCCATATTCAGTTCAATTCATAACACAATTTAATATTGACTATGTTCAAGTCTTAATCCTTACTTCCTTTCTATTCCTCAACCTTGGATGGGGATTTACTTGTCTAGGGCGCAATGACACCACCTCATGGATTGGATTTATTCCACCTCTCCCTAACAACACCTCACCTCTCCTAAGTTTGTCGGTAATAAAAATATCTAAGTATTAACTTGGACATATTTGATATACTTCAACATACCCCTTGATCATATTTATCCATATCACATTATGTATTGGCTATGCTCAAGTCTCAATCCTCATTTCTCTTCTAAGCCTCAACCATGGATGGGGATTTACTTGTCTAGGGCACAATGACACCAACTCGATGGCCGGATTTACTCCACCTCTCCCTAACAACACTACGCTACTCACTCACTGGTTGGAGGCAATAGAAATAGATAGGCATTGAGTTTGACATGCCAAACTGTTGTAAATGCAATCTATATGTCATAGCAAACTTCATAATGCTTATATATACATGTGTAATGCTTATATATATATTTATTTATCATTGCTAATGCATTCATCACAATATATATATATATATATATATATATATATATTACTAAGATAATACTTACCTTGTAACCTTGAAACTCTTGAAGGTTTACGCTGCTGCAATTTAATATTTAGATTAGATTTTTCCAGAAATCAGAAATATTTCTGATTGTTATCCCCTTTTCCCTTGTTCTCCACCGATGCTGAATATCCTAGATGAAATTCACTCATTCCAAACTAAATACCCTTCCAAATAATGCGATCCATTAGGAGACACCTTTTTATATTCAAAAGTCATACCATTTCCTAATCACACCTTTTATTAATTAATAGTTTATATTGATCGTTGCATCTTTGTAATATGCACTGATTGCAGCCTCTCTTATTGTTTCTCATTATTAATCATTGGAACTTCATAAGCTCGATTTCTTATGAAATCGGCCTTCGTACTTTGCTTATTATATTTAATAATATTTAAAAATATATTTATAATAATATTTAATTATATTTATATATCAATATATATTTACATTTATATAATATAATATATATAATACTAATATTTAAATTATTAATATTAGCATTTATACTTATATTTGTTATTAATAAATATAATAATATAAATATATTATATTTTAATTATATTTAAATATTCATATAATAATATTATTTAATATTATTTATTAAATTATATATATATTAAATATATATAATGATTTCTATCATTCAAATTGATATTTTACAAAAGCAACTTCATCGTCTTTTAATATGATATTTAAATCTTTAATTGAAACAATGACTTAATATGGGGACATGACACATGAAGTCAAAAATGCTGAGACTTTGTGCAATTTATTAGATGGGGTGGTCCAGGAGGTTGGTGTTGAGAATGTTGTCCAAATTATCACGGACAACGCAGCGGCATATGTAGCTGCAGGTAGATTGCTTAGGGAGAGGCATCCTACAATTTCATGGAGTCCTTGTGCTGCACATTGCTTGGACTTGTTAGAGGACATTGGGAAGATTGGATGGGTGAAAAGTGTGGTTGAAGATGCTAAAAATGTCACCAAATTCCTCTACAACCATACTTGGGTCCTTTCTTTGATGAGACAACACACAAATGGCAAGGACCTTGTGCGACTAGGAGTGACACGATTTGCTAGTCACTTCCTCACATTACAAAGCATTCTTGGTGCCATTCCTCATCTCATACAAATGTTTGTGTCTGATACTTGGGTGCAGTCTCCATTTCACAGAAAACCTAAAGCAGTGAAGATTGTAAAAATTGTTTTTGATGACACATTCAAGAAAAATGCAGAGGAGTTGGTTAGGGTAAGTAACAAACACAAACATAAACTTTATAAGTTTATACAAGATACTTTGTTTGCTGTTTTTTTAGGGGTTAATTTTGTAATGATTTATAATTTGTTTTCATTTTTTTAGGTGACAGAACCTTTGGTAATCATTCTTCGTATGGTGGATGGAGAGGGCATGCCAATGGGTTTCATTTATGAGGCCATGGATAGGGCCAAAGAGGCCATTTCACATTACTGTAGCGGCAACAAGAAGAAATATGAAATCATTTGGCGCATCATTGATAGTAGATGGACAAACCAACTCCACCAGCGGATACATGCCTTGGCCTACTTCTTGAACCCAAAATTCTACTTCTCTGATTCACTTAAGGTTGATGAGGAGGTCGTGGCAGGTGTTATTACATGCATTGATAAGATGGCACCTGAACCTGAGTTGAGAGACAAGGTTCTTGATGAGTTGGAGGTGAGATTTGTTATATCTTATTTATGAATTTGGCAATGTTGAGTCGTTGACTATCTAGAAACATGCATTTTACATACATAGTAACTAATTTTCTATGTTTAATTTTATTTTATTTTTTATCTATTCCAGGTCTACAAGGGAGCGGAGGGGAGACTTTTTTCTTCATCTCAAGCAATTGATACGAGAGGAAAACAACAACCAGGTAAAAAATTTAGTTCCAAGAAAAAAAATAGAAAATTGATTCTTATATTTTTTTGCTTAATTCTTATATTTCTAAATGATTTTTTGTAGATTTATGGTGGGAGAATTATGGTGCTACCACGCCTAATCTTCAAAAGATAGCCATCCATATTTTGTCCCAGCCATGTAGTGCTTCTGGGTGTGAACGCAATTGGAGTTTATTTAGGAATATTCACACAAAGAAGAGAAATAGGTTGACCCAGCAGCAGCTCAATGATCTTGTCTTCGTCCGGTACAACCTTCGCCTTCGAACTAGAAAGGTGGAAGGCATTTCACATGAGTCCATCAACTTAGATGATATTGATCCATATGGTGAATGGACTACCAATGAACAAAATGATGATGATGTCCTCTTTACTGAAGAAGATCTTGCAGAATTGGAGAGAGGAGCAGCAATAGAAGCAAAAGCAGCAGAATTGGATGAAATGGAAGATGACGAAGACAATTTTGATCTTGAAGAACAAGAAACAATGTAGCACCTCCTAGTTCGAGGCCTCAAAAATTGAGTTACATTAGGAGAGGAAAGAGGAAGATGTAGATTTTATTTGGTTGTTTTTCTCATTTTGACATCATTATATGTAAACATTTATAAACTTATGATGCTGTTATACATTTGAAAGTTTGAAACTATGAGTATGAATCGTATGATTATGGTTCATGAATGATGAAATTTCAAATATTGAGTGTTTGAAGATCATATGACGTGTAATGTTTGAATTATGGCTCTTATGTTCTCTAAATGCATTAATTTCTTTTTGTTTTTTTGTAAAACTACAGTTTTCTTCTTTGCCAAGTCCTAGCCAAGTTTTTTGCCGAGTCCCGAGTCCGAGTCCTATTTTGGGCTGCCGAGTTTTCAAGCTACGCTCTTGCCCTCTTTTTGAAACATGGTGGAACTTTTGATCACTCATGCCACCTTTTGGAAACATGGCGGCAGTTTAGTATGGCTTTGCCATGTAAAAAGTGTGCCCTAATTCATTTAGGCAGAACTTTCATCGACTTACACTAATTTTTATGTCCAAGTGGAATTTTATGCCACATCAACCATGTTCTGAGTTTGGGCAGAAATATGACCCACTTATGCCATTTAAGTAGAGTTTTGGTGTGGCTAAAACACTACAAAAATGAGCCCATTTTATATTTGCCATCCTCTTATAATATGGACAGAATTTACCCTCACTTGTGCCAAGGTGGAGATATTGGCCACTTCAGCCATTTTGCCAAGTTTGGCAAAACTTATAGATGGTTGAGCCATCACAAATGTGTGCCAAGGAGGATATTGCATCACTTATTTCCATCCTTTTTAAGCTAGGCAGAATTTCCACTCACTTGAGCCAAGTTTTAGACCTTAGGTGAAAAAGCTATGGCCAAGCCAGTTCAAATGTGCACCTTCCATGCCTTAGTCAATTTCATACTTCTCATTCTTTGTCGATGTCACAAACAACTTTCAAACCTTATCATTATTGCATATCGAACAGCTGCAACCTTCATCAACCTCCAAAAGTCGTCAGTCAAAAAACAAACAATACAACACAACCACTTTGCAAACATTTACAAAGAAGACCATAATTTGAATTTGGTTAACACATATTGACAATCAATCATGACAACAAACAAGAAAAAGGTAAGTATGAACATGAGTTTCATAGGATGCAACACTGATTAATGTAGAAACCCTACAAAGCCTCGACACCCTAGCTGGAATCCTCCATGGTCAATATGGAAATCTGCAAACCCTTTGAAATTTGGAATAATGAAGAAGGATAGAGAAGAATGATGTATTTATGAGAAAAGACCATCTATTTCCAACTTGCTTTTTCCTCTTCAATCAAGCCCACAAATAGAACTACACTTTTCTTTTGTGTTGTTTAAACACCTGTCTATGGAGCATGCCTATAGACAAACCCAGACTTTGCTTTTTGTTCATGAATTTTGTTCATCCTTACAAGGGTCGATTAGATGTTCTGTATTCTTCAGTTTTTTTCATTGACGTATCTGAATGAGAACCTAATTTAAATTGCTGTTGAATCTTAAAATGTCCATTCAGTTGCAAAAATTCTGTGTGAAAGAAATCAAGAGAAAGTTTTCTGAAACACAAACTTAAGTTTTCTGAAACACAAACTTACACAGGATTTTCAGGCAGAAAGATAATTTGGGTTTTCATTTGATTCATATTTATAACCAAGGGTTAAAGCATGCATATGAACAAGCCAGATATTTACGTGAAATCAAAATTTACATTTAAGCTGATTTAAGGGGCAAAATGGGTTGGTTGACGCCGTGAGGGGATGGTATGGCAGTGCCGACAGTGAACATTATTTTCAACATCCTCTGCTAATGTTTATGCACATTTATGAGATACAACCTACTCTGAAATTGTGAAAATTTTGTCAAAGATAGAGTTTTGTTAGATATATATGTAATTTGTTCTTCAGTTCTATGATATTTTAGTTCTCAAATTTTTTAAAATTCAATTTCAAAAAAATGATAGGTTTTAATATGCTTTTATTTAGTATAATAGATTGGACTTTTTTTTAACTATATTGTATTTTGGTGGCCGTAAGATATGGCTGTTGAATGTTCTTATAATTGATGTAGATCTTCAATCAATTTCCCGAGCCATAAAACTTCCTGAGTTGTTTTTGATGAATCAATATACTCAATATCTATATTAGGTAAGGACACGGTAAATTGTTTTTACCTGCTCCAAAAAATTGGCACAGAACCCAATGAAAAACATATATCTTAATGCAGATTTTTAGTCATCCATATCAGTTGCATAATTTGGATCTGTATATCTTATTAATGTAGGATCCCTATCAAATTTTCAAATTTGTATTTAATTCCGAGTTGATATGTTCTTCAAACATATTACCATATTTTCTTTTCTCTCTTTCGATGATCAATATAAAGAGCTGCCATGTTCCTGGAAATAAACCCAATCACCTTCTTCAAATTCTTTCTCAAAACAATGTCAATCCACTTCTTGTTTAATTCTATTTCAGTAATTCCCCAATTTTTTATTAAAAAATTGAACTGATGAGATTGTTCTCGTAAAACACACATAGCAGAGCCTTTTGCTGAGAAGGAACAAGATTCTTGTGTTTCAGTGGTTATGATTGCATGACCAATCAAGCACAGTAAATGGTGACATTTTGGCAGATGTATAATATGCAGTATTATGTGCTAAATGTAACGATTTAAACCATTGATTTTATTCATCATAAGGAAAACATCAAAGATACCCCTCTAACACTAGTATATGAACCAACATATATCAACCATGTATACAGGTCAACAATTAAAGCAGTCATATCCCCAGTTTTGTAAACTGAATTCCCGGCCCCACACTAAAGATATTTAAAATATATATTTTGTAATTAGCAGCAGCAGCAGTAACAACAGTGACAACATCATCATTAGAACGGAAATAAAGAGGGTATTGTTATTGATAAGTACCTGGAAAAGAAGTTCTCCATCAACTGGTTGAGCTTCCTTTATCATAGAAAAGAATTCCTGTAAACAAAATTCCTAACCTGTCTCAATAATCAAAAGTGAATAATATTACAAGACACTCAACCATGAAATAGCAAGTGATCTATTAGTCAAAACCCATAATGAAGGACCTTGCATATAAGTTGTAAGAAGTTGTCCTCAGAAAACCAAGATTCATCTACAAATGGAAAGTTTCCTTGCTCATGGCCACTAGAATTTGTTTGAAACCCTTGCTTAAGTTGAAAGTAAACCACTTCAAGGAACTGCAAAATGAGGTACAGTGAACAAGATAAGAAACAAGGTAACTTTGATACAATCTTATTAACATTTACCAGTCACAATAAGATTGAGAAAGCAAGTACCTTCTAAGAATAAAATAAAGCAATTACAATCTATCTAGCAAGATGATTGATCATTGCACCATAAGCATCATAGTAATTTTATACTGAAGAAAGGAACTTCCATGAAGCAACTAGATCAAAAGCATTGCCATAGCCCATAAAGTTTTTGATTCTTCACTGGTAACCTACATCACAAAACTTGGAAAAGCCACCATCGCAATTTGGTTGTCTTAGTGCAACATAGAGCAGTTCTCATTAAATCAATTACATTTTTCCTTGACAAATATATCTTGGACCTTTAAAGTCCAAAAGGATTCAATCATTTGATGATATGACAACCCAAAGCTTAGTAGCTAGTGTTATACACTTACTTTCTTGTACCTGCAAATGGGTAGTGAAGACAACAATAAATATAAATTATCATGGAAACATTTAAGTATCTCTCACCAGAGCTATGTGGTGAGATTATTGGACCTCCCTCTAGACCGTAAAAGGAATAAACTCAGCATAACCAGGGATCAAACCCAATCATTGACAGGTGCTTGTTAATATTTGTTGTCACTAAACGCATATATCTGGAATTCCAACCAACTCATCATCTTGAGTATCCTTAACGTTCAATTGAATTTAAATTTTGAGCATAGGCACCAATCAACCAGTTAATCAGCATAAACAGTTTTATTCATCCAGTCCTAGGCTCTAGCACGCACTCATCTTAAAATTTCAAATGCACAAGAAGCAGCAATTGTCAGATCTAGGCAGTAGCCCGCTATTATTTTAGATTTTCAAAAGTCTAGACACTAGCCTTCTTCAACTGCTTGGACAAGAATCTCCATCCCTCTGGTCAAGGCACATTCCCTTTACTTGATCTATGAAAAGGTCTTATGATCTCATTAGATCTAAGTTACCGGGTTCTTTGGTATAAGGCCTCAGTCCAGTACCAGTCGGGAGCACATCCCGAAGTGGCGATTGGAGTGACGACAGGACTGGCCAGGGAATCCGAGACGGTAGGGTCATGCCCTAGCTGCTCCCAAGCGTGTATCTGAATTTTTTTTTAATTATAAATTTTCTTTTAAAAAACTAATAACTAATATATATATTATATATTATAAATTTATACATATATATATATATATATATATATATATATAGATATATATATATATATATATATATATATTTTATGAATAAGCACTACCAGTGGGGGTAGCCACTTTATATTAATATAAAACTTTCAAAAATACAATCTAAAAAAGACACTTTCAAAGAGAAATACATAACCTCAGCAACCTTGTGGTAGAGCTAGGGCAGATTTGTTGGTGGTCCAATGCAAAAGTTTCAGTACCGGATTCGAAATGAGAACGAAGGAACATATTGTGGGTAGATAAGTTCTTTTTTTTTCCTTTGCACCACAATCCAATTATCATTTGCATTCCCAGCAACAAAGGTCGTGCTAGAAGTGTATGAGGGAGAGGCAACTAATTTCTGAGACATCTGACCTCTCTGCCTATGAAGATAGTAAACCATGAGATTTTGAATTTCAAACAATGTCACACCCATCCTTGGAAAGAGAAGAAACACTATTGGATGTTGCATCATTAACATAAGTCCTCAGTTTAGGAGAGGGATCCCCAACATTGTTCTTTGTGGTTGCTGAGCTTAATTCAGGAATCCTCGGCCTTGGAGAGGGTTCCTTAATTGTCGTCTCCAATGGAAACAACTCCTGTGAAGGAGCACAATCCTCTTTCTCCACTGAATAATGTTGAGCTGAAGCATCTATCCACCATGAAGCAGGACTATCAAGCTTCTGCTTGGAACAATTCACAGCGAAGTGACCTATCCTAAAACCCCTGCACCAACGAAAAGGTAAGCCTTCATAATCCAAAATCTGAGTCCAACTTCAGTTAGAGGTTTTGAGAGTAATTTCAGTTGGGAGATTCCTTGAGAAGTCTAAATCAACCAAGATGCAAGCAAAGGTGGTGTGCAAAAAATCAGAGGAGCCTTCATCCACGGTCAGAAACTTCCCCAATTTATTACCAATTACTTCAAAACAAGAATCGAACCAAAATTGAAGCGGAAGGTTAGGAAGTCGGACCCAAGTAGGAATAATAGAGAAAGATTCAGAGATAGGATTAAAAGTTGGATGCCAAGGTTTCAGCATGAGCAAATGTTGGTCCAAACTCCATTGGTAGTCACAGAGGATTGTGTTTTTATCCTAAGCATTATCAAAAACCACAGTGAAAAAACCCCGAGTGCATGAGTAAATTTGAATATCTCCTTTCATGATAGGGCTCCAATTGTCCTTAATCCATTTATGAAGAGTAGCTAAACTAGGCCAGAATCTAACAAATCTGCCAATTAACCCGTTTTCTGCAAAGAACTTTTCATTCACAATAACTTCCACATTCACCCCTTCCTCAAATTCTATCAATGGAGATTCATCGGTGCTTTGCAAAGGCTTTTGAGAAACCTGCTTTTGAGCGTCTTTATATCCTTTGGGGTCCCAGGCCTTCCTTGGCTGCCCAACATCGATCTCGGAGGCTTGGAGCCCAAGGGATGCCGCACCCAACGTTGTCTTACTCTGTGAGTCGTCCCGTGACTGGAAGCAGTGGGAAACCTATGTATTAGCTTTGGCATTGCACACATCAGGGTTGCCCGACTTAACCCTGCACAATGAAGAACTTGCCTGCGGAGAGCGCTCCCTTAAATCCAACCGAAGACCATCCTTCATCTTTCCCTTTGCCCGACCCTCTACCACGAATATGCCATTTGAAACCCTAGTCTCGGGAGCAAACATGAGCGACGCCATATTATCACACTTATACATATATATTATTATATTATATATTATATATTATATATTATAAATTATATATACTATATTATTATATATTAATATATTATAAATTTATATATTATATATTATATTATATTATTATATCTTATATTAATAATTATACATTACAATAAATAATATTAAAATATATATACACATACAGTCGTACCTGTTGATGTTTGTTTTTGGACAAGTCAACAATTAGAGTGAAATACTAAGTATCTGACTCCCTCTTGAGCAAAGCCTCTCGAATGTTGAACAAAGTGATCAAACAAGATGACTCCAAGGTTCCTTTCTTATGATTTTGTAAGAGACAGCTTAGTGACTAAGTATGATTTTGCTGTTAAACACAAAGGGACTTACATTAGATCTTTCTTCTTTCATTCAGCTTATCTCTCCTTCAGTGTGGATGATTTATATACAAGGTTTCAATGATAAAAAAATGGAAAAAGGGCAAGGGTTTAAGAAACTATCTAAGGTCAATGAGGCAATGATGATGTATTGAACAGACAAACTCCTGAATTAAACCTAACTTCACTTCGCCAAGGGTGCCTACAACTACATGAAGTTGGTGCAATCTCCTAAGGGTACACGAAAGGTTTTCAAATTATGAAGGTTCATGTGAGCACCCATTAAACGGCGCAGCTCAAACAAGCATCCATAATTGAACTTATACAAATATGGCTCAGACTAGCTTTACACAACAATTCACCAGCGATGAATGTTAAAAGCATGAGCTAGGACTTGATCAAATATTCGATACATACATACATTACAACAACGAGCTTCTAATTTACTTCTAATCTACTTGAAACATCTCTTAATTCCATCAAAATAAAAGAAATCATGTTACTCCACAAGATAACACTTAACACCAAACAAGTAGCTCCAATGTCTTTGCATTAACCTTGAGAAATATTTATAACAATTTCAAATCCTCTCAGAGAATTTTCGAGAGTCTCTCCTATTCTACTCCTACTTACCTACAATCTAAATCTTATATCTTACAAATGAGGCAACAAAGCCTTTATATAGTGCCCAGAATACATTGAATGGCTAAGATCAATTTGATAGCCAAGGGCTCAGATCATGCCACCTCAGAGGTAGTTACAACAACTTGCTATTTTTAGCAAAAAAGAGAGAGGCAATGAAGGCACATTTTCCAATGTGATAAGGTAAGGCGAAAGCATTTAAAATATCTTCCACATAGGAATCCCTTTGGCTTTTTTAATTAAATGATACATTGAATGCATTAAATAATGCGGTTAATCAAAATTGAATGATGTGTACTCGCCACATAGATGCCAACTCAGCATACTTTGAAAATTGTATCATCTTTGTGTGCTGTATTCAATGTGATTGTTTGAACTTGTATGTTTAGGAATACATCTTATAGATCTTTGCCTTGTACATCTCCTTGCAACTGGATGTATGATACTTGTTGCTTCACTTGACTAACTTCATGATTCTTTCTTTTTCTTGTAGGTAGCTTGATATGATGATCTTCTTTGATGATTCTTCATAAAGAATGCAGTAGGAGAGTAGATGATGACAATACTTCCTTCATGTATTGGCGAAAGAGACTTTTCTTAGAATTGAAGATTTAGGAGTCTTGAAACTTGAAGTGGATGAATGCCTTTGGAAGTTTTAATTGATGAAGATGACGTGCTTCCTGACTTCTCAAAGAGACTTGAAGCTTGAAGAGTCTTCAAACTTGAAGTATGATCTTTCATGATGTCATTGATTTGAGATATAACTTGTTGTGACGTCTTGGAGCAGCTACCTCTTGAAGTGATGTTTCCTCGGGAGTGATTGCTTCCATCTTAAGCTTCTAGCATGAATGAATGTGGAAGGCTCCTTTAGAGTTGCTACATGATATCTCTTCCTTGAAGATGATCTTGACTTGAAGCTTGGATGGATAAATGCCTTGTCTTTTGACCATGATGCCACTTGATGAAGAGTTCCAACACAAGGATGATGAAAGATACCCTTGAAACAGCTACATGATGCCTTGCTCTTTTCTCATTCCTTGCTTGTCAAAGGTTCTTATCACTTGATCTTTAGATGATTCCTCCTTTTTGCTGCAACACAAGTAAAGAAACAACATCTATCCCCTTTCGATAACACATAATACATAAGAATCATTACAAGCATTTCTAATCTAAGCACATAAGTTAAGGACTTTGATGTCTAACTTGAATGATATGAAAACTTTATCTAGACTTCACACTAAGATGGCGTGCTGGTTGAGGTAAGTGAATTCCTCCTGGATTCCTCCTTGATAAGCCTCTAAAGTTAATGCAAAGTCATAAGGTAGCGCTTTAGACAAAGGTTTTAGTTTCTCCTAGAATTGATGCACTAGATAAGTCGCATTGGATAAGGATTTCGAAATCCTCTTGATTTTCTTCTTGTCTGGCGCACCGGTTGAGGGTTATGAATCCTTCTAGATTGGCGGATTAGATGAGGGTCTTTGAATCTTCTAGATTGGCGTACTAGTTCATACCTTTCGAATCCTCTTCCTCTAAGCGCTTTAGATCAAGTTTTGATTTCTTCTAGATTTCGCATTAGATAAGCATGTTGAAGTCTTCTTGAAACTAAACCTCTTTCGCATCAATTTGGTATCTCAACATCTCCTTGAAAGGGTGGCGCATTAGATAGAGAAAATGAATTCCTCATCAAAATCCTCTTCAAGTTGGCGTTTTTTTGAAATCTCTTACTTCCTTCCACCTTTGGCGCATTGGTTAAGCAGTTTGAATTCCTCTAGCTTTTGCAAAATGGATCAAGGTTTTGACAACTTAGATTGAGCGCTCCGGTTGACACCTTCGATTTCTTCTTCTTTGGATACATTGGTTGAAGGACAAAGGATCCTTTGAAGTGGCGCATTACTTGCCCACGTTGGAATCTTCATGACTTAGGCGCATTAGATGACCCATTTGAAATCTTCTAGGATTTAGTGTACTTGATTTATTTTTGAATTCCCCTACCTTCTTCCACCTTTAGCGCTTTGGATGAAGGCTTCGAAATCATCCTTAATGATGGCTCTTTGGATAAGAGCTTTGAAATCTTCTAAAATTGGCTCTAAGACTTGACCTTAGATTTTCTTTGAAGTGATCGCAATGGTTGAAGGTCTAAAATTTTTGCATTGGTTGAAGGATTAGAGATTCTCTAAAACCCTTAATGTGCAACAATCCCAACCAAAATCCCTCTTTCTCCTTAGGCGCGCTTGTTAGGCATTTTGAATTTCTTAAGTCTTGATTCAAGCGCTCTGGATGGATGTTTGAAAGTCTTCATTTTCCTTCACCACGATGTTTTAGTTTGGGCGCATCACTTAATTGATTGAAATCCTCAAGACTTAGCGCATTACTTCATCACATGAAAATCCTCAAGACTTAGCGCATTGGTTTAAGGTATTAAGATCCTCTGGAATCGCATCAATTGGCGCATTGGATGATGATTTGGAAATCCTCATCTTGTTTTGTAATTGAAAGCGCTTTTTTCATCATGCTTTTGCGCCAAGATTTTGCGCCACCTTAACACGCCGTCGCACTGGATCAGCTTTTTGAATCCTCTGGAGTAGTTGGTCATTTTCAGGGTCCTTGAGGTAAAGGTATATTGAAAAATATATTTAAGTATAAGTTGAGAGATACTTTAAATATTTTTCAATATACCTTTCAGAATGTTTGAGATAGGTCTCGAATCCACCGGATTTAACATGCAAAATCTAGAATTTGGAGGATTCACCAGATTTCAGACTTAGTCAATTTTTTAGGATTTTCAGGATTTCAGGCTACCAGACTTAGTCATTTTCAGGATCTCAAACATACTTCAGGATTGATCTCAATGTTCATTATCTGGATGGAATTCAATCAAGAGTCTTCATCACTGCAAGTTCATCCTCCAGATAAGACCTCCAGTTATAAAGAAAAATCTTCTAGGAGAGAGACTTATTGGATTGGCAGAGGAAATGAACCTCAGGCATCATCTAAAATCTCATGCAAAACATCAGAGCTCAAAGAAAAGGGGGTCCCCATTTGCAATGGGGCGATGTGTGATTTGGTCACAACAGTACCCAACCGTACTGAACCCAAGGAAAAAAATGTGTTGTACCGACATACAAGAACACCGTACCCGTACCCGACCCCGTACCAGAACCAACAACTTCGCATTAGATGTATTATGCAAGGAATGGCACTCCCAAGGCATTAATTATAGGGCCACCTTAACATGTGTGTGTGTGTCCATGCATGTGTGTCCTTAATTGTTTTATGGCACAAATTGTAAGCACTAGTACAAGATGCTCTACTACCATATAAGATTTGGCTATGGAGATAGCCATCTAAGATCAAGGATCTTCACTGAAAACAAGAAAAAAACCTAAAATGAGAGACTAATTCTATTCTATCAAAGGATCAAAAAATATAATGATGATAGACTGCATTCTAGATTAGATAGCTCAAATGAGAGCTACAAGTGGGTATATATATAGGATACACCACCAACAGATGTGAATGTACAACTACAACCAATATGGGATAAAAGAGATGTAGTCACATGTATGCACAAAATCTCCACCAAACTAGGAAAGTACAAGTCACATGATACAAATGCAACCTACCTAAGTTGATACCTACCTAAGCAAGTGTACCTTATCCTAGGTGCATATAATGCAATAAAATAATTAACTAAATGTAAGAAAATAAAATAATGCACCACCAGCAATGATGCTTTTGATCACTTTGAAATAAACTAAGCTACAAAAGGCTATTTTAGTCTCATTTAAATTATTAATGTTGAGAATTGTGTTTCAAGTTACCTAATGTAATGTCCTTTTTCTGGTCCATTCCAACATTCTTGGAAAGCTCCAAGATTCTTGGAGAATTCCATCATCCTTGGAGAATTGCAACTTCCGGTGGACAGAAGACCTATGCACTTAAGGTGTTGGTGGAGTTATCAGGAAAGTATAATTGGCCTATTTTAATGTTTTATGTAAACTTTCAAAATAATGTACGGAAAATAATTAAATAATTAACTTAAGTTGTCTTAAATTAACTTTATATTATTTTCTTAAAGGTAACTTATGTTAAGTTACTTATTTAAAAGAAGGGTGGCCTACATCATAAAGTGTATTTAAAAGAGGGCCAAAGGTGATAACACTAGACATGGGGTACAAAGTGATAACTTAAAAAGTAGTTTTAAAAGTGGGTCATAAAAGTGACGTTGAAAAAGGGAATTAAAAGTATTATCAAATTAAAAGATTCAAAAGTCGCTTTTTTTATTATTGAAGGGAAAAGTGAAAATAAATGAGATAATATTTGGTTACCCTAAAAGTTCCTATAAAAAAAAACAATTAGAACAGAAAGAGGCTATTGTTGAATTTGAGAAAACCCTTGTTTCAAAGATTGAACTTTGTTCATCTTCCTCTGCCTATGGACGAAAACCTTTTTAGCAAGATCACTTTCAAGGACAAAAACCCTCCTAGCTAATTAAGTAATTACATCCAGGGATTACCTATGTGCTTCATGATTTGGTTTCAAGGACAAAAACCCTCCTAACCAATTGAGTGATTTCATTGAGGAATCACCAATGAACTGAATATTTGCAATTTCCAGTTTCAGATTATTGTGGAACTATATTTCAGTGTTTGTGTGGATTTTTGGTGTGTTTCAATTGGATTGTTGAGATTTCATGAATTTATTTGCTTATGCAAATATAATTGCTATTTCTATGGAGTTTGTTGGTTGTACTAATCCTTGTTCAGGCCATACAATGTCACAAAGAGGCATCTGAATATGTGGAATGAATCGTTGTTTCAAGACAGCATTTTATAGTCTTTGACCTAGTCATACCATTGTACCAAGCTGTTGTACAATTCTGATTTGTATTGCAGCAGCGAGTAATGATTTATGGGGGGCATACAATTGCATTTTTGAGCTATTCAATTAAATTTTCAGTGATATTCAGCAGTTTTATATTCAATTCAGTCTACATCAACTTCCTATGTCAGGTTGCAGCCTTTAGAACAGCAAATTGTTTGCATCTTAACAGATTTCTAGTTAGGCCATACCATTGGCTTGACAATATTTTATATTTTTGTTTATTTCTAAACTAATGTTTGCTGCAGCAGTGATAATTTGCTGATTAGAATAATTTTTCAATGTGTTGTTGTTAGTGTTTTTAGAGATAATTCATCAATAGTTTCATATTTCATGTTTCTTGTAAATTTGGATGGTAGTACCGTCAGATAGCATTGCATTTCATAATTGTAAAGATCCTGGAAGGTTTACCACCAAATCCCCCTTGTATCTGCATTTCATTTCCAACATGTTTTGGCATTATTCAGGTCTACATTGTTATCAACCAATTTGGCTAGATCATATTTGTTGTAATCTACCAGTGGCTTTCTGCATACAAGCAAACTTGTCCGCCAAAGAGCTGTTGATTTGAGTCAACCCTACCACTTGTATACTCTAGCCGGCTCTGCCGCCTTTTAGCTTTCTAGCAGTGCATTCATCCAATTAGTGTGTTGTTAAAACACTGTATGCTCTCACCTTGCCCACATCAAAATTTGGGTGACCAAAATGTGCAAGGACTTGAAATTGCATTCTTCAAATATTTGTAAAACGTCAAAAAAATAGTTTGGGTTATGACAATGGTATCAGAACTGGTTATCTTGCCAACCTATTTCAGAAGCTAACAATTCGTTATAGATTATATCAGTTGCATGTTAGTGATCAGCACTTGCATTCTAGTGTTCAGTGTTTGCATGTTACTGTTCAGTGTTTGCATGTCAATTTCAGAAGTTGCATGTCAATGTTCAGTGATTGCATGTCAGTTTCAAAAGTTGCATGTTACTGATCAGCACTTGCATGTAAGTGTTCAGTAATTGCATGTCAGCCTCGACAGTTGCACTCTAGTGAATAGTGTTCAAATAGAAAAATCAATTATTTCTAGAAAGAAAAGAAGAAATCATGTGGGACAAAAATAAAACAGATTCCTTGATTAAATCTCTTAGACAAAGTCAAAATGAATTGGAAAGAACATTCCAAAATTTGTTTAGGGCAAATTTGAATCAAAACAAGAGTCCTCCAACAAATCACCGATCTATGATTGGTCCCACTCCCAATCGTTATCAACCAAGGTTCTTGCAGAAAGAAAAGCAACTGAAACCAAAACCTAAAGAATTTGTCAAGGAGCAAAAAGAATCATTCTTGAAGGAAGAAAATTCACGAGAAGTGGTTGTGAATCAAGAGTCCAAGAAAGCACTCCTAAAGGAAGATGAGCCAAAATTAAAAGACAGAGATTTGAGAAAGAGGCTCTATAGAGCAGGAAAGAAACTTGAGCTCCTACCTCAGTCAAAAAATGATCTACTCAACATTTTAAAGGAAATAGAAGTTTGTTTATCTATGATAGATCAGTTAGATTTTGAGACTATGCAATGGGTAGTGAATACATCAGTGACTTATTTGGTTAAGCCCAAGCTTATGAGACACCCAGATAAAGATGTGAGACATACGATTACCTCTTACATTGGTGAAATTACAAGAAAAAGATCCCCAGAAATTCCTTATAGCAGCAACATCATGAAGGAGAAATTTTAATTGATTGTGGAAAGTTTTCAAGGTTTAGATGAAATCAAAAGTCCCTTTGCTAAGAGGGTTACAATTCTGGAAACTGTTGCAAAAGTCAGATCTTGTGTTATTATGTTAGATATTGAATGTGATGATCTTATTCTTAAAATGTTTCAACATCTCTTTGCTACTGTCAGTAAGAATCTTGCAGAAAATGTTGTAATCTCTATGCAAATAATTATGACTTTGATTCTAAATGAGAGTGAGGATATTGTCGAACCACTCTTATCAGTTTTATTGGAAAATGTGAGGAAGGATAATCGGGAAGTTTCACCAGTTGTGCATGCACTGGCTAAAAATGTTGTTAAACAATGTGAGAAGAGGTTGAAGCCATACTTAACAGTAGAAGATGATAGCAACAATAAACTTTGAAGACAGAAATGTTGTTTCTCATGCAAAGAACCTGGGAGCCAAAACATAGAAGTCTTGGCAAAGGAAAGTTTCACTATGTGGAAGTAGTATCTGATAAAGAGTCAGAAATTTCAGGCAAAGAACTTGAAAAGAAGGTGGAACTAGATAAACCAAAACTACAAGAGAAGGATAAGGAAGCAATTGTGATAGATATTCTTGATCCACAACTTCAAGTTGAGGATAAGGAAGAAATTGTAGAACATGAGCTGAAGGAAGAAGAGATGTTAGCATCTGAACTACCAAAATTTGTTATGGAGCCTGAGCTTAAGGAAAAACACACAGCTACAAGAAATTGAAAGGAAGCAGACCTTGGGGGAATCTGCCATTCAGGTGGAAAGTATGGAATTTAATCAAAAAAAAGTTATCTTATTGACTTCTGAGTTTGCATATCAGCAAGAGAATTATGTTAATGGAGTCAAACAAATATCACTTGATGAATGCACAAGTGGAAAAAATATTCTTGTTCAAGATGCACCCATCAATCTCCCAAATATAGATTTTCAGAAAGATTTGGTTGTGAAGCATGCACTTGAGCAGAATGTTAATTTTAAGCATAGATGCATTACTCGCCAAAAACTCGCGAGTTTTTTCAAGAAACGAGTTTTCCAAGCAAAAACTCTCAAAAAAAAAACAAGAGTTTTTCACAAAAACTCGCGAGTCCGCAGAGAAGACTCGCCCGCGTGGGAAAAGGTCATTTCAGCGCGGTTTAAAGGGTCTTTTTGACTCATTTTTGTCATTCTACTTGCTCCAAACTAGAAAAAAACTCCTCCAAACCATTTTACACCTATTTGCAGCATTTGGCATTGATCGAACAAGATTTTGAGGCGGATTCGAATCAAATTTGAAAGGCAAATCAGATTTCCAGGTAAGTTTTTGTTTTTTTTCTTTCTCTTTCTTTTTTTGAAATTTCTTCTTCATTTTCGAAGCATCTAAGTTTAAAAAACATCATGAATGTAGTATAAATGGATTTGTATTGATCCAAACAAGATTTATATTCATAAAAACAAGATTCATCACTATTTTGTTTGCATTTTTTCATTTTTTTCACATTTTTTTCATTTTTTTTCATTTTTCTTCGTTCTTCTTATTTCAATCCAATTTTTTTTTTGTTTAAGTCTTAGATTAGTTTGCATTTTTAGTAATTTAGAGTAATTTGTTTATTTCTTCATTGTTTTCATATTTTTTCCAAACCCTAGTTAATTTTTTTTTTGTTGAATCCATGTTTTTTTGGAACAAAATGTTTAACTTTAGAATTTTACGTTAGTTTAAATTTAATCTATCAAGTAGAAATCTAATTTAGGTTGTTTTTTAATTTTCTATTAAAAAACTAACAACTTGTGCTTTCTCTTTGTATGTGCAGGTTAATTTATAATGGCAGATAGAGATGCTTCTGTATCCGGTTCAGCCTCAGGCCCTGTTGCATCATCATCATTTGTAGGCAAACGTCCTCCAGGAGCTAGAGATCCTGCGTGGAAATATGCTTATCTAGGACCGTACCCTGGCTCAGTTTTTTGCATCAAATGCCAAAACGTATACCGTGGAGGCATTAACCGCCTCAAATACCATCTTGCAGGCATCAGTCGTCGTGATGCGAAGGCCTGTACTAGAACCACGGAAGAAATAAAAAGGCAAATGAATGCTATACTTGCAGCCGCAGAAGAAAGAAAATTACAAAGGGAGAAGGCAAAGGCAGCCATGCAAGCATCCATAGCTTCTTCTCAAGGTGCTCCAGTCAACCTTGAGTCAGATGATGATGCACTTCAGGGCATAGTGGGCTCTCTTCGTGGTCCACATAACCGAAGGCAACCCACCACCACTGCGAGCCCTTCATCTACTTCTAGTAGAGCACCAGGATCAGCACCTACACGCACAGTAGATAGTTTTTTTTTGCCTAGAAACACACCTGGATCACAAACTTCCTTAGAGGCAACTGGGTGGAATAAGGAGGTGCATGAGCATGCATACATTGCTTGTGTCGATTTTTGGTATTTCAACAACATCCCTTTCAATGTGGCAAATTCTCCTTATTGGCATAATTTGGTTACTGCACTGACGGTTGCAGGAAAGGGCTTCAAGGCACCTTCTCGCACAGAATTGAGTGGGAGGTTAGTTAATTTAATGATAATCTTTTACGTTTTAAGTTTTTGATAAATTTATGTTCTTTAATTTATAGAAATTTATGATGAATTTAAGCTATTTTTTGTTTACAAACAAAATTTTTGTACTTAATTTCACTTTGTACTTGTAGGTTGCTTACAAATGCAAGGGATAGGGCAAGGGCAGTGGTGGAAGACCAAAGAAATGAATGGAAAAAATATGGCTGCTCTATTCTTTCCGATGGGTGGACGGATGGTAAAACCGCACCATCATTAATTTTTTGGTAGCTTGCAAGAATGAAGTGGTGTTCTTGAAATCAGTGGATGCCTCCAACATAGTGAAAAATGCAGAAAATTTGGCTAACATGTTGGAGCAAGTTTGCATGGAGGTTGGGATTGAAAATATTGTGCAAATAATTACTGACAATGCAGCAGCAGCATATGTGGCAGCTGGTAGAATCCTCCAAGAGAGACACCACACAATTTCTTGGACACCTTGTGCGGCACATGTCCTTGACCTTCTTTTGGAGGACATAAGCAAGCTTGATTGGGTCACACTGATTGTAGAGGATGCAAGGAGGATCACAAAATTTATCTACAATCACCCTTGGGTTCTTAACATGATGAGGGATTACACCCAAGGGAAAGAGTTGGTGAGATCCGGTGTGACAAGGTTTGCAACGGTTTTCTTAACGTTGCAAAGCATTCTTGGTGCATTGGGGGCTTTGAAACAAATGTTTGTGTGCCCAAAATGGACAGAATCATCTTATGCGAAGAAGCCAGAAGGAGACAAGGTTGCATGCATTATCTTTGACAAAGTATTTGTAGAAAGAGCTACAGAGATTGTGAAGGTAACTTTAAAACTTCGAATTTAAATTCAAATTGAATATTTATTTATTTTTAATATGTCTTTCATTGTAAATTAGTACCTTTAATCTTTTTGCATTTTTATATTGTAGGTGTCGGAGCCCTTGGTTAGAGTCCTCCGCTTGGTAGATGGGGATAAAACCCCAATGGGGTATCTTTATGAGGCCATGGATAGGGCCAAGGAAGCTATTAAAACTTATTATAAGGGGGACAGCCTCAAATTTGATCCCATATGGGAGATTATTGATAGGAGGTGGAACAATCAACTCCACCAACCCATCCATGCAGCAGGGTACTTTTTGAACCCCCGTTTCTTCCATTCAGGCACCTTCTCAGATCCTACTGGAGAGGTTATGGAGGGCCTCACTTCTTGCATTCAGAGGATGACACCCCAGGCTGAGGTGGCAGACCTCATTGTTGATGAATTGCAAGCTTATAGGGAAAGAAGGGGTAGGCTCTTTTCTTCAGACCTGGCTACACGAGCAATAAACAATCAGTCACCAGGTATAAAATTTCAAATTTACAAGTTACAAACTTACAAGTTACAACTATTGATAATTTGATATTTAATATGTTTTGAACTTTTCACTTTCCTTTCTAAGTTTCTAACTCTTCAATATTTTTTTTGCAGAGGTTTGGTGGACAAATTGGGGTGGAAATACCCCAAATCTCCAGAGATTTGCCCTCCGTGTCTTATGCCAACCATGTAGTTCATCCAATTGTGAGCGCAACTGGAGCTTATTTCAGGCCATCCACACAAAGAAGAGGAACAAGCTAGCTCAGAAACGCCTCAATGACCTTGTCTATGTGCAATATAATCTTCGGCTGCGCACAAGAAGGGTAGAGGAAATATCAGATGATCCAATTGATTTGGATGAGATAGATCCTTACAGTGATTGGACAGGGCAGGATGAGCAGCCTTCATTGTTTTCTGAGGATGAGATCTATGATTTGGAGAGACAGGCAATGGAGGAGGGGGCTGCCGCTGGAATCGATGGATTGGGATTCTCATTGGATGACATTGAGGATGAGGAGGATGAGGAGGATGAGGAGAGTCAGGAGACATTGCCACCAGGACCACTACCAGCATCTACATCCAGGATGGAGGTTGAGCCACGGTTTGTCATGCCGAGGAGGGAGGAGCCACAGCAGATTCCTAGGACTAGACCTAGTTCTACCACTCCCCTAGTTTTCAGTAGACTTGGGAAGGGGAAGGGGAAGAGGAAGATGTAGTATTTAGTATTTACTTTCAGTTTCAGTTTTACAAAAACAATTTGCTATTTCCATTTTGTTTCAGACTATCAGTATCAGCGCATTCCTCATGAGGATGCCATTTTGTATCCAATTTACTTTGAAATCAATCAAATACAATTAGACTCAGCTTGTTTCTCATTTATTGACTTGTTGGATGCATCTAATCATTGAATTTTGCAAAAAAAATGTGTTTTTAATGAAATTTAAACAATTTTTTAAGTTGCCGAGTTTTTTGCCGAGTTTTTGCGAGTTTTTTGCCGAGTTTTTGCCGAGTCAAATTTTTCAGGCTTGGCGGGTTTTTGCTTTTGGCGAGTTTTTCAACTATGATTTTAAGCTTGCTGAAAATTTCAAATCAGCAACTATTGATAAACACTTGGATTGTTCTGATGATGATAATTCAGTT
The DNA here is from genome assembly GCA_027924645.1 of Cunninghamia lanceolata. Lineage (NCBI taxonomy): Eukaryota > Viridiplantae > Streptophyta > Pinopsida > Cupressales > Cupressaceae > Cunninghamia > Cunninghamia lanceolata. Next base: position 3,717,594 of record BSBN01000023.1, on the reverse strand, counting down.
TATGAGGACATTTCAATTCAAGAAGATTGTCAGATTACCTTTCAGACAAATTCTATTGAAAGGTCATAGAAGTAGAGAATGCTGATAGTAGAGTTGATTCTAGCAGAAGTTTGATGTCATTGCATAAATTTGATTTGCTAAGGAACACAACTAGCCATTGGTTGAATGTTATGACTTCTTCAAATCCTTAAGGAAGACCTATTCAAGTATGCAACAAACACTAAAGCTTCACGCCAACATTTGAATGTGTTTCCAAGCTATAATGACCACCCTCAATTTTTTTCAAAAAAACACAATTTTGTTGACTACTATTGTGCAGCCATTTTGTCAAACACTTTGCTTTTAATTATTTCTGAATTTTTCTTGAGTATAGTTGAGATGAATAGCTTGTTTGACAAGTTTAGATATTATTCATCGACAAATTTGCCACCAAACACAACTATAAAATAAAGGTATAATATCAAACAGTTCGCAGCCTTAACAAATTAGAAATATGAATTTTAAACACCATACAATCTGCTGATATATTCTCAATGACACAAAGATATGGATAAACAAAAAATCCTGACCTTCAATACAGCTGTTATAATGTCTGGCATGCTGCTACAGCAGGTGCTTGAAGTTGTTGCTGGTCTAAATTCGATATTCCTGAGCATGCTGATCTGCTGTATCATTCTTTGAAGGCTGTCATAGTGTTACCTGTTTTAGATTCCCACCCTTATGCTTCAAACATCCTCTAGACTATGGGCGACTCACATAGAGTTTCAAATATTTGAAACCATGCTGTGCTTTCCCTCAAAATCTTCATGTCTCCCCTTATTACTCCCACGCACCTTGTATGAGCTCACGCGATATCATCAAGAAGGGATGCCCCTTCATCTATGGTCCACGCCACACCTCCCTTAAGGTAATACAGTGGGCCTAGAAGACATGTATCATAGGCCGTAAATAATATATTGAAGATTTGCATGAGGCGAGCAGTGGTAGGATAAAGATTTGCATGAGGCGAGCAGTGGTAGGATAAAGATTTGCATGAGGCGAGCAGTGGTAGGATAAATAATGGTTAAATCTCCCTTTTATCTGAGTTGCAATTTATGTAGGATTGGCAGAACTGCTAGGCACTGTAGATATAGGGTTAAAAACCCTTCATAAACTTCTTCCAAAAAATATAATAAAATATACCCAAATCTTCCAAAGGAATTCTTGTAAAATCACCAAATTTGTATTTGGATACAAATCCCAGAAATTTATCAAATGAATCCTCCATGCAAGCAAATTTCCCAATAAATTTGTCAAATAAACCCCTTTCGAATGCAAACCTTTAAATCTGAAAAATCTATAAATATCAGTGGTGATTCCTGAGTAGAATCACTCCAAGCTAACTAGGAATTATCTCTCAAATCCAAAGCTAGGAATCAAATGAGGGTTCTCATCCTCAAAAGATTAAAGGAGAACACACAAGTTCAATCTAGCAGCATAACCTTGCAAAAAATAAATCTTCCGTATACACAAATGAAAGCTCAAACCTCCTTTTATATTTTTCTCTTGGGAGGGAAAAAACATTAGAAATATTATTAAATAATCTCCATAGTAAGGACTTTTACAATAATATTAAAGAATCTCCATAGTCCCTCTTTTTTAGAAATTAAATAATATTATTTATTTTTTCCCACTCACTTGCTTAAAGCCACTTAAGAGGTCATAACACCACTTTATAATTATAACACTTAAGTTAATAACAAAATATTAACTATTAGAACTTAAGTGCATAATTACGACATTCCATCCCCGCTACAGAAAAACGCCACCACATCACCGGAAACTATAACTGGACATGCCACACCAAACGACAACTGGCACTCTCCAAAAATCCAAGAGTCCCCCTGCCACACCAATTACCCTTCGGGAACTCGGTGAATAGGCTACTGTCGCCAAACAGCCTAGGCCTCAAAAGGGGACATTACACAAGCTTATTAGTCTCAAGGTTTCCTTCTACATGTTTCATTTTCCATCAAGCTTTGTACCACCTTGCGGCCGACACAAATCATCCTAGATGCTAAGGCTCACTATATAAACACCATCCATTATCATTGGAAAGCAACATTTATGATAGATCAGATTTAGAGATCATAATTCAAGTTTTGTTCATAGAATTCAATGCCAGACTAAAAGCATTGTAATGCATATCAATTAAGAAGATTGAAATTCATGCATTGATTGTGCCTAAGTATCACTGAAGGCTAAGGCCTCATATTGTATGCCCTCATGGCAAAATGTGATACAATTTCTTGACTGTGAATCAAGAAAGATCATATTGTTGTTTATTCACTGCATCATTGAATTTTTTATATGTGGTTTTGTATTTGGCTACATGGTTGGATAATTCTTGGTTAGACCCTCTGGCCATCACTACATCAGATAGTATCAAAGCACGGTTTTTAATCCCAATGAAGAACATTAATGATTGAGAGTGATATCTTCAATATTGTATATCGGGGGGAAGGTATCAAGGAGGCTTTTCTTGTAAATAGATCATCGAATTTGAGACAATTTACAAATGAAGATTGTAAATAAAGTGTCGACTTTGAGGTAGTTTGCAAGGGAGTTGTGGTTGGATTGCCGAACCAAAGGCAAGTCGGTTGGTATTATTACATCTTATTATAGTATAGGTTAGATTAAATAATAAAATAATAATAGATTAGTTAATAGTTAGTAAATAAAATAAATGTTAGCTTTTGGGAAGTTATTCCCATAGGAGGTTATACACAGGAAAATTAAAGGCTTTATACAGCCAATGTAATGTGAATGAGATAGTATGTATGAAATATCGAAAATCAAATCAATCATACAAAATGACTTTATATATTATTCTATGATATCTTGTTGTGCAATAATGGTTTAATCCAATATCTTTGTGTGTGTTCCCCATTTCAATACGATATCAGAGCAAAAATGACAATGGGTTGTGAGAATAATGCCTGAATCGTTATTCTTATGAATCGAACTTGATAGCAGAAAGATCAATGACTGCAACGATAATTTTGTTTGCATTGATGACGAAGATATTGATTGTGCAGTGATCATGGTGTGAGTTATCAATGGAATGATCAACGAGCGCAAGTGTTGGCACCCTCAATTTATATCACCTACTCCCTCGCCTTCCATCTCTACATTTGACTTGTGCTCCACTTGTTAAGCTGCAATTCATTCATGAGATTATACATGTCTAACACGAGGAGAAAGTTTTTTGTTTTTATGGTGTTTTTCTTCCTATGATTGAGTCCAGTCTTCTTATTTTTAGAGGTTACCTACAATCAAATAAAATTAAAAAGGATATGAAAGGCGTGCATATTTACAACAAATATTTGAATTCTTTTTAATGTTTCCCAGCTATGTAAGGTGCAGTTTCATTCCAACATGGAAGGTGCAGTGGAATCATTACAAAATGGAGGACTAACTGCATGTGAAGAATTCCCAAGGCGCATGGAGGAACCTGGTGTGAAAGAGAAAAAGGCGTGAAGGTATAAAAATCTAATTATTGTGCAGTAATATGTGCAATGAATCACCAGTTATCTAATGATTCAGCAATAATGTGTGCAATGAATCATCAGTTAGTCAAAACTGAGGTGTAGAAGAGGCGCCATGCTGTTATAAACATTATAGTTGTGAACCGCCATCACTCTTAAGATAGAAATTTAGGGCATAGGCATGATAAGGTAAAAGTTTTTTGGCTTCAAATCTTCTTAGTGTTACATAAATCCTATGAAGTGTCATACAAGGTTTGGTTATATAAGAGAAACCTATATCTTTCACTTAATTAATACGAAGTAACACCACAATAGAGAGTTCGAAGTTGAATTTCTCTATGAGAATTTTTAGACAACTTGGAGAAATAGTCGAGGGCCATTTTATTAAAATTGAAATTGCATGTGATAAGGTTAATATGCTTTGCTTTTGGAGTTACAAGGATTATTTTGTTTACACTAATTATAAAAGGTGCATTTTCAGTGGAATCCCACACCTTGTTAATTTTATTTTTTATCATGGCTACACATATATCAAACATTGCTTGCAATCTTGGGGCTATCTATGCTACACCTAGCAAGGGTTTCAAGGCTCTCAAAGACTCATATGCAACATCTAATGACTAGAGTTTAAAAGAAGATCAAATTGGAGGTTGGAGGAGTTTTATCATCTCGAGCTAGCTTCTCACTCTAAGATGATACTTTGCATAAGAACCACCAGTTTCATTTTGAGTCCCTTCATGGAGCAAAAGGGGGCATGGCAGTTTTGTTTTGGTATGTGGATAGTTGAGGATGTCTCGATCCACATACTTGGTGAGTTGTACCTATGGATAGTTGAGTATGTCTCAATCCATAGCTTTGTAGGTTTATATTTGAGGATAATTGAGTTTGTCTCGATCCACAAAAGGAGGAATGTTACTGTGGATAATTAAGTCTCGATTCACAGTTGGTTGGTGTTTGTGGTACTGTGGATAGTTGAGTAAGTCTCAATTCACAGACAGTTGGTGTTTTTCTTGTGGATAATTGAGTTTGTCTCAATTCACAAGAGTGGTATACTTGTGAATAATTGAGTATGTCTCAATTCACAGGTATTTTGTAGGTTTGACAGTCAGGACATCCGCTGATGAGCTCAGTTTGGTGTGTCTTGGGTGAGCGATGAGATTTGGTGGAGATGCTTCGTCAAGTTTCTAGACAGATTGTTGTGTCAAGTACATGCAATGTTTCATCATTTGTTCGGATTGATGTAATTCGGGGGGGAGTTTGTATTATTACATCTTATTATAGTATAGGTTAGATTAAAAAATTAAATAATACTAGGTTATTTAATAGTTTTTTGGATGTTATTCCTGTTGACCACAATGAGATGCTGAGAGGGTGGGGTGAATCAGCATCTACTAAAATTTAATTAGTTGTTTACCAAACCAAACTGAATAACTTAGAGAACAGAAAGGAAATCATGCAACACACATAACACCAGTATTTTTACGTGGAAAACCATAAAACAGGGAAAAACAACGGTGAGGATTAGCTCACAATATATTATGCTCACTGCAATAGTATTACAACTTTGTTTTAGGGCTACAACCCAAGGAAGCTACAACTCCCCATATTTGTGCTTACAGCAATTACAACTTTGATTTAGGGCTACAACCTGTTGATGTTTGTTTTTAAAGAACACAACAATAGAGTAAAACTCTAAGTATCCCACTCTCTCGAGTAAAGTCTCTCAAAGGCTAAGCTATGTGATCCAGTGAGACAACTTCAAGGTTCCTTATTCGTGATTTGCATCGGATAGACTCAGTGATTTGATGTGATCTTGCTGATAATCACAAACGGACTTACGCAGACTTCTTCTTACTTCATTCAGCTTATTTCTCCTTTCAGTGTGGATGATATATGTACAATGCTTCAATAATAAAGAAAAGGAAAAAGATGAGGGTTCAGAGAAACTAATCTAAGGTCAATGAAGCAATGATGATGCAAGAATAGACAAACTCCTTAATCAACCTAACTCCACTTCGCCAAGGATGCCTACAATTACATGGAGTTGATGCAATCTCCTAAGGATAGCGAAAGGTTTTCAAATAATGAAAGCTCATATAAGCACCCATTGAACGGCGCAGCTCAAACAAGCATCCACAATCGAACTTAAGCAAATTGTAATGAAGCTCAGACTAGCTTTACACAACACTTCACCAACGATGAATGTCAAAAGCATGAGCTAGGAGTTGATCAAATATTCAATACAACATGTATTACATCAATAAGCTACTAATCTACTTAGAAACATCTCTTCATTTCATCAAAATACAAGAAACCATGTTATTCCACAAGCCAACATTTAATACCAAACAAACTCCAATGTCTTTGCATTAATCTTGAGAAATATTTACAACAATCTCCAAGTACTTTCAGAGAACTTCGAGAGTCTCTTCTACTCTATTCTACTGGCTGCCAGCCTACTAACTATTATCTCTTATATCTCTACAAATGAGGCAACAAGGCCTTTATATAGAGTCCCAGAATTACAATGAATGGCCTGGATCAACTCCAGTAGCCAAGGGCCAAGATTATGCCATCTCAGCAGGTAGTTACAACTTGCTATTTTTTGTATATAAGAGAGGCAATGAAGGCACGCTTTCCAAGAAGATAAGCAAGAAATGGAATCTTTTAGAGCATCTTCCACATGGGCATCCTCTTTGGCTTCTTGCTTGTTGAATGATGTGGCGAATTATGATTGGAAGAATAATGTGTACATGCCACGTAGGTGCCACCTCACCATATTCCCAAATTGCATCATCTGTGTGATGTCTTCAAACATGATTGCTTTGAACTTGTATGTTTGGGATATATCTTTGTTGACTTTGCCTTGTTCATTGTAAGTTGAATGTGTATGATACATGTTGCTCATTTGCTTAACTTTGTGACTCTTCTTCTCTCTTGACAGGATACAACTGATCTTCTTTGGATGCTCCTTTATGGCTAGTAGAGAGTAACGTAGATGATGATGCTTCATGGAGTAGGAGACTTTTTGGAGACTTGAAGATTGAGAGAACTGGAAGCTTTATGGATGAATGTCTTCGTTGATGCAGATGATTATGAAATGTTCCGGCATGATGATGGTAAAGTGATCCTTTGGAATGGCTATCTGCTATCTTCACTTTACTCCTTGCATGAAGGTGATTCAGGCGCTTGCTCCGCAGATGACTCCATAGTCCAGTCCACGCTCCTGCAACACAACAAAGAAACAACATTAATCACTTTATAATATAAAGAAGTCACTTTTAAACACTTATTAACCCTCTGCAAGCTTAGGCGCACATCTTGGTGTACAGGGAGGCTAAAGTGCGCCTAGCTTGACTTAGCTTGTTTTCATGATCTCAAACTCATATTGATGATTACAATGTTCAACTTTAACAAAGTGAGGTCCTTCATCCTTGATTCGTGCCTTTCACAAGGCTAGGCACCAGTTGAGGGTTGCTCAGGTGCAAAAGTGCGTCTAGATCCAAGATGAGTGAATTAGCACCTAGACTTTAGGGTCATTTACTTGTCAAATTTTCCCTGTCCAAAGTACTTCAAGGATCAATTTCTTGTAGGGCGCCATGGTTTGAAGAGAATTTGTCGAAGGCGCAAAATTAGGGTTGAAATGATGCCAAGTTGCGCCTAGGCCTTCTTTATGCAATTTTCACTAAGTTAGCACCTTCAATTAGTTTCCAAGTGAACCCTGTTCATAGACAATGATGATTCTTACCCTAGGTGCAAATTTGGTGTTGTTCAAGTGCAAATTTGCGCCCAAGTTACTTTGCTTGTTCTTTCTTGCAAAATTTTAATGTCTAAGGCATTTTGAAAGTCAACACTTCACTCTTTATGCAGGAAATCTTGGTCATGTTCTCACAAACTTAGGCATTTTCTACGTTTGAAACCCTAATTAAAATCTTGAAGTCACTACTTGTCTATGTTGCAGTGCTATTCCTCTCAAAAGACTCGACAATTTGGCAATGCTATGGACTCACACACCAATGACTCATCATGACATAATCTTAAGACATCATCCAAAACTCAATGCAAACCACTAGAGCTCAAACAAAGGGGGTCCCCATTTGCAATGGGGCGATGTGTGATTAGGTAACAACATCTAGCATCAACCCGAATAAATGTTCCTGAACATTTCAAAGATAGACTCAATCCAGACTTAGAACCTTCCGACACTCTACTTATCAACCAGTTAGACGACGAACTCGAAAAGAAAAAGAAGCATAGATTGGATCAAGACACTACATCTCCTGATGGGTGATTAAAAATTGATTTCAATTAAAACAGTTTCTTAAGTGATCCAAAGATAAACAAAAGTCAAGTTTCAACATTTCCATGTACACCCACACATCAAATCAAATAAACACAACTACCTAATCAAAGAATCAAAACCAATTGCCAGCGCGACTATACATATTTCGAGGATTCAAGTGCATGTACTTGTGTTCAGTCCCATCCCTTAGAAACAAGAATCATCTAAGCTCACTTGTCTCAAGCTAGGTAAATGCATCGAAAGCCGATGAACGGACATATATACGGATGAAATGGTAAATGATGGTATGCAATGGCGTTGCACGGAATAATGATGGAATGGGTATGATATGGAAATGGAAATGAAATGAAATGAAACGGAGAGGAGTAAAATGAGACAGAGTGTCTCTACACATGATGCCTATTTACCAGGTTTTCATCATGGTACTTATCCAACGCACCACCATAGGTGGTTTTCACTTGTGGACGAAAGATTTCTCTTTACTATTTTTTTTTCTCTCTTTTTTTTTTATTTTTTTTATTGTTTTATTTTTTTTGAAATAGGATGACCATTACACACGGTGCCTATTTGCCAAGTTTTCACCATGGTAACAAATAGAAAGAACTCCAGAGTCTGCAATCAACACGATGGTCCATACAAAACCATGTCAAGTCACTATACTTACTAATGTTGGCAGGAAATGACAAAATGGCACAGAAAGAGTGGATTATCGTGTGGATTATAGTAGTGAAAACAGATGATATACGTAATGGAACGAACGGAGTGAAACAATAAATCAACGTTTGTTCATATTGACCTAACTTCGAAGCTTGCAAGTGGAGGCGAAATGAATAAAGGGACGGGAACGGTGATTAGTGAACGGGTGAAGTGGTAACTTCATAACCCACACGAACTTAGAATGTTCTTGCTTAGATTTTATTTCGTGGGATGAAGTAACATAAATGGAATATGATGGAAATGAAACGTGATGAGGTGAATGGGAATGGATCCTTCGAATGCAGAAGCCGCTTTAGATTTGACTTCTTGAAACTTAAATACCCAGGCTTTTGCCTTTTCTTTTGGAAATATGGAATGACATAGCTTTTGAATATGCTTTGCTCTAATTTCTGGCATTTGTGCTTTTAAGCATAAAGATCTTTATGATTTTCAGGAATTTCTTTACTTGGTGGGTAAAAGCATCCGAATATTTATTTGGTGGAACTATGGGATGGGTGGAAGGATTGCAAGCTTCTCATTTAGACGACACTTACATTTATTGATTATGATTAGGAAATGGGTAAATGGATAAAGAAATATGGCAATGTGGTTTAAGAAGGGGAAAAGACAGATGACGAAAAGTATGGATTGCCACATGCTTTTAGAATTTGCATGGTAACGAAGATGGAGTGAACATATATGATAAGTGGATGATGGAAAGTAAGAGAGTTACGCGGAATAAAATACCAACATCTTGACCTTGCTTTCTATGTAGTGGCTAAGGTCATATAAATGGATATTGACATGGATGAACTCCAAAAGATTTTCTTCAAAGGACTCATATATGTACCATGATAATGGGCAACTAGACTGTGCATGGATATAGACTCGATTTCATTATTACATGGAGAATGGTAAAATGGATGAAGGCTTTTATTACTTTCATGTGGGGGTGATAAGTGGAATGAAATGGATGGAAGTATGCAAAGATGCTTGTAATCTAGCGGAATGGAACCATGAACCACCTTGAGACTTCAACTTGAGCCAAGCTCACAAAGACTTTCCTAGAAACTTCAGGATCATTAAGATATGTAAGATATAAAACCTCAAATACTTCAAGCAATACTGAACAATTGACTCATCTCCCAAGAACAAGCAGTCATGCTATCCGACACTAGTGATGGGATCCACGGGAAATCCATCAATCATGACCCAAGTTTCTAAAAGGAATACATAAGAATTCATAAAATTTAGTTTTAGCATTTTAAAACATTATAATCAGAAGATAATAAGGTCAAGACACAATATGTGATTAGTTTCCAAGTCAAGTCCAAAGTCTAACAAGATGATAAATTGAAAGAAAAACATCTTCAAACTCTAAGACTTTTAAGAATTGATGTCTAAGAAATGAACTAACATGTCATCACGAATTGAAACTAGAATGTGTGTTTAAGATAACATCACCTTCTTACAAATAGGAAACCCAACACAACAAACCAACTAAACTAAGCAAACAACAAAAAACGAATGACTAATCTCTAAAAGAAAAACAAACCACTAAGCTAAGGAAAACAAACAACAAGCAAGCAACATGAAAGCAAACTATTCTAAGAAAACCAGCACTTATGTTAAATGACCTCAAGGGAGCAAATCTACTCTAGGACGCAACATGAAATGAAAACCTTATTCTAACATGGCTATGTACAAGCAACAGAGGGATGCAACCCAGGACACTGAGTATATACATGCCCTAGCATGGTTTTTCAGTATGACCAGTAACAGTAATGCAACAGTGACAGTCCTCAACTGAGCAAATTCATCCTTGAACTCAGATCATTGACCCTTCAAGTGACAAACCTCAAACGTAGGAAAAAAATTCGACGGTATTATGATCAATTGAGGATTCTCATTAGGACCATGATTTATCCAAATGCAGGTTGTTCTACCCAAACCTCCATAATCAAAATCATATTCAATGCGTTCAATATGTTCGAAATCATTATCAATATAATTATAAGTGCTACCAATGCTATCAATTAGAAGTTCATGATGTGCAAATTCAAAATTCTTCCAATCAATAGAAGGGAAAGATACAACCTGATGCTCACTGTTTTCAATGAGACATGGCCTACCAAGCAAACGATCATACTCTATACATCCGTCAGGAGGTCGCCATTGATGGTTGATGAGCCTCTCATCCTCTTCGTATTGCATGATCTCGTCATCCAACTCCTTTGTGATCTCCCGCAATAGTGTCAACAACCTCTTGATCTCGGCATCCATAGCAGCAGCATACTCTTCAATCGTCATTCTCTCCTTTGGCTTGTTCTCTTCTCGTATAATGATAGAAGCGTCAAGCGTCAACCCAAATTGCTCTTGTCTACTCATGGGCTCTTCATCGGCATACTCTTGAATAATGTCTTCTAAATTCTTCTAGAAATGCTTCTCATTCATGATCTTCTAACAATGTTTTTTGTACTTCTTGTAGCTCGTTCTTAAGGATCTCTTGATGTAATGTAGATGCATACTCCTCAGGAAACTTATCTTCATCAAATTCCGGTTCCTGCCACAAGCTCGAGCTTCTTTCTTTCTCAATTGCCGCTTCAAGTGATCTAACATCTTTTAAACCTTGTTTACAATCCTCTAATGCTTTTGATAACCTTTGTCTGAATGCTTCTATCTCTTCAAGATTGATAAACTCGTATTCGTATTCCTTCTTACTTGTACATTGCTTATCAAGGTTCCTCGTAGTAGGGCCTTCTTCCTCAACAGGTACACCAACTTCTACTTCCTACATGGCGTGATGAATTGCTTCCCAACATTTCTCACAAGTGTATTCCAAATGATCTATATCAAGCACCCTACACCAATTTCTAGAATGCAATTTATCATCTACACTTAAATCCTTGTTATTCTTTAATTGCTTCTTGATTTTCTCTTTTTGCTTCTTGAATGCTTCGCCATCGACAGGAGTATTAGGATCTATCTTTGAAAATGCTACCGGCTCATGTACTTGTAAGAATGAAATTTTCCTTTGCACAGCTAAGTCCATCCTTGACAAGAATGTTATACAATCTGCTTCTCTATGATCATTTGTATTATGAATACAACATCTATACTTGCACTCGAAATCTTTCAAACTATTGCCACCAAGACGCTCATTCAAAGACCACCATAGTTGGAGAACAATTGGAGTTAAATTTCCAGGATCATACCCAACAACTTGCTGCATATTCAAACTTGCATCCAAGATTGAGAAATCCATCTTCCAATTTTTTTGTATTTTTTGATTTTTTTCTTTTTTTTGCTTTTTGAAAATTTCTACTTTTTTTTGTATTTTTGAGATAAGAGATCTTGAAATCTTGAATCTTTCCTTCAAAGCTCACTTCAAACTTCCATCCACTACTCGGAGTATCTGGTTGCTCTACTTGAAATGCAGAATGTCCACGTTCATGCCCTCCTTCTAGGGCCAAAAATGTTGAAGTACTTTGGACATGGAAAATTTGACAAGGAAATGACCCTAAAGTCTACGCGCCAATTCACTCATCTTGGATCTATGCGCACTTTTGCACCTGAGCAACCCTCAACTGACGCCTAGCCTTGTGAAAAGCACGAATCAAGGATGAAGGACCTCACTTTGTTAAAGTTGAACATTGTAATAATCAATATGAGTTTGAGAGCATGAAAACAAGCTAAGTCAAGCTAGGCACAGTTTAGCCTCCCTATACACCAAGATGTGCACCTAAAGCTTGCAAAGGGTTAACAAGTGTTTAAAAGTGATTTCTTTATATTATAAAGTGATTAATGTTGTTTCTTTGTTGTGTTGTAGGAGCATGGACTGGACTATGGAGTCATCTGAGGAGCAAGCGCCTGAATCACTTTCATGCAAGGAGTAAAGTGAAGATAGCAGATAGCCATTCCAAAGGATCACTTCACCATCATCATGCTGGAACATTTCATTATCATCTGCATAAACGAAGACATTCATACATAAAGCTTCAAGTTCTCTCAATCTTCAAGTCTCCTCCACGAAGCATCATCATCATCTACGTTACTCTCTACTAGCCATAAAGGAGCATCCAAAGAACATCAGTTGTATTCTGTCAAGAGAGAAGAAGAGTCAAAGTTAAGCAAATGAGTAACATGTATCATACACATTCAACTTACAATGAACAAGGCAAAGTCAACAAAGATACATCGCAAACATACAAGTTCAAAGCAATCATGTTCGAAGACATCACACAGATGATGCAATTTCGGAATATGCTGAAGTGGCACCTACATGGCATGTACACATTATTCATCCAATCATAATTCGCCACATCATTCAACAAGCAAGAAGCCAAAGAGGGCGCCCATGTGGAAGATGCTCTAAAAGATTCTATTTCATCCTTATCTTCTTGGAAAGTGTGCCTTCATTGCCTCTCTTATGTACTAAAAATAGCAAGTTGTTGTAACTACCTACTGAGATGGTATAATCTGGGCCCTTGGCTACTTGAGTTGATCCAGGCCATTCATTGTAATTCTGGGACTCTATATAAAGGACTTGTTGCCTCATTTGTAAAGATATAAGAGATAATAGTTAGTAGGTAGGCATCCAGTAGAATAGAGTAGAAGAGACTCTCAAAGTTCTCTGAAAGTACTTGGAGATTGTTGTAAATATTTCTCAAAATTAATGCAAAGACATTGGAGTTTGTTTGGTGTTAAGTGTTGTCTTGTAGAATAACATGGTTTCTTGTATCTTCATGAAATGAAGAGATGTTTCTAAGTAGATTAGTAGCTCATTGATGTAATAAATGTTGTATTGAATATTTGATCAACTCCTAGCTCATGCTTTTGGCATTCATCGTTGGTGAAGTGTTGTGTAAAGCTAGTCTGAGCTTCATTACAATTTGCTTAAGTTCGATTGTGGATGCTTGTTTGAGCTGCGTCGTTCAATGGGTGCTTATATGAGCTTTCATGATTGGAAAACCTTTCGCTATCCTTAGGAGATTGCACCAACTCCATGTAGTTGTAGGCATCCTTGGCGAAGTGGAGTTAGGTTGATTAAGGAGTTTGTCTATTCTTGCATCATCATTGCTTCATTGACCTTAGATTAGTTTCTCTGAACCCTCATCTTTTTCCTTTGCTTTATTATTGAAGCATTGTACATATATCATCCACACTGAAAAGAGAAATAAGTTGAATGAAGTAAGAAGTCTGCGTAAGTCCCTTTGTGATCATCAGCAAGATCACATCAAATCACTGAGTCTATCCAATGCAAATCACAAATAAGGAACCTTGAAGTTGTCTCACTAGATCACATAGCTTAGCCTTTGAGAGACTTTACTCAAGAGAGAGTGGGATACTTAGTGTTTTACTCTATTGTTGTGTTGTCTAAAATCAATCATCAACACAACCCAACGAAGCTACTACTCCCTAAGTACTTTGCTCACTGCAATGGATTTACAAGTATAGTAACTACATGGAGTGTTGCAAAGAGAACATCTGATTTATGTTGATAATGTAGTCTTCTATTTCTTGCTCAACACATGTCCTCAAACTGATTCTACACACTTCATATCTTTCATTTTACTCTTCTTATCTTCGCATACCCTTCCTTTTTTCTCACAAATGAACTTGATCTTCTATAAATATACTCCGCAACACTTCAAAACACTGATTAGATTGGCATCGCAATCAACATTGAATGAAACGTGTAGCTCTTCACAAGTCATCATCCATACATACAATATGATAAGAAAAACTTGTTGCGGACCTTAGAAGTTCATAAGGGGGATCAAAACATATCTTTCCATACCTTCCAGTGTTACGGAAACTAATTAGGATCCTCCGCACATATCATAAACTTAAACAATCGCCTCAAGCTACTCAGGACTACTCATTGTCTGTCTTCATACTGTCGGGGAGAAGCCAAAAATTCTATGCAGACCAAGAATTCAATCATACATGATCTCACCAACATTCATACACCTTATTGAAGAAGTAACATATCAAACTATACATCTGCAAAACAGAAAACATGACTATTGCCGAAAACAAGGCATTCTGGACCACACGTAATACTTCACATCTCAAGACATGATGTTGCGATGCAATACAAGGCCTAAAACATTTTAGGGATGACCTAAAACATCATCATATGTTCCTCGTTAGATCCACACACCTTTATCTATCGATTTTGGAGGAAGTCAAGAGTTTGACATGGATAATTAAGAGTCCAGAGCACAGTTATACTCAAACTTTACTTGCAGACATAACTACTTGATGTGGTACTGAAAAATGAAATTTGTCTTCATGCGGATCATACCTGATATATCTTGGACCATATGATACCTCCGCACAAGCTCTAATGGCTGATCTATACATGTTTCATCCTCTGCAAAACTCAAACCTGTGCAAATGGGCTCCAGAACAATCTGCATTCCTTTTGTTTAAGTGATGGTCGATACTCTGTCCCTTGTAACTTTTTATGTTGATGATGTACGGACTTGAAAACTTGGATTTATCATTTCAATACCTAAATAAAGCTATCTTCAAAACCACAAGATCAAATCTTACACTACGAAGGAATGCAGACCACAACAAGATCACTCTGCCTTAGGATGTGCATTGTGAATGCCTTAGTCGGATTTCTGCTTCTTGTCATTAAGTGAGGTACACCCAACTGATTAGATATGCATGTGGGGATACTGGAATCATGCAAGAACATAAGTGATTACCACAGCATCATGCTCACACACCAATCTAATCATCTTACCATACTTAGACTGTTTCCTCTTCTCCCGGACTGGTTTGCCTTAACCATACTGACTCTTCCTCTATACAAGTTTGTCTATACATTTCCATATGCCATGTTGACATCAATGTATACCATGTTGGCATCAATGACAATACATATTCCCAACAATCTCCCCTTTGTTATTGATGGCAACATATACTCCCCTTTGACATCAAGGACAAAGGGATTGATATCCTTTGCTTGTCTTAATTCAAAACTGTATAGACTTCCCCTTACAAAATGATTTCTATACTGTACTCCCCTAAGATGAAGATTTCTCCAAAAAGATGTTATGTTCATGGTGTACCACTACTATCTTCCGCAATACTATGTATACCAAAAATTGTTTTATTTACATTGCTCTTACAACTCACTTGGATGGTATGATAGCTTTGCAAATTACCTTGAGTTGTTGAAGAGTTGCAGTCCAGTTGACACATTCTAAGGCTAGCATATGATTCTGACATTCACACTCCATGCATATCTCCTCAGCTTCCTCTATGTTGCTTGGGGATTTCATCTTTTGATCTACCTTTTCTACTTCCCCTAGCAGACCAGACAGTGAGGCAAGTCTCAGGTTCACTGCCTCTCTCAACTAACCAAATTGTTTCTTCAAGTTTTCTCTTTGGTCCTACAGTTGAGATAATTGTGCATGAAGGTTCTCTACTTGTGCCCTAGTTGCACCAATCTTATCCTTTGACAAGTCATAAACTTCGGCCAACTTATATATTTGTGACTCAATGGAGTCCATCTGAGCTTTGATGTTCTTTGTGGAACTTGACCATTTCAGGCAAAACAGATATAAAGTTGTGGCCTCATCAATGCAAACTTAGAATTTCTTCAGCTTCTCTTTAAGTTTGTTATGTACCTTGCCACATTTGTCAATCATCTCAACCATTCTCTTGTCACTCATTCTTCTTGCTTCCTCTTTTTCTACCTTCTGCTCTATGCGGGTGGAGTGATCCTTAAAGGAGTCCATTAGCAACTTGAGCTTTTCCTCCAGATGCAGTGAGGGATCAATGGTTACCTCTGGTAACCCTTCTTGTACCAGTTTTACAGCATCCTCTATAGCACTGATTTCTTCAGATTTTCTTGTAAAAATTCTTCTCTTGTTGAGGCATGTAGTATATCACCTAGCTGCAATTTGTGTAAAGGAGAGTGTCATGTCCCTATAATGATTTATAATTGAATCGTTTATTTAAATAATAAGTTAGCCTTATATAAACTAAATATATAATATATTTATTTAAAATATATTATTAATATGTATTAGTTAATAAATAATATTATTAATTTAATATAATTTAAATATTATAAATATATGAAATATATATTTAATTAACTAGATATATTATAAATATAAATATTTTAATATAATATTTATGCAGATAATTAATAAGATATATTATTATATATATAAATAAATATTACGAAGAGTCTTACCAATTAAAGGTACAAAGTAAAGTAATTTGGAATGAGGCAAAGTAATACGGTTTAACAAAAGGTCAAATTCAAAATAAAATCATACAAAGATAAAAGTGTAATAAGACAAAAACATTATCCCACCATATTATATGATTGTGAATAAAAAATAAATAAAAGAGCTCCCATACTTAATAACAAATGTATTTATTGATACTATATATAAATAATGTACTTTAAAAAGATCAAGGGGAGGCCGAAAGAGGATATTTATAAGTGCAGAGATTAAGTTGATTGACACCAGCGATCACATTAATAAATAATATATTATAAATATATCTAATAATATAAATACAAATATTATTATTATTATCTTACATTGTAATATAAATTATATAATATAAATCATATATCATTTCTTATGATATAAATGATGTAATATGAATAAATAATATATCATTTATTATAATGATATAATATAAATACAAATAATATAAATAAACATCTTTTAACTTATCCTCTTATGATAAGCGAGTTACGTATGGGTAGAACTAGTTTTACCATAAAAAAGAATTAATATAAAAATTATAAGAGGGTAGTATGTCTTTTACCACCAAGCATAATAAAAGACGTGCCTCTTCGAACATATCCCTTGAAAGGGAAATAAATAAAGGTTGTGAGATAGAAGGAAAACATCATCGGAAGATATCATAAATTAATAAATAGAGATATGTATATCAGCAGCAAATGGGAAGAAAAGAAAATTTGAAACAACAATAAGAGAATACAAGGAAAGATAGACTCAGTAGTTCAAAACAACCAATATAAATCAAGAGCTCCATAATAAATCAAATCTGCACAAAAAAAAAAGAATAAAGAGGTAAATAAAGTTTCAGCAGGTAAGTATATTTAACATGCTTATCTTATAATTATTAAATGTAAGATTTGTAAGTATGTATATTTAATTTATGTTTAGTATAAAGATTAATTAAGGCCTTAGGGTAAAACCTAAGGAGAAGGCTTTAGGGTAAAGCCTAAAGATTAATGAAGGCCTTAGGGTAAAACCTAAGGAGAAGGCTTTAGGGTAAAACCTAAAGATTAATGACAGCATTAGGATAAAACCTAAAGATTAATAAAGGCATGAATTCCTAAGGATAGATACGAGACTTCCTTATTAACCACCTAACACTAAGAAGGTGGGGTAGATAGTTACGGTAGGTATGGATCATTCCATGGGAACGGGCCTTGATTGACGAATCAAGGATATTACTATGGACCTTCGATTTAAGTATCGAAGGAATGGGCCTTAGTTGACAAACTAAGGAATACTATTAATGGACCCATCAGATTGAGATGACATCACCTACCTAACGAATCTTCTCTCACAAGGTGGAAGGTGAGGTTAATAAGAGGCCTAAGATTATCTCACCCAAGGAGAATCATGATGTATGGAAAAATGGATTTATGAAATGGCAAATAGTATATGGTTATGATTATAATTATCATCAAGATTAAAAGGAAATGAAAAATGGAATACTAATGTTCTCTTTTGGTAGGTTGAAATTGTTTGCAAGGTTGTGAAAATTTTGGCTTGCTAGAAGGGGACATTACAGAGAGATGCTTGTCAAGTCAATCTGTCCTTCATTGGTTGGAACCTGAAGCAGTTGAGTGACAAATGGTTGAAATTGCAGTTGCATATCTAATAGGTCTTTGAGTGATTCTGTATCTAATGCATTTTGACCTATGTCATCCATTCCTTCTGATTGCTCTCCCTCTTCAGTTTCTCCCTTATCCTTTTCATCATTTTGTTCCTCATCATTCTCTTTCTTTTCTTCCTGATCCTTCTTGGAATTATCTTCTTTCCTCTCTTCTACATCCCCTGTATTCTCCGAAGGGGGAGAATCATGTCTTGCATCAGGATTGACTATAGGAGACCCACTTTGTTCTGCAAGAGTGTCCGGACGAGGTGGATTTGTTTTGTCTTGGCCCTCTGTAATTGGTGCTCCAGTATCCTCAGGAGGAGCAATCTCCTCATTCTTTTTAAGCTTGTCACTGCCTTACCCATTGCCTTCAGAGGCAGATTGATCAAATGTATCTTCAATGATTCCACTGTCAATTTTCATTTCCTTGAGAACTTCAACAATTTTCTTAAGTGTCTCCTTTTCCAATTTCCTTATCTCTTCCTTATTCCTTGACATCAAAGTATTTAGCCTTCTCTTAGTTCTAAATTCCTTTGTTAGAATTTTAGAAACTTTACTCTGTCTTCCTTGGAGAAGGTGGGACAAGTCTTTTCAATTTCTCTTTTCTTTACCTTAGCTTCTTCACTCAAAGCATCATTTCTCCTTTTAGTAAGGATATCACCAAGGATTTTAGGTAGTTGGTCTATTGTTGCTTCTTCAAGGGTAGATTTATCATTGGAAGGCCTTTCATCATAAATACTTGCAACTTCCTTTAGGGCACCATACTCTGTAATTGCATTCACAGTTGCCTCAAGTTGCAAAGGAGCAAAGTCAAGTTTCTTACTCCTTTTTGCTTTTCCTTTTCCTTTCTCCTTTGAAGTCTCTTCTTTTTTAATTTCTTCTCTGGTTCTTTTCTTCCTTGTCAAAGACTCAACCTCTTCTTCCTTTTCTTCTTCTTCTTCAATGTCTTCAACATTAACTGGATTTATCTTGCCTCTTTTACCCTGACTCTTCTGTCTAGGCATTTTCTTCTCAGTGGTCTAGGATTTCACAAGAATCTATGTGGTACCTCTCTTGGTAGGCAATGAAGATCCAGAGAGGACAGAGGCAGAGATTGTGGCTGAAGTTGATCTGCTTGTTCTCCTTGGCAGTTGTGCAAAGGAAATGGCTTGCACTTCTTCTACAGAGCTTTCATGGTAATTAAGTATCTTTTCCAAGTCAGCATTCATCTTCTTTGCTTTGGATTTTATCTTTTCTGCTTTCTCCTCTGCATCCTTTTTCACAGATTTGTTGATGATTTCATCTTATGTCCCAAATCTTTCAGTGGAGGGATCTTTAGGTTTGTTAAGCAACATATCAGCATATCCTACCAAGTCAAACTCTGAAACCTCATAAGGTAGAGTTGTAATCCAGAAGGTCCTAGGCTCAACAGCATCCATGTAACAGTTATCTTTATCTACCATAAAAGTTATGTCATTTTTGTATTTTTCCACCACCTTGGCTGGAATTCTTTCTCTTGATTGCATCTCTTCCTAAAATGTTTTGAAAAATCCCCAACATGCACTACTGCAAAGTTTATGATCCGGAAAGCTTCTCATGAAGTCTTTGATTTCATGAGCAACAAGGTTGTCTGATTTCCAAACCATTCCTTTCATTGCAGGTAACTCATTCAAAAAGTAAAACATGAGGCATATAATGAGAGATCCATATCAGAACTTGTATTTGGATTCCTTTGTTCTATTTAAATTGTCCATCAACTGTTGCCGCAGAAGCTCACAGAGTCTTTTCCCTCTTTAACCATTTGATATGCAATATATATTGCAGTTGTTGTGGCTAAGTTCTCCCTGTTGGTGTGGTATATCTTGTATGCAATATTCATGGTTGCATATCGGACCCCCAAGTCCTCAATGTCATTCACAGTCAAAGTCCTTTTGTCAGTTTGGCTCCGGTGAGTCTCATCACTTCTTCATTCTTGACAGACTTCAGGATAGGCACTAGTTTGGAGGAGCATAAACCAGTTACTGCCTTTATAGCTTCCTTGGCGATCATGTGTGGTCGATCCAAACAGAATAAATCCTCGTGAATCCGACTTAGGGCTATTCTCACCTAAGAATCATCATATCGAAAGTTTGGAAAACCCTTCCAGATGTCAAGATTCTTGGTAGCAATGTTTGCAAATTTTGGTTTTAACTTAAAATCATCTCCCAACAAGTTATCATCCCTGAATTGTTCAAGTTTGAGATGATCATATTCATCTATTGGCGAATGAATATATATGCAAACATCTTCAATATGTATCACATTAGCTGGAACATGTGAGAAGGCACCACTTTCATCTATTACAGTGGACTTAAAAGGATCTTTCTTGAACTTTGGCCTTGGCCTCTCAACCACATCTATTACAACTGATGTCGCCATCATAATAGCTTCAAGAACTAGGGTTTTAACCAAAGAGACTAAAAAATACCTGAGAATGTGGTGATAGGGTTTGCCTACTCAAAATGTTGCGTGTCTTCGGCTCTTGTTTAGCTCTTTAATTTACTTAGCTTCAATCAAATGAGATCAGAAGTGATCAGGCATCACCTATATACTCATTTCACCAACCAAATTTATTCCACATTAATTGCATTCTTGATTTAACCTAATTTCCCCTTTTCATATGGAGAACCTTATTAACGTTCAACAATCCTTCGCAAATCGGCCAATTGCTTCCAAAATTTGATCAATCACATTTGTGTGTTGAATGTTTTTAGCACCATGAAGGGGAGGTGAAGGATTTGCAATAACAACTCCCACTGAGTCCATGTTTCCTTTTGGTAGATGATCTTAACCCTGAAAACCCAAAAAAAACTTCCGCAATCTGCCGCATTGAGAAATTTTTCTTCAGAATTTTGACCAAACTTCTTTAACTCATTATCCTAACATGCACATACCAAAACTAGCCAAAATGTTGAGAAATTCAGCATCCTACTTATCCAGGGGTTTGAAGAATTTTGCAATTGTAACTCCCCCTGAATGAGTACTTCATCTTTTAGTTACTAGAGGACCCACCTGCACTAGGCAGAGGTCCGGAAACATCACATCCCTCCTTCCACACTTTGCTCATTTCCTTCTTTTGCTGAGCAATATCAACTTTCTTTTGTGGAATAGGCACTACATTCCTTCCAGAGTGCCTTGTTTGATTGCATTTGTGACAGGTGAACTTTGATTGTTGAGTAATTCCATTCCTCCTTACCTTAGATCTGCAATTAGCTGCCTTGTAGCCAAACTTGTTACAAGTGTAACAATATCCATGAAAGGGCTGAACATTGTCCCTATTATTCCTTGGCATTTTGCTTCTGCATTCATAAGCCTTGTGACCGATCTTGTTGTAGGCATAGCACTTAACTGAATTTTGATTTGTCTTACTTCTACATTCAGTAGCTTTATGGCCAATTTTATTGCAAGAATAACATCCTAGAGCATTTTGATTTATCTTGCTTCTACAATCAACAACTTTGTGACCAAATTATTCCAAGTAAAACAATTGCCATTGAAACCTTAAGAATACCTGATGTGAGCCGGTTGCCTTGCAGGTTGAGGATTTTTGAAATTCTTCTTCACATTTTTCCTTTGTCTTCGGACAGGAGTGAATTCATCTTCTTTTGTAACTATGTAGGCTTTCTTCTTAGGATCTTTAGTGTAGGTCTCTTCCTTCTTAATTTCAGGCTTTCCTCCTGAATGAAAGTTATCATATAGATTTGTAAAGGCACTAATCATAGGACTCTTTCCCTTTTCAAAACCAAGACCTGATTTTTCCTTTGCTAGCTTTTGAGAGTTAATTATTTCATCAAGGATTTCAGATCCTCCCTTTAGTTTTAGTCCTTTGTCAATCTGCTCTTTTGTCTTTTCCAATTCTTTTCTTAAAGTGACAACTTCTTCCTCAAGTTTTGAACATTCGGCTGATTTCGCAAATAGCTTGGTGTTTAAGCAATCTTCAATCCTCTTTTCTTCTTCAACCATGACTTTCAAATTTCAAATCGTTTCTTCTACTTTCTTGAGCTTTATGTCACCTCCTTTATCTCCTATTAGGGATTTTAGTTTGCCAATTTCTTCTTTTGATTGTTTGGCCTTTGTCTTCAATTTGTCAATTGTCTCTTTTGTCAATTCAAGCATGTCTTCATATTCTACATTCAGTCCTCTTACTTCATCCTGTTCATTAAGGGCTGACTTGAGTTCTTCCTCAAGGTCTACTTCACTCCCATCAAGATCCCAACCTTCAAATTCCATTGCTTCTAGATCTGGTTCCGGTACAAATACATCATTGTCCATAGTTTCAGGTTCCATGTGTTCAAGTGCAAGATCTACCTCAACTGTTAGGCTTCACAAAGGCACTTGGCTCCGATACCAATTGTTGAACACAATGAGATGCTGAGACTAGGGGGTGAATCAGCATACGCTAAAATTTAATTAGTTGTTTACCAAACCAAATTGAATAACTTAGAGAACAGAAAGGAAATCATGTGTCATGTCCCCAATTTTAAGTAACCTAAAATGGCTCTAAATTGTAATTCAATTTTATAAAGTATTTTTACTTTATAAAATTATTAGTTTTATTTACTTAAGTAATTTAAAAATACTTTATGAATTAAAGTATTTTTACTTTATAAAATTATTAGTTTTATTAGTTTTATTAAGTTACCAACATCAGAGCAAAGTATGCTGATATCCTGACAGCGGTTTCTTGGCATGATCTCTTTGTTGAGAGTGCTTTGGTGAAAATGGGAGAGCTCATAATATCCTTACACAAAAGCAGAATGGCAAGACAAAAGCAATTTTGATGGGGTTAGCTGTCTCTTAGGCTATATTTTATTAACCTCGTGGACGTTAAAAGCTATTCTATTCTATTCTTCATTTAAAAAGGGTCATGTAAAAGCATTTAAACTTGTAACATGTGATTGTGTACATAAAAACTTTCATTTAATAAAATTAGGGCCTGTCCTAATTGATTAAAGTTTAAAAGGGTTGTGAGAGTCATTGTTGAGCATGTTTTAGATGCTTCTGTTGATGTTTGTCTTTTGTCAAGTTTGTATTCAATTGATGTCAAGGTGATGTTCCCTTGCATTCGTTGTACCGAGGTGATGACCCTTTGGTAAACTTGCTAGTTTGGTGATGCTCCCTTACCAGTGCTTGAGGTGAAATTATCTCAGATTTCACAGTTGTGCTCCATAGTATTTAGGGTTTCGATATTTGGTCGGAAATCATTTGTAAAGCTTCATTGAAAATCTTGTTTGAAAACATTGTTTAATGCAGAGGGTTTTTGCAAATTTATTGATTTATGAATAAATATAAATTTGCAAGTGGATCGATTTAATATATATCTGATATATTTCCTTCAGATTCAAAAGTCTATTTATAAAGTGATTTCCAGATTGATATTGAGTCTATTTGTGATTTTAGTAGTGTTGTTAGAAAGGAGACATAATCTGACAATACAGAATCCAGTCAGCAATTAGCTACATCGAATTAGAGGAGCTATTTGTATTTGAGTTTTGTTTCAATTAATTTGTGATTTCCTTGAGTCATAGCTCGCAGCTTCCCATATATCATCTACCGCTACTTGATACAGAAAGATTTCATTTGTAAAGGAGATTGTGGTATTTCAGTTACTGGTTAGAGGGAGACAAACACTGATAACTTCAAATCAAGCTGTGGGTCCCTTATTGCATTCAGCATATATGAAGAGGGTATTTAGGTTTAAGATACTATTTGAGGCAATTCGTAGGTCTGCTAATTCATTTCAATATAATATTGGATTGCCTCTTGTTTGATAAAGATACAATTTATGAATTTGGGAATTTTGAATTTATAGGTTGTTGCAACTAAGGAGACAATCTCTGACAGCTCTGCTTAGTCAGATTTATAAATTACTTTCAGAGGAGATCATGCGTGTATGATAATAGGAGGACATATATATATATATATATATATATATATATATATATATATATATATATATATATATATATATATATATATATATCTGAAGGTTGAATGAAATCGCCTTTTAGCTGTGTTCGTGAGTTCCAGCATAGGTAAGAAGTCTTATGAAGCTGAAGACATTTCAAAGTCTGAAGTGAACCGTGGGACCCAGCAAGCCAGCCGCTTCTCTTGATAGAGATTTGATTCTATAAGGACTCTTATATGTGACGCACCCTCAGATATTAATAGTATATTGTGAATAGAAAATCGTGTGAAGTCCATGTTGAATCGCATGGCATCTCAGATGTATTAAAGGGGAAGAGCCAAATCTTGTGGGAACGGATTTCTGGTTCCTTGCACTGTGATACCTTTCAGACCAGTTTGAGTATTTTGGATCAGCACTTTATCAGTCATAAAGTGGACATCAGTATAGGATGCAGCTTTGAGGTGGTGGACACCATTGAAGAATTTCTCGAGACATTGTTGAAGACTCTAACTTAAGTGCAGGTCTGTCTGGAGAAGTTCATCTTCACTGTGTTTAGTTTGCTATCCAAGTGGTATGTTGAAAGAACGCATTTCAGATCTGAATTGTAATAGCATTAGTATTGGAGCTTAGGAATTGTTGTAATTTCATTCCCAACAATTACAATCTGTAGCAGCAAGCTGTTTACTCAGAAAATCATATTTGTTTGCAACTTGATGTCAAACACTGTTGAATGGGTTCATGATAGATTTCTACATACAGATTATTAAGCAGTTCATGTGTAACAGCAGTAGATGCAGGTGATTTGATTATCAAACAATGATAAAGTGGATGCAACACAATCATTGAATGTTCTGGTTTACTAACAGCAGTACTCAGTTCTTGAATTTGTTCAAATCTTTAATTTGAACTGATCTATTTCATCATTCTAGTTACGATCTCTATCATCCTAAAATCAGAGTAGTTAATATCCATTAGGGTATTTTACATCATGCATGTCATGTCCCTTTTCCGGGATGGTCACTGTCTTGCAAATGGTTGCACTTTCCAGTGGTCTTCGAGATACTGAGAGAGGATGGGGCTTCATCATTTGAGCTATCACACTTTCTCATGGATATTTGGCTTATGATGATTTACATTCCTCGGAGATTTCATACGGATTCATATGGGAGTTTGGGCTTCATCATACGGATAATATCATTACCCCCCTGGGATGCTTGCTTCATGGATGCTATTCCTTCTTATCTTGGATGCCTTCATATGGGTTGAGTACATCATGGAGCGATCTACATTGCATATACCATTGTTGGGGCTTTGTCAAGGCATCATTCTCTCAAGTGAGCCGACCTTGTATGGATATGACATTTCCATTTTCTAGTTTGCTAAGTCATAATCATCTTGAAGAGGTCGACTTTGTCTATGCGGTTGAGTATGGGGCAGACCTGGCTAAGGAAACTCATTAAATAACATGAAGGCGTCATTTTGGGCCATCTTGCTTGATAACACATCTCATCTTCCTTGGCCAACCTCATCTAGTACATGTGCAGGGTTTAAGAGGTTTTGGCGCCAAGATTTAAAGAGGGAAAATTGTTGGAAAGAAGACTCATGAAGGCCGACCTCTACTTGGGAGAATAATATTGCACAAAAGCAAAATAAATGCTTTCATGAGGTGGCCGACCACTTTGGGAGGATTTTTCAAAAGCAAGTGGGAAAACGTATATATAGAAGGTCATCCTGTGGCATTTGCATTCATTAAAGAATCGAATCTGTTTGGAATTCTTCACTTCTCTTGGCTTGGGATTTCAGTCCTTGGTCTTGTATTGAGGAGATGGCCCCTCAATCTTGAATGGTGATGACCCCATTCATTTACTTTTGGAGCAGACTTGCAGATCTGATTTCAAGATTAATTTCAGGCACTTTCTTGGCAGCTAATGTGCATCATTTGAAGAGAAGTAAGCCCTAGCTTTGGAGCGCCCTACATTGGAGGAGAGCGCCACTTTTTTAGGAGTTGCTTGGTGAAGGTTTGAAGGCTGCCTAGGGTTTGAGCAGAGCAGAACATTTGCAGCAGAAGAGCAGACCTTCATCTCTTCATTTTAGGAGGTTAGGTTGCATTTTCTTCTTTCAATCTTAGGACAGAACTTTGCTGGGCTATTTAGCCATTTATGTGATATTGTTATATCCAGATTTCCAGTCATAAATTGTAGCAGATCTGATTTACTACAGCAGATCATATTGTAGATGGGAATGTGAGATTCAATCAAATGAACAATATCAAAACCCAAATACCAACAGAATAATGAAAACAAGAAAGACAGAAGGAAATGAAGCAAATGAATAACAATGCAAACCTTCCTTGTTTCAAAGCTTCTGTTGTTTGCCTATTACAACCGTCCTTTGCTGATGAAGTAGGCCCTCAGTGAGTGCACTCTCTTAGTTGTGTTGTAGGATGTCAATGGTAAATGGCTACATGGATAGGTATTGCTATGAAGTAGAGCTTCAAAGCAAGAGGGTGATCTCAAGCAAATAGTATTGGGATGCCAAAGGTGTGTGAGTAGAACCCTGCAGAATAACAATACAAATAACCTGGATGATTAGAATGGAGGGATGCAGCTTCTTTTATAGACTTAGAAGAATGAGGATCAACGATTGAGAGAAGATATGAAAATCAATGACTAGGAATAAAAGTGAATCTTTTATTTACAGTGGATTATGACATTTGAATTAAAAATTCAGAATGGGGGACAATGGGTTATGACAATTCAATTAAAAATTCAGAGTGGGGGACAATGGGTTATGACAGTTGAATTAAAAATTCAAAGCGGAGGATAATGGAGAATATTGAATTAAAAATTCAATTTGTGGAGGATAATTGATTTAAAGATTTATTTTGGAAAATGGAGGATATTAGCTAATTAAATATTAAGAATATTTAATTATATGTGCAACATGGTGAGGTGGAAGAGATGAGGTGGATTGATGTGGTGGATTTTATGAGGTGGATTTTGGACTTTAGAGTTTTAGAAGAATTTAGGGAATTTAATTAAATAAAATGATTTTATTTAATTGTAGGATAGTGAATCAATTAAATAAATTTAGAATATTTATTTAATTGATAGAAGAATGGAATAAATATTTAGAATATTTATTTAGGATGAATTGTGTCATTTTTAGGCGTATACATTTTGCCCCTCTTTGCTGCAATGTTGTTTACAGCGTTGTTTCAAAGAAATCGATAGTCTGACAGTGATACATGCCCCAGTTTGCCCCTGGTACAAGTTTAATGACGATAGGATGCCCCCTTGGGAGATTGGACGGGAAGAAGGCAGGAGGCGTGAGACAGACAATCTCACGAAGACAAAGGGAAGCTAGGGTAAAGTGAAGAAATCGGTTGAAGAAAGAGTCGAATGATATGTGATGCAAGATGGAATGATGACACACACAAGCAAGCAAGCAAGTATGCACAAATGACACAAGAACAAACAAGGTATTGCCCCTGTCAAGCGGTAAACCAACGATATACTAATAACGATATACAACAATGTTGTCACGGCAGGGAACGATGTATCCCTAGACCAACACGGCAGACGTGTTGTCATTGCGGGGAATGATAGATCCCTGAGCAACATGAAGGATAGTGTTTGGTTTCACGAAATGAAGCATGTCGTGTAAGACGCGTGTATTGGTGTGATTTCGACAATGCAACATCCTGTATAAGACAATTGATTGATTAACTGATCGAGTTGGTTTACAACCATACAAGGATCAAGACCACTGATTGTGATTGGATCATTTGTGCAAGATTGACTTGACTTGATTGGTATGGATTAAGGATGGACGTTGTATTTGGATCATTGCTCAGACTGACTGGACAAGGATGAAAGATATGATGATAGATAGAAATCTGATTGATAGAAGAAAGACTCGATAGGACACACAAGCTTTTATTTGTATTGATACTCTGCATTGGTGGATCTTTATTGCATGGGGTATGGCATGGATGTATAAATGGATATAGGATATGCTTTGCTATTGGAGTGCTTTATTTCATCATTGGGCGATTTATTTTTGGTACTTTTTCTGAAATGTTGTAAGAAAATACAAGCATCGAAGTATAATTGAACCGAGATGACCTGAGTATTGTTTCCATGGGTTTTGCTTTAGCAAGCTAATACAAGCATCTAGTCAAAATTGAATCTAGATGACCTGAGTACTTCTTGTGTTTCAACAAACAAGGATTGCCCCCGTTCATGTTAGACCTTTGGTGTCCTCAATGATCTTTTGCCGATCATGTCCTTAGACAAGGTGTTACATTACTAAAGCGTAATCCACAAATAGCAACCAAAGAAAATGATCATGCCTTCATCATAGCATCTCTAGCTTTTGGCATCCTTGAGTAGCATAGGAGGACATGATAACAAAAATCAAGACTCTGTAACTTAACCATGATTTCAATCCACAAAGCATTCTTGCATTTAGATGTGTTCATTTCCTGCTGTAATTTGAGTAAAATCATTTAGAAGGCCTCGGGTACTTTGCCTTGCGTTTGAATAGGTTAAGCTGCTCAAAGTCAGGGTTCTTGCTTGGAACTTGGGTTCTGCTTGCACCTACTTGCTTGGTGAGAAGAGATTCTTGCAATCTTTATTGGTGAGATGGACCCTAATGGACTGACCTAGTGCCTCGGGGGCGCATTGCTAAATGGCCTTGCCTACGTGACGACACAGAGGCAACGTAGTTCGGGGTAAACCCTAACGGACCTAAGACCTAGGCGAGAGAGAGTGGAGGTGGACTCAACTGGATAGAATGACAAGATATGGAACGGATGGGACAATGGAAAGCCTCGGGGGCGCATTGGACTAATGGCCTTGCCTACGTGACGACGCAGAGGCAACGTAGTTCATGGACTCGGACCATGGAAATGGACGAGAGACACTATGCTAGGCTCACATTGAAGAGACGGTATGGGACAAAACCTTGGTTGACAAGGCCACAAAGAGGGAGAGTTATCAAGCCATGATAGGTAACTGCCAGGTGTTTATTATGGGATAGATATGGGTTGAATGAGATGCGAGTGAAGAAAGACTGGACTCAAAGTGAATGGATTCTCAGAGATGGAGAAGGAGGTTTATCACAAGTAACGCATGTTTACCAGGTTTTCATCACTTGTTTTTATTTGCACAAGAAGCTAGAAAGTAAACATGACGCCTATTTGTCAGGTGTTTATTATGATACCTATCCAAGGCACCTGTTTGCCAAGTTTTCACCAAAGGACGATTCTTTTGTATTTTCCTTATTTTTTGACTTTTTTGCTTTTGTTCCCATTTTTTATTTTTTTGTATTTTTCTGATTTTTTACTTTCTGGCTTTTGCCCCCCTTGCACTGGAATTCTCCTAGGTATAAAACCGGCGAAGGTGCATGCTGTTGATTGGATCATCGAACTCACCCTCTGATGTAGCCAACTGATATGCCCCCGATCCGTAAGCAGCTACAATCACATAGGGCCCAAGCCAGTTACGCTCGAACTTTCTTTCTTTTCCCTATCCTGTTGATTGCGGGGATTTTCTTTAAGGACTAGATCTCCAACTTTAAAGATTCTTGGGCGAACTCTATGGTTATAGCTTCTTGACATCATTTGTTGATATGCTTTGAGATGGTCAAAGGCTTTCTGTCTCCTTTCCTCCAGTAACTCTAGTTCTTGTAATCTAGAGACTCTGTATTCTTCGTCTGATATAAGACCTTTCAATGACACCCTAAGAGAGGGTAGTTCGACCTCAATGGGAAGGATGGCTTCTGAACCATAGACAAGGGCGTAGGGTGTAGCACCTGTGGGAGTGCGTATACAGGTTCTATAGGCCCATAGAGCGGGGTTGAGTTGGATGTGCCAATTACGGCCAGCATCATTGACGGTTTTCTTCAGGATTTTCAAAATGGTTTTATTCGATGCCTCAGCTTGGCCGTTACCTTGGGGGTAGTATGGAGAGGAGAAACGATGTCGGATTTTGAAACGCTCACAGAGTTCCTGGACATCCTATTTTTGAACGGTCTTCCGTTATCCATTATGATGGATGAAGGTATGCCATATCTGCAGATAATGTAATTCAGAATGAAAGAGGAAATTTGTTTGCCTGTGACGGTGGTTAGGGGAACGGCCTCAATCCACTTTGTGAAATACTCAGTGGCGGTTATGATGAATTTGTGGCCGTTGGAAGAGGGTGGATGAACTTTCCCACAAGGTCAAGTCCCCACTGGCAAAAGGGCCAGGGTGTCGTTAAAGGTCTCAACTCTTGAGCAGGTGCATGAATTAGGTTCCCATGTATTTGGCACTGCTTGCACTTCTTGACAAACTGATATGAATCCATTTCCATGTTCGGCCAGTAATAACCCAAGCGCATGAGTTTCTTGGCTAAGGAAGGACCACTAGAGTGTGTTCCACAAATCCCTTCGTGTACGTCGGTATAGGGTATCGGCAATAATGGTATAGCGAGAGGTTTGGCGTATAGAGGTCCGTCGTTGGTTTGAAGATAGGTCAGGTGGGAAAGTGTTGTCCTTGAGGTAAGTATAAATCTTACCGTACCAAGGTGAATCAGACCCAACTAAAACGCATACGGTATGGTTCTCTGGAAGATCATAAGCTGGCTGTCGAATAGTTTCTACTAAGAACTCAAACCGTGACTCATTCTCTGGAATCTCAAGAAGGGATGCAATGGTTGCCATGGCATCTGCTGCTTTGTTCTCAATTCGAGGTATCTACTCAAAAGAAATGATCACAAAGTGTTCCTTAAAGTCATCGACCATTCGCTTGTAAGGGATAAGCTTTTCATCTTTGGTTTGGTAATCATCATTGACCTAATTTATCACTAGTTGAGAATCACCATAGACATGTAGCTCTCTGATTTTCCATTCGGTTCCCATCTTGATACCAATGACCAGGGCCTCATATTCAACTATGTTGTTGGTGTATGGGAATAGCAAACAGTAAGACTTCGGAATAGTGTCACCATGAGGAGTTACAAACAAGATTCCTGCCCCCGATCCATGGTTTGTGTAGGACCCATCAAAGTAGAGCTTCCAAGAATGTGTTGAGATGTTGAATAAGGATTCATCTGGAAAATCAAATTGCACTGGGGTGGTGTCGTGTAGCGGTGCCTCTGCTAACTGATCAGTAATGACTTGCCCTTTGATAGCTTTTCTATCTATATATTCAATGTCCTACTCACTCAGGAGCATTACCCATTTGGCTAGGCGACCTGTGAGAGCTGCTTTGCTTAGTAGGTATTTTAGTGGATCTATTTTTGCAATGAGTTTTACTGGATGTGCGAGCATGTAATGTCGGAGTTTTTGTGAAGCAAAAACTACCGCGAGACATGACCTTTCTACTTGTGAGTATTGCAACTCGTAGCCCACTAAGGTTCGACTGATGTAGTATACAGCTCTTTCCTTGTTCTCGTAATCTTGCTATGCTAGAAGAGCTCCAAGAGCAGTAGGTGTAGCAAATATGTAGAGAATTAGAGGTTTTCCTTGGATTGGAGGCATGAGAATGGGTGGGTTCATAAGGTACTCCTTTACCCTGTTGAATGCTTCTTCGCATTTCTAATCCCACCTGAATGGAATGTTCTTGTGTAGGAGATAACTGAATGGTTGGCACTTGTCTGCCAGTTGTGATATGAATCTGCGGATGGCCTATTGCTTGCCCTGTAGTGATCTCAACTGAGTTAGAGTTTTGGGCGGTGGCATGTCCATTATAGCTCTGACCTTGGCAGGGTCTACCTCTATTCCGTTTGCCGACACAATGAAGCCTAGCAGCTTGCCTGAAGTTACCCCAAACACACATTTCTTCGGGTTCAACTTGACTTTGAATTGGTCTAATCTCTAAAAGACTTTTTCTAACACATCCAGGTGTCATTCTCTTGTGAGTGACTTTGCTAGGATGTCATCGACATAGTCCTCCATTGTTACATGCATCATATCATGGAATATAGTTGTCATAGCAAGTTGATATGTGGCTCCTGCGTTTTTTAGGCCAAATGGCATGACGTTCCAACAAAAAGTGCCCCATGGACAAGTGAAAGTTGTCTTGTGCTGGTCTTCTGGTGCTATCCTGATCTAATTATACCTTGAGAAACCGTCCATGAGAGATAACATGGTATGCCCTGCTGTCAAGTCGATTATGATATCTATATTTGGTAATGGAAAATCATCCTTGTAGCAAGCTTTGTTTAAGTCTCTGAAATCATTACATAGTCGGACTCGGCCATCGGGTTTTGATACTGGCACGATGTTGGATATCCACTCCGGGTAGTCTATAGATCTGATGAACCCTACATCCAGTAATTTCTTGAGTTCTTCATTGACCAATAGTGCTATGTGTGGATGCATTTTTCTAAGCTTTTGTTTCACTGGTTTTACTCCTGGGTCTAACGGAAGATGGTGTAGAATCAAGTTTGGGTCTAGGCCTAGCATGTCTGCATATGACCACGCGAAGCTGCCCCTCTTTTCCTTGAAGAACGGCACAAACCTAGTCTTTTCTGGTGGAGTAAGAGCTTTAGCAAAATGGATGATTTTAGGCTGTTCCTCTGTACCAATGTTGACTAGCTTTGTAGGTTCCACAACAATCTGAGACTTCTCCTGATGCATGTCATCAGGGAGAGTGTCAAGCTTTCCATCATCAGGTGCCACAGCTGGGTTTTCACCTTCAGATGCGTCTTTTCTTTTTATTGTTTTGGGATTTGACACTGCCGCAGAGTGGTTTTCACTGTCAGATCCAATTTTTATCTTGACATTTTTGTGACTGGAAGGCTTGGCACTCTCCCCGAAGTAAGCCACGGTATTAAGTTCAATAGCAAAACCAGCTTTATGATCTCCCTTGGGTAGGTGGTCCCTAAGTTCCATGTAGTCAATGTAAGCATCATCGTTTTGGAATATGTCTAGTTGGGGCGTTCCTCGTAGATCCCAGTCAATAAGCTCAGGATGCACAAAGGGGAGGGAGTCGGATGATGGACCTGATTCATTGATGGTATGAATGGAAAAGTTGGGAGCATTGGTGGGGATTGTGGTTGGGATGGTACCTTCTTCCAAGTTGTTTATCGCGATGGAATTTGAACCTTCCTCGAAAGGCATAATCTCAGAGATGGGCACATCAGACTCTAGTGGTCTGTTCCGTTGCGTTTGTCCCTCACGGTAGGGGCTAAGAGTTTGGATGGTGTCGACCTCTTTGTCATCGTAGGAATGCTCTGTTAGGTCATCCCACTCGTATTCATTGGAATCTGTGTCACTGTCTTCTTGGAGTGTTTGGATCATTTCTACAAGACAGGCATTTTCCTTGGCTTTACCCTTGCCTTTGTATCCTAGGCCATTTGTGTTTCTAGCCAATGAGGATGAAGAAGGTTGTATAGGTTCAATGATTCCTTCTTTTCTGAGGCCAATAGGGCCTTGTCCTTCATACCCCATTCTGTGCAGGATAGTTTCACCTCGCCCATAGAGTTCTGTCTAGGCAGATCTTGGGGTGTGTTTTCTTCTTCAGTATAGAGCCATTGTAGGAGATCTCGCTCCTCTGTTTCATCAGATAAGGTCCCTCATTTTACAAAGGGAGTTGCCGGGGCTACAGGCGGAGCAGATGGCTTTGGAAAATGCTTGGGTTTGCCAAAAGATCTAGGAGACAAAGGTAGCTTGGCAAGATTGAGACTGTGCTCAATTGAGTATTCTCCCACCCCAGTTTCTTTTATGGTAATCTTTTGCTCTTTTGGTTTTGAGGATGAAGCTTCAGCGGTATGGTCCTGTCGCGGGGTAGGGGAAATGTATGCTCTGTTGTTGGGTATGACACATTAAGGTTTTGCACAGAAAGAATTGCAGTGTTGGTAGGGGTCAGGGTCGCCTTGAATGGTGACTTGCTTGCCATTGTGCGGGAACTTAATGCATTGATGATAGGTTGAGGGGACAGCCTTCATGGCGTGAATCCAAGGTCTCCCTAGTAGGATATTATAAGCGAGCTCCCGATCAAGGACTTGACACACCACATCTTTTATTACTGGTCCCACTTGAATGGGTAGGACAATTGTTCCCTTTGTGGTTTTTTCTTCCTCGTCATAGGCTTTGATGGTAATTTTCCTCCTTGGATCAACTGCCTGTTCGGAGAACCCCAGTGCAAGGACTAGCTTTAATGTGCAAATATTTAAACCAGCACCCCCATCAATGAGAACTCTCTTGATGTGGTGCTTGTGTATGAATGTGACAATGTGCAGGGGGGTGTTATGAGGTTGGGATACAGAGAGGTCATCTTGTTCAGTGAATGATATGGAGTTGGAGGATGTCAAATTGCCTACCATGGTCTGGAACTTTTCTTGGGCCAGATTAGTGGGGACAGTGGTTTCCACTAAGGCTTTCTCAAGAATCTCCTTATGAGAAGGAGATAGACGCAATAGCTCCAATATAAAAAAGTGAGCTGGAGTTTTCTGTAACTGGTCGATGACATTGTATTGACGGAAATTGGATGGCGATGGTGACGACCTTGGAGGGGTGGTATTGAGCGTGACTTTACCAGTGCGGGTAATTATGCTACAACCAGTTCTGTTAGGTCCTGGTTGTTGGTTGGGTGAGATGACATTGACTTGTGGAATTTGCTCAAAAATGCAGTTTATGGTGTAGTCAAATGGCACACTTGCATAGTTGGCATTGCTAGTCCCACTGTTCTAATTTTGCCGGTTGCGATTATTGTTGTTGTCGTTACTGTTGTTGTGGCCGTTGTTATTGTAACTGTTATTGTTGTTGTGGCCGTTGTTGTTGTTGTAGTTATATGGCCTGTTGTGATTCAGAAGTGGATCTCTGTAGGCCACATGAGATTCATTGGAGGTATGTTGTTGTGTCCCTCCCTGATTCTGATCTAGTATATCTTGTATGACATTTTTGAGGCGGATGCAGTTGTTAGTTGTATGCCCTCTTCCTCAATGATATTCACAATAGTCTGTGTCCTTCCAGTAAGGAGGTTTGACTATGGGCTCGTAATCACTTGTTGGCGGTAGAGAGATTTCGTTGTTAGCCAATAACTTCCTTAGTGCGGACTCTTGTGATTCACCTAATGCTATGAATTTTCTCCTTGGATTTGAACTAAACCAAGGTCTGGGCTCCCTTGAGGGTGGTTTGTTGAGTGTACTATTGTTTGTTTCTCCCTTGACAGTGAAAATGGGTTGTTGCTTGGGAGCTGCCGCCTTGGCATCTACTACCCCATCGTTAACCACATTCTTGTTCTTGGTCCAAAACTTTGATCTATCGTTGTGTAGTTGGAAGTAGGGGCATCCTATCGTCATTAAACTTGTACCAGGGGCAAACTGAGGCATGTATCACTGCCAGACTATCAATTTCTTTGAAACAACGCTGTAAACAGCATTGCATCAAAGAGGGGCAAAATGTATATGCCTAAAAATGACACGATTCATCCTAAATAAATATTCTAATTATTTATTCCATTCTTCTATCAATTAAATAAATATTCTAAATTTATTTAATCGATTCACTATCCTACAATTAAATAAAATCATTTTATTTAATTAAATTCCCTAAATTCTTCTAAAGCTCTAAAGTCCAAAATCCACCTCATCAATCCACCTCATCTCTTCCACCTCACCATGTTGCACATATAATTAAATATTCTTAATATTTAATTAGCTAATATCCTCCATTTTCCAAAATAAATCTTTAAATCAATTATCCTCCACAAATTGAATTTTTAATTCAATGTTCCCCATTATCCTCCACTCTAAATTTTTAATTCAATTGTCATAACCTATTGTCCCCCACTCTGAATTTTTAATTGAATTGTCATAACCCATTGTCCCCCATTCTGAATTTTTAATTCAAATGTCATAATCCACTGTGAATAAAAGATTCACTTTTATTCCTAGCCATTGATCTTCATATCTTCTCTCAACCGTTGATCCTCATTCTTCCAAGTCTATAAAAGAAGCTGCATCCCTCCATTCTAATCATCCAGGTTATTTGTATTGTTACTCTGCAGGATTCTACTCACGCACCTTTGGCATCCCAATACTATTTGCTTGAGATCACCCTCTTGCTTTGAAGCTTTACTTCATAGCAATACCTATCCATGTAGCCATTTACCATCGACATCCTACAACACAGCTAAGAGAGTGCACTCATTGAGGGCCTACTTCATCAGCAAAGGACGGTTGTAATAGGCAAACAACAGAAGCTTTGAAACAGGGAAGGTTTGCATTGTTATTCATTTGCTTCATTTCCTTCTATCTTTCTTGTTTTCATTATTCTGTTGGTATTTGGGTTTTGATATTGTTCATTTGATTGTATCTCATTCTCCCATCTACACATATTTCATGTTTATGTCATGTTCACATTGATTTTGTATGAATGAGATATGGAATATTGTCTTCATGCTTGGGCGAATTATACAAAAAGTATGCATTGAAGATTGATGTGATCTATGATAAGAATATTTAATTATTTCAAGTCTGATTTGGAGCAAACCTAGAGTTAGGGCAGAAACCCTAAGTGCAGAAATCTAGGGCAGAAATCAGAAATTTTGGCTAAACACTTGGCTTCCTGAATCTATCATGTTTATTTTATTGTTTGGTATCATGGTGCTTTGATATTTTATTGGAATTGTGGTGGAAATTCGAGTTAGGATCATCACAATGCAACACACATAACACCAGTATTTTTATGTGGATAACCCTAAAACAGGGAAAAACCACGGTGACGATTAGCTCACAATATATTATGCTCACTGAAAAAGTATTACAACTTTGTTTTAGGGCTGCAACCCAAGGAAGCTACAACTCCCTGTATTTGTGCTTACAACAATTACAACTTTGATTTAGGGCTACAACCCAAGGAAGCTACTACTGCCTTGTACTCTGCTCACTGCAATGGATTTACAAAGATAGTAACTACATGGACCGCTGCAAAGAGAACATTTGATTTATGTTGATAATGCAGTCTTCTATTTCTTGCTCAACACATGTCCTCAAACTAATTCTGCACACTTCATATCTTTCATTCTGCTCTGCTTATCTTCACACACCCTTCTTTTCTTCTCACAAATGAACTTGATCTTCTATAAATATATTCCGCAACACTTCAAAACATTGATTAGGTCAACATCACAAATCAACATTGAATGAAACGTGTAGCTCTTCACAAGTCGGCATCTATACATACAAAATGAGAAGAAAAACTTGTTGCGGACCTTAAACGTTCCTAAGGGAGATCAAAGCATATCTTTCCATACCTTCCAGTGTTAAAGAAACTAATCAAGATCCTCCGCACATATCATTAAATTAACTAATCGGCTCAAGCTGCTCATTGTCTATCTTCATACTACCGGGGAGAAGCCAAAAACTCTATGCGGATCAAGAATTCAATCATACACGATCTCAACAACATTGATACACCTTATTGAAGAAATAACATATCAAACTATACATCCGCAAAACAAGAAACATGACTATCTGCAAGGAACAGGGCATTTCGTACCACGTGATACTTCACATCTCAAGACATGATGTTGCAGTGCAATACAAGGCTTGAAACCTTTTAGGGATGAGCTAAAACATCATCATATGTTCCTCATTAGATCCGCACACCTTTATCTATCAATTCCGGAGGAATTCAAGAGTTTGACATGGATAATCAAGAGTCCAGAGGAAAATTATACTCAAACCTTTACTTGCAAACATAACTACTTGGTGCAGTACCAGAAAATGAAATTTGTCTGCATGCGGATCATACCTGATATACCTTGGACCATATAATACCTCCACACAAGCTCTAATGGTTGATCTATACATGTTTCATCCTCTGCAAAATGTAGTGTCCCCTTTTTGAGCAAGGTTTGGTAAAAGAATGTTTATTGGTTCAGCTAGGACCTTGGAGGCTTGGAGAACGAAATGTTGGATTCTAGTGGCTCAACTAATTTTATTTTTATGGATAAATTGTATTTTTGGCTAAGTGGTATTTTTATATTATTTTATCAAGCCAAAAATAAATTAAATAATCTAGCCAAGGGATTAAGTGGCCAAGTGGGAAAAATTTAAAAATAATAAAAGATGGAAATTGGGAAATTGATATGCAAAAATAAAATATAATGTTTTATTATATTTTACTATTTTATTTTACCCAAGAAAAGCGACGCTCAAGGGAGAAAAAGTAAAAATAATAAAATAATATTATTTTAGTATTATTTATGTGGGACGTCCAAGTTGGAGGAAAATAAAATAAAATAAAAAGAAAATAATTAAATATTATTTTCTGTTGGCGGTGGACTCCAAAAATAATAAAATAATGATTTATTTGGGTGCCCATGTTGGAAAGTATAAAAGGAGGTCATTTGGAGCATTTTTCATATCTTGGTAATTTGGCATTTTGCATTTTGAGAGCTTTCTCTTGGTTGTAATTGAGTTTTAGCTTCTTTAGGATAGAAAACAACTAAATGTGAATGCAATAGGACACTGGGTCCAATAAATAATGACAATAGGAACAAATTGGCCTACCAATTAGAAAAGGCTTGTGAATCTTTAGGAGGCAGAACACACAAGCTTTGGCGTAGTCAAACTCGATTTGATGGAGGAAGCAAAACTCACCTTTAGTAATTAAGTAATCCTTTTGAGCTTTAAGGAAAAAAGACTTCACCTTAAGGGACATTCCTAGGAAACAAAAGGGACCTCAACATAAACATTAAAATCAAAGAGTTGTCAAAAACATTCGAAAACATATCACTCTTTGTTGAGTATAGTGATGCCAAGGTTCTTGTCAATAGGACAAATAACAATAGACGGATCATCCCTAAGAAGAATACAATAGCAAATAAGATGCAAATGCTTGACACGACTGAATGATTACACTACTTGATTGGGAGATGGATCTTAGCGTTGCTTAGGATGCCTTAGAATGTCTTATAACGTGGTCCTCAGATGTGGAGTCTTATGTATTTGCTTGTTTTAGTCTTGTGTGTTCTTTTATGTATTTTATGTGATTATTGTTAATAGTACTTGTGTGCTGTCAAGTGTTGTAAGGTCTTGGTTACTTGTATAGGTTGCATTGAGATGTCCTTGATAGTGTTGTAACATGTGAATTTTAAATGGTTTGGTTGATGTGTATTGCTTATGCATGTGTGTCTGTGGAAACGAACAAGGAAAGAATCTAAGTAAGATAAACATTGTATATTGTTGCCTATTGCTTATACACTTCAAGCCAAGATGGTGGTTGGGGAGAATAGGGTTCCTTCAATGTGTGAGTTCATATCACCTTCCCCATGTGCAACTAGAACTTAGAGGGAGTTGTGCATTGCTTGGACGAGTGCTACATATTTTTCAAAGATTGTATTATTGACTTTGAGCACTACTGCATGTGCGGTATAGTTGGGCATGTTGCTTATGTATATTATTGTATATTCTTTATGGGTTGAAGTACTGACCCTAATGTATCACTTGATCTATCATACTTACTAATAATTATACTATTCTATATTTGATATGCGGATGTAGTTGTGAGTTGGACTTGTTAATGTAACTAATTTTGTATCTATCTATTGTACTTGTCATTTTATATTATGGGATATGAATGTTACTTAATGGAACTAAGAAAAATTTTGTGAATCATATTTTATGGTATGTTACACTTGTCATTTGAAGTAAATCACTATTCAACAGGTCTTTGCTATAGCAAAATCATTCATGTTGCTAGAGCATAAACGCTTCTTACAAACCTTAAAATTTTAGCAGTTTCCCAATTCATATTAACTATACGTGTAAATTGTAGGAACATGGTCCAAAAGATTATAAGGAAGTCATTAGCCAGCCAAATTTCAGACCTTAGAAACACAGAGCTAAACTGAATCATGTCTGCATTGCATTTCCTACAGCCAGAAAATAAGATCTTAAAATCTGATTGAAAGCCTAAAAAACAAATGTGGGGGGCGGGGGGGGTGGGGTGTTTAATGTTGGGTACATTAAGGGTCTTTCACAGCTTGTGATAGGGTTTCATAATTTCTTCTATTGAAAGATGGTGACCCTTAACCATATATAGAGTATTTTCCATCTTTTAACTTGTTGATGTGTTTTTTATGCACATGCAACTTAAATAAAATTACTAAGGTAATCTATCCTCTCTTGAACAAAGATACCCAAAAGCTAAACAATATGATCCAGTGGGTTATCTCCAAGGTTCAAGTACATTGGTTCTCAACTTGCTCATAGGATAGCCCTAGTTGGTATGATGTGATATTGTTGTTTCCTCAAAGGGACTTACGTAGACTTCTTGCTTCACTCAGCTTATTTCTCCTTTCAGTGTGGATGATGTAGGCACGATGCCTCAATAGACGGATGTAGCAAAACTTATAACCCAATAATAAAGAAAAGGAAAAAAGATAAGGGTTTAGAGAAACTAATGTAAGGTCAATGAGGCAATGATGATGCATGAATAGACAAACTCCTCAAATAAACCTAACTCCACTTCGCCAAGAATGCCTACAACTACATGGAGTAGGTGCAATCTCCTAAGGATAGTGAATGATTTTCAAATCATGAAAGCTCATATAAGCACCCATTGAACGGTGCAGCTCAAACAAGCATCCATAATCGAACTTAAGCAAATTGTGATGAAACTCAGACTAGCTTTGCACAACACTCCACTAGTGATGGCTATCAAAAGCATGAGCTAGGAGTTGATCAAATATTCAATACATCATGCATTACATCAATGAGCTACTACTATTCTACTTCTAATCTACTTAGAAACATCTCTCCATTTCATCAAGATACAAGAAACCATGTTATTCCACAAGACAACACTTAGCACCAACCGAGCTCCAATGTCTTTGCATTAATCTTGAGAAATATTTACAACAATTTTCAAGTACTCTCAGAGAATTTCGAGAGTCTCTTCCCACTTTACTCCTCTACTCTACTGAGAACTAACTCTCCCTCTACTACCCACTAACTATTACAAATGAGGCAACAAGGCTTTTATATAGTTTTCCAGAATACAATCGAGGGCCGAGATTGATTTGTGAAGGGACGGCCCAAATCTTTACAACACAAGGTAGTTACAACAACTTGCTATTTTTAGAATATGAGAGAGGGAATAAAGGCACACTTCCCAAGGTAATAAAGATGATGAGTTGGAAGACTTCTCCCTTGAAGCGCCCTTATCCTCATGTTTGCACATGCAGGTACAATGTACTTGGACAAGGATGATGTGGCAACATTTGATTGGTGAGGATGATGTGCATGCCACGTAGGTGCCACCTCAGCAACTCTTATAGATTCCAACAATTTATTCAATTTGCTTTTGGGCATATTCCCAAATTGCATCATCTGTGTAATGTCTTCGAATGTGATTGCTTTCATGAACTTGAATGTTTGGGAATGTATCCTTGTTGATTTTGCCTTGTGTCTTTTGTAAGTCGGATGTGTATGATACATCTTGCTCATTTGCCTAACTCTGTAATACTTCTCCTTGCAAGATATATGTCGATCTTCTTTGAATGCTTCTTCCTAGAGAGTAGTGTAGATAATGATGCTTCATATCATCGAGTAGGAGACTTCTCTCAGAGACTTGAAGATTCTGGAAGAGCTTGAAGTTTGATGGATAAATGTCCTCTATGATGCAGATGATGAAGTGTATTAGCATGATGAACTTGAAGTGATCTCTTGGAGTGGTAACATGATGTCTCCCTTGCAGTGACCGCCTCCTGACTTCATTCCTTGCTTGAAGATGGTTCCAGGCGCCTTGTTCCTTGGATAACTTCTCAGCCCCACTGATGCTCCTGCAACACAGAGAAAGCAACATATTAAACCATTGATAAACATTCAATTTCATAGCACATAGGAATCATTCCTAAACATTTTCTAGTATATTCAACACCTTACTTAGTCTAGGCGCAAATTTAGGTTTGCAAAGAGGTGAAAGTGTGCCTAAATACTTAGTGCAAATTTATGGTTTCAAACTCATGCTTTCAATTTTCAGGAGGACCCCCCATCACTAGGCGCTAGACTTCACAGTTTCATGTACTTTGCTTTCAAGGCGCCAAAATTGGTTTGAAGAGAGGTGAAAGTGCGCCTTGACTTGAATGGATGTTCACTTCAACTTTCATGGATCCAGGCTATTGTGCATGTTCAAGGAGAAGTCCTGACACTTAAATTTCCTCAAAGTTCATAAAATCAAGCATATTTTGACTTAGGCACAAGAGTGGACTTCTTCAGAGGTAAAAATGCGCCTTGGTTTGAGTGGTGCATACTTCAAGTTTTTGTGGATTCAAACCATTCTATAGGCTTAAAGAGAAGTCTTGACACTTAGATATCCTCACAATCCATGGATTCAAACATACTTTGACTTAGGCGCACATTTTGACTTCTACAGAGGTTGAAATGTGCCTAGCTATAAGATGTGCACTTTGTGAACTTAATCAATCTTGTGAACACCAAGAAGGTTATACCTCTTAAGGCGCATTTTGTCATAGATTTAGACACTTTCATGTCAAGGCGCCAAAAGGTGACTCTTCAGGTGCAAAAATTGTGCCTAAATTTGAGGAGGGTGCACTTCAAGTTTTATGAATTCCAATCACTAGAGATAGCCAAGGAAGCTCTATTCTACTAAGGCACCACCAAAATAGATAGCTTCAATCCAAGTTTATCAAAGGCGCAAAAAGATGACTCTACAAGAGCAAATTGGCGCCTAAGGTTGGGTGAATGAATTTTTGGATTTGGGCAATTGTAAGTGTCTTGGGAGGTCTAACTCTTTAAGGCGCCACTTTCCTTTATAACTTCCAACATCTTTTGCTCAAGGCGCACATTTATGGCTCTACAGGTGTGAAGTTGCGCCTTGTTTCTCTTGAAACAATTTTGACTAAGTCTGATGCTTCAAGATATCTCCAAGCGCACATTTATCATTGCCAATGATGATTTCATAGGTTCTTACCTTAGGCGCACATTTTGACATGTACAATGGCCTGAATGCGCCTTCACTTCCCTTGGCGTTTCTCAAAATTTTCTAAGTCATAACACTTCATGTTTAATCCTTAGGCGCAAAATTGGGTTTCTGGATGATGCCTTCTCCTCCACTAAGCCTAGGCGCACCTCGGTGATTCTTCAAGAGCAAATTTGTGCCTAAGGTTCTCAGGCCGTTTCCTTGTAAAATTTTCAATGTTTAAAGCATTTCAAGAATCAAAACATCAGTTTCTAGCAGGGTGCCAAGATTTCACATTAAATTGAGCTTGTCTTGATGAAGGCGCACTTTACTCACTGCCAGACACCTGAATTGCGCCTTAATGCCAGCTTGTCCTTTTTTGAGATTTTGTCTAAGTCCAGAATATGGACTTTTCACCCTTAGGCGCAATTCCTTACTTGCTTAGAGTCATTCAGTA
Organism: Cunninghamia lanceolata; assembly: GCA_027924645.1. Lineage (NCBI taxonomy): Eukaryota > Viridiplantae > Streptophyta > Pinopsida > Cupressales > Cupressaceae > Cunninghamia > Cunninghamia lanceolata. Next base: position 3,673,858 of record BSBN01000023.1, on the reverse strand, counting down.
GTTTGAGGCGCAATCTACCTTATCATTACTAAGCACTCAGCTTCCACACACTCAGAATTTGGCACACTCCAAGAAATTATGGTTTCCAGCACGAGGTTATTGATTTAAACACCACCAACTTCATCATGAAATAATCCTAAGACATCATCCAAGACTCATGACAAAGCACTGAACATCAAAAACAAAAAAAGGGGGTTCCCATTTGCAATGGGGCGATGTGTGATTAGGTCACAACATAACTGTCATGCATTACCCTAATTTTAGTTTATGTACTACTCGTATTTGTTGTTTCCCCTGAAAGTAAATAGTTTCCATATTGTCAATTCCTCTGAAAGTGTATATTTTCCATATTATCGATTCCTCTAGAAGTGTATCTTGATTCCAAATGCCTAAACGATAGGTTCTTTAGCAAAAATATTTACAAGCAATTCCTGTCAGACAAAACAAATGTAAAATATGACTGATTACATTGAATACTCTTGTTCTATAATCTTTAAATGCAGAAATTCATAAATAATAAAAGAAATCCGGGCAAGATTGAGTGTACTCATGGGAAAATATCAGAGCAGGCAGAATAGCAGTGTCAAGAAATTCCACATAATAGCAACATCAAGCATGTTCTCATTTAAAATTCATTATAAAATTCGCAAAGGAGTTTGCCTTCTCATAACAACTACATCTATTATGATGATAGTATACTCCAAATTTAGAAGATACTCTTACCAGAGCAGTAGACATATGCATCCCTAATGTTGCTCTGATTAAGATTATCTTATTTAAAGAAATATAATTCCAAAATTCACACTCAATCAGTTAAAGTTTACATAGATAAAGCCATGCAACGATATTCTCAAAGGAGTTTCCCTCACCAGGACAGCTACCTCTTCTACAATAGTATACTCTGGGAATTTAATAGACAATCTTAGCATTGAATGTATGCAACAGTAATGTAGCTCTGCTTAAATTTATCTAATTTAAATATACCTAATTCCAAAGTTCACCGTCAATCTGTTAAGTTCTACATCTGTATCCAGTTGTTACTTTGTAATAATAAGCCAACTATCCAGCCCCCCTGTATAATGCCTCCTTGTACTCCTTTAACAAATGTACCTCTAAGAAACAAAATCAATCCTCGCTATAGGAATAATTGCAAATATAAAATATAGCAGCTGTGTTGTCAGCCATACCTTTACAAAAAACTGGGTCCTTGTGCGCAAGGGCTGCATATAAATACAGTGAAGACAAAAAACCAATTAAAATTAAGGCTACTGCTTAGCAAAGAAACATAAAGATTCAAATCTTTTACCAACCATAAATAAAGAAGATATCCAAGACCTATTTTCTTTTCATAGTTAATATAATTGATGTATTGCATGCTTGAGAATATAACGAGTAAAACCTAGTCAGTAGGAAGAATACGTGACACACAAGTAATAAGGGATTGCGGAATTCTTCTATAGATGAAAGACTATACCAATTGAGTCAAAACAAGAAATAACAACATAGATCAGAGGGCTCATGTGAATTGCTAAGCTGAAAAAAACTATATTAACTCCAAAAGATGTCCACAAATGGTCTATGCCTTATCTATAGATAGTATTATTGTTTAGCTACATAAATAGAAAATCCTCATTCTAAGATAAAGAACTTTCAAGTCTTGTGCTCTAACCTCCGAGATCAAAAAGATAGGTCGAGTTTGCTTTCTAGTATTTTGTTTCCATGCAAAACCCCAAATAATAAAATTGTACAGTGTGCATAAATGACGACCATGTTTACTATTTACATTTTAAAAGTAGTTTAGATCAAGGAACTTCCCCTACAAATTTGAAGAGAGGCTTTTCTCAGACTATCTCAGAACATTGCTAAAAATCCCTATATCACAATAAATGACCATTCGAACACCTGAAGCTCCTATTTTGCAGCCTAATTTATATCAGATTTAACAAGAACAGGAAGACATTCTAGGTAGTCTAAAGCAGTTTGCTTTAGATTAAAAAAAGAATCCTCAACATTGGAGAGAAGCCACTAACATACTAGACGAATAAGAAAGAAAAGCAAACATCGCAGCAGGGAGACTAGTTCTACCTACTCTTGCTTAAAATTAATGAAATCTGGCTTATAAAGTTTACACAAGATCTCGACGGAAAGCTGATCATTTTGAATCTGCCTTTCCATCTTTTGATGAACCATCCTCATGTGAAAGTTCTCTTCCATCCATGCTTGAACTCATATAAGTCTCTTTCGCATTGGATAAAGAACCACTTGATCATACAATGGGTGATCACGCCAACAACAACAATGAAGTTCCATCTCTTCTCCTACTGTAGGGAAATAATATTGGGCCTCTCACATTCAAGCTTGACATGATCTACCACAAGGTTACAGAAAGCGATTTCCAAAATTTCATGGTGATGGCACTCAACACCCAAATGAACACATTTCAGCCTTCACCACACCTTGCAGTTTATTGGAAGTTTCTCACAAAGATGTGGCAGTTTAGCTTTTTGTTGAAACTTTGGTGAGAAGGGAAGCAAAATGGTTTCACCATCTTGCTACTAGTTCCATGACTAGTTGGCCTCTCATGACCGAAAATTTTCTAACACCCTTCAAGCCAACTAAAGATGGACACTTTTTATTTGTGCAATTGTCAAATTTGAAGACAGATTACAATGAGTCATGAGACTTCGTTTCCCATTTCAACTATCTTGTTGGAAGGATCAATGTGACACTAAGGCCTTGCCTTCTCAAATACTATTAAGCCGCTTGATCAACGCACTCCCTTTAAAGATTGCATTTTTAATCCATACATGTGCAATATATTAACTCGAATAGGCTCAAGCCCAAGTAGTCAAGTTGGAAGATGATATGATCACCATGCAAAAACAGCCTCAACTTATAAATGTGCCCACGCAACCATAGATGGAAGACTCGGCGAGTACTCCATTTTATTGGGGGTGGCAATGAAAGATCCCTAACCAATTCTGATCTGATTTGTACCTTGCTGTTCTGAATTTTCTGATTTTTGTTTGAATGGTTTGCTTTGTGTTTTTGGTGTTTTCAATGCATGTAGGGTCTTGCCATGATATGTTAATGAAAAGGTAACATAATAATCATACAAATAACACTACAAAGACGACTGAAATTGATTGGATCAGCAAGCAAACTATTTCAAATTAAAGATATGAGTTAGGTGACTCAATTTGACATACCCGATTATTGAAGCTTGCTAATTACAATCATCAGATGATGGCTGATTACAAACAGTCAGGTCTGATTATAAAATCAGACTTATAAAGACATACAAAGTGATTCAATGATCCACAAATCACTCCCAAACCTGCAATAGCTTCAAACTCCAACTGTAGCAGCCAAATATGTTGAATTCCAATGACCAAATAAATGGAGCAAGCTGTCCAAACCCCTATTCAAGGCCTGCAAAGATCAGATCATAAGTCTGAACACAAAATGAAACCAAATGATGCCCAAATGGAAACCCAGTGTAGATTTCCCTATAATGTGAACTGGGTTGTCGTCCAATCCACTATCCTCTAAGGGTTTTCGTCCTCAGAAGAGCTGCAACCTGTTGAAAACTCTATCCAGAGCTCCAAACCTGCACTTGTGTTTTATGAAAATGATGATTGAATGACCAAATGAGAGCCCCATACATTGCTTTATAGATTCCATCTCTATTTTTCACTAATATCAATAAAATATTCCCACTAAAAGGGTACGCCCACCTTGAGGGTCACTTCCTCATGAAAAAGAAACACCATCTTTTAAAAACAACATTATGGCTACTAGGATGGGGACCTTTTTCACTATTCTCCTTCTAATTCTCTGTTACTATTCACTTTCACTATTCACATTAAGGCAAACCTTAAGTTATTTTCAATTCAACTCTTGAAATCATCATCTAACATCAAACTGAAGGTCTCGGAAGGTTCCCTGCAAAGCTCCAACGCCCTCGGTCGGGTCCCCTAACCAACCTATTGACCTACGAGAACCCAATAGTAGGTCAACCTCTGCTGAAGTTTGGGCGGTCTAAGCAAGGCGCATTACAGCCCTCCCTTCTCGGGATTGCTTGCCCTCAAGCAACTGTAAAGCTGGATGCTGAAGTATCATCTCTCCTTCCCACGTGGCATCCTCAAACGACAAATCCCTCCATCGCACCAAATACTCTCTGATCACTCGGCTACGCAACCTCTTCTCCCTCATGTCAAGAAACTCTGCAGGTGTTCAAACTAATTGGCCCTCCTCATCTAATGGGGGCAAAACAAGTGAAGAGATAATGTGTTGTCCCATAGCCTTCTTCAAGCAAGATACATGAAATACATTATGTATTTTACTCTCAGGAGGTAGCTCAAGCTCATATGCGACCTCACCAATCCTCCTCAATACTCTGTATGGACCGTAAAATCAAGGCTTGAGCTTTTTTGCCCCACTCCTCTTGAGGGTACTCTGTCTGTAGGGTTGTAGGCGCAAGAAATCCATATCTCCAACCTCAAAGGTCCTCTCAACTCGATGTCGATCAACATACATCTTCTGCAGATTCTGTGCATGTTGAATATTATCCTTAAATACCTTAAGGATGTCCTGATTGTCTTGTAACCAATCCCGAGCTCTAGGCGCTTTGCTATCGCCTAACGCCAAGTCCACAAATGATAAGGTATCATAACCATATAACGCTCGGAAGGGAGTTATACCAATCGACATGTGATATGTGGTATTATAACAATGCTCGCCCAAATACAACCATCGCACCCAAGCCTTCTGCTGTCCTGAAATGTAGTTACGTAACCCTCAACCCACTTATTAACTATCTCCATCTGTCCATCTGTCTGAGGGTGGTAACTAGTACTGGGTGTCAACTCAGTACCTGCTAATCGGAATAGCTCTTGCCAAAAGATGCTCATAAACCTGCTATCCCGATCACTAACAATGGTCCTGAGGAGTCCATGGAGTCTAAACACCTCACGGAAGAATAACTCTGCCACCTGAGATGTTGTAAAGTCGGTTGCAATAGGAAAGAAGTGTGCAAACTTTGTCAACCTATCCACAACCACATAAATGCAATCCTTTCCTTGAACTCTCGGAAGCCCAGTAATGAAGTCCATCGATATACTTTCCCACTTCTGCTCTGGAATAGGCAATGGTTGCAGAAGACCCGCCGGAAAAGTATGCTCTGACTTGTTCTGCTAACAAGTCACACACTCACGTACATAGCGCAAGACATCATCTTTGAGGCCCTTCCATGAGAATCTTTCTCTCACCTGCCGGTATGTCTTCAAATATCCAGGATGTCCTGCCATTGGTGTGTCATGGGTGGCTCATAAAATCTTGTTCTTTAGTTTTGATCCAGGTACCAAATAAATCATGTTCTTATAGTAGATAACATCATCAATCACCGTGTATCTATCATCCTGAATCCTGCCATCCATAATCTCACATGCAAACTGATTCTTGGAATACTCAACAATTAGTTGAGACTTCCAATCTGCTGAAATCTCACTCAAAGAGCAAAGTACAGCCACTGCAGGCTTCCTAGAAAGTGCATCAACAACAATATTCTTTTTTCCCTTGACATACTCAATGTCAAAATCGTATGCCTGTATCTTGCTGACCCATTTTTGTTGGCGCTCATTAAGCTCTTTCTGCTCCAAGAAGTATTTCAAACTGTTGTGGTCAGTCCTCACCACAAACTTCCCACCCACCAAATATTGCCGAAACTTCGCCAAAGCATGCATAATGGCGATCATCTCCTTGTAATAGGTGGAATACAATCTCTCATTATCCCTCAACTTCCTACTCTCGTAGGCAATGGGATGACGATTCTGCTTAAGGACCGCTCCAATACCTTCTCCAGATGCGTCACACTCTAACACAAAGGGCTGAGAGAAATCTGGAAGTGCCAAAACTAGACAAGTACTCATGACCTGCTTGAGCTTATCAAATGCACCCTGTACCACCTCTGTCCATATGAATGCACCCTTTCATGTGAGATCTGTCAAAGGGACCGCAAGTTGTGAATACCCCTTTACGAATCTCCTGTAATAACCACATAGGCCTAAGAAACCCCTCAACTCTGAAATATTCCTAGGTGATGGCCAATCAAGCATGGACTGTATCTTTTCCTGATGTACCTTGACCCCATCACTACCAATCACATGCCCCAAGTACAAGATCTCTGTAAGTCCAAATTCACATTTGGACATCTTGGCAAATAGAGACTGAGCCTCCATAATGCCAAGAACCTCATCCAGATGTCTCATGTGCTCCTCCCAATTCCTGTTGTAAATCAATATATCATCGAAGAACACAAAGTACATACTTACGTAGCTGCTTATTAAATATATGGTTCATGCATGATTGGAAAGTAGCAGGTGCGTTAGTAAGGCCAAAAGGCATCACCAAGAACTCATAGTGCCCATAATGACATCTGAATGTTGTCTTATGTATGTCCTCCTCACGCACTCGAATCTGATGGTACCCTGATCGAAGGTCAATCTTTGAGAAATACAGCGCACCATGAAGCTCATCCAGTAACTCATCTATGCGCGGAATAGTATACCTGTTCTTGATTGTTTTCTTGTTTAATGCACGGTAATCAATGCACATACGCATAGTGCCATCCTTCTTTTTCACTAACACCACAGAAGAAGCAAAGGGGCTAGAACTAGGTCTGATGTGCCCCATATCCAGCAGCCCATGGATGGTCTTCTCTATTTCATCCTTAAATCTCTTAGGATGACGATAAGGAGTGGTAATCACAGGGTTGGCGCCCTCCTCTAACTCTATCACGTGCTCAAATCCACGGTCAGGGGGTCTACCAGAAGGAATATCACCAAATAGTACCCCATGTTTGTCCAATACTGTCTGGACATCAATGTGGAATGGCTAGTCATCCTGTGAAGAAGGTGACTTGGATGAAATAAAATACTGTGCTGCCCACGCCACATCTCCATGCCTGAAAATGGATTCCATCCTACGTGCTAAAACCACCATGGGCCCACCATCAGAAAGAGCCCTTAGCACAATCTTCTTACCCCCAACTATAAACTCCAGCTCCCTCCTCTGGAAATCCTGTATATACCTACCAAGTGATTGCAACCATTGGACACCTAGCACTGCATCAATGTCACCCAAACCCACAACATAAAAATCATCGGTCAAGGTGTAATCTCCCAACTGTATACTAATCTGTGGAACTACCCTGGTGCACTGCATAGAAAATCCATCTGCTACTGTCACACTGAAACCAGGAAAATCCTCCGCCTGCAATTCTCGCTTAGCAACCAGTCCCTCATCAATAAAGTTGTGCGTGGCACCACTGTCAACAAGGCAAGTCACACGTTGTCCCTTAATCACTCCCTTCAAACGAAAGGGATGGTATCTGGGGACTCCTGAAAGGGTGGCAATGACAAGATTGGGTACATCTGATGCGTCACCCACTCCAAGCTCCACCTGTGGGGCCTCCTGTTCGTCCTCACCATCGCTGCCCTCTAAATCAGTATCCTGTATATGCTCATCCTCCACATCAGACACAATCTCAATGAGATGCACTTTGCCTTTCCCAAGGCATCAGTGTCCAGGCTCCCAAGCTTCCTTACATGTGAAGCATAACTTCTTCCTCCTCAACTCATTACGTGTCTCCTGGTCTATCCTGGGGGGAGGTGGTGCACTCCTATGCTATGTCGAAGATCTCTGAAAAGGCTTGGAACCTTTGGAGAACTTCTTATTCTGTTGATAAGTAGGAGGTGGTCAAGTATCAAGGTCTAGTGCAATCTAAATAGCCTCATGTAAAGTCTTAGGCTTAAGAGCCTTGACCAAACCCCGTAATCTGTCATGTAATCCTTCTATGAAGAGCATCACTACATGTCTTTCTGGCATCTCAGGAACCATAACAGCAATGCGTTGAAACTCATTAATGTAAGCTTCAACATGTCCAGTCTGTCGCAATAGTGCTAAATCCCTGTAATACAACTCAACATCCTTACGGTCAAATCTGGCAATCAGCCGCTCAATGAACTCCTTGTAAGAATGAATAAGTCTATGGTTTTGGGTAACCAAACCATGATGCCACCACTCATAAGCTATACCCTCCAAATGTAGTACTGCAAATTAAATGGCCTCGTCCTCAGGCATCGTCTTAAGTGAAAGGTAGATGTCAAGCTTGTGCACCCAAGCTCGGGCGGTGATCTTCTCGCTACCATCGAAAGAAGATATAGTGAGCTTGCTAGTAGCTCGATGGAGGTCATTATTTTGTTGTTGCCCCCTACCACCACGGTTTCTCGTGCTATCTCTTCGCTGGGAACAATACTGATGTAAAGGGAAAGCCTCTCTAACATGCGCTGGAAGACGTGCCCACTCATCATTTGCCGCCATAACAGTATCCTGGAACTCCACACCCTCAAGCGGGTCAACTGGGGGTGGCTCAACTCTAGGAGTAAAATGAGGTTGCATGGGCCTATCAGCTGTGCGTGAATAAGTCCTGTCACGCCTAGGAGAACCAAGAACACTATCCATCGATGAGGGAGCCCTACTACTCCCACGGCTGTCTGCAACTGAAACGGACCTGTAAATCCTATCACGTCTGTCGTGTCTACCATGCCTATCCCTATGCCAACCCAAATCCATTCTGTCAAGGGTATTCTGAAGTCTGTCTAATGCCAGTACAATCCTTGGTTGTGTAGTAACGAGAGTTCTGAACAACTCACGGTCACTATCCTCCAGTGGATTCTGTCTTTCCCTCTGGCGAGGACTTCTACTGCCCTCATGGCTATCTCCCATGGCTGCACCCTGAATACCAGTGTCAAATCCAAATTGTATATGTGTTCTTCTACGAGTATAATACCTGTGTGGTCCAACCTCTCTAGGATGCATGGAACTAAATAAAACGCCCTCAGGCTGGCAACATCATGGCTCTGATACCACTGAAAGATCCCTAGCCAATTCTAATCTGATTTGTACCTTGCTGTTCTGAATTTTCTGATTTTTGTTTGAATGGTTTGCTTTGTGTTTTGGGTGTTTTCAATGCATGTAGGGTCTTGCCATGATATGTTAATGAAAAGGTAACATAATAATCATACAAATAACACTACAAAGACGACTGAAATTGATTGGATCAGCAAGCAAACTATTTCAAATTAAAGATATGAGTTAGGTGACTCAATTTGACATACCCAATTATTGAAGCTTGCTAGTTACAATCGTGAGATGATGGTTGATTACAAACAGTCAAGTCTGATTATAAAATCAGACTTATAAAGACATACAAAGTGATTCAATGATCCACAAATCACACCCAAACCTGCAATAGCTTCAAACTCCAACTGTAGCAGCCAAGTATGTTGAATTCCAATGACCAAATAACTGGAGCAAGCTGTCCAAACCCCTGTTTAAGGCCTGCAGAGATCAGATCATAAATATGAACACAAAATGAAACTAAATGATGCCCAAACGGAAACCTAGTGTAGATTTCCCTGTAATGTGAACTGGGTTGTCGTCCAATCCACTGTCCTCTAAGGGTTTTCCTCTTCAGAAGCGCTGCAACCTGCTAAAAACTCTATCCAGAGCTCCAAACCTGCACTTGTGTTTTAAGAAAATGAAGATTGAATGACCAAATGAGAGCCCCATACATTGCTTTATAGATTCCATCTCCATTTTCCACTAATATCAATAAAATATTCCCACTAAAAGGGTACACCCACCTTGAGGGTCACTTCCTCATGAAAAAGAAACACCATCTTTTAAAAACAACATTATGGCTACTAGGATGGGGACCTTTTCACTATTCTCCTTCTAATTCTCTATTACTATTCACTTTCACTATTCACATTAAGGCAAACCTTAAGTTATTTTCAATTCAACTCTTGAAATCATCATCTAACATCAAACGGAAGGTCTCGAAAGGTTCCCTGCAAAGCTCCAATGCCCTCGGTCGGGTCCCCTAACCAACCAATTGACCTACGGGAACCCAATAGTAGGTCAACCTCTGCTGAAGTCTAGGCAGTCTAAGGAAGGGACATTACAGGCAAGTATCACCGAAAAACTCACCGAGTTTTTGGCAAGTACTCGCCTTGGCGAGTCAAAGTGAAAAACTCACCAGATGTAGCAACTAAGGCAAAAAAAGTTTTTTTCTTTTTTTATCAAATTTTTTTTGGATCTTCATGCTACTAACCCTAACCCTAATGGTCTATGGGCCCCACCCACACCATAAGCAGTGACAAAAGTGAAAAAATGACAAAGGCTAAAGGTTGCAAGTGTGAGAGTATTAGGATAGGAAAAGTAAGGACTTGGTATTGCATTAAACATAGTGACCCACCACCATCCTGTTGTTATCCCCCTGTCATCCCCAAACTTAGGCCCTTGGTCCCCTCGTCCCGAAACCCATCCCCACGTCTCCCCGTCAAGAAACTCCATGGAACAGAAATCAAATCTAATAGAGAACACTTTTGTACTAATTTATGGACTCATTGGATACATTTGGTCATTGAATTTTGCAAAAAAATTGTGTTTTTAAAGAAATTGAAGTTACTTTTTTAATTTTCAGTTGTCGAGCTTTTTGCCGAGTTTTTCGCCGAGTCGCAAATTTTAGGTCTGTTGAGTTTTTGTCGAGTCCAAGTCTACCAACTATGCATGCAACTGATAAAACGTCATGCCCTTTGAGGTCCCATGCGACCTTATTTCTACCATGACCTTGCAATAATACCTACAACCCACAGTTTTCAAAGGAAAATGACAACAATTTTATAGCTTTTTGTTATTTGTTTGTGTGCCCTGCATGCAATTGAAAATGCCAGCGACTAGATGCTTTTTAGACTCATGATTCTAAGTCTTTCGACAACTTCGAATATCCACGACCTTCAACACATTTTCCACTCACGATTTTCTAAGGATTTTTGACCTTTCAGCCTACAACCTACAGTCTTTCAATCCTTCAAACATGAGTTTAATTTGTCCTTTAGACCTTCAAATGCGATTGCAAACAATGCCCGTAATATTTTATGCAACCCACAACCTCTGTAACTGTAAGATCCCTAATTAGATCTGCCCTAAATTTCTGGTTTTTCTTCTTCTCAAACCCTAGATCTGAATTCTGATTTTTCTATTTCTGAATTATAAATGATCTTGGACAGTGAATATACATGTGCCAAATGCTCAAATAAACATGCCAATCATGTACTCTTATGAAGAGAACATCAACCATGAATTCAACCACATAATTTGACCATTCCAGTGCAAACAAAATGATAAATAATTCTGATTTCTGAATCTCTATAACTGCTGCTACAAATCAGATTATTCTGAACTGAAATTACATCAAGTTTATAGGCTCCAGCATGCCCAAGCATAGCCCAGATTTCTGCTCTTAAAAATCAGACCTAATCATAGGTTTATACATACCAAAAATGGCGAAGAATGATGTCTAACAGCAAACCCTAGATAGGCAAACCCTCCAAGATAGGTGGCACTCCCAAAATGATGAAGAATGGCATGCACAAGAGGGCGACAGCGGCTAGGGTTGGCTCCAACACTCCAAAAATGAAATCACCCTCCTTGGCGCTCAACCTACGGTGAAACCCTAGCAACAATCAATGCTCAAAATCCTCCAAAAGATGGTGCTCCAAATCTGATCTAAAAATCTGAATATATCTTCAACTTCCAAAATTGTATTTGGCCACAAATCACACAATTTTTGAAAGATTCCTAATGGATATTGGACTGAAATTTTAAAGCTCTGATACCACTGAAAGATCCCCTACCAATTCTGATCTGATTTTTTATATTTTGATCTGATTTGTGCCTTGCTATTATGAATTTTTCTGATTGTGTTTGAATGGTTTGCTTTGTGTTTTTGGTCTTTTCAATGCATGTAGGATCTTGCCATGATATGTTAATGAAAAGGTAACATAATAACATTCAAATAACACCACAAAGACGACTAAAATTGATTGGATCAGCAAGCAAACTATTTCAAATTAAAGATGAGTTAGGTGACTCAATTTGACATACCTGATTATTGAAGCTTGCTGATTACAATCGTGAGATGATGGCTGATTACAAACAGTCAGGTTTGATTATAAAATCAGACTTATAAAAACATACAAAAGTGATCTAATGATCCACAAATCACTCCCAAACCTGCAATAGCGTCAACCTCCAGCTGTAGCAGCCAAGTATGATGAATTCCAATGACCAAATGACTGAAGCAAGCTGTCCAAACCCCTATTTTTAGGCCTGCAGAGGTCTGATCGTAAATCTGAACACAAAATGAAGCCAAATGATGCCCAAACGGAAACCCAAAGTAGGTTTCCCTGTTTTGTGAACTAGGTTTTCGTCCAATCCACTGTCCTCTAAGGGGTTTCGTCCTCAGAAGAATTGCAATCTGCTGAAAACTCTATCCAGAGCTCCTAACCTGCAATTGTGTTTTTAGAAAATGATAATAGAATACCAAAAAAGAGCCCAATACATTGCTTTATAGCCTCCATCCTCCTTTTTCCTCAAAAAATAATAAAATATTCCCTCCATAATGGGATGCCCACCTTCTCAAAAAACAATAAAATATTCTCCATAATGGGATGCCCACCTTCTCAAAAAACAATAAAATATTCCCTCCATAATGGGATGCCCACCTTCTCAAAAAACAATAAAATATCCCCTCCATAATGGGATGCCCACCTTGAGGGTCTTTAGGATGGGGACATATTCACTTTTACTACTCACTTTTCACTCTTCACTTTTTACTATTCATTTTTCACTATTCACTTTTAGTATTCATTTTTCACTATTCTGTTACTATTCACTATTCACTATTCATATTAAGGCAAACTTTTAATATTCTCAATTTAACTCCTGTATTCATCATCTAACATCAAACTGAAGGCTCGAAAGACTCCCAGCAAAGCTCCACTGCCCCTGGACAGGGTCCCTAACCACTCTACTGACCTACGGGAACCCTGGTAATAGGCCAACCACTACTCATCTATGTGCCGTCTAGGAAGGGGCCATTACAATTTTGGACCTAGGGTTTCTTCTCCAAATCTACAGAAATAAATGTCTTTGAAGCTCCTTCTTTCATTCCAAATCTCCAATGAAGTGCAAATGTGAACTCCGTATGAATCCACCTCCAAGATGGAATTGGGTTTTTGTCCAATCCACCAATATTCCTAAGGGTTTTCGTCCTTGGAATATGTTGAACCAAAGTTGCATCCACAAGAGAAAATCTCTAATGAAGAAAATATGATATGAATGGATGATTGAAATGACTTTCAAGTTCCTCCTTTTATAGCCACCAAGTGACAATCTCCTCTTGGCTGACCTCCCTCCTATCCGACCTCCTTTTGGCAATTTATTTTATTTTTTATTCCCCTTTTTGGGCCAACCTCTCTTTTGGAAATTTTCTTTATTTTATTTTATTTTAGCAAGAGGTTCACATAAATATTAGTCATTTCACATCACAAATTCGTCCAGCCTAATTAATTAAATATAAATAATCCAAAGTGACTTAGGATTACTTAGTATTTAACTAATTAGATTATTCCCTTACATTTCCGACTTAGCCTACGGGAAAAAAATAGGCTAGCCAACTCCGTTGGGTGATCTCTCGGAAATAGGGAACATTACAGCAACATGTGTTTTTCGGTGACTTCCCGTGTGCTTGACCTTCTCTTTTACCGACCTCCTTCAAATTTCGTACAATCAATGTTGTGCCTGACTAATTGGGCTTCCCCAACATGATCCGGCTTTGATACTAATGTTAATATAACCCAGAAATGAGATTGAGAGAAATCGGCCTGTCTTCTTAGTTTGAGAGCACCGCATTATATTATTGAACATATGCTAAAAATTGAAAGTAGTTATAGTCTAAAAATAGATGGCAGCTACAAAGGACTATTGTTACAAGTTTATTAAAACTCCTAACTACCACTAACAGTTAACATATTACATATGAATGTAAACATACACTGATTTATATTATTATACTAATATTCTAATAAGCAAAAGCAGTTCTCTTTGGTAGCTGTCAAACAACCATCTAACAGCGACTTGCAATCAACAAGTATAACCTTTTACTTTGGAGCACTCTTTTTTTATATTGGAAAATAGTTTACAAATATGGCTCAAAGAACATCAATCATCATAAAAGATAGAAAGCATAATGTCTAACATAATCCGAACAGCAGTAACCAGGCATAAATTACCATAGTACCAAAATTACAAAAAAATCACATTGTGCCAAATTACATAAGCTATTCAGCTATATAAAAGGACTGAATAGTACCAAAGAGCCACATAACAAATCTGAATATAAAAATCACAGCTACCTAACAACATCCAACTTCTCTTTCTCAGCCTTCTCTTCAGTTTCAATGATCCAGTTAATCTTCTTAGCCAGGTCAACAACTGTGTACTTTAAGCACTTTCTCACCCACCACTTTGGAAACGCAGAAATAGGAACTTTATCATAGTCGCCAAGATCAGCAATATCAACAAAAGCACCAGAACTATTTGTAGCATCTTCACCCACCTTAGTTTTTCCTTTGTTAAGCAAATGACTTTCAATAGCATGCTTCATTTTACCTTCAGATAAATCAACCTGCTTACATATCTATCTGATGATTCAGAAAGTAAAAATGACTGTCACATTTGTCACAACGAATCTGCCTACCACATTTTTCATGGTGACACGTCTGCTTGTCCCATTTGTCATGGTGACAAATTTCTCATATCACCGTTTTCCAAAGTTAGATAGACCAAAGGGGTTTTTAAGTTTCTACACCATCCTCAGAGCCCATCGAGCTTGAAGAGGAAGAGCTTCACAGTATGCTCTTCATGATCTGAACAATGGAAACTATACGATCAAACGCAAAGCCACTACAAAAATTACAGATAAAATCTTTAAAGATAAATAATGAAATATGGAAAATGAAATTGCTGCCCCCAACAATTTTCCAAGAGTGTTGTAAAGAACGTGAAAACTCAAAAATTAAAGACAACACTGTGTCAAGAAGAGATTATTCTGCTGATAGTGAACAAATCTTTTTCTTTCCCATGGTATCAAGGAAAACCCTAACGTGGATGTTCAAGAAACTCAGAATGGATAAGAATAAAGAACATAAAAATGTTCAATGCATAAGGTATGAGACAAAGACCACTCCAAACGTGAATGTCCTATGCCAGCATGTAAATATTGTGAAATCTGGAAAAAACAACTCCCAGCATTAATCAATGACAATTCAATTTTATCTTTGACAGATCTGACTTTAACTCATATTTTCAATGTCAAATACATGATCTTTATACTATATAAAAGAAATCAAGAATAAGAATCATCTATTAAAATTTTGTGCAATCATTGCTGTCATATCTACAATGATCGGCCATCAAAGCCATAAATTTTCATCAAACTTCTTTGTTTCTCCAGTGCAGATTCTATTTAGATCTGTGAAGCTCAACTGATACAGCTCCTTATATGAATTGAGTCACATGCCTGGGTACAGATCTATGTTAATGTAAAATTTGTAATGTCTACATTATTTTGGAGTACTGACAATGAGATGCCAAATATAAATTATTAGAAAATGTAAAAGCCTTTTTATGTGGATCACTGTGATCTACATCAACGTTGTTAACTTCCTATTTTTCTTTAAAATATAAATTTCATTTAGACCTTTCTAATTTTTGCAAGGCCTTCTACAATTTCATATCATATAGATAGACAGATGCCTTTGGCAACTGATTATTCAAAATAAACCAGTGAGCAAGAATGTTCTGTACACCAAAAAAATTAGATACTTACTGCTTCTTCGCAACTCAAAAGAAGGCACAAAATAGCTTTCCATTGGCCAAAAGATTCAAGTGATTGACCCATCTGCATTGCTCAATAGGCAAAGAAAATCATTACCAATAAAAAAATTCTGCAATTGAAAATGAAAAACTAGAAAAGTAAAACATTAGGCAGATGAATCAAAAAAAGATGCATACCAAGAAAGCTATGAAGGAAAATTGAAGCTCTCCAAGAAGCAAATCTTCACATCCTCCATATTTCTGCTCCAAAAGCATGTCCAACAGTTGTGTCTGAAAACCAGAAAAACAAATTTTAAACAGGGATATACAGCTGAGATGGAGAGCATGCTACAGTAAGAATTGTTGCCATATTAGTTCCTAGGAAGAAATAATCTATAAATGTGCTATAGAGGAGTACAATGATGGATATGTTGTACCCATACAAATAGAGTCATTTTTCGAGGCAAAACATTGTCATTCTTCACCTAGTGAGTCCTTGTCGAATCCTTGTCTCCCATGTCATGAATGTTGTATTTGTCATCTCTAGTCAATGTCTTTACAGGGTCAACAAAAAGAGCTTTCCAATGCATCAAGCAAGGTGAAGAACAGAACCTGGACAGACAAGATAAGCCAAAAATGGCTAAGGCATGAAAGTGCCCAAAACACTCTTTGTAGCACTCTGCAAGCACTTTTGTCCAAAAAAGTTGGAAAATATGAAAAAGTGTTTAAAAGTGGTCTTGGAGAGCTCAATAAGATGTTTTGGGCAAAAGGATCAAAATGAAATTTTGGACAAAAGTGTCCCAAGCACGCAGCACAAGTCTTTGGCCCAAATTTTCAAAAAGTGGAAAAATGTCCCAGATAGTCCTGGAAGTATATTCAAAAATATTTAAAGTATAATATCTGACTTATACTTAAATATATTTTTCGATATACTTCCATTCAGGAAAATCCAAAATTTGACTAAGGCAAGAAATTCCTCACTCTATGTCCAACCCCGCCCTACCTGGGCGGCCTCACAAGGTAGTCATGGACAAGGTCTTCACCAGGACAATCTCTCCACATAGAGCCTCCAAACCCGCCCAGGGAAAGTTAGGATATTTTCACGAGCTTTTGCCAATTGAAGAGAGTCAGGAAGTGATGATAGAGTCTAGAATTAAGTTCAACTTGCAAATTCCATGCAGCACCTCTAAATCCGCCAAGACTGGGCGAGAGGACATGGACTTCACGTCCTGGACATGCATTTATCCAGACACTACCCTCAAATCTGCCCAAGGAAGAAAGTTGTCAAATTTACAAGGTTTTAAGCACAAAAGACAAGGAAATGATGAAACTCCAAGGAAATTTCATGACTTTGAACGAATCTAAGGCATCACAAGGTGAATTCCATGCATCACTTCCCAACCCGCCCTTGCTAGGCAGCCTCACAAGGGAGTGATGGGCAATGTCATCACCAGGAGAACTTCTCCAGACACTACCTTCAAATCTGCTCAAGGAAAAGAGTTTTCAAGTTTGTAAGGTTTTGAGGACAAAGAGATGATAAAATTCTAAGGAAACCCATGAGTTGAATGAATCTAATGCATTTCTAAAAAGAATCCAAGGGTTGTCTCCAAACCCACCCTACATGGGCGGCCTCAAGAGGTGTTCATGGACTCTGTCTTGTCCCACATCAAACACTCCACACACTACTTCCAAGACCGCCCAAGGTGAAAACAACATTATTTGCAAGTATACATAACAAAAATGATGAAGATGACACTAGGAGGATGAGATGATCAAGTTGAGAAGAATGAAAAGTTTTCTAAGTATAAAATCCAAGGGTCACTCTCAACCCCGCCCTACCTGGGCGGCCTAGAGAGGTAAGTCTGTGATCTGGTGTCTAAGCACTCAAGTCACCCCATTCTGACCTTCCAAACTTGCCATGTTGCCTCACACCCATGCAAGATCATTCATGAGGAAGAAAATTGGTGAAGATTACAAGTCATAAGGCATAATCCAAACACCTTCCCCAAGACCGCCCTTCCTAAACGCCCTAGACACTGCAGCATGGAATTTTGGGTTGCACACTCCAAACTGCCTCTCCAAACCCGCCTAGGCAGGTCGGCCTGGCAGGTCAGCTTGGGAAGGATGTAGAAAGCAAAGTTAAAACATGAAAATATGGCTTTCTTCATTACATAAAGCAAGTATGTTAGGGATTAATAATGAAATGTTATTGATAATCAAGTGTTTTCGCATTGATAGTTGCTTCTCTTGTGTAGGTAATGGACAAAAGATGGTGAGAATTTGCGTAGAAGAAGTTCGAAACAAGAGGAGTTTCGCTTAAGGCCATTCAAGGAGGACGACATCATCGTCACACGGAGAGATGCTTACATCAAGATCATCATTTGCATGTAGAAGATAACCTCATATGTCCGAGGAGTATCACTTTACCATGCATGAGGAGTCATCATCCGAAGTTGTCTATTTCAAGTGCATCCATCATATGCACATCTACTACAAGAAGTCACGTACAAGACATCTTCCACCTCAACACTCCAAGAGTCCAGAGTCCTGCAAGAACGTCACAAGATGAGAGATGAGCATGACCATCAAAGCAATCCATGAGTTACAACAAGACAACAAGAAGAAAATATTCTAAGTAAAGTGAACATGAGGTGAACCAGACTAGTTCGTTTAAAGATGTTGAGGTGGCACGTACACATCATCAAGCCAATTACATTCTGCCATGTCATTCATTCAAGTCCAGGTCGTCTATAACAAACAAGCGGATAAAGATGGCCCACCATAAAGATGCTCCAAAGATGCTTATCACATTGGGAAACATGCCTTCATTGCCGCTTTCATGTTCTAAAAATAGCAAATTTTGTAACAAACTGTCTTGTTGTCTCAACCTCGGTCGTTGATTGCCAAATCAATCTTGGCCCTTCATGTAATTCTTGAGCTCTATATAAAGCTCACTTCTCTCATTTGTAAAGATATATATTAGAGGATACATTAGATAATATACATTAGATTAGAAAGGAGTAGAGTAGAGAAGACTCTTTGAAGTCATTGAAGAGATATTGAGAGATTGTTGTAAAGATACACTTCAAGATTAATGCAAGCTCATTGTTGAATGTTTCATGGTGATCTTGTGGTTTTGGAATGTTAGCATGGTCTTCATTGTCTCCAAGATGGTTAAGAATTGTTTCCAAAGTAGATTAGTTGATAGATTAGAAGTTCATTGATATAATGTTTCTTATGTGAAGATATTTGATGAATCCCTTTTGGTTCATACTTTTCGTGGATTGCCAAAGGTAACTTACTTTGCAAAGTTAGCCTAAACCTTGTTTGCATAAGTTCAGTTGTGGATGCTCGTTCAAACTACGCCAGCTGTGGGTGTTTGGATGGAAGTTCACAACATGAAAATCATATGATTACCTTAGGAGATTGCACATACTCTGTGTAATTGTTGGTTCTCATGGTGAAGCAGAGCTAGGTTGTGGAAGGGAATTTGTCTATCATAGCATGTGCATTATATCATTGTCCTTAGATTAGCCCTCTTAACCCTTGCTTTTTGCCTTTTCTTTTTGTAGTTGATTACAAGAAGTTCCATTTCAGAAGGAAAGAGTACATATTTGAAATGGAGTGATGAATAAATTCTGCGTAAGTCCCTTTGTGTAAACATCATTATCACATCATACCACCGAGGCTATCCGTTGCAAATCACGTACAAGGAACCTTGAAGCGTTCTTGTTTGATCACGTAGATTAGCATTTGAGACGCTTTGTTCAAGAGAGGATAGAGCACTTGGTGTTTTATTCTAATGTTGTTGTCAAGAAAACATCATCAACATGATGTATGTTAAAGGGTGCAGATCTTGCTCCTGCATTCTAGGCTAAAGTGCTTCATACAGTTGTGTACTTCTTAGATCAAGCACCCACCAAAGTGCTTGATAATATTACACCTAAAGAAGCATGGACCGAGAAGAAGTGCTCAATTTCACATCTCATAGTGTTTGGGTGTCCAACTTTCATACATTTTCCCAAGGTGCAAAGGACAAAGTTGGATAACCAGTCCTAGAAATGTATTTTTCTTGAGTACAATTCAGAGTCGAAGGATATCGGCTTATGGATACAGTAACAAAGAAAGTGTACATCAGCAAGGATGTTTTTGATGAGGAAAAAGGATGCAACACCTCTTCCTTACCATCACCTGTCAATTTTCAAACACTGACAATTATTGAACCTAAAGATGAGGAACTTGATGAAGTACAAGAAGAAGCTTTGTTTCCAATGGGTGAGTTTCCACCTCTTTCACCGCCTTAATCCTCATCTCATGTGCACAAAAGGATTCCTAAGTGGTATTATACCACAATGAAAGATGCAAAAGTAGATGCAATTGCAAACAAGTCTACCACTGGGCCTAAAACTTGCAACAAGTCTCGTGAGGAGAAAAACCTAGCCCTAATGTGCATAGTTATTCAAATTTTTGAACCAGAAACAATACAGGAGGCTCTTGAGTCACCACCTTGGAAAAATGCCATGGCTGCAGAATATCATGCATTACTAAGGAACACCACATGGGAACTTGTTGATCTTCCCCTAGGGAAGAAAGCTATTGGATGCAAATGGGTTTTCAGAATTAAATTTAAGGCAGACGATAACATCGACAAGTACAAAACCCAACTTGTGGATAAGGGGTATGCACAGGACGGTATTGACTATGATGGAATTTTTGCCCCCAAAACAAAGATCAAGACTATCGCAATGGTTTTGGCAATGGCAGCGCAATTTGGTTGGAAAGTTCATCAGATGGAAGTCAAGAGTGTCTTTCTTAATGGAGATCTCAAAGAAAAAGTCTACATGACTCAACCTAAGGGGTATACTGCACTTAGCTAGCAACGAAAAGTGTGCAGAGTTGTGAAATCCCTGTACAGTCTCAAGCAGGCTCCCTGAGCCTAGTACATCAAGATAAATGAGCATCTCCTTCAACATGGATTCACCAAGAATCCATATGACCCTAATCTCTTCCTCAAAGAGCAAGGGGGGAAGATTGTCATTTTGATTGTATATGTCGACGATCTAGTCATCACAAGGAGTTCTCCACAGATGATTCCAACAACAAAGAATGATCTCAACCAATCGTTTGACATGACAAATCTGGAGCTCCTACATTACTATCTTGGATTTGAAGTATGGCAACAGAAAAATCAGATCTTTATCTCTTAGATGAAATATGCCAAGACATTGCTCAAGGAATTCAAAATTGAAAATTGCAAGCCTATGTCGACCCCATGTGTTGTGACGTTTTCACACATCGCCCCATTGCAAATGGGGACCCTCTCTTTTTTCCGTTTTCTGCCTCCATGTCGCTTTAGGGTTCAAGTTTTCTTTGAGTTTGTATGTCTGGAAGTGTTGTTTGACCTGGGCTCTTCCATGAAATAAAGAATGAGCCTTTCCTAGACAACATGAAAAGTATCAAGTGATTCAATCAAGGAGTAAATGAAGGGAAGGAATGAGCCCTGAAGCCCTGAAATTGACGAAGTCTAATGTTCTGAGATCCTGAAAACTGACTAAGTCTGAAATCTGGTGGATCCTCAAAAATCTAGAATTTGCATGTTAAATCCTATGGATCCGGGACCTATCTCAAACATCCTGGAAGTATATTTCAAAATATTTAAAGAATATCTGAGCATATACTTAAATATATTTTTAAATATACTTCCACCCAGGGATCTTCCACCCAAGACTATAATGTGTCGTACCTGTTTGTATATTTTTAATGATCTTTTTATGTGTTATTTTAATTTTTTGAGTGTGTTCCTTCAGACTATAGAGAAGATGCAAAAGGGGTTTTAGTTTTCTTGCAGATGTGTGTTGTCGGAGCATACAATATATGGCATATATTGAAAACCCAGAAAAAGCATAATTAATTTGCATAAACAAACAATGACCAAGATCATCAATTCACCAAATATTAATTATCATTACATACCCATGTCAAGTTTTGCACTTTGATATTTATGTTGTAGCCGGACCAGCAATTGGGTATGGCTGAAAACACTTCAAATCTTCAATACACTGAAAGTATTGTGCATACAAGGAAGAACATCAATGATATAGGCCCTAAACGCCTCAAACAAAAGAGAAATGAAACTGCAACTAGTAACTAGTGAGTCATCCAAAGACCCACGACCTCCAAAGACAATGTACGGCTGGCTGCAAGTGAAGTATGCACTGAAGACCACCAAAAACTCCTTGAATCTGGTCTGAAACTCATCTGCAATAGTTTCCACAGCAGGGCGACCAGTGTAGGGAAGGTTATATGCCAAAAACTCACACCAATCAGCTGCTAGAAATGGTACGGCCAAGCATAAGGAGGTACGACCAGCAATGAAGATAAACACAGCTCCAAACCCCAATGAAATATGCTCTTAAACAGCCAAGAAATTATCTTCCCAAATCTACATCAACAATCTTCATAAAATCCGCAAATGATATGAGCAATGAATCCACAAGTCTCATTACACGAACTCCATTCCAGCACAAATGTGAATACTGAATGCATCCACCATTAATGGCACCTTTGGGTGATCTTTCACACCTGTAGAATGCCATCACTCAGGGAGGTTTTCGCCTCCAAGAGCTTCTGGTTCGAATCCTCAAACCCTCGAGCCAAGCTCCAAACCCTCGCAGGGAAAATCTCAAAGAGAGAAGAACATAATAAATCAAGCATATATCAAATGAGGCACTTTTCACTCTTTTATAACTCTCCAAGAGGGGTGTTTCACTTTTTGAGGGAAATATTCTTTTAATTTTACTTTTAATATTTCCCAAGGTGAGCGCTCCATAAAATAACTTAAGTGACTTTTAAATATTTCATTTTTTCATCACTTAACCAATAAAACCCAAAGTCCAATATTAAATAATAATATTAATTTACGGACTTTAAAACGGAGGCCCAAATGAACATGGAATTCAATTATCTATAGCTCACCAGAAAGGTCTCGACGAGACGAATCCAACCCCCTCTAAAAATCCTGATCCGACACCGAACCCGAACTTACTAAAAATAGTAACGACCATAAGCAACTAAGCCAACACAGAGGGTGCCAATTGGATCCACAAACCATCTAATAAATCTGAGCTCAATGCAACATCTGGGAGAGCCAATAGCTGACTGCCAAGTCACTAAAACAGTGCCAAACTGACACTTACTAAAAATAGCAATGTTCTTCGAGGACCAAAGAGAACAAACCCAGAAAAACCCAGAAAGATTGCCGACGTGCAAGCACTTACTATAAATAATAAGTATGGACAAGTGCTCAAAAATCTCTCTGAAAAGTGTCGACCAGCTCCACTGGATCACCCGAACACCCTAGTGACATCGAAATACTCCTCTGATTATGCTGTCACCAACCCAAAAGTCAGCTCTAACTGAACTGCAAGAGAATCCAAAAATGGGGACATTACAAGGACACTTTGAAATCAGGCGAAAAAAAATTGAAGTCTTGGACCTTGAGCAAAAATTCCCTCCACAGAGGGAGAATGCGGCTAAGATGAGCGGAGAATCCTCACTCTTAAGGAGAATGCGCCCTAATGAAGGTCCTTTTGGTCATGCTCCTTAGTTGAATTTCAAGAAAATCCATTTGAAAACCCTTCAAAAATCCTCGCCAAGGAATAAAGAAAGTTGAAAAATCCACATCAAGGAAGAGCACAAATTCCACGCTAGTGAGGAGAATGCGCCTAGAGTGGAAATTCCACCCACTCAAGGAGAATGCGCTCTAGTGAAAGACCTTCCAATAATGTAATATGCGCTCATAGGGTTGATGATTTTGGAGTCAAAACAATGAAATTGTATCTCCTTAGTCTAATTCATGAAAATGCATGTGAAAACCATGAGAAATTGCCTAAGAAAGTTGAAACAAATGAGAAGTCTTCGAAAATTGACTAAGGAGAAAAGAAGGAAAATCCTCATCAATGAGGAGGATGCGCTCCAAAATGAGGGAAAATCGTCACCAATAGGGAGAATGCGCCCTAAGAAAAGATGCCTCCGGAAATGAAGATTGCAATACAATGAAAGTTTGTACATTGAAAAATCATTAACTCACTTGCAAAGGTCCTTCTAACACTTAAGAAGATTCTTGATTAGACAAGTCGGAAAATCCTCCTCAATGACGAATATGCGCCCTTGCAAGTAGAGGTAATGTTATCAAAAACTCACATAGGACATTAGAAAGTTGGAATGAAGAAAAAATCACATCATGAAAGGAAAAAGGGCAAAATCCTTCTCCATGAGGATTATGCGCTCACACAAAGGGAAAATCGTCATCAATGAGGAAAAAATTCATAAAGGAAAATGAGGGAAAATCCTCACCTATGAGGAATTTGCGCTCCCAAAAGAAGGAAAATCCTCATCAATGAGGAGGATGTACTCCAAAATCAAGGTAAATCCAGAGCCATGAGGAATATGCGCCCATCTTGGAATTATCCCTTGCAAACCAAAATTCGTCCAAGTCAAAAGCAAGTTGGCCAGAGGAAGAAGAATCAAAGTTTTATTTCATCACGCTTTTCCTTACCTCATGATCTATTAGTTGATATTTTGCAATAAATAGCTTTCAATTTCTCATATAAATGATCAAATACTATGAGTCTATGACTTGTAATATTTTATTTTGCAGTTATCAAAGAATCCGGAGGTGAGATAGACACTTGTCAAGAGGAGGTCATTTCAAGGAAGAAGAATCCATCGAAGGAGACTCCACATGTAAAAGATGTTATCAAGTTTCATCCATAGAGAAAGACTTCATCGCCAGGGCAGAGGAAAATGCACTTCATTGTATCAAAGTTTCATCACTAGAGAAGAGAGCATCACTCCACCTTGCACGTCCGAGAATCCAGCATCACAAGAGGAACATTCATTCAGAAGTTCATTTCCAGAGGTTCATTTTCATTTTCAAGTTCTAGAATCATCCATTTCATGCACCAAAAGGAATTCACGCATGAAACATCTCCTCTACTTCCTACACCATCTAGAGCCATGATCCTACACAAGAACAAGAATTTCACAAAATGAGAACGACCATGTACATCAAGCAAAGTCATGAATTACATTCAAAGTACTAAGGCATGAAAGACACGTGAAGAAATCCAAAGTTCCCAAATTTTCAAGTTCCAGAAGCTAAGTTCCAAAGGTGAAAATCCAAGTTTGATGAAAAATGACAAAATTTGGGAAATATTCCGAGCAATGTGAACGCATTGAAAATTAAACCAGTTTGCTCAACGTTGAGGTGGCATATGCACATCAACAGGCCAATCACAATTCACCACATCACTAGTCCAAGTTCAATGAATATACAAGAAGCAAGAGGCTAAAGAAGGCTCTTATCTAGAAGATTCCAAAGATTCCATTTCAAGCTTATCACATTGGGAAACATGCCTTCATTGCCTATGAGTTTTTATGTACACAAGTTGTGTCAACTTTTACTTCTACTAAAAATAGCAAGTTGTAACTAACTGCCAATGTGGCAAGATCTCGGCCATTGATTCCAAAATCAATTTGGGCCCTTCATTGTACTTTCAGGACTATAAAAAGGCTCATTTGCCTCATTTGTAGGATTATTAGAATTAGAGTTGTACGAGAGTAGGATAGCAAGTAGAGTAGAGGAAGCTTTTCGAAGTAATTGAAGAGATATTGCGAAATTGTTGTAAAAATACTTCTTGGATCAATACAAGCTCATTGTTGATCTTTCATGGTGATTTTGTGTGGTTATGGGATGTTAACATGATTTCTAATTCTTGAATGTGATGGAGAGATATTTCCAAGTAAAGTAGAATTAGAATAAAAGTTCATTGATGTAATGTTTATATGTGGAGATATTTGATGAATTCCTTCTTGGTTCAAACTTTTCATGGATTGTCGAAGGCAACTCACTTTGTAAAGTTACCTTGAACCTTCATATGCTTTAGTTCAATTGTGAAGATTGTTCAAGCTACGCCAATTGTGGGTGTTTGGATGGATGTTTCACAATGTGAAAATCATTGGGTTACCTTAAGAGATTGCACCTGCTTCGTGTAATTGTTGGTTCTCACGGTGAAGCGGAGTTTGGTTTCGTGAGGAATTTGTCTATCTACACATCATTCCTTACTTAATTGTCCTTAGATTAGCTCTCTAAACCCTTTCCTTTTGCCTTTTCTTTTCGTAGCCGGTTAGAACAAGTTCCATTCATTCACAATCAAGGATTACGGAATTTCATCCATGTTCGTGAAGGAAGAATTTAGCGTAAGTCCCTTTGTGATTACCAGCAAGATCACATCAAATCAATGACTCTATCCATTGCAAATCACGTATAAGGAACCTTGGAGAGCTCTTATTTGATCACATAGTTCAGCATTCGAGAGGCTTTGTTCAAGAGTGGATAGAGCACTTGGTGTTTTATTTTATTGTTGTTGTTGTCACAAAAACACATCAACACCATGGAGACAAGGTTGCAACTTTCCTGCCATGATCCATCACCTCAGGTGAATGCTACTCTTTATCACCAATTGATTGGGAGTCTCATATACCTGGCCAACACCAGGCCTGACATCAATTATGTTGTTAGATATCTTTCTAGGTTTATGCAAGAACCTAAGGTTATTCATTGGAAAGCAACAAAGCGTGTTTTAAGATACATTTGTGATACAATGGCATATGGTCTAGAATACAAACAAACGACACATTTTTCTTTGCAAAAATACACGGATGCAGATTATGTAGGTTCTGGGGATGACAGGAAGTCTACTTTAAGCTTCGTTTTCTTTTTGGGATATGGTCCAATCTCGTGGCGCAGCAAAAAGCAAGCCATTGTTCCTCACTCTTCCACGGAGGTAGAATATTGCGTGACAAGTGGAGTTGTCTTTCAAGCGATATGGTTACAATGTTACATCGCATTTTGACAAGCATGGGTGTTCATGAGACACATCTTACAACTTTATTTTGCAACAATCAAAGTGTGTCAAAACTTGTTTGAAATCCTATTTTTCATTACCGCACAATGTAATGTCCCCATTTTCGTGAGCATCAAAGTTCGGAGGATTAGCCTATCAGTTGACCCTCGTAGGCTAATGGAGTTGTTCAGAGGATCCTTTTTGGTAGATGTTTGGTTGACTTCTTCGTCAGAGCTCAGTTTGGTTCAGGTTGGGCCTTCGTTTGGTGTTCCAAGACTCAGTTATACACACTTACCATTTATAGTAAGTCAGTGGATGTTAGAGAGGGACCCTTACTATATTTAGTAAGGCACCTAGATGTGATGGGTTTGCAGTGTCGATCTCCTAGTTTAGTTGGTTTGGCCAGTGGATGTGTATTTATGGAGTTATTATCATTAAAGTCATTTTAATGATAATAAAATATTTTAAAAGCATATTATAAAGTTTTATGTGCACTTTATATCCAATGGGGCCATGACCCTCAATTTAAGTCACTTAAACTGCATTAATGAATTATTAAAAGGAGAGCCTATTTATTGATGCACTTTATAAAGTCAAAAGGCAAATATAAAGTATGTTTGAAAATGATTATAAAAACATTACTTTTGAGGGGCCATTTATTAAAGCATTGAATAAAGTTGAAAAGAAAAGATTTTATATCATTTTAAATGATTTAAAGTGCACATGAAGGGGATCGACCTCTTGAGGAAAAAAGTATATAAGGCACAACAAAAGAAAATATCATTCATTCACTCATTTTGATATTTGAAGAACTTGGAGTTTGTCTTTTGAGCTCTTCTCTTGGAGAAGAAGAACTAGGGTTTGCTGGATTAAGCTTGGAGAACGAAGTTTCTTCATGGTTATGCTACCTGAAGGTGTGAGACATCATCTTAAGGCGGCAATTGTTGGTGGCTTCATTACATGGGCTACACTTGAGCGTAATAGAGGAGATTTCATCAAAGAATTACAAGGGTTTGAAGTTTCATATTGAAGAACAATTAGTTTGCTGGCTGTGCATTTCTTTCTTGGCACTGTGGAAATTACATTGGGCAGATCTAAAGTAATCTGTGCATTTATCTCTTGGCACTTTGCAAGGGTTTTGAAGAGTATTGAAAGAACAGGTCTGAAGTTTAATTATTTGCTGTTGACACACCCTTATACAGCCGCATGGGGTTTACTGGGGGCTGTTCTGTCAATGTTTGCAGACTATAATGATTATCATTGGCTGGGCGTGGGATTGTGAGGCTAAAACGCCTATCTTCTCAGCTCCTTTACTCATCCATTGAGGACGGCTAGGTGTTGGGGGAATTGCTGTTATGATTAAAGCAGTGGATAAACATATATTCATTGCTTGACGTCCATGGTGAGAGTTTCATGTTGCTGATATATATCTCCAGAAATTGCTGATATTCATTTTTCAGACCTGCACACATGGTATTTGCCTACCGGGTATGGTTGTATTAAATTTGCAAGGAAATAGAAAACTGATTTTAAATATGTAATGATTTTGTATTAGCAAGTTTTTGTAATCTGTTAGTAATAAATATTTAAAGGGC
Organism: Cunninghamia lanceolata; assembly: GCA_027924645.1. NCBI lineage: Eukaryota > Viridiplantae > Streptophyta > Pinopsida > Cupressales > Cupressaceae > Cunninghamia > Cunninghamia lanceolata. The sequence continues at coordinate 3,645,570 of BSBN01000023.1, read as the reverse complement.
TTGCTACGGCAGTTAACATACATTTGCAAAATAGTTATCATTACTTTCTATTTGGCTTGGTCTTTGTCATTTATACTTTGCCTGGCAAATTCCCATTTCTAAGTAAAAACCCCAATTTGAAAGAGCATTCAATTCAAGCAAAGGCAGAAAATTTGTGTTAGCAAGAGTCCACCTAGGGTGGGACACTACACACAACACACATTGAGGACTACATTTGTGAACATGTCCAGCGACAAAATCTCCAGCTCTAGTATCGTTCGACTCAAGAGCAACGTGCTGACATATTTAAAAAATCTCTTGCAGCTGTGAAGTTCGAAGCTTTTCGAACTTTCTTGATTTGCTCTCTTAAGCATATCATGTAATAAGGGGGGGATTGTTGGAATAGATTTTATTACATCATAATATTATGTAATATGTTAATAATATATAACAAATATTACTAACATAAAGAAATCATAACTATCAAAGATAGTTATAGTTGGTTGGTCAGGTATGCCTGGCCTGGTTGGTTATTTACCAACCATCCTGATGTATATATTGCTGCATTCTCTCACTAACTAATTGCTCATTGCTTACCCGAATTCATTACTGGGTCCAGCAAAAGCCCCCATAAATCCATAGATCAGAGTCCATTCCTTGAGCTTCCAAATTTTTTGTTCCATTTCCTCCACCAAGGGGGAGATCTTTGGGGGTGTAGCCTGTTTCAGATAGCACCAATTGGCTTTGGGAAAGCGAAAACTAGGCTTTGGTATGCTTTGTTGTGCATGTTAGGAGATAAAGGACTGAAAGTCTTCTTTACAAACCTGGTTAGTATTGTGTGTCACTGCAGATTTGATGTTTGGCAAAAGCCTGCTTTACAGAAGAGGCAAGGAGGCCATGACATACTCTAGAGGGAGGATAAAACCTTCCTTGCCAATCGGTTTAGATTTGAGCTTGTCCAGGTCAGATTTTGAAAGGAGATTGCTGTTGGGAGAAGCGAGGGTGAGAGGCATGCGCTGATTCAAGACCAGATCAGAACATAATTCAGCACAAAAAGGACTTTGTAATTTGTAACTATAGAAAAACTAAATAAAGAGTATTAATATAGATGAACAATTTTATATAATAAAGCTATAAACATACTTACTTTTTCAATATTTGATGCAGTAAGCTCCTCTGCAGTCATCCCTTTATGCTTCACAGAACGTGGAATTCTTGTATAGAAACACCTTTGACCTGTTGTCATGTGTTTTCCTGAAGATGCTGATTTATGCCCATGCCATTCACCAACATCTGGTAACCGCTCCATTAAACGCCTCTCTGCTGCCGTCTGAGGACCCTTCCCAATAAGTTCAGATTCAGACATTATGGTTATCTCACCTCCTAGAGGTTCTGTCAAGACAGATTATTAGCAAATCCAATACCTGGAAAACAAATAAGCATTGAACAATGACAACTACACCCAAGTACCTAGAAACCACAAAGTAGTAGAAGATACACTAAAAAAGCATCATATGAAATGCATATGAATTTAAAGTACCAAGGCACTTGACATCAAGACTCAATGTTGGAAAAACAAAAGAAAAGAATTTAAAAAGGTTTGTACCATGGATGTGGACATACCAAACTTCTAAGAATTGTGTCCAAAAGGATGACATTTTTGCAACTTACCGTACATCAAAATCATATTGCATGCAAATACTGAACTACTATTAAGAGCATCTCGTCTAGGAAAGAGATTAGGATGGATTTAACTCACACCTAGGTTTGCCACATGCAATGTTTTGGGGTTATTCCAGGTAAATGTTCTTTTCTCATGCTTTAGTTCTAAGAATTAAGACTTTTTATATTAAGTATTATAACTATGTTGACAGTTTGGGTTCAGGTTCAGGTTTGGGGTTCAATATAGCTAGGTTCAGCCATACAATGTATATAATATTAAAAATATATTAAAATAACCATAATTTTAAAAATATATATACAATTGAGAACATAGCTAATAGTGATAATTGATAATTGAATGTCAAACTTCAAATCAATACAAAATTACAAATCAATAATCATCATATTGCTCTTCATCAAGAGCATCAATTGGTTTATTAGAACACTCGACGAGTCGCCAAGTACTCGCCAATTTTTCGAAGCGCCGAATTTTCAGGTCAAGTCTTAGGTGAGTTTTTAAAAGGCAGGTGGCAAGTACTCTACGAGTCCATGCCAAAAACTCGCGTCGCACAAGGATAACACACAAACACGGAAAAGAGGCAAAAAATGCTGAAAAAACATTAGTTTCTAGCTTTATAAGCCCTATCCACCCAAGCTAATGAAGCACACTAGCGTTTCAGCATTGTTGACCAAACTGGAAGGACTTTTTAGGGGATTTGAAGAGTTATTTTGTGGAATTTTGAATTTGCAAGTTAGTTTTTTTTTTTTTTTTTTCGTCCTTTTTTTCCTAGCATATAAAATATTTCTAGCAAGTTAAATTTTTTATAACATATGAAATTTACAAATTTAATTGTCAAATTAATTAATTCAATTGCTATTTAATTACCATATTATGTTTCAATTTTTGAAATGCATTTACATGATTTTTCTCAAAAATCATGCTCAAATTGTTCTAGTTTCTAAACACTAGTTTTTTGTTTTTATTAATGTTATGACATCTAGCTCTAAATCAAGTTTTTACTCAGCAAGTGGAAGTCATCTCGTTGAAAATGAACTCGCTGGAAGCCATGACCCTACTTGGAAATATGTTGTAATAGGACGGTAGCAAGGAGTGGGATTTGAATCTTCTGCTCGAAGAAGCCATTCCTAACCACAAAGCCAAGCCATGTCCAACTACCCCAGAAGACGTCAAACAAGAGATACAAGCACTTCTTGCATTGTTGAATGAGAACAAATTGAAGAGGGCGAGGGCACAAGTAGCTATAGAAACAACCCTTAATCCTAACTTGCCAACAGAAACCAAAGTAGATACAAGGATTGTGGACTCTAGTCATGATCTACGCATACGTGGCACATCCCCATGTCCAACTACCCCAAAAGACGCGAAACAGAGATACAAGCACTTCTTGCATTGTTGAATGAGAACAAATTCGAGAGGGTGAGGGCACAAGTAGCCATAGAAGCAACCCTTAATCCTAACTTGCCAACAGAAACCAAAGTAGATACAAGGATTGTGGACTCTAGTCGTGATCTACGCATACGTGGCACATCCACCTCATCTAGCTCAAGTAGAGCCCAATCACAGGGTTTTTTTGTGATTAGAAACATATTTGGGGCACAACCTTCAATGCAAGGTATAGGGTGCAACAAGGAGGCACACAAGGAAGCAGAAAAGGCATGCACAATTTTTGGGTATTACAAGAGGCTTCCGTTTAATGTGGCAAAGAGTCCACACTAGAAGTATTTGGTGACAACATTCACAGTTGCAGGGAAAGGGTACAAGGAGCCCTTTCCAAAAGAGTTAAATGGAAAGTTGCCCCAAGATGCTATTGCAGATGCAAAGACAATTGTGAAAGATCAAAAGAAGCATTAGCGAAAGTTCGGATGCACCATTCTTTCATATGGGTGGACGGATAGAAGGAACACACCCTCGTCAATTTTTTGGTGACTTCAAATGGTGAGTTGGTTTTCTTGAAGTCAATTGACGCCTCCAACAAAATAAAGAATGCAAAAACTTTGAGCTTGATGTTGGAGGAGATAATTTTAGAGGTGGGCATACAAAATGTTTTGCAAGCTATCACTAACAATGTAGCAACATATATGGCAGGTGGAAGATTGCTTCAAGAGAGGCATTTGTCATTCTTTTAAACCCTTTGTGCAACCCCTTGCCTTGACTTTCTTTTGGAGAACATAGGCAAAATTGATTGAGTTAGACCAATTCTAAAAGATGAAAGGAACATCACAAAATATATATATAATCACCCTTGGGTTCCCAACTTGATGAGAGATCACAGCAAGGGGAAAGAGCTTGTGTGACTGGGTGTCACAAGCTTTGCAACTAACTTTCTAACATTACAAAGCATTTCTAGTTCATTGACATCCTTGAAGTAGATGTTTGTAAGTCAAGCATGGTTAGACTCAATATATTCAAAAAAAGTTGATGGAGAGAGGGCCGCAAAGACAGTTTTTGATGTCTTTGCGAAGAGAACTATATAGATCGTCAAGGTAATTTCAAACTTCAATTTAAATTCCAAATTTGTTAGCATTTTATTTCGCACCTTTCAATACGATCGTAAAATGGACAGATGTGCGGTAAAACCGCTCTTCGAATTAGAAGGGGAAGCTCCTTGTAAAAAAAACTAATCTAAAACTATACAAAATTTATAGTGTTTTCAGAGGTATTTCTCACTAATGTTGAATAAAACATAAATATGTGTTTTTTTTTGGGGTTTGCAATGTGAGAAAGGAAAAGGCACACTTTCAACCATGAGACAACGATTTTGTGCCTTTTTGACTGAAATTAGAACCTAAAACTATACGCTTGCGCTATTCAGCTAAATCCAAAGGCTGAACAAGGCAAGTACACAGATTGGATTCAACAGATTAACGCAAACACATAATTACGAATGCCATGAATAAATCAAGTACAATACGATACAAAACCGCGACTTATACCTTCAACTTCATTTGCGACACAAAGTTTGCAAATTCATTGAATCAACTTAACCTTCAGCACAGACGACGACACATTTCAATAGACATTCAGAAGTAAGATAGGTGTAGTAAATTATATTGAACGAGTAACAAAATCACAATCGCATGAACATACGATGAATGACAAGTTTAGCAAATTGCAGTCATGAGAATTGCCATTGTTCTCTATTCATTGACTGATTATAATACAACATTGATATCTGAATACTGAATAATGAATTCTAAATTCCGCAAAAATCTAGATCCACATCTATAAGCACAAAGCACTTATTTATACTATTTTACAAGATTGCATGAAAATAAATAAAATAAAATAACTGAACTCTAACCTAGTTGACTATTGTTTTCCTGACATGCAAACTTATTACAAACTATTTGCTCCACTGAAACTGAAATTAAAATCATGCAACTATCGTCTCAACTAAAGATTAAAACATGCAACCCCCGTTTGAACTGAAGATTGAATCCATTGCGAACTGGACTTTGTGCTCAAATCTGACGCATGGCAATCAGACAGGAGTCGACTCCAGTTGACGCTAAAAATGGCAAAGGCTAAAATTAACATTTTTGAATTTGCTTTTTCTCTTTGATGACAATCCATTTTTAGCCCGCACTAAAAATAGGATTTCTGAAAAGGCAGCTCTGGCTAATTCTAACAGTTCTGGTGAATCCTCCATTGAAATCTGACATACTTTTGATGGGCTGCTGAAAATTCCTTCTAGCAAAGAATCTTGGTGACTTGAATCTAAAAACTTTCATAGAAATTCTGAAAATTCACTTTGACATTTTCATTGTTGACAAACCTTGAAAAGTTCATTCTACAAACAACCTCTTCTGCTATAGATTTGTAGATGTTTTGCTTTGATATTTCGTCATTCCTCAATACTACGATAGATTGTTGTTGTACTTGTTGAAGAATTTCCTTTATCGGACATGATACATGGTAGAGAAGTTCTCTTTAGTGAGAATTTAATCATGTCAATGCTGATGCAAATTAAAATGTTCAAGTTTCATGAACTTCATCACGTGAACAATGTATGGCTTCCTTGTATTTTGTTACTTGAGAAGAGATTTCAATGCCAATGCAAAGTCTTGGTCACATGATAATTTGAAGAGACTTTAGGAGAGCGTGATTTTGTATTCCTGGCTACTGATTTCTTCAACTTTTATTTTCTTTGTTGAATATCCTTTGATCGAGAACCTAACACTGACTTTGTATCCTACATCCAATCGCTTCTTTGAGGTATGATTTTCTCCTCCAAAGAGGCGAGAACATGCTTTTGAGTGAGCGCCTTTACCTTGGCATAGGCATGTGGAGAAATGGTTTGATGTATGTTGGATAGTTGTTTGCTGGCTGGAAAAGGCGCGCAAGAGTCTTGTATGAGGTGTTCAATCTTCAACGTTTGGTCTCTCAAACTGGCACGATTTTATGATGATCCTTGCAGAGGTGCATTGATTTCCTGAAAAGGCACTTTGGATTGCTGATTTCTTTTATTTCTACCTTCACAAAACACATTTGGTGAGCGCCTGGAGTGCTTTTCTAGCCAACTTTACTGCATATTACCCTATAAAGGCGCATCTGAAGCTCCATATGGCCGCTTTCTCCCTTTGTATGCTGGGCACGGCTCTCCCTGAATGGGCGCCTCTCTCTGATTGCAAAACGCGACTTTTTGTTTGTTGGTGCGTTCTCGGAGACTGAAGGTGCGTTTCCTTCTTTCTAGCATTTTTGCTCACACGGGCATGTCTGTAAGGGGTGTGGTGCGATTTCTCTTCCCCATTAGCACTTTTTCTTCAACAGGTTGCGGTCTTTCCCTTCATACAAAAGCACGAGTTTTTATGAAAGGCGCCTCTTCCTATTGACAAGCGTGATGATTTTCCTTTGATGCACTTTGATAAATGTTATTAAATTTTAATTTGCCTTTTGAACAGGTGTGCATGAAATTTAGAGGGGCACTTTTGATTGATTGATTTTATTTTTTTAATCTTGCCTTTGATAAGGCGCATGAGAGATTTTTTGATGCACTTTGTTTCATTGTTTTTTAATTTTAATTTTTATTTGATTTTATTATTATTATTATTATTATTATTTTAAATTAATAATAATTATCAATAAAAAATAATAATTTTTTTATTTTAATGATTTTGACTATAACTTAAAACAAAAACTTTAATTTTTTTTTAAACTATTAATAACTAATAATCATTTTTTATGATTATTAATTAAAAAATAATAATTAATAATTAAAATTATGGACAAATGACAATACAATAGTGACATTTAAAAACGAATACCAAACTTGCACATAATGACCTTTTTTCAACTCTGGAGTATTTGACAAGCCGATATTTCAAACTCAAATGCAAAAACTTAACAATTCAACATTTTACGAAGATGACAAAACTGACACAATGACAATAATTTCGACAATGTGACGCGATATTTACGACTTAATACTTTTGACTTGAAGATGACACAATAGAGTTCCTTGTATCGCAATCCAGCTTCAAATTGGATACAACAAAATTAAATTCTTTATTTTCAATTTTTAAAAGTATTTATTTTTAATTGTAACTTGTAAGTTTGTAACTTCAATTTGTTTGTACTTTGTAGGTGTTAAGCCTTTGGTGAGGATTTTGCACTTGGTGGATGGAGAGAAAAACCCAATGGGATACATTTATGAATGGATAGGGCCAAAGAGGCCATCCAAAACTATTATAACGGGGATACAAGTAAATTTACCCCCATTTGGGAGATCTGTCGTGTCCCCTTTTCAAAACTAAAAGAATTAATAATATCTTAACTAGGCTCAATCACTTTATTTTCAAAAGAGCAACTTAAATATTATTATAGAGCCTATGTAATATTTAAATAAGTGTTTTTTAACACATTAATCAATATGTAATTCAAAAACAGCCATTGGATGTAATTTAAAAGTAGTTTAAATATTTGAAAGAAAAGTAAATTAAATAAAAAAATAAAATGAAATAAAGGTCCCAAAGTAGGTGCCTATAAAATAGAGGTCAAGGCTCATATCAATCATCCGATATGCCATTTTACTATTCCTTACAATTTGGAGTTTGAATTATTCAAGAATGAAAACCCTTCGTGTAGGAGATCCGGAGGACAAAAACCCGCTTGGCTTCCATATTTGGATTAAGGACAAAAACCCTCTTATCCATTAGAGTTGATTCCATCCAAGGATCACAATTGTGCTGATTTGTTGAAAATTGATCGAGGATTTGAAGTCATTTTTCAGTTGCTACAGTGCCGCTACAGTGTAAAAGGGTTAGATTTGATGATTTTGAAGGGGTTTCAGACTGTTGCTGTTGTTTGTGGGATATTTCAGTCATTAGATCAGTTGTAATTCATGTTTCTAGCCATCATTTTGAAGGAATTTTGTTGTTGCTGTTGTGGTCGGGTTTGGATCTATTGTTTTGTTGAGGTTTCTAGCCAGTAATCAATATTTTCAACCCTCATAATTGCTGCGCCCAACACTTGATTTTTGTCTCTAACCAAAAAATCACTGTGCCTAGGGTTTCTTTCATTGTCGTAGCTAAAGGAGGAGTTTTCAGATCTAATTTCACTCATTCCAACACCTTCCAGCCGCTGCCACACCAGATCTACCCGCTAATAATCAATTTTAATTGCTGATTTTCAAAGGTGTCAAAATTTGCAATCATTACTAGCTGTCACCCCTCATGAGTTGTTGTTTTGTACCTTTGTACGTTGCAATTTTGAGTAGATTGTTGTTGCAAATGTGTTTTGAACTCACATGGTTTGCAGATCTGTTGTTTCATAATAAATATTGCCTTCATAAATTTCTATCAAGTGGATATTATTGTCAAATGTTTGTCATGGAAATAATTTAGCACTTTTGCGCCTTAATTCAAATTTCATTAATACTATTGTAGATGATTATTTTCTGTCATAACAGTCTGATCTGCCCTCACAAATAATTTATAATTCATATTCAAGTATACTGTAATATCCCGAATGGATATTGCTCTGAAATTCTGAATGCTATGAAATTCTAACTGAAATTTTTGCCTAGCTGGTCTGAATTTTCTGATTTAGATATCTTGCAAAGTACTTAATATTTTAAAAAACCACTTTCACCCATATGTTTAGAAAGTAATGTAGATGGAAAGGTCCAAACATGGTATTGAAATAACACCTTATGATGATAGAAAACACAAATGATAAGCTTACTAATGCAAGAGATATCAACACCAAACACAAGTAACCATACCCAGCGAATGATAAGCTTCCTTCCTTATTGATTTAGAATGATGTTTACACCAATGAGGGCTGGAAAATTCAATCAGCCAAGTCTGATTTACAAATCAGACATACAATTACATCCACAAATGTCAAATAACATCTCCAAACCCTAGCTAAGTGAATGGAAGATGAACCTCTATGAACATGTGATGAAATCTCCAACTGGGTATGGCTGATATACAATTAAAATGCTCTTTCCAAGGTCCGATACGACTGATGCAAAACTGAAACCCTGCTGATATGAGACCCTGATTGCTGATATCACCAAAATGTGCCAAAATATCAGTCCAGATGCAAACGCTAGGCCCTAGAATGAGGGCGATTAGGGTTTAGAGGCTTCCAATGAGATCAAACCCTCCAAATGATGATGAATATTGCTCAGATCAGTAGAAAACCCTCTACTGTAGCTGTTGTACCTGAAAATCAGAATGATGAATATGGTTGGAAGTGATCAAAAACCCTCAATAAGCCAAGCGTCCAACCACAAACCTTCAATGTCAACCTATGATGAAATTGTTGCAAATATGTGCCTAAGTGGTGTTGTCATTGATGTCAACATATCCTTGTTGCCATTGGTGTCAACTGTATCCTATTTTGTTGTCTGTTTAAAAGATCGGATTGTTAAGGATATTGAGAAAATTAATGGAGATCAATATTTGCGGACCATATGGCTATGCAGAGGTTTGTCTGAAGAAGCTTCAGTTAAGATTTGAGAGGTTCGCATTATGATCTGAAGAAGTTATAGCCATCTGAGTAAAATCGGTTCCTGCATTATTCAGGAGAGACAGAGTGACGAGAAAGAGGTCCGGATTGCTCCAGTAATGTAAAATGATGATATGCGGATCTAAAGGCATGTCTGGGAAATCAGTATGTATCATCAACTCCAATGGTTCGTGGTTTGGAGGTCTGCAAGCTATTTTTCTAGTTTGACAGTCATGGCAAATAATGTTCTTGAGGTTCCGGAGGAAGATACAAATGATTCTGGTAATTTGGTTTAACTCAATGGTAGATAATGTTCTTGAGGTTCCGGAGGAAGATCAAAATTTCTGCTACTATGTAGGCTTTTACATCATGTTCCTATGTAGGGTTAAACTCTTTGACATAGTATGCTTTCTTCTAACCAATTTGCTTTGTCCACATGGCAGTCCTGAATTTTTCTCTCAAATTCTTTTTTATTTCCTCATTGGTATTTGAGCACTCTTGCAAGTTAATGTCCTATTTACACATCTATTTCTTGTTTTGTTTGATCCATGTGTTCTTCCTTCGGGTTAGCTCCTCTCCAACATCATTCTAGGCCAATAATGGTTCTCCATATTTTGAGCCTTTTTTAGATAACTTAACGTCTTAACCATCATTGATGCCTCCATTGAGAAAGTACCTATTTCAACTAATAGAATCTCGTATGGAACTGAAGTTTTGATTTCGAGGCTGCTTATGATTAAATGCTTTTGACTTATTTCTATAGGCCTCCATTTGTGATCGAACATTCTGCTGGCCCAAACTTCACACTCATAAAGATCTACTGGTGTGAAAAGCAAGCCAAAAAGGATTCTCTTGCTTTTCCAATCCCATAATTCAGAATTCTTGCATGTATTTTTTAGTGAGTATAAAGTGTTCCACTCCCCCATATTCTTTTGCCTTGCACGTCTCCCAACTAAGCCTATTGTGGAAGTTGACCCTGAGGTACTTGTATTCCTTCACTATTTCCAACGAGCTTCCTTCAAAAAGCAAGTAAATTTCTCTCTTTTTTCTTATCAAAAAGATCATGACTTCGGTTTTGTTGATGTTCACTTGCATCCCAACCTCCTAGTGAATGAGCTTTAGTACCCTTAGGTGCTCTCAAACTACAAGTTGTTTTTGCAATTAGGATGAGATAATCAGCACATAAGAGTAACTTTACTACGTATCTAGCAAGCAAAAGACACCCCCATCATCTTTGTTTAAACACTCTTCTAGTTTATCATAGTATAACCAAAATAAAGTGGGGGATTCGATGCCAATGTCGCTTCCAAAGCATTCTAACATTCCCCCACTTGTTCTAATTTTAGCCCTAACCTAAACATAAAATCTATGAAGTGTCGCTCTATACTCATCTCGGATCCCAAGTTCCTCCATCTTGTTCTAAAGTTTGTCTCTAAGCACCATGTCAAATGCTTTCCTAAAATCAACAAAGCAACAAAATCTTCTTCTCCTTGAGTGCCCCATCTTTTTTCAATCAAGTACCTAACGGTGACGCAATGGTCAATAGTGGAGTGCCTCATCCTAAAACCTGCCTACTCTTTTGCCATTTGTAATGTCCCCGTCTCTGGCTTGATCATCAAGTGAAGACTGGATTAGCCTATTCCTCATTCCCGGAGGCTAATTCTAAAATATGAGGGAACGAAGTGGCTTTTGACTAACTCAGTTTTATTGTTTTGCAGGATCCAAGTCAGAAACCCAAAAAATTGGCTAAGTCTGGGTCAGGGCGCACTTTCTCTCTCTTCCAGCCTCAAGTTGCGCCTAGAAGAGAAGCATCATGATATGAAGCACATCAGTTATTTCAAACAAGGCGCCTTGATAGGAAAGGGACTCCAAGATGTCAAAGAAATGGTTAAAGGAGTATAGGCGCTACTTCATGTTCCTCCGGACTTAAATGTGCGCCTTGATGAGGAGATGTTAATGTCAAGGTTCAGTTGTCACTTGGGAGGAACTTTTGTGAAGACACATGAATCACAATTGTTTGAGATGTCAAGGAATTTGTCAAGAGATCTTAGGCGCTGCTTTAGCTCTGGACCATCCCAATATGCGCCTAAGTGCCACTTTTGATGATACAAGCCTCAAGATGCGCCTAGGAATTAATCATGCTTATTCTACTTTGAAATTGCACTTTGGCATTGTAAGCAGGTAGGAGAAACTCTCAAAGGTTGGCATTGTTTGAGATGCCTGATTAAGAACTCCATAGTTGCACCTTAAAGACTAGGCGCTAATTCATGATCCATCAACCATAATGTGCGCCTAGGCGCTAGATCAAGTATCAAAGACATTGAATTTGCGCCTTGATCAAGGAATTAATCCTGCAACGTTAATGTTGTCTCCACAAGATGAAAGAATGATTCAAAGAATACAAGGCGCCAATTATTGAGTGAACAACCTTGAATGAGTGCCTTATTAAGGCGCTGGTTCATGCTTCTTGCAAATGTGCGCCTAGTTGGTAGCTACTCAAATATGCGCCTAACTGAGGAAGTAACTTCCAATCTCTTCACTCAGTCAAGGCGCCAGTGGAGAATGATGTTCTAACTCACCTCAATGACTCCAAATGTGAGCGCTTGCAGGGGAGATGACCATTTCAAGTTGGGTGCCAATTCACTCTTTCACAGACCTAAAAGTGTGCCTAACCATTCACGAGGCGCCAATTCAAGATCAAACTCCTCTAAATGGGCGCCTTGAGCAAAGAAGGTTTGTTGAACGTATGAAGTGAATAGTTCATGCAAAGAGAAGGCTTAATACATCTAGGCGCCAATCTCATCCTCAATTTCCCAAAAGTGCGCCTAGACTACATATCACAAACATTGCACTTCAAACAAGCAAGGACTTCCTTCAAGTTGATCAAGTGAACCCTACTTTCAAGGAGATCAAGTAGGAAGTTGGAATAATCAGATAATGATGTCTTGATACCTAGGCGCATATTGGACCAAGAATCCTCCATTTGAGCGCCTAGCATGGATCATTGATAGTTTGGAGATCTTGGAGTTAGAATGAACAATCAAAGATGAAATGGGAAACTTCTTGTCTAGGTGTATATTTTGTCAAAACTCCACCATTCTAGCGCCTAGGATAGAGATCTAAGTGAGGCGCAACTTCATGATCAAACTACTCCCATTTGGTGCCTAGAGTAAGTTGTAATTACAAGCACTTGAGCTCTCATTGGTCGATAAAATGACATTAGGATCCGTTCCAGTTCATTGGGTAAGGTTGCCACCTCAGATTGAGTTGTCAGATGAAATATCCTCCATGGATATGCTTCTTGGAAAACATGCCTTGGTTCCTCTTGTGCATTGGGAAACGTGCCTTCATTGCCTTGGGGAGCACTATAAAAGGAGAGGCTCTCTCATTTGAAGATCTTATCTTTTGGCGAATTTTCTCTCTGCAAAGCTTTATGCTTGTGATCTTGAGGCCTGCGAGTTTCAAGTGTTGGGGTGATGCTCCCTCAACTGACAAGGTGATGCTCCCTTGTTGCATTGTGAGGTGTTGACTTCCAGTTGACATCATTGGGTTCAATTGAAGTGATCTACATCAACCAATGAGATAGAGCTAGTTGTGAAGAAGTTGAAAGCATTGTATACATCTAGGCTTCAAGGCTTTTTCTTGTAATCATTTGAATAAGATTGTATAATCATGCCATTGTGGGCAATCATCATTGTAATAAGACATTTGCATTGAGTTGAATCAAGTAATAATACAAGTACCTAACTTCAAGTTGATTCATGCAAGTTGCCTTTGTTATCTTTTCATATGTGATGTTAAGTAGACTAAGTAGTTGAAGAGTTAAGTGCAAGTAACTCTGTCTAAGTAAGAAAAAATTTAGTTAGTACTAGTTGGGTATCTTACACCATTTCCCTTTTCTTCTACTTAGCTACTAATTCTATGCTCTACCATGCTCTCGAAAAGTTTTCCAAGAGAATTGACCATAATAGTGTGGTAATTTGATGGACTGTTGATATCTCTGCTTTTATAGAGAGGGGCAATAACATTAGTCATCCACTTCATTAGGAAACCATCTTGGATGACACCATTGAAAATGCTCTTGATGTGCAGTGCAAGGACCTCTATTCCCCACTCTAAATATTCTTCTTGCAGCCCATCTATATCTTGCGCTTTAACCCCTAATAGATTCTTTATGCCTTGATTGATATCCTCCATAGAGAAAAGTTCAATAGTGTTATTTATTGGGGGGGCAAGGGGAGCGAGTATCCTGAACCCACTCATAAAATGGCTTCGCATATTCTTGCCATTGAGTATCAGTGATATTATTTTCTATTTTTTTTATGTAACTCCCTCCAAAAGCTTTTGGGGTTGTATTTTTGAAGATAAATTAGCTCTTTCCTTCTTGTGTTCACATGATTTTCTTTTTTGCACCGTATCAAGTTTTCATTAGCCTTCTTATTTTCTTTGTCCATCCCAAGTTCTCACAAAGTTCTCTTTGCTGCCTTGCACTCTTCATCATACCAAGGGTTTGTTGGAAAAGTACTTGCAGTTCCTCTCTTAGGCTTAGATCTTTTGCATGTGTATAATGCTTTGTGGATTAAGGGAATCAACATACTTTTGTTTACTGGGTCACTTGTTCTACATGTTGTACTACTCACATTATTAATCTCTACTTCCTCAAAGTGTTGTTCAAGGGCAGTTTTGAAGAGTTATCAATTCTCTTGGTTCATTGAAAAGTGCAAGCACTTTATCACTAAAGTGATTTTTAGGTTGCAATACGACATTGGACCCTTTAGGGGTGCACCCAAGCACTTGGATATGATTTTGAACACTTAGTATGATAATTATTCTCCTTCAATGCACTCTAGATCCCGTATCTATCTTTTCCTACCTTGAAATTACATTTAACTACCTTTTCCTTCATTAAGATGTGCTCGGGTGTTCAATTCTCTAACTTGGCACTTCACTACCTTCCCTAGTATACAAGTTGACATGTTCACCTCACCTAGCACGCTTGACAACCTTGCCTCTTAGGCCCTACAAAAAGTGTTAGCTTGAATCAACAACAACAACATTGATGACTACAAGGAACAAAGACTTGGATTTATGATGCAAATAAGAACCAACTAAAGTGCAGCTTGCACCTTGACACGATACAAAAATTCTCATCTGGGTACAACATTTACCAAAGGCCTTTTTCTAAATGATTCTTGGAGTATCAGGAACATGTGCAAGTGTCTATGGCATACAGTTTGGTTGGCTACAATCAGTTTCCTTTGGAAGACAAAGTGCAAAGCTGCTTTTCAGGAAGATACCTCTCCAGTCGATATGGACAAGTTGCAACTTTTTAGACATACTTAGGCTTTGATTTTTTAAGATAAGTTTAAATACTTTCATAAGCATGTGAATTCTTTGCCCATTGGAATGCAGCCCTAGGTGCTTTCTTTTCCTGCCTATGAAGGGAGATGTTTTCAATGTAATCATAATGCTCACTTGATGTAAATCATTTGTTATATGAAGTAATATAAGAGGCATTTGTTATATGGAGTAATATAAGAGGCATTTCTTAAATGTCAACCATAATAAAGGTGAGGAAGAAATTTCTTTTGATTCAACCTCCCAAATATTCTTACCATCTCTTGAAGCAATGAGAAAAAGATCTTCAATTTGGTTGAAATAATTGCATTTTACCATAATGTATTCTATTGCATTAGGTCAATAATCTTAAATTTAAGTCTTGTCAAATCCAGCAAAGCCTAGCATACCGGTTTTCTTCTAGTTTGCCTTTTCAAGAATAGGTATCACAAACAATCTTCCATACATACCAATGCGTTCAATAACATTCACAGTAATGTAGCTTGTAATCTTTTTCCAGTCTTGATAATGGTGAAGATCATAAGCTGCAAGATACCTATCGAACTCAAGATTCTTCACCCCATGAGCAAAGCGTTCTTCCTGCATCAAACAACATCATAAATGACAGCAACCAGAATATGGACATCTTCAATAATTTAAGTGGTTTGTAATAATAACCAGTTAGTTCAAAATCCAAATGCTGTCGAAACAGCAACCCTTAATTGATATAAAATATTTTGAAGAATGCATTTTCTACCAAAGATTTCATTTAATAATGCTGTTTTTCTAGAAATGAAGAGAAAAATGTATCTACGAGCAACAAATGTACCACAACATTGCAGAACACATGTTAAGATATTAAGAGCAAGCCATAACTGAGAAAACCTTATATCAATAAAAAAATCAAAAAGTCAAATAGAAGGCCATGTTGGTGCAGTACCTCTCCACCAACCCATTAATGCAATGGCGTACTACCTATATCCTAATTTATTTTTTTCAAAAGACTTAAGGGATGTTGATGGAGATGTTACAGAGGGCCTCTAAACATGCATTTGGAAGATGTCACCTGAGGTTGAGGTGAAGGACCTAATTTTGGAAGAGCTGCAGAGATATAAGTGTGCTGAGGGGAGCCTCTTTGCTTCACCACTAGCCATCCGAGCAAGAACCACCCAAGCACCAGATAACAAAAAATCACTTCACTTCAAATATTTGATGTCATTAGATTGCTTACTTACAAAGTTGTGAATGTTTTCTTTTGCAGCTTCTTGGTGGCAAGATTGGTGTGCAAAAATCCCAAATCTTCAAAGGCTAGCCCATCAAATTTTGTCTCAACCTTGTAACGCTTCTAAATGTGAGTACAATTGGAGTTTTTTTAATTCTATTTAAACAAAGAAGCGCAACAGGTTGACACAAAGGCACCTTAATGACCTCATCTTCATGCAATACAACATTCAACCTCTCTTAAAAAAGGTAAAGGGCTCAATTAGTCATGAGGCAATTGACTTGGGCAACATTGATCCACATACCGACTTGACTAGCCCTGATGAGAACTCCATGTTTACAAAAAGATGCAATTGCCAACTTTGAGAGACCAGCAAAGGACGGTGCGGCAGAAGCTGAAATTGTAGACATTGGATTGAAGGAGATCATGGCTGAGGATAAGGGTAATCCTAAGTAGGAGTCATTACCTTCTAGTTTAAAGGCAGAGTCGGCACCCCACCCAAAACAGAGTAGGAAACCAACTATCACTAGAATGCATACAAGGAAGACAAAAATGTAAAATATTGTAACTTGAATGAAAGTGTAATTTTTTATGATGATTTTCAATCATGTGATTCATATCATATTATCGGTGATTCACATGACAATGTGATATTGTACTCCTTTTTATTCAAATCTAACAGAAAACATTTACCCAATGTTCTATAGACTCATTTCATATGTTTTGTAATTGTATTTTGCAAGATATTTATGTTTTTTTAATGAATTTAGGTATTTTTTTATTTGTCAAGTTTTGCTAAGTTCTTGTCAAGTCACCAAGTACGTGTTGTTAGCATTTTAATTTGTCTTGTGCAAGACAACACAAAACAAAATAGTCTGTGAGGTAAAACCTCTCTTCAAATTCGGAGGTGAAGCTCCTTGAGATCTAAACTAGACCTAAACCTAAGCTAAACTAACCTTAGACTAAAAACTATGTTACCGAATCAAAATCGGAATTGGGTGTGAGTACGTGGATATGGTATGCAGGTACAAAAAATGTTTTGGGGGGGGTTGGGTATGTTCTAAGTACATCCGTACAAAAAAAAAATATAGAAATGATAAGTCTATATATGTTTGCAGCCTAAAAACTATATTATATTAATACCATATTAATATAAAGCATAGTTCCACGGAGTTTCGGGGACGGGGACGGGGGGACGGCAGGGGACGCGTTTCGGGTTCGGGGACCGGGGGGGGCCTAAATTTGGGGACGGCGGGGGGGCGGCGAGGGAGCAGTGTGCTGAAATACATATAGTACTTGAAAAATTAGTTATAAAAAGATGTATAACTGCAGAAGCCTAAGGAATAACTTAGTAAGTAAAGTTTAGAGTTTAAACACATTGCAATGATTTATCATTTCAAACAGTTCATGTGCCTTGTCTATGCTTCCACATTTTCAGACCACATTTCTTTGAGGCATTCTGTCAAACAGTTCATGTGCCTTGTCTATGCTTCCACATTTTGCATACGTGTCTAACAGGGCAGTTGCAACTACAACAGCTGACAAAATTCCTCTATCCTTTATGTTTTGATGGATGTATGGACCCTATTCCAAACCTCCCATTTTGACATAGGCAGGGAGGGTGCTGGCAAAGGTTGTGGAATTTGGCTTTACACCAGCCAGTTGCATTTTCTTTAAAATTTCTAAAGCCTTTTCAACAAATCCATTTTGTGCATATCCTGCAATCATTGCAGTCCATGAGACCACATTTCTTTGAGGCATTCTATCAAACAGTTCATGTGCCTTGTCTGTGCCTTCACATTTTGCATACATGTCTACCAGGGCAGTTGCAACATCTGACAAAATATGAATATCTGGGAAAAAAAAAAATTTAAAATTTTAATGCATTTTGGGGGGGACGGGGGGACGCCTGGAAGTCTCGGGGACGTCTAGAAGTCCCCCCCAAAGGGAGACGTTTCAGATTCGGCGGGGGGACGTTTCCTTGACGTTCCCCCGTCTCGGAAACGGCCCTTTTTCGGGGGGGACGCATCCCCGTGGAACTATGATATAAAGCTATATCAGATTAAATTCATTTCTCAACTATATTCAAGAAAGCTATAATACTAATATACTATCTATAGTTATACCATATTAGTATCATTTTTTTTTTTAAATTAATATCGAAACTAATAGTGATAATATTTATACCTATATTATACTATATGAACCATACCATCTATACAAAAATAACTATTAGGTTAAAAGCATAGTTCGTTTTTGAGATATTAAGTTAATAAATTACTATACCTTAATATCACAATAATATCTATACCATACAAAAATACTATAGAAATTATATTAAGTTCATACTTTAGCTTTAATATGTTAAAGCATTTGGAGTCGAGAATAAAGTTAAAGCATAAATAATATTTAAAATCATGTTGTAAATGGAGAGGTAGAGCTAAACACTATATCTAAGTCATTTCTGTCAAGCTTTGAAATGAAATGCATGACACAATACTAAGTCGAGAATATGAATAGGGAGCAGAAAATCAAAACGGTCAATGATTTAGGGTTTTGTTTGACTTTTCGAGCCGAAAGCATCTATTTGTTTTGACTTTCACTACAACTCCTTTACTATTGGTTGTGACCCATTAGAAACCAGTGCTCCACGGGGACCCGTCCCCCCCCCTAAAAACCCCCGTCCCCCCGTCCGGGACGTTTCCGAGACTTGGGGACGCCTGTGAGACGTCCCCCCGCCGTCCCCCCACCGCCGCCGATACGCCGAAGTCTTCAGCGAAACGGCGGGTACTTCTAGCCATCCCCAAGACGTCTTGGGGACTTCTGGATGTCCCTCGAGCGTCTCAGGGACTTCTGGAAGTCCCCCGCACTGGGGCTGCGAAAAGTTCATTTTTTTTTTTTGTTTTTCCTTGGAGTTAGAGCCCAGGTCCGAACCCTAAGGAGGTTTTTGACCATTTTAAAAGGTAAAAACTCTCATTAAACTCTCATTCTTCATTTTATTTGCTTAATATGCCATTTCATGTTTTGCAACAGCTAGGTGAAAAAGATGAAAACCAGTGAGAAGAGTGGGTGAAAGAGGGAGTTTGAGGTGTTGCAAGTGCAAGAGGGGTGAGAAGGAGAAAGAAGAAGAGGAGGAGCATTCTACACCAAGTGTGAAGGATTTTTCAAGCACAAGATAAGTTTTTATGACTGTTTTTTGAAGTTTTTTCATTTTTTTTTGTTTTTTTAAATTGTTTTCTAAGTTCTTAGTTTTAAATTTAGTTTTTCATATTGAATCTTACAATGGGCATTGAAATGAAAATCAAAACATGAATATGGCTGCAAATGCATATTCATGTTTTGATTTTCATTTCAATGCCCATTGTTTTTTTAAATTTTTTTCATCTTTCCATCAAGATTTTCATTTAAGTTTTAAGTTTTAACATCAAATTTCACTTATAGAATTTATTTGTTTATTCATTATTGCAGTGTCATAATGAGTTCTCATGACATGAGTGGGGATGAGGTTCATGGTGATCCTGATAGTGGAAGTGAATATGCTCCTGAGGCTGAGGGGAGTGACCATGGGGTTGAGGTTGAAGCCAATACTAGTTCCATGGCAAGTGAAACAACTAGTTTTGAGTGCCCTTCTGCACTACTGGCACTGTATGCTAAGGGTCCTTTGGATCGCAAATCCCCTCTCAAACAATTTGCAACAAAATTACTAAACAAGGACGAGTTCCCATCTGGTGGCACAAGGAGGTGGAAGTGCAACTTTTGTGCTCTAGAGTGATTTGGGAGCATCACTAGAGTTAATGCACACCTTCTTTTCATTAGAGGAAAAGGTGTAGACATATGTTCTTTTTTGGCAAAACCGCAAAACATCAAATACAAAGTTGAAATAAATAAGTTATGGGGTCTTCCTGATGATACTACAACTGCACCTATGCATACTACTTTGCACCATAGGGCACATCTTCAGCATAGCCAGCCACAGAGTTCTAGCCATACTTTGCAGACGAGAGTAGGAGGGACACCAGTTTCTTCTTCCAGTGCCTATGTAGGAGAGGGGAGGGGGAAACAGAAATTGCAAACTCAAAGTAACCCCATAGCAGATTTGTTTAAAGTGCAGCTCAAGGATGACACAGATGATGCCGTTGGCAAGTTCTTCTTTGCCAATGGCATCCCATTTCATGTTGCTAGATTTCCTTATTATAAGGAGATGATATCGATGGTGGCAAGGGTAGGACCATCATATGTGGCACCAGGTGAGACGAAATTGAGGACCACATGTGTACGAAGAGAGTCCAGCAGCACGATGGGATGTAGAGCCAGAGGAGCCAGCACAGATTGATGAGGATGCTTCAGTTTCGGCTTCAGATGCAGGGTTGGTTGGTATTAGTTTGGCAGAGCTTGACCACGAGGATTCCAGTAGTTCGAGTGATGAGGAGTTTGGGGAGGTTTAGAGGCCTCCCTTCAATACATTTTGATTTATGCATTTTGTAGTTTGTACTTATTTTGATATCATCATATGCTACTCATTGTAACCATCTTTAAGACTTTATGATACATTGATATGATATTATGATGTGACATGTTATATTTTCCGTTTTCGATATAATAGAAACTAAGAAATCTCAAATTCGACAATTTCATTTGTCTTTTACTATTTAGTAACTGTAATAGTCTAATGTCTAGACTAATAGTATTCAAGTATTTAACATGTTAGTATTTGCAATTTTGCTAGTTTACTAATTTGCCATTTGAAATGTTATTCTTAAACATCTTTTTATAACTAGTTATTCAAGTACCATATGTATATTAGCGCCGCCGTCCCCCCACCGTCCCCAAACTTAGACCCTTTGTCCCCCCGTCCCCGAGACCCGTCCCCGTCAAGAAACTTCGTGGAACATTGTTAGAAACACATTGAAAATGTTAAATGAACATCATTTGCCCAATGCTAGTTTTTTGCTATGATTTTTACGCTGGAATCATCTTGGAATTGATTTGAAATCACCACATCCACCCTAGAGTCACCCAAATACACCCTTTGTCATTTCTACACAATTCTGACCTCTCAAATCCGAACCTTTCCAGACCCACAATCAAATCACATCCAGTTCCATTTCCAAGATGAATTGTACCCGAAAACGCAAGTTTTTCCTACCGATTCACTAACATACACTAAAAACTATAGACAACATACATAAATATGCACACTACAATATCCTCTAAGTGGGGTTTTGCAAAAAGGAAACAATTGTCTGCCTATGTTTTTTGCCTCAAATGCATGCACCAAAGTATTAACAATTGTGCCTTGCAAACAAGATTTTCAAATATTGAAGGATGAAACAACTAATCCAAACACACAAATAACACCTTCCATCTGGCTAAAACAAAGACCTGTCATTCAATGCAAACCAGAAATAACAACTGCTAGAATTAGCCATTGCTAAAAATAGCAAACTGGTGTATGAATGGCCTTCATGATCCTAAAACATTTTCCGCGTAGCAACCTTGACAGATCCTCTAACAAATATTGAAACTATGGTATCTATCGTCCACCATCTCTGCAATCTTTATGACACCAAACTTCAATGACAATCCCCTTTGATTAACATCAGACAATGGACCTTCAAACCCTCTAAACGAAGACTAAAAACTCCTCAGAATTGTTCTTAGGTTGATATGAAGAGTATTGCATGTTGACAAGATAGGGTTTAGCGTTTATTAAGTTGTCTTCTTTGATGGGTGAAACTCATCCAATACACTACACCACTGATATATTGTTTTGGCAAGATTTATTTGCTGATAACATGCTCTTCAAAATCCTAGTAGATGATTCACCCAACCAGCTGATTACTCGTTGAAAATTCGCTGATCTGGATGCAAAATCACTATAAAATAGATAGGAAGACAGTTGCTAAGGATTGAACTGACTATTGATAAGACTGTTATAAAAGAATTTTGAATGTTAAAAGTCAACAAATGCAACTGCACTTGATGCGGTCATGGCGAGAGGGTCCGAGAAGGACTGTCCGACCGTGCAGCCCACAATGTAAATTCAACCACAAGTTACCGCAACACAATAGAATATCTACAGAATACAAATACTGAAAGACAGTTTGTTCAATTACCACTGAATCGTTATCATAAAGTTTGCCACAATGGGCCTTCTTACATGGCAGGCCACAGCCATTTCATTACATGAAGATTATCCAAGATTACACAAATGCTACTTGCTTTGGAACACCACTACCAGACATGTTACCGATGACCACCTAATGATTATCAAACTAACTACGTCAGGACTCACCACAAACTTGCCGCAAGGCTACAACATGACTTGACAGAAATAATAAATATCCACACCACTCAACTACATGTATCAATGGATACTTTCAGATTGTATCCCACATCATACTATCAATCACCATACTCTGACTCTTATATCTCACTCCCTCATTGTTGAACTTACCTTCTATGCTCTTATTTCATCCCAGTCTTCTTCACTTGCTTTCTTCCGATTCAAAACCTCTTATTTATAATACTCTTAAGCCTCTCACATGATCTACGTCGGCCTCAAGTTGGCGCAAAGCCCGAAACCATATGAAACATGTTGCCGACTATGTCATGACAACTTACAAAATACAACGGTCCAACAGTGAAGATTCTCCATGCGGCACAGCTCAAGCCTTTATAACAATTATTAAAATGCTCCTCAAATATTCCTCCTTGGTGTAAACCCAAAATAACCTTCCACAAACAGAAAACAGTTTCAACAACTCCCACTAACAAACCGCAGACACCTTACGAGCCAATTTACCAACATTCTCTTATCAGGTCAACCTCAAATTACAACATAAGACAAACAAACCACATACAAAACTACCATCACAACCGCAGAAGCTCATTCCTCAATGCAGTAAAATGCTCTCACTTTTACTACCATGGACTACTAATAACTATTGTGGAAACACCCAACCATCAAAGTAAACCACCAATTTTGCTTCCTTAGATAAGATATCACATTTCAAGGATGACCAAGGATGCGCCTGCATCAGCACTGCTGCTAAAACCCTACAAAAAGAATGAATCTGCTAAAACTTTGAAATTGTCCTGTTATGGCACAGAATTCTGCTAATAAACCTGCAATAAGACTGCCAATATTGCTGATGCCGCACTCGTTCGTAAATCATGCCAGGTAACTAATAAAAGACAGCTTCTAAATGCTTTGACCAACATTTTGCTAGTGAGTGGAGGTTTTGGATGACTTAGCCATCCCTAAAGTGTGCCAACGGAGTTTTATTATGGCTTAACCACTTTAGGCGCACACCACAGCCACTTTAACCATTTCCTTATGACTAGGCGGAAATTTATGATGGTTGAACCATCTCAAATGTACACCTAGGGAGTTTCATGTCATGTTGCAACTTATGACTGCCATGCAGAGTTTTTGTTTGCTCAAACAAAAGCCGAGATATTGAACAGTTAAGCCGAGGCAGATGTTTGATAGGGTTGCGCCACCTAAAAGGTGTGTTTTTCTTATGATGATCTAGCTGGAGCCTTGATATGGTTGTGCCACCTAAAAAGTGTGCTTTGCTTATGATGATCTGGATGGAACTTTTAGTCACTCAAACCATGTTTGCTAGCTGGGTGGAAGTTTATGATGGTTGAAGCATCTCAAACGTGTGCCTAGTCTTTTAAGGGCAGAATTTTTCCATCACTCATGTCAAGGCAGAGAATTAAGAGAAGCCCCTTTTTCAAACTTGGGCAGAAATTTTAAGTGCTTTCGCCACCCTTTTCATTGGTAGGCAGAAACCTTAACTCATGCCACCACCTTTCTTATCTCAGGTGAAGTTTACAATCACTTATGCCACTTTCTGAACTGGAAAAGTCATGAGGAAAAGCCACCCCTGATGTGCGCCTAGCAATAATTATGAGTCACTATGCCAATTTAATGCAAGATGAAAACATTTGGTGGCAAGCCCACTATAAATGTGTGCCATATCTAGAGTGACTGAAGGAGAGTTTTTATTTGACAATGCCAATTTCAGTTCACTGGCAGAACTTCTAGCCATCCATACCAAGCATAAACTTGTGTTGTCCAAGCCACTTTCAAACATATGGTGGAATTGTTTAGTGACTTTGCCATTTTTTTTACTTTTCCTGCGATCTGCTGCTCCAAACCTCTTTGTTATGTCCTTCAAAACTGCTATTATTCTGCTGTTCTGCCCCTTTACTAAATGCCCTTAGAACATTTCCTTGTCTTATGCTCTTTTACGTTCTGCATTTTCTGAATTTGCCCTTCTAAATTCTGCTACAAGCCCTTTTCAACAAGTCTCAAATCTGCCATTGAATGCTGCCCCTGTTGTTCAAGATGTTGCTTGTCGAATAGGAGGAAGAATGATAGTGAAGCTTGACTTCTTAAATACATAAATGGTGTTTTAACAATGTGGGTTGGCCCAAAATCAGACCCTATAAGGTCAGGTCAGCCCTAATCAAGAAAGTTTTAGGCCATGCCTCAGTTTTGCCAAGACGCGAGTTTTGAAACTATGTATTTACAAATACATAACAAATAACAAGTGACTCAACATGAGAAAAATAAAATGGAAATGGATGCATATGTTATCAAAGCTGACTACACTTGTTATGAGTGATAATGCCCTGCCCCGTTTAATGAAGTTGTGGCCTTTTAGAAAAGAATTTGCTTTGATTTTGCAAACTAAGCTTGATGGTTTTCAAGAACATGATCTTGAAAAGAGGCTTTACAGTCCATTAAAGCTATCCCAGAAATTTTTCCCTGTATGGTTTTGGGGAAAAAGCCTGTATCTGTTTGAAAAAAGTGTCCCCCTATTTCACTGATATATGCTATTTTAATTCACTGTTACAGAAGACCCATGTTCTATGATGTATGCATGTGTGTGTGTGTATTGAAACTCAAATTTTGACAAGTTTACCTATACACGACATCAAAATTCAAGTTTAGCCATTCATAAAATGTATGAAATTTGTTATTCGATATAACATGGTCATTGATTCAAGTATAGCAGCTATAAAAAATAGAAATTTCTGATTTCATTGTTCAATGTTTTCATTGTGACAAAAGTCCTGACAGATACAAAATCATAAATAAAAGTGTAATGACAACATACATTCTTTACAATTGTATGCTGTCATTTGACATCTGCATGATTTCACTTTACAACTGTATGCAATCACGATTTTGCCCATTCTACACCTGCATACTCTCATTTTATAATTGTCTGTTCTCCTACAGATATAATATAGTTGTATGCAGTCATTCAACAATTGCAAATTTTCTTTCCATAGTTGCATGCAGTCACACAATTTCCCATTGATGAAAAGAGTAAGAAATGTATGTTATCAACTTATCATTAGATTTTCATTCTACAGTCCTATGTAATTATTCAACAGTTGTACACTTTCATTCTATTGCTGTATGCAGTCATTCAAAAGTTTTACACTTTGTTTCAACAATTGTATGCAATCAATACATTTACTTTTTGTACAGTAGATTTTTTTTAATTAAAAAAATTTCAGACCACTGGGGGGCCGTCTGACCATCCCTGAGACAGTTGAGGAACATCTCAAGGAGGTTAGGCCCACTTGACTGTCATCCCAGGGATGTGTCCCCAATTTCCTGGTGACATGTCCTGCTGTACAGGGGATGCAGGTTGGGAAACGGGGGACACATCCCCGTGTAACCCTGCAGAAGACGCATACAGTTAGCAGTTGCATTTATATTTTCCATTAGTGCAGATATAGACTTTACTTTAAGAAAACTTGAACAAGAAAAGTTCATAACATCAATAAAAGCATGGCTTGGAAAACTTTCCGCCACGGTTTCGACAATAGTTTTCCCCACAGCATTTCAATGCTCATGAAAATTAATATTTCCAATTTTAACTCCATATTTCTTTACTTATTGTCAATTAAAGTTGTATTCAAGTTTGAAGTGTCTACACATTCTTATTTATGGTTCATAAGTTAGTTATCGGAATAAATACATATTCTACTTTTTCATGTAATTTTCATGAAGCTGCACTTTTACCAGAGATGTTCCAATTCTTGTAGGCTAAAAGATCTTGGAGAATAGTTGAGTTACAATACCATGTTAAGTCACATCTCATATTATTAGGGCTAGTCTATGTTAAAAGGAAATGGTGTCCACCCTCAAATTTGTTAGTATTGCAAATTTTACAAATTCATTCCCCCCAAGATATTCCTGAATTAGTCCATCAACCAGTCTGTTCAACGGAGCATTTTGGTCTCGACTCTAAACGTCGTTAAAATACATCATCAACATAATGCACATTAAACATTTGGATCTAGTAATATTTGCTCAGAGTTTATGCTCTTTTCAGTGTTCATAATACCATTCCAATAATTTTGAATCCCCTCATGGGTAATGTATTCCACTACTCCTTTACCTTTCTCCACATTCCTGAATGCAGATTATACGTTAGCATTTAGGTGCTACTGCCAAATGCTAGAAATTTAAATTTGTCATGAGTATAGACATTTGAAAAAGCAACTAATTAACTTTGATGAGTATAAACATGAGATAGACTATCATGCATGCGTACAAAGTCAATGGCTACACACCTCACTTTCATCTGCAAGTTTCACAAGGCGCTCCTCTTGCACATCCCATTGCTTAACAATGACCTGAAATCCATATCTGTTTCATAAATCACATTACTCCTTTTTGTACAAACAACCAAAGATACTCATGACATGCTCACAACAGAAGGAGGTACCCATCACAGTATTTTAATAGATTTGAAAATCATTATACATGTAGGAGCCAAAAACTATAAAAGACATAGGATTGAATGAAATCTATCAGACGTCAATTCATATGAATAAAGATCAAAATATAATGCTTATAAGAAATCAAAAGAAATTTTAAATAGAATATAACTAAAAGTAATTGGTATTTCCCAAAGAACTAGCTAAATTTTTTTAACTAAAAGATAATGGAGAAAGGAGAACATTGAACATAGTTTCAACAAAATAAAAGATGTTTAGCCAAATAATATTACATATAATTTAATGTTAGACTATTTAGTCACAAAGAGGAGTCATAGCTCAATGGTGGAGCACCCCACCATGCACATGGAAGGTCCTAGATTCAAGTCCTAGCTAGTCCATGGAAAATAACATTTGTTGGCCAATACCAAGGAATGGTTGGGGTTGATCCTAATGTTCCTATTGCACATGACCATAACTACAATCAATTGTTGAAAAATCTTGTACTTGTGATAGAAACAAGATAAACTTCTAGCGGATTTGTCTCACATTCTTATTTAGAAGGTCACTTCCGTCCAAGTGGTGAATTTGACATGAAAGAAGCCTGAACGAATCTAGAGGCAACTTTTGCAAATGAGGCTGAGATTGTGTTCACTACTATTTCAAGTAGCAGTCAGAAGTATTTCCAATGCCGTGCCCAAGGGCTTGATATGTTGATTATAGATGAAGCTGCAAGGATGTTAAATCCTACTACAGTAGTTGGTCAGTCCAACTATGGAGACTCAGCTCCAAAGGGTCTAGCATCTACAACACCACACCCTACAAATGGGCAGGTTGAATCTAGAGTTTACGAAAAGGCATTAAAGTTCAATCAAACTGTATATTAAAGTTAGAAACCTTATCCCTTCCATTAAAGATCAAAGAGAACTTCTTCATAACTCTAGGGTCTAGAAGCTAGAGTGCTCTCATTGAATGCCCTACATTGATGAAAAAATCACTCCATTAGCACAAGGATTAAGAAACATGGTGCTGACATCAAGCACGAGCATATTAGCAAATCTCCTCTTGCCAAATATTTGTCCAATACCAAATGTGATATCTGCTTGGAGGCCACTCAAGTCATAGTGAAAGAGGGAAACTATTTCAAAAGAAAATTGACAGAAGCACCAGAAATTAACGAACACCCACATAACTATCAGTGTACCCAACCCTTTGTCCTCTCACTTCTTTCACTTCTCTTGATTTCCTCTCTGTCCTATT
This sequence comes from Cunninghamia lanceolata, assembly GCA_027924645.1. Taxonomy (NCBI): domain Eukaryota; kingdom Viridiplantae; phylum Streptophyta; class Pinopsida; order Cupressales; family Cupressaceae; genus Cunninghamia; species Cunninghamia lanceolata. The sequence goes on along the minus strand of BSBN01000023.1, from coordinate 3,617,377 downwards.
CCCTACCCCATCCCCCTTTTTAATACTTCAAGTAGTAACCTCTTCCTCGTTGCTTAACTCAAACTTTTTCTTATTGATTTCTTTCTTTATAACCATGTTTCGCTTCAACCTTCTCTTCCAACATTTCATTAACTATCCTTACCTTTTCTTCTTGCTCTTTAATTCATCTTTATTATCATTTCACTCTTTTTCAAACTTATCCTTCCCTATCTTTTTCCTCTTACTCTCCTCTTCCCCCTTCCCCCTTTCCCTTTCTTCATTTGCTTTATTAAAAAAGACGCCCAGCAAAGTAAAACAGTTAGCTTTTTTTGTTTTTGTTTTTCATTTTAACACTAGTTGAAGCACAACATAGGTCTGCATAGTGGATTAGAGGCTGGAGAAGAGGAGATTATGAGCTAAGGAGATCAAAATAGAGCCAGGTAAGTGATTTTAATTCTCTTTTTTTTTTGTTTTGTTTGATTGAAAATCGAAAAAATCTTCAAAAATAAGGGGAAATGCTGGCAAATTTTTTTTCATTTCCCTTCATAACGTATTTCCTAGTAGTTTTAGCTTGTTTTTGAATTCTATTTTTTTTCAAATGATTGATTATCATTTTTTTGCTGATTTTTCTCAAAACCCTACTGATTTTTTTTTCCATGTTAAAACAGCAATGTCAACTACAAGGCCATCAAGAAGAGACCCAACATGGAAGTATGGAGTACAGGGATAAAAAGGGTGATGTCACTTGTACTTAATGTGGTAAATCGATGACAGGAGGAATCAATAGATTAAAATACCACATTGCTAAAATACCTGGACAAAATGTGGAGATATGCCCTAAATCAACTCCGGAGATGGTTAGAGAGATGAAGGCCCTTCTTTCTAGTTTTGAGATGAGAAAAGAAGAAAGGCAAAAAACAAAGGAAGCAATAGCAGTAGTGATGTCTCCGTCTCACACTTCTACACCATCAATTCCAAGTCAAACCATCCATTAAGCACATTCATCTTTTGGTGAGACTCCTGATGGTTCTTTTTCTATTGCTAGTCAAATGCCTCCTTCATCAGGACTGAATTACTTTATTCCACGCAATGTTCTAGGAGCACAACCTTCACTTGAAGGTACCGGTTGGAATAAAGAAAAACATCATGAAGCTAGGATGGCAACAGCAAATTTTTGGTACTACAATAATTTACCTTTCAATGTGGCGAACAGCCCATATTGGGAAGGTTTGGTGAATGCATTGACAGTTGCAGGCAAGGGGTTTAAGACCCCAACAGCACACGACTTCAATGGGCCATTGCTAGAGGATGCAGTAAAAAATACACGGCTTGTGATTGAGGAACAAAAAAAAATTTGGAGGAGAAAAGGATGTAGCATTTTATCAGATGGATGGACAAATGGACGGAATAGAACTCTCCTGAACTTCTTAGTGGCTTCTAATGGTGGATTGGTGTTCCTGAAGTCTGTAGATGCCTCCCATGAAGTCAAAAATGCTGAGACTTTGTGCAATTTATTAGAAGGGGTAGTCCAAGAGGTTCGTGTTGAGAATGTTGTCCAAATTATCACGGACAACGCAGCTGCATATGTAGCTGCAGGTAGATTGCTTATGGAGAGGCATCCTACAATTTCATGGAGTCCTTGTGCTGCACATTGCTTGGACTTGTTGTTAGAGGACATTGGGAAGATTGGATGGGTGAAAAGTGTGGTTGAAGATGCTAAAAATGTCACCAAATTCCTCTACAACCATACTTGGGTCCTTTCTTTGATGAGACAACACACAAATGGCAAGAACCTTGTGCGACCAAGAGTGACACAATTTGCTAGTCACTTCCTCACATTGCAAAGCATTCTTGGTGCCATTCCTCATCTCATATAGATGTTTGTGTCTAATACTTGGGTGCAGTCTCCATTTCACAAAAAACCTGAAGCAGAGAAGATTGTAAAAATTGTTTTTGATGACACATTCAAGAAAAATGCAGAGGAGTTGGCTAGGGTAAGTAACAAACACAAACATAAACTTTATAAGTTTATACAAGATACTCTATTTGCTGTTTTTTTTTAGGGGTTAATTTTGTAATGATTTATAATTTGTTTTCATTTTTTTAGGTGACAGAACCTTTGGTAAGGGTTCTTCGTAAGGTGGATGGAGAGGGCATGCCAATGGGTTTCATTTATGAGGCCATGGATAGGGCCAAAGAGGCCATTTCACATTACTATGGCGGAAACAAGAAGAAATATGAAATCATTTGGCGCATCATTGATAGTAGATGGACAAACCTACTCCACCAGCCGATACATGCCTTGGCCTACTTCTTGAACCCAAAATTCTACTTCTCTGATTCACTTAAGGTTGATGAGGAGGTCCTGGCAGGTGTTATTACATGCATTGATAAGATAGCACCTGAACCTGTGTTGAGAGACAAGGTTCTTGATGAGTTGGTGATGAGATTTGCTATATCTTATTTATGAATTTGGCAATGTTGAGTCGTTGACTATCTAGAAACATGCATTTTACATACATAATAACTAATTTTGTATGTTTGATTTAATTTTATTTTTTATCTATTCAAGACACAAGGGAGAGGAGGGGAGACTTTTTTCTTCATCTCAAGCAATTGATAGGAGAGGAAAACAACAACCAGGTAAAAAATTTAGTTCAATACTACAAGAAAAAAAATAGAAAATTGATTCTTATATTTTTTTGCTTAATTCTTATATTTCTAAATGATTTTTTCTAGATTTATGGTGGGAGAATTATGGTGCTGCCACGCCTAATCTTCAAAAGATAGCCATCCGTATTTTGTCCCAGCCATGTAGTGCTTCTAGGTGTGAACGCAATTGGAGTTTATTTGAGAACATTCACACGAAGAAGAGAAATAGGTTGACCCAACAGTGGCTGAATGATCTTGTCTTTGTCCGGTACAACCTTCGCCTTCGAACTAGAAAGGTGGAGGGCATTTCACATGAGTCCATCGACTTAAATGATATTGATTCATATGGTGAATGGACTACAAATGAACAAAATGATAATGATGTCCTCCTTACTGAAGAAGATCTTGCAGAATTGGAGAGAGGAGCAGCAATAGAAGCAGAAGCAGCAGAATTAGATGAAATGGAGGATGATGAAGATAGTTTTGATTTTGAAGAACAAAAAACAACTGTAGCACTTTCTAGTTCGAGGCCTCAAAAATTGATTACATTAGGAGAGGAAATAGGAAGATGTAGATTTTATTTGGTTGTTTTTCTCATTTTGACATCATTATATGTAAACATTTATAAACTTATGATGTTGTTATACATTTGAAAGTTTGAAACTATGAGTATGAATCGTATGATTATGGTTCATGAATGATGAAATTTCAAATATTGAGTGCTTGAAGATCATATGACATGTGTAATGTTTGAATTATGGCTCTTATGTTCTCTAAATGCATTAATTTCTTTTTGTTTTTTTGTAAAACTACGGTATTCTTCTTTGCCGAGTCCGAGTCCTATTTTGGGCTGCCGAGTTCGCAAACTATGATTATTACTAATGATATTAATATTAACTCTATTTTACTATTATTACTATCATTATTATTACTATTATTACTTATTAGTATTACTATCCCCCTTCAGTTTATTTTATTTATTATCTTTTTAACTCTATCTCACTATTATTACTGTTGTTACCCTCATTATTATATTTTTTTGGTCAATGAATTGCAATCATGGGGACCACTCTCTTTTGTAGTAAAATAGAGAAAGATTGCACAAATGCTATTCAAAGTGTTGGAAACAGCTAATTCAAACCCATTATATGCAAATACAGTTTGCTATTGCTTCCTATTCCAGTGAGCTGCAATATCCAAATTCTCACTACATAGGTTTTTGCAAAAATAGAAAGCTAAAATCAAGCTGTAACATCTTTTGATTGTCAACCTTCCTTTGAGGAGCCCTCATTCATTGCAAATGCCCAACTCACTTCCATTGTATTTATGATACCTGACACCTATTCTAGAAAGGTCACCGCTATGCCTACTCTCTTTCTTCAAAGATATTCCATCTTTTCATTGGTCGTGATGATGAATAGTCGCCACAACCCTCTTATCACCCCTTCATTCACTAGTAAGGCACCATTGAGTGGTGGGAAGCCAACTCCTTGCAACGCTTCCTGCAAAACAAAATCTAGACCTCCCAACAAATGCTTCTTGATAAAACATGAGGCCAAGACCCTGATAATTTCCTTTTCCTCTCCTAAATCAAGTAGCACCCCAATAAACATGGATGCAGTATCTGAGTTCACTCTATATCAATGGTCTACCTCCAGCTATTCATTACCCAACACCCATTGAATTATGAAAATCACTACTCCCGACCTTGCCTTGTAAATTTTCGTTTGAGCCATGCCTCCAAGATAACTCCCAAAAATGCAATTTGCCAATCATTCAAAACTAAGCAAACACTGGTATCCATTTTCAGACAATGTCAAAGCCATATGGGAAGAACGAGAGGAGTGAATGAGGGGTGAATGAGATGCTTAAAGTCAAACACACGTGCTTGCCCATCAATGAGTCATTAAGCCTCAGTCCTTCGCATCTCATCACCATTATTTCCCAATGCCTTTCATTCAATGAAGGCCACCAAATCTATATATGATTGTCTTTGCTTGCACTCAAATGGCACATGCCATTTGTAACCATATTGATTTTCAAATCAGCCCGCCCTTGATAACCTCCTTATAATTACGATTTGAGTGTGTATTTATCCCCAAATGTATCCCATGCATCAAACTTAGTGCTTCCAATGCAATTCAAATTGTTGTCAATAGCGTAATTAAATAGAATTGTGAAGCAATGAGCAATTTGATCATTGAAGTAGAATGCAATATATACAAAGCAAAGTTAGTTAAAGGAATAACTAACCAAGCCAGGCATACCCAACCAACTACCAAACTACCTTACGTTAATAATAATAACAATGTGTTTATTATGCTCAGTAATTGGTAAAAACTTGATATATTAACAATGAGCACAAGCTCAAATAAATAGAATTACAAATATACAAGAAAGGCAAGTTTCTAGAATAGAAACTTGCAGAAGATCGTAAACACGATCTTAATAAAAACTTACAAACAGTTACACGATTGACCAATAACTAAAAATAGCATGAAATAATATTCTAATACCCTCCCTTAATGGTCAATCTATCAACTACACCAAGAGACCCCCTGAATTTTACAAAATTATCTAGACCAAGGGACTTGGTGAGGATATCGGCTATCTGATCCTCCGTCGAAACACACAGCAACTGAACTAATCCGTCTTCAACAAGCTTTCTGATGAAATGACAATGAGTCTCTACATGCTTGGTTCTTTCATGGAAGATTGGATTTTTGGCAAGTTTGAGAACTCCCTGATTATCACAGAACAAGGGAGTCGGACCTGCTTGAGATATTTGCATATCAGCAAGCATCCGGCGAAGCCAAACTGCCTCACAAGTTGCCTTAACTGCTCCCCGATACTCTGCTTCGGTCGAGGAGAGAGCCACCGCCTGCTGCTTCTTACTAGTCCATGTGACTACATCGGATCCCAAACTGAACACATACCCAGAGGTGGATTTCCTGTCATCAACTGAACCTACCCAATCTGAGTCTGTGAAACCACTGAGTCTAGGATCGTGACTCCTTGAGTAAAGAAGTCCATAATCAGAAGTGCCCTTCACATAACGCAGCACATGCTTCGCTGCAACCCAATGATCAGCCTTGGGGGCTGTTGTGAAGCATGAAATGTAGCTTACTACAAAACTAAGGTCAGGTCTAGTGGTAGTGAGATAAATGAGGCTGCCCACTAGTTGCCTGAACAATGATTCATCTACGACAGGTGAGTCTGACTTGGCTGACAACTTAAGCCCTTTTTCCATGGGTGTGGAGGCAGGTTTGCAATCCTGCATACGGAACTTATCTAGAAGACTGCGAGCATACTTGGACTGGGAAATGAAGATACTGCTCTCAGTCTGCCAAACCTCAACACCTAAATAATAATGCAAGAGGCCCAAATCTGTCATGTCAAATGTGCTGCGCAAATCCTGTTTGATCTCAGTGATCAAATGTGTCGAGCTACCAGTAATGATCAGGTCATCCACATAGACAACAAGAATCAGAATATCATTACCAGTGCGTTTGACATACAAATTAGAGTCAGATGGACTACTCTGAAAACCATGATCTGTGAGGTACTTATCAATTTTGATGTACCAAGCTCGAGGAGCCTGTTTCAGGCCATAGAGTGCTTTGACCAATCTACACACCTTATGTTCTTGACCAGCAACCTTAAACCCTGGAGGCTGCGTCATGTAGACTTCTTCCATCAACTCACCGTTGAGAAAGGCACTCTTAACATCCATCTGATGGACTTTCCAACCAAACTGGGCGGCTAAGGCAAGGACGAGCCAAATTGTACTCATTTTGGCTGTAGGAGCAAAAGTCTCCTCGTAGTCAATGCCTTCCTTCTATGAGAACCCTCGAGCAACGAGACGAGCTTTGTACTTGTCAAGGGTTCCGTCAGCTTTGTATTTCACCTTATACACCCATTTGCAACAAATGGGCTTCTTCCCTGGTGGAAGATCAGAAAGGACCCAAGTGTGATTTTTCTGAAGACTTTGGTATTCAGACTCCATAGCCTTGTCCCACTAAAGAATTCCTTTAGCCTCTGAATGTGTCTGAGGCTCATAAACACTGTGAATGTTGGCCATGAGAGCAAAGTTAACTGTATACTATTGTTTGCTCTTGTTTCTAGATGATCTACCCTCAATGAGCTCATCGTCGTGAAGATCTCCTATAGTCTTAGCCCACCATTTAGGCCGGAGAGTAGAAGTGCCAACATTGGATGCAACAGGAGGAGCCGGAACAGGTGCAACAGGTGGAAGATCAACATCATCCGGAGGAAATTCGGGTTCAGCATCATCAAAATCAGAATCTGCATCATCATCCCTCCCATCAAGTGGACCTAACAGAAGAAGAACACCCAAGTCAGAAGCCTTCAAAGGCTGCTCCTCAGAATGCTGAACTGACGAGGAAGAAAGAAAAGGTCCTCGTTCTTCATCAAAGACAACATCCCGACTGAAGGTAAGACGATCAGTATCAATATCAATCAACCGGTAAGCCTTATGGTTGTCACTGTACCCTATGAACATAAGCTTTTGACTCTTGGAATCTAACTTGGAGCGCTTGGCATCTGGAATCCATACATAAGCTAAAGAGCCAAATATTTTCAAATGACTGATCCAAGGTTTGCGGTCAGTCCAAGCTTCTTCAGGAGTCTTCTCCTTAACAGCATAAGTCGAAGACCGATTAAGAAGATAGACGGCAGTGTAGACTGCTTCTGCCCAGTATTTCTTAGGAACACTCCTGTGTTCTAACATGGAACGGGCCATCTCAGTGATTGTACGGTTGCGTCGCTCTACAACACTGTTTTGCTCAGGAGTATAGGGTGTGGTTAACTGGCGTTTGATGTCGTGTATGTCACAAAAGTTGGAGAAGTCAGTAGAACAAAATTCCCCCCCATTATCTGACCTAAGAGTGACTATGGAACAGCCAGACTCTTTTTCTACTAAGGCCTTAAACTTCTAAAATACAGTAAACACATCTGATTTCTGTCTGAGAAAGTACACCCACATTTTACAACTGAAATCATCAACAAAAAGTAAGAAATACCTGGAACCAGTAACAGAAGGTGTATTCATTGGCCCACATACATTAGCATGAACCAACTGTAGTACCTTGGAGGCTCGCCATGAGTCACCAGTCTGGAACGGTGTCCAATGCTGCTTCCCAGCCTGACAAGCTCCACAAACACCAAAATGTTGGGTCTAGATCTCAGGTAAACCGGCTACAAAGCCCTCCTGAGATAGCTGAGAAAGATAGTGCACATTTAAGTGCCCATAACGCTGATGCCAAAGACTGGTGATCGAAGAGTTTCGGGCTGCCATGGCTAACTCTGGAGAATCACCTGTATCCACAAGTCTGTATAGACCATGATCCTCAATACCAACAGCCACAATGCTACGAGTCTCCCGATCAACAATAGAACATTTGTGTGTACTGAAAACCACATCCAACTGAGGAGAGTGCCGCATGATCTGACTGACAGAGAGAAGATTAAGTTCCATACCAAGAACATAGTAGACATTGAGGAATATGAGATTCCTCCCACCAGACTGAATCTGAACAGTGCCCTTACCGACAATTGTATATTCTTCTCCTCCACCAAAAATAATTGAGTCACTAAAGGAAGTAAAGCCTGTAAACCAATCACGTCGATGAGTGAAGTGACGCGAAGCACCTGAATCAATGTACCAGGCAGAGGACTTCACATGATCTGCAGGTCTTTTAGCCATAAAAGCGTAAAAGGCATATTCCTTTTGCTCAGTGTGCTCGGCAATATTTGCTTTCTGCTGAGACCCTCCTTGCTTCTTCTGTTCAGAAGCCAAACTCTGACGACAATCCTTTTTGATGTGACCATATTTGTGACAGTAGTTACACTGAATATTCTTTTTCTTGAAGCTGTCCTGAGGTTGACCTGAGCCTTTCTACTGTGGAGGTTGACCTTTGCCTATATTCTGACCCTGAAACTTGGCTGCAAAAGCCTGCTCTGAAGAGGACAAAGAAGCACTACTACCAAACTGTTGTTTCCAACGATCCTGCTACAAGAGGATAGTACAAAGTTCTGGAAACTTCAGATCAACATTAGCAGACGTAATGTTGAGAGTCTCAATGAAATGTTCATAAGACTTAGGTAGACTTTTCAAAGTGATCACGACCATGTCTTCTTCCTCCATTTTTCGACCAATAGCCTCCAGCTGATCTCTGATCTCCTAGATCTTGTTTAGGTGCGTCTGCAAAGATGTCTTCTCATCCATCATGATAGAAAACAGTATATTTTTCAGGAAGAACGCACGGCTCTTGTCGGAGGTCTCATGCATACCCTTCAAATGGTCCCAAATCTCCTTTGCTGTTTTTCCAGCCGGAATCTGAGGTAGCTGATCATCTGTGACTGACAGCTTAATGAGCATGACTACTTCACGGTTCTGCTCGTCAAACTTGTCCTGGTCTTTTCCCGTTGTTGCAAGACGAGTAGTGGTGCCTAAAATCATCTGATCGAGGCAGCGATATTCAAAGATGGTCATCATTCGCTGCTTCCAGGTATTATAATTTTTGCCATTAAATCGCTGACTGCCTTCCAACATGATGTTGGTCAAACTTGCCATCTTGCACACTTTTCGAGGCACGAAAAACAAGGTACTGAGAAGAGGCGAAATACAAGGAACTTGAAGCACAAATTCCAATGCATAGAGGCAAATATAGGGGCAGAATTCAAGACAAAAACCACTGGCACAAATATCGAGGCACAGACTTCGAGATAACCGAAAAAAATCTGGAGTCAACCCAGAAAAGATCTCGAAAAACCCACCAAGAATCTGCAAACGGAAAAAATTTCCAACTTGAACCAGAGGGTCAAAACCCTAGTCGAAAAATTTCAGAGGCCCTAGGCGGCCATGAAAGCATAGAAATTGCAAAAAAACAGTGTTCCACGGAGTTTCCTGACGGGGACAGGTCTCGGGGACGGGGGGACAAAGGGTCTAAGTTTGGGGACGGCGGGGTGACGGCGGCGGGGGGGGCGGCGCTGATATACATATGGTACTTGAATAACTAGTTAAGAATAACATTTCAAATGGCAAATTAGTAAACTAACAAAATTGCAAATACTAACATTTTAAATACTTGAATCCTATTAGTCTATTAGACTATTACAGTTACTAAATAGTAAAAGACAAATGAAATTGTCGAATTTGAGATTTCTTAGTTTCTATTATATCGAAAACGGAAAATATAACATGTCACATCCTAATATCATATCAATGTATCATAAAGTCTTAAAGATGGTTACAATGAGTAGCATATGATGATATCAAAATAAGTACAAACTACAAAATGCAAAAATCAAAATGTAGTGAAGGGAGGCCTCTAATCGTCCCCAAACTCCTCATCACTCGAACTACTAGAATCCTCGCGGTCAAGCTCTACCAAACTAATACCAACCAGCCCTGCATCTGAAGCCGAAACTGAAGCATCCTCATCAATCTGTGCTGGCTCCTCTGGCTCTACATCCCATCGTGCTGCTGGACTCTCTTTGTACACAAGTGTTTTGCGGTCAATGAGACGCAAAGCACTATGTACAGCCACAAGCTTCTCTGCTCTCCTAGAGGTAAGTCTGTTCCTCTTAAGAGAGTGGATGAAGCTATATGTAGACCAGTTCCTCTCGGCAGCTGAAGAACTAGAAACCTGAGATAACAATCGGATGGCTAGAGTGGTAGTCAAAGATCCCAATCCATGGCAAGTCCACCACAAAATTGGGTCATCTTGTGCCATAGTTACCATATCCATCTTGGCCGCATTTGAATAACCCCTAAGAGTGGCAAATTTGCCCCAATCAGTGCGAATCGTGCTGGCATCTACATCATCATACATCCTCTCAATGCACCTGAAGAACCCCGCCTTCACCTCCGGATCCTGTATCGGTGTCACTCTACCAGGCCTAGTCAAGTACCACTTAGGATTAAGTGCATAAGCTGCCATGTGCAAGGGAGTGTTGAGCTTCTCCCATCTCCTGTGAATGATTGGCTGAATGTGCTCATGGTAGAATGCCAATGTGGGGTCCCTCTGTCGCACAACAGTCCTCATCTGATCAAGCATAGAATCGATGCACTCATACACTTGTCCAAGGTTAGATCCATCCGCATCCCCATACCTGATTACCTGGAAAACTGGTGTAATGATGGCGACAATATATTTTGCATCTACCCAGAACACATCATTCTTCACCGTATCCTTCACCCTCAAACCCTGCTCTGTCTTAGACTCGGCCCACCTACTCCATTCTGCTGTCATAATCATGAGTTGCAGTGCCTCTTGCAACTCAATCATTCTCTCCAAGAGAATGAAATAGGAACCATATCTCGTATCAGTAGGTTTCCCGAACTCCTTCTTAGCAAAGGTCCTGAAGAGTGCATGTGATGTGTGGTGGTTGCAGATAAACATCTGCACATCTCTCGCATCATTTACCACTTCTCTAATCCAACCAATCTTCCCCATGTCCTTGAGTGCATTGTTCATGGCATGCACACAACATGGAGTCCACCAAATATGCCTATAAGCTGCCTCAACAAGTCTCCCTACAGCTTTGCACACATGTGCTACATCTGTCACTACTTGGACCACATTTTGTGGCCCAATCTCCTCAATAGCCTCCTTGAGGACCTCAAACTAAAAATGAGCATTTTTGCAATGCCCTGAACAATCAACTGCCTTAAGAAAATATGGGCCCTTAGTACATGTAACCATGATATTAATGAGTGGTCGCTGTCTAATGTCCGTCCACCCATCCATGACTATGCTGCATCCTGTCTTGACCCAACACTCCTTCATCTTCTCCATCAACAAATTGATCTTCGAATAGTTCTTATCCAAGATCGTGGTCCTCAATTTCGTCTCACCTGGTGCCACATATGATGGTCCTGTCCTTGCCACCATCGATATCATCTCCTTAAAATAAGGAGATCGAGCAACATGAAATGGGATGCCATTGGCAAAGAAGAACTTGCCAATGGCATCATCTGTGTCATCCTTGAGCTGCACTTTAAACAAATCTGCTATGGGGTTACTTTGAGTTTGCAATTTCCGTTTCCCCCTCCCCTCTCCTACATAGGCACTGGAAGAAGAAACTGGTGTCCCTCCTACTCTCGTCTGCAAAGTATGGCTAGAACTCTGTGGCTGGCTATGCTGAAGATGTGCCCTATGGTGCAAAGTAGTATGCACAGGTGCAACTGTAGTATCATCAGGAAGACAACATAACTTATTTATTTCAACTTTGTATTTGATGTTTTGCGGTGCTGCCAAAAAAGAACATATGTCTACACCTTTTCCTCTAATGAAAAGAAGGTGTGCATTAACTCTAGTGATGCTCCCAAACCACTCTAGAGCACAAAAGTTGCACTTCCACCTCCTTGTGCCACCAGGTGGTAACCCTTCCCTGTTTAGTAATACTAATTTTGTTGCAAATTGTTTGAGAGGGGATTTGCGATCAAAAGGACCCTTAGCATACGGTGCCAGTAGTGCAGAAGGGCACTCAAAACTAGTTGCTTCACTTGCCATGGAACTAGTATTGGCTTCAACCTCAACCCCATGGTCACTCCCCTCAGCGTCAGGAGCATATTCACTTCCACTATTAGGATCACTATGAGAGCTCATTATGATACTGCAATAATGAATAAACAAATAAATTCTATAAGTGAAATTTGATGTTAAAACTTAAAACTTAAATCTTGATGGAAAGATGAAAAAAATTTAAAAAAACAATGGGCATTGAAATGAAAATCAAAACATGAATATGCATTTGCAGCCATGGCTGCAAATGCATATTCATGTTTTGATTTTCATTTCAATGCCCATTGTAAGATTCAACATGAAAAACTAAAACTAAGAACTAAGAAAAAAAATTTAAAAAAACAAAAAAAAAATGAAAAAACTTCAAAAAACAGTCATAAAAACTTACCTTGTGCTTGAAAAATCCTTCACACTTGGTGTAGAATGCTCCTCCTCTTCTTCTTCTTTCTCCTTCTCACCCCTCTTGCACTTGCAACACCTCAAACTCCCTCTTTCACCCACTCTTCTCACTGGTTTTCCTCTTTTTCACCTAGCTGTTGCAAAACATGAAATGGCATATTGAGTCATAAAATGAAAAATGAAAATGTAATGAGAGTTTTTAGTCTTTAAAATGGTCAAACAACCCCTTAGGGTTCAGACCTGGGCTCCAAGTCCCAAAAAAAACAAAAAAAAAACCAAAAAAAAAGTGACTTTTCGCAGCCCCAGCGCGGGGCGCGGCTAGAAGTCCCCGAGACGCTCGAGGGACATCCAGAAGTCCCCGAGACGTCTCGGGGACGGCTAGAAGTACCCCCCGTCTCGCTGAAGACTCTAGCGTTCCGGCGGCGGTGGGGGGACGGCGGGGGACGTCTCGCCGGCGTCCCCAAGTCTCGGAAACTTCCGGGACGGGGGGATGGGGGGTTTTAGGGGGGGACGGGTCCCCGTGGAACATTGCAAAAAATCGACCAGAAATTAGGAAACCACTCAAGTGCAAACACAGAGAGGTCGCACAAAACAAGGGCTCATAGAATCGCGACCTTGAATTTGAAACCGCCACACAGATCAAATCGCGACCACACCTTGCTGAACATGCGACCAACTTCAAAACGGCGCCATTCTGCAAATCGCAACCACCAAAATCAAAATGCGACCACACAGGTCCGTGGAAGCAGAAATCCGTCGCCCAGGAAGGAAAAAGTTCTCACGCCAAAGAAAAAAAGAACAAACGACGCCCAGATTGATACACAAAACACGACCAGGAATGTGTAAAAACGTGCCCAAATGCAACAAAAAAACGCGGCCATAGACAGGAAAAACACGGCTCTACTCACTCAAAACTGGAGTGAAATCGTGCATAGATTTGCAGTAGGAGGATCGAAATTTTTTTAGTGAAAAAATACTCACGAAAATCTTAAATCAAAACCCTCAATTTTTCCTTTCAAAAACACCCGCGATTTTTAGCGTTTAATAAACCCACGAAAAACATGGGGCTCTTATACCATATTACGCTCAGTAATTGGTAAAAACTTGATATATTAACAATGTGCACAAGCTCAGATAAATAGAATTACAAATATACAAGAAAGGCAAGTTTCTAGAATAGAAACTTGCAAAAGATCGTAAACACGATCTTACTAAATAATTACAAACAGTTACACGATTGACCATTAACTAAAAATAGCATGAAATAATATTCTAATAGTGTTATTATTATTAACATTTAAACAATGATGTAATATTATTATATATGTCTTATAATATTCCAATCCCCCCTTATTACATCATTTGCTCAAGAGCACAAATAAATAAGGTTTGAAAAGCTTCAAACTTCATGGCTGCAACAGTTTTGGTAAAGATGTCAACACATTGCTCTTGAATGGGACAACATTGAAGCTGAATATTTTGTTGTTGGACATGTTCGCTAATGTAGTGCCACTAAGTATCAATGTGTTTAGTGCATTCATGAAAAACTGGATTATGAACAAGCTTCAGCATTCCCTGATTGTTGCAAACAAAATTGTAGGTTGTCTCAAGTACACCCATTCCTATCAAGATGTGACATAACCATATTGCTTCACAAACGGCTTCACTTGCGGCACGATATTATGCTTCTATGGAATAGTGAGCAACAATGGTTTGCTTTTTACTCCCCCATGATATCTAACCATATCCCATAAAGAAAACAAAACTTAGACATCCTAACATCCAAAGATCATGCATAGTTTGCATCTGTGTATCCTTGCAAAGAAAAATGTTCATTATGTTTGTATTCCAAGCCATATTCCATTGTACCACAAATGTACATCAAAACTCGCTTTGCTACTTTCTAGTGTGAAACCTTAGTTTCCTACATAAACCTTGAAAGATAACTAACAACATAGTTGATATCTGGCTTGGTGTAAGTAGGGTAAATGAGACTCCTAATCAACTAACGATCAAGAGTAGCATTCACCTAAGGTGATGGATCATGTCTAGAAAGTTGTAATCCTGTCTACATAGGTGTTGACATGGGCTTGCAATCTTCCACCCTGAATTTCTCGAGCAATGTCTTGGCATATTTCATCTAACATACAAAAAATCTAATTCTTCTTTTGCCACACTTCAAGTCCAAGACAATAATGCAAGAGCCTGAGATCTATCATGCCGAATGATCATTTGAGATCATTCTTTGTTGCTGCAATCATTTGCGGAAAACTCCCAGTGATGACCAAATCATCGACATATACTATCAAAAACATAATCTCCTCCCCTTGCTCTTTGGAGTAGAGATTGGGATCATAGGGATTCCTGGTAAATCCATGTTGGAGGAGACGCTCATCAATCTTGATGTAGCAAGCTCTAGGAGCTTGTTTCAAACCATAGAAGGATTTCACAAGTCCACACACTTTTTGCTGCTAGCAAGATGCAATATATCCCTCAGGTTGAGTCATATAGACTTTTTCTTTGAGATCTCCATTAAGAAAGGCATTCTTGACATCCATCTAATGAACCTGTCAACCAAACTGTGCTACCACTGCCAAAACCATTTTGATAGTCTTGATCTTTGTAGTGGGGGCAAAGGCTTCTTCAGAGTCAATGCCTTCTTTCTGAGCATAGCCCTTAGCCACAAGTCAGGGTTTGTACTTGTCAATGCTACTATCTGCTTTGTATTTGATTTGAAGACCCATTTCCAGCCAATAGCTTTCTTCCCTAGTGGAAGATCATCAAGTTCCCAAGTGTTATTCCTCATCAATGCCTGATATTTTGCACCCATGGCATCTTTCCAAGGTTGTGACTCAAGCCTAATTCAATATTTCTAGTTCTGAATTCTAAATGACTGCACATAAGAGACATTCACTTCCTCGCAAGAGTTGTTGCGAGTCTTTGGTCCGGAGTTCACATATCTGCAACTGCATCTACCTTTGCATCCTTCATGGTGGTAAAATACCACAGACATTTTGTGCACAAGAGATGAAGACTAAAGTGGAGATAGAGGTGGACATTGTTACATTGGAAATAAAACATCTTCTCGTGCTTCTTCACTTGATCTTGTTGTATGGTGAGTGTCCTCAAGGTCCTCATCTTAAATTACAATAATTCTAGGCATTTGGTGATTTACAAGAGATTGTGACGTAGATATGAACTACATCCTTTTTCCTCATCAAAAACTACATCCCTATTGATGTACAACTTTGTATCCAGATCCAGAAGTTGATATCCCTTTGACTTTGAACTATATCCAAGAAAAATGCATTTCAAGGACTTCTCATCCAACATTTTTGTCTACACCTTGGGAATGTGCATGAAAGTTGTATAGCTAAACACTCTCAAATGTGAAATGGAGGGCTTCTTCCCGGTCCATGCTTCTTCAAGAGTGATATTTTCAAGCACCCTGGTAGGTGCCTAATTCAACAAATATATAGTTGTATGAACTGCTTCATCCTAGAATCAAATCTACATCCTTTGACATGCATCGCACCATTTCCATAATGGTACAGTTACACCTCACTGCAACACCATTTTGTTGAGACATGTATGTTGTGGTCAACTGTCTTTTGATCTCGTGTTGTTGAAGGTAATTTGAAAACTCCTTATTAGTGAATTCTCCCCCTTGATCTGAGTGAATGGCCTTGAGAAATTGACTCGATGACCTTTCTACAATAGACCCACATTTTTCTGGAATAATCGTTCACAAAAAGCAAAAAATATTGGGCATGATTATGACTAGGTGTCATGGATTGACACAAATCGGTGTGCACCAAATCTAGGGGACCGTAGGCTCGTGTTTCTACAACAAGAAAAAGAGCCCAATGTTATTTCCCGACAAGAAAATTGGGGCAAAAAACTTCTATTTCTTCATGGGGCGCAGTCCTAGCACCATGTCTCATTCACTCAATGCAAGAAGATACCCAAAAGTGAGATGACCAAATCTTCTATGCTGAAGAGTAGTGGATGAATTTGTTTTTCTTCATGCGTGACATCAACCAACCGAAACATTTTACTGACCCCTAAGGCATGAGCAACAATTTCACCATTGCAAGTCTTGTCTCAAATGAGACATAGTTTCTCACCATTGTATTTGTTGAACTCAACCTTCAAGTTGTGCCCTAACAATTGACTAACTAACAAAAGGTTTTTTGCGAGTCCTGTAATATATAGAACCTTTGTAAGTCAACACTTGTGAGTCTTGAGTGATAAAAAAAATATCCAGAATACCCTAAACTTAATAAGATGTATCATCACCAAGTGAAACTTGCCCATATGAAATTGATGGGGTGAGGTTGTAGAACCACTCTTGTTCTCTTATCACGTGTTTGAATGCAACAAAATCAACGTACCAGATAGGACTGTCAAAAGTGGAGGCCTAAGTCTCACAACATACAAAAAATCTTCTTCATCGGAATCACCTGTTAAAGCAACATTTCCTTGTTGCTTGTGCTTTTTCTACTGACAAGGATGTTTCTTCTTGTCCCCCTAACAATTGTTGTGGTTTTCACTGGCTTGCTTCGCCATTAGCAAAAGAACTATACCAAAATTCCTAGAGATTGTGTCCCTTATTCCCATGAATGAAACACTTCTTTTTCTATGCAAATGAATTGTCTTGTTTGAATTGTGATGAACTTGATGGTCCACTCCAATGTTTAGGTTTATTTCCCTTCTGTTGAGATGCGAGGACCTAATTGTCGACAGACTATGAAATTTCATCATGAATTGCCTCTTCTTGTTGAAATAAATTCATCAACTCCTCAATGATGGCATTTTGTTAGCCACATTGAAGCAAGTGACAAACACACAAAAGGTAAGGAGCAATGCTCTCAAGACAATGGGTACAAGAGAATCATTTGATATTGTTTCCCCTAACACTTGCAATGATGTCCTCATTTTTGTAACTAGTCTAAAGAATTTCTTCAAATTTTCACCATTTTGCAATTGCAAACAATGTAATTGACACTACACACAGAGGATCTGATTTTGATTCTTGGATTCATATATTGTCTTGAGATGATCCCAAGCCTCTTTAGCAGTTGTGGCTATTCGGATGTGAGGTGAACCTCGTCAGAAACACCAAACAAAATTATCAATTTGGCCTTATGATTGGCATTATCATATTGTCTCTACTCATCTCCAACTTGTGTTGGTCTAGTGATGCAACCAATAACAACATCCTCAAGATATTCAAACTTGAGTTGAGTTTGGACCTTAGTTTTCCAAGCCGTATAATTTTCACCTCTCAACATCTACAAGTCAAGAAGCATTATTTTCAAAGCATTGGAAGCCATTTTGCAGGGTGTGGGGGGTTCCTTATCTCTCAAAAAAAAGAAATTTTTCACCCTTATTTCTCCCCAACAATTTACAAGGTCGATGTCATTATTGCAGCTATTTTAGGCGTTCGATGCAATAATTCGACATGACAACATTACCCATAAATGTGAATTGAGGGCACCATTTATACCGAACATTGTTCTTTGTTACAAAAGTAATGCACTTGACCTTTTCCCAAACAACTGTTTCCAAGTTCCCATAGTTTTTTGCAAGAAAAACAAAATTTGTTTCAGTAGAACTCATTTTTGGTCACTTCATCCAAACTACTCTTTGGTGGTAATGCCTTTCGTTGAGAAGACCCTTTTTGAAAAGGTTTCTTATTCTACCCTATAGGAGGGGTTTTCTGATAAAACTTATTCTTGGCCACTGAAGTTTCAAAATTCAAATCTCTTTTAATAGCCTCTTGAAGGGTCAATGTATCAAATGCCTTAATCAAACCACTAAGAGGTTCAGTTAACCCTTCAATAAAAAGGACAATTAATCTTTTTTCTGTAACATCAAGCACCATTACAGATATTTTTTGGAATTCCTCCACATATTTTTCTAGTGTTCCCTCGTGCTTCAATTGGACCAACTCTCTAAAATGGACCTCAAGATCTTTTCTATCAAACCTTTCCAGGGGTACACGGGGACACGTCCCCAACCCTAGCAGGCACATCCCCGTCCCCTGTGGCATCTTCGGGACGGGGACGTGCTAGGGGACGTCCCCGTGGCATCCCCATAAAAATTTCAAACTGCAGGACGCGTCCCCATTGAAGGAAACGTCCCCAGAAAAAAAGGGGACGTCTGGCTGTCCCTGAGGTTGCTGGGGATGTGTCCCTCAACCGTCTAGGGACGGCCAAACGTCCTCGCATAAAAAAAAAAAAAAACCAAATGCATTTAAAACAAAAAACCAAACGCATTTAAAACAAAAAAAGGACACCTGTTCAAATTATGATGGCTAGAAAAGGGGTGTGGGAGTCCCACAAACACTCCCATGCCCTAAAACAGATGATTGTAAACATTTTTCACATTTTTCATTGCAAATGTGAAAACAAGGAAAAGAGGCCGCCGCTAGAGGAAGGGACAACCACTCAGAACAATCACTTAGCTATGCTGCTAAAGCCATTTGGAGGTGATTTTTGGAGGTTTAAGACAAAGTTCATTGCAAGGGAAAACACCACTTCATCCTGAGCTGCAAACATCGACTGATTGTGAACTTGGTATGCCTCTTTTGACTTTTTTTTTTGTTTTTCTGATTATTTTTGTTTGTTTTGGTTTGTAATTAGTTTTAGATTTTTTTTTAAGTTTGTTCGTTGACCTCAAAATACAAAGTTCAAGCAATAAAAGATTCAAAACCTTTCAAACTCATAGTCATACATAAAAAATTGAAAAAATGAGCAGCAGTGAGGAAAATCAAAATGTGCATGAGGTGGGGAGTGAAGAAGAGCTTTTAGTAAACAGAGTGGATTCTGAAAATCAAAACACTACAAGTTCTATTGGAAGTGCAGCTCAAAAAGACCCTTTTCCATGCCCTTCATCCTCTCTTCAGATTTATGCAAAAGGTCATTTCAACCACAAACAACCCTTGCTTCAATTTGCCACCAATTTGACCACTAATAAGGCTAAAAATTAAGGGGGCAACAGGCATTGGTTGTGTCATGTTTGCAATATTGATATCATGGGAGTTATAGTAGGGTTGAACATCATTTATTGAGTGAGCCTAACCATGGGGTTAGAGTTTGTAAAAGTATAACATTTGAAGAAATGGTTGAAATGCTCAAGTTGGTAGGGGAGAGTGAGGAAAAACATGCAACTACTACTACTAAGAGTAGGAAGCGTTCATCTAGAACAATGCAATTGCAATCAGGTGGAGAGCATTCCAGTGTACCAGTTAGAGAGCATTGTGGTAGAGGGAAGAAGAAGGCCACTTTTACTACAGGCACAGTTGAAAAAAATTACAGTGATAGGGATGATGAATTTGCAAAAGCGTGAACAAGCCGATGATTCGGTGGCAAAGTTTTTTTATGCCCATGCCATCCCTTTTCATTTGGCAAGGTCTCCTTATTTCAAAACCATGTTAAAAGATTGGATCCTCTTAAGCTCCTCCTGGAGAACATAGATTGCGTACCTCCCTCCTTGACAAACAATATTCAAAGGTGAACATAATAATAGACGAGATGAGACAAACATGGATTAGGACGGGTTGTTCCATTGTGATGGATGGGTGGATTGATATTCGACATCAACCACTTATTAATATTATTGTTACATTGCTCTAGGAAACGTAAGGATGCTGATTACCAGTTTGCCCTTTTGAAGGAGGCCATAGAGGAGGTTGGGTCATCTAATGTTGTACAAGTTGTGACAGATTCAGCTCGCATTTGTAAGTTGGTTGGATTGATGGTTGAGAGTGCTTACAAACATATTTTTTGGACTCCATGTTGTGTACATGCTTCGAATAATGCTTTGAAAGACATTGGCAAAATAGAATGGGTGAAGACAACGATGGCCAAAGCTAGAGAAATACAAATGTTTGTATGCAACCATCAAACTTCACTTGCATTATTCCAATCCTATTCAAAGAAACAATTCCTCAAACCAGTTGAGACTAGATGTGCTAGCTATTTTATTTTACTAGAGAGGATGCTAGAGGTGCAAGATGCTCTACAATCCATGGTGGTTTGTCGTGAGTGGAAAAAGTGGGCTCCATCAAATACAGAAGAAGGAAAGAAGGTGAGAGACAGGATGCTTAGTGAGGCTTGTCAGGTAAGAACTTTGTACTTAATATGTTTCTAAATTTCTACTTTGGTTTTTCTTTAAATTATTAGTATTACTAATTTACTAGAGTCTAGTGTTAAAGTGTTAATGTCTTACAATTTTTAAATGTTGTTTGTAGATATATTTGCTCTATCATATCACCTCTTGTGGGGGTGATCAGGTATGCAGATACAGATAGTTCTTTTGATATTGATAGCCCGAATGAGGCACAGATTGTTGTATTTTGAAGTTTGACTGTTTGAGACTTTGAGTTTAACTTAAATTTATAATTTTATACTATTGTTTAATAGTTTATACTACTGTTATACTGCTGTTATGAGTTATCTAGGCATGTTGTAATTTTATTGATGTTTATACTGCTGTTTATGGTACATTATACTGCTGTTATACTACTTTATACTGCTGTTATACTACTGCTGTCATGATTTATTCACATATTGATATTGTTGTTATCAGTTATTGACATATCTCTCTTTCTCTCTCTATATATAATATATTTTGAAAATTCATATATATTGCCGTCCCCTGCCATCCCCAAAAAATGGCCCTCAAACTGTCATCCCCGAAACGCCGTGGAACACAAAACCTTTCACAAATTCATCATATGTGTCAATTAGACTATGACTTTGGGTAACCAACCATGGTACCACCATTCGTGTGTTGTGCCTTCCAATGTAAGTTGGTGAATTTGATGATGTCATCCTCAGTCATAGGTTTCAGAGATATATGTCTAACTTCTATACCCACGCATGAGCAGTACACTTATTAGAACCATCAAATGTAGATACTGTTAGCTTCCCCAAAACTTGTTGATGGTCGTGTTGTCTTGGTTGAGATCTAGATTCAACTCTTGGTCCATTTCTGCTTCTTTTCATAGTCATGTAATTAGTGAGAGTCATTGCTTCTTGAATCTCTAGAGGGAGATCTCTATATTCTGCATACCTAGTGTTAATATCATCTTGCATTGAGTTTTGTGCTTCCCCCACAGGAACTTCTTCTTCCCTCTAAATGAAAGTAGGATGAAGAAGTCTATCAACAAACCCAACCATGGTTCTCTATGTGATGTTTCTGCTTATTATTGTTACTATTATTGGCTCCAAAAGAACTTGCCTCACTATTTTGATTGTTGGAATTTCCTGCATTATTCTGTGTTTTATGGTTGTTATGCATCATATGTAACATCTACCCATCATATCTAACATAATTTCAAACTTCCTATCAACCTTATCGACATGATCTTCCGTAGTTTTATTCTCCCTATCCATATTTGCTTCTTCTGCCTCAAACTCCAAAGGAGTTTTTGTTTCTATGGTCTTAGAAAATTGATGTTGAGTTTTTATAAGTTCCCTTTGATGATACCTATTGACTCTATTACTTGACTGCATAAGAAGAAAATCTCATTGGCTGGGAATATCTGTAATGTCCCCTTTTTTCAGAGTGATCACCTGACGGAGTCAACTAGCATATTTTATTCCTGTAGGCTAAGTCAAGGGAATAATCTAACTAGTTAAACACTAAGTAATCCTAGGTCACTTTTGGATTATTTATATTTAATTAATTAGGCTGGACCTATTTGTAATGTAAAATGACTTTATTAAGTGTGCCGCTTGATAAATAAAGTAAAATAAAATAAAGTGAATCCAATTTGGAGAAGAAAACCTAGGGCGAAAATTGTGTGATTTGTGGCCAAATACAATTTTGGAAGAGTGAAAGATATATTCAGATTTTAGATCAGATTGGAGCACCGTCTTTTGAGGGTTTTTGTTGAATATTATTGCTAGGGTTTTACCCTAGGGTGAGCACCAACATCAAGGAGGGTGATTTTCAGATTTGTGGAGCATATGAGGATCAAATCCAAGTCGTTGCCCTTCCTTTGCATGCCATTTTACCATCTTCTAGGGAGCGCCGCCTATCTTGAAGGGTTTAAGGAGGATTCGTGGATCATCTTGAGTCTCATATCAAGTGCCAAACCAATTCGCCCATCTAGGGTTTGCAATAAGACATCATTGTCCATCATTTTTGGTATGTATGAGCCTTTATTTGTCAATGTAAAGGTATGATTCGTAACAGCAGAGATTTGGGCTATGTTTGGGCATGTTTGAGCTTTGAACTTGATGTAATTTCAATTCCGAATAATCTGATTTGTAGCAGAAGTCATTTATATTCAGAAATCAGAAGTATACGTCATTTGTTTTGCATTTGAATGGTCATATTATGTGGTAGAATTCATGATTGATGATTATCTTCACAAGGGTACATAATTGGCATGTATATTTGAGCAACTGGCATACATATATTTGTTGTCAACCATTTACAATTCAGAAACAGAAAATCAGATTTCAGACCTAGGGTTTGAAAAGATAAAAATCAGAAATTTAGGGCAAATCTGATTAGGGATCTTACAGTGGTATCAGAGCAAGTGATCTTGCCAGTCTGAAGAGTTTATATGACAAGAATGGTGACTTATGAATCCTCAAGATAGAGAGTACATTACATACAGGAGAAGGCAGCAGTTTATTGGCTCAAATTCTGTAGAAGAAGACATCATGGGTGACAGGAATCATGAGGATCCCAGCACTAGAGATATCCTGAATGATATTGCTAGAAGACAGCGTGACCTGATGTAGCTTTTGTCCCAATTTGTGCAATATAACATGGTAAACAATGGAAACAATGGGGAGGCTCGCAATTCGAAAAATAATACCGACACTCACACTAGAACCACTCAAACTTCCGTAAGTAGACCTCTCATGCCTACTTTCTTGGATCAGCAAGGAGCACAAGAGGGTGGACAACAGGTTGCAGGTGAGAGCTTCAATGATTACATGAGGGAATGGCAATCTCTAGGTGATGAGTTTCAAGCTGCAATGTCTCTACAGGATTTCTGTCAATTGAAGTATAGTAACAGGCCTAGAGTGGAGAGGAATCATAACCATGATTTGCAAAGGAAGTTGGGAAAGGTAACTATTACTCCTTTTGATGGTTCGGGTAGATGCACGACACGTGCATGGATTCAGAAGATGGATAATTATCTCACTTTGAACCCTATGTTCGAGAAGAAAGCAATTCAATTTGCTACTTTACACTTGGAGGGAGATGCACATGATTGGTGGTACAATGGGATGGTTACACAAGGTCATAACCTTATCACTACTTATGCAGATATCACTCAAAGGTTGATTGACAGGTTTGACAAGACTAACCCCAAACAATTTTTCAAAGAGTTGGCCCAACTCAAACAGAAGGATTCAGTGGATGCCTATATATCTGAATTTCAAAAGCTTGCAATTTTGGTTCTGAATGTTTCAGAGAGCTGATTGACTTATCTTTTCATTGAAGATTTAGAGGAGCCTCTTCGTGGTTGGGTGAAAGCCCTAGATCCACCTTCATTGCAGGATGCTATTAAAAGGGCTAGAGGTATGCAATTTTCAGCACCTTCCAAGCACAAGTTTCAAAGCAAACCTTTCTCTTCATCAAGGAAAGATCCCATGAAGAATTTTGAGAAGGAATGGCCTAGAAGGACGAATCCAGACATAGAAGCCAAGAATGAACTAAGGAGGAAGAAGTTGTGCATCTCATGCAAGGAACCTTGGGAGCTCGGTCATAGATGCCTTGGGAAAGGCAGGGCCCATTACATAGAGGTCACTTCCGACATTGATGATGATGGAGTCCAAGACACTAGTTCGGATAGTGAGAACAAGGAGCAGCAGTTAGTGCTTGATGCTACAGCTACAGGTGAGACAGTACATGGTACTATTGCTACATTGTCAGGAGCTCCTAAGTATCATCCTTTTAGAGTGAGAGGAGTCCTGAAGGGATAGCGGGTTTGGTTGATAGCAGAGCCACTCATAACTTCATTGATGAGGGTTTGGTGGTGAAGAGAGGATTGCATGCAGAGGAGTTTTCAAGCTTCAGTGTGATGGTTACAGATGGATTCAAGATGAGTTGCACTAAGAAGATTTCGCAGTTGAGTATCCAGTTGGTTGACTATATGGTTATCGATGATTTCTATGTGGCCGGGATTGGTGATACCGATGTTGTTCTGGGAATCCAATGGTTACATTCAATTGGCAAGTACATTCAGGATTTTTAGAAGATGGAGTTGGAGTTAGTGTCGGATGGGAGAAAGATAGTGTTGAGAGCATTGGCAGATGGAGCACCAAGAGTAGTGATAGCAAAGAGGATGGAACAATTGTTTAGACATGGTGATGTTGCATGGGCAGCCCAATGTTTCGTGTCTTCTAAGTCCTCTTCTAGCAGTGACCCGCAATATCATGTGGATATCCAGTCAATGCTAGATAAGCACAACATGGAGTTTTTAGAGATTCCTCCTAGTAGACCTCTTGATCGTGGATTCGAGCATGTGATTGAGTTAGAGGGCTCCAAGCCCGTCATCACCACTCCTTATCGTCATCCTAGGAAGTTCAAGAAATAGATAGAGAAAACAATCAAAGAGTTATTGGATATGGGACACATCAGGCCTAGTTCAAGTCCCTTTGCATCTTCAGTGGTTTTGGTGAAGAAAGATGCACGATGAGGATGTGCATTGATTACCGTGCATTGAATAAAAGGACCATCAAAAATAGGTACCCCATACCTAGGATCAATGAGTTGTTGCATGAGTTACATGGAGCAGTATATTTTTCCAAGATTGATCTTCGTTCAGGGTACCATAAGATTAGAGTCCGTGATGAGAATATTCATAAGACTACATTCAGATGTCATTACGGGCACTATGAGTTTTTGGTTATGCCCTTCGATCTTACTAATGGTCCCACGACTTTCCAGTCTTGCATGAATCATATCTTCAATAAACAGTTGTGAAAGTTTGTATTGGTATTCTTTGATGATATCTTGATATACAGTAAGACATGGGAGGATCACCTCAGGCATATTGACGAGGTGTTGGGCATCATGGAGGCACAGTCCCTATTTGCTAAAGCTTCCAAATGTGAGTTTGGAATGATAGAGATTTTATATTTGGGACATGTGACTGGTGTTGATGTAGTGAAGGTACATCGTGAGAAGATATAGGCTATTCTAGATTGGCCACCGCTGAAGAATATTTCAGATTTGAGGGGTTTCTTCGGGCTATGCAATTACTACAAGAGGTTTGTGAAGGGGTTTTCACAACTAGCACCTCTTACAAATCTCACTAAGCAGGGCGCATTCAGGTGGTTGGATAAGGCTCAAGCAACATTTGATAGACTTAAGGAGGTGATGAGCACTTGTCCAGTATTGGCTCTACCTGATTTCTCTCGGTCGTTTGTGTTGGAGTGTGATGCATCAGGTGAACGGATGGGTGTCGTTCTCATGCAAAATAGACATCCCATAGCTTATGCGAGTAGGAAGTTGATAGATGCAGAGCAGTTCTATTCCACCTATGATAAGGAGATACTTGCCATCATGCATGCGTTGGCAAAGTTCAAACAATACTTGGTGGGTGGAAAATTTGTGGTAAGGACTGACCACAACAGCTTGAAATACTTTTTAGAGCAGAAGGATTTGAATGAGGCAGCAGAAGTGGGTAAGTAAGATTCAAGCATATGATTTTGATATTGAGTATGTTAAGGGAAAGAAGAATGTTGTTGCCGATGCACTATCTAGGAGACCCACACTTTCAGCTGATTGGAAAGCTCACCTTTTGGTTGAGTATTCCAAGAATACATTTGCATGCGAGCTCATGGACGGCAAGATTCAAGATGACAGTTCTACGGTGATTGATGATGTGATATACTACAAGGACAGAATCTATTTGGCACCTGAATCTAAAATGAAGGATAAAATTTTGAGGGTTGTTCATGACACTCCTTTAGCAGGACATCCAAGGTTCTTCAAGACCTACAGGCAAGTGTGACAGATTCTCTTGGAAGGGTCTCAAGGATGATGTCTTGCGATATGTTCAAGAGTGTATGACTTGTCAGCAAAACAAGTCCGAGCATACTTTCCTAGCAGGTTTACTTCAGCCATTGCCTATTCCAGAACAAAAGTGGGAGAGTATATCTATGGATTTCATCACAAGTCTTCTGAAGGTCCAAGGCAAAGATTGGATATTTGTGGTTGTTGACAAGTTGACTAAGTATGCACATTTCTTTGCTATTTCATCTGAGTATAAGGCACCTCAGGTTGAAAAGTTGTTCTTTAGAGAGATGTTTAGACTTCATGGATTTCCAAAGACCATTGTCAACGATCAAGCTGGCAGATTTCTGAGTGTGTTTTGGCAGGAGCTATTCAGATTGGTTGGTACGGAATTGACCCCGAGCACTAGCTACCACCCTCAAACAAACAGGCAAACAGAGATTGTGAACAAATGGGTGGAAGGATATCTACGCAATTATCTTGCGAGGCAGCAGAAGGCTTGGATCAGGTGGTTGTATTTAGGAGAGCATTGTTATAATACCACCTGTCACATGTCGACAGGCATGTCTCCTTTCAGAGCCTCGTATGGTTATGACGCTATGCCTTTTGTACACCTAGCATTTGATGACAACAAAGCTCCCAGAGATAGAGAGATGATGCAAGATAGCCAGGACATCCTTAAGGCACTTAAGGATAATCTACAACGTGCTCAGAATTAACAGAAAATGTATGCAGATAGGCACAGGATGGAGAGGACATTTGAAGTTGGTGATCTAAGTTTCTTGCGCCTATAGTCAAACCGAGAGTCTAAACTGAAGAAGAGTGGTGCAGAAAAACTAAAGCCTCGGTTCTATGGCCCCTACAGGATTGTGAGGAGAGTTGGAGAGGTTGCATATGAATTGGAATTGCCCGAGAGTAACCGAATTCATAATGTATTTCATGTATCTTGCCTCAAAAGGGCAATTGGGCAGCACATTTTATCTTCTCCAGACCTTCCACCATTGGATGAGGGGAAACTCATACGTGTTCCTGATGTTATACTGGATGTTAAGGAGCGCAAGTTGAGAAGTAGGGTGATCAAGTATTTGGTTAGATGGAGGGACTTGCCCCTTGAGGATGTTACTTGGGAAGGTGAACAGATTTTGCAACATCCAAGTTTACAATTGCTTGAGGGCAAGCAATTTCGGGAAGGGAGGATTGTAATGTCCCCTTTTTCCGAGTGATCACCCAACGGAATCAACTAGCCTATTTTATTCTCGTAGGCTATGTCGGAAGTGCAAGGCAATAATCTAATTAGTTAAATACTAAGTAATCCTAAGTCGCTTTTGGATTATTTATATTTAATTAATTAGGCTGGACCTATTTGTAATGTGAAATGACATTATTTAAGTAAGCCACTTGATAAATAAAGTAAAATAAAATAAAGTAAATCACCTAGAGGGAGATTGGCCAAAAAGGAGGATAAAATAAAGTGAATTGCCAACAGGGAGGTTGGCCAAGGTGGAGGATATTTGGTGGCTATAAAAAAAGCCAAAGAGCAAGTCATTTTCATCATTCATATCTTATCATTTTGCATTGAAGATTTTTCTCTTGTGGCTGCAACTCAGGTTCAACATATTCCACGAACGAAAACCCTTAGGAATATTGGTGGATTGGACGAAAACCCAATTCCATCTTGAGGTGGATTCATATGGAGTTCACATTTGCACTTCATTGGCAATTTGGAGGAGAGGTTTGGGCTTCAAAGACATCTATTTCTGCAGATTTGGAGAAGAAGACCTACGGCAAAAAATTTCTGATTTGTGGCCAAATACAATTTTGGAAGAGTGAAAGATATATTCAGATTTTAGATCAGATTGGAACGCCATCTTTTGAGGGTTTTTGTTGATTATTATTGCTAGGGTTTTACCCTAGGGTGAGCGCCAACATCAAGGAGGGCAATTTTCAGATTTGTGGAGCATATGAGGATCAAACCCTAGTCGCCGCCCTTCCTTTGCATGCCATTTTACCATCTTCTAGGGAGCGCCGCCTATCTTGGAGGGTTTGAGGAGGATTCGTGGATCATCTTGGGTCTCATATCAAGTGCCAAACCAATTCACCCATCTAGGGTTCGCAATAAGACATCATTCTCCATCATTTTTGGTATGTATTTGGCTTTATTTGTCAATGTAAAGGTCTGATTTGTAACAGCAGAGATTTGGGCTATGTTTGGGCATGTTTGAGCCTTGAGCTTGATGTAATTTCAATTCTGAATAATCTGATTTGTAGCAGCAGTCATTTATATTCAGAAATCAGAAGTATATGTCATTTGTTTTGCATTTGAATGGTCATATTATGTGGTAGAATTTATTGTTGATGATTATGTTCACAAGGGTACATAATTGGCATGTATATTTGAGCAATTGGCATACATATATTCGCTGTCCAAAACCATTTACAATTCAGAAACAGAAAATCAGATTTCAGACCTAGGGTTTGAAAAGATAAAAATCAGAAATTTAGGGCAGATCTGATTAGGGATCTTACAATATCCAACTCTAATACCATCGTAATATCTCGAAAGGAATATTTCTGATATCTAATTTATTTTTATTTACTTTAATATTTTCCAAGGGGTTAGCTCCACACATAAATTTGAATATTATTAATTACCATGCAATTGCAATAAGGGAATTATGCATGCATCAATGATGGACAATGAATAATATGAAATTAATAACAATATTACTTGCTCAAAGCAATTTAATTGCTTTACTCCCAATGCTGCAATTGGCAGCGCTAGAATACCTTCATCTGATTGAATATGATTACGTGCCACTTACACACCATTCTTTATGATGATTGCTAGGATCTACACATGCCACCGCCCATGAAGGAATTAGAAATAACAGAAATTCGCCACCAGATGCTATTTCAATCGATCTTCAATCAAATCGATGAATATCGCCCTAGATGGTTTGACCCTAACATAGCTCAGAATCTACTTCACCTTTTGCAAACACATGTATGGCTATGATCTGAAGAAGAATTTGAATCACTGATATTTGAATTGTGAATTTATAGTCATACAACTATCGCTGCACAAAAAGGAATAAGAATCGCAACTCTTGAATATGAATCGCCACCACTTTAGATCCAAAAATGAATGAATTGCATCACTGCGGTTCTCTAGAATATTATCACCTTATGCAGATTGAAAATTGTTGTCAATATACACCAATTCTGACTTGCCAATTTGCAGTATCCCACCCCTGATATGATAATTAACTTTTTGATTTTGCCAAATATTTTTCGATTTGTCTAGCTTGATTGATGTTCCATTTAATCAAACTAGGTATTCAATAAGTGGCACTGGAAACATGTACATAATTCTCTGATATTTATTTCTGAGTCTTTCTTGACTGTTTATAACACACTGTGCAATCATACTACATTCAAACTATAACAGCATTGCATTGGAACTAAGTACAGTGGCAAATATAGGACTACACTGCTCAGAAATAGCTAACAGCAGTACCATTAATACACAGAACTGGGCAAATCAATGAGCAGGTCTAAATATTCATTCCCAACATAACAATCAACTCACATCCACTCAAAACAATACCATTTCTGATGTTCCCAAGTCATAAGAGACCTTACAATAGATCAGAAACTAGAGCATATTAATATCAGACTGAATCTTACATTCATGGCTGGAAATGAACACTTCATTGGACTGATTTTTCACTACTAACAGACTCAGAGATTAACAGCAGGTTCAAATCAGACCTGTGAGTCTTAGCAATGTTCAGAAATATTATTCTTTCAATGCAAATACTAAACAGAAGGACCACACCTGAGATCGCTGCTTAGAGGCTTAGATTAGCTTGAGAATTTATGAAACGCTGCCCAGAAATGTATCTACAGCCACGCACAGCAGAGATAATCTTCCCTCAAATGGCTCAGACCCATACAATATCTCTCACAACAAACTCGTCTCAATTCCCCAAACTGTAATGTATCGACCCTCTCCAATAATGATAACCCAGCACTGTAGCGAATCACTGTAGCGCGGGTACTGTAGCGTGTCACTGTTCACGGGTGCTGTAGCAGCAGGTACAAAAACTTCAATCTGCTATCAAACCCTTTGTGAAAACTTCTGATCTGCAAATGATTAATCTTAAAACCCTTGTGAAACCTTTGAGATTTTTCTAATGAAGCACAATGTGACTTCTGTAGCAAAGCCACCTGTTTAGCAAACCTCAGATGATCTTTCACACCCTCGGAAAACTCGAAACAAAGAGAAGCTACGCTCTCCAAGATGGTTGTAGCTAAAAACCCTAGTTTCCACCTCCAATATCAAAGCACAAAGCCAAGGTTGGGAAAAATGAACAAGAATGAATGAATTACATTTGCTTTTGATGCCCTTAGATACTCTTCTCAAAAGAAGTTGATTCCTCAAGAGCCCTTATAATCATTAAAATGAATGAATAAAAGCATTTGCTTTTATTACATTATATTCTCTTATCAAGTGGGCGCCCAACATAACTTGACTTTATTAAATGACTTGAATGCACTTTTATAATTGACTTTATAACATTGAATTCCCTTTTAAAATAAAGTCAAATAAGTCATATAATATTCTCACTTTAAATTTTGTCTTTATGATATTAAATGCCTTTATAAAAATGTCAAATAGTGACTTAAAAATAATTAATTAATATTAAAGTATGACTCTAATAATAATTAAATTCCGTAACTCCATTAATAAACATCATTTATCAATTATTTCTACACCAGGAGGTAGCCCACTGCGTTCTCTGTTCACCAAGGTGCCTTACTAAAAATAGTAAGGTGGGTCTCTAATGTCCAACTGACTTACTATAAATAGTAAATATATGCAAATAATGCCAAAAACCCCCGAATATCAATGCCTCAGAACATACAAAGGATCTGGAGATGAAAACACGGACAACTGCCCTCTAGAGAGACATAAAACTCCACAATAAGGTAAGCACCATTATTAGCCTACGAGGACCCAGTGATAGGCTAAACCAACGAACTTTGATGCTCGCTCAAAATGGGGACATTACACAATTCCCCTATCAACCAAATATGCCACTACAACTATAGATAATCAGCTCTTTGGGAGCAGCGACAAAATTATCAAGATAATCTTCTATGCAGACTCAACAAAGATTTTACCATGAATTCAAAATGCCTATCAACTTGAAGCTCATATGCAATATTTGGGTGAGATCACCCAAGTCTGAATCAAGGATTTTCATCCATTAATCCAATGGTGGAAATCAAGGGTTTTTCGTCCTCTAATTCCAAACCTAGAGGGCTTTTGTCCTCAAGTTAATTGAACCGAAGTCTAGTGCTACATCAAGAAGTAGAAATCAGAAAATATAATTGTTTATCAATATCCTCCTCCTCCTTGCATGGCCTCTCTTGAATAGAATTTTCCTCCAAAAGACATAACTCTTCAAATTTCCTTCATGACCCTTAATTGATATTTGAGAGAAATTATTTAAAATAAACTTTAATTATAAGAGACCTCCTTATTTTATATTTTAACTTTACTTGAGGCCCTCTTTATTATAATGTCATTTTATAATATCACTTAAGCAGCCCCTTTTGTGACATTATGACCCTCTTAATTTATTATTATAATCCCATTTCCCTAGTGCAAAATTCCCAAGGCCCACAAGAAATGCATGATGGGCGTTTGGATTTTAACTTGACTTAAATTTCAAAGAGGGGACATTACAGTAATTTATACAGTGCTTGACCTCCAAACAATCTCTTGAATGATGAAGGCAATTGCTCATGTGGTGCAGACTATGCTCATTGCGAGGGTCACGCAAAGTTATTAATCATTTCAGTCATTACTGTTCAAAGTGTTCTGACAAATCATTCCTCCATATTTGCAAAGCACCTTATATATATTCTAGTACCATAAAAGATCAAGAATATCTAGTGTCAATTTGTCTTCCATCTGTAGAGATTGTAGAAAATGTTAACAAGGGTAAGACAATGAGATGTGAGTTTCAAGACCAAGCCTCGAATAACCGAACCTCATTTGGTGAGACCATGGGCTGGCGCACCACAGACTCCCAATCCTCCTAGATCATTCATCAAATATGATGTTATATTAATCACCATTACAATATGTTTTTTGGCTTTTACAATACAATCACATTTGGGTAACGACAAGAAAGTAACCATAAAGCCTTCCAAAACTATGCCCCTAATTCATTTCTTTCTAAAAGTTCACTTCAACCTGAAATTGATACTATCTATATCATTTACATGCATTTCATTCAGGCACTCAAATCCCTTCTTTTTGGCTAATCAATCAGCATAAGTAAAAAAAAATGCAGATAAAATATATGTCACAAACCTCTGATGGTGCCATGAAAATGAAGAAGCCAATGACAGGTGAAGACTTGTTACCATGCCTGTCACAAAATCAAGAATCATACAGGAAACTAAAAAAGCATATGATACATTCTATTTCATTATTGGAAATAAAAATCTCAATAGGCTGGAATTAAACATCACTTATACAAAAGATTTATATTCTAAATGGAAAACACAATCTCATATATCTTTTATACTATTTTTACATACAGTAAAGGAGATGCACCTTGCAAAAGTATGGCAAAATCAAATTGTTCCTCTATTCCTCTTTAAACATTTAAAAGCAGAACACACAATAAGAACATAATCACAGCATAACCTCCAACAAGTAACAATCTAATTTCATGTACAAGAATACAAGGTTGAAGCTCCTACAAAGATTATTCATGGCCTTAGCCCTGAATAACATATGCAGTGACAAATATTAAAGATAAACAACCACATGCTGACCCTTATCAGCAAACAAAATCACATCACGATTTCTTGACACCCCGTCCCTATAACTTTGATACTTAGATCTTCAAAAATATTTCTCCTTAATGAATGACAATTTTCACAAATAGTTTTTAAAAAAAAATTGCCAAGCATTGCATAAGCATTACTTTTTTTTAATATTGGAGTAGAAAGAGTACAAATACAGAGCAAACTCATAAGCAGCTCACAAACATCATCAAAACCACAGGTAATACAGAGACCAATGTTTTCAATTTTCTGTGGTTAAGTTGATACCTGTTGCATTTTGAGTTTTTTGCATTTTGACAAAACACACATGCATGCATATATTTTTGAAAACACAATGAAATGGAAATACACAGATGTTTTATTTCAATGGAAAGGCATTACAAAGCATAAGTAAGCAATACCCATATGGTGGAATGGTAAAAACAAGGCACAATACACATACCAGTTCGCTGTCCACTATTACAATGCTGGAAATCGATGGTACAGCAGTCTGTAGTTGCACAAAGCTCACCATATGATGGCCATCTCATAAACAATACATTGAATAACAAGAAATGACAACTCCAAGCTCATGGACGCCACACAAAGGCTACAATCTGGACTTAAAATGTAGTTTTTTATGTGCTACCAAAACCCAGGCCTGGCTGGTACAGTACGACCCCTATTTTCTGAAGTATATCAGCTCTAAACACACACAAATCTGCCTCTTATTCACTGATAACCATCTGATATGGTCTGCAGACCCTAAACGCCCTGATTCAATGAAGATAGCAGATCACAAACACCTCATGGAAATCACAATACCTCCTTAGCATGGTACAGCCAAGTACAGGAAGGTACGGTATGCTGTATGGCACTGAAAGTGTATCAAATCTGCTCTAAACTCTCTGCTACAGCTTGCAATATGTCTTGTATCCCTTCTCAATAATTATGGTGTCAAGAATCTGTAGATAGCTCCTCAAAATCACTTCCATGAAACCTGAATGTGGTGCAATGAAGCTCAAAGGGTGACCTCTAGATGAAGCCACGCCAATAACATCCTTGTCTCTTGCAACCCTGCAGATGCTCAAACTATGAAGGTTTCCGACCTCACAGCTTGCTGGTATGAAACCCTTGCTCAACCATGAACAAAGCTCAAACAAGAAAATAGCCAAAGTGAATATTGCAAATGAGTTCCTTCTTCCTCCATATACCCAACGCCCTCTTTTTTGGGAATTGTGAGTATTTTTAATTTCTTTATTTCTCATTATACTTGGGCGCCCAAAGTCATGTGACTTTATAAACTTAAAATACGTCATAAAGTACCATATAATATAAAGTCACTTTAATAACAAACTAATTAAGTTATATATTTAATTTAACTTAATTAAGTCTATTATTAAATTATTAATCCAAACGGTCTCCTTATCGGTCCGTAGTACTGCCTAACTAACCAATGGAGCATCAACATATTTTCGGACCGTTCGCACCAACTCGCTCGGAGTCCCGTGCCCCTGCTAAAAATAGAAAGTTGGCTAAATGGCCCAAACTCGCTCCAAAAAAGGCCAATTGGCAACTCCTCGCCACAAGGAATCCATCACAACATTCCAAAGTGTTGTATGAGCTGGGTTAAGCCACGTCACCGTGGGTCCCCTATCCACCTCACTAGTCTACAGGAACCCGAATGATAGACTAGCCCAACAATCAAATCTTGACTTAGGAAGGGGACATTACACTTAGATCTTCAAAAATATTTCTCCTTAATGAATGACAATTTTCACAAATTGTTTAAAAAAAAAAAAATTGCCAAGCATTGCATAAGCATTACTTTTTTTTAATATTGGAGTAGAAAGAGTACAAATACAGAGCCAACTCATAAGCAGCTCACAAACATCATCAGAACCACAGGCAATACAGAGACTAATTAATCAAAGTAAATTCAACCAGAGGAAAGAAGTCCCTGTACTACAAGACCAGGTCCCTCGGAGTCCACAGGAGTAGCAGGCGCATAAAGCACAACTTCATGAATTGCATATAGTTTTGAAAAATTCAAAATATTTGTGAACAGTGTTTTTTACTATAAAGCATAACTTCATGAAGTTTAGAAGTAAGCATGCACTGTCTCTCAAAAGATAACATATATACTCTGTCCATTTGAACAATACAGTAACCAATATCGAAGTAAACAGAAATAAATGAAACCCAAAAGAAACATCTTTGCACTGACCTGCTAACTGCACTATAATACACAAAGTGAGGACCAGGAGGAATCATTTTAATTCCTTTAAAATTTGAACCCACTACGAACATCTGCATGGATCAAGAAACTTATATGATAAAAGATAACAAATCACGCACATATGTAAGTTTTGCATACTAATTATGTCCTACAGAAAATGTTTTTAGCGGTTTTTTTCAGCGACATAGTAATGCATCAAATAACAACAAAGTATAAGGCCAGTATCAAAAAGGTGCCGGGTATTGCAGGAGTTCCCCTCTCAAATAATCAGCTAAACAGGAGCTAACACCAGGGAAATGGAAATTCTAATAGGTTGATATATCTTAATCTTAAATATGAAAATTAAAAGTTCATATTTTTACAAACAACTGGATTCTGGAAAATGTATTGTGTTTTCAATTTTCTTTCAATCACAGCTTACAGTTTATAAATACAAATTTTACCAAATATTGCAGTGTTTGCTGGTTCATGATCTACATAAAGCGTGACCTAGACAATAAGCAATTACAGCAGGGGATACCTATATAACAAAACAGACAATGAAATTTTAAATTTGCACTCAACCACAACATATGTAAAATTATGGACCCAAATGTCCCAAAAGACAAAGGCCGTCACCATATTACTTAAACTAAGTTACAGGAAATGGTTTGGGTCCTGAACCAGTTTATGTCCTGGTACAGATCTTTGTTCCTGTACGAGTTGTTTCAGAAATTCCTAAAACACCTGGTTCTTCCTAGAAACATCAAAAGCACCTCCAGGTTGTTCCTGGAATGTATCCACAACACCCAATGCTTCATAACTAAAAAATAAAAAGAACTAACCTACCTAATCCAGCCTAACACCGAAATATAAGCCATCCCGCTCTAAACTCTAAGACAAAGACAAGGAGAGAAGAAAAAAAGCATACACACTCATTTTATCCCACATTTATAGCTGAAACTTGACTGAAACTACCCAAGAATATTGAATTGACTATTCCTACCTCATTGAGGCTCTGTACCGATGCAAAGGAATCTGCAGAAACAACCAAGAAGATTTCAAGGTTGATCTTCTTAAGTTTTTAAATCTATGTTACCAAATCAGCCAAGAACCCAGGCACACCCGGGTACAATTCGTTTCGAAATCGGATCGGAATTGGGTTTGATTCGCCTATGGATTCATACAAGGTACGGCACAAATTTATTTGGAATCATTCATGAGTATGCCCAGGCAATTCTTGCTACATCGAGACAATTCCGGGGCAATTCCATCAGTGGGTGACAATTTCAATGCATTTTGTTTGGCCTTTGACCATCAAAATCATACCCTAAACCTTAAACCGACGGTCATTTTCACTTGCATTTTGTTTGAAAAGTAACAAGGGGGGGAAAAAACAGTGTTTTTTTTAATGAGTAAGCAATACCACACAGTCGCCGGAGTGAGCAGTGCCACAAATTTCCTCTAATTTGGCAGCCATTTTCGCAGTTGTATGCTCTACTTTTCACTATTGGCATAGCTTTGGTTTTGGGTGGCTCTTTGCATAGGTTGAAAGAATCTTGTGTAACAATCCTTGGTCAATCCAGATTTAACTTAGCTTGTAGTAGTTGGGAACTGTGGAAGTAGGCAGCCATTGTCTGCTGAATTTGGGGTTGATGGTAAGAATAGGACATCAGTTTTTGACGAGTTAGATAGCCAGCATAAATTTACTGTGAGTGGCAGTGGGGTTGCTTGTGGTTCTTCTAATCTACCTACATCATCTAATGTCAATGACGCTGCTGATGTTGGTCTTGATGAAAACCCATATGACACTGATTAATGATTGTATTATTTTAATATTGAACAATGTATATCTATAATGACATTCAAGTTTGACAAATTGATATTGAATTAGTATACTGTATTTCAAACTTGTAATATTTATGGTAGTTTTGTTCAGCATAAGCATGATATGTGGTATTCTAAACTTAATTCCTGTTTTTAGGCTCAAATATGTATAATATATATTTATGAATTTATTTATTTTGTACCGATGTACCTAGAGTGTACCCAGCCCCAAAAAAATGCCATACTGGCATACTGTACCCAATTCTGATTCAGAAACTTATGGTTTTTTCATTTAATATAGGTTTTTTTCAAAGTTTTATTATACAGACTTGGGTTTGTTGTTACTTCATTTCATGCAAAGTTAAATTAGAATTTAATTTTAGCTGCTTTGTTGCAGCCTACAGGAGTTTTTCTGCCATGGCATCAAGCTCAGGCTCTGCAGGCCAAGGGGAAGGCCAAGCTGCAAAGCATGCCTTCAAATTTTGATACTCATTCTCCTCTTTGGAGACATGTGACAGTGACAGAGAACATCTCAGGTGGAAATTCTTGTGCTTGGATATTCAAGGAGTGCAAGGAAAAATACAGGAGCTGCTACAGTCGAGTTAAAGCTCATTTAATAGATAATACTAGACAGGGGGTTAAAATTTGCCTTAGACTTAATAACAAGGGTTTGAATAAAATCCCACATGATGGATTTTATAAAAGAAGCAAAGGGGAACTAGATGAAGGTGACAAAAATAAAAGAGCTCCTGACAAACCACATACTTCACAAAGGAAACCCTCAGGAAAGCTTCCTACACATTCAGTTGCTATCCCAAATTCCAATCCTTTACATCTTTGCTGCCGCCAGTTAAAAAATTTCCAAAGAAGAGAACTCTCCATTTCAACGTCAGAGAACAAAAGATGTAGGCCCATTGGAAAGGGCTTTTAATAATGAATGAAGAGAGATAATTGATGGCTCATTTGTGTAATGCATTTATGTAAACAAACTCCCATTCAGCTTGGAAAAAACCACCATATTGGCAAGAGATGATAAGGGGCATTGATGAAAACCAAAAGGTAGTGTACTAATTCCAAATCATGAAAAGGTTCAAAGTTCAAAAGGACGGATATGTTAATATTGAAACATAATGATATTACTGAATGAGATAAATTACATGATAGAGCAAAGCTCTATTTAAAGAGACTACAAGATGTTTCTATAAAGGAATTACAACTAATAAAGCAATGTAAATAGAAACATTCTAAGCTATCTAAGCTAAAACAGAAATAGAATTAATCTAATAAGATGACAATTAATATTACAACTAATATTTTAATACCCTCCCTTAATGGTCATCGTACAAACAAAAAAACTAAGTCAACCCATAACCATATGGTGAGTTGGTCCTCAAAATGTATAAAATGCAAACTCCTTCCAGTATGCTCCGCCACTTGAGCACTTTACTGAGACTTTTCCTGGTTGGACTTCTCATCGGCCAACCGCTTTCTGCAAAACTTCTAGATATGACCAATCTTCCCACAGTAATGGCAGGTAATTGACTTCTTGGAGCCCTCCTTCGAATCACCTCATTCTTTCTATTGAGTGGACTTGCCTTTGCCAACTTCCTTGGCAGTAAATGCTTGTTCAACATTAGGAGACTCACTGCTGCTCCCAAACTGCTTCCTCCACCCATCCTGCTGCAAAAGCTTGTTGCACAACTCATCAAACTCCAATTTAACATTGGTGGATGTAATGTTAAGCGTTTCGATTAAGTGCTCGTAGGAACGTGGCGAACTTTTCAAAGTGATCACCACCATATCCTCCTCGTCCATCTTACGACCAATGGCCTCCAGTTGGTCGCGAATATATTTGATTTTCATCAAGTGTGCTTGCAAAGACACTTGGTCATCCATCATAATAGAGAACAGCATATTCTTCAAAAAGAAAGCCCTTCCCTTGTCTGAGGTCTCATGAAGATCTTTCAAATGCTTCTAGATCTCAACAGCAGACTTACCAGATGGTATTTCTAGTAACATCTCATTGGTGACAGATAATTTTAGAAGCATAACTACCTCCCTATTACCTTCATCATACTTGTCCTGATCCTTCCCAGCAGTAGCGGGACGAACGTCTGTACCTAGAACAAGCTTAATCAGACACCGGTACTCAGAGATGGTAAGCATCCTCTGCTTCCACGCATTGTAATTCTTTCCATTGAACCTCTGCATATTTTCCAACATAAAACTGGACAAAAACGCCATCCCTCCCGTTTTCTAAAGCACTAAAATTGAGATAACTCTGTGATCAGCCGACACAATCCCTAGACAATCAGCTAGCACAACTCACAATTTTTCAAAAATCATCTAAAAAGAAGCTCAGAAACTATAAGAGTTTTCAAAAAAAACCTTCGAAAACTCTGAAAAAGTAAGATGTTTTCAGAGAAAATGCTCAAAAAAACTTTAGCAAAATTTTTATAGAAAACATTTTCAAAAACTCTTTTAGCAAAATTTTTTTTTTAGAAAAAAAAAATTTCAAAAAACTCTTTGCAAAAAATTTTATTTTTCCCAGAAAAATTCTGTCAAAAATTGGCTCAAAAAAATCAGCCCTTCACGCTGCCATGAAATATCAAGGTTGCAAAAATCAGGACCCTAGCCCAGAAAGTCAAGTTCAAAACCGGAGGTAAAACTGATCAACTGCCAAGAAAAAAAACTCCAACACAGAAATCGAACCATAACAAAATCGCCTGAAAACAAAACACGGCCAGAGAGTTTGTAAATAACCCACCGAAATGGAAACCGACGCCCAAGGAATAGAATCCGAACACAAATGGTGACTTCCTACTCCAAATCACAACTTCACAAAAGACGACCAGAATCTACAAAACACGACCATAGCATCTGCAAATCATGACTACAAAGGGAGGCACTATCAGACAAGAATCAAAGCCATCGCGTGTAAACCCTTATCAAAGCCGTTGAAGAAAAACTCTAAATCGCGAAAAAAAATTTGTCGAAATCCTCTAGAAATCGCGATCACAGAAGTGGTTTGAAAGGAACCCCTGGAAAACAAACGGCAATAAGCGAGCACCCTTTCTGAACACAAACGCGATTCAGAGGGATTTGCAATTACAACACACAAAAAAAACATGACCAGGAGAAACAAAATCCACCCAGAAACATACGCAATTTTCTTCTGAGAAACCCTAATATAGAAAAATCGCGATTACTGAAGTAAAAGATCACGACCCAGTAAAAATTGCGAGCCAAAACAAGGCGAGGAAAATTGCGATTCAGCTTCGGCAAACCCTCGAAAATGTTTTCGATTTTTATCTTTAAAAAACCGGCTAAAAAACTTCTAAAATAATTTTTAATTTTCTAGGTACGAATCTTTATTACTAAAAATTAAAAAATCGTCAAAAAAGTTTGAGCCTGAGCTCTGATGCCATGTTAATATTGAAACATAGAGATATTACTGGATGAGATAAATTACATGATAGAGCAAAGCTCTATTTAAAGAGATTACAAGATGTTTCTATAAAGGAATTACAGCTAATAAAGCAATGTAAATAGAAACATTCTAAGCTATCTAAGCTAAAACAGAAATAGAAATAATCTAATAAGATGACCATTAATATTACAACTAATATTTTAATACGATATAAAGTGGAGAATGCCTCGCAACAAAATAGGGGTTCTTCAAAAGACACAAGGTGTCCATCATTTCAGATGGATGGAAAGATTACCCAATAAAAACTGATAGAAATGCTGATTATGCAATAAACAGCCCATAAAGCATTTTATAGACCTCAAGGCCCACAAAGACCAAAAAAATTGTATTGAAAGAGTGTCTAGGCCTCACGAATCCTAAAATAACAATCTTCTTTACAAGCTGGAAGCTATTCTTCTTTTAAATCTGGAAGCTATTCGAAATGAAATTTAACTGGTGAGATGCTTTGTTCGTGAAGTTCAAACTAGAGTATTTTATTTTTAGAACAAATTACTAAAAGTCAAGAGTAGTATAATTGGCCGTATTTGTGCTTAGTTTTTGTACAGTGGTTTTCAAAGACTGGTTAGTGCACACATGGTATTTTATTTTAATGTTAGAGAGATCTATAATAATACTTATAACATCAAGAGTATTTCTTTTGAGTGTAGAGACACTTATATATGGAGGAGGAGCAAGACACCAGAATTGCAGCAGATTCTACTGAGGATCAACTAAGATATTATGACGACATTAAGTCATAATACCTAACATATATGTTTACGTATATATTTCAGTTTGCTTGCCCAGTTTATACAGAATCTCTAAAATTTGTGTTCGAAAAATCAAAGATATTGTTATGTAGGAAAAATCCATTTCCTATGTGCAACTTCCACAACCTAGATTCATGTTGCATTTCCATTTCTGTCTTTTGTTTTCAGTAATATGGAAGTTTAGAACTGAACTAGATGAAACATGGTCAACAGGAAATTTTGAGGCTATTTGAGCAGCTCCAAGAAATGTTTCTACTCAAGGATGACCGAGTGCATAAAGTGGATGAGGTGCTGAAACATCTCAAGGACTCAACCTAGTTGTGTAATGGGCACATGGGTTGGTCTCCAGCAAGTGACCCTGTAAGTTCCAGGGTGCCTGATGCAGGCCTCATCAAGATTGACAGGGACCTAGAGCTGAGAACTTCATTAGACCCCTCTGAAACCAATAACCATTTGCAAAACTTGGATTCAAAGTTGGAACAGGACATTTAGCAATACTGCACAAGGAGAATATGGGTTTGGAGCTGGATTAGAAGGATGGGGATATGAATCTGGTCATGGTGGAGTGGATACTTAGAAAAAACAATCATCTTAACTTTACTGTGCTTCACAACACTGCCAGTAGTGAGAGCTGCCAAGGCCCCAAACACCTAAGCCTTAGCTTATCTTCTCTTTTACTCTCAAGTTGGTATATGTATTTAGTAAGATCAGTGTATCTGCTCATTTTAACAATTATGCTCTGTTTATCAGTTGGTTTAGACTGCAATAATGTGAGAGTTAACTTCAGTATGAGTCTTTTCCCTGTCTGTTGATGGCATAGTCACTTGGACACATGGAGGTTGGGGGATGTCATTTCAAATCAAACTACAGGAAATAATGTATAAGGGTACCCGTACAGCTCTAATATATATGAAATAAAGTTCATAAGATGTGGGTATGAGGACAGAATCGAGCTGCTTGTCCCTATACTGAAGTTTCCTGGTGACTATGGTTAATGCCCAATTATCTGCCATTGACATAAAGTGTATTCTCAGTATAGTTATGAGCTAGGCCTGGCTGGGATAAACTGTCAAATGGGAATCATGTGGATATAGTTTTAGGAGATTTTATTCCTATGCATGCGGCGGGAATCTGTATAATTCCATTTAGTGTTCAGTTTGGGGTTAGGAATCAAAACTTTTGACCTCCATGACAAGGGCATATGTAATTCCATAATTTGAAATTCATTATATAGCTTAGTTCATGCCCTGTTCTCAAAAGAAAAAATATTAACATGTTTTAGTCAAGGTTCTAAGGTCTCGCATTTATAATGGGGGTCAATATTATGGTCGCAAAGCTACCCACAAATAATTGGACCACACCTACTCCAAGTTACTAATATGCAGGGTTGTTCACTGAATCCCTCTTTTAAAAATGAGCTGAAATTGTAATAGTAAAACATGCAAGAAGGTTTAGATAAGGAATTTCAAATTATGAAGAGTAAAGAGTAAATAATGGAAGGAACATTACCTGGGTATCAATGCCAAAGTTTGTATAAGGAGGAACATTGAGCAAAAGCAAGGAAGCTCCATGTTTCACAAGTTCCAAGGCCTTGTCAGGATCCATCTCTATTTTGTAAGGACTCTGCTGATCCATCTCCATCTATCACAATTTGACTATCGATACTGACGTATAATGGCTTTCGAAACTGAGACAAAAACAGGACTAAGATTTCTCTCTTCACGGCTTAAAATTTCTAGAGCGTACCTGACCGTGCAGTTTTTCCCTCAATTCTTTTCTTTCTTTTAAATTTCAATTACAGGCTTCTTGTAAACCCACGAGAAACCAAAACCATGGTGGGAAGGCTTTAAGATAAATACTCTTTTGTGAATCGATTTGGATTAGGTTCTAATAATATAACTCTCCCTCTCAAAATGAAAGAGGGAATGAAAGATTTTAACAAGAGACTTGGCGTGACGGTGAAGAGGCAGAGCCTAATTTTGACGGTCGAGCCTGCTTGTCAAAAAAAAATTTGGGAAATTATTTATTTGAAGTTTCTTTTCAAATATAAAGATATTTTTTTTAAAAGTTCAACGGGTTTGGGTCTAATGGTGGGGAGCGAGGAGTTTCACACCATAGACCCAAGTTCAAATCCCACCGGCAAGGGTTCCCTTGTAGTGGCCATGGAGACCCCTGGAGATAGGGGTCGCACTTATGGTAATGCATGGACCAATGCTCACCCCCATGTTTCCCCATGAGGGCACCTTGAGGTAAGGTCGAATGTAACCATATTAAGGAACAAAGCCCACCCCCACGTCCTCTATGAGATGCCCCCGACCAGCTCGGGTGCATGGACCAATGCCCACCCCCATGTTTCGCCATGGGGGCACCTTGAGGTAAGGTCGAGTGTAACC
Source organism: Cunninghamia lanceolata (assembly GCA_027924645.1). Classification (NCBI taxonomy): domain Eukaryota; kingdom Viridiplantae; phylum Streptophyta; class Pinopsida; order Cupressales; family Cupressaceae; genus Cunninghamia; species Cunninghamia lanceolata. The sequence continues at coordinate 3,573,272 of BSBN01000023.1, read as the reverse complement.
ATATTAAGGAACCAAGCCCACCCCCATGTCCTATATGAGATGCCCCCCACCAGCTCGGGCTGGTGTAAAATTTCCCGAGGCCCCCGGATCTTGTATCCTAACTTACCCGCGACATGGGGAGTGGGGCATTTGCATGTCGCCCAGGGGTACATCCCCGGTCTTAATTTTAAGTGAAAGGGGTTGTGCTTAAATGGCAAGGACATAAGGTTCTCACGATGAAGATCCAAGATCAAAATCCCCAAGTAACATGTGGTTTCTATGTGGCTTCTAAGTTGATTAAGTTGAAAAAAAAATTCAAAACATAGCTAAATTAAATTACATATTTTTAGTTTAGAGGGAGGGGTCTCCTTACGGCCGGATCACAATATATATATATATATATTTAAGAATAATTTTATAGAAAATTTTCACAATTTTTTTTTTTTAAAAATTCATGATTGTATTTTGAGTTAAAAGATTTAAATACAGTTATATAACCATCAAATTTAAATTCTCCTTGTATCGAACTCTTTTTAGAGAATTGATTATTAAAAATATATTTACGGTTTTTTAAATAAAATGTAAGCAATATATTTTTTAAAATTAATCCATATTAATTTATATACTAAAATGCAAGTTAGAAAGTATAAAATAACATTCCCTCTTATATTATATTATTATATCACGTCTATATATAATAATTTAAGTAATTATAAAATTTGATATTCATACTATAAGGAGACAAAGTACAATAAATGGTCATTCCCAAAAAGAGCGAGGAAGTTAGCCATATTATGATAAGGAGAAAGAAGACCTAAAAAGAAGCATCACATAAATGGTGGGAAATAAAGATGAAGCAACAAGATGGCACAAGAAATATAAAATGTATTAATGATAAGCAAAAGAAAGCCTAAAAAGAAGTGATATAGAAATAGTGGGAAATAAAGATAAGGCAAAACTTAGCAAAATAGATATATGGTTGCCACTCAGAGCAAAAGATGATTTGTAGGAGAAAGAAATTATAGGGATCCTACGTTATGCAAAATTTTAGTTTTTAATGTGAATATAGCAATTGATTAGAAAATCCTAACCATTGAGATTCTAACCATACTTTAAAATCTAGTGGTGTAAGTTTTAGAAAGGACGACAATCATTACTAAATTCATAGAAATTTGACCCACGATGGATCAAATCAAAACCTAGACGGGGTAATTTTGGCCAAACAACCCTCAATCGAGCATCAGTTTTTTAGCATTAGGGTTCTTGAAAATCACCTTCCAAACTAAAGAGGATAGATATAGAATTTTGAAGCCACGACCATGGTTTATGGGTAACTTGAGCTTACATCTACAAGCCTGGCCTCCAAGTTTTGATCCTAGTAATGAATTAATGAAAGAAGCTCCATTGTGGATTAGAATGTACAAACTCTTACACAAAATTTTGGTTAGAGGAGATTTTAAAGAGACGGGTAATTCCCTTAAATAATATGTATATAGCTCCTTAGCTATGAAGAAGAAGGAATTGGCCACTTACGCTATAATTTGTGTTAGGGTGGATGTCAATGAGTCAATTCACCATGTGGTCAAACTAAATTCCTCATCAAGAACTTGAGTGCAAGAATTGGATTATGAATGTCTACCAGTTCGTTGTTTTAAATGTTGCAAAGAAGGCATTGTTGCAAAAAGATGTGAAGTAGGCAAGAAGGTCGAATGGAATCGTCAAAAGAAAGTGAAAAAAATGGCAAGAAGTTCCTCTAAAAACAAACATATTTGAATTTTGGCATGAATGTTGAAGGGAATAAGGCTTTAATGGGAGAGGAAGATAAAAAAAGAGAGGAAATAGTTCACTCATATGTGGAGATAAAACTAGGAGAAGAGGTAAAACTAGGGGAGATAAATGAGGATAAGAAGGAAGAAATTCTCTCACAAACAAGGAATAAAGATAAATTGAATAGTGCACTAGATGAAGGTGATAGCATATAGGAATTTGTTATGTACATCTATGAAGAAAAATAGATTTGAAGGACTGGAATGTCACTAGTGGGAAGGGTAAAAGATGGCATGTAAAAACACAAGCTAGCTCAGGGACCATTTTGACAAATATGGAAAATTCTAGGGCAAGAGGGTAAAAAATGGATGCCAACAAAGCTAGGGTATTAGTTATGGAGGATTTGTAGAAAGGTGCCTAAGCTTCAATCACCAATTTTTTTCATAACAAAGGTGAGCACCTCCTTCCCAAGAAAATATGAAGATCATGAGTAGGAACACAAGGGAGCTTAACACCCCCAAGAATCATCATTTGGTTAAATGGCTAGTAGAAGTACATAACCCAAATATTTAAATGCTACAGGAGACAAAGTTTAGAGATGAGGTAATTAAATCCTTACTAAAAATTTTGTGGAAAGGAAGTGATGGACTAATGGTGGATGCAAAGGGCACTATTGGAGGTTAAGCTCTCTTATGGAACAATATGAGGCTCTCTATCACATTGCTACATTCAACCCACAACTCATTACATGTATAGATTTTAGGAGTGCAAGTAGGAATTAGAATAATTTGTTCAAATATATATGGTTCGAACAGTGATACAGATAGAGGAAGGGTGTGGGGTGAGTTGACGGCCTTTCGATCTTGCTTTGATGAAGACAATTAGGTTGTAGGGGAGGTTTTATTGCCATTTTAAGCCTAGAGAAAAAGGAGTGAGGCATTCCAAAGGTGACAATTGAGTCAATTTCTTTTAAGACCTTATGCTTAGATTTATCACCGTCGGATATTAAACCTAAGGAAAGTTAGTTTACTTGGAATAAAATGTGAATGGAGGAGGTAAACATTAGGAGTAGGATGGATCATTCCCTAATAAACTTTAGGCCTTGGAGTCTATAGTTCTTTCCTTGAAGGTAATTCATTTTATGGTGTCAGATCATTGGCCCATCACTCTAGATATTAACAAGGATGTTAAATTTGGGGGGCTTTCAAGATGGAATTATCATGGTTTAAACATCCTAGATTTGAATCTCAGCTCAAGGAATGGTGGCATCAAGAAGTCAAAGGGTGTAAAAGATTCATTCTTCAAAGGAAGTTGGGATTGGTAAAAAACAAAGAGCGAGCTTGGAATAGTAAAGAGGTAAGGGATTTATTTAGTAAAAAATAAGAGTTGGAAGAGCACCTCGAGAGGATAGAAGCATAAATTACAAGAAATGATATTTCAAAGGACCTTAGAGAGAAGGGAGTTGGATTATTGAATGAATTAAAATCAATCCTAAGAATGGAAGAATAGTTTTGGTTACAAAATTTAAGGGTCAGATGGCTAAATAAGGGGATCACAACACAAAAATTTTCCACCTTTCAACCAACATCGAGAGACAAATTAATCAAATTGAGAAATTCACGCTTCCCTCAAGGACAAAGATCATAGAGGTAGAGGCAATAAGATCAAAAGAAGTAAGTTTTTTTAAGGATTTGTTCCAAAGGTTATCAAGAAGCTAAGATGGATCTTTTGAGAAATATTCCTACCTTGATATCATAGGATTAGAATGAGTCACTACTAGCTCATTTCGCCATGAAAGAAATCAAGGGCCACTTTTCTTTAGGTGCAAAAATCCCTAGGTCCCAACGATTCCAGGTGGGTTTCTTCCAAAGGTATTGGCACATTGTGGGCTTGGATGTATGGGAGGATACAAAAGAATGTAGGAGAAGGCAATCTATGATTAAATGATGGAACTCAACCTTCCTAGCTCTTATCCCCAAAGTTAAGAACCCTAAATACTTAAATGATTTCATACTCGTATCCTTGTGCAATTCTATATACAAAATTGTAACAAAAGTTATTGCCTTTAGATTCAAGAATGTTCTAACTATGGTAATCTCAAAAGAACAAAGTGGTTTTTTGGAAACAAGATAGATCTTGGATGGTATTGTCATGGCCCATGAAGCCATTAGATTTCAATAAAACACAAGAAAAAGGATGGGATGCTCTTGGAGATGGACATGAATAAAGCATATGATAGGTTTTCTTATTGCAAGTGTTAAGTAAATTTAGCTTTAGTAAGGATTGGTGCAAATAGATCTATAGTTGTATTTCAAGTGCCTCTTTCACTATCCTGATTAATGGTTCGTCAACTAATTTTTTCAAAGCCAAAAGGAGGCTTAAACAAGAGGACTCCATTTCTCATTTCCTTTTCCTCACTATAGTAGAGGTCCTTGGGAGGGCACTAAAGGCAAAAGCTTCTATAAAGAATCTCAAGAGAGCTCAAAATCACTACAAGGATGGATAATATCACCCACTTGTAGTTTATGAATAACACCTTTTGTCTTGGAGAATCCATAGGGAAGTGAGAGTATTTAGGAGAATTGTGGATAAATATGAGATGGTAGTAGGTCAAAAATCAATCCACTTAAGTCCAGAATTTGTTTTCCTCAAGGAGCATAATGAGGAGCTCTTCAATATCTAGAATATTCTTGTCTTTAATGTTGGTAGGCTTCTAAATTCGTATTTATGGATGCCTTTGGTAAATAAAAGGCATCCAACATTAGATGCAAGTCACTGGTGGAAAAAATACAAAACAAGCTCTCTTCTTGGAAAGGGAATTGGCTCTCTCATGTCCATCTTTCATATTTTGGGGAAGGTAGCAAAGATATTATAGATTTACACAGAACTTTCCTCTAGTGTGCCAATGGTGAACAAAGGAAATATAATCTTATCAAATGGTCAAATGTTTGTGCTTGTGAAAAGGAGAACAGTTTGGGATTTTGAAATTGTAAATTAATTATTAGAGCACTAGGAATGAAACTTCTTTGTTGCATGTATATAGAAACAGAAAAGACTTTAGAGCTGATTTTTGCAATACAATTACATTGAGGGGGCACAATGGATGGTCTTTTCACCATGCACACTATCCCAAAAGGGTAAAGAGTATGGAATTTCCTTCACACTTGTTGAACCTAGGTTATGAAGGATATAAGATGGAGGATAGGGAAGGGAGACAAGGTGAAGTTTTGGAGGGAGGATTGGATTGATAAACAAACACTAATATACGATGAGCTCTTGTGCTATTTGTCTCTCATTTCGAGGAGGTGATGAGCATTAATGTTAAAGACTACATTTTAGACAATGGGGAGAAATATTGGGTTAGAATTATTTCCCCCATGAACCTAAAATGGAAGTATTCTATAAGCAGTTAGAGGAATCATTTAGAAAATGACCCATCCCCACTAGAAACAAGGAGGATAGGTTAATTTGGGGTACGATTAAATCAAGAGATATCATGGTTAAAGAAGTGTATGCCTTGATCTGTAGTAGAGAATGGGAAGGGGGTGAATTTCCAGGGAATAAAATTTGATTATCCGAAGGTTTTTTGAAGGCCAATGCCCTCCTTTGGATTGTTGCAAATGGGAGGACTCTCATATGGGATGGGCTAAGGAAGATGGGGAAATTGGGCCCAAATAGGTTTTGTTTGTGCAAATAATAAGAATCCAATGCTCATATTTTCATTCATTGCTCTTGTGCTAGGAAAATCTTGATTGGGCCCACATAGGTTTTGTTTGTGCAAATAATAAGAATCTAATGCTCATGTTTTCATTCATTGCTCTTGTGCTAGGAAAATCTAGAATTGATTTCAACAAAAGTGGGGGGTTCTTGGGCCTCTCTTAGGCAATGTGAAGGATTTATTAGAATTTGGTCACTCAAAATTAGATCCCCAAGTTTGAGTAATTTAAGAATTATTCCTCGCATTAGCTATTTGGAATTTTTGACTTGAAAGGAATAAGGGAATCTTCATGTATAGAAGGAAGCTTGAGCAAAGCAGATTTCAAACAAGATAAAATCCATTATACAAGAGATTGGGGAAAGTAGGGAAGGAGAAGAGTGGGATTTTGAGGAGTTTCCTTGGTTAGAAGCTTGGCCAAGAATTAAATGGTTGCATAAAGCTAGAAAGCAAGACTAGATAAAGAAAGATGAGGTAGTCCAATGGATTCCTCCAAAGCAGGATGGATCAGGCTAAATTTTGATGGCATAGTAAAAGGCAATTTGAGGCTTACGAGGGAAGGACTAGTATTCAGATATGATAAGGATTAGCAACTCCTAATTGTATCCATTGATATTAGGATCACACCAACAATATGACAGAGGCTATGGCTATGTTATGGGGCCTCAAAATAACAATCTTTCATAATTGGAATTGGTTAGAGGTGGTAAGAGATGCTAAGATCATAATATACTTTATGTAGATGGGAAATTGTAACTCTTATATGTTGGACACAATTCTCTTAGAGGTAACGGTGATGACAAGAAAGTTTAGAAACATTTATTTCAAATATATCAAAATAAAGGGTAACACATTGGTAGATTGGCCTATAAATCATTTAACCAATTAGCCACTTTTAGGAAGACAAAAAGACTTTGGGAAAAGTATTTCCCAAAGATGCCTAAAATTTTGTTGGTTAAGGATCCACAAGAAAATTCTATCTGATAAGAGGCATAGAATAGTACAAAGGATAGATGAAGTAAGAATGATGGGACAAGTGTGAGGGAGCTAGGTGTACACAAGTGGATGGCATCAAAGTCGAATATGGGTAGTGATTCCATATTGGGAAGATGATCATTAATCATATTTCATATATCTCTAGAGAGTTAGGTGATATTGGTAATCATTTCATACAAGTGTCATTTAATGATGAAGGAGAAGGCAATTATGGTGCAGGAACACCTAGAAAATCATGTTTTGTGTTGTAATAAGGTCTATTTGACCAATGCATTTTCATTTTAGTCTGACTCTAGGTCTTTTAGGATTGTAAGTCCCAAGTGACTTAGGTCACATTTGTTTTGTTGTTAATCCCAAGATGGTTGGTCTCCCAGCCGCTTGGAATCAGTAGGTTTTTCTCCCAGCCTTTTGGAATCGGTTGGTTTTCCTTAGGGCGAGTTTATAAACCTAGAGGAATGAACCAAATGGGATTATGGTAATCAGATCAAAGAGAAGAGGTTGAGTGTGATTGTGTATTGTTCTAAGGAGAAATAAATCTATTATGTTCCTTCAATTTGATTTTCTGTTTCCTATAACTGTAAATTGTATAGCTATAGATTTCCATTCTTTTTGTGTTTTCCATTGTTGTCGTATGTCATCGTGAAGCATTCCATTGGTACGATTTCTGTTGAAATCAGTGAAATGGCTTCATTGTATAAGTATTTGTTTTACTTTTTGTTTTGTTTTTCATGTTCAGTGGTGCAGAGGATCCAGACAGAGCATTTTGCACAGTAGGTTGATCTAGCGTCCCCGTGTGCTAGGGTTCGGGAGAAGGTAAACTATGTATCAGTGTATTGGCAAAGCAAACCCTAATGTGGCCAATAGTAATTGTCTCACCGACGAGCGGAGATTAAATGTGACATCGGAGTGATTGGCGCATCGGCCAAAGATTGCAAGTGTTCACCGACAGAACAAGTCTCACCGAAGGTAAATGCCATCAGCGCATCGGGAGACAAGTTAAGAGTTTCGCTGACGGAAGGGTCTCGTCGATAAGGTCACATCCAACTGGTGTGGAAGTCGTCACGATTGAGACGAGGAGGAACTTAACCATCATTAGGCATTGGTAGAAGGATGAAAGACTTAGCCGATAGAAGTAAGTCTCGCCGAAGATAAAGTGAAGTTGAGTTATCCGGGTGAGTTTGGTCACTGAGAGACTTAGGAAAGTCTTTCCGATGATGGTTGTCTACCTGATGAAGTTGTATCGGAGGCTCATTTGTTAAGTCTTGCTGACTGTAAGGAAATAGTGACCCATTCTACATTTCTCGTTGTGCGCTCCCCATCATATTGGTATCAGAGCTCGAAAAGATTTGGGCAGCAAGTCAAATTAAGGATTTGCAGGAGTGTTGGTGTTTGGGTGCTATCTGTGAATAGTGTATGTCAGATAGAGAAAGCGAGACAGAGGCGAAGAGGATGCCTCCCAAAAGTATGTCGCAGGACGCCATCAAGAAGTTGATCGAGGAGATGCTTGAATCCAAGTTGGGAGAATTCAAGCAGTCCAAAAACAAAGATAGGGAAGATGAAAGTGATAGCGATGAAGACGATACAGAAATTGATGAAACCAATAAGAGGACAAAGGAGATACTAGCAGACCAGAGGGCATTTGTAAATGCATTGAAGTCAGTCAATAGGGACACCATAGATGGGTTACCTATGTATAGTGGAAGTATGGAAGTTGAAGAGGTGATTGACTGGATTGAGGCATTGGACAATCACTTCGAATACAAAGAAGTCCCTGATGATAAGAGGGTTAAGTTGGCAAAGGCAAGATTGAAGGGATCTGCTCTTGCATGGTGGAATTATGAGAAAGGAGAGAATCAAGGAGGGGAAGAATGTGATAACCTCCTAGGAAAGGATGAAGACCAAAATCAAGGCACAATTCTTACCTCTAGACTATAACATGTAGATGTATAAGAAATTGCAGAACCTCAGACAGAGAGACCTTGATGTGAATGCATACACACAAGAGTTTCATAAACTCAGTATCAGATCAAAAAGATAAGAAGAAGATTCTGAGAAGGTGGCTACGTATCTGAATGGTCTAAGGATGAACATCTAAGATGAGATCAGCATCTTAGCACCAAAAACAGTGAACAAGTGTTTCCAAATGGCCTTAAGGGATGAGGAGAAGATAAAGAGAAAGAGTGAGAAGAATAATAGAGATAAAGGTGGAAGAAATTTCAGAGGCAGAGGTAGTTGTGGAGGAGGAAGTCCTAACCAGAGGCCTAGTGGTGAGTCTAGCCAAGAAGAGCAAGTTGGAGACTCCAATAGCAGAGGAGGCTACCAAGGAAGAATGCCTAATGGAAGAGGTGGGACAAATGGATCAGGTAGAGGATCTAAGTTCTCCAATATGAGATGTTATAACTGCAATCAAATAGGGCACTCGGCATACAAGTGTCCAGAGAAGGCCTCAACTTCTCATGGTGGTGAGAAGAGAACCACTTTGATTCAAGAGGATGCAAGGAGTGTGACATCTCCTGAAGTGAATTTAGCATCAAAAATGGGAGAAAATCTGATGATCAAGAGGACGCTGCTCAAGGAATCAGTGCAGATTGAACCATCGCAAAGAAGGGCTTTGTTTAGAATCAACTGCAAGATCCAAGGTAAGGTTTGTAAAGTTATTATTGACTCTGGTTCTACTGATAATATTATATCTTTGGAAACAGTGAATAAGTTGAATCTAGACAAGATACCCCATAGAAATCCATATAAAGTCAGTTGGTTAAATAAGGGGCAGCACATACTCATCAATGAACAGACATGGGCAGAATTTAGTATTGGGGGTATAGAGAGAAAATTTTGTGTGATATCCTTCCAATGGATGCTTGCCATCTTTTGTTAGGCAGACCATGGCAGTTTGACAGAAAGGCTCGTCATGATGGAGAAAAGAATGCTTACTCATTCCAAAAGGATGGTGTGACTTATAGGATACAGTCATTGGTAGAAGAGGATCCATAGCATGTAGGGTCTGTTAGCACAGTAAAAATTTGAAATTTTTACTATCTCCTTACTCCATCATATTTGAATAAATCCTGAAAAATATCCCAAAAAGACCATAATAAAAAAATTTTGTATCTCACGAGATGTCTATGGATAAGCAGTGCCAAATTTCATCAAAATCAATCCATCGGTAAGAGGTTGTGTTGCTTACATCGATACACAAGGAATTGTTTGAAAACAACCATCGGCGTGAAAATAGAGATCGGAAGAAGAATTGTGGAAGTCACCGATGGAGTAAGTAATACCGATGACTTTACATCGGCAAGAAAGGTAAGTGGTCATACCGATCGGTATGACAGATATCTATCGGATGACTTTTTAAAAGATACCCCGACGGTATATATCATACCGATAAAGCATTTTGGCAAGAGTTTCACCGAACAGCATGCAGGGGTAACGAAACAAATAGCCATCGGCGAGAGGTAAGCTATCGGGATAGAAAACAAGTAAGCCTCCGATGATTAAGAGTCTTGGCGATAAGAAAGCCATCGGCGAGACTCACAGCGATACACCTCTATCGGGATGACTTGTTCTATCGGAACAAAAGAACCAGGTCTTGCCGATTCACAAGTCACGGCGATCAAAAGGTGTCGGTGACACTTTACTAAACTTTGCCCGATGAAGGATATGAAAAGGGTCATCGGGGAGATGATTTGGATCGGGATATCTTGAGAAAGCTATCCCGATAGTGAATGTCATTCTGACAAAGATAAAAGTCCATACATGAAGATGACTATCGGCGAGACAATAAAGATCGGGAGAACAATATTTTATTATCCCGATAGTCTCAATCTTCCCGATAAGCAAATCATATCGGTGGGACTCGCTATATCGCAGAGAGATCTAAAAACCTTGGCGATGAAGGAAGTCATGCCGATGGTCTTGCCCAATTAAAATATGACATTACATAGCGTCGGGAAAACAATTGGAGGAAATGGTCACCCTTGATATAATCACCAGGAGCGCAGTTGATCTTACTGATTCTCACCGTGAGCAGTAGAAGATATTCATATATACATATACAATATTCCAAAATGACTATGTTGCTTATTTTATTTGAAGAAGAAGTTTGAAGTTCTCTGATTCAGTATTTCTACTTTGGTATCAGTTATTTGTTGAAATTATTCAATTGTGTGGCTGTCTCCATTTCTGCATTTCCCTGATATTCAGATTAAGATATCAAGTATTTATTTAATCTGTCAATACACATTTGATGTATCTGTGTGATTAATTTGGTTGGTGTCCATCTAAGGAATTAAACCCTTCTGATTTATTCACAGTAGCTTGGAAGCAGTAAGTTGGGATTACTAAGTAGAGCCATATAATTAGGATTGACATACTGTCTCCAGTAAAATATTATCTGTTAATCTTGTCCATTCATTTCATTTGGTTCCTTCAAGTAAGGATTAAAATACCTTCTGGTGAATTATAAGATATCTGATTTTATTTGGTTGGATTATCAAGAAGAGTCTGTCAATCATTTACCTGCATGTTTATACAAGCTATAAACCAGAACTGTGCCAAATATCTAGAATTATTACCATTAAGAAACTATTGTTCTTAGTCCTTCAAATTGACTCTGTTACCCAACAAGGCACTAGTCTCATTCAACTCATTAATTCAAACCTTTTTACCTTGATATTGCTTATACAATTTCTGCAAATCACTTATTAAACATTACACATAGAATTAATTAGTTAGCTGTTTCATCTATTCTACATCCTATGCCATTGTAGATAGATATAGTTAGTCTACTCATCCACACTCAGACTGCTTTAATATTCCAAGGTTCACCCACCTAGGTGTAGCAGGACCTAAAGTGTAGGAAATCATCAAATTGTGAAGGTTGATTTCGTCAAGTTAGTTCAAAAACGTTGCAAATCCAAACATAGAGTCTGGCATCCTCTTAGGATTTGTAACCTGCATTTTTGAGACCTAACAGGGTCTAGTGTAATGATGGTAGGAGAGAAAGAATTCATGGACACATTAAAGGAAGGTGATGGAGTAGGTTTTTCTTTGATTGTGAAGCCTAAGGGGGAAAAGAAGAAAAGTGTGAGAGAAGTAGGGCCTAAGGAGGTTAAATATTTGCTTGAGAGTTAAAAAGGAGTGATTGCAAAAGATATACTAGATTTCCTACCACCTGTTAGAGACATTAGCCATCAAATAGACCTCATACTAGGAGCGGTACTTCCTAATAAGGCAGCATATAAAATGACCCCACAGCAGAATGAAGAGATAACAAACCATATTCAAGAACTCCTAAACAAAGGGCTGATAAGGAAGAGCCTTAGCCCATGTGTAGTACCTACTATCTTAGCCCCAAAGAAGGATGGGAAATGGAGACTGTGTACTGATTCTAGGGCAATAAATAGGATAACCATCGAGTATAGGTTTCCTATTCCTAGAATTGAAGACCTAATGAACTATTTGGGAGGTGCTACCTATTTCTCTAAGATAGACTTGAAGAGTGGGTACCACTAGATAAGGATAAGAGAGGGGGATGAGTGGAAGACAGCTTTCAAAACCAATGAAGGGTTGTATGAGTGGCTTGTGATGTCGTTTGGTCTTTCGAATGCCCCTAGCACCTTTATGAGGCTGCTGATTGAGGTGTTGCAGGAATTCATAGGGAAATTTGTGGTAGTCTACCTTGATGATATCTTGGTGTTCAGTAAGAGCAAGGAAGAGCACTTGGAACATTTGTAGATAGTCTTGAAGAGGCTGCAAGATCAGAAGTTACTGATAAACTTCAAAAAGTGTGACTTCGTGAAACAAGAATTGGTGTACCTAGGTTTTGTCATCTCTAAGGGTGATTTGAAAATGGATTCTTCCAAGGTAGAGGCTATTTTGAATTGACCTACACCTAAGACAGCAGGTGAGGTCAGAAGTTTTCATGGTTTGACCACATTTTACAAAAAATTTATTAAGAACTATAGTGATATTTGTGCACCTATGTTAGAGACCATCAAGGGTGGAGGTAAGATGAAGTTTGTGTGGACAAAAGAGGCAGATCAGAGTTTTGAAAGTCTGAAACAGAAAGTTGCCAAGTATCTTGTCTTAGTACTTCCTAATTTCAATAAGGTTTTCACAATTGAATGTGATGCAAGTGGGCTGGCCATAGGAGCAGTGTTGAGCCAAGAAGGCAGACCAGTAGCCTTCTTCAGTGAAAAGTTAAATGAAGCCAAGAGGAAGTACTCCTCTTACAATTTAGAGTTGTATGCTATTGTACAAGCTCTGAAAAAATGGAGGCACTACTTGCTTCCTAAAGAATTTATTGTATACACTGAAAATCATACTCTTAGTTTTTTGAATGGACAGGAAAAGCTCAACCATAGAAACATGAAATGGGTGGAAAGTATTTAAGCATACACCTTCATCATCAAGCATAAGAAAGGAATAACCAATAAGGTTGCTGATGCTTTAAGTAGAAGGGTGTTGACAGTGCAAGAAGTGCAGCTACAAAGCATGGGTGTTAAGGCACTTAAAGGATTGTATGAACAAGACCACAATTTCCAGGAGATTTACAAGGTATGCAGTGAGTTTGCCAATGCTTTTCACAGTGAATTTTTAGATTATACATTGTAGGATGGAATTTTGTTTAAGGGGAGTCAATTATGTATTCCTAAGTGTTCCATAAGGGATAATATAGTGAAGGAGAAACATAGTGGTGGTTTAGGAGGACATTTTGAGCTCAATAAGACCTTAGATCTTGTAAGAAGGTTTTACTTTTAGCCAAGGATGCAATCTGATATCAGAAGGTTTGTTGAGAGTTGTATGATTTTCCAGAAAGCAAAGGGCGTCTCAACCAATATAGGACTGTACCAACCTTTGCCCATACCAAACAGACCTTGGGAAAGTTTGAGTATGGATTTTGTGATGGGATTGCCCAAGACAAGGACAAGTTATGATAGTGTGTTTGTTGTGGTAGACAGGTTCAGCAAGATGGCTCACTTTATTCCTTGTAAGACCACCAATGATGCTAGTTACATTGCAGGTTTGTTCTTTAAAGAAATTGTTAGGATTCATGGGTTACCTTTGAGTATTGTATCTGACAAAGACATGAAAATATTATTATAATATAATAATAAAATTTTAAGAGACTAGATTCTTGCAAGAGATCCACGAAATTGGATAAAAAGAGAGTAACTACCTTAGAGAAATACAACACTCCAGAGGAGTTTTGAAGATTTTTTCATCTAGCAACACTTGAAGAGCATCCTCCATTGCATGGCAAATTTTTCTTGCTTTGGGTATTCCTTGACTTGTAGAATCATCTCTTCTCAATGTTCAGTGTAATGAAAGAAGCAAGGGAGGACAAGTGATATGCAATGTATTGTTAATCAAATGTGGAGCAGTAAAATAAGATGAGCAAGATGCAAATGGAAAATATGATAAAATGACCAGTATTGTCAATGCAATAGATAGCCACAAGTAATATGAGTAAGTCAATTAGTAAAATGACAAAGCTCCATAGTAAAGTATCATTGTAAAGAGGGTGAGCCATCATATCAGTTGTTCCAAATGTCAATTAGAAATGCATAAGTACACTGAAAAAGATAAAGAGCAAATATCAACATTACTATGAAGATACTTCAAACAACATATAAATTATCTTTGAATTGCAACTAGCATAGAAATAAATATAACTATTTGAGATAAGAAAATTGTTAGTCGTTAACATTAATAATGTATGACAATATTTTTTAATATATTTTTTCTCCTCTGTATTTAAGGAGTGATTGTAAAGTAATTTGGAAAAAAAAAAACCAAAAAGGTAAGTAGAATACGAATCCCAGCCTTCAACTAATCCACTTGTTTGGGCTAAAAATTTCTTTGAATTTTATAAGATCTTGGGCTTGCCGATTTTGGTACATGTGTATCCAAGAGCTACGACACACGAAAAATGTGGTTCTGAGATTTGGTTGAAGCGAGAGCCTAAATTTGATGGTCGACCCTGCTTGTGAAGTAATTTTTTCCCATTATTCATTCAAAGGAACTCCTACACTTTCATGGTGAAGGAGATTTGCAACAACACATATGCATTGTACTCCACATTGACAAAACAAAATGGTGACAATTTAAAACATGCAGAAGTAAAATGCATCCAAGATTTATTCTAATCAATATGAGTCACTCAATGTAGATCATGACCCATCTGCTTTGGTGAACTACACTTTGCAATAAATCATCTAGTTAACATTCAAAATAATAAAATGAAAAGGAAAACACTATACAACAAAGCCATTACTTAATTTGTTTTTTGAGGACTACTTCACAATGACCTAAAAAGCTTTGTCTGGCCATCGACTCTATGTATGATTACAAGATTTGAGTAAGTTGGCTTTGCACCTCAATAAATGGCTAACACACTGCTCAAATCAATGATCTTGAGTTGACGTCAATGGCCATATCTTTGACATTCTTGAAATAGAATGATGCATTGTACATCTACCCCGATTCATTTTTAGTGTCATACCTGCATAAAGTTTTTCTCCCGTAAATTAGCTATGAAGGCTATCCTACTATTTTGATGAACCAACAACAGTAGTAGTAGTAGAAATATTTGAGGAGTCTAAAATAGTTCAGTCAATGTCATTTGTAGAAGATTGACAGTGGCTTTCAAAATTGTACGTATCATTGGGTTATGTGGATGGCCGACTGCAGGAAAAGCCTGTTTGGATTGATGAAAAGGAAAGGAAGACGCGGAGGCAACAGAACTTTGATTGCGTAACCAGATAGAGAAGATATACATAGCAAGACACATATTTTAGAAGTTCTATATTAGTGTTGAGATTAGAAAAAGCAAAAATCTTGAACCCATGGCCACCAAAGCACTTGAAAATCAATAGCGAAATCAAAACAAGAACAAACAAAATTTACCTCAAAATATGCAGAAACAGTTGTCGTAGGTCATTCAAATTGATCTCTCTTCTTCTGTTGGAACATATTTGACACCATTTTAAACATGTATTAAATAGAAATAAAAATTTTGTTAACGGAATTTCATGGATTTTAAATTTCAACGTGCAAAAGATGCGCTAAATATCATAACATCATGCGACAACTATTCTTTTATTTTGGGAAAAAACCCTCATTACCTGTAAACTGCATTGGCAAAGGAAGTGAATAAACAGAGGAAAATTACACAGCCTTTGCAAGCATCCTCTCTACCTTTGCCTTTGCCCTAAGCAACAACTAATGTTTTCATGAGATGTTGAAGTTTCAAATGCCCTCATAGATGACTATGCAAAATTTCTTCAGTTGCAGAAGGATCAGTTCTGGCGACCACCAAAATAGGATAGTCATTTTCAGACTAAAATGAACAAACTCATGATGGACGAAGAGCATTAGGTGCTAGCAGGGTCTACTGAAAAGAGGAAGCAAATCAATGAAAATCTAATTTTCTAAAGGCAGACTGCTTGTGATAAGGTTTGTAATGTTTGCCATAAATATTTTTTTGACTTCTATTTCATTTCATTCTGTTTATCATGGTACTAATTTATTTCGTTTCATTATTTACTATAAAAATTCAATCTTTTAGAGATCCTTTGGATTACTTTTTAATAATTTTATTGGACATATACATAATTGATGTCTTTTGTATACGGTAGCTATCCATTCTTGAAATTAATAAAATTTGACTTTTACAAGTTACAATTTATTTTATTGGATTTTGGCTATTCAATATGAGATTGATTTGATCTTTTCCTATAGATACATTGAATTGATTGGATCTTAGGTATGGCCCAAAGTCATGTTGCATTCATTATTGCTTGCATCGATTAATGTGAAGCTTGCAATAAGAGGCAAAAGTCTCATAGCCAATCAATTTTTTTTGTCCACACTACAAACTATAGTGCTAACAAAAATCAAAGAATATGATTTGTCCACAATTCACAAGACTAATGCAAAAGTTTTGCATATCTAATGCAAGAGTACCATGCCAAGGTAGGTACTGTAGGAGTCAAGGACAACACTAAGAGTGGGGGGGGGGAGGGTGAATCAGTGTTGTATGAATTTTCAAATCTTTTTGCAAACTTTAACTTTCAAAACACACGAAGACAAAGATATCATTGATTTGTCAAACACATATACACATGACTGAGAATGAAGAAAGAGAACAAAACCTCATGAATAAATCATACACACACACAGAGAAGATCAATATACATTATGACACAATATTTGCACAAGTGGAAAACCCTCCAAGGGTAGAAAAACCACTCCAAAACTGCCTCACTGGCTTTATAAAAAATCTCACTGATTACAATGTTTGGAAGCACCAACTTCAAGGAGCACCAACCCCTAATTCATTTAGAAGCACCAACTTCAAAGAGCACCAACCCCTAATTCATAGTAAAATCAAGAATTCAGAGGGTTTCTCTGTTTCAATATGAATCACTTCTTCTTTTACATATGTTTGTCATATCATCATACAACTCAAATCAGTTATCTCTGCATACCAATTTACCTGATGCAATCAATTGCATATTGTCTTTCTGATGATCTTGTCAATCTCTATATCTGATTCAGTTTATCTCTACACAATTGATTTCATATTATCTTCCAATCTGTGTCATTCGAGTTGTCTTCAATTTTTCATATGGATTCACATCCATTTCAATTGTATTATCAAATTATTTCATCATTGATCTGCACACTCACACACCCAATCAATCCATCTACAATACCATTAAATATGAAATGACCTTTCATATTCAATTTTTCACCTGCAAGGAAAAATAACCTGACCTTTCATATCTCTCTTTTCTCTGTATAAACAATTCAAAAATCAATTCATTTTCTTTTACAAAATGATCATCTGAAAAATAAAATAATTTTCTTTCTTTCATTGTCGTTTCTCCTCTATATCTACAATTCATTTTTCTCTCTTCATTCATCTTTTCTCTCAATCTGAAAAACTTTGCATGATGCTTCATATGCTTTCTTTTCAAATTCCTTCATTTCAAACATCATCTTTTCCAAACTCTTGATCTTCTCTGCAAAAACACATTCCTTGATTGCAAAACAAAATTAACAAATATTCTTCAAATTCTTTTATTTCATCTTGAATTCTCTGTCTTCTCCAATAAAAATAATAATCTTTAATAATAATATCTTCATCCTCTTAAAAAAAATCTTCTCACAAAAAAAATCATTCACCTTCATCTTCTTCAAAAAAAACTTCAATTTGTGAAATCAAAATAGAAATCATCTTTAATTTAAAAAACTTCTATCTTCAAGAGTCCTTGGTCTTCGTTGTCACATAAAATAGAAACAAATCTGTTTTTAGCCTTTTTAAAAAACAAAAACTCCAAAACTCCATATAAAAAGGCTTTAGTTGAAGTCAACAATAGAAATAAGATTTAAAAACAATAAAGTTTCAAAAATAAACAAAGAGACCATAGAGATCGGGCTGCCACTCTAAGAAAGGCTCAAAGCACATAAGGAGGGTAGAGTCTTAAGTCACATGTGACTTTTTAACATTTTTTTTTAAAAACATAAATCCCTTCATTGAAATCGGGCTCCCTCCTTAGAAACTTTATGAACTATATACTATGCTCCCTAAAAAACAATTCAATGCCTTTTCATAAATAAAAGAAGATCTTCATTTTATCGGGCTTCATAAGGTTTTATTTGCCCATTCACATATGCATGAGATTGAACCCATCAGTAGGAGATGTGAAGAGGGCCGATGATAGCATGAATAACATACCCTCTACTAGGTCACACTTAAGTGACATGACCTACAATAACAGGTCAATGATCATTTAAAAAAAACATGCATAGGTCAGAAGATAGAATATATAAGGATTTTGAGAGATATTTATTTAAGACATATTTAAACCATTTTTCTGCCAATATTATCTTAATCTCTGCCATTGAACCTCTTATATAATGAATGTGTCAAGAGGTCTGTAATTACGATGAAGAGCAAGTGAAACCATTGAGCTGAGCAAGCAAGTGAAACCAAGGAGATGAACATCAAAAACATCTATACCAATGCCAACACCCACTGATCCTCTGACCAACACAAACAAGTTACAATGATTTCATCACCATACTTATCACAACAAATCATTTGAATCAATTACTTTTGTCTCAACAATGTGACCACCATAAGCTTGTGCAAGAACAAATTTCCTTTCATAGACTTGAATTATCAAGAACTAAATGAATATTCATGTCCTCTACCTATTTCCTTATGTGACAAACTCATGAGATAAATTGAACTCATCTGAATTCTCCTCAACATGGATGGTGACCATTATCAACATCAAACAACTTGATTCCTGCCATATACTGCTGCTACATCCTTGAAGGCACCACACTATATGAAAGATATACACTTATCAAGTCAACATCCTTAATGAAGACATGATCAACACACTTATCCTGATTGAGTGAACAACTCCTGATCGATTCCTGCCATAAGTGAACAACTGTGAAATGCATGATCATTAACAACCTTTGTCAGTAGTGCAAGTGATCCTCAAATGTCTTGCAGTCCTGATGATACCTTATGAAGATGCACAACAACTCAACTCTCTCAATACCTTTTGACATCAATGACAAACTATCACCATCAGGTACTAATAAGAACATCTAAATCTTACCAAGTTTATAACAGTGGAATTGAAATTTTATAGTTTGTTTGCGTATAATAATCAACATTTTCAAAAAAAAAAGCAAAAGAATTGCATGCCATAATTTTGAAGAAATTATATTCTACTAACCTCAAATTGATGATGTGTACTTACTTATTTGAATTTCATATATTGTACGACGTGGCAACTTTATCGATAGCAATCATATATTTAAAAGGCTAACTTCATTGGCATGACAAGTTGCTAAGCATCGAAGTAAAACTAGTTTTGACAATATGCCTATAATATTTAATTAAATGAAGTTAAAGTAAGGTTGATTATATTATCTCACAAAGGATATGAATGTCTAAATCTTACTAAGTTTATAATAATGAAATTGAAATTTTTAAGTAGTTTAGAATAACAAATTTGATTGGTTTGTTTACATACAATAATTAAAATTTTGAAAGAACAAATGTAGTAGAATTGTATGAAATAACTTTGAAAAAATTATATTCAACTAAAACTAAAGAATAAATATTGTACTAAGCTCAAATTTAATGATACGTGTTCTTTAAACTACTAATGCTTGATGAGGCATAGGTAGCAATTTGTGTGAGATATAATATCCACATGTCTCAAATGCATAGAATCCTAATTTTGTCATTTATCTTACTTGTTAGATATATAAGTTTGTTGGCACTAGTGCAATAGATGCTAGAAGAGGATAGACTAAACTTTACATGATATACTTAGCAAGGACTATACATTTACAAGTAGGAATAAAAGGTTTGAGACAACCTATTATATTTACTAATGAGTTGTTACTAATCAAACACATCAAACCAATATAGTGTTTTTTACACTTGGTTGATATTGAATTGTATGGGCTATTTAGTTTAGCTCTATGTGTGTAGATATATTAAGGAAGTTAACATCTATGTGAGTATCAAGTTTGTAGCAACTTGGTCATGAAAATTATCCAAAAGATCATTGGTGATATAAGTTTTGAGGCATCTATCTATCCTCAAAATTGATATCTCTTGGCATATTTTAAATAGATGTATTTAGGATATTTATGTTAGTTTATAATAAGAAATTTGGAGCTAATTTGATTTTCACAACAAAACAATAAATACTCTAAAAAGTTTAGATTAACTATCTAACGTAAATTTTTAAATATATTAGGAGAAAAAAATTATGTTAACCAAACTAACATTTGTTACAATTAAATATTTGTGTAGACAATTTAAGCATGTAAAGTAGCTTTTTGACAAAAAGAAAGATATTGATTCTAGTGTACTCTAAGAAAATTTTGGGTATTTGATTTCAACCTTGAAAGTAATGTGTGTAGGATAAGTAATAATCAAAGATAGGAAATGTAGATTTAAACTAAAAAAGGTCAACTTGTGTAATAATTTTCCAATAAAAATAGAGCATGATTGTAATTGATCATGGTTTAGGTAATGAGTCGCTCAACACTATTCTAACTAACCACCAGTAATCTTTTCTTTGACCAAAAGCTAACTGATTTTTAAAATCTGAGACAAGGAGATATGTTAGTGGTCAAATATTGGGAAAAATTCACCCGTCTTCTAAAATATGTGCCACAATATCAAAAAGATGAAAGGTTCAGAATTAGGAAACTTATCATCGGTTTGAATGCCCATATAGGTGGTGAAGTGGATGTGCATGACCCCTCTAGTATGGATCAAGTTTTGGAGAAGGCAATTAAGCAAGAGCAAAAATTGAAGTCAATTTCTGCATATCATGAGAAGAATTGCAAGAGGTTTAGTAAGACACCAACTTCACATCCTTTCAAGAAAATAAATGGAAAGCAAGATATGGCTAAGAAAAGCAACAAGGGTTCCAAAAATAGCAAAAGTGGACCTATGAATGAGAAGAAGAATAGTGGCAATGTTCGATGGAATGATAATAATTTAGGTAAACCTGCTGAGAAGCAAGGACCTCCTGGTGGATGTTTCACTTATGGTGGAGATCACTATGCAAATTAATGCGCAACTAAGAACTAGGGAGTTCAACAACGTGGTAATGATGTACCCACTCAGCAAGCAACCTTTCAACAGAGGATCCATGCAGCTTTGGACAATCGCCAGGCGGAGTACCAGATTACTCCCATTGAGACAACATGTACTTTGTTTGGAGTTCCTATTCCTATTTTGATTGATACTAGAGCAACTAGACTAGAGCTCAGGTAGAGCAATACCTGTTTGAAGCTAAGATTGATCTTCCTAGTTTCTCAACCAAGGTGAATTTGTTTGTAGCCCCCTAGGTTCCTATGATGTTATCTTAGGAATAAATTAGCTTTGGAGGCATAGAACCAATGTCGACTATTTTGCAAAAATAGTGGAGTGTCTAGAGGATGTAGGAAACAAAGTATTTTTGCAAGACACTCATAGAGAAGTCAAGATCATACCAATCTCTGCTATGCAACTGAAGAAAGCTAGGTGAAAAGGGTGTAAACTTTTTGCAATAAAAGGAGCAAATAAAAGAAGATCCTAGTAAACAAAGTGTATCTTTGGAGAATTATCATTTCCTTAGAGTTTTTTGAGATGTATTCCCAGATGAACTTCCAGGATTACCTCTGAAGAGAGCTTTCAATTTCTCAATTGATATTATATCTGGATCTAAGCTGATTTCAAAGGCATTGTATCGTATGACTACTATGGAGTTGATGGAATTAAAAGCCTAACTTCAGGAGCTGTTGGCTAAAGGATTGATTAGACACTATAGACACTTCAAATTTGCAAAATTTTTGCATGGGTCCAAAGGTCCGAATATATCAGGGAAAAAATTTGATAGTGAAATACAAAGCAGTTTTATGGGAGGCTGTCCATATCTTATGGGTTGTAAGTCTCAATTTTGCATGTGGAATGTGTTACCTCTGTAAGCAATTTTATCAGTTTCAGATTGCACTTATATGAAAAATGCTATTGAGCATGTGTTCCCAATAATTGTCTCCTGTGTTGTTTACATTTCTCTTTTGAATGAAGATGCTAAGGGTTTCTAAGTTTAGAAATATACATTTGCTATATTGCATGTCCAATTTGTTGCTTTTGTTTAAGGAATAGATTAAAATGCTTTAAGTTAGATATGGGGAGTTGTGTTTAGCAATAGGGATATTGATAAGAAGAACCGTTGGGGACACCCATTCTTGGATTGTTATTTGTAAGGCAGTAACATACAAATCCTCTGATGATGAATGTTGTTTTGCTTATGGGTAATACTCTGCATGTATTGAATTGACTTTGAACCCTAGGATTGGCACCGATTAGATATTGAGTTTATTACACAGTTTAAAGCCCTAATCAACAATCACACATACATAAAAACACAAAAACAACAATCAATCTTTTAGGTTTTAGGAGTAGGGTCTAGGTGCCGCATGTTCTCATATTTAACCAGAGGAAATAATCTAAGAATATTGTCAGTCTAGGGTTTATCTTACATATCTTGGTGCATACCTGACAACATTATGTCAAAGTTAGTTAAAGATAAATTTATTGATTGTGAATAAGGGAAAACCCCTAGGTGTGGTAGAACCTGAAGTACAGAGGAGATAGAGAGTCAGTCTCCTGTTTGTTGGCCACTGACCTGAGGTCTCTCTGGATAAAAGATGGCTACTTTTTAGGGGAACTCTGACAATCAGTTGGGAACACCAATAGATTGGCGACTCCGCTGGGGAGAGTTGGATCCATATCTATTTGGAAAGAGTCAAGTGATTTGAAGACCAGAAAACCCAGTTTCTAGTGAAATTATTGCAGCTTATTTGCATATTTTGTGTGAATAATGGTGCTTTGCTGGTGAAATGAACTCAAAAAAGTATTTGATCTTTGAAGAGCTTTCAGTTGCTTGAAGATTTTATCCTCTTTGAAGAGGTGGCGACTTTGTAAATGAACCTGATTAATTATTGAAGAATTGTTTCTATTTATGCAAGATGATTGCATAAATCTGCAAAGTTTCCAGGCATAAGAAGAAAATTATGAGGTCTGTAATAATTTCCAGGTATTTGGTCCTTAACTCTAGTTTCATCTCTGAAGAAAAATAAATCAGATGGGTAGAATCTATTTGTGATGGCTTTCTGTAGGATGTTGTTCTCATGCTTAAATGAAGTTCTACTATGGTGAGTTAAGGATTTATTTGGAGATTTAGGGTTTTGTCAAGAGATAGAACTAGGGTAAAGTTGTTGTGAAGGAAATTGGTTGTTGGGTAAAGCATAGTTGAATGTGGGTTATCATTCTTTTTGTCTTTCTGCACATTTGAATGTCAAAATGCACTGTGCATCACAACAACAGTCATACCCTCAGAAAAGGGTCTTCTCTGTTAAAAGATATAGAGCTTTGGATTTCAATGGTATCCAAAATTATCCGAACCCTATTCCTGATATAGTTAGGAATCATCTACCAAAGTTTAGTGGTGGTAAGTCTGAATCAGCAAGTAGGCATATGCAAGAGTTTGTTGATGTGATGGGAGACTATGAACTTGATTTTGAGGATGTTGTCATGAAACTATTTGTTTAGTCTCTGAAAGGAGATGCAAGAGATTGGCTCTCTTATTTACCAACATGCTCTATTTGTTCTTGGGAGGAGTTCAAAGCAGTGTTCATGGATTTGGTGAGAGAATTGACCCAAGTTTAGTGATAAAAAATTTTATGGACATCTAGAAAGGGGAAGATGAATTGGTTCCTACATTCAACCTCAAATTTTTAAAAGCAATGAAGGATATTCCAGAAAGTATAAGACTATATGATTCATTATGCCTGTTTATATACCGAGGTGTATTTGATGAAGAAATGAGCTACCTCTTAAGGGAGAAGGAGCCTACAACACTTTATCAGGTGTATCAGATCACCATGGACATTGAAAACAACTAGAATTATAAAATGCACAAAGGTTATTTCTCTACAAATGTTTGCTGCCCTAAGGCCCCCAATGTTGATGAAAGGTGTAATTCAAGTATTGGAAACAAATGTCAGAGCACTTACACCCCTATTGTCCTAGTTTATACATCAGCCCAATGTGATTATACAAGTGGTGTGGTGTCTCAAAATGCAGATAGCAACTGTCCTATTGAGAAAAATCAGAACATGGTGCACATAACTGAAAAGAGTATATCTGAAAATGAAGATTTATCTTGTGAAAATAAGGATAGTGAATGTAATTAGCCCACCAGCAACATATATGTAGACCAATATATCTGTGATCATGATTTTGATAATAAAATTTTAAGCATTCCTTCTGAAGATTTTGAGCACAATTTATGCAGTGATGAATTTTCTTGTGATGAGGATCAGGATGACAGCGAGCTGAATTATTTTTCTATGGATTATGAATGCTTCTATGAGGATGTTGATGTGCATAACACAGGAAAATGTGCTAATTCAAATCTATATGCGAAGCCACTAGCTCATGAAATTAATGCTAAGATGGAATATGCATGTTTCTTTGTAGAGGTGGACATGTTTTCATTCAATGAGGGGTGCAATAGCATTGCTGAACAAGAAACATGCTATTATGAATCCATGGAATATCTAGATTTTAATGATAAAAATGACAACCATGTGGATTTTGATTTGCAATTAAGTGATGCTTGCAACTCTTATGGAGATCAAGAGGAAGAAGCAACGGATGATGTAAAAGAAGAAACATGCTCACTTAGCGGTGACCAAATTTTAGGTTTGTTGGCCATGGAATATCAGAGGTATGTGCATGAAGATGGTCATGAACTTTTGCTCCCTATTCACATAAACTTCAACAATGATGATGTTCCTTTGGGTACCAGTGATTGTGAATGCCAGTCAGTTTGAGCATCTGCTTATGTATGAAATTTTTTGTTTATCACAAAAGTGAGTGCTTGTCTGGCTCAGGACAAAAATCAGAAGATGACTCCAAGGTTTTATATGAGCCTTCGATTCATTCTGATTTTTTAGACTTGGAGTTGTAATTTGGATTCAATGAGTTAGGGCATATACTTCTTGATGAGACTATTGAACAAATTCTTTAAGAAGTATTCATGTTTAATTTGCAAACTAAATATGTTTTCAAGATTTATGATGCCAACTATCAAAGGGGCTATGAGTGTTTTCAATTTCCAGTTCAGTTGGATGAGCATTTAGTGGAACATGACAATGAGTTGGATGAGGTAAAATGTCAAAATGATTATGGATTTTAGTTAGTATGCAATGTTCAAATTGACAGAGTTAATGTTGATAGTGGCGGGCTCAGTGATATGATTAAGCATGTCAGTGTCGGGGTTAGTTTGTGGGTGTTTTATGGTATTATTTTCATATTTGACCCAATGCAGTCAGATGAAAATTAGGTATTTGACAGGGGAGGGGATTGGTTCTTCATTTTTGGGGGCCTAGGGCCACCAAATAAAATTGAAGGTATGATTTTTAATGCAAGATGTGAGTATTGACTCTGTAGCCCAATGGACCAGGCACATGGTCTACATCCCAGAGATAACTGGAATCTTGCCATGCCTGCAAGAGGCATGCATCCCTAAGCAAGAACCACTATTGGCACCTTCAAATTTTACAAATTTGAAGTGCCTATATTCTTTCGATGTGTCAACAAAGGCTAGGTCGACACGTTGCTCAATCTACCCCAGAGCCCGCCTTCGCCGATTAAAATCTTGCAACTCGAAGATCATCTTGCAAATCCGTATGATATGAAGTTTTTTGGTACATATGGTAACATGTATTCCTAGTTTCGCATCTCCAGGATGAGTTTTGATGGTCTATTTAATTCTTTTCTAACTGTGACCGGGCTAGATTTGGTGTTTTGGAAAGTTTCAAATTTGGTAATTCTTAAGGCGACCCATTTCTCGTTTTGGTCCAAAACTTCTCTGATTCTAGTTTCATCAAAATCACAGATCATATGATGCATTATTTTAATCTATTTCAATTGCGGCAAAGGCATTTGACAGGCCAGTTTACAAAGGAAGTCCCAAAAATCATTCGACTATGCAAATTCTGAGGAAATGGGTTTTCTCTAAATAATTAATAATGACCTTGCGCAAATTTTCATGGCCCTTCAATGTCCCAAGTGCCTGCAGTAAAAAGATGTTTGCCCAGGAGGAGAAATTGGCTGGTTGTCATTTTCCTAAGTTGCCAAATTGCATTTTTTAAAAAGGAAAAGTATTCACAATTTTTATTTGGCAAAAAATAGGGTAATAAAAGTTTAATATAAACATTTTTATAATGTTTATACATTATAAAGAGGAGGGCAAAGGAAATAAAGCCAAGTCTTTGGCATTTCGCACCATCACACGGGTCCTCTGGTTACACCCTTCTTGTTGTGTGATGGTGCGAAATCACCATCTCTTAATAGATTTCAGTCTGCAATCTTTTTTCTGAGAAGATTGAAGTCTTTCCTTCCTTTTGGAGGTATCTCTGGGGTGTTTTGATCTGGATTCGAGTAAGTAGTGTTGCAGAATGAACTGTTGATCATGTTTTTGAGCAACCAGGCATTTTTTGGGGGTCCACTTATGTTCAAATTTGCAGTTCTATGCTTCAAATTCATCCCCTAACCTATCATATTGCCTGGGCAGAGGTTTTATGTAATGTTCCCTTTTAGGATATTCCTGATTTCTTTACTTACGCATAATAATATCACTAGAAATGGACATTAGAACTATTAAAGGTCACTCAATCAAGATAATATTGAACTTATGTATAATAGTATAACATAAAAAATAGCATAATCCACATTCAGTTCAATTCATAACACAATTCAATATTGACTATGTTCAAGTCTCAATCCTTACTTCCTTTATATTCCTCAACCTTGGATGGGGATTTACTTGTCTAGGGTGCGGTGACACCACCTCATGGATTGGATTTGTTCCGCCTCTCCCTAACAACTTAAGTTGTCTAGGGCACGATGACACCACCTCATGGATTGGATTTACTCCGCCTCTCCCTAACAACACCTCGCCTCTCCTAAGGTTGTAGGCAATAGAAATAACTAATATTAACTTGGAACATATTCCATATACGTCAACATACCAATTGATAACGCATTATGCGTTGGCTATGCTCAAGTCTCAATCTTCATTTCTCTTCTAATCCTCAACCATGGATGGGGATTTACTTGTCTAGGGCACAATAACACCAACTCAATGGCTGGATTTACTCTGCCTCTCCCTAACAACACCACGCCACTCACTCACAGGTTAGAGGCAATAGAAATAGAGAGGCATTGAGTTTGAACATACCAAATGTGTGTGAATATAATCTTTATTTCATATCAAGTTTCATAATGCTTATGTTAATGATATTCACAATAATCTTTTATTTATATATACTTATCATTACTTAAGGTATTCATTATAATATACATATAATCTTACAATTCCACATATTTCATGTCCTCATATAAATCAGAGATGAAATATATTAACAAATCTTACCCTTGACTATCCTACTATACCTGTTTCTATCTCAAAATATTTATCTCTAATGCTATAAAATGATTGCATAGACTGGTTTTATGTATTACCCTTCTTATGAAATTGACTCCCCTTGAATTGTATTTCTGTTGCGTCCTCTTGTTATCTTCCTTATTGCTGTGTGTGTCAGATCAGATATGAGAGCCTTTTTTTTCCCATCAGTATCTTTTATACCTTCTGATCCCATTCTAAGGTTGTAACTTTCAATAGTGGTTTTTCCCAAAGGGACTTATCATTTAAAGGATCCCTCGATGCTTATTATTATTGTCTTAATTGCTCCCTTTTGTAATATACTTATTAATAGTTTCTTTAAGTTCATGTACATATATTTAATTAAGATGTCTTTGTCTTATACCAAATAAATCGATTGCACCACCTAGTTAATAATAAATAAGATTGATGTCTTTCCTTTATTTGTTGCCTTTCACATATAAAGCAGATCATTGATTATTTAGTATCTTTAATAATAATATCTTATATAATATATTAATGATGAATAATAATACCTTTTTTTATTTATATACATTATTTATAAATATAATAATATAAATATATTATATTAAAATATTCATAATAATATTAAATAATATATATATATAATTATTTCTATCATTTGAATTGATATTTTACGAAAGCAACCGCACTGTCTTTATCATGATGTTTAAATCTTTAATTTAAACAATGCCTTAATATGGGGACATGACATTTTAGCCATGTTTGTGATAATTTTTGGTTCCCAGAGTGACAAAAAATGCCCCTGCATCAGGAAAAACGACCCAGAAATGAATGGATTGGGCAAAATTGGTCTGAGAAACTACTGCAATGATTTCTCTTTGTTCTTTAATGTTGGATGCAATCAAGAAGCTGAAGAAGAGGCCCCATAACCTCATTTCGCAGTAGCATAGGGGATTTTCTGAGCCTTCGAATATGTTGTGCAACGGTGCGACAAGGCAAAGATTTGAAGCAGAGTTGATGTCCGGCAACAACAAATTAAAATGTGGACAAAGTAAAAAGGGAAAACCACATTAAAGTCGTTTTGCTCCATATTTTATGTTATATTCTATTCTCCTCTTTTTTGTGAATTTTTAATTCCCCCAAGCTCATTTGAAGTAGCTTGAAATGTGGAAACTCACCTAACTACTAGGATGTAATTAATTTTTAGGGCAACATGCTCTTGTTTATATAAGAGAGCATGCTATTCCACTTTGTAGGGGACTATTTTGGGCTTTGGATACAAGCTATTCACATATTTGGGAAGTAGATTTTTGTAGAAGGTTGTGCAGTCTGGACTTCAGGGGAGAATGTCGCTGTAGGTGAATAAATTACTGTATGACAGTTTTCTATTCAGATTGCAATATATGAAAAACACTTCTGTGTGTGTTGTCTATGACTGTCTCCTTGAGTATGAATGCTTTCTTTTCAAGTAAAGTTACCAAGGGTTTCTGAGCTTGTCTGCATACATTTTCTATGTTGTATATTTGATTTGTTGCATATGTTCAAGGAATGGATTAAAACTACTTTAAATCAGATATAGGGGAAAGTATTTTTTATTAAATGGTCATTGGAGAAGAGTCATAGGTGATACTATTTCTTGGGCTATTACTGTAAGGCAGTGATGATGGTTTTAACCCTCTAAATATGAAGTTTTAGATGTTAGAAAGGAAACATTTGCATTGTATCCCTTTGACTCTGTTGCCCTTGACAAAGCACCGGTCCAAGATTTATTTGCCCAAAGGTCCAGAAGAAATACAAATTTAATGATAAATCATTTGAAGCAAACAATTTTATGTTTTATTTTGCTTTAGGTTTAGGTGCTGCGTGTTCTCATATTTAACCAATTAGAAAATACAAGAATATTGCTAGTCTAGGGTTTATCTTACAAATCTTGATACATCTATGAGAGTATTCTACCTGGTAATGAAAAGCTATACTTATCGATTGTGAATGAGGGATTCCCCCCTAGGTGCAGCAGAACCTGAAGTGCAGAGGAGACAAGGAGTCAGTCTCATGTTCGTTGGCCACTGACCCAAGGTCCTTGTGGATAGAAGATGGCAACTTTTTAGGGGAACTCAGACAATTAGCTGGGAACACCAATAGACCCAATGTTTCTCCATTGGGAACCCCAATAATCTTTGTCAAAAATAAGGATGGAACTTTGCGTCTGTGTATAGACTATCGTATGCTTAACAAAGCAACGGAAAAGAATAAGTATCCTCTACTGCATATTGATGATATTTTTTTATCAGATGCGTGGTGCAACAGTGTTTTCTAAAATTGATTTGCAATCTGGATACCATCAACTGAAAATAAAAGATGAGGACATTCATAAGACAACTTTCAAAACCAGATATGGGCATTATGAGTTCACAGTTTTACCTTTTGGACTTACAAATGTGCCTACTGCCTTCATGAATTTGATGAACAATATTTCCAAGATTTCTTGGATAAATTTGTTCTAGTGTTTCTAAATGACATTCTTATTTACTCTAAGAATGAGGAAGAGCACTTGCAACATCTGTGGATAGTTTTGTAGTGGCTAAGAGAACATAAATTATTTGGGAAGCTTTCTAAGTGTACTTTCTTTTAGAAAGAGATACAGTACTTAGGGCATATTATATCAACTGAAGGAATATCTATAGACCCTGTAAAGATAAAAGTTATACTTGAGTGACATGTGCCAAAGAATGTGCATGAAGTGTGCAGTTTCATGTGATTAGCAGGATATTACAAGAAGTTTGTTTTGAACTTTTCTAAGATTGCAAGCCCAATCACTTTGCTTCAAAGAAAAGGAAAATGTTTTGACTGGACAACTGAATGTCAAAGGCATTTGACCAGTTGAAAGAAAGGTTGAGAACTGCACCAATATTGAATGTTCCCGATCAAGAAAATCAATTTGTTGTCATTATTGATGCCTCAGGAGAAGGTCTAGGAGGAGTACTTATGCAGAATGGGCAAGTGGTAGCCTATGAATCCAAGAAGTTGAGAGCATATGAGCAGAATTATGCTCCTCATGATTTAGGGTTAGCAGTAGTTGTGCATGCTTTGCAAGTGTTGCGACACTACTTGCTAGGAAAGCCTTTTGAGTTGAAGTCGAATTATCATGGTCTTGAGTATATATTTTCCCAACCCCATTTGAATGCTCGACAAAGAAGATGGTTGGAATTGATATTTGACTATGATTTTGAAATAAATTATATCAAGGGAAAAGAGAATTGAGTAGTGAATGCTCTAAATCAGTAGAGACATATCTCATCAATTATTTCTATTCACTCCAACTTCAAGGATTTGGTATTGCAGAATTCTGCAAGCGATGAATTTTATGAGAAAGTTAAGCAAGGTCTCTCTATAAATCCTCAAGATATGAGGTATGATGGGTTCCATTTTGAGCCAGATAGACTTCTAAGATTCAGAGGAAGAATGTATGTTCCAAATTTGGCAGAATTAAGAAACCTTATGTGAAAGGAAGTTCATTCCACACCATATTCAGGTCATCCAGGAGTAACTAAACTCTTAGACGATGTAAAACCTCTTTATTTTTGGAAAGGAATGAAGAATGATGCTGCAAGATTTATAGCAAGTTGCCTAGAGTGCCAGAGAGTCAAGGTTGAGCATTAGCATCCACTAGGACTTATGTATCCACACAATATTTTAGAATGGATTTTGTGAAAGGTCTTCTAATGTCTTGAAATAGACATGATGCTATTTTAGGATTAGTGGACAAACTCACCAAGGTAGCTCACTACCTAGAAATTTAACATATGAAGCACCAATCATAGCTCATAAATTTGTGCATGAAGTGTTTAGATTGCATGGAGTTCCTAAGAAGATTATCTTAGATAGTGATACACGCATGACGTCAATGTTTTGGCAAACACTCTTTTCAATGCTAGGAATTCAACTCAATATAAGCTTGACTTATCACCCTAAGACAAATGGTCAGACAGAAAGGGTAAACCAAATTCTTGAATATTTGTTGTGAATGTATTGTATAGATCAACAATACAAGTGGGAAGAGCATCTACCGCTTGTGGAGTTTTCTTATAACAACACCTACAATTATGCTATTAATATGTCTCCATTTGAGGCATTATATGGAATAAGGTGTCAAACTCCTATAAGATAGGATAAACTAGAAGATGGGATAAGCATTGGTCTAGAAATGTTGGCAGAAATGGAAGAACAAGTTAAGCTGATCAGAAAAAGATTAGCATAAGCAAATGATAGACAAAAAATCTATGTTGATGTCAAACGTACACCAAGGCAATTCTCAGTTGGAGAAAAAGTTCTTTGAGAGTCAAGCCTCATAAAACTTCCCTAAAGTTTGGAAAGTCTTCCAAACTAGCTCCTAGATATGTAGGACCCTTTGAAGTTCTTGAAGTGATTAATCTGGTAGCCTACATAATTGCTCTACCACCAACTCTTTCCAGGATGCATAATGTTTTTCATATTTCATATTTGAAAAAGTATATAACAGGTGATAATCATATTCTTGATTAGATTGCTTTATAGGTGCAAGACCTAGGAGTGGTCATGATCAAGCCTCTCAAAGTGCTCAAAGTTCGCAAGCTCCACTTGCATAATAGAGAAGTTACTCATTGTAAGGTCCAATGGGACCAATATGCAGAGGATTGTGCTATATGGGAAGATTATAATGATTTTCTATAGAGATTTCCTCATTTGTTTTATGCTTTTCAAAGATGAACAAAAATTTTAACATGTTATTATTTGATACATTAGATCATCGAGGATGATGAATCATATGGGGGAAGATATGTCACATCCCTAATTTTGACTATGTTTTACTTTTTACTTGCATGTAATTAGTAGATAATTTTCGTATGATTTAATGATTTGATGTTAGGTGAAAATGTCAGGATAAATCAAATGATCTCATGAGTTTGAATTTATATATTTAGAATTAGACATGTGATTAAATGATGTTATGATTATTTATTCATAAGATATATGGGTTAACTAATGATACACTAATCCCCGTTTGGTTGATTGTAATTGTAACCAGGAAAATAGGTTTTCCACTCTCCAAGAGAGAGAGGGAGAGCATTATCAGAGAGAAATGAATAGACATGTGGAAAGAACAGTTTGTTGCCATCTAAGTCTTGTGTTTGTTCAATTTTGTGAATCCCATCAAGGTGGGTAAGTTAAGTTCAAATTTATTGGTTTAGTTGGATTTCGATTCGACAGTAGTCGATTTGACGTCAAATCCCTCTAGCATAGGTTTTGTTGTAAAAAAAAGTAGGATAGATTGATCATCGATATGATATAGTCGATAGTTGTTATTCTTCTTTATATGATTTGAGTATAGTATTATTATAATCAATTAATATTAGTGGTAAAACTATTCATTATCAGTGTGTTTCGATAAGTTTCCTTTTGGAAAATTAATTTTATGTAGTGTTTACGAAAAATAGAGAGGGGGAGAATATCTCAACCTCGTTCCCACATTTTTTCAAGTGTTTGGATCAATGAGAGGATACATGTATATATCTTCATTATGTTGATGTTTTATTATTTATTTAAATATTATTTATAAGTTGTACTTATAATGTTATGTGAATGAGTTTCTTTTGCATCATGGAACGAGGGCATTTATTCTATTAAAAGCCTCTCAATGTAATTATGGAGTACTCAACTCTGATCTCCACATCATTAGAGAAGATAAAGATGAGTATGGGAGATTGGCCATAAAGGACCAATGACTTCACTTTGTGCATGCTAATCAAAAGCATGTAAATAGGCATGGAATCTGCCTTAGACACTAGGAGAAGGTGGAGTATGAAGTCATAAAAGACTAAATCATTAAGAGTTATGTAGAGCGGAAGCACACAAAGTGAATCTTTGAAGGAAATCAGACTTTTATGAGTACTGTGTTAACTTTTGTGAGTGGTATCATAAGGAAGCCCATAGAGATTCAGAGTGGAAAATAACATAGAGGAACAAGGGTGCCAAGTCTACATAGCAAAGGATTAAAAATAGAGCTAACTCAGATGTTGATTCAATGGCTTGAGAGTTTGCAAGTCAATAGGATAGATGTCTTCTATCTTAGATTAGTGAACTGTATTGGCCGATAGGCCATGAAATTATTTTGTTTAGCCTTAAAACTACTAAGCCTTTGTAGACTGAAAGACAAAATGGTTTTGCTTATGAAGGCCGACTATATTTTTATCCTTGTCTATTTAGCACTGGCTAATATGTTAATTCCACAGTAGCCTTGTTGAGTAACGATAATCCTTTGTATATAGATGACTGAGAAATACTTACATTGTGTAATCTTAAAGCTTAGAAGAAGTTTTCGGGCCCATTATACAATTGTCTTATCTCTTTAGTATTAGTAGTATCATAAGACTTTTTATTTCTTTAGAGGTCGAGACTATATTACTATAGACTCCATTAACAAGCCAACAGTAAGACAGATAGTTGGATTGAGACAAATCCTTAGTTTCTAAGTCTTTTGTATTAATGATATTATGAATTATCAAAAGATAAGTAATATCTAAATTGCTATCTTAGAAAAATGATAATATGATATAGGTATTGTTAAACATCGAGAGAGGTGGTATCATATCGTATGTACAAACTACATTATGTTAGTAATGATATTTTTTGTTATTAAGGATATACCTGATGATTTATGTTGAGAGATATAAACTCGATCAATGTTTAAGTGGTTAAAGAAGACTAGAGGTCTTTGCCTTTATATGATAATTTTTGCTAAGAGTATTTTTGTCACACCATCTATCTATAAGGATGTAGATAAACTTATAATTTCTCTAATTGGACTATGACTTTGTGTTAGTTCTATGTATGTTGTGGTCAACTGCATAAGAGTCGAGAAAACCATAGCCTAAGATATTATAGATTTTATAATGTCTAAGAAGATTTTTGATGAAGTTTAATAATATTTTGTTGATGTCAGAATGTGACTTATAACATTAGAGTATTTGGTCTTGAGTCGATGAGTAGAATGACAGGAAGCCATGAACTCTGATGTGTGGAGGAATGCCACTAAGGAATCACAAAAAGGTTAATTCTTGTAAACCTATACAAGTAGATATCCAAGATTAACCATTAAATGCTAGGTTGATTGTCTAAGAATAATTCAGTCAAGACAATTATGCCTAGAGATATTAGCTAAATGAGTTAAACTGTAGGATGAGATTGTCTTCAAACCTAATTAGAGGTGTGTGAACACATGACTACATTTATTGTAAATGTTCATTTATATATAAACTTTGGCCAAAGTGATGCATTTGTCTCTTCATGCATTAGTCAGTTCACAATGTCTAGATAGCGTTTTTGTTCAGTAAAATCATACATAGCTAGAAGATTGTCTAGAGTTGTATGGTCGATTGAGTTATGTAGGACATAACACTAGGACTGTGATGGAAACTTGTTAGATCCACATGTCTATACTCTTCATGAAGGGTAGGGCTACTTCTAGGAAGGAAGGTGTGCGGGGGACCGCCAGTCTGTGGTTGGAGGCAAAGCACTCGAATGATGCTCTCCCTCTGTAGAAGAAGACTTGCCAAGGTTTAGATGACATTTATCAAGATTCCAAAGACAATACTTTTGTGTAAAATTCCATGTTATGATTATGATGTAAAAACTTTTATTTGCCAAAGAGCAATATGTTTGTAAATGTAAGGTGAAATGTTTTCACTATAAGTTATCTTTGAATATATTTAATTTTCAAGGTTGAAAAATATTATGAAGAAAAGATGTGCTTTTATTTATTGATGTATAGCAAATGATATTTAAAAAATATATTTCACTCTTATATATCATTGCTTTCACTTTGCTAGTAAATTGAGTGTGTAATATGAGTAATATGAGAAGGCATGTAACACAAACTACAAGAGTTTTGTCCCAAGTTGTTTTATAAAAGAGTATTAAGCAAATCCAACTAATCAAATTAGGGCAAAGTAGGAAACCCTAATTGAGCAAGATCAGTGAATAGATGACTAATAGAAACTATTACAGAGAATCTGAGACAACAACAAAGATTAGAGGAAATATCAGAACTGGAACCTTGGTTTGAGGGTAGAGAGGAACTAGGGTGCTAGGCACCCTAGACCCAAATTGAATATTCTGATCTGGGTGTCTTCACCTGTCAGCCTTCCTGCTTCTTGTCACCTGTTGTCATTTGACTCCATCGAATGCGACCTACACATAAACAACAAGAGAAAGGGTTGTGTTATTTTTAGGGGCTCACCTTAGTCAAATTCTATGTTGGTATTTCCACCTTCACTACAACAATAATTAGAGATCAAAGAGCGTGTGCCCTAGGAGGGAAGAGGTAAGATTTGCTATAAATGATGAAAGAATGAATATATATGGTAAATGTTGCCACAAGATATGAAAACCTAGTTGGAGTAGGTGATTCAAAACCATGCACCAATAAGGAGATAGATAATGAAGACTTCAACTTCCTTCAAGACTTGCAAACAAACATCATAATATCCACATACAAAGAGTTATTCTAATCATGAAGAATACTTGAGCATAAGATGAACAATTCTAACATTCTAATATTCTCTAGTTGTTCTCTCTAGGTGTAAAATGAACAATAAAACTCCTTATATTCATTACCACTCACTATTGGTGAATAAAACCAATTAAGCCGGTGACAAGTGTAAAACAAACAGGTGTTCAAAGCTAACACCACCAAATTAAACTCGAGGATAACATCTAGGCCCAAGGTGATGGGCACCCTGGTCCTGTAGTCCCCCATAAACTTGAGGGAGTGCTTAATGGGGTGAGCTTAGACTAGCCCTAAGTTTATTTGTTGGGGTTTATTCATTAGGATTGAGAATTAATTGTTTATTGTTCCACTAGGTGCCAAAATAGGTCCAAATTAGCAAGGGTAAACATTTTACTCCATAACAAGATCAATTGTGGTAATTTTGACTACACCATTAGGAAAAAACTTATTTTATTTCATAAGGACCTAACCATCTCATTTGTAACTTAACTTTATGGTCCTTATATCTGGAGTCTTACAATAGTGCCCAATCACGTGTGTGAAATTGTTTGGACTTTATGTACTGATCATGTCATTTCACTCTCTATTTTTGTATTACTTTTGTGTGGTGGACTACTTTTATTCTTAACTCATCTAAAGCATTAAGCTAGTGTAGCCTATCCCTTTGAGCTATAGATAGATCAATTCCTAGATTTTGTTCTTAATGTCTTGTATTCAAATTCAATAGGGAGGACAACCTTTTTCCCATAAACCAATTCATAGGGTATACACCTTGTTGTTGTTTTCCATGTTGTTATGTATACCCAGATTGCTTCTGATAATCTAGTTGTCCAATCTTTTATGTGTAATGCTATTGTCTTTGTCAATATTCCTTCAATTTCTCTATTTGTGACCTCAACCTAGCCATTTAACTGTGGGTGATAAGGAGTGGATTTATTATGCCTTATTTCATATTCCTAATCTAATGAGTAATCAGTTCTGAGGTGAATTGTGATCCCCGATCAGTGACTATTTCCCTTGGCACTCTGTATCTTGTAAATATCTCTTCATATAAAAAGGTGGCTACCGTACAGTCTCTTGCAAACTTTAGAGCTTTAAGTTCCACCCATTTGGTTAGGTAATCAATACATACTAGGATGTATTCTTTATTATTAGAAGGAGGATCTATGTGCCCAATAAAGTCAATGCCCCATTTGTCAAAGGGTGTCATTACCAACTGTGGCTAAAGGGGCATCTCATCACTTCTTGTAGGTATGCTCATTCTCTGACAACAGTCACATATTCTTGTGTATTGAAATGTATCCTTATGTAGCATTGGCCAATAATATCTAATAGTTAAAATCTTGAGTGTTGTCCTTTTGGCTGCAAAATTCCCTCCACAGGGCCCATCATAGAAAGCTTTGAGAATTTCATAAAATTGATCTTCTGTAATACATCTGTGCATGACATGTTCAGGTCCTACGTAAAAGAGGTAGCCAACCACCCATGAATAAGGGAAGCTTCATTTAACTAGATGGAACCTTTCTCTTGGTGAAAGGTGTGGAGGTGTCTTCCCTGAAACCAAATAATTGGCTATGTTTGCATACCAAGGAGTCTGTACTATTAATGCAAATAAGTATTCACGAGGAAAAGAGTCATCCACATCTAGATCTTCTGCACTAATAGTGAGCTTGGAGAGGAAATCAACAACTACATTTGCCTTGCCAAGCTTGTCCATAATAGTGATATCAAATTCCTGTAACAACAACCATCTAACAAGGCATCCACTAACCATTGGTTTGTTCGTTAGATATCTAATTGTTGTATGGTCAGGATGAACAAAGACTAGATAGACAATGATATAGTGTCTAAACTCATCAATTGCATAAATGATAGCTTACATTTCTTTTTCTGTAAAAGTGTAATTAAGTTCAATAGCCTACATTTTTTTGTTGATATAGTAAATGGCACATTCAAATTCCCTTCTTTTTGTCCTACTACAACACTTATGGAAAAGTCAGAGGCATCAATATGAATGTAAAAAGGGATCATCCAATTGGGTCCTCTGAGTATAGGTGTCATTATCAAGGAGGTTTTAAGATTTTCAAAGGCTCCTTGGCAAGTAGGTGCCTAGTCAAATTAAACATCCTTAGAGAGCAGGACAAACAGAGGTGCTGCTATTTTACTTAAGTCCTTGATAAAACTCCTATAATACCCTACATGGCCAAAAAATCTCCTTATATCTTTTTGTTTCTAGGGAGAAGGCAGTGTTGAGATCACTTCAATTTTATTGGGGTCTACTTGAATTCCTCTCTTTAACACAAAATGTCCAAGGAGTACTCCTTCCTCCATCATCATGAAACATTTCTCATGACTAAGAGAGAGATTACGATCATGACATCTTTGCAACACCTTCTCAAGGTTTGCTAATACTTCTTCATAAGAATCTCCTTAGGTGGTGAAATCATCCATGTATATTTCGATGGAGTCATGAGCAAAATCAAAAAAGATGCTCAAAGCAACTTTTTGAAATGTTGCAGGGGCATTACATGGTCCAAATGGAAGGACTAAATAGGCATAGGTCCCCCAGGGACATGTAAATTGTGTCTTGTTCTAATCCTCAAGGGCTATTTTAATTTGATTATAGCCATTGAATCCATCTAGGAAAGAAAAATATGTCTTTCTAGCCAAGGAATCTAAGACCCGATTAATGAAAGGAAGAGGGAAATGATCTTCCTTGGTAGTTGTATTCAATTCTCTATAATCAACACATACCCGCTACTTTCCTCTTTTCTTGGGTACTATGACTAATGGGGAGACCTGTTGGCTGTCTGATATAGGGTATATAAATCTTGCATCCAAAAGTTTTTGTAATTCATTTTTCACTATGTCTCTGACAGGAGGGTTCATTCTTCGTTGGGGTTGCCTAACTTGTCTACATCCTTCATTGATTTATATTCTATGCATGCAGAGGTTAGGGTCAATGCCTTTCATGTCATGGTAATCCTAGACAAATGTTGTTTTATGAATCTATAACATGGTTATTATTTTAGACTATTGTACTATTGTCAATTGGTTATTGACATTAAGTGTTCTGCGAGGTGTTAGTTCAATTGATGTTACAAGTGTCATGATAGAGGAAACATCTAACCCTGATAAATTAAGACTACAACTATGTGAAATTAAATGATGGAACACGTGGGTAGTGGAATCATAACCTTGTGTATTCACTGTTGGCAAAATGTTATGCACTGGGCAGGTCAATCATACTAAACATTGGTCTTGCTGCAGGCTCATCTCATAAGTGTTTTGTAAAATACAGGAGAGAACTTCATCTTCATCCTGAATACTAACCAATGGGCTAAGTTCAATGGTCATAAGTGTTGTAAGGAATATTATTCATTATCTTCTGGGTTTGACTAGATAGGTTGTTCCATTTCAATAAAAGGTTGTGTTGGAGGATAGAGGACCAACTTCTTGGTTGCATTTCAATTGGAAATGATCATATTCCCAGACCTATAGCCTATGAAAGCATATGTTGTTTCTAACCATGGTCATCCTAGAATGAGTGGATACCCACCAAGGTCAGCCTTGGGTTGTAGGACAAAGAAGTTTGTAGGGTATGAGTCAAGTGTGATGACCAAATCCTTAATAATTCCCTCTAGTTTGACTATTGACCTATCTGCTAGTTGCAAGACTATAGGTGTAGGCCTCAAGTCTACTAATTAGAGATTTTTTATTGTTTCTTTAGTCATAACATTTATTACTAGCCCCTAAGCTATCAAATTATTCTTAATGAGGGTGCCATTGTTGTGTACATCTACTATAGGACTGCCAGGGTCTGCCTATTTTGGAACAACTATGTTTCCCAACATAAAGTTAGTTAATTGTCCTATAATATGAAAAATCT
This sequence comes from Cunninghamia lanceolata, assembly GCA_027924645.1. Taxonomy (NCBI): domain Eukaryota; kingdom Viridiplantae; phylum Streptophyta; class Pinopsida; order Cupressales; family Cupressaceae; genus Cunninghamia; species Cunninghamia lanceolata. The sequence continues at coordinate 3,533,334 of BSBN01000023.1, read as the reverse complement.
GGGGGTCCTTTCTTTTTCTCCCCGGTTTCTTAAGACATGGCTACCTCACATTTTTAGTGTAGATAGGCACATCCTTAAAAGCTTGAATTAGGGGGATTTTGACACAAACATTCTTTAACTAACCAAAGAAGTCAAATTTAGGTTCAGGTTGAGATTTCAGAATGTTTAATCCTTTCAGAAATTGAGTGTCTCTTGTGGTGATTTTTATCTATGGCGAGGTTTGTTCAGGATGCTTATTTGGGTCATGCAGGTGATTGTTAGTGTCGATGGCCGACGCTTCAGCAGGAAGTTCCATGATAAGTGGAGAGGATGGTCCAACAAGCATTTTCCATTAAAGAAAGTGAACATCACTAACTTCAACCGTATAGATTGGGTATTGGATGGGTTCATTAGTGTAAGCTTGTTGAACATGCTTGTTGTTAGGATTAGGTGCAGTTTGAGTGGACAATTGAGTTGCTCTTGGTTGTGTAGGGATAGGTGAAACTGGATTTGGCATAATGGTTGGCTATTGTGGCAAGGATTGATGTGGTTGTGGGTAGCTTACATTTCAGTTTTTCCATGGTTTATTCCCATGCCACTATTGTGGCCATGGGTTTTGATTGGATTGCCACTATTGATTGTAAATTGTAGGTTGGAATGGTTATTGTGGCCATATCCCCTACTGCTGGTTCTAGTTAGGTGGCATGTTTTCCCAAGATTGTTGTGGCATGTTATTCCAAGGATCATACCAGTTAGGAATATTTGAAACTGGAAATGAAGTATTGTTAGACAAGGGATCTTGAGGCATACCTTGTCTTTGCTGCCAAGGCTTACATTGTGTAATGTAGAACATTTGACCTTCCTCATCCTCTAAGGTTCAAAATTCTGGCTTCTCAAGTTTTTCTTCAAAAATGATAACAATATGCTTGCATTTGTAGTTGACCTTATTTTGTCAACAATGTGGACAATATTCCACCAAAGCTACTTCTACTACCTCTTGCTTTTTATTTATATGTAGGGTGTCCAATTGATTTGCTTGATGACTTATGATGTCCTCCTTGATATTCAATAGAAGATTACTGAGCTCCACCTGAGAGACACCTGTAGATGTCTTTGCGAAGGTCAAAGCTCTAGAGCCTCTAGTTTTCTTCATGGTTGAGCATGAGTAATTCCTATAGATTTGATAGATTTCATCAAATCCCAGTTGAGAGATATCCCCTACTCCAATAAGGTTCAATGCATCCATACAATCCTCATGCATACCTCACAAGAATACAAATTTGAGTGACTATGGAGAGAGTCAATTCTGGTGTGACTTTTTGAGGCATAATAGAAACCTCTCACATAATCTTCGAGGGGTTCATCCTAATTTTGTGACATTCTAAAGATGTCATCCCCCTTCATGTCCCTTCCACGAAAATAGTCTTGGTATTTTTGTATAAACTTTTCTTTCATGGTATCCCAGTTTGCTATTGCATTTCGACCCAGTCCCATGAACCACCACAAAGTGGCATCCTTGAGTGTGGTCGGAAAGAGTTTTAGTTGGTATGCATCAGTACTGTAGTCATAACTTTAGCAAAGGACATCAAAATCAAACAAGAATGTATCAAGATCCTCAGTGATCAAACCATGGAAGTTGGACAGAGCCAAAGGAGGTATATTTTTGGGGGTATCTGCTTGTTCTTGGTCTACGATAGGTAATGCAAATGTAATTGGCTCAGCTAGATTCTCTACTGCCTCATCTACCATTATGTCGAGATGCCAAGTGGTGATATCTTCCAAGGCTACAACATCATCCAGTGTGAGGGATACTTCAATTGCACCTTCCTCTTCTTCTATCTCTTTGTGGGTCATAATTGATGGAAGAAATCTCCCTAAGGCGTCTCTCTACCACTACATGCAATAGTGCTTGAACTAATAGCTCCTTCTCTACACAATGTTAGTAGATAGTTTGAAAGTGGATTGAATTTTTAATAGTACTAATTTCTAAAGAAAGGTAATCATGTATGCTAAGAAAAGACATAAACAAATTAATGTTATGTATGAAAAAGGGGGAATAAGGTTGATTTGATGATATGCCTAGATCCTCCTTTCACTACACACATTCAAGGAAAGTTAACCGAGTTGAACCACAAATTTTGCAAGAGGATTCACCTACATGTTGGTTGTCACTTGTAATAATAGGGAAATTTGGAAATTGAATGATTAATGTGTTAATTTAAGCCCAATTATGTTTAAAACCCTAACTATGCAAAATCGTAAACAAATGGACAAATTCTGACAAATGATCGCACATAGAGATAGTAAATGAAGATCATATACACAATAGATTTCAAAGTTCAAATCTTGAAATGTCAGGGGCAAAGGGATTTGTGCCCAAGCCCAGTGTAGTATTTTCTTCAGGGGTTTCTGGACTCCTACCATTGATTATCCCTATTCCAAAGATTTCTACCTCTGCAAACCTGGAGGGCAAAGGGACTAGCGCCAAAGCCCTAACTGTGCTATTTTTTGCTTCTTTCTATCAAATACAGAATCCTTATCCTCTACAACACTCCTCTGCAACTCCACTCTTCGCGATCTGATACCTGTCACCTGTAATCACAAGAAGAGGGGTTGGGGGTTGTGGTGTTTAGGAACTTGCCTCAGTTAAGCCTTGGAATAGCATTCCAGCCTTCCAACATCGTTGTTAGATAGAGATTGCGTATCCTTGCAAGACAGAGGAAAAAATAAATTGATAAATGATTGATTCAAACATAAATAGATATCACCTTAGAGGTGTAGCTTTCATGGAAGGATGAAGCTCTTTCATACCATGAGGAGATGGATTGATGAAACCAAATCTGCAAAAAATAAATACAATAACAACACATGTCTACTCTGTAGCACAATGAAAGCCTTGAATATCCTTAGCATAAGATCACAAGTTGACATTATCCATCTAGTTTTAAAATAAATTCCTAAACATGATTATATATGCATTCTTGCTACAAATTTCATAATTCAAACTTAAGATGTCGGCAAGGGAACCTTTTAAAGGTGACAAAACGAACATTCAAATTTGGGATCCTGCCAAAATAGGGTAGGACAAGGGCGCAACTACCCTTGCCCCAGGACCTATTTTGGGTTAGGGTTAAGGCTCCATAATGTCCCTCAAGCCCCACTTGACATGGGTTTCAGGCCATTTTGTCTCAGGAGTCAACTTTAACATGCATGATGAAAAACAAGGGACCTGGGAGCTAAACTTATGAGGTAAAAGTCCTAGGGAGACATTTTACGACATAACATTTAGCCCCCACTTTAATGTATGTATGATCTTACGACCTATACTTGCATTAAAGTACGGTCAAAACACAACAAACACGCCAGGCACTTGATGCTAATGCATACACAAAGATTGAAGAAGTTCTATTTCTATCCCTTAGTCTCAGGTAGACATTAGAGAAAACACATCGTAGACACGCCAAACATAATGAAGATAGTAATAGGCACGTAAAACACGGAGAAGACAGTAATAGGCATGTAAAACACGAAGAAGACAATATTGAAGACACACAAAACATGATTAATACAATGATTATTTCTTTTTCATTTCCATATATATAAATGAATGCAAATACGTGGAAAGTAAAAATGCAACACACAACCCCAAAATGTAGGAGGGGAATTTTGCCACACCCTTGAAACTACATATCGGGGAGAAGACACACCAAACAAATCCTAAAGTGTAGGAGGGGTATTTTGCCACACCCTTGAGACTACACTTGAGAACAAACATGCCATACAAAACCCAAAGCATAGGAGGGGTATTTTGCCACACCCTTAAGACTATGCTTGGGAGAAAACATGCCATACAAAGCCTAAGTGGAGGGCTATTTTACCACACCCTTGAAACTACACATGGGTGAAAACACACGAAAGACACACAGAAAATACGAGTGCCATATAACATGCCAAAGACATACTATATGTCTAAAACACAATAAACAAGGTGATGGAAGGAACTTATTGCTAAGCCCCCACCATCTCAAGCATGCTACAGGCACACCTGATGGTTGGGCTTATGCCACAACAACCACCAAAGACACACTTAAGGGAGGATAGTCTTAGATCCAACCCCGCCTACTCGGAGGACTTTTGAAATAAAAAGGATGTGCACTAGCTCAAGAGATACACCATCCTTGCCTCCGTAGAGGGATTTTGAATAAAAGGATATGCACGATATCCTATCTCCACAGAGGTATTCTTGATTACAATATAGAATAAAGATGTGCACTCGCGCCAAAGATACAACATCCCACCTCTACAGAGGGCTTACAAACATGCTTCGTTAGTACAAAAATCATCAGACAACTTACCTTATATGCCCCCACCTTAAGGTGGTTGATATCGTGTACCGATATCAAGCACATTAAGGTAGAGAGAAACACACAAGGGAACAAGAGCTTTCACAAAGCCCATGCCCCTAAAGGTGATATGTGCTCATGATTGCCAAACGTTCCCACAAACACATATTAATCTAAGCAAAACATGAAAACAAAGAAGCCAAGGCTACACAAATGGGTTCAAGTCTGAATATAGCCATGGGGCTTATACTGCAGGCATCTCAGAACTGAGTGTAACAACAAGGCGAGACACCAAGACAATCAAAGTGCATGGAGCAGATGTATTGTTATGATTTGTTAGCAAAGATAAGACAACATCAAATATTACATGGAATGATTCTACTAGCCAATAGTTGGATATATAAATCAACTCCATCTTCATATATGGACTAGGTCCATTTTTTCTTTGCTTGCTGAAGGGACATGCGGTCTGTATCAGTATATATTTGTTTTTCATCATCCACCGACTAGATAGAATCACTAGAAGATAAACAATAAAATGAGAGAGGAGAACAAGTGTCGTAGGAACAATCATGTAGGAGGATGCCCCCAGGTCATCAATCGCAACGCTATGTCCCTAAGACACAACACACAACAATAAAAATAGAGGAGAAGCAATATAGAAGAATGATGATACAATAAGAAGAATGATCACAAAAGAGGCAGTCTCCTGGTATCCTTGACCTTACAAGTGTATCAAGGTTCATCCAAGGAGGCCTAAACAACACATAACACATCACAGGGGGAACATAACACAAGAGGGGAGATCACATAAACGAGCAAATGATGCTATGACATAGGTGACCACCAGGGTTAGAAATACTTACCTATTGCTAAGAAAGGCTTGAACTTGTGAGCATCTTAGAAAGGTGCTCCATTAAGTTTTGTAAAAAGTGTGAATATTTCGCATTTGTTTGATTCGTATTTTTAGGATGATCAATCAGTGTTTGTTTGTCAAATCATTGTACATTCGAATTCTTTTGTTGTTTGCAAGGACAAGAATCATTACTATTTCCCACTAATGATAACCACCTTGTTCTTCTCTGATCCTTGGATTTCTTATTCTAGCGAGTCAATCTTTCGTAGTGAAAAGGACTGTCTTCTACCGTAGAAACCTTTTCCTATATCATAATCTCTTGTTTCGGGTGTTCTATTTGTCTTTCTAATGCATTTTGGTTAGCTCTTGATCCTTGAAGGGATAACAGAGGAGGAACCTCAGCATAAATACTATTTCTTCATGGACGAGGTGAATTTTTAATTTTCTCCTTATCCACTTTTAGCATACCCACTATTTCATCATAATCCAAATAATCATATTCCACTTATACTGTATTTTATTCCATCATATTGCTCTGATTATGTCTAGGGAATGGATTAGTTAAAATCTGTAAGTTTTGATTTGGAGGAGCAACCAACTTATTTCCATTGTCATTCACACTGGTTACTTGTATAACATTTGAGTTGATGAGGTCTTGAATTTCATGTTTAAGACACATACATCATTCACTATCATGCCCTTGTTGTCGATGATAATGACAAAAAGCATTAGCATTGAAGTAAGGTCCTTGCATTCTACTACTATCTAATGGTTTGATCAGAGGAAGCTTCAAGAGATTATTACTCACTACTTGATTCATGATAGAATGTAAGGAGTCAGATATCAGAGTGAATTGTCTTTGTTGTTGTCGATTCTAAAATGATGCCCTCTTCGGATTAGTGATAGTGGACACTTGTGAAAATTTGTTTGAATTATGTCCATTAAAGTTGATGAAACTCTTATTATTCCTCTTAAATTTGTTATGTGAAGGTTCAACCATGGATTGACCAAGTTGAGCTGATGAGTTTTGATTTTCATACTGAATAGACGAAAGTTGGTAATCACGAAGGGCTGTGCATAAATGTTGAAAAGAGTTGCACTTCATCAAGAGTATCATATCACAAATGTTAGGTTGTAGATTTGTAATAAATACCTTATAAACATCCTCATCATTCATCTAGTATTGAATTTGTGCATAAAGAGATTGATAACGACTAATAAAATTAGTTAACTTCTCTTTCGAACCTTGTTTGCAATGAACTAAATCAATTAATGAGACTTGAGGTCCAATGTTTTCTTGAAAATGTTGTAAGAATTGATCAACTAGCTAAGAGAAAGAGTGTATTGAATTTGGAGGTAAAGAGCAAAACCATTCCAAAGAAATATCTTTTAGAGATCGTGGGAAAAGTTTCACTAACAAGTCCTCTTAAAAATAGAAATCACTACACATAGACATGAATGCTGCCACATGAGTATTAGGATCATCTTTTCCACGATATTTTTCAAAGTGAGGAGTTTCAAACTTCTCAAGCATAGGAGTTCTCAAGATTGCATACGATATAGGATTACGAGCATGATAAGTTGGTATATTAGGTTGTAAAGAATTTGTCAATCTTGTCACCTTTTGTTGTAAAGAAGTCATGCCCTCCAAGAGTTGGTTTAGGAGGGCATCATTAGGAGATGCAGTTTGAGAATTTGAAGTTGTGGTCATGAAATTTTGAGGAGATTGATTGTGAGTGGTAACAAAAGATGGTTGGGAATAATTGTGAGTGAAGGTGTTTGAGAATAGTTGTAAGTGAATGGTGGTTGAGAATACGTGGGATTGAGTGGTGGTTGAGAGTGAGTATTCATGAAAGAAGTCACCCTAGGTGGTTGGTTTTGATAGTTGAATACCACAACCTTGTAATTTTGTGAATTAGTGCCATTAGATACTCCAATACTAGTGGTAGCATTGCTACAAGCATGTGCATTATTAGTGAGAATTGTTGATGTAAATATAGACATTCCAATAGTCGGTATAGGTGCAGATACTTGTGTATGAAACAGTGATGACATGTGATTAATAATATTCGCACATTCAATCACTAGCATAACATTATGATGCATTGTATGCATTAAGCCTCGAAGCATGTTAACACCATCTTGTCCTTCGTTTATCAACTCTCTTATGTTGTGAACAATAGGCACAACTTCTTCCACTATTCTTTCATTTTCCATAAATGCTTGAAAATCAGCTAGTTCTTTATCAAGTTTGTTTATTTGCTCATTAGGTACATGTGTTATCACATCAATAGGGTCCTCAACATCATGAAATACTTTTTCTTCCATTGTAGGAGGTATTGTTGGAGTATGGGAAACACTGAGAGGGGGGGTGAATTAGTGTTTCAATAATTTTAACAAGTTTTTACACTTTTAATCCTTGTATAGTAGAAGAGAAATATCTCAAAGATTCACCAAATACATATGCACAAGTATAATGACAAATGATATGATCAAGACCTTAAACATAGACATTAGTGCACAACACATGAAGACAATCAACATCAACCATAACACAAGATTTTCATGAGTGGAAAACCCTCATAGGGATGAAAAACCACTTGGAAAATGCCTCACTGGCCTATTCAGAAACTCACTGTTTAGAAAGCCTCACTGGCTATTTTTGTGCCTCACTGGATTTTTGAATAATCTCACTGATTACTAATTGGTTTTACAGCCTCACTGGCTTTACAAAATGCTTCACTGGAAAAATTAGCCTCACTTTACAATGAAAGACATATCAAACCAATTTAATTTGACAAGATTTCTCTTGCAGATATGTATCACCCTCATGTATACCCCTCTATGCTATTGTAGAAAGTCCAATTCAGTCTCTTAAGTCTCTACATGTCCTTACCCAAAACTCTGTGTGCTTTAAGATCTTTGCAAGTCTCTTCATATACAATGTCTTCAAATACAATATATTACTACACCTTAGGAGAAGAAGTCATATTTTGGTATGAAATTGTAGATATATCTTTACAGAACCTAAATCCTTAATCCCCTCTTTCATGTACTGAAAACCTATCTCTCCTTCATAACTTCCAAAACATAGTTTTTCTTTATCAATATGAACAATCTTCACATGGATGAGTAGGTGTTTCTCTACTAAGCACGAATCATACATTCAACATCTCAGAAACATCTCTATATCAGTTTTATATGTATTTCTGGCCTTTTTGATTCGGTTCCATAACTGTAGGGACTGTTAGTTCTTTTCATCTTCCAACTCCCTGTCAAAATAAACATATATACTAATCCATTGGATTTTAAACCTTGTTTAAATTGTGGCCTTTGATTTTGCTTTTCGCACCCACCAAAATTTGATTTATGCCCATTGATTTGATTTTGGCGCTCAGGTTAAGTTGTCCTGACTGGAAGAGCTATTCTTACAAGGTAAGGGGCCAGTCATTCTAACGATAATGATACCCTTAGATAGTCACTTAAGTGACCTATCAACTTATATTAGTAAGTCAATAGTTTATTAAAACAAAAAGTGCAATGGATGGATGACGGGTTAGATAGTGTATCAAATAAACATTGTATAACCTTTGTTAGGGTTTAAAACACTTATAAAAAAACCCTAACATGAACATATATTCAAGGATCTTGACATCACTTTATACAAAGTGCATCATGATCATTCTGAACACCATATTGTCTGAAAAATAGTCATCCTAAGCTCTTGAAGGCACTTGCAACCCTATCAATCTCTGTATGATGTAGCCATCAACCTCTCTCTTGATCAAGTAACCAATCAATAGCACTTAAAAACTCCTGATTGAAGCAAGATAAACTCATTATTTCAAACACAAAGTATGGTGAAACATGAAGCAAGATAATTTAGGGATGATCTTGATCTAAACCAACTCCTGAAACAATCAAACAAGAACCCCATGTGAACTATGAAGACCACTCTTGATGATGAGCTCTGTAAGAACCTGTATGAATTGCTCTGCAAAAGTAAAGACCAATAAAATCATAGCATCAAAACACCATGAAGTGAAATATTCATGTAGATCATGATAAACTACAAATGAAGTAGAAGCATGACTTAAATCAAGACAAACTAACTCATCATTTGACATCAACACCATCATGAATCATGAGGTATATAAACTTATCTGTGATCTCTTCATTCTCTTTGACTGCAACAACTTAACCAAAGAGACATCAACATACTTCTTGAACAACACCATTGTAGACAACTTAATAATGACAGGAGGACATCAAGCACAAGTTCCTGATGATACTTCATAATTCTTCATAGATTGCTCTTCATTTTGAGGTCTTGAACATGAACAACTCCTATCAACACCAACACCATGTGAACCTGCAAGACCTTTTAACCTCAATGACAAGACAACCAACAAACAACATGCCAAAGTCAACAAACTCACCCTTTGGCTTTGGCATTGATGTCAAAACATCTTTTCACCTTCTCCTCCTTTTTGACAAAAATGACAAAGGAACTTACAACTAGTCCCCTTGTCAGATATGCATAAATAATCTAGATTTCCCTTGAGATATTTGCTATGCACTTTTCACTCTTATTTCACCTTTACCTCCATGATACCATAATGAAATGAAACTTGTTTTACTTCAATCCATGAAAGTACCATGCACTATGATACTAATACCTGTCCTGCTCAGAAACTCATAGAACAAACACTGTTCCTTAATTGTCCATACAGTACCCCTTGGACAGAATACAACCATCATGATTTCTATACTCTTGACAATATAGTCAACCCAGGACATAGCCATCAAACAATTCCACTTCAAAGAATATGAAACACTATAGCTAGAGATGGAAACATAGAGACCTCTGATGACTTTATCACTAAATAATATCATTTCATAATGATGATTGTCACTTCAATACACAACACTATCAAGATACTAACTTGATACCTGCAACTAATATGATACAAAGCACATTTATAATGTATGTAAATTGAGATAATCCCGATCATGAAGACAACAACAACACCATGGAATGTAAGGCTCTGAGATCTTCATAGTCTTTTATAACTGATGTTGCACACTCTCATCAAATACCATTGCTTAATCCTCCATGCAATATATGCAGCTGATCTTTGAACCAAAAACACACTAAATGAACCATGAACAACTACAACCAAATCCAATCACATTTAAAGTCCTAAACATCAATCATCAATATGAAGTCTTGTCAATCATCAATATGATCAACTCCAACTTCCAATACTTACAACTCCAAACCAATGAGATTGAAGCACAAACATCTCATCACCAAGGCAATGAACTTCAACCACGTCTCCTTGGGACACTTTTGTCAAGAATTCTATGTGCCTTTATCACAACTATCATGTCTATCATGAAGAGCAAAAATAAGACCAGTCATAGGAAAAACTTTGTATTACACAAACATCAGAACAACCTTATCTTGATCCATTGTTATAAATCATTGGCATTCTAATCAAAGTACTGTCACCATGGACTCCCCTGACTGAAGGTAGCCTAATACCATATCCCACACTTTAATTACTGAAATACAATGCAATTCATTGACAATTTAGTCAAGATTTCCATCATACTCTTGCAAACTGGTATTTTCATTGAGGGAGACCTTAGTACCATGCATGAGACAAGCATGTTCTACCAACTTGACAACTAAATATATGAAAACAACAAAGCACTTCTATATCAAGTCAAAAAGAGATACAAGAAGACTATAAAAATAGTAAAATCTAACATCCACTGATCATTTCACAACATTAGTAGAGGCAAGCATGCATATGCATTGTCTTCTCACTGTTAATTGTTCCATCAACCTTGTCATTACACAATATTATCATTCAAACTAATACTTACCATATGAGACACTCCAATAAAAATCATTGACAAGGATTCTTATTAGCTGATATTATCAAACATTACCAAAAGCATGGATATTATCTCAGTTTCAAGACACACCCCATGAGAACATAACCACAAAAGCAACATAGAACATTGCTTTCCAACTTTCTTCAAGTGTCAAACTTGATATCATTCCGTTACTGCTCAAAATGTCTGATATGAACTTTCCATCAATTGTTAAACATCACAAACAATTATCATTTGTATAAGCATTAATATCACTGTCCAGTATGAAGTATAAGCAATCATGATACCAATACTACTGCCATCATGAAGTATAAGTAATCATGAACCAGATGAGTATTGAAACGAAAACAATACCATATGCATAAAGTAATACCATGTTGAAATACCAAATACCAACCACAAAAGCATGAACCATATAGCAGTACCAGTACCAAAACTAATAATGGTCAAGGAGGACAATCATCATCGCAACTGTTCCCATATGAATGAAGTTGTTCCCATATGTGAATGAAGAATATGGTAGTCAACATCACGACAAATACAGTGTCAAGCACTATCATAGTTGTAGGAGACAACAACTATCCATAGTGAATCTGCCCAAAAGTCTTTCCTTGCATCCACTATTTCCTACATAAAAAGGCCTTTCACTATGCTCTGACATCTCAATCACCATGAGTACTATTATAACACTAATGTCAAGCACTCTTCCCTTTGTGATAGCACATTGCAACATTATGAACACAAATTTGATACTTTTCTATCAACCTTTCCTTAGATACTGTTTTGCATCATCACTTGGCATCATTGACTGAATGAAGAAACATTTGGTCATTTCAAAACATAACAAGTCTCTTGCAATGAGAAGAATACCATCAACTTTGCTTTGCACCCAGGGCAACACCATGCACCTTAACTTTGCATGATGAACCAAACCCATAAACTAAAACTTGATATTTGTTCCACAATCCTCAAGAGTACTGGTAAGCAACACTAACAAAAAGAAAACCTTCAAAATCAAGTAACACAATAAATGCCATGATTGAGTTACTAGCTATCACCAATATCAAAGTGTCAACAAGCAGTGTTGCATTTTGACAAAGTATACATTGATGCCACTTGCCAACCATCAAGCACCATGCTAACATATCAAATCACAGTCACAAATGATTGTCCTCATTTGATAATAAACATTGTCACGCACATCTTAAGACCACCATCTATCCATAGCAAGTGATATATTCTTTTATGTTCTAAAGTGAAAGGTCTATCAAGTTGTCCAAACTGTCAAAACAATGATACAAACTATTTGTCACATTGATTTTCATGTTGTCTCTAATTCTCACACATGTCATACTATCTTGCTAGTACAAAGTAAAACTATATAAAACTTCATTGCACATTCACTTCAAAAACCTTAAAAAAACTTCTATAGTCTTTGTCATTTCCAAGGGGATAAAATGAGAAGACAATAAGTTACTCCCCTTGAGGTCATGCTATTCCTTATGCACAGAGATGTCTCTTGTGCAAAATGCACAAGCTTAGACTCATCCTTCTCCTAGTTTTGCTTTCTTCTCCAAACCTTCTAAATGCTTGTCTTCTGGGATGTTTCCTTGTCTACTTGCTCCTTGTTTCCTGTAACTTCCTTTTACTCAAAGTATTTGTCTTCTTGACATATCTAGGTGGTTCCATAAATCCATTTCTACAAGAATATGCTCTATGCCCAGAAGAGTTGCACTTATTACATATGATGTCATTGTCTAGACCAAAGAAAGGATAATTTCTTCTAGGCATGCTATAAAAACTCTTATTGACATTCCTGATATGATCATGTCTCTCAAACATCCTACAATTTCTTGCACAATCTCTTGCTCTATGGCCCTCAACATGACATGAATAACAATAACCATGAAATTGAGAGTAATTGTACCTTATTGATTGCCTAGTAGGTAGAGATTTTGTGAACCTGATTGTCCTCCTTCCTTCATCCTTAGGAGCAGTAGCATGATAACTTAAGTCTATCTTCTTCCTAGGTGCATTTCTTGCTTTGGAACACTCTCCTTCTTCATAACTTAGACTAGTAGAGTCCTTGTAATGCTTTTGTTTGCTTAACATGTCATTCAACTTGTTTATGCTTTCTTCAAACTCCTAATATTTCTTGGATAAAACCTTGAGACCTTCATAATCTTTTCTCAGATTGACAATTTCTGCCTCTAATTTTAGACATTCAATTCTTTTCACCTCAAGGTTAAATTTTGTTACATCTATTATTCTTTTGGCTTCCTCAATTTCAGTCTTTAGATTGACAATCAATTTGCCAGATTCATCAACATGACTCTATAAGTCTACAATTTGATTTCTTGCCTCTTCAAACTTTAAAGAAACTTTTGCAAGATCTGAACATACCTTGTCTTTGGAGTCTTTTTCTTATTGAAGCTAGTCTTCTAATCTCTAATTCTCCTTTCTAAGTTGCTTGATCTGATCTAAGACACACAATAGTTCAACTTCTAAATCAACTTCACAATCATTTTCATCTAAATCCTATCCATCTTCATCCACAAAGAGTTCTCCTTCTACATCATCAATCTCAACAACAAAATCATCTTTTCTTTCATCATACTTTATATCATCATTTAGGGGAGACTCATGCAACAACTCATCACATGACTTGACCGAGGTTTGATGTTCAACCTTGTGCTTGGCACCTTTCTTTTCTCTATTTCTTTTACAATTTCCCATGGTACTCCACTATCAGAACCTACCCAAGCCTGTTAGAATTTTATAGGGAACCTATGCTCTAATACCACTTGTTGGAGTATGGGAAACACTAAGAGGGGGGATGAATCAATGTTTCAATAATTTTAACAAGTTTTTACAGTTTTAATCCTTGGATAGAAGATGAGAAAGATCTCAAAGATTCACCAAATACATATGCACAAGTGTAATGACAAATGATATGATCAAGACCTTAAACAGAGACATTAGGGCACAAAACATAAAGACAATCAACATCAACCATAACATAAGATTTTCATGAGTGGAAAACCCTCATAGGGATGAAAAACCACTTAGAAATTGTCTCACCGGCTTAATCAAAAACTCACTATTTACAAAGCCTCACTGGCTATTTTTGTGCCTCACTAGCTTTTTGAAGAATCTCACTGATTACTAATTTGTTTTACAACCTCACTAGCTTTACAAAATACCTCACTGGCAAAATCTGCCTCAATTTATAATGAAAGACATATCAAACCAATTTAATTCAACAAGATTTTTCCTACAGACATGTATCACCCTTAGGTATACCCCTCTGTGCCATTGCATAAAGTCTATTTCAGTCTCTTAAGTCTCTACATGTCCTTACCCAAAACTTTGTGTGCTTTAAGATCTCTGCAAGTCTCTTCATATACAATGTCTTCAGATACAATATATTACTACACCTTAGGAGAAGAAGTCATATTTTGGTATGAAATTGTAGATATATCTTTATAGAACCTAAATCCTTAATCCCCTCTGTCATGTACTGAAAACCTATCTCTTCTTCATAACTTCAAAAACATAGTTTTTCTTTATCAATATGAACAATCTTCACATGGATGAGTAGGTGTTTCTTTGCTAAACACGAATCATACATTCAACATCTCAGAAACATCTCTATATCAGTTTTAAATATATTTTTGGCCTTCTTGATTCGGTTCCATAACTGTAGGGATTGTTAGTTCTTTTCATCTTCCAACTCCTTGTCAAATAAACATATATACTGAGCCATTGGATTTTAAACCTTTTTTAAATCATGGCCTTTGATTTTGCTTTTTGCACCCACCAAACTTTGATTTATGCCCATTGATTTGATTTTGGTGCTCAGGTTAAGTTGTCTTGACTAGAGGAGCCGGTCTTACAAGGTAAGGGGCCGGTCATTCTAACGATAATGATACCATTAGATAGTCACTTAAGTGACTTGTCAACTTATAATAGTAAGTCAACAATTTATTAAAACAAAAAGTGCAATGGATGGATGACGGGTTAGATGGTGTATCAAATAAACCTTGTATAACCTTTTTTAGGGTTTAAAACACTTATAATAAAACCCTAACATGAACATATATTTAGGGATCTTGACATCAGTTTATACAAAGTGCATCATGATCATTCTAAACACCATATTGTTTGAAAAATAGTCATCCTAAGCTCTTGAAGGCACTTGCAACCCTATCAATCTCTATATGATGTAGCCATCAACCTCTCTCTTGAACAAGTAACCAATCAATAACAATTAAAAACTCTTGATTGAAGCAAGATAAACTCATTGTTTGAAACACGAAGTATGGTGAAACATGAAGCAAGAGAATTTAGGGATGATATTGATCTGAACCAACTCCTGAAACAATCAAACAAGAACCCCATGTGAACTATGAAAACCACTCCTAATGATGAGCTCTGCAAGAACCTATATGAATTGCTCTACCAAAGTAAAGACCAATAAAATCATAGCATCAAAACACCATGAAGTGAAATATCCATGTAGATCATGATAAACTACAAATGAAGTAGAAGCATAACTTAACTCAAGACAAACTAACTCATCATTTGACATCAACACCATCATGAATCATGAGGTATATAAACTTATTTGTGATCTCTTCATTCTCTTTGACTACAACAACTTAACCAAAGAGACATCAACATACTTCTTGAACAACACCATTGTAGACAACTTAATAATGATAGGACATGAAGCACAAGCTCTTGATGATACTTGATAATGCTTCATAGACTGCTCTTCATTCTAAGGTCTTGAACATGAACAACTCCTGTCAACACCAACACCATGTGAACCTGCAAGACCTTTTGACATCAATTACAAGACAACCAACAACCAACATGCCAAAGTCAACAGGTATGATATCTTGCAAAGTTTGTGTTTCTCCTTTTGTAAAGAAGGTGTTCATTAGATTTTTAGATGTAGGTACATCGTTGGTTTTAGGGGCACTAAAACCCATTAGTCTAATACTTCTCCTTAAAGGGATATTTCTATTAGGCCAACAGGTTATAAGACTCATGCAAAAGCATACAACACTCAATGCACAAACTAATAGAACAAACCCTAGGATAGAGGTATATTTGTTAAAATACACAATGTGTAAATGCAAAGATTAGAATGCAAATGCAAAAACACACTATAATGAAACACTACAACATGAAATTAGACCTAAAAGAGTGTTTAAATGAGTAGTAAAATTTGAAACAAGATTTTAACTATAAACCCTAGCTATTGCCAAGACTAGGTTATACGAAAAATGCACAATTTTAAGCAAATTCTAACAAATGAAGTATGAAAATGCAATGAAAATGATCGTAGAACAATGTACTATTGTAATTTATATCAGATCTAATGTAAATATCAGAGATTAAATGAAATGCAATGAAATTAATGCAAACTATGCCCTAATGCAAGCCTAGGATGCCAATTTTTTTCAAAATTTTCATTTTTTTCAAAATTTTCATTTTTTTGTAGATTTTCAAATGCAATAAGATGATAATGAAATGAATGAATGCAAATCTGAAGTACAAAACTTAGCAAGGTGCAAAATTCAATAAAAACACAGGTTCACCAAAATGTGATGTATGAAAAGGGGGAATAGGGTTGATTTGATGATATGCCTAGATCCTACTTTCACTACACACATTCAAGGACAATTAACTGAGTTGAACCACAAGAGGATTCACCTATATTTGTCACTTGTAATGCTAGGGAAATTTGGAAATTGAATGATTAATGTGTTAATTTAAGCCCAATCATGTTCAAAACCCTAATTATACTAAATCATAAACAAATAGACAAATTCTGACAAATGATTGCACATAGAGATAGTAAATGAAGATCAAATACACACCAGATTTTGAAGTTTAGAATCCTAAAATGTTAGGGGCAAAGGGACTCGCACCCAAGCCCAATGTAGTATTTTCTTCAAGGGTTTCCAAACTCCTTCTGCCACTGATTATCCATGTTTCAAAGATTTCTACCTCTGCAAACCTGGATGGAGAAGGGACTAGCACCCAAGCCCTGACTGTGCTCTTTTATGCTTCTTTATGTTAGATCCAGAATCCTTATCCTTTGTAACACTCCTCTGCAACTCCACTCTTTGAGATCCAATACCTATCACCTGCAATCATAAGAAGAGGGGTTGGGCATTGTGGTGTTTAGGAGCTTGCCTCAGTCAAGCCCTGGAATGGCATTCAAGCCTTCCAACACCATTGTTAGATAGAGAGTGCGTATCCTTGCAGGACAAAGGCAAAAATAAATTGATAAATGATTGATTCAAACATAAATAGATATCACCTTAGATGTGTAGCTCTCATGGAAGGATGAAGCTCTTTCATGCCATGAGGAGATGGATTGATGAAGCCAAATCTGCAACAAACAAATACAATGACAACACAAGTCTACTCTGTAGCACAATGAAAGTCCTGAATATCCTTAGCATAAGATCACAAGTTTGAATTATCCATCTAGTTTTCCAATGAAGTCCTAAACATGATTATATATGCATTCCTACTACAAATTTCGTAATTCAAACTTAAGATGTCGACAAGGGAACCTTTTAATGGTGACAAAACTGACATTCAAATTTGGGACCCCACCAAAATAGGGCAGGACAAGGGCACGAGCACCCTTGCCCCAAGACATATTTTGGTTCAAGGTTAAGGCTCAACAATGTCCCTCAAGCCCCACTTGACATGGGTTTTAGGCCATTTTGTCTCGAAAGTCAAAATTAATGTGCATGATGAAAAATAAGGGACCCGGGAGCTAAACATAAGAGGTAAAAGTCCTAGGGGAACAATTTACAACATAAAAATTCTAAACCTTAGCACCATCTTCGAAAATGATGCCAAAAATGTCTAACTCTGTTATTGACAAATAAATTAATTCAGAAGGGGCATGCATTTGACTCAATGGACCAACAGATCCTTTATCAAGCAACCTAGTGACTATAATGTGTTACACTTAAATATGTCAAACCAGAGAATCATATTCTTCTTGGATGACACTTGTATTGTATGCATAGTCAAGGATTCTTGAAATTATCCTAGAGGTTGTGCATAGAAATAGATTATAGGAAAGGAAATCAATTTATCTTATAAACTCTAATCAATAACAATTGCTATGGGTAGGTAATTTTGTTGAGCAGTAACAAAAACTTATTGAACTATGTTGTTAACAAATATTATTCAGCTATCCATGGTGACAATCTAAATCGAATCAATGATCACATTTAATAAAATCTAATTCAACAAGTCATGACAATTAACAAACTATTAATAATCTAAATTAACAAGAGAACTAAAGTTACCTCAAGTGGGCCTTGCTTGGGTGACTGTAACCTCACAGAATCTAAATCAGATCTTAATTGTATAAATCATAAATTGACCTAATCTATCACTCTATTGAATTATGGAAGATGTAATACAAAACTAATAACAAAAGATATTGATAACAAAATTCTCTAGATCTCTATCATATACAAAATCTATCACATATATAGACATGATCAGAATCTCCTAATTGACTTCAACTTCTAAACAACTTCTATCTTACACATGTCAATTCTTCCCACAAACATAGGAAGAAGACTTATTCTTAGTCTAAGAAAAATAGAAGTAGGAAACTGATTATACAAAGATGGTTGAAAAATCACAGTCCTACTATAACTCTTCTTATTCACTATAAAGAAGCCAAAAATAAATGAGAAAACGCAAAACAAAGCATCATTAGATAATTATGAACCACGATCTACTAATGCCATGAATTCCTTCTTATTCTTCGTAGATATCTTAACTGCTGATAATGAAACCATTGAGGCGTGGAATGGGTTATGGCTAAACCATTTCCACTTTATTTTGGTTCTTCCTCCTTTGGTTGCGGGCTATTGCATTCTCAACTATAGGTGAACACTTCCTTTGTTGTGGGTTGGCAAATGACCTTTGCTATGGGTAATTGCTTCCTTGCTACATAGGGGTTAGTTTCTCCATACAATATTTCCACAACATAAACTACCATACCTAATAGAAATTACTATCATATTCTAAACACAATCATCCATCAATATATTATATACTATTCTTAGTGCTTTCAATACTTAAAGGTAACCATAAAGTATGGATATGTCTAGAAATGTTTGGAAATGTATTTGAGAAATATAAATTTAAACAGGGAAATTGGAACAAATTAAAGACTCATCAATATTCATCAAAAAAATTATCAATCCCCTCTACTAAAGAGTCTTCAGGAACTTGTTCTTCCTTTTCCTCTTTCTTTAAAATAATGGCTTTGGTATGGAACTTCCCACAAGTTTGTTATTTGTAGATAAACTCACTTCTCCTTGTGATGCTTTAATAAGCTCAAAATTTTTGAGTACATTTAAAGTATCCATCATTTGTACCACTATATCTATCAATCCATTTTGTCTTCGATGCATTCTAACCAAGTTCTCCTGGAAGAATTTTTCTCTTTCTTCTTTTATTAACTTGCACTTTTCTCTTCCTCCTTCTACCATATCTTATATTTTATTGGGATCTTGTGCTAGTAGCTTCCTTTACTCCCTTCTTTGATATCTAAACTTTCTTTCACTAGGAAGCATCAACCAACTAATTAACCCTATAGACTAGAAAAATCAAAGCTCTAATACTACTACAATGTCCCAAAAAATATATTTTGTAAATATATTCAAATCTGAAATAATCTCAACAAATTTTAACATAAAATACATATTGAAACCTCCACAATAACTTCGACACATATTTATATCATATACTAAAATTTATATTGCTATTTTTTCACATCTATGCCCAGAAATCCATCTAAATTTTCATATATGAAATAAGACTTCTCCAAAATGCATGTAGCTGATTTTTATTCACCAAATGAGTATAAAAATATAATAATTAATAGAAAATGTACAATAATACATATGAATATGAAAATCTAAAACTATTCTTTACTTGTTGTAGCTCCTTCTTCACAAATCTACAAATAAAAATACTGAAAACTACGCTAAAAATATAAATAAACTTTGATGCACAAACTATAAACTTCATATGAGATTGCCCTCAAAAAACCAAAGGGGTTTCATCCTCTAATTTCAGCATCCACGGGGTTTCATCCTTAGATGAATGAATGAATCCAAGTGCTCAAATAATTTTGACAGAGTTTTGGTATGATAAAATGAGATACCAAAAATGAGAAACTTCATGCCAATAAATAGATGTTTAAGACCCAAATTGGGCACCCAAATTTCTCCTCTCCTTGGAAGATAATATAATATTATTATTTTCAATAGTTTCCCTCCAAAGGTGCTCATTTAGAATCATGTCATAACCTTCACTGGATTCCTAGCTAAAAATAGTCAATAACTCCCCTCTTACAAGCTGGCATAGATTTCATCATGAAATTGTCATAGAATTAGCTATAATTAGGTGTCTACATGATCTTGGGAGTTACAAAATGTTCCATAGGGAATCCCATGCCCCATTTTGGGTTGCTAGCATATAATAATATTTTAGTATTTAATTGGCCCAATTAATCAACTTTGAAAATATAAATTAACTTGGGTCCAAAAATTAGATATTAAATAAAATTATTTCCCTAACTCTTTCCCTTATCCCATCAAAAATATTGGAATGGGCTACTGGGACCCCAAATTGAAATATTTAGAAAGGGGACATTACACAATCCAAAAGTTATAGTGCTTTAATGGAGATAAACACTTTCAATCCTAGAGGAATATGATGGCATAACCCTATATAAAATTGACTATACAATCTCCATTCAAATCCCTCAATGTATTGGCCAAGGAGACTCAAGAAACCATCAATGAATTTTCAAAACCATGATCCAAACATTGGTCCAACTAGTCCAAGTTGTACCCATGCACCCCTCTCCAACTATAACTCTTTCTAATTGTTGTTAAAACAAGGTAAACTAATACAAATTTTAACCCATAAAAAAGTATGCAAATTTTATTTTTATTAATGCAACATTGGATTGCCCATTAAAAGATTATGTAGAATTGAAAATCAATAAACCAAGATACATAAACATGACACTAGATGTGCGTGGAGAAACCCTTGCAAGAAAAAACTCCACCATCAAAGAGAGGCACACGTATGTATTAATTTTAACATAAAAGCACATATACAACACACTTTCTCCCTTTAATTAGATAGCATTCTAGTAGCCCTTGTGTGCCTTTGAAATCTCTATAAAACTCACTACTACAAACCCCTCATGCATGTGTGAATATTTTATTTTATTTTTGATTGGTAAAACGTACAAAGTGCGAAGTGTTATATTAATATAAAAAAAATACGTTCAGTTTGAGCCATGATCGCTCATTATAGAAGCACTTAGCTTATGTCAAAAAGCAACAAAACCATAATCTGACCCAGCTGCATGAGAGAAACAACAAGTCAAACCACAACCCCCTGACTCCTTGCACCAGCACCAACTGCACCATGATCATCCATGTAATAGAGACCAAAAAAGACCCAGAGATCCAACACTACCTATCTTGACTAGTAGGTCTCACCCGCATTCACCACTACTGTGAAATATTCAATCTAGGCCATGGACTCTCTCTATCAATCCTGATAGCCAATCTCAGAAAATCCCTTCCTTGAGCAGCCCAACTTTTATGCCTTCCCAACTGTTGCTCATCCAAATTCAATAGGAACAACCGCCTTTCGATAATCGCATCTGGCTCCAACAGCTTCTGCAAGTCACCCGGCCACGGAATCCTGATGCCTATCTCCACGAACACCGTGATATCCACATCATCTAGGAGAAAGTCCAGTTTGAAGACCTCATAGAGACAGACCAGAGCTTCCACTTTCGACTCTCCAAGATCAAGCAGAGAAGTGAGAAAGCATGATGAGATGTTTGAATTAATCCTATATCTATCTTCTGAGACTAGAAATTCTCTTCCCAAGACCATTTTCACAGCCTCTAGGAAGAGCTTGCTCTACTGTTTATAGATTATCATCAATCATCAATATGATATTCGACCCAGGAAAGCAACCTGTCGCTTATTTCTTTGAAGTCTTATGGGAGTCTCCATCCTTTAATTAGTGAAAACTACAAGTGTTCCATCTTCGTTGGAGACATTTAGTTTATAGGGAATGTTGTTAAGGATTGCATGCCTCAACTAAGAGAAACAATTAAGAAGGGTCTTGTTTTTCGAAGCTGGTGTCCTTTGGCTCATGTGGAGATCATTTGAGCATTTGGGAGAATCAAGTTTGCCATCTTGTCAAAGGACTCCTGCAATGTGCAATTAATTCTGAGAAGGATGCCACTGTCAATCCAATGTGACTCTACGATGACACCACACATCGTTAATCCAGCTCAGCCTCCAGCGTGTCCTTAGCAATCCCGTCAGCACCATCATTAGCTAGCTTGTTGACTTCACGGTTCCCTTCCCTGTAGATGTGGTTGATTTTATAGGATTCAAAGTATTTGAGCAAATTGAGAGCTTATCTAGCAAAGCTTTGAGTTTTTAGTTTTGAGTTGTCCCCGTTCTGAGAGCGTTGATGACCAAGGTCGAGTCTCCCTTGATGTCCACCTCTTTGCAATTTTGATTCTTACACAACAAAAGACCCTGAAGTAACGCATTGAATTTAGCTTCATTGTTTGTCCCAGGGGAAAGAGGCTTGGTGAAGCTTCTAATCACTGAATCACTACTATCTCTGAGAGTACCACCTGCTCTCGAAGGCCCCGTGTTTCCCTTGGAAGACTTGTTGAAGTTCAATTTAATCCAACCAAGAAGAGGGGTGTCCACACAAATTTCTCTCTAGCTTCCTTCGAGGCCGATCCTCCTTAGTCACACCAGGGAGGAATTTGAAGACCCTTCCAACTATTTCTTACCATCGCATCCCAATCAATAAATGAACAATTTTTGGGGGATTTCTGAGAAAGCTTGTTGTTGATCACTTCAGTAATTGTTGCTTCGACTTTGTTTTTGGAATGAAGTTAGACTCATCTCTTTACCTTGGAATAATCTTTTATTTCTCTCCTTCTAGATCTCCCATAGTAGAATTGAGGGACACATTATCCAAAGGATTCCAAATGTGGATGAGATTTGAATGTTAGGCTAGTATTTGAACAAAATGAGGATATCATCTAGAAGGGCACTTGACCATCCTAGTTTAGCACACAATCAACACCAACACTCCTATGAGAACGGATATCCTAGAAGCAAGTGATCAGTTGTTTCTTCTTGAGCTCTGTAGAGCCCACATTGAGAAGAGCCAAGAAACCCATCCTCTTAAACCTTTCTACAATGAGGATTCTCTTTTGTAGTGCTACCCAGGTAAATGTGCCTGCTTTTGGCATACATAAATTACTCTAGTAGAGGTGAAGAGGAATATTGACCTCTAGATTCTGTAGTTCCTTTGTCAACCTCGAGTAGCCCTCTTTGACACTATATTGACTAGATTTATCTCAACACCATATTAACTCATCTTCCCCTTGTCTGAAAACCACAACTCTACCCTTCAAAGTATCTGATAGGAGCTTAATGTCAACTACAAGCAAGCCAAGCATCGAGAAGTCCCTCTGCTCCGACCCCAAGGTTTTGTCTCCCGACTTGAACACCACATAATTCTCCACGTGATTACCCTAGTTCCACTAGAGAAAGCTTCGGACATGCTCCATATTTAAAATTTGGTCCAGACTTGGATAACCAGTCTAGGAGTCTTCCCAGAACAGAGCTTTCCTTCCATCATGAATATCCCAGGACAAGTAGTCTGTAATCACTGGCTTACATTTTTGTATGAAATTCCACAATCTTGATCCATGTGGAGAATTTGAGGTGGTTAGGATACTGGATCTCTTCATCCAAGTATTTGCATCTCAAAATCCTTGCCCATTTCCTATCAGATTCATTAAACATTCGCCATACTAGCTTTACCCCAAGAGCCTTGTTCTGAACAAGGTGGTTCTTAATTCCAACTCCATCTGCTTTGGCCCTACAAATCTTCTCCCATGAGATTAGGGCTAGCTTGTCCTTTTCATCATTGCCTTTCCAAAAAAAATTCTCATTTTCTTGTCCAGATCATTGCAAACCCTAGAGGGTAAAGCAAGGCAAGACATTAGATAAATTGGTAAGGCAAAGATTACCGCCTTCAACATTGTGATTATTTCCACCCAAGACAACTATTTTCCTTTGCAAGAAGCCATTTTAGAGCTTACTTTTTGTTTGAGGGGATCCCAAAGATTTTGATTTCTTAAGCCCTTGGCTAGAGGAAGGCCCAAATAAGTGCAAGGCAATTGACCCTTTTTGAAGGGCAGAATTCTTAGGATCTCTTGCTCCTTTTGATGTAGAGTGTGGAAAAAGAAGATTTCTGATTTTTTCTGACTAACTTCCTAACCTGAGGCCTTTGAGTATTTGTCTAAACTATCCATTATAGAGAAGGCCTCTCTTCTTTTTGCAAACCCAAACAATAGAGTATCATCTGCAAACTATTGATGAGTGATTGGTGGGAATAGGCTTGTTACTTCTACCCTTCCATGTTGCCCATGTCTTCAACTCCTTCTTGAATTTCCTTCCAAGGGCTTTAGCCATTATGATGAAAAGGAAGGGGGATAAAGGGTCCGCTTGACAGATGCCCCTCGAGGATTCAAATAAACCCACTGGAGAACTATCTAGGAGGATCGAGTATCGAGGGGTCGAAATGTAGCCATAGATCTAATTCAACCATCTACTGTTGAAACAAAAGCCTCCATAACCTTCAAGAGAAACCTCTAGTGCACCTTATCATATGCTTTTCTGATATCTAGTTTGACTAGCATGATTTGCTTCTTGGTATGGTGAATGGACTGAAGTGCTTCCTATGCAATTATGACTCCATCCAGGATAGACCTTTTAAGGACAAAGCCAGTCTATTCATCTAAAATCAAGTTTGGTAGGATCCTCTTCATTCTATTTTCTATGACCTTTGACATTACCTTATATATAGTATTACATAGGGGAATCAGACGGAAGTCATCTAGGGTGCGCGGTGACTCTTTCTTAGGAATTAAGGCAAAGAGCATGTTGTTTACTTCTTTGAGTATCTTTCCTAAATTCCAAGCAACTTTAATGGCCTCAACCAAATCTTGCCTGACCGTGTCCCAACATCTTTGAAATAAGCTAGCTGGGAATCCATTCAGGCCGAGGGCTTTATCTGGGTGCATTTGGAACAGTGCCACTCTTATCTCCTCTACAGAAAACTTCTCATTCATCATTTTGTTTTGTTCTTCTGAGACCACAATAGGAATGTTTTTGATCAGGTCTTGTTGAGCCCCAAGGTTCGAGCCCTCGTAATTATTTAGAAGATTGTTGAAGAAGGAGTCTGTCTCCTTGGCTAAGCCCTTTGACTCATCTACTATTGACCCATTTGGAATCCTAACTGAAGTGATTCTATTTAAGTCCCTTCTCTATTTTGTTGAATTGTGGAAATACCTTGTGTTTTTGTCACCTTCCTTAATCCAAAACTCCTTGGATTTCTACTTCTAGAATATTTCTTCCTTGGCAAGGGTCTCTTCATAGATCAACATCAATTTCTTCTCTTTTAAGTAGATACTATCAGTCATTCATTCCCTAGCAATTTCTTCCCCCAAGAGCAATAAATCCTCTTCAATCGATCTTTTGGTCTTGAAGATGTTCTTGAAGTGCTGCAATTCCATTCTTTGAGTCTATGTTTTAAATGTATCAATTTTGAGACAAAGCAAAACATTTTTGACCCATTGGGGTTCTCCTCATTCCACCATTCATTTATTAACTCAAAAAAAAATTAGATCCTTCATCCACGTGTTCTCAAACTTGAAAGGGTTTTGTGCCGGTTGCTTTTCTCCCAAAATATCTAGCTGGATTGGATAATGGTTTGATCCATAGCATGGGATAATTGATCCCTCCACGTCGAAGGGAAAAGCACGTCTATCTCCTAAAAAGAAGAATTTGTTCAATTTCTCTGCAATGTTGTTAAAGCCCAACCTCTGGTTTCTCCATGTATAATCTCCATTGGCCAAGCAGATATCCATTAACTGATTCCTGTCCACCCAATCTTTGGGATCCTTCTGGGACTAATTTTTTCCTTGAATACCTCCCCTTTTGTGACTATTATTCATGATGGCATTGAAATCTCCTCCAATCACACCACACTATTCCTCCAAAGTGCTTAAAAAGGAGTCTATCTCAACCCATAATTCCCTCTTTTTTATGGAAGAGTTTGGTCCATAAACATTGATTAAGTTGAAATCCAAGCTTGAATTCAAGCTTTTCACCCTACATCCTAACTAGTTTGCTCCTTGTCCAAGTTCAATTATACTCACAGTTTGTGGTTTCCAAAAGATTGCCAAACCCCTAGCTACTCCTGTTGCATGAACAACTAACCCTTGCCAAAAACCTGACTTTCTACTAAAATGATCTAAATCAGCATTGGTCATCTTGGTTTCTTACACCATGAATACATCTTCTTTTGAGAGAACCATTTGGCGCTTGACCAAGCGCTGCTTGTTAGGGACATTTAAGCCCCTAACATTCCATGATAGGAGTCTCATGGCTCTATGAGAAGGAAGGATCCTTTCTCGGATCTCAGTAGCATTGTGATGTTAACTTGTCCCTCTACATCTCCATCCATTTATCTTTTCTCCTGACGAGACTTCCTCCCTTTGGTTTTGATTTTGCCACAATATGGGGTGGCTTTGATAGCATCCTTCTGGTAGATTCCTAACTTTCCAACACCTTCATTGTCCATTGTGTTAGATTCTATCACTACTGTTTCACCAAAGAGTAATTGTTGCTCCTCCTTTGACAATTCTCCTTCTTCCAACAACACATTTTGGAAGCCTATGAGTGCCTAGTTTACTTGTTCTATCTCAACCCCACCCATTTCAAGGCCAAGGTTTAAGGATTAGAGTTGATTCACTGCTGCTTCCCAGAAGAGTTCGTTTATATTGGCAGAGGATGCTGATATAGGCTCTATAGCAAGTGCCATTGGAGGAACCTACATTTCTGGCCTAGGGGAATCCAAGCCCTGGAAAATTTCCTCTTTACGGGAGGAAGTTGGAGAGTTTTTTAACTCTGTGTTGGGAGAGTCAACCTTCTCAAGTGAACTGACTCCCCATGATTCTTGCAAAGTTGTGTCCTTGAAATTCTCGGGAAAGATTGGGCCTCTGAATTCCTTAAGTGGAGAGGTCAGGGTTTCCACGTCCCTGACTTCCTTGGTCTTAGATTTCCCCAAATTTACCATTTCCTGCCCTTGTTGTTCGTGCTTCTCTGGGCTAGTTATGTTTTTATGAGAGTTACTCTAGAACACCAATTTCTCAAATCTCCCAGAGCCCATCTCAATTCTTTGCAACCGCCTCTCATTCTTCGTGATGATTTCCAATTCATCCAAAGACCCCTTTTCTAGGTCAACTTCTACACATATCCTGGCTACTTCTTTTTGTTCATCATTGAGACATTCCTCATCAAAACGCAAGAAAGTCCCTAGGGCTTCTCCAATCTGCCTCAATGAATCCCTCTCCCAATATTTTGGGGGAAGATTTTGTAATTTAATCCAAATTAGATTGCATTCGCCCCTGTGGCAAAAGGAGGAATTACTAAATAATTCAAAAATATGTCTTCTCTTTCTTCCCTTTGTTCGCTTGCGACATTTTTCTGGTAGACAATCGTACTAGAGGATTAAACTATTACTCACACTCCATTGAACTTAATTTGTCACCAACATGCTCGGTCTGCACACTACCATTTCTCCACAACAGTTTGACAAACAAATAGCAATTATGAATCTAAACAAAAAATGATGACACATTAGTGTGACAGATAATTGCCATTAACTGTGCTAACTGCCAACACCCCCCATGCATGTGTGAATATTAATTAGCACATAAAAAGGAAGTTTTACAATACCATGGGCACTAAAACCATGGTACAAGAAAACAATGCAAAAAACACCCAAAACATCCCCCCTTCAGTAGCCTTTAGTTGCATTTGTTGGAGCCTTCAACTCCAAAAAAGGGGTGGGGGCTTTGGGCCCACTTTTCATGAAGAATATATATTACACACTGGATTATAATTAAATATCACACTATCCTAACACTAACTTAGAATTTAACTTTTGATTTTATCATTTCACCCCTATGACCAAGGGGTCATTTGTAACTGCCAAGCACTCCATGCATGGGTATCATTATTCTTCTTACACACCTCTTATAGACAACTTAAAATAGTTCTTCAAAGAACTCATACATGAATTTGAAATAAGACCAACATGATGCTCACTCACATCATCTCTATCCATATGCTTGTGTTCCATATCACTATCTATATGCTCGTGTACTTGGTGAGAGTCCACATTTTTAGTTTGAACATGTGATGGAAAAATATTTGTATAAAATTTCAAATTCTAGTTATGAGGAGGCATAGAAGAATTTCCCCCATCATTAACACCTTCTACAGGTATCATATTATTATCAATCAAATATTGTACCTAAGGTTTCAATGCTATGCAACTTTGTGTATGGTGTCTATTAACTCTAGATAATTACAAAATACATTCTCATTATATCCCTAAGAAACCCTTTAGATGGATCCAATGGAAAAATAAGATTAATATTAATCATATTGTCATGAAGCAAACTTTGAATCACATTGTCTAAGGTCTCACTCAATATTGCAAACTTTAAAAAAAAATTGAGGCTTAAGAGTAATAACATTGGTAGCATTTGTCACATGATGTATACAAGGCTTATTCTCTTTATCATCACTACCTTTTTGAAAATTAATTTTCTTTTGAAACTTTGAAGGACATGAAGCTCATAGAAGGCACATGAGAAGAACCATATTTCAATACATTAGAAGCCAACAATTTCAATTCCACATGCTTTACATGAGCACACAAATTAATAGAGGAATACTTGTTCAAAAACAAATTGTCTGTAAAGGGTGATAACAATCCCTAAATAAATATACTCTATAACTCATAATTAGGAATTTTATACCTCATCTTAGCACATAAGGACTGAAATCAAATCACATAATCATTAATCCTCTCTTTAGGCCATTGTGCACTTCCAAATAAGTTTGAACTTGTATTCTTCAAAACCATATTCACGTAGAAGTGGCTAAGAAAATCTTTGGAAAAATTAAAAAATAATGAATGGACCCATACGGTAGAGAATATAACCATTGTATAGCTTAGTCCCTCAATGTGAGTGTAAAATTAACTTGGGCAATAGTTTATCTCCATACACATGGTCTAAACATGCTCCTTAGAAATATTGTAAATGTGTATTTGGTTCAACTTTTCCATTGTACTTCTCATTTAGCATGGTGCCACAAAACTAACTAGTAATGGATACATCACTATCTCAAAAGCAAGAGGAGTGTGATGTGTTGGAACATAATCATTTGTAACTTGTCTACTAGGCTTGGCATCAACCTTATGCTTTACTCCATCAAGGTTTTATAATAGTGCATCAAGAGTGGTAATAGGAATAGTGGTGGTGGAGAAATGAGAAACAACAGGTGGGGAAAAAATAGGATGAGGAATGATAGATAAATGTATGACACTAGGAGTAGTGTAGTAAGTGGTAGGAATGCTAGAAGGATAAGAGGAAGATACTGTTACCGCTTGCATGAACAGTCAGGTTTCAAGCATTTAAACATGCAGGCATCCTCCCAAAAAATCCAAAAAAGTCTAAGTCTTTGGGCCTCCTCATCATATTTCAAATATTGGGTGATCTTAGTTAAGATCACCCCGGTGTTGTTTTATCACCCGGTGCTGCTGACGTCAATTTTATTTATGAGGGTGATGTGTGCATGTCCACTGACTTCATCATATTCCGAAGGCGGGGGTGATATTTCTAATATCAGTCATATTCACTATATCACCCCGATGTTACAACGAAGCTACAATGTAGCCTGATATTTTGTAGGGGGGGTTATATTCTGAAATATCAAGTGATCTTGCGAATATCACCCTGGTGTCAATTTCATGGTGATGTCATCAAGGTCCGAAGGGGTCATATTTTCCAACATCGGTCATCTTACAAAGATCCCCCTAATATTGCAATATGACGATGACGCCATCTGGATATGAAGGAGTACATGGTTCGAATTTGCGGGAGGACTTTTTTGTGATGCAATAGGGTGATGTTTCTTGTGGGGTGATATTTCTCGCAGGGTGATATTTCACATCAGGGTGATGTGAAATATCGGGGTGATATTTTCATATCAGGTGAGCAAGCATGGGGCTTGCCGATATCGGGGGTTAGGTCGACAGGGTATTATGCAGCTGGTTCGTTGACGTCATGGTGATATTAAACATCAGAGCATCATGCGAAAGGATCATGATGAGGTTTATATTGGCATTGTCGGGAGCAAAATCACCGACTATCATCTTCAGGTGCAGCCACGCATATAAAGTGTTCAGGAGATCGTCATGGGGTGCATGTGGGATAATTAGTTCCCACATGATTTGAAATATCAAGATGATATATCTTGGCGGGAAAGTTTCAAGAGTGCACAATTAACTATTTTTCCCAAGGCCGCGGGTTGGTGCGCCATTAATGGCAGATGTTACAGGGTGTGGGCGATGGCGTGGATGGATCAACCACCTGATTGAGGTTGTGAATCCCCAAGCGGCGGCGCAAGGCTCGAGACCTCCCCTGTCTCTTCCTCTACCTACTGCATTCAATGTTGAGCACCATTCTCTCATGGAATTGTATCTAGCGAACTTTGAATTGCCCAGTAATTAATGCTAAGTACCTCTCTGCTGTATATAGAAAACTGTGTTACTCATTTATTGTGGTGGAAGACCTGGGCATTTTTGTGTGAATAGCGAAAAATAGGGCATTTCCTTGCTATTTTATCTCATTTTTGGAGTTTATGAGTTGCATTATGAATCTAATTGCAGATATCTTCAGTTTCATTGTCGATTCTATATGAAAAATGCTCTTATGCATGTGTTTAGCTGCTTGTCTCCATGTGTTGCATGCTTTTCCTTCTTTTGAATCTGGCTGCTAAAGGTTTCTCAGGTTCTAGGGTATGGATTTTTGTATCACATGCTTCATCTCTAACTTCCATTCAAGGAGTGCATTAAATTATTTTAGGTGGAGTATGGAGAGGGTTGTGTGTCAGCCTGGATATGTGTAAGTAGAGGCAGCTAAATACCTATTCTTGGGTGATGTTTGTAAGGCAAGCATCAGTCTAACCCCTTGAAGCTTGAATTCAAAATGCAATCCATTCTCTTGTATACGTCTAGTTGACTATTTACCCTGAGATAGGCACTGGTCTGCTCCTGGTTTAGTAGTTATGATCCAAAACCCCTTGTCTTCATCCAAAGCATAAAACTCATTTTTCCATTATTCCAACCTGTTAGTTTGTAGGAGTTGGATTAGGACCCCTGCATACTCTCGTTCACAACCAGATAAATATGTTTGAGAATGTTGCCAACCTTGTGATGTATCATGCACATCTTGGTCTACACATGAGAGTATTCTGCCTGTTATTGTAAAGCTATATCTTTGTGTCATTGGGCGAGTCAAGTGTTACATCTTTAGCTATAGGGATCCCCCCTTGGTGCGGCAGAACCAGAAGTGAAGGGGAGGCAGCTCATGCAACCTCCCGTATCTGTTGGCCGAATCTGCCTGTGCATTGGAGATGGCAAACCCTCTGCCGATTCAGGAGGCAACATATACAACATTAGAAAGTATAGTAGTAGTAGCATAACATGAAGGTATGACACTAGTAGGATAAGAGATGGGATGGTGCTATAAGGGTGAAAGTGGGAAGAGGTTAGGATACAAGTAGGATAAGTGCTAGCTATGACACACTAGATGAATGCACATAAAAAGAATGAATCACACTAGAAGGTGTTGACACCTGATTTGAGGTAACATAATTAAGGTTCTTTGTATTGATTTGGCACCCTTCATGTTGATAATTGATTTGAGATATCTTAAAGATGGATTTATATCAAAATAATTCCACCTTTATATTTATTTTTGAATCAACATTGCTCATGGCCTTGTTAATATTTTCATTGTTTATGTGCCTTGACCTATACCATTGTTGAAGCTTCAACGTAGACTAGTTTAAGTGTTTAGATTGGAGCTTAAAAGCCTAAGTTCTTTTCTTTACCCCCCACACTTCTGAGCTATTTGTGTGTTGACTCGTGATAGGTATTTTCCCATTACTTAAGTGATTTGACTATATTTCTCTAGTGACTGGTTATTGGTTCTAAGTGAATGTGCATCTATGGTTGATTGGCCTAGTAGGTCCTCTATTCATATGTCTAGGGTAGTAATTGTACATACCATTAACCTATGAGTCATTGATATGGATTTGTTTTTGTGAAGAAAGGATGAGGTCTCTCATTTTGATATGAGCATGGCAATGAATATTTTATCTAAAAAACTTGATGGAGAAGTTTGGATCTAGTGATTTTACAGTTGGGCACTTTTGTAGGATGCTACAAATACCATAGAAAAAAGGTGCAGGTTGCCTATAACAATGTTATAGGTGATTACAAAGTTTCTAGAGGAGTCTAGCTAGCTGTTACATATATAGTATAGTTTTTATAGGTTTTAATAAACTACTACAAGCAAACAATAGTTTGCCACATGTGTTAAGTTAACTATTATAGGTGTTCACGAGTTCCAATTAAAATGAGATTGTAACTAGATGCTTCTAGATTAAACTGTGTGATAGTATTTTCTCTCAACGTTTCAGATCACACTACATGATCCATCATTAGGAGAAAAGAAAGCAAGAGAGGAGAAATAGAATAGATAATTTGTAGACCAAGCAGGTTAAACAAAAAGGGGGAAGAGAAGTGGCATAGGGGCCAAGAGACCACATGGGAACAAATAAAATATGAACTCAGTCTCCTGCAACAAGGAAATACAAAGAGGCTCCACATGCCCAAGTACCAACCTAAACATGCAATCAAAAATTAAAATGAAACTAAATAATAATCAAACACTAAAAATCAACCACCTACAATCAAACATATATATATATATAACAAAAAAGAACGTAAAAGAAAACCAATAAGTGAAAATAATAAAAGTTATTAGGCTGCTAATATATAACAAAATTGGTAAATATATAATAATGGGACTATATATGGTGAAATAAAGAAGAAAAACAAAGAGCACTACACTAGATGAAAAAAAAAGATCAAAAAGGATAAGAAAGATGGAGCCCCAAATTATAGAACAATCCAAACAAAAATCCTAAAAAATATAAATACGGACTGACATCAAATGCATAAAAAATGAATAAAGAAATAAGACCAAAGATTGAAAGGAAAAAGGAAAAAAGCCTAAATAATTATAAGAGCATATATGTAAGAAAAAGAAAATGTAGGAGTTATTATAAATCTCTTATAATACTATATATATGCATATATATAAGTCTAACTATGTATATGTATATGAATATAACCATGAACATCAAAGTATCTACATGTCTACATAAACACAAAAGGATACATGTATGTGTATGTATGTATATGCATATACACACATATGTGCATATGTAAATATACATACATAACACGTGTTTGAATAAATCTATATCACAATATATAATTATAAGTATATAAGAAAATCTGTGTAAGTTTGTGTATGTATACATGTACATATAAGCATCTCCTTGTACACATAAACAAGGAATTATACATGTAAGGGTATATGTGTATATGCATATACACATATAAGTGCAAAAGTGAATATACTTACAAACATCAATAAAAGGGAGTGACATGACAAGAAAAAGATAACAAGCTCCCAATTGGAGCAAAAACCAACATAATAAGAAGACAAAAGGACGAGAGAAGAAAAACCACAAGACTCATAGAAGAAAAGAAGAAAAAGAAAAAAGAACTAGAAAGTGAACAAACATCCAAGCCACAAGAATTAAAAGGTAACATAATAATAATGAAACACTCAACAACAACCACCAACAATTAAAAAAAACATATATATATATATATATATATATATATATATATATATATATATATATATACGTATATGTACATACATATACATATACGTATATGTACATACATATACATACATACATACACACACACACACACACACACACACACACACACACACACACACACACACACACACACACACACACACACACACACACACACACACACACACACACACACACACACACACACACACACACACACACACACACACACACACACACACACACACACACACACACACACATATATATATATATATATATATATATTGGTGTGGGTAGCCTTGCGGAAAACACGACAACCTATGGAGCCATCAGGTTTTTTAGACCTCTTGTTTGGAATGTCTTTTAATTAGGCTCTCAATCTCTCTTTTTCTTTTTGATCATTTTACTCTTCTTGTGCTGCGTACTTTGGTTTTCTTCTTGATTTCTCTGGATATAATCCCATTATCATTTATTTACTTATTTTATTATATATCAGTAGCCTTATATTTTGTCATTCTTTTTCATTCTTTTTAATTATATATATATATATTCCTTCAGTGATCTTGCAACGAGCAGGAGCCCAATAGATGATAAGGACATTATCGATTTGTACAAAGCTATCAACAGATTGTGGCAAGGAGATCTACGCTCCTTTAGGTTCCTGCGATTCTCCCTGTAGGGCTCCTTATTTTCGACAATATTATAGGCATCGATGACATAGTAGTTCCCGATCGCAGAACTGGGGGCACGAACTAATTTCTGCGTCTCCCCACTACTGCTAGCTTTGGTGGGTGGTACGGAGCTCTATCTCCTTTCATGTGTGCTTCACCCGGGGTGATCCACCAGATTCATAGAGACATCCTGAACAATGGGACGTCTGCCTAACAACCGGCTTTGTCCTACTTTCCCAAGCGTGCACCAAACTATAGATTCCCCACCCTTGGAAACTATACCAATAGTGGCTTGGCATCGGGAATCAATGGTCGGAGCCCTACCTTGTTCGGCAGAAGGAATGAAATAGAGGAGGAGCGAACTATTGCCACGGGTGGGTGGGAATCATAGGGTTCCCAAGTGGGAGGCTATAGATTGGCATGGGTGGGAGGAAGATGGGGAGCGGAGCCCTACTATCTATAGGGAAACTAATATATAATGAAATAAGTAAATAAATAATAATGGGATTATATCTAGAGAAATCAAGAAGAAAACCAAAGTACACAGCACAAGAAGAGTAAAATGATAAAAAAGAAAAAGAGAGATTGAGAGCCTAATTAAAGGACATTCCAAACAAGAGAAGGTCTAAAAAACTTGATGGCTCCATAGGTTGTGTTTTTCGCAAGGCTACCCACACCAACCTTTACCTTCACTCCTCGCATCACCACCCCACCTAAAAAGCTAGTATCCTTAAAACTTTGGCTACGTGGGCTTTTTGTATTTGTGATGGTGAAAACTTAGACCAAGACCTTGCCCACCTTACCAAAATTTTTGAATTAAATGGATACAAGAGAAAACACATCTTGAGAGCTTTCAAGCAAGCCAGAACCTGCCTTAGCTCCAAGCCCAAGGAGGACAACCTCCTTGTTACCATTAGGTTTTTTAGACCTTCTCTTGTTTGGAATGTCCTTTAATTAGGTTCTCAATCTCTCTTTTTCTTTTTCATCATTTTACTCTTCTTGTGCAGCGTACTTTGGTTTGCTTCTTGATTTCTCTAGATATAATCTCATTATTATTTATTTACTTCGTTATATATTAGTAGGCTTATATTTTGTTATTCTTTTTCATTCTTTATATATATATATATATATATATATATATATATATATATATATATATATATATATATATTTGTTTGTTTGTTTGATTGTTGGTGGTTGATGTTGAGTGTTTCATTATTATTTTGTTACCTTTTAATTCTTGTGGCTTGCATGTTTGTTCACTTTGTAGTTTTTTTCTTTTTTCTTTTTTTCCTTTATTCTATGGGTCTTGTCGTTTTTCTTCTCTCGTCCTTTTGTCTTCTTATTATGTTGTTTTTTGCTCCAATTGGGAGATTGTTTTCTTTTTCTTGTCATGTCACTCCCTCTTATTGATGTTTGTAAGTATATTCACTTTGCACTTATATGTGTATATGCATATGCACATATACCCTTACATGTATAATTCCTTGTTTATGTATACAATTAGATGCTTATATGTACATGTATACATACACAAACTTACATAGATTTTCTTATATACTTATAATTATATATTGTGATATAGATTTATTCAAACACATGTGTTATGTATGTATATTTACATAAATATGCATATACATACATACACATACATGTATCCTTTTGTGTTTTTGTATACAGGCAGATACTTTGATGTTCATGGTTATATTCATATACATATACATAGTTATACTTATATATATGCATATATATAGTATTATAAGCGATTTATACTAACTCCTACATTTTCTTTTTCTTACATATATGCTCTTATAATTATTTATTCTTTTTTCCTTTTTCCTTTCAATCTTTGGTCTTATTTCTTTATTTATTTTTTATGCATTTGATATCAGTCTGTATTTATATTTTTTAGACTTTTTGTTTTGATTGTTCTATAATTTAGGGCTCCATCTTTCTTCTCCTTTTTCATCTTTTTTTTCTTCTAGTGCGGTGCTCTTTGTTTTTCTTCTTTATTTAAATTTTGTTATATATTAGCAGCCTAATAATTTTTATTATTTTTACTTATTGGTTTTCTTTTACATTCTTTTTGGTTATATGTGTGTGTGTGTGTGTGTGTGTGTGTGTGTGTGTGTGTGTGTGTGATGTTTAGTGTTTCATTATTATTTAGTTTCATTTTAATTTTTGATTGCATGTTTAGGTTAGTACTTGGGCATGTGGAGACTCTGTATTTCCTTGTTGCAGAAGACTGAGTTTTTATTTTGTTTGTTCCCATGTGGTCTCTTGGCCCCCGTGCCACTTCTCTTCCCCCTTTCTATTTAACCTACTTGATCTACAAATTATCTATTCTATTTCTCCTCTCTTTCTTTCTTTTCTCCTAATGATGGATCATGTAGTGTGATCTAAAACATTGAGAGAAAATACTATCACACAGTTTAATCTAGAAGCATCCAGTTACAATATTATGGACTGTGGAAATTTTATGTTTATTATAAAATAATATTGTTAATAAGAATAATTAGGAGCATTATATTTTTTTAGAATCATTAATGAGGTTGATTCATATTGCTTTTAGTAGGGATACAAGATTCAAAATGGTAGGAAAATGAGAGTATGTTTTGGCATTGATGCTACAGGCAACTTGATGGCGGTTTGGAACACTATCATACTACATGTGGATTTAACCCATACATATCTTCATGGTTATAGACTAATTCTAGGTGATTTGTAGAAACTGTGAGCTCATTTTAGATAGAAGAATGAACAAAGGCATTTTTCCTTTCATGGGTAGCTTGATATTGGTTATGTATCTCTCTTCCATTATGAGTTGATTCCAACTAGGATATCAACTATCTTATGCATTGATGGTGAGATACCTATTATCTTTGGGCTATGATAGTTGATTTGTTCCTCTTGGTAGCAATCTCTCTACTTTGAATATAATGATAGGGTTGTTATGATATGATTAGAAGTTGCTTCATTTTCTCACATGAGTTGAGTGGGTGTTCGTTGTTGGGAGGTAGATTGTGAGAAAATGCATGGACGGTTGTTTCCTTTCAAGGCAACTATCCATATTACCAAGAGAGGGAAGTTAAAAGAGGTGGTTTTTGCTATTTCCAAGATAACCATCAATCTTCAATTGTAATAAAAAGACAAGGGAAAAAAAGAAGACAACAAAATTGAATGTGGAGTTAGTCGATGGGCTGAAAAAGGCACTTTCAATTTGTTGTGATGAAGAAGAAGAGTGAATAGGGTTTATTGTGAATTATAGAGAATAGAATTAGATAATAGAGGTGATTGTAGGGATAGATTACATCCTCAATAATACCATTAAATTAGTGATCTCCTTGTATTAACACTACCATAATGAATGGGATGCTAACTGCATACCCTTCCTGGAGTTTTTTACCCATTAGGTTTTATCTAGAGATGAAATTTGTGTCATGTGCAATATTGTTCATTGCATGCCTTGTTGTTTTGTTTTTATTTCTCTTATTGATTTCACACAATTAATACTATTGCAAGTTAATTAAATACAGTAGGGTAGGTTACTTAAAGTAGTGTCAAACAATATAACTTAGGAGAATTTATTGTTAATGAAATTCTAGGGTTATCAACCCAGAGGTTTATAGATCAACTAGTATCAAAGTTATAATTTCAATTAGAAAATTTGAGTCTTTAGGTTGTCCATGTATATTGCAACAACCAGAAAAAGTGGTAGTAAATATTTGCTACCTCCTAAACTTGAGATCAAATATAAAGAGTGGTTAAGGAGAGTGAGAATGGCAAGAGAGGAAGATGGGGAAGTTATGTTTCAAAGTTTCCTAAGTTTTGAGGATAAGTCAAAAAAATTCAAGGTGTGATGTTGGCCCTCATCTCCAAAATTGGAATCCCAAAAGACAACATCGAAGAAGGTGAATTAGAAAGAGTGTAAATGGAACAAGGTGAGTCCTCTAAGAGAATGTTCTTCAAAGAAGAGGAAAAAATTGACATCTAGCCATATGATGGCGAGATTAGTGCTGAAAAGTTGGACCAATGGGTATCCAAAATGGAGTATACTTCAATCTCCTTCAATTATCCCCACACTAGTAGATTTCTTTTGCAACACTAAAAAATTCCAAACATTCTCTTATTTGGTATGAGAGCTATGAATACTCATGTTGGAAATTAGGAATGTGCCACTATTTGTGAAATGGGAATACTTTAAGAGGATGTTTCATAAATAATTATATCCTATATGTCATGAAGAGGAGTGGGTGATGTAGTGGCATTACTTACATAGAGGCAAAAATATAACATGCAAGCCTATACTAACAAGTTTAGAAAGAGGGCAATCCAAATGGTCAAAGACATCATGGATAAATAATTGTTCATGAAATATGTTAGAGGACTATTTGGTCATGTGAAGAGGTGGGTTATCATGGTCAAGACCTAAGATATATAGATGAGTCAAGTGCTCATGTGCACTACCTTTAGTTGGATAAAAAGGGAAACTCTTTCCACAAAAAACAAGCATGGTGATGAGCAATAGCATGGTTATACCAAAAATAAGGATGTAGATAAAGGGGGGAGTAAAAAGAATGATCCTTCCACTATCAACTCAAAGAGTAGAGGTAAGGAAAGGCCTTGTTTTTAACATTGTGATAGAGATGGCCATATGGATGAGACATTATTGAAGCTACATCCCAAGTTGGCTTCTAATAAGAAGAAGAGTGAAAGAAAGAATGTCGTTTACATGGAAAATGGTTATAGAAATTCATGAAGATTATTTGATGACGAAGGACAAATCTCTTGTGGCACACTCAAGAAAGGAGCTTCAAAGAATAGTGGTAGCTCTTATGGAGTGGAAGAGATCACACAATTATTTCAAGCAAGGGTCAAGGTAAGAATTTCAATGCCTTATTTGACTTCTAGTTTCTTATAGGTTGGTTAGCGAGTTGGGATTAGAAGTTGTAATCACCCACATCCATACTCATTAGGGTGGTTGTAACATGGGATGGACATGAAAGTAACCAAGCAATATAAGTTGGCATTCAATCTAAATCTGAAGTACAAAGATGAAGCGTTGTTTGACATTGTGCCATTGGAGGTATGTTATGTAATCTTTGGTAGTCCCTATTTACACATATGGGATGCTATCTAATTTAGGTGCAAAAATTAGTATCAAATTCAGTTGAAAGGAAATACTTTCTTTGTGAACTCTTATACTAATAGATCTAAGATGACCATTTCTAGCACCTCAAGGTTTACAAGGCTAATTAGTGTTATTGGGTAGATTAGTTCCCCAATGAGTGAGAGAAAAAATAGGCATGAAAAGTTTGATATTAGGATTGTTGTAAAGCTTTGGGATAAAATAGAATAACAAACTAAAGGTAGCAAGTGCATCAAAGTACAGGGATGCCACAATGAAGAAACCATGTTTAGTTTGAGGGAAAGGAAGAACATAAGACCCTAGTGGAATCCATGAATTGAGCAATATTTTATTTAATTTTAGTTTAAATTCATTGATGAGGTAATTTAATCAATCATAAGACAAGTTAGTGTCCATAAGTGGTTTACATGTGCTTGAAAAGTGGATCAAGCTTGGGTACTACTAAGATAAAACAAGGACTCTTGAAAATGCATGTGGATTGAGAGTTCTTCAATTCAATTTAAGTTGTGTCCTAAGGATTTTGGGGACCAAAATACCCCTAGATAAGGAGGTGTGGTCCAAAAAATTAGATGGACAATTTTAGATATGGTGGTTTTCTAGTTGAGTAGGAGGCTACAAATACCCTCATATTAAGATTTAGATTTCATGTAGCAATGCTACAAGTGATCATAATGTTGACTTAGGTGAATAATAGTTCGTTACAAGTGTTAAGTTGATTGCTACAAGTGTTCATATGACTTCCAGTTAGCATGATATCATTAGGGAGAGTAACCAAGAGCACTATATCCTACTAGAATAATTAATTAGGGGAGTTTATACTGATTTTAGCAATACTACAAGAGTCAAATGGTAAGACAATAGAGTATGTTTGGACATTGACACTACAAGAAAATTGATGGTGGTTTGAAACATTTTCATACTACACATGAATTCAACCCATGCATATCTTCATGGTTGCAAACTAGTTATGGGTGAGTTGTAGCAGTTGGGAGTTCATTTTAAATAAAGTAATGAATAGAGGTAGTTTTCCTTGCATAGGTAGGTTGATATCACCTTTTTGTCTCTCTTACATCATGGGGTGACACAAGCTATGATATCAATTGTCTTATGCATTATTGGTGAGCTATCTAATTATGCCTATGCCACAGTAGCTAGGTTATTCCTCTTAGTAGTGGTCTCTCTCCTTTGACCATGATGGTAGGGTTATTATAATATTATTGGTGGTTGCTTCATTTACCCATGCATTCTAAGTAGGTGTTTATTGTTAGTGAGAAGATTATGAGTGATTTCATGGATGATTGTTGCCTTCCAAGTAAATTGTCCATATTCCCGAGAGAGGGCAAGTAGAAGGTGGTCACTACCATTTCCAAGATAACTATTGATCTTCCTTGGTTAAAAAACACAAGGAACAAAAGAAGACAAAAAAAAATTAAATGCAAAGAATAAAACATGAGGAATAAAAGAAGATGATATAATTGAATGCAAAGTCAGTTGGTGGGATAAAAGAGGCACTTTTAGATTATTGTGATGAAGAAGAGGAAATAGGGTTTCTTGTAAATTGTAGAGAATAGAATTGGAGAACGAAGGTGACAGTAGAGATAGACTGCAGCCCTAATGAGACCATTAAATTAGCAATCTCCTTGTATTGACACATCATAATGAATGGGATGTTAATGTTCATACCCTTCCTAGACTTTTTCCCTGTTGGGTTTTCTATATATGAAATATGTGTTGTGTATTTTATTCATTATGTTCCCTATTATTTTGTTTTAATTTTTCTTATTGATTTCACATAATTAATACTACTACAAGTTAATTAATTTCACTAAGGTAGGTTATTGAAAGTAGTGTCAAATAGGCAAACTTAAGAGAATCCATTATTGATGCAACTCTAAGGTTATCAACCCAGTGGTTTATGGATCATTACTTAACAAATGTTCATCTTGGAGTGGCAAATTCATGGGCTTGTGTATCAAAGGAGGTACAACAACATTTGTTGGTTGTGCTACATTCGATGGTTCACACTATTCTTAAGTAGTGGTAGAAGTGTATTAGAGCAGTCCCCACTATTGGTTGTTCGAGAGGATGGAGGTATACCTAGCTACTTTTGATTTATTACATTGAATTTGTAGATGTAGGAGATCTATCTATGCTCTTGTTTCTTATTTGTCACATCACATAGCCCATGATGTCCTTTAATATTATAATGTCTAGTTTATCATGTGGTAGGCTACATGATTGGTCAAGATAAAGTGGTAGGTTCATTTTACCTATTCAGAAAATGTTCAAGAAAAGTCTTTATCACGACCTTAGTGCTACATGTCCAATTGCTATTCATATAGGCAAAACAACAAAAGATAGCGTTGGGCAACTTTGAGTTGTGTCATTTTTCCCCTAGCCATAGATCATGTGTTGAACAATGCACATTGTTGGATCAAGACATAGTTTAACTATCAAGTAACAAAGCTAGAAGTAAGTGTGTGGCCTTCTATGATGCACTTAGATTGATGTGTCTTGTTTTCATTCATCAAGAGGCAAGTATGTGGTTTATTGTGTGATAATGATTCATGGAGAACCAATAGGAACTTGCTAGGTGGTCTAATGAATCAAGTGTGGTGATATCACTATGTTCATTCAAGAGAGGTTCAAAGTAGATTCTACGCTATAGATTTCAAGCTATGTGTTTATTTTCTATTTAGTTGAGACATAATGGTAAAAGGTACCCATGGGAGATTTTAGGTTTTACTGTTACATCCCTTGTCATTAATTATGTGTCAATCAACATGCACTATTAGATCCACTATCTTCTTAACACACCAAGTGGTGAAGACAAAAGATGAGAATGCTACTTTTAATAAACATTTGGTTTGATATGCCATCCCTATTTTTTGGGTGATGAATGCATGGATCATTCACAAAGGCCCATACCATAAGGAACTAATGAGAGAGTACCACATAGTCTTAGGTGGCAGGCTTGGTGGGCCCATTATTTATTTGGTCTTGGTAGCTTAAGTTTTCTAAGTTACTTAATAATGTTATTTTTTGTCCATGTGTTTGAATTTCATATGCACTTCAACAACAAAAAAAGGTAGCATCCTTCACATTTGCTCTTTCTATTTTCCCCCTAGTCATTATTTTTTGTGTTGATTAACATGAGCCATTGATCACATTTGAAGTTTAATGTGCCAAAGTGATGTCTTGAAATCAATACAAATAGACACTTGGCATTACATATCAATTCCTATTAGTCAAAGACTAATATGAAATTTCTCTTAAGGGCCTATCATTGTGGTAGCAAATGAAAAAGTTCCATGTGGTCTAAGGTGGAAAATTTTGGGCTTAATTTTTAATAAGTATTGGCAGCCAAAGCAAAATATTTTAAGTGATGTAAGTATAGTATATATACCATTGGTCGAGGGCTAAAATATGTGGGTGACTTAGGTGGGCTCATACTCTAAAGAAAAACTAAAATCCTACCACATGTTATGTGATGACTAATGATGATGGGCCCATTCTATCTATGTAGTGGAGAGTTTCTTTGCTACATGTCACCACTTGGGTAAAATGGTACAAGATGGCCATGTGTAACATTGTGTTATGTCATTTCACCCTCAATTGTTGATCTTAGATTGACTAGTCTAGCCTGTTGATGGAAGGTGATACTTAGTGGCTAGTATAAAGTGTTGGGGAGGTGCTTGAACCAATGAAAATGCATGTGAGGCACTCTCTAATTGGATGCAAAATATCTTAGCAATATAGTGGGAATTTCTTGAGACTATGAATGTTTGTGACTAGTGATTTGAGTCATGATGAGCTTGTGCCATTAATCCTTGGTGAATTTTCACAATTTTTAAGCCTACACCAACTATATGGGTAGATGAGAAAATTCATTCCACTCGTAAAATATAATTAAAAGGAGGCAATGTCTTGAGTGCTCAAGTGATGAGAAATTTTTGTAGCAATAAATGGGGCATAATGGACAAGGTGGATATTTGCAAATGTAAAATTGATCTAGTGGATCATCATACAGAATGCAAAGGCTTTAGCTAGGAGATTTATTGAAGAACCTATAATGCCCATGTCATGTGCGAAATTCAAGAAGGAAGTGAATTAGTTGGAGATAAGTTATTTTTTAGTCATTAATTGGCACTAGAAGCCAATGGAGTTAGGTGCGTACAAGTAGCTTGTATGCATCTATGATGAAGACCTTCCTCGTTCTACATAAAATCAAATTTGATAGGGTGTTTAGTTGTGTACAAAGGCACGGGTATTTCAAAATTATGCCTCAAGGAATTTAATTTATCCTCTACATCCAACTTTATTCTCATAATCTACCTATGATGAATTAAATGCCTAGTTTTAAGAGAAGTTGATGCAACACATTTTATGAATCAATGCTTGAGTAAGGTACAAGTTTGGGAAGACTTATGAAATAAGGTAGGATCATACACTTGGGACTCAAAGTACAATCAAATATCATGTAGTTGTGTAGATTTCAACAATGTTACTTTCATAGAAGATTTAGGGTAGTGTTATCTATTATAAGTATTGTTTCTTCCTATGCAACAAAGGTTGGTCTTTTTGACCAAACATTGATCTTTTATCCAAATTTGTAGAGGTCACCTATAGTTATTCTAGGGTAATCAAATGATATATGTCAAAGCTTAAGAGGTTTGAAGGAGAAATTTATGTAAAATACGAAGAAAGTGTTGTCTT
Source organism: Cunninghamia lanceolata (assembly GCA_027924645.1). Lineage (NCBI taxonomy): Eukaryota > Viridiplantae > Streptophyta > Pinopsida > Cupressales > Cupressaceae > Cunninghamia > Cunninghamia lanceolata. The sequence continues at coordinate 3,488,680 of BSBN01000023.1, read as the reverse complement.
GTTAAAATCCTCTCCATGATCTAGATGTCTCCATAACTAACTAAGAATTTCATAGGGTAGAAAAATAATTTTTTGGAGCTACATTAGCTAGATTGATATTATTCTTGAATAGTTGATTATCACAACAATTGTAAAATATTCTCAAGGTCTTTGGGAAGTGCTTATCATAATAGCAAATGGGATTTATTTGAGTAGTTATGGATGATTAAATTATTGGTGTGAACAGGGTTATTACTAGGTATCCAGTTTACCCTTGTGTGGATAATTCATACTATTTAACTATTTATTAGTTAAATAATATTCACACAACACACATAATTTACATGTTAAGTTGACTTAGTGAGTCTATTAGATCTTTCTAGTTGTGTCTAGTTGTTGATATTTGTCATATTATCCTATAGTTGTCACATGTCATAGGATTAACACACTTGTCACATGACTACAACATCCTACATCTCATCCTTGTCTTTATAAGCAAGGCATATCATGTACATTGTAACAATCTAACAACAATCTTTTGCATTCATTGATAGAATAGAATTATTCTCTCATTTGATCTCTCTTGTGCTTTCATGAAGTCCTAAATCCTGGGTGGCTCCAATCATAGCCAACTCTAACATAAATAATTCTTAGTTATGTGAAGTTTCTTGAACCTTTTAATTACACGTGGATGAAATTGTAGTTAAATTGATAGGATGTTATGTGCAGTTTCTAGTTCTCTATTCCAAATTCACATGAATGTTTTTACCCTATTTAAATTTTTGGATCTATTTCCTAATAATTAAGCACTAGTCACAAATAGATAAATGATTATTTTATTTATTAAAATTCCTCCTCCTTGTTCCTTGGTAGATTAGTTTAGGTTAGGTTCTAGAAGTTTGCATAATATAAATACATACTTATGCTAAACCTTACGAGAGCTCGTGTTTGATACACCTTTAGAGAGTTATGTGTGTTGGGTTTCCAAGTTGTACATGAAGTAATATAATCATAAGGAGATTAATATTTGGGGATATAAAATAGTTTTCATCTATAGTTGCATGTGTAACCTAATCTACTATAAAAGATATTTTTAGGTCTACAAGACTAGTAAGCCCATGTAAGGGGTATTTAGTGACAAATAATTGGGATATCCTTACACAAAGGGTGTGGCTAAGTCATATGACCTAATCTATTCTTCATTTCTCTTTAATTGTCCTATCAAGATCTATACAAATACCCTCCCTAGTCTTGTAAAGCCAGAAGGGTAGAAGAGTTGCATGGTCTTGTCAATTGACTCATAATTGCTTGCAATCTAATCATGAGCCTTGTCTTGTTATTCTAGACTAACATAAGTCCTTGGGTTTAGATATCAAGTGTATTCTCTAGGGTTGTGGGGAACAATTTGGATCACCAACAAAAGGAATAGCATGAGAAACCTCAAATGGGTAAGGAGGAAGATGTTGTAATGAAATTATTTGCATGAGAGAAGAATATAATAGGAAATAGAATACAAATACTTTATTATAATAATCCATTTGAGGGGACAACCTCTAAAATTCATACAATAAGAATATAACTTCCAATACCATGCTTAACAACTACTCACTACCTCTTATTTATAGACATCATTAGGCAATATTAATACCCTAATCCCAAGGAGGTCGACCTAGTTTACAATAATTATACTTAAGGACTAATAAATGACTCAAATAAGGATTATGTGATTTGTAGTTGGTTATCACATGGGTGGAAGTTCAATATTGTGTCCCACTTTTATAAAGGAAATAGATAGCACCAAACCGTCTTTTTAACTTGAAGCACCTGAAAGTGACATATATGTTTTGAACTTTAACATGATGTAAACTAATGAAATGTAAAAAAATTAGTGTAGTTTAGTTTGTATTTTTTAATTATTTAGATAGAATTTTGTTTATAAAATTGAAATTATAATTTAATTCCTGAAAAAAGTTCAAAGATGAGGTTGAAGGGCCTCCACTTTTTCAATACTAAATTTCATTTTTTCCCCATTTAGGTAACTTGAAACTTTAGTGAATGGAAGAGTTTTTTTAATTTCAATAAATATTTTGATTATAATGTTTAAAGTCAAGTGTATTGAAAATACAGTAGTTTTGACAATCCCCCACTTTATGTCTTAACTATTTATTGTAAATAAAAACAAGCTATACCCTTTTGACAAGGATTCTCTCCTCCAGTGCATCATATCTTTCATAATTTTTAAAATAAATTTGTAAACTTTTTCAAATTTCTAATCAACCCTATGTTTGACTATAATGACCTACTTCTAGTGAATTTTTTAAATTGCTACAGTAATTAAATTATTTTAAAAAATTCAAAATCTAGGCTCTGAGATCTATTAAAGGGTATTTTTAGATTTTCCAAAAAATGTGTGTAATATGAGAAAAAGTGGCTCAAAGTTAAGGTTTCTAAAAGTTTGTAAAAACCAAAGGGGTAAAAATGCTACATTTATTATGAACGAGAGTTTTGGGCTACAAATAAATTATTTCACCAAAAATTTATTCAGTTGGAACTGTGTTTAGGTTTTAGGATGTAAGTTTAAGGTTTATGACCTATTATTTTGGTGAAACTATTTCAACCACAATGATTTCACCCAGATGTTAAATGGCCATGTAAGAGCCATGCCAGTGGATGTCATTTTAGGCAAAATTATTTTACCCAAACTTTTTCGGTAAAAAATATTTCACCTAAAATGACTAAGTTGTCCTAAAGTGGGACACAACTCCAAACTTTCACTCACATATTCCAATACAACTAATGAGTTAAGGGCACATAATGTTTCCCTCCCCCCACCACTTTAGATAAGTGTTATCCTCAATGCAAATCAAGTGTCGATGTGTAATTCCCTAGCTTTTACACCAAGACATTAATGGACAAAAACAAGATGAACAATTTTTTGTGATGTAATTGTGACATGCGCATGTCACAATACATAATCACGCACTAGAATTTCTGTAGCATCCCATGACAACAATCCAAAACATGACATGAAACAACCATGGTGACCACTTAGGGTCCAAGCACACCAACAAGACACGAGTGTAAGACTAACCAATCATGTGACAAGGCCACCACGATAACCCTATGAGAGAATGGAACTCGCTCTATGATGAAGATCGGATGCCAATCCACAACGTCACTCTCGCAACCACATGGAATAGGATGAGGTTGATAACCACCTCAAATCCATCCCATCATGACATAACAAAACCTTCAAGCACAAGGAACAACCTAATCAAGAGGAGGATCCACTAGGGGGATCACAACCTCCACCAAAAACAACGATAGCCAATCGACATTGTGCTAGGCACGCTTCCCAAGAAAAAAGTGGTCATAATCCCCAAAATACATGTCCAGTCAAAATGAACACATGGGAATACTTAGAGGACCAAGGGCAACATCTTTCATATAGAAATTTTCTTTGAAAAATGTTAGGAAGTGCTTGTTGTCTAAAGGCTCAAGGACCACAACGCTAGATAGTACTACAACACTTTTTTGGGACTCTAGCACCAAAATGGGACTTTAGAACTTTTTCTCTAGTGTCCCCTCTAGGTTCTAGTGTCCTTCTTGGGTGCTAGTGTCCTTCTTGGGCATTGGAGTCCTTGGGCGTTGTAGTCCTTGAACAATGCCTGAACAAAAAATTCTCAAAGACACGAATTCAAGAAAAACACACATGCCTCTTGAAGGCCTCCACAAGCCCTAGAAACACACAATAACACCTTGCAAACATCCAAAAGACCAAACAAGAGCCTGAAGTCCATACAAGTTCAACAACGCTCGTGCGTGTCGAAAGCACTCTCCAACAAGGATGGAGATCGACAAGCAATCCAAGTGCAAGCACCAAGGCACAAGAGAGGAGGTAAAACCCAAGGACACACCCCTATAAACAAATAAAGAACAACCAAACAAGCCAAGTCAACATCAACATATGGCCAACACGCCAAGCAATGTCAACAATCGACCGACAAGCCAAATGGATGATCGACTACGACACCTCACAAGGATAAAACATCCACAAGGATTCAAATCACAAAGAATCTACGTACACCCACAACTAACATGCTATCTAATATCAAATGCATTACAACCATTAAATAGACAAATATAAACACTTTGTAGTTCACTAATATACATACCAAACATGAGAAAAACCAAACAAAATACCACGCTCGTTTGACACCAACGTCAAGACGAGCCAAATACAAACACAAAAATCTCAACCATAATGTGGTCATAATACAACCCAAGAAATAAACATGGCATAGAACAATCATAACATATAAAATGGAGGACTCCAAGGTCCTCATTAATGCAGGAGCATCCATGGTAGATTGGCAATCAGCATCACCAAAAATATTTGTCATTTAATTTATTTTAATTTGGTTTCCTTAAGATAGATTAATTAGAGTTGGAAAGTAAATGCAATATTAGGCCTAAATAATATATTAAATAAATTGGCCTTATTACAATATTGCAAAAATAATAATGTTGCAAAAATCTAGGAGTGGGAGATAGTTTTAGAGTGTAAAATTAATAAAGGCAATTTGAGGTGGAAATTCAAAAAAAGGAAATCTTGGGAGTGGATTTTTTGGAGAGTCACACTTGAAGACAACTCATTATTGCTCCTAAAAAGTTGCAAAAGAATATGGGCAACCAAGTTGAGTTGGCATTACTTTTCTATTTGGGTCCCTATTTTCTAGGAGTGGGAATCTTAGTTGTTTCCTATTCTTGGAAAATACTTTGATTTTGATTTATTGAGCATTTAATGTTATTTTAATTGCATTTTCAAGATATTCTTCCAAGTGGGACGTTCAAAATGGGAGGCTACAGAAAATGGAGTTAGTGGAGGCATCAAGGAAGGATTTTTGACAATTTTTAAAGGTTGTTGCTTCCAGATTTTTGTGAGAGGAAAAAAATGAAGGCGTAGTTTTTGTTGGAGAGTGTTGGGAAGACATTTTTATTGTAGGTTTAAAGATTTACACCAGCAGCAAATGGATTTTGAGATCCATGGTTGAAGATCACAAATTTGATTGCTAAAGATTTCATATTTGAGAGGCAATTTCAGAGGGTAGGATGAAGATTTGAAGATGAAGCATTTGGAAATTGTATTGGATGTTGTTTGTTGTCACACAATAGATTTATATCTATTTATTAATGATTTTCTACAGTATATATGGCTGCACACATCTTTGTAATCAGATTTATCTAAAATTGTGAAACATTGTTGCAAGTTTAATAGAGAAGATAATTTCTATTGTTGCATATTTGTGCACCCTTTTGTTGTTGATGAGATTAATTAATTTTGTGTGAGGGTTGTGAATTTTTTTTTTCCTCTGCATCAATTGATATCAAAGCTCAGAAGGTTTGGGCAAAAGAGAGTTTGGTGTTTGTGGGTTTTTGTTTGTGCAGGTTGAACAGAGAACTTGGTTGCCAAAAGACTAGGTAGAGAAGAAGAAGAGACCTAGGTGAGGCAAAAACAAGAAGAAGCAAGGTGAAAGAGACTTGCTTGAGGAAAGATGGATTTGTTCAGAAGGTACTTGCAGGCTGGGGGTTCACAAAAGAAGAAGAAAGAAGAAAAAGAGAGGAAGAAGAAAGAGGAAAAGATGAGGCAAATAGAGGTTGAGAAAAAAATAAGAGAATCAGAAAAAGCTTTGAAACAGATGGAAGAAGATATGGAAAGAACAAATACGGAGTTCCAAATGGAGTTGCAATAGTTGCAAAGTTGGCACTTGAAAATTAAGAAAAAAGTTACATGGCCCATCAAGAAGATTATTCAAAGAAGAAGAAGACAAGTAAGGACATCAGCAATAGAGGAAGAACAAAAGCAATCTCAGACAGAGGAAGAAGTAAGCAATGAAATGGTTAGTATACTTATGTCTGTTTTGACATCAAGCATTGAAGAAGACATGGTAAACATAGTTATGGATGAGTCTCCATGTCATTTTCAGTTATTTGAGTATGATGTTCAAGATGAGCAAGTGGAAAGGCATGTTGATGTTGATATTAATGCTCAAGTTGCTGTTGATAATAAGGTTTCTAATGAAGGTGTTGTAGATTTGTTTGTTAAGTAAAGAATAATGGAGGACAAATTGATAAATTCTTTCCAAGGGACTTGGAAAAGTTCTATGTTGGGGTGTATGGTGCAGGAGCACCATTTGTCAAAAATGGACAATTATTAAAATCTAGGCTTTAGTGTTGCATTTTGCATAAAATAAGGTCTTAAAAGACCATTTATTATTGTAATAAATCTTATTTGAGGCATTTTTGGAGTGGAGGTAATTATAGGACTAGGTTCTTTAAGTTTTTCCTTAAGTTTAGTATTTTCTATTTTGGTAGCCTTAGTGGAGAGGCTATTTTTTAGCCTTTCTTTTTGAGTTTTCTAGATGGAGTGGAGTGAAGTTATATATTGTAAAACATGCTTTTTATATGGCATACAGGTCATGGAAGAAGGAAATGAAGCTTTTGGAATGAAGGAAATAAGAAAAAATAATTTTTTTTTGTTGTTCATAGTTTTTCTACATTTTTTATTGTTCTTTGCACTTGTACAGCCTGGTATGGACTTGTAGCACCCTAAAACGTACATGGTTGGATGGGGTATTGGATTACCTTTCTTTTGCATATAATTTTATGGTCTGATCTCATGTTTTGTGGATTTTATATTGATTTTACCAAAAACAGTCCAATAACCTAGGTTTTGACAGTCCTAGAGAGAAATTTTATGTTTTTGAGTGCCATGACCATGCCAAAATGACACAAAATGGTGGAATGGCAGGTTTTTAAGTCCTTCAAATGATTTCTTCACTTGTGGAGCAAAAAAATGAGTTTTCTTGATGTTTTTTGAAAAGTTCTTATTGCTGCAATTTCCTATTTTTTAAGAAGAATAAGGGTTTCTAGTTTGCATGTTTGAATTTGATGAGATAACTGAGGGTCCTGATAAAAAAAATGGTGGATTCCTCTATTTTAATACACAACTAAATACTCTCCATTGATTTTTGGTAAAAATTTGGTGATTTGGAGGCACCTCCTTTGTAAAAGTGACCTAATTAGGCCTATTACCAGAATTACCAGTCATTTTAAGACCTTATGTTACAAAACAATTGTACCTTCATGAAAGATATGTTATGTAAGGGGATAATGGGTACTCAAAACAGGTTTTAGTTCATGGGTTTGAGTCGTTTTATGAAAGTTATGCCAAAAATACTTCATTTGTTGTCCTAATTAGGCATAGGAGCAGCAGGTACAGTCCATTTTTGAGGCTTTTGGTCCAAATAAACCTACTATGCATGTTAGATATGTTGTGGAGGGGATTAATGGGTATTCAAAAAGGTAATTTGTTTATCAGTTTGTCATAGATTTTGCAAGTTATGCCCCAAAAACTCTATTCTAAGGACTATAAGCAAAGTTGACCTAGTTGTGAAGGGACAATAGGAACAATAGGTTACTAAGTTGTTTTATGAGTTTGGTGAGTATACCCTAGTCATTTTAGTGTGGTCCAAGGTGGTTGGTAGGTTTGGTGGGTATCTTATACATTCAAACCATAAAATGGCATCTTTTCCTAGTCTTAAAACAATGCATTCTAAGAGGATAGTCAAGACAAAGTGTGAACAGTCAAGTGGTAAATGAAATCTTGCATTTGTGTGCTGCCCCTGCCTCTGCATCACTCATTTAACCATTTCCATCAAATGAGATAATGCTACAACATGATAAATTCCATCCAAACTAAGGTTTATTTTCCAACCAAATGATATCATTAAATAATTACATGATGGAGGCTACTTCCCAAATATGGAAGGATCACACTCCAATAAATAAATTACACAAAACATAAATATACATCAATAATAAATCACCTCCAAGGTGCTACAACAGGCACATAGTACAACATGCTCAAAATGCCAAGAATGAACAAGGGAACCATCCAATTCCTGAAAGATCATCTCAATAGGACCAATGGGGAAATGTTACCCACCATCCTATCATATTACCATCATTGAGAAAAATAGATGTCTATGCCACTCTAGGCAACCCTTGAGTTACATAGAAGAAGATCATGGCAACATTGCTATCAAGGCCATCTCACACAAATCCAAGGAATACATGGCACACTTAATCAAGTACAAGAGTATCAAACACCATCACTTACAAAAGAGTCACAAGATGGATTTACACACATACACTACAACAAGGTAAGACTCGCACAAACTAGTACTCACAACACACATGCAACTATTCACACCACAATGAACATAAAGGAAACATATGGCACACACACCAATCAAGGCACAAGAAAACATAACACACATACAAGAGTCTCAAGAAGGTTGTCCAACACTCACACAAGAGCCTCAAGAAGGATGACACCACTCTCATAGCAAACTCAAGATGTTACACTACCACTCTTGTAGGAGTCTCAAGATGGACATACTCACTCACACTTAATGACGTCAAGATATACGCCAATCACTCACACATGAGAGCCTTAAGTCAAACAATAAACCACTCACATATGAGAGCCTCAAGATGTACATTGTTCGATCACACATAAGAGGCTCAAGGTGTACATCAATCGCTCACACAAAAGAGCCTCAAGAAAGACACCATCACTCTTACACACATAAACAAACAAGCTCAAGGGGCACTTCTTCAATGCACTCCTTGCGTTCAACCTTTTCCAATGAGATGGGAACTAACCATCCCAAGCATCCTATGGATATCTCCCTATCCCACACAAATCAGGGTTAACCTCCTTCAAGGAACCTAAAAACAAGGGAAAAAGTGGTTTTCCCCAAAAACATGCTTCCCAATGCACATGCAAAATTAAATCCATGGGATAATCCATCTTCCACCTATCATGCAACATTCATAATTTTCAAAATTCAATAAAATAAAATATATAATTTTCTCAAATGTCCTAGGTCCACCATTGAAAAATCTTGGAGCATCCTTCCCAAAAAAAATTTTTTTGCAAAACAAAGAAATTCCAAAATTTGAAAATACCCTCTTGTCCCAAAATAGCCCAACAACATACTTTTCACATCACATAAATATTTTGACAAGATCTGACAGGGTAAAACGGAGAAATTAGTCCATTTTTCATGTTTTCCAAGAAATACAAAAACTAAAAATGTAATCATACCCTCTTATGCTAATTCTACCCAACAACACACTTTCAAATAAAAAATAGTTTTGAAAATTTTTGCCATGACTTTTGTAGAAATATTTAAAATTTCTTATAGTTCAAAAATGGAAATAACATTTTCAAATCAATTTTGAACATAAATAAAATTACCTCAATGGATTCTAAATCCACTTTCAAACAATTCCTCTTAAAACAACTTTCAAATCCAAGCAACTCCAAGCAAGCAGAATTCAAAATCTTCAAAGGAGGGTTTGAAAATGAGTTTTGTTCTCTCCAATTTGCTCTCCAAAATTCTAACAATGCATCATGAATAATGAAAACAAAGCCCTTTTTCCTTATAAGGCACTAATTAGGATTAGGCTAAAACTATTACTTTCTTTTCACAAAGCTAATTCACTCAAAAACCATAATCCTTAAATTAAATAATTTCCACAATAGAAATTAATCTATTTCAAGCATCAAACAATTAAATTAAATGTCTTTCATAATTCAATATTTTCACAACCAACATAAATCATTTCTTACATACCAAACACAGAGAATCACACAAGTGATCAATTAAACACACCTAAGAAGACATTTTACAAGTCTATCACAAGGGGGATCTAGAATCGCAATTGATTTAGATGAGGTTTTCATGGGTTTTGACAACAAGGTCAGCCCATAATACTGTGTCCCACTTTTTGGCCAAAGTGGGACATTGAAATCAACATTTTTAACCAAAATTTCACGTTCTAACACCTCTAACAACTAATCCATTAAGAATTTGAAAATGATGTGAACTAGTGATTTTTGAGATTTTATGTGTAGATTCTAAATGTATTTTAAAAAAAATTAAGAAATAATTTGTAAATTTTTTTACGTAACTTTTAATAACTTATTTTTTATAGTTAACAATATTTTTAAAAAGTGAGGTTTATACCATACAACATAATTTTTTTATAGAAAAGATAAAATTATAAATTTTTAAACATAGATTTGTAACACCAATATCTAGTGCACAAATATTTTTTCATTATTTTTTGTTGCATATTTTTTAATTAATTTTTGAAGTGAGATTAATTATAATTCAGACATAGGTTTATACCATACAACATAGCTCTTTCTGTATGTATCCAAATTAACTTCTTCTTTTGAAACAAAGACATCAATACTTAGTGTGTAGATATTTTTTAGAATTTTTTTCTCTATTTTTTATTTTTTCACATATGTGGAATAGAGAGGTCTTGATGTTTGATGAAAAATATATATTTACTAGAAAATAGAAAATAAATATAATAATCAAATAAAATATATTCAATATCATACTTTTTGGAAAGCTTATACTAAGGACTACAACTTACAAAATAGAATTTCTAAATGACTTCATTTGATCCCCCTAAAGATGAAACAAAATTGGTTTTTTGTCAACATTTTGATAGGTGCAAACGAGACTCCATCGAGGGTTTGATTTAAGACTAGGGGGTTATTTCCAAGGGGGTTTTATCTAACCTCCTTCAATTAAACCCCTTTAGATGGAACCCCTCAAGGCTTAAATCATTACTTTTTCTAAAAAATATGTGATTTAAGACAAAAATCAAGATGTCCCATAAGTGGGACACACTATTGTGGAAGCACCCAACGCAAGGATAAAGATGAGATGGCTAAGCATCCCATGTCAACATTCTCCACATTTCACTCATTGGTCAAACACTTGTAATTTTCTTGCACACTCAATTCAAACATTACATACATCTATCCAAAACGTAACAATAGCCAAAGCAAATGATAAAATTACACAAGTAGATATTAACCATCTAGAATGCTCATTTCAATTAAATTGTGTATTCTAGCAATACGATCAAGATGTAATTAATCATTTAAAATAATAATACTGAAGGAAATTAAATCTACCCACCCAACATATTATTTAAATGAAAATAGTGAAGCTGAAACTCTAATAAAATATAAACACATACACACAAATATATCCATATAAAAGTCTTGTAGATCCAAAATACACATAAAAAATTCAAATCAAACATTGGTATTGACTAGCGATCACCAATCTACAATATAAAATATCAAAACAAAAGTATTGTAACACCGATATGCCAAGTAAAATGAAGAGAAAGGCACAAACACATGTGGGCATTATAGGATGCTTCTACATGAAATCTTCATCTTCCCATGTAACATCTTTGACATGAAATTTCTTCCACTTGATGAAGTGCTCTATGATCATCCTAGTCCCTAACTTCTTTGTGTGTGTTTGGATACTTACTTTGAGATCCAAGATGATTCTTCCCCTTCATCAAGCTCAAGTAACAGTATTTGTCCAAGAATCTATCCAATAAATTTTGTTAAAGAAGAGAAATGAAAATCTGGATGTGTTTTTGTTGTTGGAGGTAACTCTAGCGTGTATGCCACATTGCCAATCTTCTACAAAATCTAATAGGGACCATAATATTTGGGTTAGAGCTTGTTATCCTTATTTTTCTACTTTAGGTAAATTTTATAATATGGTTGCAAACTCAGAAAAACCCCAATCTCCCACTTTAAAGTTTGTTTTGGGCTGGTCTGCTTATTGCTTCATTCATTTTGGTGCCATGGCCATATTTGCCTTCAGACCAAAAAAGTAATTGTTCATGTTGAGTGTGATCTTGCACAAGGCCAACTCTTGCTGGTGATGGTAGAGTCTCTATAGAAATTTGTTTTGCCTTGATGAACCTTTTTTGAGCACTTTATGTATTTGATGAGAGCTTGCCATTTGCAAATCCTTTGGGTGCAATCCCCTTAATTTGAATGTCTTGTCCTCAAAATGGAAGCACATGAAGAGTTCTTAGAAATTTGCCCAAAGTTTTGACTCATTAGACTTCCACTACTATATATGCATTCCCAATAGGAATAGAAAACATAGGGCTATTCAAAAGGTAGTCCTTCATGGTAACTTTGATTTGTTTCTCAGAATAGCTAATAATGCCCTCATCTACCTTCATAACTTGAAATTATGTTGTTGAAAAAATAAAGTAGTTCAAACTTGTGGCTAACTTTTTATTAATGAAGTAAGTACTACATGAATCAATCAATACCATCACTCTCTATTGTAAGAACTCCTACTACTTTAAGGGTTTATGTGGAACTAATACCTAATAATGCATGGAAAACTATTATTGGTTTATGCTCTTCTAATGATTCCTTTAATGCCACTTCTATATATGTATCTTCTTCGTCATCTTCTATTGCTTCTTCAATATGGAAAATCTTCTTCTCTACACACTTTTGTCTCATACTATATTTACTACCATAGTTAAAACATATCCCTTTTGTTGTTTTCTCTTCAATTTGTTGAGGTGTCAACATGGTAGGTTGACAAAAGGCTAGTGATGGGGTGTTAAGATCTATGATGCTAGTAAATGCTTGTTTCCTAGTGGCAAAAAATATTCTTCTACCTTCCTTTCTGTATTAATGGATTAGGAGCTTGCAAGAGAATTAGGTGGGTGTTGATCTTGAGTTAGATTTAAATTAAAGCAAGACCATAATCCTCATTTCCCTTACAAGATGCATTAGCTTCCTAAGTCTTGTGGTATGAATCCACCCTTAGGGATTCCAAAAAAACCTTGAGAGAAGATGGTTGAAGATGTCAAATCATAACACATTGATATCTTATTTTCTAGCTATCCCTTTCGGCTCCTCCTTTGCAACCAAGCCTAGAAAATCTAACTTTAAAAGCTATTACTAAAAAATTTCCTCCTTGACCTTGGCGGTTGTTGCATTCAAAGTAGCTTCAAAATCTAGGGACACCATCTTCTATTCTTGGATCCCCTATGTCCATAGACTTCCCTGGTGTGACTAGATTCCTTCCCTTGCTTCTTGCTAAAGTTGTCACCATGATATCACAAACTAATTTTGCAATAATATAGTTAAAACAAATTCAAATTTGCTAAATTTTTTATTGTAACATACTTGAATCCATATTGGTAAAAAAATCTCCAAAAAAATGATGTTTTGTAGTCTTGAAAATGAATTTGGGAAAAGTCCTAATTTTGTAATAACTCCTTCAAAAATGCTTTAAATTTCCTCAAATATGGAGTGTAGCTTCATTAATCTGTCCCTTATGACCCCTTCAATTTTAAAAAAAAAATGCAATAATGAGAGAGATATGTGTTTGACAACATGACATCCTAAATTTTAAAAATGCCTTTTTTTTACCTTCAAGGTGCCAAGATCATGCTTCGATACCACTCATAACGAAATCACTTGCACAATAAAATAATATAATAGGAAATAAGATGTAAATACTTTATTATAATAAGCCACTTCAAGGGGCACCCTCCAAAAGTCATATAATAAGAAGAGAACTTCCAATACAATGCTCAACAACTACTCACTACCTCTTATTTATAGGCATCATTAGGCAATATTAATACTCTAATCCCAATGAGGCCCACCTAGCTTACAATAATGATACTTAGGGACTAATAAATGACTAAAATAAAGATTATGTGAGTCGTATGTGGGGATTATATATCCCAATACAATCAATGGGTTAAGGACCTAACAAATACATTGTGCAAAAAAATTGAAGAGTTAACCTTGGCACCAATGCCTTAAAGAATCTTTAAGGCAAATGGCTTAACCTTAGCACCAATGACTTGAAGAATCTCTAAAAAAGGGCATATGAATCAATAACTTGCGTAGAGTATTGCATTGCACATTTGGGATCCAGTTTTGTGTAGGTTGATCCTCTGTGTTGGTCCCACAGGTAGCCTGGCTACAACTTTGTAAGGATTCAGGTCATGTCAAAACGCGAGGTTTATACAGGGTTTATGGCCTCTTTAAAACCAACTTATCCTAATCAAAACTATGTAGAAGAAGCAACACTAGCTAAATTGCCAATCTTAAAGAAAGTAACTATGTAATGAAAGCAAAATCATGTCTATCTATTTGGTCTATGTGTGCATCATGGTCAAAATCATTCGCCTCCTAATAATTTTTATCCATTATACCAATAAAAATCTTATAATTGGCATAATTCTAAGCCATTGTAGGATTAAGATGGGGACTATTTCTCAAAGGAAAAGGAGGATAATGGTGAGACTTTAGTATCAACTCAATACCCAAAACCTAAAAGGCTAAAAGAGGACATAACAAGGGAAAGGGTATTGATATAAATCTCAGAAAGATAGAAAGCCTCAAATATAAAAAATAAATCATAAACTAGAACAAAACCCTATGGCCAAGTCCTAAGGGGGTGTAGGATTAGATAGATTCACCAAAGTGAAAAAATAATTAACATTTTGTAAATAATCTGAGGGAAACAAATAATCAACCAAGACAATCAATTAACCCTAGAATTAATGAGCTAGGATTGGTAATGCTTCTAAAATAAATGTTTGAATTTAAATAAATAAAAGATACTTAGTTCTAAACTTGAAGAAGAATCCTTGGACATATGTTGTTGATTGATTTGTCAATTTATCAGTGCTTAGGAAATTAGTTGATGAATGCTTCTATGTCATTAAATTTCTTGTCCAATATTCCAATTCATTTCTATGATTAAAAATTTAACCCTACATTCAAGTTTGAACTTTGTTGAATTTGATATCAGGTATCTATTCACCTTAATGTCTCGAACCCACATCGAAAAAGGGGTGGTGTCGATAGACATATTTAAGGGGTTTGCTAGGCAGAGATTTGGTCTCCTTTGGTCAAATTCTATTGTCGATTCAACAATTTGGTGAAAGCGATCGAAGACAACAAGCATACAATAATGACTAGGATGTTGATGTAAGATGATGATGCAATGTTAATGTCCTATAATGCTCCTTTAGTGATAATGCAAACTGGAATGAAAGCTAGTGAATGGATATAAGTGAATTAGGGTTTCTCTTTTTATATAATATCCTAGCACACAAGTTAACAAATTCTACACTCAAGTTGACAAGGAATGACTAGTTGGAGGAAGTTGGCTTAGTGCCCAAAATATAAATTTGTTTTTAAAAGTTTTGGGATTATTTCCACACCATGGAACTACCATGGATCAATTATGCATTATGAATATGCCCTAAGATAAAGAATGGATGAATTGAAAAATCGGACCGACCTACAAAAATACATACGTTAGTTATCAAATTTTACATTGAAATACACTACTTGTATACTAATCATTTCATTAAAGGCAACCCAAGAAAAAAAAATAAAGTATACAATTTTCACCATTACTTCTTTAAATTATACCTTAAATAAAATCATATAAACAAATAAACAAATAACATTATTTAAATTTTAAAAAATAATCCATAAAAATATAGCAAATATTTTAAGTGTTCAAAATTAAAATGAATAATGTGAAAGCACAAAAATACATCTACACCTTAGAAATAAATAAAACAAACCGAAATAGTTGACTTTGTGGTGAAAACTAATTTATTCCACATTGGACATGAATTATATGGTCTGATAATAGACTATAACTATTAAAAAACTTAAATGTTAATTGCTTTAATAATATTGAAAAGGAAAATAGTTCTTTTTATATGAGATTTTTGGGTAAATAAATATTTAAAATAATAATATTTAAGATAAATTATTTGGAGCAATGTAATAAAATGTTTATGGAATTTAAATAAATAAATGAATGGTATTTAGTTTGAATTCAATGGATGAAAATTGGGTGTAAAGTATTTGTGTTTGATTCATCAATGCACAAGAAAATCAGACATAATTAGATGAATGTCTTGATATTTAGAAATTAGATGTCTATTGTTCTAGGCCAATGATTAGATGCCTATTGTTAGAAGTCACTTATGCAAGTGCAGAATTGATTTACGCAAGTGTGGAATTGTTTTGTGCAAGTACAATATTGTTAGATTCCTACCCAAGCATGCAAGTGATTGAGAGAAAGCAAAATAGAAATCAGATATGAGCTAAATAAACTGTATTCAACTCAAGAGAATGCAAAGCATTACAATAGAGTGGGGTGCTCATATGAGAGCAAGAGGTGGGTATATATATGATATTCCACCCAAGAGACTCAATACACAACCAATGTGGGATAAAGTGAAAAAGTCCCTAAGTAAGCTTAACCTAGTGTGAAAAGAGCTAAAGTGGAGAACAAGCTAAGAAAGAGCTAGATAGCAAAGTAACCCTGTTCACACTAACACCCCACCTTAAGTGCAACTTAGGGGAAATGGTGACAAAATGCAAAGATGGGTCCCGGCAACAAGGCCTGATGAGGTACCCATGTACAAACAATCCCCTCAAACAGAAAAGGAAGGAGAAAACCCAGTGGCAAAAAACTCCCCCATGAGAGGAAAAGAAGAGAGGCCAAGTAGCCCCCCTTCATGATAGAGTCTCCTAAACTGATGGTAGATGCCTGACAATGACTACTGAAGATGATCCACGATCGTCGAACAACGTTCCTCCCCTTAGGAAGAAACAAGACCAAGAATGTATGCAAGATTTCTTCCCATTCCTTATAGGAATATGAAGGAAGAAGGATAAATGTCTCTGAACTTTGCACATGATCCAAAGACAACAATGATGCTCTTGAAAACTGCTCAAATGTCTCCAATCCACTACCAAACTGTGACTGAATAGGAGGATGAAGAACAATCTCAGAAGATGATATCTTCTCTGAAGACAAGGAAACCTTTTCCAAATGTTGCCCAATGATCTCTAAGCCATTGCCAAATTGTGACAAATACTGATATTGATTAGGTACCATAGAAGATTCAGGTACAGTAACCATGGATGTATGGTGCTCACCATCGGTAAGACAACTAGACCAATGAGAATCTGGTACTTCTACAGAGGATGTCAACATGAATGATGACTGAGTTAGATGTGTGGACTCATGAGTATCTGCAGAAACTGTCACTATAGAAACAAATGTAGGCAAAGAAGAAACAAGAGGGTCTGAATGTGCCCTCAAAACATCTGAAGAAGAATCAACTCCATCAAAGAGAAGATGAATGAAATCAATAGTGTCTCCCAAATCTGTAGTGTGGGACTCCATAAACAAGAATGAGATGTCTGGTAGAAATTGGTCCCAATGAAGTGAATACAGAAGACAAATATGATCCTGCTGCAAAGAATCACTAGAAGCTCTCAAAGAAGCATCTCTGGAATATGATGAAGCAACAGGTGTTGTATCTGAAGATGGGGTATCAACATATGTCACACAAGATAGGGTAAAAGAAGACTTAGTATCATCCACCAGAGCCTGGTCATCCAAGGAAACATCACTATCAGATGAAGATCCAAAGTCTCCATACAACTGCTGGATGATGGTCCAAGCAATGAAAGGGCACTCAGTGTGCTCTATGTGATGTAGAATATCCTCATAAATAGTAATACATATTAGTCCATAGACCATGTCATTATTGTTAAACCATGCATTCTTCTGTTCATAGTCACTTGGCTCAGGGACGAGTCCAAAGAGATGGGGCAATAGATCTTGCTCAAGGCAATGATTCTTTATCCCTTATTTCCAAGACAAATAGTTCTCTGAGGTTAACTTAACAATAAAAGGATGAAAATAACCGATATCCATGATGAACCCTCAAAATGATTACAATAACCCCATAAAAGATGTGACTCAAAGAGAGCACATAAGACACCCCCTTTTCCACTCAATCAAAGAACCCCCCCAAGAAAATATGATTTGGCACTTTATATATAGTGCGGTTACAATGGCCACTAGCAAGAGAACGCTGAGTGGACTTGACTTCAATGCTTTTACAAATCCTCACAAAATGAACATATACTGAAATTACAATTTTGGGACAAACTCAAATGAAATTAGAAGTACCACTGCGAAGTACATAAAAAAATATGCACTTTCAAAAAAAAAATCACCTCGATCCGAGGCTGTATGCAAAAGTTATGATCCTCCAAAGTTCTCAAAACGAGAACTGTGCAATGTCACGACTGAGAATCTGCAATTTCTGAAAAATCTTGGCATCAAAATCAAAAACGACTGTACCAACATGTAGAGCACAAAAAATTAGCCAAAATCAAAAAAAGAAGCTCGCAAATCCGAGGTCGGGAGCCCGAGTTACGGCCTTTGGAAGTTGAACTGCAATTTCTAAAACGCCAATGGAGAGGGGTTTTGCTGTAGCTTTTTGACGTCGTTTCTGCAAAATATATAAGCTGTATGCAAAAACTAACAGATACCCAGATAATTTTTTGGTGCTGCGAACAAAACCCAGAAGGCATTTTTCTCTGTGATCTACAGAAAATGTGACTCTAATTGAAAAAAATGTGTTTTGCACCAAAAAACGGCATGCAAAAACTGAATCAACTACCTAAGACAAACAAAGGCATGCTGCAACTTGCAAGATTGATCAGAATAAATAAAATGCATGCCAATTGTTAGATTTTAGCTCAAAGAGTCTTGAAGAAGCTATGAAAAAAACTTGCAATTGGCAAGTCAAAATATGAACCCCCCCAGAAACTAAAGTTTTCTCCACACTTTTTTGTTTCTTCAGATCATCAAAAGATACAAGAGAACAGCATACTCATGTGCTTCGAAAAACAACTCTACTCTCAGATTTCTAAAAAAAATACTAACCCACAACTCACAACCGCTCTGATACCATGTTAGATTTCTACCCAAGCATGCAAATGATTGAGAGAAAGCAAAATAAAAATCAGATATGAGCTAAATAAATTGTATTCAACTCAAGAGAATGCAAAGCATTACAATAGAATGGGGTGCTCATATGAGAGCAAGAGGTGGGTATATATATGATATTCCACCCAAGAGACTCAATACACAGCCAATGTGGGATAAAGTAAAAAAATCCGTAAGTAAGCTTAACTTAGTGTGAAAAGAGCTAAGGTGGAGAACAAGTTAAGAAAGAGCTAGATAGCAAAGTAACTCTGTTCACACTAACAAATATGAACTTGGCATGCGAATTTAAATTAGGTTCCTTTATATCACTTGCATGCTACTAAGCAAGGATTGATTCTTCTTTGGTCAATCCCCTAGAATATCGATTCAAGCAATAACAAGCAATCATGCACAAATGCTTATATACCAATGTAAGGGGAATAATTTGCAATATGAATGCTCTAATTTTACTCTTTTGAATGCTTGATATAAGTTTTAGATGCTTAGGATTCAAAATGTTCAAATTCTAAGTTCTTAATGTGCAAAAATGTATTAAGACATGTTCTTGAATACAACTCCAATGATGGCAAGTGAAATGTTTCATGCTTTGAGTCGGCACATAACAACTAATCGAAAGCGCTGGGTCGGCTCCAAATTTAAATTCTATTTTAAAACTTCAAATTCATTTCCATAAATTGTGCAACTAAATTGACTAAACTTGAACAAAAAAGAATTAACTAAAGATCTAGACCAATCTCTAAATATGAGTGCAATTAAAATCAGACAAAACTTAGATTATGTCTGCTTTAAGCAAAAATCATGCCATTTATCATTACATAAAGGACATCCAAATCAAAATGACTCTAAAACCAAGGGGAAAAACAAATTGTAAAGAACATTTCATTTATTTATTTTTATTGATAATGATTTATTGAAAGGAAACAATCCTGCCAAACTATAGCAAAATATAAATCACAACTAATAATATTATGATGAGACACCTGCACACATTATAAACATAACAATAAATATAAATTACAAAATATCTTTAATTTAAATTTATTATCCCTTAAACTAAAGTTAAACCAGTCCTTAAACTTAAGTCAAACTTTACCATTCTAGTTAAAGCGTCACAATACCAAATTATGTTCCCATCATTATATTTAGTTAAGATATCACCACTTAATTTAGAAATCAATTTTAAAAACTTCAATTTTACAATTCAGTGGGCCAATTAGGTGATGGAAAAAACCTTTTTCTTTTTTGGTAAGGAAGAAGCACTTCACTTCAAATACAGAAATACCAAGGCTTCCTTGCCCAAAGCCATTTTTCACACTTTAAATACATATTCCCATGTGCAGTAACTCTTTCAAATTATTGGAGTTACCAAGGCTTCCTTGCCCAAAGCCATTTTTCACACTTTATAGACATATTCCCATGTGCAGTAACTCTTTCAAATTATTGGAGTTACAAGAGCGCCATTCACATGGCCATTACTCATAAATTTCTATTTAGACGCAATTCAGTAAAGCACCCAAAAAGCTTAAAGCAATCATTTCAATAGTTTAACTTACATAGAAACAAGTTCATCCCCTATGAAGATGGCAAGGGAATCAGCTCCACTCTTTAGCTACAACAAATGAAAGAGAATTCTTTTGGGGGGCAAAAAATCCTCACCTCATAACGATAATATAGTCAGCATAAAAGGTAGTAACTTTGAATAGAGAAGAAAGGTTAAGTTTGCAGTTTTCTTCCAGAAATTTCCATTTAATCCCATTATAATGGACATAAGTTTCAAATCTTTAATTTGCACAATTTCTAATCGTTTGCATCCTCCACATCTCATTTTGACCTCATTCATTCAAGATTTCTGAGTTCGGTTGCCATCTATTTATACCATGGAATGGTTGGAGTAACCATTCTCTTATTAAAAAGATTTGCCAATCTTCATGTCATGCAATCAAGCCTGTTTAGGATAGATTGTTTTTGAACTCTCCCTCAATCCGACTATCAATAAAAACTGTTCCGACTGATGATAATTACTACTGTAAAACAAGTTCATTATTTTCCAAGCTAGCATTGTGTAGTTTTTGCCTTAAAGATACATGGCATTATCAGGGCTTTTGTAGGTGGTCTTGTAACAGCACTTGATCTTGGTTAACAGACCATCGACATAATAAGCTCTCAATTTCCTATCAACAAATATCATAACAGATACTTCACTTGATAAAATCATAAAAGTGCCCTGCATTGCATGATCAATCTTTAAGGTTATATTTGTTGGCATGCAAACTGTGTCAATATATTAGCTTCATCTGACTATGATTTTTTCTTTGCAAACAGACCGTGTCAGAAAGACAACCCATCATTTTCCTTGATAAATGATACAAGTTCACCCCAAGGAAAAGCAAATTTGAGTTAATTGTATTGACTATGTAATGAATTGCTTTATAATATGTTTATAATGTGTTGCTATATAAGTAATTAGTTAGTTTATTTCATTAGAACTTGCCCTTCTACATGGAAAACACAATTTCTCTCTTTACAGATCCTACAGAGAAATCACACACGTTATAAATTAGTGACCTAGTGAACTCAATCTTCTTGCAGATTAAGACTGTCACAATCAAATAACAGAATCAAACTTCGGTCTTAAATTCTTAATTTTTCTTCTTCACCCAGTGAGTTAAGAACGCAAGACAAAATGACAAGCTCTTCAAAATCAGTTCTTCTCTACAGAACATTTATCCACGATGGTTGACCACCTTATAGCTAGGTCTTGTTGCTCTTGCATTGTAACTTTGCAAGTAATCGCATCTTTCTCACTCAACATAGACCCAGAAAAATTCACTGCCATATCATATGTAAACATAAAAATGAGGCTGCCTTTCTAATTAACTCTACATCCTCAAATTTGCTTGAAAACGTCACCCAACAAAAGCTTTAGTGATATCACTAAAATCAGTTGCTCTTGCTTCGCAACTATTAGCGAGTAACTACATCCTTCTCACTCAACATAGGCTAATAAATCTGGAAAAAGTAACTTTGATATCATATGCGAACATAAAAACGAGGCAATCTTCCTAATTTATTCCTTACATTCAAATTTCCTTGAAAATGTTACCCAACTAAAGCTTGAGTGATCATTAAAATCAGGCATTTGCAAACCTGCCACAGCAATATTGTAAATGAAAAGTAACATCTTTGAACTTATACAGTTTGCAGTGAATATCAGAATCATGCTGGATAATCACCATGTAAATATATGTCGAAAGAATGCTCTCCAGTAACTGTTATGCTTGACCACAAGGGTAGTATTGCTATAATATTAGACAATAGCATTCAAAATCAGATAATTGCAAGCCGCTTGAGAAATATGTACAAAGAATAAAATCAGAAAGCCTATAACTACAGATATCCTAAAGGCTTCAAGCAAAAAACATTTTACAGTTTTGGCCCCCAACAAACAAGGAAACATTCTGAAATAATGATAATTTATTTTTGTGTTCCAGGATGCAACCTCACAATCATTTGTTCATTCTTCAGCCTTATTAACCTTTATTTCCATAAGTCGCTCTACTGGTCGCCGACAAATAGGGCAACGATTTGTCTGGAACCTAAGAACTTTTGCACATTCACTGCACATGCACTGAAAGAAAATGGAGTGGATTAGCACACACAAAGATTAAAATAACATAATATAAATGGAAACCAAGGAGTCACCCTCCAGATGGAATCTAGTGAAGAGCATTGATCATACCATATGTCGACAGGGCAAAACAGTTGTGTCCCTGGGTTCTGACATGCAGATAACACATTCTTTTCCAGGATCATTTGCATCAAAGTCGGTGCCTGCAGAGTTTCCAATACCATAAATTTCCTGCAACTCATATCGTATGCCATCAACCCACAATATCTGTTTAATAACTTTGACCCGATACTCTCCACTATCCCTCTTTTCAAGTACAGCTTGTGTAATTTGAGAATTGACTGTTTTGGGTAATGGGTTGCCAATTTGTTGATCAGACACGTTTGAATCATCAGCTGTCTGGCTTGTTGGGCATGCTTCTGCCCTGATCACCAGAGGAAAAACTTCATCTGGCCCCTCTTTTGTTAGATCAACCTCCTCCACAAAAGAAAGATTAATTCCTGTTCCTGACGGCTGCTGGAATTTCTGCCCAAGTCCTTTTTCAAATGGTATCTTAACTGGGGTAAAGATGTCTGGCTTCAGTGCTGTCAAGCTACAATTTGATCCCTCTTTTGCAAAGAAGAAAATGCTTATACTGCAACAATATGAGAAAACAAATAATCAGCAAAGAGTATGCAATTATTGTAATATAAATATTGCCGCAATTATTGAAAAATTTAATTCACAATAAGAATGTGAAGAGATGAAAACACAAGTTAAAACTAGCACAAAGTTTTTTCCAAAAGCTTGTCTGTTCACTGATATGGACTGTGAAAACCTTGTGTTTTTAATTTACAAGTAAAAATTCTCAGGGATACTTTGACAGTATCTGCATTTTCCCATTATGGAATCCAGTTCCTGCTTTTAGACCCTCATTTCAAAAACTCCTTAAATTGACCTGTTTGTTTCATACACTACTACTCTCTCCTTCCCTTTCTTTGTAATAGGATGTAAAACTGTAATTTAGAGTGCAAGTCTTGACTGATACATACTACAAATTCTAGTGAAATTAACTCTTCCAAGCAATACATTGATAGATTGTAGCTTTATACTAGTGAAGTTAACTCACAAAGTAACACAAGTAGATTACAGCCAACTAATAGTGAATTTAACTCTCAATGTAATACTCGAAAAGATTTCAGCCACTACACATTAATATACATATACAGCATCTAGAACAATATTGGTAAGGCTAAATACATCTACATATAATTATAAGAAATAAAACAAGGGAGCTAGTTATGCAACTAAAATGTAGGAAATAAAATATACAGGCTAGTTTATGCATCTTAACACATAATGCAATAAAGGGCATTTCATCTACAGACTTCTTAACATTAGACGCAACAATTTCTAGCTAAATTGACTAACGGCTACTTTCGAAAAGCTATAACCAAATTAGCAGTTATTACATTCCCACATAACACTCAACTTGGGCAAAAGTTTCATTTGATTACAAATGCTGGTTTCATTTATGAAAAAGCACCACTGATTGATATGCTCTGTTTTTAGGAAGGCATCTTGGATTCTGTAATATTTACAAATAAGGCTGGTGAAATACTTATAAACCCCCTATTTCCAGTCTTTTGCATTTCCATATTTGCTTAATTGGAAATGCTTTAAATTGTACTTAATGATTATAAAATGAAGGTACACCATAATAAAAAATTGCCTGTAGCTCTAGCTGGTCATGGAAGGCTAAAAAATGATGAAATAATGAGTGCTCTGCATTGTAGAATACCAAAACACCAAACTTGATAGAGAAGTACAGCATCCAAATACATACTGTCTCTATAACTGGAAACATATCTTTTGGATTCATTTCAGTAAGGATTGTCCACACTGGTTTCTGGCAAAAATGCAGCAACCAGAAACAGGATCCCTGAGCAGCCCAAAAATCCGTGCATTTCAAAGGGCCATTGCTGGGATGCTTCAGGTTGCAGGAAACTCAAAACAACCCGAAACGGTCAAAACCAACACTTTGAATCACAGCCATTTTGGGGCTGTTTTAAACATCAATGGGCCCATAAAATTTGGAAAAAAAATATACAGAAAGACAAGGACAATAAAGACATCAAAATTCTACAAAATAAAAAATATAATTTTTTACCATTCACTGATTCAAATTTCCTGCTTCCTATCATTAAATGATTCATGTATATTACAAATATGTATATGAACTTGCAAATCATAATACTAAATACTAACATCTATGGTACAATCACAGATCATGTTTGCATATAAGAATGTTGACCCTGTCAAATAGAATAAAATGTGTAACAAATGTAGACAAACATATACACACAAGAAATGCAGAAAAACTCTCCAACACTGTTTCCAGGATTAAATTACCTTTTATTTTGCTGACTCTTGAAACCAACTGCTATATAAGTCATGCTCTGTCCAGAGGAAAATCAGAACATTCTACAAATTCAAAGCACTACAATACCAAACCACACAGCTCCTATAACTAAGACTCTAGTGGCAAAACATTGTGTCTGTATGGGATCAAGCTGGATGGAAGCTGCCATCAATACCAAAATCAAAATCTGGCAGCTTGTTCTCAAGGTGGTGAAATTCTTCTGAGATATCAAACCACAAATTGACTTCTATATTAATAGAAGCAATTTGCATAATAGATTTCATATAGTAGGTTGTTGTAATCAAGTATTAATTTGTAAAAACAGATGATATATAATAGGCTGTTGTAAGACAATTATGGTTATTAATTAGTGCTCACAGTTTATATTTGGTAGTAAATTCCAAAACCTATATGATAACCTTCCCCAAAGTCCCAAATGCTTTTTAGTACATCCTAACATGAAGTCAGGAAGACTTTGGCTGTTTAACAGCTACTTGTACAAGTTTTGTTTATTAAAGTGAAGGAATGATTGATGTGATCTTAGTAAATGATAAACATCCGACTAATCTGTCTTTAGCAACAGATGGTACAAATATTGACATCATTTGGCTATAAGAAAGAAAGTCCTTTGAACTTATTAGAGACAGTACGAGATGTACTAACAAGCCACATTGTCATTCAGAAATCACTGTGTTTTCAAGAAACAATGTCCTAGTGAAGATAAGCATAATGACAACTCGTAGCAGAGATATATCATCTTTTTACTTGTTAAGCTGGAAAAAGAGGCCACCTCTCAGTGAAGATTAAGCATAAAGACAACTGGTGGCAGAGATACATCATCTATTACTTGTTAAGCTGGGAAAAGAGGCCACCGATTACTTAACAGGTGGCCACCACTCACAGAGATGCGTCAGCAGCAACAACAAATTGATCTAGCTAATTTTGGATCATAAAATTTTAATTTGTATTCATCTTCTTAATGAAAAATAAATAGCAATAATGACTTTTTCAGAGAATGCAAAAGATGTCAACAGGTATTTCGGGTCCAAATCTGAAGCATGACGATTTCAACAGTGGTTTTCAATCACAAAAGATGTAAACGCAAGAGGGTTTGGTGTTCAGGTACGGTGGTTTGCCAATGCCACAGTTACTTGCTCAAAGTACTATTGATGTCTACACAAGATTCTCTTGAGGTTGTGCAGCTGTGCTTGTATCTATGTGATTTCTTTGGAGAATGCAAAAAATGTCAACAGGTATTTTGGATCAATCACTGTTTTTCAATCACAAAAGATGCAAATCCATGATGGCTTGGGGTTCAGGTATGGTTGCCAATGCCACAAATACTTGCTCAAAGTATCTAAGCACAGACACAGAAACTCAAGAGAACCTTGTGTAGACATCAATAGTAAAATTGGATACACATCATGCGCTTGACCTTGATGACATTGATCTATACTCAAAATGGATTGCTAGGGATGTCGATGTGGATCCACTGTTTCCTAATGATGACATAGCTGATTTGGAGAGGGATGCAGCCAAATGGCAGGCAAATGTGGCAGCATATGAGGAGGCAGAAGGCAAGGTTGGTGAGCCATTTGAGGCGGGTTCACCGCATACACAACTTGACCCTATGGATGAGGCTCCTGTTGAGGCTCTTGTTGAGAATATTTCAGCTATACCATCCACTTCCACGACACCCACACAATGGCAACAGACTTTTCCGAGCTTTAATCGTAGAAGAAATTTATGATTTGTTTTCTTTATTGATATTGAAACTTGAAGTTCATATGTATGAAAATTTGAGCTCATTTTTTGGTCTATGAAGTGTATTGAACTCTAATTTTGATCTATATATGAAGGAAATAAGCAATATGATGCATAATTCAGTAATATGTGTTTTTGAAGAATTTTTTTAAAAATTTATGTATTTTTAATGTTCAATAAATTTGTCGAGTTATTGCCAAGTTTTTCCCAAGTTTGTGCGGAGTCTCGAGCTTTTAAATTTTTGGGTCAGCCGAGTAATTCTCGAGTCCGAGTTTTTCAACTATGGTAAGAATATCTAGGAAAGAAAACAATGTACCTTCAAGTATGTAGTTAAACCCATGCAAGACAGTCACTTGTGACGATGCACCACTAGAAGTTGGCAACATACTACATGGAAGGCCATATGTGTACGACAAAGATGGTGTTTATTTACCAAGCAAAGCCACAACAGTGGATAGTGCACATTGACAATCACTACTCCAACCTTCTGGAGTTTTCATCAAAGCCCGAGGTAGCCTTGATATCTACCAAACAATGCTGCAATATCTTTTTGAACTTGCAGAAGTTTGTGCTTCTCATGGTCCATCCGGAGGCACCTACACAAGAAAGCAAGCATGCATTGGTAGTGCACAAGGTACTATAGTAGTATGGGAACATCTTTGAGGAATGGAAGGATCTCCACATACTGCATGATGTAGCACATAATCGATTTGATTCCTAAATCTATTTGGAAGAATGATTAAGTTTGACGCCAAATCCAAGAGCTGATTGATTAGAGCAAGATTAGACCTAGCTCTTAGCCATGCAGTAGCCCGATAGTCCTTGCGCCAAAGAATCCTTCTTGCATGCATGTGTGATAAGTGTCCATCATCCATTACCTTTAATGCAAGTGTGACAAATGTCCACTATGTAACCCCTTGCATGCATGTCCAAAAGGTATCCAGCATGATCCATCTTGAACACATGCATGTGTGACAAGTGTACAACAAACCCACCCTTGTATGAATGCATGGGAAACATGTCCAAAGCACACTCCATTACATGAATGTGTGTCAAGGGCCACTATTGTACAACAAGCATGCCCTTCTATGCATGCATGTGGAACATTCATATCCAACACAAGGGTAGTTGAGCATTGGTGTGCCCATATGCAATCCATTTTTCATGGTCTTCCGACAAATCTTGTGACAATGAGATTTGTGAATCTGATAACTATGAGATTAGTAAATCTAGTTCTCTGCACTTAGTTTAACTCAGGCTTTCTTTATCATCTGCTTTCATTACTATCTACTTTATGAGTAGTCATTTATGTTTACTAACATGCAAAATATTAATATATAGGTGGTACAGGACAGTAATTAGCATGTTGATGTATTGCTCGT
The DNA here is from genome assembly GCA_027924645.1 of Cunninghamia lanceolata. Taxonomy (NCBI): domain Eukaryota; kingdom Viridiplantae; phylum Streptophyta; class Pinopsida; order Cupressales; family Cupressaceae; genus Cunninghamia; species Cunninghamia lanceolata. Next base: position 3,460,729 of record BSBN01000023.1, on the reverse strand, counting down.
GAAATGTATTATACTAGAAGGTAATTAACACCATGGGACACATGAAAACTTCAATATATCTTTTTCTTTATTTGGAGGAACTAATTCTTGATCTTGGTGAAGAAAATGCGGTCCAAGTCGTTACTTGTAGTGCCCCCTCGTCGTTAGCTTGTGATGGTGGTAGTTCTGCATTGCCCTCTGTCAGTCAGAGACAGTTGTTAATCGTTCACTTCATTGATTCAGTTTTGAGACAGTTGATTAGTAGGTTATGATCTATGTTTATCTGATGAGCGATCTTTGGCTGCTATATTTAGACATCTGTTATGAGTTATGATGACATTATGAGTACTTCAGTTATGATGTGTTGAATAAGTTTAGTAATGGATTATTGTTTACATGTTTCATTAGATTCGTAGATATCTGTTTTCAAATGTTACGATTATAATCTTATCCAAGAGCAGGGACGGTGTAGCATTACTCGTTTCGAGTACCCTGCTGCGCCGCGATTCTCTGACTCTCTGTGTGTTGACATATACGTATTTGATCGTGTTTAATGAGTTGTTTGGATGCAGGCTGCAGGTACCGAACCTCGACTCCACCTGATATAGCAGGTTTGAGCGGGTTCTTTCATCAATGGATATTAGTGATGGGAGATAACACAAGGTCTAATCCATTGGGTCGGTCCTTGTCTTCTGTTGTGGTCTCGAGTCGTGTTGGGACACTAGGTCTTTGCCTTGTTATGATCGGTCATCTTGTGTTGTGATGTTTAGTCAAGTCGTGTTTTATAATGTTTAATTTATGCTCCTGTGTGGTTAGAAGATTCTTTAATGAACTAGTGGTTATTAATAATGCTCCTATTATGATTGTTGCATAATATTAGTTGGCTTAAAGCTTTGGATGTCACATTGGCCATATACCAGCTTAGCCTTGTCATTGTCACTATTGATTCAGTTTTGAGACAGTTGATTAGTAGGTTATGATCTATGTTTATCTGATGAGCGATCTTTGGCTGCTATATTTAGACATCTGTTATGAGTTATGATGACATTATGAGTACTTCAGTTATGATGTGTTGAATAAGTTTAGTAATGGATTATTGTTTACATGTTTCATTAGATTCGTAGATATCTGTTTTCAAATGTTACGATTATAATCTTATCCAAGAGCAGGGACGGTGTAGCATTACTCGTTTCGAGTACCCTGCTGCGCCGCGATTCTCTGACTCTCTGTGTGTTGACATATACGTATTTGATCGTGTTTAATGAGTTGTTTGGATGCAGGCTGCAGGTACCGAACCTCGACTCCACCTGATATAGCAGGTTTGAGCGGGTTCTTTCATCAATGGATATTAGTGATGGGAGATAACACAAGGTCTAATCCACTGGGTCGGTCCTTGTCTTCTATTGTGGTCTCGAGTCGTGTTGGGACACTAGGTCTTTGCCTTGTTATGATCGGTCATCTTGTGTTGTGATGTTTAGTCAAGTCGTGTTTTATAATGTTTAATTTATGCTCCTGTGTGGTTAGAAGATTCTTTAATGAACTAGTGGTTATTAATAATGCTCCTATTATGATTGTTGCATAATATTAGTTGGCTTAAAGCTTTGGATGTCACATTGGCCATATACCAGCTTAGCCTTGTCATTGTCACTATGTTGAGATGAGTTTCCGAGGTCATGTATTACCTCAGACACCGTCTGGTTATTGCTGGATTATTTTATCATTCTGTGAGTCAGTTCCGTATGGGTTTTGTGTTGAGTTAGTCCTGGTGGGTTGCTGTCGGATGTTTTGTTATTTGTAATTTTATTCGGCATGGTGTTGGAAAATTGAGCTTGTGCCTTGTTTCTGTATGGGTTTCTCGAGAGGATTTTATAAGCCTAAGTATTGGTTTATACCATAAACAATTTTTAATTCCAAGCGTTGCCTAGGTGCCAACCCATCGGTTTTGTCAACATCTTATCTCCACCCTCGTGTTTGAGTTGTCTTGATTGTAATGGCTTTATTAGGAGGACTATCACATCTCGATTCTTTGTTCAAATGGTAAGCTTCCTAATGATATATACATATTGGGAAAAATACAAAATCTAGGTTTTGTAATAGGAAAGTAGTAGGCAAAGTTATTTGTTAGAAAATTCGTCAAGCCAAGCTAATTGCTTCTAGTTTATGAGTAACTTTAAGCTCGTCATACTTGAGTAAATAGTCCGAAATGAAGTATATAAGGTTTTAGACGTGTTTGTGTGCTGTGGAAAGATTAGGAGAACATTACTAACAATGGATGAGACATAGAGCACATTATTATGAACACAAAATACAAAGAAGCGCGAGATTAGCCATGATAATTTACACAATCTTTGCATCGACATTCTATTAGAAATTGCTTTACTTATATTTTGAGACTTTATAACCTCTACTATTACCTCACTCGATTTCTATGAGTATAGGCTCTATCTTTTTTTTACATCTCCACGTAATGCTTTGCATCCTTATTTTGGCACTGGAATTAGAATGCCAGTTGGAAGGCATGCAGTTTGTGGGTATTATTGTTTGTTTCCTAGGTATCGTGGCATTCTGAATGCATGTCCTCCTCGGTATCGTGGCTTTGGCTAAGAGGGTATGGTCGGATAGAGGGTTTGCCTTCTTTTAGAGGAGGTTTTTGGGTGGAGCTCTTTCAATGGGAGATTTGCAAACAATAAGAATCTGGAGCCTGGGAGATGCCGGAGAACAGATGGAAAGAAATGGCGTTGTTCCAGAGATGTTGCTCCGGACCAGAAATATTGTGAGCGGCACATGCACAGAGGCCGACCCCGTTCAAGAAAGCTTGTGGAAGGCCAGACTACCATCAGTAATAGTAGTAGTAACAGTAATACTAGTAACAATTATACTGCTACTCTGGGAGGACCCAATTCGTCTTCTTCTCTAGCTTCCTCCATTAGCCTGGCAGCTGGTCGCAGCAGCACTGGTAGTACTAATTTTACCAGCCTGCGTCCTTCATTCTCCCTTAACAGCCATACTGCAAACTCTACAATGGGAATGAAGGCTTTCTCTGGAAGTGGAGGAGGAATGCCCATTGCTGGTAGTGGTGGTGTTTCTAGCACCCAGTTTCACAAGCCCCCATTCCACATGGTTTCTGCTGCTGCTACTGGTGCTGCATCTGCCATGTCCAACAAGAAGTACAGGTATTAATTGTGTATAGTTTTTCGTTTGCACCATAAATGGTTGTCTGCTTTCATTTAGAGTGGGAACGAAATCACTGAACCTTCTGTGCTTTCTATATGAGGTCTCTGTGCTTTCTATATGAGGTCTAAGGTCTGAATGTACAAGGCATCTAAATAATTATAGTGCTTCCGTACTGAAAAAAAAACCTTTTAATACAAAGGCATGTAAAACGAAGGCTCCCTGTAATGCCCCGTTGATGGCTACTACTTGAGATTTCGATGGTGAGTAACTTGAAATATTTGATCCATGGTGTTCTTTCGAAACCCATTTGATAATTATGCGTGCCCATGGAATTTGTTTATGCTGTTGCCACAGATTTTTAGGAAAATTTTGCAGGGAGGAAGTTAAAACTGTAATCCGTTGTTTTCTTTGGGAAACCCTTCTGAATTTGTACATGTTCATGTAATTTGTTTGGAAACCCTTTTTGGAATTGTGTGTGCATACGTAATCTGTTTTTGGGACCTATTTTCTTTTACTCTGCTTTCTTAATGAGAGTTTTGTATGCAACCAAATCAACATGTAGATCCTTTGCCAATCTATCTGGCTGATAGCTTTCTTATGGGCAGCTATGAAAGCATTCAGAACAACCATCCTCTGCAGCATTCCCCTTGTTTGTCTGATACAGATGCTTTGCCTTGATAGCAAATATCCTCTCTGACACATACTCCTGCACCACATATTTCATTAGTTGTATCTTCAGTGCCCTGCCCTTGTTCGTTGATTTCAGGGTTGCATCGCCAGGCCAGAATGATCATTTCCTAGTTTTCCAATCAACAATAGGTAATTTCTGCTTATCTTCTACCGACAAGATTTTTTACATCTGAGTAAGTTGTGTTCTTGCCCTGTTCTGAGCCATCTTAACGAATCTGAGACAATAGAATAATTTTGATACAGATGGGGAATTGAGAAGACATACACAACAGCTACAACAATAATTTAGAGACATTGCCAGGTTGGCATGAGAGGAAGTCTGAGGAACTAACATAGTTGAACTCTGTCAACACCATGTCATTGTTATCTAAGTTTTAAGTCTGTTCACAAACTCCACTTCTCATCATTCCTGTGGGTAATGGGAGCTATTAATCCCGTCTATAAAACCTCTGTATGTCCACTAGATTCTGTCTCAGGACCATTGCAGCAATTTGGCAAACATGACAGGAGGATGAGTCTAGATACCTTGGCAGTATACCAATTTCTCCCACGGTTATATTCTCCAGCTTTTTCTTCACAACGTTCCATATTCTTAAATCTTTCATTATATCTTTTATTGGGACTATGATATGGGAAAGCTGCTTATGCAATGAAACAAACCATATGTTGCTATTCCCCTTTTATCTGAAGGTCCTCCAATACTTGTCAACAATGGCGTGAGGAAACTCTCCTAGTCCATGTTCAAACTGTGAACTTATGATGCACCAATTCAATTAGGGAAAATTGTTATCAACACTCAAAATAATCTGAAGCGAGATATTTCTGTTTGGGATTTTTCAGTATTTATTTATTTGGGATGTAATGTTTTATAGAAATTGAGGCAAGCCTTCATTTTTAAACTTTCTCAAGTTGCAAATATTTTTTTAATGGAAAAATGAAAAGAGAATTTAGAGAAAGAGATTGGGTTTCCGGAGGTGGGAGAGAAGACAGACCTTGCAGACCGAGTGAGAATTCAGCTCTGTGTATTGGTATATTGTTGATATTATTCTTGTTCAGAATATAACTCACGAACAACATGAATTGACTAGTTTTCCAAAGATTTTAAGATCTCTGTTTTTACATTATTTTAGCTATGGGTTCTCCATAGATAATTTGTTTAAACCAAGAGGGTTTTGTAGTATATAAACTGAGTCAATCAGGAACCCTGTAGAACAAGACATTATACTTTGTCGAGTTGTTAAAAGACTCTTTTGGTGTATGATTGATTGTTGAACAAATCTATTAGATTTTCCCAATTGGGATAGGGTAGAAATATAGCTTATCATTTTACTTGGAATATTACATTCAAGGAAGTATGTTGAGATAGAAACCCTACTGGGTGTGAATATGATACTTAGAAGGCAAACATTGTAGGATTCAGGTAGAATTCGTTTTACTTGAAAGATTCTTAATGGAACAGTGTTGTTAGACATTATGGAGACTCTTCAGTTGTTTTACTGATAACGAAATGATAGTAGGAATCACTTCATATCAAACAGTTTATTTAATAAAATTAATGTTTGTAAACTCTGCGCCTTGTCGACTTATAGGGTTATCAACTATCTTGTGCATACATATAATAGAGCACATCTATTGTGCAAAATTTATTTTGGTTTTCCCTAGTGGCAAAATACATTATTATTTATGTAGAAAACTCGGTGATTCTGTCAGAGTCAATTATCATTTACAGAATGATGAAATGTTAAGTATGACTTTTGAGTTTATGATCTATGAAATGTGAATTAGTATTATTAATACCGACTGTGCATAAGGATGGGTATTAAGTTATTAGAGCTCATAGATTTCGAATATTGTATGATTATAAGTTATTATATTATGAGCACAAATTGCTCAATATGCCCAATATGAATAAAGCGCATAAGCTCTTTATGTGAAGAGTCGAATGAGAACTGTTTTCAAAATGTAATAGCCGAACAGAGCTTCATACCTTGAGACTTTGAATAGAGGCTTAAAATAAGTGCATGGAGACTTCTCAGTCGATATTTATGTATTAGAAAACTTTTGTTTTTAAACAGAGCTTGATAGCTTAGAGACATATCTAACGAGAAGTAAAATTTGAACAGGACTGTGTTTTTGATATTAAAAGTGAAAGTTGGTTATCTTTCTGTGACATATATTTGTTTGATCTAAGATATGGCCTAAAGGCCGTGACACAAGTGTTTGGTTAATAACTAGCAGACTCAAGTTATTGTATTATTTATACTTGGTCAATTTGTCCAAAATGGTCATGAGGAAGCTTCGTTGTACAATTTACAGTTTGTCCTACGATATATTTGTTTGGCAAGCTTAGATAGAAATCCTCGTAACTGTTATAGTAGAGTAGGATTGCTTAGCATTGTGTAGGGAAACCTTATAATATAGATATTGTTTTAACAGTTGGTAGTTATTAGAAATTGAGATAGTTAGATGACCACCAGAAGTTCATGTACTTATTGCGGTTGTTTGATTTGATTGTATTTGGCTAACGTTAAAGGTAGACCTGGCTTATTGTATATAGATGTTTTAGTTAGAAATGGTAAGTGGCAAATCCTGAATGATAAGTTACACCATTTAGCGTTTTAATGAATTGATTATGGAATTACTTCTTGAGCTTTCCTTGACTTTCGTGAAGAAGGAATGTTGGTTTATGATCCTCCTTCCTTGCCTTATTAATGCCTTGAGTTATGAAGTTTTGCCTTTCGTGATAACTTGGTGTAAGTTGTTTTCTTGACTGGATAGAAGTTCACTGAATCTCTTATGCTTGATTGTCACCTCGTCGCTGGTGTTGGATCTTTGTGTCTATTTTGGGGGTGGGTTGTGTTTGTGTGTTTTCTTGTGAAGATGATACATCATCGGATATGAATTTTAGTCATGTGGTCAAGTGGTATTTCTAAGGCATATGATGTTTTGGGATTATTTCAGTTAATATGGAATATTATGGCTCTTGTTCATGTAAGGGAAACCTTGCAATGTAACAGGAAGGGATGATGCAATTGGTCTAAGCTCATTTCTTAGTTTGAGTCTTTTGTTGCAAACAAGTGTCAAGTGTTAACCCTTGGTTTCCATTTGGGATGAGGAACTTCTTGTGATATAATATCTATGTACCTAACTCCAGAGGGGTAGTTCTTGGCTTTGGTTCGAATTATGTATTGGCTTCACTGGATCCCCGTGTCTTGCAATGAATGGGAGATGGCCTCTTGGATCTAGTGCTTGGTTCTTGATGGTTTTGCTTCATTTTGAAGAGATTATGGATTCTGGTTGTGGCCTAGTGAAAGGCATATGTTATGGCCAGATCTGATTTGTGACTTTTATACCTATATGTTGTGGTATGTATGTTTGACCCGAGAACGCTAAGGGAGTGACTTTCATGGTGAGGCCGGTGCCTAGTGAGAGGACGCCTGGGTAACCTCATGGAAGTTGTAAGTATGTGATATCTTGGCTGGTGCAGTGTTGTTGGTTTGGTCGGTCGTTTCATGTCTGTTGTCATGCTGTTATTGTTTGTCTCTTTGGCTTAGTGGAATCCTCGTCGTTATCTCCTAGCTCGGAGGGGTAGACCTCAGGGTTCCACATGGTTGGGTGGTAAGAGCTATCCATTGGTCCTTTTTGGAGATACGGTTCGAGTTCTGCGCAGAGGTGTTCCGGTTCCAGTTCGCTTTCCTCCTTTAGAGTTGCATGCTTTCTCATGTATTCTTTTGTAAACCGACATGATCGGTCTTATAATCTTGTAATCATGTAATCCTGTACTGAGACTCTGTAATTAATCTATTCTGCCTCAGTGAAAGTTATTTGTATCTGTTTTAACAGTGTAATGGCTATTGTTTCTGTAGTTTTATTTTCTATCATTAATGCAGTTATGTTGCCCTAGGGTTGTTAGAAGAGTAATTTAATTTATGCGGTGTATTATGATATGTCTGGATTACTACTTTGCACTATCTTGTTTTCAAAAAAAAATTATTCTTGAAATTTTGCTTTGTTTGCCTAACTCTCTAGGGTTACATGACAGGGCATTACATTACTGATAATGCTACAAACCATGTTGCTACTGGAAAGATGATTATTGACAAGCACAAACAAGTTCATTAGATGCCTTGTGAAGTTTATTGTCTTGATTCATAGCTTCACAACACAGCCAAATTTCCATGGACAAATAAGGTAGCTTGCAAAGGAAACACAATTGCAAATTTCATAAAAACCATTGCTTCACATTGTGCAACTGCATACATAGGTTACATGCATCCATAGAGTGGTTGAGGCCTTGTGAAACAAGATTCGCTACCTTTTATATGACTTTAAAAATAGCAGTTCCGGTGAAAGCGGATGTCAGATTTGTAGTTTGTAAGTAGTTATCTATAGTCACTAACATGCAAAATATTCTAAAGGAAAGAACGTGGAACACCTTAGTCTAGGAAAGAACCTTTGAAAAAGCGCTAGAAAGGTTTTTTAAATGAGTGAAACTAATTTGATATGATTTGAATGGTTAAAACTTAATGACAAAAACACTTGTATATGGTGATTTATGAAGGCATTTGCACTCAATAATGTGGGAGATGACTTCAAATAAATATAGGAAATAATTTTTCATTTTTTATAAAATGTAATTAGTTTCTTATTATAAATTTTACTTTAATATAAGATTCCTAAAACAAGCAAGCTTGATTTCAACCAGTATAACTAAAGCCCTGTTGAAAAGACCTCACTAGAACTCTAATCTGAGTAGAGGACTGACATCATGACAAGTAGCCTTCCATCTTGTCTTCCAAACGAAAACAATGGCAGAAGCACAAGTTATTGTCAAATAGCTATGCAACTATCCCTGATAGTTGTCCCCAAAGAGAGGACCTCACTAAGAGGGAAGAACAATAAATAAATAAGAGTAATAGATTTTCATGGTCAATAATGTTGAATATGTAAAGCTTTTGGAGAAAACTGTGTAACAAATTTTATATCGATGGTTCGGATCACACTCCATGATCCATCATTAGGATAACTTGCAGATACTAAATAAAGTTCATAAAGACAAGAGAGGTAGAATGCCTCAGTAAATCCAGCATAAGGCTAGGAAAGGGGCGTTATGACAAAAAGGTGTCCAAAACTCATAAATAGGAGAGAAAAGAGAAAAATCTTAAGGGATAAAAATTAAAAAATAACACACGGAAGGTAAGGGAGAACAGAAAGCCAAAAAAGAAAAGAAATGAACTAACATAAGAAAAAGAAAATTGGGTAAAAAGAGATGAAAAGCTCACAAAAGCGACGAAGTGTGGAGAGTAGAGGGATTAAAAAAGAATAATCCATTGCTCAGACTGCAAGTAAGAAAACCAAACCAAACCAAACTGAGGACTGTCTGGCAAACGGAAAGGTAGGAAATTGGAAGCTGAAAAATTAAGGATGGAAGCCTGAGACTCAGTGGATGATGGCACACATTGGACTATGGATTCTCTCGTAAGGAGTAAGTGGAAGCAAGATATAAGATGATCCTGAGGTAGCAGGCCTTTATCTAAAGCTTCACAGATTTACAATCATGTATGGAAGTAAGGCTCTGGAAGATGTCCTAAGATCTGTCTAGTTTCTTTCTCTCCTGTCTTGTGGGAGTTTTTCTTATCTCCTTCCACACGCATTTCTGATTTCTTTTTCTTCTGCTCCCCATTGTTCGGGTCTGAAGCTTTCTCTCATTGGTTTATGAAATCTATGGAAGGGAGTGAACCATCATCCCCAATGCACTTATTAATAAAAAAAAGTGGGAGGAGAACAAGGAAAATAAGACTAAAATGGAGTAGAAATAGATCTCAAGAAATAAACACACAAGAAAGGATAGACAAAGGTTAGAGACATACCTGAGAACAAGATTTAACAGAATTAGAGTTAGAGCAAAGAAAGAAAAGAAGTAGACGAAGGTAAGAAAAGATAATTAAGTGGAGGAATAGACTGGAGGAGAGGTAACAGGATAAAGAAGAGGAGTAAAATGACATGAAGAAGTGATTAAAAACAGGGGCGATGGATGCAGAAAACCCCTTTGCACACCTTTTGGTCATAGCCCCCTTTTTTAGCCTTCCCCTGCATTTCCCAAGGTATCCCACATCTCTTGACTTTCTGAACTTTATGTAAGGCTAGTATCTGCACTCTTCACATTTTGCTGCCTAAGTTATTTTGAAGATGGACCACAGAGTGTGATCTGAAACATTGATATAAAAATTGCTACACAATTTTATCCAAAAGCTTTCCATATTCAATAAATCAATACTTAAATTTAGACTGTAACCATGACCAAAAAGAGCTCACACAGGTACACCTCTAGAAGACGTGACTGACTGACTCTCTTTCTCAGGTAACTTACATAAAGAATCTATTCAACAACTTTGTGAAGTCTTGTTTTGATTGCCTCAGTTTCTAATGACAATGCCTTTACCATCACACTTCACAATCACTCGCTCCCAACTGCTTGTTAAATTTTGGAGCAATAGTACAAGTGTGTCTCATCATATAAATCTCTCATAAAATAATTATAAAAAGCATTTCCATTGCCCCATTTCCAGTGTCTTTGAAAAAGGTCCAATACTTAAGGCTTCAATTTATACGGACAGCTTTAAGGGGTCATTTGCAAAGCTCCTGATGGTCTGTTTTGTCCACCTATTTAAACTTAGTGCCTAATTTTAATCTTGCCAAGTATACCATCAATGCAGCTCAAAAGCCCAACAAACTCCCCAAAAAAGCCCTTTTTGTGCCAATATTTTGACTGCAAAAAATGGAAGAATTAAAAATTTGGATCTGTCCACATGGACAATGAAATGTCCATATAGGCCTTGATGGTACATCCTAAACATTACATGAACTCTTAATAATTCCAATGAATGTGGAGAGTAAGGCATGGATGGTGACGATTTATTTTGCTTTTTACTACTTTCAAAGCTTTTATGTGATGTCCTGCACAGTGTTATATACGTTTATGCTATTCATTCTCCCAGCTTCCACCTTGGCACTCATGTACACAGCAGATCAGTTGTTTCTCAGTAATTCCAATTGGGCATAAAAAATATATTCTTGGGAACACTCTAATCAAAACTAGTTTGAATATTGCAGCAGGGAGCAGTTAAAAACTTAAAACTATCCTACTGAATATCATAATGAAACAGAAACATAAAGCCAATCCTCAAGCACATAGATTACCTCTAATTGCTTAAAGTTGTCCATGGAAACTGAACTATTATATTTGCAAAGTGAAAGAAAACAATTAGACATAGGTACAGGCCTGAGGTTCAATTCTTCAAAGAGATATTGAGATAACGAAAGAACTAAAAAAAACTAAAGCAGCACTACCTCTGAAAATCCATGATATGCAGTCACAAACAAGAGACAGCATATTTCCATATAATACAAACACTGGATTATCTGTATTTAAGTACAATAAAGACTCTAGATTAGCCTATTTCTACGAGATAATCCTACAAAAAACATAAATTAAAAGGAAACCCAAATTGTATTCAACAAAACCATATTTAATTCTTGCATGCACAAGCATCAGCCATGTTTGATATATTGTAAAGGCAGCATCAATCCTATTTCTTTACGGACGTCATTGAGAATGAAAGCATAAACAAAAAATTCCTGCACTGCAACTTCATTAAAAATAAAAACAAATCCTATCCATTAACTATTTGTATTGAAAATAATAGATTCGATCTAATTGTTTATGGGTTCTAGTTTAGGAATAAACACAAACATTCGCTTCATGAGTCATACTGCACTACTAGAGAGCCAATGTAAGCCATCTACATTGTTTTTTTAATGACATAAGAATGCACTAATTCAGCCCTTAAAAATCCGTAATCTAATCCCCTGGAAATCATAATAGCACTAATTGGATATCCAAGAAAGCTAAAAAACATCTCCCAATAAATCATAAGAATGTTCTATTCATAATAGAAACAAGCTAGTTTCCATTATTCAATATCAGAAACAGTAAGTTTGCCCCAAAATCCCTCAGAAGTATCACATACAAAATCATTCACTCCATAGACCCCTGTTCCCTTATTCTAAACACAGATCAACCCTCTCAAAGCATCATTGAAGCAATGTAAACACAGCATCAAAACAAACACAAATTCAGTATCAGCATCAACCCTGTTACGATTGTTATCTTCAAAGTAAAGAAAAAGATGGAAAATAATCACAAAACAAAGTATTTAGAATTGAATGAAAACCACAATTGGGTGTAATAGTGGGAAAAGACAAGATAATATGGCAAACTGAACGGTATAACATGGATGAAATTTTTAGAAACCATGCATGTACCCAGAAATTATTCTGCAAATCCATACTCCATCCTTGCAAAAAATTGTATTAACCTTATTTGAGTACCATAAAATTAAAAAGTAAATAAAACTAAAACCTAAAACAATTATCCAAACAGATATAAGTTTGCAGCCCAAAAACAGCATTTCACAGTATCCAATCCATAAAGCAAATATTACAGTCAGCCTTGAACTTTCATGGGCATAACACCAAAAAGGGAATCAAGAATCAAAACCCAGTCTGCAGTGATCAACAGTCAAAACCATATATACATCCTAGAACATTATAAATTTAAATAAAAAAGGAATGCAATTCTCAAATCAACAGGATCAATAATAGCGCTAAATAGTAAATAGAGATGGGAAACATAGACAGGATCAAAATCAAAGAAAAATATGAATGAAATGTTTTTACAGGAATAGAATAGTTGGCTAGCTTTTTTTGTTCAGAGAAATATGAGATAAGTATTAAAGTTAATAATCGAGGGAAAATATTAATTAATTGTATTTATAAATTCTCACAAGTCTAATGACTTTATTTACATTTTATATAAAAAAGGGGTAAGATATTTTTAAATTTTGAGAGTTCACATTTTGGGGCAAATGTGTCTAAAAATTTGTAAGAAATTAGTTGTTTGTCCAGAAAAATTGCACATAAATTTTGATTAATAAACCCTAATTACACATTGGTATTATAAGGGAGAAACCAACACGAATGATGATATAAAACCCAAAATGGATTCTGTCGAATGATATTCCATAGTGATAGAACCTATTTGAGCACCCTAAAAAAAATCATTTGCAGCAACAAAACAAAATTCACTCCTTGAATATATGGTACTAGCATTCAAACAATATCATTCTCCCAAGAACATAAATTGTGAGTCATTCACCACAGCAATAAAAAGAAAATATATTCTTATCCGACGCATAATACAATATCCTTGTGGCCATCACAACAAAAACAGAATTAAGAATCAGAACTCAAAACTTGTTCTCAAAATCAACATAATTAAGAATCAGAACCCAAAACTTGTTCTGAAAACCATGTCCCATCACGCCAAGTCCGATTATAGATGCAAGAGCATTTTAAAATTAGAATACTGCTAATATTAGGATTTATTGTCTTAAGGATCTCCGATGTTTAGAGAAATAATAACAGGGATGGAAAATTAAAAAGAAACTTTTATTTAATGTCGGAAATTAGTTTTAGAAACTAATGTCTGTGATGTGAGGGAGTCAAAGATAGGGATGAAGGATATTTACTGAGAAGAGTTTAAGTGGTAAAAGTATCAGGGCTCCAATAATGAAGCTCCACTTTTAAATCCCAGAAGACATGATAGTGTTCGCACTGGGTAAAATACTACATACCACTCTCTGGGTGCGGCATACCTCTACAGACCAGGTGAGGTATAAGCCCTGGACGAATTTGACAAAAAGACGCCCTTAGATGTGATAGCTAAAAGGAAGATTGTCCCAATAAAAAGGGAAATTCACCAAATAAAAAGATTAAACAAATAAAAATGGACGGAGGATAAAAGACAAAACGTTTAGGACACAAACTCTATTTGAGACTATACGATGCATTTGTCTGAGCAACAGAAACGGTGGAATTTAAAAAATTTCGAGGAGAAGCTATTATTGATATCTGTCTTAAGGCGTATTTATTGATGTTGGAGATACCTAAAGGCTATATCAATTCATCGGCCCGACATGGGAATCGTAAATTTAACACACAAAGATATGCGCTCCTCGAATTGTCAGATCAGAATCATCTGTATTAGGCAGGGGTTTCACAGTCGGCCCTAACAGACATGAGTATCATACACATGATCAAAACTGGCCCTAATCAGACGCAAATTTCAAATACATTAGTAAAATCAGCCCTAATAAAACATGGGTATCATAGACATGGTCAAAATCAGTCTAATAAAATATAAGAACCATAAACCGGATCAATATCGACCATAATTAGACACAGGCGTACAATTTGAATTGAGAAAATGACAACCAAATTCACTTTGCAAACTTAATTTCCACAAAAACCCATTTGGGCATCAATCAACCCAACAGCAGAATCAAAATCAATTCTCTAGAAACCCAGTTCCCACAAGAACCATTGGGGCACCAATTAAAACAATAGCAGAATAAAAAAACACTTCTTGAAAATCTGTCCTGAGGCCAACGGAATTATAACAACAAACCATAAAATAAAGAGCATGTCCTAACCTTCCAGGGACCATGGAATCAAATGTGAAAGTTACCAGAAACCTCTCAGGGTCGTCTGCGTCCTTTTCCAGCTTCAGTGTCTCCTTCTTCAAATTAACATCATTCCTGATAGTAGTAGCCTTATGGTGCTCCACATAAGGAGGGGGTGAGGTGGCAGGGGGATGCTGCTGGACTGCAGGGGGCCAGGAGCTTTGAGGGGGTCTGAGCCCATATGACCAGGGGGCTCCCCCATTGCTCTGGGGTGGTGGTGGAAGGTAGCTCTGGCGACCACCTACCATGGGACCTCCATTGTAATGATAATATGGCTGCTGGTGAGGATGGTAGGCGTGAGGAGGAGGATAAGGATCTGGATGCGGGTAAGGGACATTGTAAGGGGGATTGGGCGTAAATACATATGGGCTCTGCTGGGGCTGATAAGGAGGAGGAGGTGCAGGTGGAGGATTGTTTTGGTGTCTTCTTCTGCTGCTGGATCCCGCTCCCATTGATTCTGTTTTCACGAAGATAAAAATCCTAAATTTTATAGGGTCTGATTCATGGGTTTCCAATATATATAGGGCTGACAGAAATGGGATTTCTGACAACAAATACAAATTTCTTTCAGAGAAAAAATAAAAAAACTAAGTGACAGGATTTGATTCAACAACAATAACAAGAAACATAAAGAAGTAAGGCCTTCCAGGGTTGTCTGCAGATTGGAATCTCGATGTTTTTTGAGTTAATGAAGAGACGAATATGTAATTTTATTTGTATAAAATGTTCATATTGTTTCTTTATCTGGCTTGGAGATAATTACTGATTTCTTTTTGTCTACGAATCTATAGACAATGTTGTGGGGTCCGCTTGGTGGCTGAACACGCACTGCGCTTAGTGGCCTAGACTGTTCCATTTCTTTGTGGTTTTTTTGGTAATAAATATTTATAGATGGGGTTTGTTTGTAGAATTGAGCGGTGGTTGTATTAATCTCAATAGGGGTTACACGTGGATTCCTTTTTTAAGGGCACATCAATTTGTCATGAAATGTCCAGGTACAATTAAAAAAATAATGTGCCACATAGGCAATTGCAACCTTCTTCTCAAAATCGACAATTTTTTTAATGAAATGGATTTATATACGATTTTAATGGTGAATGTGCTTTTTTTTCTTTATGTTTTAGGCACATGGTAATTAGGTTGTTTTTTATGCATCAACTAGTGTGTAAGGTGGTGTATTTAGTGTGGAAGTTGGTAAATAATTTTATTCTAGTATGGCCACATCATCACTCATTCTCAAGTTTCAGATTTGATGTCTACATCTAGTCATTCTAGATCAAATGGAACAAGAGAAGCCAAAGCAAGATAAGGATAAGGAAATAGCGAGTTCCTCATTTAACGTAACGCCAGATACAAAGCAGAATGGGAATGAAACTCATCCTCCAAATAAGGAAGAAGATGATGAAAGCAGTCATGAGGATGCAACAGTAAATAGCCCTACCACAACACCTTTGCTACGGTCCTCAGAACTTTATGTAAGCGAACTAATGAACATAAAGAAGAGGATTCAATCCCTAGAAGAAAAATGTAAAATGGAGGACAGCAAGGTGAAGGAGATCTCAGAATCCTATGAGAAATTAGCAAGAGAGAACAAACTTCTTAAAGAGCAAGTAAACGAACTACAAGCTAACTTGATTAAAGGTGAGCAGGAAGTGATTACGATGAAACTAGTTTTAGATCAAATGAAAACAACAGAAGAGATTAAACCAAAAGGGTTAGTAGACAGCAGCGATTCTCAGTTAATAGAAATCCAATCTGCCATGGCAGACATGGAGGAAAGAGAAAATCAGCTGCGAGAACAAATAGAAGAAGCCAAATCATGGGTTCAAGTAGTGAAAGGACCATTAGATACGCAAAGAGAACTCATTGAAAAACAGGTGATAAGACAGATAAGGGAGGAAAAGGATAGGACTAATAGGGCAGGGAATATCGTCATCAAAGGCCTAAAAGATTACGGGGAGAAAGAAATTACAAAGGAGCTAGCAAGAGACTTTTTTAGAGACTAGATGCAATGGACAGGACCTATCCTTCAAGCAAACAGGATCGGAAGATGGACAGGAGGGGGCAAGTACAGGCATGTAAGAGTCACTTTTAGGAATATAGAGGACAAGACCGTGCTACTAAAGAACAAAAAATCCCTTAGAGGCACACAAATTTATCTCGACGAAGATCTCACCATAGCACAACAGGAGGAAAGACAGAAGGAATGGGAGAAAGTAAAGGCAGCTAGGGAGGCAGGAAAATGGGCTTGGCTACAAAATGGAAAGGCCCAAGTTAGCGATAGACTGGCACACAAGAAATAGGAATTGGGAGGCCCCCAGGATCATTTGACATTAGTGAGTTGGAATTGTAGAGGATATCCATGGAGAAGAGGACCTGGGTTGGGGCCCATAGCAGAAGGTAAAGACATAATCATCCTTGTGGAAACTCATGAACACGAGGGAAGTAGAATTCCGGAATTCGAAGGGTACCAAAAAGTTTCAGTTTGGAATGAAAGGGCAGATAACGGCAAAGGGCATGGAGGGGTGACGGTTCTAATCAAAGATACATGGAGTAATTGTATAAAAATAGAGAAAGAAGATCCAAATAAACAGTATATATGGTTGAAAATGTCAGAAAATCAACTTACAATATGGCTGGCAGCATGTTACTTTGCCCCAAAAACCTCAAAATCATACAAAAAAAGGAACCTGGATCGGGAAGACCCCTATGCATCACTAAAAAAAGATATTTCTATCTTTAGTACTAGAGGGGAAGTCATAATTATAGGGGACTTCAATGCAAGGACAACAAACATCCAAGCCCTCAGCTTGAGAAACAAGAGCACGAAGGAAGGTAACCCGCTGTGGTTAGAGGAAGAGAATGATCAACCTTGGGCTAGGGCATCACAAGACAGTAATGGGAATGTTTCGCACTTTGGGGCTGAGTTGTTAGGGCTATGTAGTCTGCACAACATGGTCATTTGCAATGGTATGAGGGCCTGGCCAAATTCGGGCAACATTACATGCAAAACCTACAACGGTCAAAGTGTTGTTGACTATGTCATTTGCACTCAAGATATTATCCCAAGGTTGGTGGAGATAACAGTAGGGGACAGTCTGGTAGAGATGAAATCAGATCATAATCCAATCTATGTAAGGCTAGACATCCATATAATCAAACATCAAGGTGGCCAAGATCACTCACAGCAAAAGACGTCAACACCACAAGGGAAAATCCTCTTGACTCAGGAAAATCAGATCACATTTAGTGCTGCCCTTGAACAACTTTTCAGGGAGCACGAAGATAAACCAGCTAACATAGAAAACAGATACAATTACAAAAACATGTTGATTCCCCTAATACAAAAGGCTTTAGAGGGGTGTAAGAGAGCTAAACCCAAGAAAAGAATTCAAAATACTTTCCTGGCAAATCCATGGTACGATGATGAATGCAAAATGGCAAAAAGAAATCTGTGGGGACAAAGGATGGATAAAGAAAAGAAGAAAGACTATGAAAATCTGTTACGGGGAAAAAAAGAGAAATATGTGAAAGAAAGGAGAATAGAGCTGATTGCTCTTGGAAAACATAAACCCCAAAATTTTTGGAAGGAGCTACAGCAAAAGAGAAAGCAAACTGAAAACAATATCACGGAGTGTCAGTGGCTAGATTACGCAAAGTTATTGTATGAGCGTGACCAAGATAAACATAGGCCCCCAGTTATCAAGGTAAAAACTAAACTTTTCACCATTGAAGATATCAATCAAGGCATAAAAAAGTTAGCAAGTGGGAAAGCACATCATATTGATGGACTACAAGCTGAGCATTTAAAATGGGGTACAGAGGTTCTTGCACCACATATCATGCACATCTTCAACAAGAGGGATTCCCAGAAGATTGGACGACAAGTATTGTGATTCCTCTCTACAAAAGCGGTGATATCAATAACCCATCGAACTACCGCACAATTATGATTAACCCCCTCTTGGGTAAGCTATTTGGCAGCATGATGGAGAGCAGAATTAGTAGGTGGGCTGAAAAAGAAGAAAAAAGACCCAAAGGACAAGCCAATTTTAGACCCAAGCACTCTACCGTTGATCATGAAGTTACCCTTCATTTTTTTATCGAAAAAATATGGAACACAAAAGGGGGCGAGGCCTTTTGCTGCTTTGTTGTCTTCAAAAAAGCCTTTGACACAATCCCCCATAGCAAACTGTGGAGAAGAATGGAGGAACTTGGAGTTTCGGATGAGTTTAGAGCCGCGATTCACAGGCTGTATGAGCAGGTCAAAGCGAAAATCAGAACCAAAGATGGGCTCTCAGAGTGTTTTGGCAGTGACATTGGTGTCAAACAAGGTTGCCCGCTCTCCCCTACCTTGTTTGGGCTTTACATTGATAAACTAGAGGACCGGATAAACCAAACTAGTGGTGAGGGAGTTCAGTTGGCTAATTATGTTATAAAGTTACTGCTGTATGCGGATGACCTCATACTAATTGCTAAAACTGCTCATAGCCTAAGAGAACACCTAAGGGCGTTGGAAACCTTTTGTCAAGAGGCGGGGATGCAAGTGAACACTAGCAAAACCAAAGTGATGATCTTCTCGATGCGGAGAAAAAAGAGGAACTTTAGCTTTCTTTTGGATGGCAGCCAACTAGAAATTGTTGATGAGTATAAATACCTCAGGCTGGATTTCCACAACAAGCTCAGTTGGGAAACATGCAGAGCAAAAAGAATTCAGGGGGGCTAGAAAGCACTTTATTCCCTTCAGAATAGGTGTAGAAATGCAGAATTATGGGATTGGAAAACCAAGAGAACACTTTTCGGGTTGCTTGTTACTCCTGTGATCCTTTATGGCTGCGAAATTTGGGGCAGCAGCTTATCTGATAAAAAATGGATGCAAATTGAAAGGATCCAAAAGCACCTCATCATTAGCAGTCTCAAAATTAAGACTGCTGTCCCATATGAGATTTTATTGGCTGAAACAAGTCTGTTCCCTTTAGAGGCATCGGCAGTGGTCCGTCTGGTAAGTTACCTAAAGAAGATTCAAAACATGGAAAGCAACCGTTGGCCTAAATTAATCATGGAAGAAAGGCTAAATAGAAGAAAGAAGACATGAAGGAAACAAAATGACAAGTGGTTAAAGAAATGGGGCATTAATATGCAAGAGTGCCCACATGCCAACGAGGAAATAAAAAAGTATGTTAGAGAAAAATTTAGATACACCATGTGGACCAATCAAAAGGGACGAAAAAAAGCTTACTATATCAAGGAGTTCAACCCCACGTGGGACCATGACGAAAAGGCCTACATAGGGGCAGATATTAAATGGAAAGCAAAAATGTTGATTGCACAAATAAGGACTAGCTCACACCGTCTTAGATGTGAAACGGGCAGATGGTTGACTCCCAAAGAGGAGTGGGAAAATAGAATGTCTCTTTTGCAACAAAGGTGCGATGGAGACAGAGTGGCATTTCATCATGGAATGCTTAGCCTACAACGACATTCGGGACAGCTATGATGGAATCTTGAATATCAACAGTTTAAACACCTTGTTCGAAGAGGCGAGATTAGATAAAGCTGCAAACCTACTTATCAAACTCCATTGTAGGAGATTTGACCTCGAAAAGAGACTTCAAACTGTTTAGTGTGTCGCTGCCTGGTTCTTTGGCTCGCATGGTGCGGTTCTGGGTCCCTTAGGCTGCTGTGGCCTCGTGGACGTTATTAAAATCTTTCATTCATTCATTCATAACCTTGGTTTTGATATACAAGAACAAAATTGATCTAGATCATTTCCATGGTCGTGGATTTGAACCCCAAATATTTAAAAATGAATTTCTTAGTTTGGGCCCATGTTTCTCTCCCTTACTAATTGTTATTAATTAACCAAAGGGTTGTTTTTTTTAATTGAGAAAAGTGTACAAATATGGCTCATGCAAGTAGATGAGAACCAATAAAACTAAAATTAGCTTCTACAAAGCACAATTGAGACTAATAAATGAAAGAACTATGCACAATCACCACTTTAAGAATAGTATATAAGTAATACAAACTGACAAAATATGTAGAAGTCCAATGACATTAGAACACCAAAAAGAGACACTCAACCATGAACCAACCAAGAACCAAAATTAATAGCACTAAAGACAACTTAGCATTTCTTCTTCTCATTGTTAGCATTTTGTTGGTTAGTGTCTTTGATAAAGTTATAAATTTGACTCTCCAAGGTATTAGTCCTAAACTTAACACACTCCCTCAACCACCATTCTAGATAGGCTTTGATAGGAATAATGGGGTAGAAGCATCATCCAGCCAGTCATTATCAGAAGGACTATCGTAACCAACTTTGACTAAATCAGGGACCTCTTCATCGCCATGTGCAATCTCTTTCCCAATATACTTGGAGTCTCTATCACACCAATAGGAGGGAAGCTAGTAAGGAAATTGAAGTCATCAAAGCCAACAACCTACACAAGCCAACCATCATCACCATACAAAACTTCTTAAGCACTAGCACTCCAATTATGATCTTTTTCTTTAGACTATGTATCAAGAAAAGGAAGACCATCTTGGACAAATTTCTTCACATCTTCCTAGCTTCTATGGATCTCCAAACTCACCTAGAAAGAAATAATGGAAATGGTGGATTCAATGAGCAATCTTCTATGACCTTGAAAAACATCTTACTCCTCTTAGTCCAAATAAAATAATATCTCAAAAGAATAAACTAACCATAATTTGGACAAAAATTTAGATAAAGAAACATTGTGTTGCTAATAAAACCAAGGACAATGTTCACCCAATCAATTCCTTTTTTATTTAAACAAGCCACCCAAGAAGGTAGAAAACATCCCCAAACTAGTCTAGCAAAAGGATAGTCATAAAACAAATGAAATATTGATTCCAACTTGAACTTGGAAGCCAAGACTGTAGAAACACTTCCTACACTGATCTATGAGAGGAGATGTATAGAAAATAGGATCTAAACAATTTCAAGAAAGAATTAATAAGAGAATTACAATCCCACAACACAAATTTATCCTAGGAAGAAACGTTTCAAGAAAAAACCTAGTAGCAAAGGTGTTGATGTCTTTTGTATCATCAATTTAACAATGAGATTATAATACAATCCAAGAACATACACCCTCGTGCATCACCAACTATGTCCAGAGAGTTTTTGATAACATAATAGTACTTATAAATACACTATGAAACCTCCATCTCAAGCACTGAATAAATAGGAGAAACAATCCATGAAACTATGAGTGGTAAACCACAAACCATGGGCCAATACCATGACCCAAAAATGGCACCTAAATCAAGGGCCCAAATTCCAACACCCTATTCCAAATGAGTCTACCAGCTATTTTA
The DNA here is from genome assembly GCA_027924645.1 of Cunninghamia lanceolata. NCBI lineage: Eukaryota > Viridiplantae > Streptophyta > Pinopsida > Cupressales > Cupressaceae > Cunninghamia > Cunninghamia lanceolata. Next base: position 3,438,956 of record BSBN01000023.1, on the reverse strand, counting down.
GCAAATTCTCTTACATTTATCATAAGTTGTCATAACTCCATCATAATCCACTCCTCAAACATGTTGCTCCATTTTAGCTCATTTATCTCCATTTAAAGATGCTCTATGACACATCATAACATGTGTCATAAAGTGGTCAATAATTCAAGTCAACAATGTAACCCCCCTCTTACATGCTCTTACACGTGTCATAGAATCATCATAGGATATCTTATACATCTTATAATGTCATAAGATGCTCTTATACATCTTATAATGTCATAAGATGCTCTTATACATATGTATGACACTAGATACTCTTGCAACTTCTTACACACATCATACATTACATTAAACATGGAAAAATGGTCATCATAATGGGATGCCCTTTTCCATGAGGGCTCAAAAGTAATTAATAAATAATATAAATCAATGTTAGAATTGCAAGGTGTATGGCACACCTATCCCAACATTGTCATATGCTTTGCAAGTGCAAAAGGGAAACACCAACACTATTGAGTATTTGCTAGGGACTGAGAGGCTCATAAACTCAACACACCACTTGAACTTCTTCATGCTCACAAGATTTGTAAATGCATTCACAACATTCTCCAAAATGTCAACCTTTTCAAGTGTCACCCTCTCGTCCTCTACCATGTCATGGACAAAATTATACAGTACATCAATGTGCTTTGTCTGTGTGTGAAAAGTTAGGTTATTTTCTAAGTTGATGGTACTTTGACTGTCATATCCAATTTGAATTGCTCTATGACTTAGCCCCACATCTAAACATGATTTTTGAAGCTAGATGGCATCCTTACATGCATGAGTAGATGTCATATACTCTACATTTATAGTGGATAAAGTGACCACACTTGTCATTGTAATGTCAAAAATTATATACCCTTACAATTTTCAAATTATGTTTTGGGCTCACTTTAGTGTTTGTAACCCCTAGTGTGTTTTTAGGTTCATTTGGCCCATGCCTTATCTTTTTTTCCCTTAGTGCCAAAGTGTATCTTATATTTTTTTTTCTTAGCCTTTCTATGTAAACTAGTGTCACTTATATGTTTGTCTCGTGTTTTCTTGGCATGTCAATCTTTCAGAATCCTATTGTGCTCGAATTCCAACACGATGCACAAATGTTTGTGCAACATGCTAGCATCCACTAATAGTTCAATTGTACGTCAACCATTTTTGCAAGCTTTTTCCACCTTCCTTTTGATTATCAGAATTGGTAATTGACCTGGGTCGAATCCCAATAGTCAACTCAAGCCCCTTGCCTCTTTATCTTCTGTTACATCCCCAACTTATGATTTAGTTTAATCTTATTTTTGTGTGGTAATCAGGATGATTAATGATAGCTTAATGATTATATGTTGTAGAAATATTTGATTTAATCATTGATTATGTGAATATTGACTAACGTTAGTTAGAAATGAGAGTCCTTGCTCATGTGATTATTTAATTATTATGAATTGTGAATCAGATGATGATGCACTGATCATTATTTTATGATGGTGAGTGTGAACAGGAAATGAATCTTCCTTTGAAGATGGGAGGAGAGTATCATCCGGGAGGAAGAGATATATGTCAGGAAATGGGTTAAATTGCCATCTTAGTATCAGATTTTATGTCCTTATGAACCCTTGTAAGTTGACGTAGATCACGTATTTTCTTTGCTAGTTGATTTCCTTTGTGTCGTTGTGTTGGTTGTGTTAACTTGACAATGTTTACATCGACTCAACTAAATGACATTCTTAGAACATCGTCGCAAGTCGAGAGTTAGTCTCATTAAGTGATGAAGAACTTTCTTGTTCTTTATTTTTGAACCGGGATTTTATATCTTTTATTCTTTGTTATTTTACTAGGGTTTATAGACGTATGAGGGGGAGTGTTACTGGACCCCGAAACCCTATTCTATTGTTGTGTCATCCTTTATTTTCTTTATGATGATAATCTTGGATAACATAGTGATTATTTAACCCTTATTATTTTGTTAAGGGAGATTATATAAGTTATTAAGGTATGAACCTCCTTAGAGGTCGACCACCTCGATATCATTGAAATATGTAAATAATTATACTATATTATCCACGTAATTGGTTACACTTGCAATGTCCCCTTTTTAGCGTGATCCTGTTTTATGATGGTTCAGCCTATCACTGGCCCTCGTAGGCTAACTCAGATGGTTAGAGGGTCCATTTTGGCAGAGATCAGTGTGTTTTCTCCATCAGAGCTCAGTATGGGTTTAGTTTTGGCCTTTGTTGGACTCAGTTCTACACACTTACTATTTATAGTAAGTCATCTTTCCTGAGTTTCTATTTATAGCAGGGTATCTGGTCGTGTGGTGATTTCAGTGTTGTTCCCTAGTTTCAGCTGGTGATAAGGTTGTTTAGAGATCTCTAGTCTTGTATTGGAGGCTCTTTCTATTTTTAGCCAACTGAGGTTGATAGAGATGGACCCTTGCTATTTTTGGTAAGACGGTTGGATGCATAGAGGGTGTCATGGTGAAACCCCAGGTTCAGACAGGACTGAGAAATGTAATTATTATTATAAGGTGGGGGTCATATAATGATATTAAAGTCATGAATTAAAGTGCTAAGTGAAGTTATATTATAAAGTTTTTGAAGTCACTTTATATTCAATGGGGCCATAACCCATCATTAAAATCACTTAAAGTACATTTAAATTTCATGGATTGGAGCACCCATTTATGAGACTTATAATAAAGTTTTTATTAAAAACCTAAAGTGGATTTAAAAGCTATTAAGGAGATTGAGGTTATAAAAAGAGTCAAAAAGCAAATCAACCTTATTATTATTGAATGATCATTTGAATCCGTTTTTGTGGTTTTCTGGAGGAGACAAAGGGTTTCTGCATATTAGCCATTGAAGAACGAGAACTCTTCAATGTTTTTTGCAATCTTGAGGCTGTGAAATATCAGCTGAATCATTGCCATAGTGTGGGCTTCATTCAGGAGTCCATTTAGAGTTTACAGGTGAAGAATCAACATAGGGTTCGAAGCAGTTTGAAGGTATATCTATTGCAGACCTAAGTTATTATCATTGGCAGCCTTTATCAAATCAGATTTCAAGTTTTTATTGCTGCTACAGTACCTGTGAACAGTGTCGCTACAGTACTAGTGCATGTTAGAAGAATTTGTCTCAGAAAATACCAAGGGTTTGATAGAATATTATTGGAGGACAGTCATAACCATCTGTATCTACATTTAGTGAGGGTTTACTCAAGACGTGGGTCTAAAAACTACATGCTGGGCTACTACAGAAAGTCTGAAAGTGGAGACATGTAGGCTGCATGCATTCTACAGGGCTGCTATTGTTATTTCAAGCTGTGACTACATATTATCAGTCACATTTCAAATCTTCATCAAGCTATTATCAGCTCTAGTTCAGTGAGAAGTATCCGGGTATGTTATAATCCAAGTCTTTAATTTGGGTTGATATTGTAATGGTTATAACAGTCTGATTATGTGCATATCAGACCATGGAATGATTGTGATCAGACCTGATTGGAATTGAATAAAAATTATCTCTTCAATACTAGTTCATTGCTTCATGTTCATATGATACTCTCTTTCAATTCCATGCATTTGTACATCTTATTGGGCATTGAAACAAAGCATTAAACTCAAAACAAACAAGTCACAGAAAAATCAGACTTGCATGCCAACCATTTGATGAAATGTCGAATGTTCAAAACTAAGGTTTTGGATCAGAATAAGGCAGAAATTTTTGTGTTTGGCTATATTCCACCTGGGTGGGATATTACAACACTCGACACCCATCACCCACAAGGAGTGGGGAGAGTGAATATAGGCCGAGTGGTAGCCTTGTTGGAGCCTCAGGTTCACGGACTGACTCGTTAGTGAACTGTGCAGATCAAAAGATCCTGCGAGGGTGCGTGCTAATAATGCATGCAAGAACTTTGTTTTTGGCTTTGGTATCGAGGATGCCATGGAAAGGAGGTATTATGGATTATTGATTATGGTTGTTGTATGGTTCTCCCAGTCAAGCTTAGGCAAGAAAAGAAAATAGAAGAACTCCAATGAAGTAAAAAAAGGGACTGCTACAGTGATATGGAAAGAGTGCGGAGGCTCGAACCCAGTGCATAGGATAAAGCTTTTCGCAAGCAAGATATATCATTGTGTCGTAGTTATAAGTATGACATTTTTGAGAGCTAGTGACTCATATGCAATGGCGTTTAATACAGTTAAATCCCTATGTTAATAAAGGACGTCGACTGTGTCGAATTGAGATAGATATTAACGTGTGTTCTTGGCATAAAAAGATGTATATATATCTTTAATGAGTTTCTCTATGGCAATAGAGTGACTGCAAATTGTTGTCGAAGGATCAAAAGGCCACATGTATTCTTTTATGATGTTCTTTGAAGCTTTTAAATTTTGATGCCATTCGGCTAGCTAGAGGCTGTATTATCTCTATTGGTTACGCATGCAAGAACATTGCATTACATTAACTAGTCTAACTATTATCGAGCCATGAATCTTTTCTATTTCTGTTTCCTTATAACTATTCAATAGTTGATAAGGCATGAAGACATAGTATTCGATAATGAACTCAGTAGGGCATTAATGTCTAATGAGTATAAGCCAAGGGTATTGGCATATGATATTGATACTACAGAATTGTGCTAGTAATAATAAGTATGGACGAACCATATGATAGAAATGACCACTCTATACTTAGTGGTAAACCTGAGTTTGGTGTCGTGTGCACTTAGTACTTTAACATATCAACTCGAGGTAAATTATGTCAACCTTTGACTGTTTTATAATGGTATTCTTTGAGCATATAATGCATGCCGAAGCTATAATGACTTCCTATGGAAGTGGGAAGGTTAATATAGACATTGTTGTCTTCTTGGCAGCCATGATTGTATGCCATATTCCTTATGGGAAAGTTAACCTTTTGATAAGTCTTTTTACAAGAATAAACCCTATGTTACTATAAACTTTGTTGTATAAAAGAAAGTGAATGCCATCTTTGCAAATGGCAAATATTCTTATTAAGCATATGGTATTAAGAGGATCTCTTGAGATAGAACTTTTAAAAGAGATCGACTCTATGAGTCATTGTAAGTATTCCTTTCGATGATATGAATTGAGTATAAACCTTGAAATTAGGTAAATAAAGTAAACGCCAACCAGGTAAGGTTAAGTGTTGAAAACATGAATGAACTCATTTCTTTATGAAAGTGCGGGATAGTGTGATGTGGAGTCACAAGTTTCCCTGTTGCCTAAGAAATGAGATCCTTGGGAATGGGTTTTCAAGATGTGGAGCCACAAATTCCCTATAACAATGCTTGACTATTAATGATAGTTATTATGAAAACTATGATGCATCTTATGTATTTAAAAAATATGTTGACTCCTTGTTGAAGAAGAAGAAATTGGATAAGAGGTAAGTTGTATTTCCTTGTAGGCAGCATTAAGTGCATATCGGGTTTATTGGAGGAACTACTTCTCCTGGATAATCATATGCTTATGAGAATGAATACTATGGTTAGTATGAAACTCTTGTATTGTAAAGTAAATGAAAGCCATCTCTTTTTGAATGGCCATACTTCATGAACGAGGTATAAGATATTAAAACCCATGAGAATACTTGAGATAGAGTCTTTTTAGTAATACCATCTTATTCTAGACTATTATGATATAAGTCTCAAATGTCATGAATTTGAATGCAAACCTTATGATAGGTCAACATGAAACTATGAACATATGAAGGTCATAAGTTAGAAAACTTGTTTTGGCTATTGAAATTTTGAAAAGATGGGAATAGGGTGACATGGAGTCATAGGTTCCCTATTATGAAAGTAACGTAACATAATTGAATGTACTCCCAAGATAGGAGTCGTTTGTTGGGAAAACTTGATTTGGCTATTATCATGTTGAAAAATGGAACAAAGTGATGAAGAGTCACAGGTTCCCTATTGCAAAAGCAACCTGATATATTTAATGTACTCCCTAAGATAGGAGTCAATTGTCCTAGAATTGGACTAAGAATCAAACTGAACTTACTTTTACTAGACCTAGAGAGGACAAACTAAGCATACTATAGGATGAGACAACTTCTAAGTCGAGTCAAGGTGGTGGACATATGACTACGTTCATTGCAAAACGTATATGTATGTAAATCTTTGGCCAAAGTAATGCATCCGTCTCTGCGTGCATTAGTCGATCCACAATGCTCTAGATGGCATAATGTTTCTAGTAGTGTCATACATAGTTAGAGTGGATCTATAGTTGTATGACCATGAGACATTATGAAGGACACAACACCAGATACTCAGATGGAAAACCTAATGGTTCCTTATATCTATACCTTCAGTGAAGGGTAGGGTTGCTTCCAAGTAGGAAGTTGTGTAGGGGACCATCGGACTGTGGTTGGAGGAAAAGCACTTGAATGATGCTCTCCTTCCAAGAAGAAGACAAGTTGAGGCTTATGAAGACATATGTCAAAAGTTCTAGATGCGGTGCTTTTCTTTATATGACTTTATAGTCAGTTATTATGTATAATTTGATATTTAATGCCTTGAGCATAGCTTTGTACATGCATAGTGAAGGTTATTCACTAATGAGATATCATTGGATATTGTAATTCTAAGTTTTGTTATATTCTAGAAAAGAATAACATGCTTAATTATTGTAATGATGATAATTCACTTTTGTTTAACTATGATTTGGATAGTCATAATGTATTCTAACTCTTAGTTAAGATGAATACTTATGTTAAATTATGAGCATTATGGAATGTGATGTTACATATGGTATCAGAGCTACCAGGTTCAATACATGGACCTACAAGCTCACTACTTGATGATTATTTTTATGAAACATTAACATATGCTAATGTTTGGATGTTCTATGCCAGAATGGTAAGGATTAGAACAACACCCAGAAAGAAGGTAACGAAAAATGGACATTACCTACATTACCTTAAGGCCTTGAGGGAGCAAGCCTCAAGAATGAAACGCCTTGAACAAACTGGTTGCTTGGTAGGCACATGGTTGGATGATAATGAAACCTTCGCTGATGCTGTTAAATGCATCAAGTAGGAGATGAGGAAAGCAGTTAGGATTACTGCTCCTATATCTGAAAATAAATTAGTGAAACCCTCTACACCTAAGGAACCAAACTTGGAAAAAGATCATAAGGATCTTAATGTTACTAGGGAGGTTGGGAATGAGTACCTACAAGTATGTCCACCTCCTAAAACTGATTTGGTAAATCTCAAGAATGAGAAATGAATTTGGGAAGGTATCCCAATCTGATAATGACTTGCAGTAGCAAGATGTAAACAAAATTTTATAATTTTGGATGGATTATATGTAATCCATGGAAAACTATAATGCATTGAAAAATTATGGCAAATATTTCCTTTCTCATTAAAGATTATAGGAATAAGAATGGATTGGAGTCATTGGTATGACAAACTAATCGAATGATTAATCTGCAAACTTCAGGAGAAGTAGATTGTAGCAAGATTTAGATAAGAACCAGGATGGGAGATAGCCAAGATGAAGGGCAACCTTTAAGGCACTCTGAATCTAAATTTGACTAGATCCTTGCTATGCTCCAAGAGACGAGAGCAAGAATTGGAACTCTCGAGTAGGAGCTTAGAGGTCAACATGGACCCAAGTAGGAAGCCTATTATGGGGGTGACGATGAGGCACATCATGATGATACCACCCAAAGTGAGCACAAAGAGAATAACTCTAAGGCTAAACAAGAAGATGATAGAAGAAGCCACTTGGATTTGGAATTATTCCGGGACATGAAAAAGGATATGCCCCCCAAGTTCAATGGTTCTGAAAGTAGAGATGCCATGGAGGCATGGCTTATGAAAATGGAAAAATATTTTGAAATAAGAAACTATAATGAGATCACCAAAGTGGTATGGGGAGCATACTAGTTGGCGGGTGAAGCATCCACATGGTGGATAAATAAGAAAATGGAGTTAGGCTTGAGATCTACAAGTCTAACTTGGGACAGGTTATGATACAAGTGTGGTTTAGCCTGTTGTCACCCATACCGTGGAGGTGACAAATACTAGGTGCTATCCATTATATCTTAGGGTTAGTCAGTTGTCATCAGTACTAGGGAGGTGACAGATGCCAAGAGATACCCTTTAGTATGACAGGGCTTAGCTAGCTTTCACCAGTACTATACAAGTGATAGATGTCATGAGCTACCCCATACTAGGTTGGACCAACTTTCGCCAGTGGCATGCAGGCGATATATGTCAGGATCCACCAACTCGATGGTTTAGTGGGTTGTGGATATCTTCTTAATAGCCACACGTGATGTATGTTGTTATACCTACTCCTTAACCAGTGATGACAACAAGTAGTATGGGATGCTTGCTTGTCATCACAGTTGGTTGTGAATGTGTATGTTGCTACCCTAGTCCTTAGCCAGTGTTGACAACAAGTAGTATGGGATGCTTTCTTGTCATCATAGTTGGCTGTAAAATAGGAAAAATGATGGAACCCATGGTGTATTGTTACGTATACCAACATTCCCTTTTTGAGTGGGAAGAGGGAGTCCATAGATTAGGAGAGATCATATATGGATAGGTACCCTTTTCTTAGAGATTTTGAGGACGTATTTTCGAATGACCTACTGGGATTACCTCCTAAAAGAGCTTTTGATTTCATTATAGATATAATTCTAGGGTCAAAACTTATATCTAAAGCTCCCTACAGAATGACCACTACATAGTTAATGGAGCTAAAGGCTTAATTACAAGAATTGTTGGATAAAGGGCTGATTAGACCCAATGTGTCACCCTGGAGAGCATCAGTCAGTTTTGTAAAAAAAAATTCAAAAATTGCATGCCCTATAACTTCCTTGCAGAGAAAAAAGTGCCAGGAGGCCTTCAACCTACTGAAAGAAAAAAAATGAATTCATCACCAATTTTGAAAGTACCTAACCTAGAAGGTCAATTTGTAGTTATTACCGATGCCTCAGGGAAAGGCTTAGGTGGTGTACTAGTCCAGGATGGACAAGTCATTGCTTATGAATCTTGAAAACTAAAAACTCATGAACAAAACCATACCCCTCGTGATTTGGAACTGGCAATAGTCATTCATGCACTGAAAATGTGGAGACACTACCTGCTTGGAAAACCCTTGAGCTGAAAACAAACCATCAAGGACTCAAATATCTGTTCACTCAACTACATCTAAATGTGCGTCAAAGAAGATGGTTGGAATTCATCTCAAATTATGATTTCGAGATTAAATATATCTAAGGAAAAGAAAATCGGGTGGCAAATGCTTTGAGTAGGAGAAGACACATCTCCTCAATGATCTTCATATATTCTTATTTTAGGAATCAGGTACTACAGGAATCTAAGGGAGATGAGTTTTACGAGCAGGTAAAACATGCCCTTGTCGAAAATCCCCAGAATCCAAGATATGATGGATTTAACCTTGAACCGGATGGGTTATTAAGGTTTAAAGGAAGGATGTATGTACCTAACTCTATAGAGTTAAGGAATATGGTGTGGAAGGAGGTTCATTTTGCACGTATTTAGGACATCATGTAGTAATAAAGTTACTTGCCAATGTGAAACCCCTATATTTCTAGAAAGGAATGAAGAGGGATGCTACAAATTTTGTAGCTACATGTATAGAATGCCAGAGGGTGAAGACAGAACACCATCACCCAATAGGATTCTTATACCATCATGAAATTCTTGAGTGGAAATGACAAATTATAAGCATGGACTTCGTGCAAGGACTACCTATGTCAAGGAACGGGCACGAGGCTATTTTGGTTGTGGTGGATAGACTCACCAAATCTACTCATTTTATATCTAGGAACTTGATGGATGGGGCATCCATCATAGCTCGTAAATTTGTTCAAGAGATTTTTAGATTGCATGGTATTCCTGAGAAGATTATCTCAGACAGGGATGCATGAATGACATCAAGGTTTTGGCAAACCTTATTCTCTTCACTTGGAACCCAGTTAAATATAAGCTCTGCTTATCATCCAGAGATGGATGTTCAAACTGAAAGGGTAAACAAAGTGTTGGAGGATTTATTGAGGATGTATTGCATGGACCAGTAATACAAATGGGAAGATTATCTTCCTCTGGTGGAATTCACCTATAACAATTCCTATCATTCTGCTATTAGGATGGCTCTATTTGAATCATTATATGGAAGAAGGTGTTGAACCCCTATAAGCTAGGATAAGCTAGAAGATAGGGTTAGTCTTGGTCCAGAAATGCTATCAGAAATGGAAGAGCGAGTCCATCTAATTAAGAAAAGGCTAGCAGAAGCCAATGATAGGCAAAAAAGTTATGTGGCTACTAAGCTCATCGAAAGGCATTTCTTAGTGGGAGAAAAAGGTCCTTCATTAAGTTTGGAAAGACTTCCGAACTGGCTCTTATATATGTGGGTCCCTTTGAAGTTCTTGAAGAGGCACAACACTTTCTTATTATATTGGTTGATTTTGAAGACAATTAATCATCGGGGACGATGATTCTTATGGGGGGAGATATGTTACATCCCCAACTTATGATTTAGGTTAAACTTATTTTTGTGTGGTAATCAGGGTGATTAACCATAGTTTAATGATTAGATGTTCTGGAAATATCTGATTTGATAATTAATTATGTGAATACGGACTAATGTTAGTTAGACATGAGAGTCCCTGCTCATATGATTATTTAATTATTATGAATTGTGAATCAGATGATGATGCACTAATCATGATTTTATGATGGTGAGTGTGAACAGGAAATGAATCTTCCTTCAAAGATGGAAGGAGAATAACATATGGGAGGAAGAGACAGATGTCTGGAAATGGGTTAAATTACCATATGAGTATCGTATTTTATGTCCTTATGAACCCTTGTAAGTTGACGTGAGTCACGTCTTTTCTTTGCTAGTCGATTTCCTTTATGTGTCGTCATGTCGGTTGTGTTAACTCAACAATGTTTACGTCAACTCGACTAAATGACATTCTTAGAACATCGTCGCAAGTTGAGAGTTAGTCTCATTAAGTGATGAAGAACTTTCTTGTTCTTTATTTCGGAATTGAGATTTTAAATCTTTTATTCTTTGTTATTTTACTAGGGTTTATAGCCGTATGAGGGGGAGTGTTACTCAACCCTAAAACCCTATTCTATTGGTGTGTTATCCTTTATTTTCTTTATGATGATAGTCTTGGATAACATAGTGGTTATTTAACCCTTATTATTTTGTTAAGGGAGATTATATGTTATTAAGGTATGAACCTTCTTAGAGGTTGACCACCTCGGTATCATTGAAATATGTATATAATTATACTATATTATCCACGTAATTAGTTAAACTCGACACCCATCACCCACGAGGAGTGGGGAGAGAGAATACAGGCATAGTGGTAGCCTTCCTGGAGCCTCCTTCATGGACCGGCTCATTAGTGGACTGTGCAGATCAAAAGATCCCGTGAGGTGGCGTGCTAACAATGCACACAAGAACTTCATTTTTGGCTTTGGTATCGAGGATGCCATGGAAAGGAGGTATTATGGATTATTGATTACGGTTGTTGTATGGTACTCCTAGCAGAGCTCAGGGAAGAAAAGAAAATAGAAGAACTCCAGTGAAGTCAAAAAAGGGACTGATGTATAGCAGTATGGAAAGAGAGAGGAGGCTCAAACCTGGTGCATAGGATAAAGCTTTTCACAAGCAATATATATCACTGTGTCGTAGTTACATGTATGACATTTTTGAGAGCTAGTGACTCATATGCAATGGCATTTAATACAGTTAAATCCCTCTGTTAATAAAGGACGTCGACTGTGTCAACTTGAGATAGATATTAACGTGTGTTCTTGGCATGAAAAGCCGTATACACACACACATATATCTTTAATGAGTTTCTCTATGGCAACAGAGTGAATGCAAATTATTGTTGAAGGCTCAAGAGGCCGCATGTATTCTTTTATGATGTTCTTTGAAGCTTTTAAATTTTAATGTCATTCGGCCAACTAGAGGCCGTATTATCTTTGTTGGTTATGCATGCAAGAACATTGCATGACGTTAACTAGTCTAACTATTATCGAGCCATGAATCTTTTCTATTTATGTTTCCTTATAACTGTTCAACAATCGATAAGGCATGAAGACATAGTATTCAATAATGAGCCCGATAGGGCGATAATGTCTAATGAGTATAAGCCGAGGGTATCGACATATGATATTGATACTATAGAACTGTGCTAGTAATAATAAGTATGGATGAACCATATGATAGCAATGACCACTCTATACTTAGTGGTAAACCTGAGTTTGGTGTCGTGTGCACTTAGTCCTTTAACATATCAACTCGAGGTAAATTATGTCAACCTTCGACTGTCTTATAATGGTATTCTTTGAGCATATAATGCATGCCGAAGCTATAATGACTTCCCATGGAAGTGGTAAGGTTAATATAGACATGTTGTTTTCTTCTTGGTAGCCATGATTGCATGCCATACTCCTTATGGGAAAGTTAATCTTTTGATATGTCTTTTTACAAGAATAAACCCTATGTTACTATAAACTTTGTTGTATAAAAGAAAGTGAATGCCATCTTTGTGAATGGAAAATATTCTTATTAAGTATATGGTATTAAGAGGATCTCTTGAGATAGAACTTTTAAAAGAGATCGACTCTATGAGTCATTGTAAGTATTCCTTTCGATGATATGAACTGAGTATAAACCTTGAAATTAGGTAAATAAAGTAAATACCAACTAGGTAAGGTTAAGTGTTGAAAACATGAATGAACTCATTTCTTTATGAAAGGGTGGGACAATGTGACATGGAGTGACAAGTTTCCCTGTTGCCTAAGCAATGAGACCCTTGGGAATGGGTTTTCAAGACGTGGAGTCACAAATTCCCTATAACAATGCTTGACTATTAATGATAGTTATTATGACAACTATGATGCATCTTATGTATTTAAAAGATATGTTAACTCCTTGTTGAAGAAGAAGAAACTAGATAAGAGGTAAGTTGTATTGCATTGTAGGTGGCATTAAGTGCATGCTGGGTTTATTGGAGGAACTACTTCTCCTAGATAATTATATGCTTATGAGAATGAATACTATGGTTAGTATGAAACTCTTGCATTGCAAAGTAAATGAAAGCCATCTCTTTTCAAATGGCCATACTTCATGAATGAGGTATAAGATATTAAATCCGATGAGAATACTTGAGATAGAGTGTTTTTAGTAAGACCATCTTATTAGACTATTATGATATAAGTCTCAAATGTAATGAATTTGAATGTAAACCTTGTGATAGGTCAACATGAAATTGTGAACCTAGGAAGGTCATAAGTTGGAAAACTTGTTTTGGCTATTGACATTTTGAAAAGATGGGAATAGGGTGACGTGGAGTCATAGGTTCCCTGTTGCAAAAGTAACGTAACATAATTGAATGTACTCCCAAAATAGGAGTCATTTGTTGGGAAAACTTGATTTGGCTATTGTCATGTTGAAAAATGGAAGAGTGATGAGGAGTCACAGGTTCCCTGTTGTGAAAGAAACCTATTATATTTAATGTACTCCCTAAGATAGGAGTCAACTGTCCTAGAATTGGACTAAGAATCGAATTGAACTTACTTTTGCTAGACCTAGAGAGGTCGAACTAAGCATACTGTAGGATGAGACAACTTCTAAGTTAAGTCAGAATGGTGGACATATGACTACATTCATTGTGAAACATATATGTATGCAAATCTTTGGCCAAAGTAATGCATCCGTCTCTACGTGCATTAGTCGGTCCATATTGCTCCAGATGACATAATGTTTCCAATAGTGTCATACATAGTTAGAGTGGATCCATAGTTGTATGACCGTGAGACATTATGAAGGACACAACACCAGATACTCAGATGGAAAACCTAATGGGTCCTTATATCTATACCTTCCGTGAAGGTTAGGGCCACTTCCAGGTAGGAAGTTGTGCTGGGGACCACCGGACTATGGTTGGAGAAAAGCACTCAGATGATGCTCTGCTTCCAAGCAGAAGACAAGCTGAGGCTTATGAAGGCAGATGTCAAAAGTTTCAGATGTAGTGCTTTTCTTTATATGACTTGATAGTCAGTTATTATGTATAATTTGATATTTGATGGCTTGAGTGTAGCTTGGTACATGCATAGTGAAGGTTATTCACTAATGAGATATCATTGGATATTGTAATTATAAGTTTTGTTATAGTCTAGAAAATAATAACATGATTAATTATTGTAATGATGATAATTCACTCTTATTTAACTATGATTTTGATAATCATGATGTATTCTAACTCTTAGTTAAGATGAATACTTATGTTAAATTATGAGCATTATGGAATGTGATTGTTGACCTATTTTTCCTCTGTCTAGAGCCAAATATTTCACCTTGTATTTTCCTTGAAAATCCTTAGGAAAATGTCCATACAAATCTTAAATCTTCCAAATACTCATGCTATGCTTTGCCAAATTTCCCAAAATCTTGCCTAAGGAATCCTTGCAAAAAACCCAGAAACGCTTTGTCTTCAAGAGCTTCCCATCGCAGACAAATCTCAATCTTATACTTAGTATTTGTACATACATTTTTTAATTTATGTTCAAATGTACATTCGCCAATGTATGTGGTGGTGCTCACCTAGGTTTTGGGTTTGAATTATTCATCTGCAGGCATTCTCTTTCCAAACCCAAAATTTCTAAGCCATTTGGCCTTTGCAGTTCAAAAATGCAAAAAACAGTTGCATACAAGTGTCTTTGTATATACAAGGCCATTTGTATGTACATGCAAGTTCAAATGTACATTAGCGGGTCAAAAAATCTCAGTCGGCCTTCAAAAATAGTAAAAAATTGGTTGTATTCTTTTTGCAATGCATATCAAGTTTGTATATGCATTAAGGAATCTATCACAGATTCTGAGAATATTCCCTACTTGTATGAGATGGTTTGCATGTATATTTGTGTTGTATGTTTAGACATGCAATGGCCACATACAAGAGGAACATGCAAAGGAAAAGATGCATTGGCGGCATACAAAGTCAACATGCAAGGGAAAGTGATTCAAAGCTAGGGCCCACCGCTTGTATATTTGTGATTGTATGTTTGCACAATCAAATATGCATTCCTAATATACAAGCCGGATCTGAAAGGAGCATACATTCCAGTTGATAAAGGGCAGAATTCTGCAGTTTGTATGTATAATTTTCTTGTATGTTCGCATTGTATATGCGACATACATTGGTTATATACAAGAGGAACATGCATGGCTCTGACTCGATGGCAAGTGCAATATAGTTAATGATGGTTTCAGGTCTGCAGCTTGCATGCATATAACATTGTATATTGCGATATACAAAGGAAATATACAAGGGGAAAATATGCAAGGCGGACCCGAATGGGAAGTCAAATTTGACGAATTCAGTGTTGGGGTCTGCGACTTGTATGTATGTTTTACTTGTACATTGCCGAATGCAAAGAAGGTCGCAGGCAGGTTGACATACAAAGGCCGATGTACATTTGCAATGTACATCGGCAGAATATACAAAGGGACTTTTGCCAGACAAAGGTAAGATACAAGATGTGGGGCCCACAGGTATACAAAAGAGATTGTATGTGTTCGACATACAGTAGGAGCATGCATTCCTAACATACAAGCTGAAATTGAAGGTATTTTCAAAATGCTTTATAAAAATTTGAAATCTGGGTTGTATATTTTTACATTATATATTATGATATACAAAGTTCATATACATCTGAAAAGATACAAGGCGGACCCAACCCAAAGATCAAGTTTGGCATATTCAGCGATTGAGTCCGCGCAGTTGTATGTACATTTGTGATTGTATGTTTATACATACAATCAGATATACAAAGCCGATATGCAAGAGGCCATATACAAAGCACTTTGCATATGCAAAGCCAGACTCAGAGGTAGTTTCAGAGGCTGATAAAAGCACAAATGCAAAGTGATATATACAGGTAGTTGACTGAAACTTTGACTACCCATATCTCCTCCATTCTATCAAATTTCGACATGCTACAAGAGGCAAAAGTGCTTTTTTTGCCTCCTCTTTCATTTGACAAGGTTTTCAGGGGAATACTCTCACTTTTCAAATTCGGATCTGGATTTGCATATTTTGGGCAAGTGGACGTTTCAACGACCATTTTGAGTAGATAAAGATATTTCTTACATTCATTGTTGCACAAAGATGAAGCAGCTCGCATTAATGACCGAAAATATCTCTTAAACTGCCATGTTTCAGATATTTCATATATTCCTTGTTGAAGATAACCATTGAAGCTGCTCGCATTTAATGCCCAAAATATCTTCCACTGTCCCTAATTCCAGATCTTCTGCACCATAACTTCTTGCAGGTGGATAGTCATTAAGAGGGAGATATTTTCCTGTTGCAGCTCTTTCAGCGAATTTTGTAACTGACTTAGAGCATTCTTGAATTGCTATATATATGCATTCGTAAGTTGTAAATAAGGTTGGAAATTTTTTTGAGCATTGAGGCTTTTTCTGTTTCCAAACAGAGCTTTCTGCTACTGTAACTATGCCTTCCCACTGAATATATGCAAGTTATTTTTACCTCTTTTACTGATTTTTAGTCTTAGTGTGAATCTTCATGTGATTGTCTGTGAATATTTCATTCCTCTTAATCATTATGTTTCTCACCTCTACTAGGATCATTTGAATCTGTGTATGCTTACTTGTTGTATCTAGTTATGTTGTGCATTCTATCAGTCCTATGAAAGTTTCTTTTATCAGTCTGGTGCATCACCCTTATTTTCAATTTTCCTATTTTTATCTTTCATTCAAAAGCATTCCTTCTCCCTTTTCCTCTAAAGATTAGTAGTTTTAGGTGATATCCAATCAAGGAAGCGGGCCTTCTCCGGAGGTCTGATCTCATTTCGCAAGGCCCCACACTTTGAGATCATTCCCATGTTACTCCAAATTGCTGAAGTTTCACAACTGCAGCAAGGGTGCAAATCTGGGAGATAACAACTTTGGCACGCCCGGTGGGACCGAGAGTTAGAAAATAATCAAAATACTATCTCTTATTGCTGGTTTTGATGTGCAGTCAGTAATTTTTAGACCTATGTGAGGTTATAACTTGCATATCTGGTGACTCATACTGAGGAAAGACAAGCATATCAGTTCTAATGTTACATTATATGAGAAAGATTCAAACTCAGAGTTTAAGCTCATTTGACTATTTGCAGCTATCACCACCTAGAAGACAGGGGAGAGTTGTAGCAAGGACCCCAATTTCTAAAAGAGTACAATCAACTCCTCCAATTTTCAGGCCGGTTGCACCTATAGTCCCTATATCAACTCAAGCAATCCTACTTCTAGCCATTCAAATGGCAAGGAATCAGCCATTTGTGGCTTTTGATGGGGGCAGCCCATTGAACTTGACAGTACATGACGTTATACCCATGGCGGCTTTGAAGAGTCTGCCCTATTTCACAGGGGAGAATCAAACTACCCCTATTGAGCATATTAGAGACGTAGCTTCTCTATGCAGTGTTCACCATATAACCCAAGAAAATGTTGCCATCAGGCTGCTGGCTGCCTCTTTCAAGGGAAAAGCGTTGCAATGGTTTAGGAGTTTACTAGTGCAAACCATTACAACCTGGGATGATCCAGGTGATAAGTTAAACAAACAATTTCAGGATAAATCAGACAACTTGTCACTGGTTGAATAGATGACTACAATAAAGAGAGCTCCCCAGGAGCAAATGATGGATTTCAACTTCAGATTTCAGAAGACATGGGACCGAATTCCTGCCATGGTAAGGCCTCTAGCTGAATATGCTTTTCTATATTTCTTGAAAGCCCTAAATAGTGATATTTCAGTGATGATACAATCATTAGGAGGTACTAGTTTACCTGATGCATATGAAATAGCTATTAGAGTAGAGAATAGCTTGATCCAGGCCAGAAAAATAGCACCTAGACCACCAATGCCCATCTTCACCGAGATTCAAGCTTCAATGCCCTTACCAATTCCATATTTTGCCCCTTTGCCTACTACTGCAGCATTACCAAGTACTGCCAATTCTAAAAATGTTGCTTCTAGCTCATCACAAGAGTTGAAAGATATTAAAAATAGCCAACAAAAAATAGAGAACATCCTGCAAACTTTTGGCAATGAGCTGGTAAACATCAAAAAGCAGCAGTCCCAAAACAGGCAGCCTTATCAGCCACAACTTCAAGGGCAAAATCAACCTTATCAAGGGCAAAATCAGCCTTATCAAGCCAATAGGCTTCCATATCAAAGCAATTACCAAGGTACCAAGCAGAACATGAACCAGAGGCCTTTTTAGCCTTACAATCCAGTGCCCATTAATGTTGTTAAGGACCTTGTCCCTATTCAAAATAACCTTGCAGCTGAATATGAATGGTGTTTTCCATGCAATCAGCCACACAGCCAGACAACCTGTTCAAATGGAGTTATAAATCAGGCTTTAATGGTACAGAGTGTTGCAGTCTCATAGCCAAGCACACCTAATGATGGGGCCGCACAACAGCAGGAGCAACCTTAGAATGATTTTGCCTTCATAAATTGGCAAGAAGGTGAATTCTGTGATATAAACAATAATAATACTCCAGTTGCAGTGAATACAAGAGCCAAGAAGAGGGGTTATGAGGTAGATCAAGCAACAAATAGAGGAAAAGGACTTGTTGATGCTTCTGCATCCCAGACTCCCCATATTTTACAAAGAAATACATCAGCAACAACAAGGGAAATGCCTCATTTACAAGCTGATACTGTTGCTACAAAGTCACAACAAAAGGTAAGTGTCACTCCATCTTTCAATATTATTGAAAATATGCAAAAGATGAATTTGACCATGTCTATGTGGGATTCTCTAGCCATCCCAGGCCAAAAGGACATATTGCAATCTACTTTGTCTGACTTAAAAGTGCCCAATGATACAATTGCTGACCCAAATAGGGCTGTCCTTACCAATTCATCCTAGGACAACAACAAACAGCCAAACAAAAGTGCTAAACCACTCCCATTTTACGTGTCTTTGATAATTGGAGACATGTTGGTACATAACTGTATGGTGGATAGTGGTGCAAGTAGTTTTGTGATGCTAAAACAAATTGCAGACCAACTAGGGTTGAGATACCAGCCCCTTGATAAGGGTGTACTTCAGTTAGATGGCACAACTGTTAATACTGTGGGTGTCATCAAAGACCTAGGTCTCACTCTGCACACTTGCCCAAATGTTTCCATTTCCCAGGAGGTGTTCATCATAGATTTGCCTCCTTATTTTGCCATGTGCTTGTCAAGAGAGTTCACAGCCAAGATAGGAGGATATTTATCCTCGAACTGGTCCCACATATTTTTAAGGACCAGATATGGCACAAAAGTAACCCTAAAATCTGAATTGCTTTTGAATCATCACATAGAGCCGTACACACCAAGTGTTGTTAATGCAAATTGCATTATTTATGATAATCC
This sequence comes from Cunninghamia lanceolata, assembly GCA_027924645.1. Lineage (NCBI taxonomy): Eukaryota > Viridiplantae > Streptophyta > Pinopsida > Cupressales > Cupressaceae > Cunninghamia > Cunninghamia lanceolata. The sequence goes on along the minus strand of BSBN01000023.1, from coordinate 3,419,461 downwards.
TGAGCTGGTTGCTACTCAAGAGCTACAAGTTGAGAGTATACCAAAGGTGCTTCTAAAGGAGTGGGCCTCAGAAAATGTTGTTGATGATCTTGAGGGACACATCCAAGAAACTGGTATGGGGATTTACATACTACATGAGCCTGAAACAACAATTCCAAATCTGGTAAAGGATACAGAACAACAGATAGAACAACAAAGTGAGGTATGGAAAATGTACTTTGATGGCTCTAGGAACAAGAATGGATCTGGTGGTGGTGCAATGCTTGTGTCTCCACAAGGCGAAAGATATTATTCTGCTTTCCATTTTGCCTTTTCGTGTACAAATAACACTGTTGAATATGAAGGATTGATTCAAGGTTTGCAGTGGGCAAGAAAGAGGAAAATTGGTTGTTTGCAGGTATATGGTGACAGTGAACTCATTGTCAATCAGGTGAGAGGGCTGCATGTTACAAAAAATGATGTTTTGAAATGCTACAAGCATAGGGTATGGGACATGATTGAAGAGTTTGATGCTTTTAATCTGATCTCTATTCCAAGAAATCAGAACTCCCATGTTGATAAGTTAGCTGCAATTGGGGCTCAGTTTGATATCCCCAGTGATATTCAAAGAGAGAAGGTGTAACCCCATGTAAAAATAGTGGACAGGCCTTCTATCTCTGACAATAACATTTATTGGTAGGTTTTTGAGAGTGATGAAGAAATCCTACGTTTCTTGTTAGAGGAGGATGAGTTTTCCATGATGAATTAGGATAAACTCAAACATCAATATGGCAATGATCAAATTGTTCAGTTGAGAACAAACAAGCTGCCCAAGGGATTGGTAACCTTGGAATCTATTTTTGGTACTGATGACCAGCTAAAGAAGAGTAAAATCGGCATGCAGATAAAAGTGGAACATTATGAGGAGCTAGAAATTTTCAAGGGTAAGCTTCTCAAAATAGGTAAAATCTGTTCCCCTGAAGATAGAAAAGCCTTCATTGCTCTATGTCAAGAGTTTGAAGATGTGTTTGCTTGGGATTATTCAGACCTAAAGGGGTTTGACCCTCATATTTCCTAGCATACCATAGAGTTAGAACCAGGTACAAAACCTGTGAGACAGAAACAAAGACCCCTAAATCCAAAGCTAGAGCCCCTGATGATTAAAGAGTTGACCAAGTTGATCAAGGGAAAGATCATTTTACCGATCAAGCATACTTATTGGGTCTCCAACCTTGTCCCTGTGAGAAAAAAGAATTGAGAGATTAGGTTGTGTGTCAACTTCAGAGACCTCAATAGAGCCTCCCTAAAAGACCACTACCTACTGCCCTCAATGGAGCAAATTCTGCAAGTGGTGGCTATTTCTGAAAGATTCTCCTTGCTTGACGGATATTCTAGCTATAATCAAGTGTTAGTCAAGAAGGAGGATTAGTTTAAAATTGCTTTCACCACCAAATGGGGCACCATGGCCTACAAGAGAATGCCTTTTGGTCTATCAAACGCTAGCTCTACTTTTCAGAGAGCTATGGATATGGCTTTTAAGGGTTTGTTGTATAAATGGGTGCTTGTATATTTAGACGACATCATAGTTTTTTTCTAGGAATTCATCTGAGCATTTATCCCATTTAAGGTAGGTATTTGAGAGATGCAAAGAGTTTGGGATATCGCTCAATCCCAATAAATGCATTTTTGTTGTGCATGAGGGTAAGCTACTAGGGCACGTTGTGTCAAAGGAAGGCATTACCATTGATGCTGAAAGGGTAAGAGCTATTCTGGAGCTACCTTTACCCAGTCACAAGAAGGGACTTCAAAGTTTCATTGGCAGAATTAATTTTCTGCGAAGGTTTATACCCAACATCACAAATCTGCTGAAGCCTCTGACGTCTATGTTGAAGAAGAGCACAGTTTTCAGTTGGATGAAAGAGGCCAAACTTAGCTTTGAGTCCATAAAAGAAGCATTGTCAGCGGCACCAACTCTGGTAAATCTTGACTTCTCCAAAGATTTTATTTTATATGCTTACGGCGGTCTAGATACAATCTCTGCGATTCTGGTACAGTAGCAGAGTCATAGCTTTGAACAGCCAATCACTTTCTTTAGTCAGGGACTAGAGGAGTATGAGCAGAGGTATAGCTTCGTCAAAAAACATGTCCTTGCAGTAGTAAGGAGCTTCAAGAAGTTTCGGCATCTTGTTTCTAATAACAAGATACATTTGATGGTTGCTCACCCTAGCGTGAAAGAGTTCCTGTTAAGTAAAGATGTTAATGAGAAAAGGGCTGGTTGGATCACCAAAGTCATGGAATATGACGTGGATATTAAGATAACCAAGCTTGTCAGAGGCAGAGGACTCAGTGAGTAGCTTGCTACCAGTTCTGAGAATGAAATAGAAAAAGAAGAGGAGGTGCTTCTAACCATTGAAGATGCACATCAAGAGGATACATAGGCAGCGGGCACAAGTTGGGTTAATAATATGACTCAATTTTTGCAAACTGGCAAATGTCCAGCAAGTTTGGATAGAACCAAGAGAAGGTATTTTAGATTGCAATCTGTTCCATATGTTTTAATAGATGACATCCTTTTCAGAAAAGATTTTAATGGTGTATTGTTAAGATGCATTGATAAAGATCAGACTGACAAGGTGCTGCATGAGTTTCATGATGGAACAATAGGGGGTCATTTTGCCCCAAAGACTACTGCTTGGAAGATAATGAGAGCTGGATATTACTGGCCCATCTTATTTAAGGATGCCCATGCATGGGCTAGAAAATGCATAAAATATGCCATATTTGCAGGTAAGGAAAGGTTGCCAACTTTACCTCTGCAGCCAATTTAGGTAGAACAACCCTTCATGAGATGGGGCATTGATTTTGTAGGCCCCATTAACCCACCATCAAGTGCAGGCCATAGGTGGATACTTATAGCTACAGACTATTTCATAAGGTGAACTGAAGCAGTGGCTCTGAAGGAATCAAATGAAAATACTATTTTGAATTTTTAGCAAGATTTGATATCCAGATTTGGGGTGCTAGAGTCAGTTATCTCAGAAAATGCTTTAGCCTTTGTAGGATTAAAGATAACTAACTGGGTTGTTAAGAATGGGATCTATTTGAATACTTCATCAAATTATTACCCACAGGGTAATGGTTTGGACGAATCTACAAATAAGAGCCTCATAAGGATTGTTAAAAGATCAATGGAGGACAACCAGAGGACCTGGCACACTAATCTGAAATATTCCTTATGAGTAGACAAAATAACTCCCAAGAGGTCTATTGGGAATTCCCCATATATGTTAGTTTATGGGAAAGAGGCAAGATTGGCTATATCTATGGAGCTGCCAGCACTTGATATCATGAATCAGCTGGAGATGTTTGAAGAAGAGGATCCCATAGCTGTCAGGTATGCTCAACTTATGGAGCTTGAAGAAATCAGAGACAAGGCTATGAAAACTATGGAGTATCATCAGCTTCAGACCAAAAGAAATTTTGATCAGAAGGCCACTCCCAAAATCTTTAGGGAGGGTGATATGGTGCTCAAATGGGATGAGTTGAAAAGCAGACCAGGAAAGCACTCCAAGTTTGACAACATATGGAGTGGCCCATTTCTCATCACTGAATGCAAGGAGCACAATGCATTTCAGTTATCAAGCATGGATGGACAAAATTTGCCTATCCCAGTCAATGGGATACACTTGAAGAAGTGTTTTGAGGTATGAGTGCCTTATAAATCAATAGATTAGATTTCTTTCTTTCAATAAGTGTTGCTACATAATAGTTTAGATCCTTTTGTTTTCCCTAAGCGTTGTCTAGCACAGTTGGAGGGTTTGCCTTCAGCATTTTGTCTTGATTTGATCTTCCAAGTGTTCTTCACTGCCAATATGCTAAGTTGCTAAAATCAGGGTTGTTTGTCAAGATATATTTTTAGCCTCTGTATGACTCCATGCCCAATGGATGCTTAAGGCCACTGGTCTAATTGTTTAGCAGGCAAACATCCCATAGAGGTTGCCAAATTATTGACCTATTTTTCCTCTGTCCAGAGCCAAATAGTTCACCTTGTATTTTCCTTGAAAATCCTTAGGAAAATGTCCATACAAAGCTTAAATCTTCCAAATACTCATGCTATGCTTTGCCAAATTTTCCAAAATCTTGGTTGAGGAATGCTTGTAGAAAACCTAGAAAAACCCAGAAACCCTTTGTCTTCAAAAGCTTCCCATCGCAGACAAATCTCAATCTTATACTTAGTTTTTGTACATACATTTTTTAATGTATGTTCAAATGTACATTCACCAATGTATGTGGTGGTGCCCACCTAGGTTTTGGGTTTCAATTATTCATCTACAGGCATTCTCTTTCCAAACCCAAAATTTCTAAGCCATTTGGCCTTCGCAGTTCAAAAATGCAAAAAATAGTTGCATACAAGTGTCTTTGTATATACAAGGCCATTTGTATGTACATGCAGGTTCAAATGTACATTAGCGGGTCAAAAAATCTTAGTCGGCCTTCAAAAATAGTAAAAAATTGGCTGTATGCTTTTCGCAATGCATATCGAGTTTGTATATGCATTAAAGAATCTATCACAGATTCTGAGAATATTCCCTGCTTGTATGAGATGGTTTGCATGTATATTTGTGTTATATGTTTAGACATGCAACAACTACATACAAGAGGAACATGCAAAGGAAAAGATGCATTGGCGGCATACAAAGTCAACATGCAAGGGAAAGTGATTTAAAGCTGGGGCCCACTGCTTGTATATTTGTGATTGTATGTTTGCACATACAATCAAATATGCATTCCTAATATACAAGCCAGATCTAAAAGGAGCATACATTCCAGTTGATAAAGGGCAGAATTTCGCAGTTTGTATGTATAATTTTCTTGTATGTTCGCATTGTATATGCGACATACATTGGTTATATACAAGAAGAACATGCATGGCTCGGACCCGAGGGCGAGTGCAATATAGTTAATGATGGTTTCAGGTCCGTAGCTTGCATGCATACAACATTGTATATTGCGATATACAAAGGAAATATACAAGGGGAAAATATGCAAGGCGGACCCGAATGGGAAGTCAAATTTGACAAATTCAGCATTGGGTTCCGCGACTTGTATGTATGTTTTGCTTGTACATTGTCGATATGCAAAGAAGGTCGCAGGCAGGGTTGACATACAAAGGCCAATGTACATTTGCAATGTACATCGGTAGAATAGACAAAGGGACTTTTGCCAGACAAAGGTAAGATACAAGAGGTGGGGCCCGCAGGTATACAAAGGAGATTGTATGTGTTCGACATATAGTAGGAGCATGCATTCCTAACATACAAGCTGAAACCAAAGGTATTTTTAGAATGCTTTATAAAAATTTGAAATTCGGGTTGTATATTTTTACATTATATATTACGATATACAAAGTTCAGATACATCCGAAAAGATACAAGGCAGACCCGACCCAGAGATCAAGTTTGGCATATTCAGTGATTGAGTCCGCGTAGTTGCATGTACATTTGTGATTGTATGTTTATACATATAATCAGATATACAAAGCCGATATGCAAGAGGCCATATATAAAGCGCTTTGCATATGCAAAGGCAGACTCAGAGGTAGTTTCAGAGGCCGATAAAAGCACATATGCAAAATGATATATATACATAGATGCAAAGCGATATATACACAGATGCAAAGCGATATATACACAGATGCAAAGTGATATATACATGCAATTGACTGAAACTTTGACTACCCATATCTCCTCCATTATGTCAAATTTCGACATGCTGCAAGAGGCAAAAGTGCTTATTTTTGCCTCCTCTTTCATTTGGCAGGGTTTTCAGGGGAATACTCTCACTTTTCAAATTCAGATCTAGATTTGCATATTTTGAGCAAGTGGACGTTTCAGCGACCATTTTGAGTAGATAGAGATATTTCTTGCATTCATTGCTACACAAAGATGAAGCAACTCGCATTAATGACCGGAAATATCTCTTAAACCGCCATGTTTCATGTATTTCGTATATTCCTTGTTGAAGATAACCATTGAAGCTGCTTGCATTTAATGCCCATAATATCTTCCACCGTCCCTAGTTTTAGATCTTCTGCACCATAACTTCTTGTAGGTCGATAGTCATTAAGAGGGAGATATTTCCTATTGCAGCTCTTTGAGCAAATTTTGTAACCGACTTAGGGCATTCTTGAATTGCTATATATATGCATTCATAAGTTGTAAATAAGGTTGGAATTTTTTTTTAGCATTGAGGCTTTTTCTGTTTTCAAACAGAGCTTTCTGCTACTGTAACTGTGCCTTCCCACTGAATATATGCAAGTTATTTTTACCTCTTTTACTGATTTTTAGTCTTAGTGTGAATCTTCATGTGATTGTCTATGAATATTTCATTCCTCTCAATCATTATGTTTCTCACCTTTACTAGGATCATTTGAATCTGTGTATGCTTACTTGTTGTATCTAGTTATGTTGTGCATTCTCTCAGTCCTATGAAAGTTTCTTTTATCAGTCTGGTGCATCACCCTTATTTTTAGTTTTCCTATTTTTATCTTTCATTCAAAAGCATTCCTTCTCCCTTTTCCTCTGAAGGTTTAGTAGTTCTAGGTGATATCCAGTCAAGGAAGCCGGCCTTCTCCGAAGGTCTAATCTCATTTCACAAGGTCCCACACTTCGAGATCATTCCCATGTTACTCCAGATTGCTGAAGTTTCACAACTGTAGCAAGGATGCAAATCTGGGAGATAATAGTGATGTTACATCTTCCTTCCTACCCCCATTTTAAATCCAATACTTAAAATATCTCAATCTATCTATAATCTCTTGGAATCTATCAAACTCTCTTACAAGTTCTTGGTTTTGGAAGCTCTCTTGTGATTGTGACTAGCAACTTTTACTAGTATTACTGAAGGTTTTTGAGCACTTTACTATCCAACGTGATCTCCTTGGTGTGAGGTGATGGTGTTCAAACCTCTCTTTTTATTTCTGTTCCAACAACATTTGTGAGTCCATTGGGGTTTCCATGGCACTTGTTGGGATTTTCACTTCCTACTTGTCATTCATACACTCTAGATTATTGCTTCTTGTAGACCTAAAATTAATTTTCGTAACATTTACATTTGTTTTCTCTAGTTTTAGATGAACATTGACTAAGAGCACACACATATTTCATTCTCTCTTTATCATTAGCTACCCATGTAGGTTGAAAGACCAAAATAGAGGCTTGACCATTCATGGCAAGCTTCTAAGCAATCACAACCTTCCTTTCCATCCAAGCTAATAGGTTTTGAATATTTATAAATGCATGGAGGTTTGGTTTCATTCTTCCCCTTTCTTTATCATTTTACTTTTCTATCTATTTAGCTCTATTTTAGCATTTCTATATTATTTGGAATACCTTGGAGTGTTGTTGTGTTTGTCTTCTATCTCTTATGTGTAGAAAGTCTAGAAATCCATGCGAAAAAAGTGAGTTTTGTGACTATTTTGGATGATAGCTCACATTGTGTCTACATCCTGGATAGAGGGTTCCAACTTTTGGTACCAGGTTCTTCATTTCTTGTACTTTTTAGTTCTATATTCTATTTTATATTTTAGTAAGCATAGTTTTTGTTATTTCTAGTTTTCAACCCAGCTCTCTTTCTCTTTCACTTAGTCTAAGAAGAAAAGGAAAAAAATTATCTAGATAGGATTTCATTTTAGCTTTCTATTTATAGTAGTAGACATAAAATTTATTAAAACATAATCTTATCTAGTGTGTGGTGTAAAAAGTTAAATTTTAAACAACTAAACAAATAATCACTTTTTCTCCATCACATCTTGGTGAATCCAACATTCTTTATTTCAATCCTTCACATTGTGTGTTATGATGCTCATTATTTATACTTTTTATGAACTTCACAACCCAATATCTTTTCTCTAATAATATTGTTCGTAAGAGTTATAAAAATTTATAGATGTCTTACTCTCAACCATAAAGTGCTCCTATATGAATGACTCAACTTTTCTAATTTTTCATATGATCCAAACATTATGACTCTTCCTACATTACCCACTTCTCCTACCACCACATCTCATGATACCAAGAGAGGCTTTTACCACAAAGTTGCCCTCTGCATGGGAGTTTAGTCTAAGGTGCACAGACTTGACAAGCATCTCATAGACTTTCATTCACATATTAGTAATGATGAAAATGTGTGTAATATTGTTGGTCCCATTCTAGTTACCATGCGGACCATGTTATGTCATCATCTTGAGGGCCTCAATTTCTCATGAGGCCTAGCCCTAATTGTAAATAGCGGCATTTCCACATCATTGTCTGCCCATGAGCAAACACAAGACTCTCATTCTAATATCTCTCGCAACCAACTTTCCATGTTTATATGCCTGCTCTGAGTGTCCACATGACTAATCCTACAGACGTTGTGAGGACCGCCCTTTTTACTACTGTTGTCATGACTCTTTACAGTGCTGTTATTGTTACTTTCATATTTGTGGGATAGCAGTTCCCGAAATTTGTCAGACTATTTAACTTTATTATGTTTTCGGAAAAAACTAATTGGGTGATGTTTGGATAAGTTACTTTTCAGAAAAATGAATTAGAGATGTTAGAGATGATGGAAAATTGTAATATGATTTTTAATTATGTTAGATTGTACTAAGGCATGAGAATGCATGTGTTATTTAAGTTGCTTCGGCTATGATGAATTTATGTGGTTACTGATCTTGTAATTGAGTGTGCAGGGACTACTAATCAAACCACAGATTTCGGAGATCATTCCACACCTTGTTAATTGTTATTCCCTGTTAAGCCGATCTGGTTCCACGATGAACCAAGATCTCTTTGTGTTTGATGTCATGATGTAATGTGGTCTTTCGTATGGTCGAGTGGGTTAGGTTACCCTCATGTAATATTATTTTTATAAGTAAGTGTTGTAAAGAGATTGAATTTGAAATTTCTATTTTTATTTAAATTATGAGGCCCTTTTTCTTGTGCTTTACCTTGACCTGGGGTGTCTTGTATGGGTTAAAATTGACCCTGGGTTCTACCCCATGGGTCTAGGGGCCTATTTGGCATGGGTAACCCTTGAGTAACCTCCATCTAGTCAACTTAACCTCCCCCTGAAGTTAAGTGGCGAAAATTGGAGGTAGGAGGGGACATGATGGGTTGTACCAACACTCAACCCATCCCCTCTACTTTCCCCTAGATAAGAGATGCCATCCATTAGTGAAAGTTACCTCTTCTTTAGTAAGATTCCCCCATGTACTATGGGGACACCCATGTGAAGAAAGGAGAAAGAGGCATGGGTCACCTGTCTTGTTCCCATTTAACTTTTTTTTTTATTTCTCCTATGAGAAAGTGGAGTCACATGAAAGGAATAAGGAGTACCCTTGGGAATGGAGAGTGACATAAGCCACCTGGACAGAATAGTGATTTTTGGGAAGGGTGAGGAGGTGACAAGTGTCACTTCCCCATTTCTCAAAATTAGAAAGAAAGAGAATTTTGGGTTATTTATTTTCAAATTTTGGGATGAGAGGGAGTTAGTTGAATTTTGGGGAAAATCTTTCATCTTTGGCCTTACCCAAAATAGAGAAGTTAGTTTGGAAGATAGAGAAGGGAGAGGGAGTTGGTGGCTAAGCTTGGGAGTGAACTCTGTGGACTCTGCAACAACTTCATTCCAGGAGGGCTTTGCAAGGTTGGTCTGAATTTTACCTTTGTTTTGGTAGAACTGAAATGTGTATGAAATGTGTTTGGAATATGTGTTTAAATTTGTTTTCTGTGGGGTTCTTGTCGGGTGTTTGACAGAGCGTCTCCCACTTGGGAGAAATGCTCATCAAGTTTGGGGTAGGGGAGGAGAGATCCTCCTCGGGTGCATACCTGTTCCATCTTTTGGGATGTTGAAAGCCTTGAGGGCATGTATCTGTGACTGTATTTTTGACTTGAGAGTCATATACAGATTTCTTGCAAAATGTGATCACACTTGGTTGAGACCAAGAGATATTTATATGAGTTCATTTATCTGTCAGGGTGACACTCTGGAGTCGAGTGTATCCACTCTCCTGCCCCTTATGAAACTCACTGTAGTTGAGTTTCCGTATTGTGTAAAATAGCCACGGGTGTATGTGTGCTTTGGGATTGTTGTTGTTTCTGTTGTGAAGTGGAGTGTTTGAATACCCAGGTGTGAGTATGGTCTCCCTAGCTCGGGGGTGACCCTCTTGTGGGTCTACGGTAGGGAGGAGAGCTAGACAAGTGGTATTTTCTTCTTTGTTTGTTTTTGATATGCAGGTTTTTCTCTTGGAGCTTTCTGGTTGGCTATTTTATGAAGAAACAGATCATCTTCTTGTCATGAGAATTAGGCCTGGATTATTTCATAGAAATGAAGAGAGAACACCTCTCTTGTTATTGTTGTAAATTACTGATATTCTGGGAGTGAAGAAAATCACCTCCCTGGTCTTGTTATTATTGGACTTTTATTGGTTGTCATAAGTTTTCAGTTGTATACTGTTTGGGAGGAGAAAGTTCATATCTGGGAAGTTGGTATTCATGTTTGAGAAGTTGTAATATGACTGTGCTTAAATTTTTAAGTTGATGTTTGCAACCTTTGTTCAATAGCAATTTTTGTGTTTCAAGTATTACTGAAAGGAATAAGTTCGTTTTTGCAACTTAATCTGAGTTGTTTACATTGAAAGTTTGGAATTGCTTCACTAGTTGAAATGCTGATTTTCTATTCAATATTAAAATGGAAAAGACAGTTTTAAATATTTGTGTTATCCTCCCTATTTAATGGATTCTGTTAAATTAGAAGGATTAGAGGAAATCTAGCATGTAAATATAATCTGGTTGTAAATTTACAAGTCTTGTATGTTTATAAAAATGGGCTTAGAGTAGTGAATTTTGAGAAAATTGTGGAAATTGGAATTATAAAAATCTATAAAGAGTATTTCTTTTTCTCTCAATAAATTTATAAATATATATATAGAGCTATATATATATTTCTCATTTTGAGTAATTATCATTTTAAGAAAATAAAAGAGTAATTGAAAGTAATTATAACTGTTATATATCAATATAAAAAAAAAGGGGGATATATATATATATATATGAACTATATAAATATAGATATATATAAATATATTATTGTTGAAATATATATATATATATATATATATATATTTATATATGAATATATATAAATATATATATATATATATATAATATATTATTATTATAAGAACCAACGAATGGTGAAAGACTGTCAACATGCTAGCCGCGGATAAAAGAAACACAGTCAAAATTTTATTTGGGCGGTGGGGAGTAAACCCCACCGCGAGCTGTTATTACATATGGAGGTGTGGAGTGGGGCGGAGCCCCACCCACACCCCACGTCGTGGGAATGTGGGTGGGGCTCCGCCCCACTCCACATCTTCCCCCCCCTCCAAACCCTTATGCCTCCCGCGAAACCTTTCCGCCGCTCTGCGGCCACCGCGAAGTCTTGCCCGCCGCTCTGCGGCCACCACAGATCCCCGTCCGCCGCTCTGCGGCCACTGCCGCCCATGGCCGCCATCTGCTGTGGGTTGAAAGCAATAAAAAAATGTAGGGCTTGGGCCCTAACATATGTATGGGTTATTTGGTAAATAAATTCAGTTTATTTTTATATAGCTCTATATAAAGGCATATATATATATATTATATATGTCTATGTATATAGCTATATATATAATATAAGAATGATTATATATATATATATATATATATATATATATATATATATATATATATATATATATATATATATATATATATATATATATATATATATATATATATATATATATATATATATATATATATATATAGGTTTATAAGTTGTGGGAAACCAATTTGTTCATTATTGAGATATTAAAATAAATATATTATATGTAAGTATGTATATATATATATATATATATATATATATATATATATATATATATATATATATATATATATATATATATATATATATATATATATATATATATATATATATATTATTGGGCCCTCGTTTAAAATCGTTAATAACTATGTTTCATGGATATAGAGAAAAAAAAAATATATATATATATATAACAATTATAATCTCACAGGAGATGTTATTAAGTGATGAACACAACAACCAAAGAAGCTATATTACCATGAACAGAGTTTTATAAAGTGGTGAACCACCTACATCTATTGACAACGTCATACGAGTTACAAACAGTGTATGAATCGTAATTACGAGTAACAGTAACAACAGTAATTCTAAACAAGAGAAAATAAAATTAGATGTAAAGTGAGTTTAGGAATATTCAGTGATACTCTGGAAAGAGTTTCTCGGAAGTTTCATCTGTTAACGTACTTATAAACACCCGGAAAATGAAGAGGAAAATTACTCAACTCCTTGTGCAAAAGAACACTGGAAATAAACTTATGATGCCACCACTAACAATCCATGTGGCCATATTAATCTCAACTGTAGCAAACAATCTCATATGTAAACCTGTAAGAGGTTCCGAAGAAGGAAAAACCAACATTGGAAAACACAGAGGAGAAAATGCGCGACATATCTCACACGGGATAAGAGAACTAAGTTGACGGACCCTTCTGTCAATTGTGCTTAGGTACAAGTTGACTAAGTATTTACGAAGAGGAGGAACCTAGATCGGGGAAGATTAGGAGACTGAGTCCAGCGAAATAGTAAACCAGCCTTTGTGGCCTAGATCATCCTGAAATTAGGTTTAATATCAACAATAACTGCAGTAATAACCCTGATTGACGTAAATCACGAAGAAAGGACAGGATGCACATAAAGAAAGTATAGAAAATGAAAGAGAGAGAGAGACCGAAATATAAACACACTAAATGAACTAAGAGATAGTTAAGGTAAGGGCGATAAAGTTATAATCCAACTTAAGAACTTGTGGAAAGGGAAGAGAGGGCAACTAAGCCGCCTTGTTGAAAATGCTAAGTCATAGGAGTAGTATGTTTCAGGAAACAAGAGAGGAGACAGACAACCGTGCCTGGCTGAAAAATGACTAAATAGGGAGATCACTAGCCGGTTTAGTTGGAACAAGGCGTCGAGGGGAGTGGTTCCTCTATCAGCGAACCACGTGCGTAAATGAGTGCAGCGTAATTCCCACTAACGCCGTAAGGCATTTTGCTACCGAACATTGCCGAGGGTTCGATTTAAGAACTTGGGTAATCTCACTCTTGCAATGACGTTAGCAGCGTTGTATCGACCCTCTTGTTGATCTATATGTTTCCGTTTGCACGCCATTGTACTTGTATTCCGTCGATGAGTATAGTGTTTCGCCATGAGAGAACACCGTTGAGCATGCGTACGCATGCGAAAGGGGTTTTTAGGACGGTGTGAGAAAAGTTTTTCATATCTCGTGTCATAACCACATGACAGATGTGGCTATGACACGTGCGAAGTGTGTTGTGACCACAAGGAAAATGTGGGCATGACAGACGTGGTCACTTCTTTAATTCAAATTGGTAATGTAGATGCTATATCCTCTAGAATATAGTGTAATCCCATCCATTCATATGGGTTTGTTCCTATATGCCAACCCTTGCCATTTACCTTTTCCATTGGTCACCTCACTACTTCACAACTCTTTTTAGGCATCACCACCGCTATTGCTTCTACTACACCATTCCACACCACAAATCTAGTAATCAATTAATTAATGCAAAATATGGGTAACTTGCAACAACTTGCTTCCTCATCTACCACATCATAGCCTCTAACCACTCCCTATTACTGTCATAGTCCATTATCACTTAACATTTTAGCCACACCTCTTCCTATTGGCTTTGAGGTGTTTCTCTTTGAAAAATACAATGGCAAAGGTGACCCGCAAATGCATGTATCTAGATTTACCGCATAATGTAGCAATTTTATTTTCTAGGATAAATTGTTAGCAAAGTTATTTCCATGATCATTGAAAGACACTGCATTGGACTAATTTGGATATGTATTTGACTATTCTATGCTTTATTTTGATCAACTCTTAAATCAATTTCTTCAACATTTTTAAACAAACATTGGCCCTTAGGTCACATTTATTGACCTAGTGCACTACAAATAAGGTGCCAATGAAAAAGTAAGACTTCATCTTTCGCTACCAGACACTCTTCTCACAAATTCCATATGCACTACCTAATTTAGATGTGCAAAGTATTTTTATAGGAAACCTTCAACATTTAATATGGGATAAAATTATATTAATGAGGTGTCCATCATTTCCTCGTCTATGCACAACCGTGTGTGATTACTAGTAGACTGTTAGCCAGTTTGAGGCACCTTCTTCTAACTCGTATGCTCTTCCTTCTTCATTAGGGGATTCTACATCATTCAACAAAAAACTATAAAAATAACAATAATTACTTCAATCAGAAAAAACACAATAGATGTTCTAAACGTGTTGTTAGTATAGCCTCATCCTCTTCATCGGTGATGGCTTTATCTATGCAGTTGCAATGTAACCGCTACTTTACACAACTTTCTGATCCATTGCATTTTATCCTTCAACAACTCCTTTCTAACAAACTAGTGCAGTTGTTGACTATTCATCCCTTAGACACAAACCAATCCTTTCCTAAAAACTATGACCCAAAAGCATTCTACCAATTCCACTATGTACCTGGACATGATACAAAAAAGTGTATGCATCTAAAGCATCTAATTCAAGATCTAATAGACTCTAAAGTTATCTAGGTAGTGGGCGTGAATGACAAAGGTAATTTTTGTAGTCTAGCCTAACGAAAACCTTCAAATCTACACCAATCCATTCCCACAACACACTTCCACCAACTTCATTGATTCTAGCCCACATCATCATTTAGACATCCATTCCACTTTCACTCTACCATGTTGAATACTAACTCTCTTCCTTCTTCTTCAGCATATCCTTCTATGTTCAACCCTGACCTCCTTAGGTTAAAACCATCCATGAGCTTATCATCGCATTCTCTTCTACCAATGTGCCTATGGGTGTATATGATGGTCATCTTTACATACATGCTCAGGTAAACTAGAAAGTCATCTGTGATGCTTTGGTCGAGCCAATTATCATGGTGAATGTAGTTACAAAGGAGTTCCTATATGTCCATTAGCTACATAGAGATGTATATGAATCTTTTTACATCTTTGTGTGCACACATGATGATTTTTTCCTTCTTACCATGCGTTCTATTACCCTTTTTTTTTATCTAGGTGGGACCTAAAGCCCTAGACATCCTTTCAGTGTGATACCTACTTCAAACCATTTTAGCGTCTTGTTGGGCCATTCATGGTTCAAAATGATGTAAGCCATTGTCTTTGTTATCCATAAGTGTCTAAATTTTCCCCACTATAGTGTGGTACACACTGTTCCTCATAGTGGGTTTCAACCACTTGCCATTCAAGACAACTTTTTGCTTGATTACTTCTAGCCTATCCCTTCTGGCCCTCTATGATCTTGCATTAACTTTATTTTTAAAATCTATTGGAAATACAAGGTGAGTTAGATTCCTCCCCCATTCCTTATTTTACTTCACCTATCTCACCTGTAGTCACTCAACCTAGATTGATTTCTCTAGTTCCTCCTCCTATCCCTCTGATAGGTTGAGGAAAACAACCCATGTTAGATGATCCCCCCCTTCTTTCAAGTCTCAAGCACACACTTCACAAAACTAATTGGCTAGATTGTGTAATCCTCTACACCATGTTGCTTCTCAAGCCCTCTTTGATTAGCCTCATCTTAACCCTCCACCTTCTAGCCCTTTGCTTTTTAATCCTCCCCAAGATCCCAAGGAGAAAATACCCAAAAGGGTTTAAGTAGTCTTGGCTCCTTCCACTGAGCCTCCCTTGCTTCTATAGATCCCTAACCAACCCCCATTTTCTTAGCCTCTAGACTTGTCTAATGTGAGCATTATATCCAACATGTCCCTATCCTCCCTTGTCCCTTTCATTCGCACATGTCATCAAACATCTCTAAAGCTCTACCCTTCAACTCTAGACACTGGTATTCCTTGCTTGCCTCCCAAACATAAACATAAACACTACCCCACCCTACCTTTCCATGGACTTAAGCCTAATCCTATCTCACCACCTCTAAATCCTTTTGCATTATTTCCCCCTACTATGGAGGACTTTACTTCACCCTAGGCTACTCTAGTAGTGAGTTATGGAAAATAGTCTCGTATCATAATATTGACTCACGTACTCCTTTAGAGGAGTGCGTGTTTGATTAGTGTTAGATATACTAGTATTATCAATTATTTTTACACAATCTTTGATACTTTCCCCTCTGATAGACATCACGGAGGATGTTTTTTCCTATCGTCATTCCCCTATGTCCTATCATAGATAATTCTGCTAATGCCACTCATGTGTCGATTCCACAACCAAGTAGTTCTTCATGTCCACTTGAGCTAGGATGGGAACATGATGACTTGATGGGCCAAGAACTCTAGGAGTAGCATTTCCATTCCATGTGTATGAGTCCTTAGTTAGATTATTTATGTACTTTTGTGTACTTATTATTGTTTGTTTGTTAGTTCCCCATAGAGGACTCGTGCTACCCTTTTAGGTACATGGACATGGGAGGAACAAAGTATCATGACATTCTTCTATTTGTATCTACATTCACTCTTATTTTCATCTTCTTTGCTTTCTATGTATTTTGGGGACAACACAAAAGCATTGAGACATTTAGGTCTTTTCCATGTTGATCTAAAATTTGTATTTGTTTACTTGCTACATGTCATTCTTCCTTTGCATTTGTAGTTATAGATGCTTGAAGAATGATGACAATTCAATCCTTGTTCCTTAATTATCATTCCCACATACATATATTGACCCTAAGCATGTAGATCCACTTGCGTGCCTTTGTGCGATGTTGCTTGTTTCTATGTGATATTATCTCTTCTCTTGATGTCATTCCATGAGCACAATTTTAAGTGTATCGTTCTAACAACATTATCTTTTGTGCCTCTCCTTGGGAGCATTTCTTTATCTTTGGTGACTTTAGGAGCATATCCATGCATATGTGTCTCCTAAGGGTCTTTCACCTTTTCCCCTTTTCCACCTTAAAATCAATTACATACTCTTGGTTTTTGCATTTATTTTAAGGAGGCATGCTTTGCACTTTCACATGTGCATCCAGACATATGCACACACACACACACATTGTTGGCACACTCCCTGTAGTGTTAGTAGCTTGTGATCCCAAGTATAGAGATCTACTTGGATCGTCTACCTTTATCAAGATTACCCAACAATAGAGTATGCTAGCCCATGTAATCCATGATATTGTATTTGAATATGAGCCATATAGCAATAGAGTATACTAGTTTGTGTGCCTCATATTGATTACTCTTTATACTTTTCATGGGATCACCTAGCAATAGAGTTTGATAGCACTTGTGATTCATGAAAGTATCATATAGTTCCTAGAAATAGAGCACAATAGACCTTGAACCATACTCTACATCTTCCTACCAATAGATCATGTTGGGATTATGCCTCTTTGTTTTCTAGCAACAAAGTATACTAGAAAATGCTTACTTCTCTTTGTTTCTTTCTTTCTTTGTGTGTTCTCATTGTATGCTTCTAAATTTTATTTGTTGTGTATCCTTCTTTTATATATGTTATGTGTGTATTAGATTATATATGAATTGCCAGCGCTCTTGTTTTGTAGGTTTCATTCTTCTCTTCCATTTGTTTTATAGGTTTTATGTGTTTCTAACATTGCTTGTTGTATGTAAGTTTTTGTTGTTTACCATAATTATTTTACAGGTCTTAGCCTAGGGGCACAATTCCTTTGCTTGAAGAGCTTCCTACATCCTCTATAGTATCCTTTTTGATATATCCTACTATAATGTTATTTATTTTCTATACTTTAACATATATTATCACTTAGTGTCATCATCCCGCTAAAGTGGGGGCAAAATATAATGCCAGAAATTGTATACCCTTACAATTTTCACATTATGTTTTGGGCTCGCTTTAGTGTTCATAACACCTAGTGTATTTTTAGGCTCATTTGTCCAGTGCCTTAGCTTTTTCTACCCTTGATGCCAATGTGTATCTTTTATTTTTGGTTTTCCTTAGCCTTTCTATGTAAACTGATGTCACTTCCATGTTCTCACATGTTTTCCTAGCATGTCAAGCTTTCAAAAGCCTGTTGTGCTCAAACGCCAGTGCAATGTGCTAGCATCCATTGACAGTTCAATCATATAACAGTCATTTCTACAAGTTTTTCCCACCTTTCTTTTGATGATCATACTTGGTGATCAACATGGGTTGAATCCTAATGGCCAGCTTAGTTCCCTTACCACTTCATCTTCCCTCCTCCCATTTTGAATCTAATACTTGCAATCTCTCAATCTATCTATCAATCTCTTGGAATCTATAAAACTCTTGCAAGGTCTTGGTTTTAGAACCTCTATTGTGATCGTGACTAGTAGCTTTTACTAGTATTACTAAATGTTTTTTAGCGCCCTACTATCCAACATGATCTCCTTAGTATTCCTTGCACATTTGGGGACATTTATCTTGTGATCTCTTATTGGTTTTACTTCTACTTCAATTTGCAAGGTGGTGTGTTCAAAACCTCTCTTTTTACTTCTATTTCAATATAATTTGTGAGTCCATTGGTGTTTCCTTAGCACTTGTTGGGATTTTCACTTCATATTCATTCATACACACTAGATTATTGCTTCTTATAGACTTAGAAATAATTTTCATAGCATTTACATTTATTTGCTCTTGTTCTAGATGCACATGGGCTAAGAGCACACACATATTTCATTCCCTATTTATCGTTGGCTGGTCATGGAGGTCAAAAGACCAAAATAAGGGCTTGGCCATTCACAAAAGCTCCAAAATAGCCCCAACCTTCCTTTCTGTCTAAGCTAATAGGTTTTGAAGATTTACAAACACATAGAGGTTTTGTTTCATCCTTCCCCTTTCTTTATCATTTTACTTTTATATCTATTTAACTCTATTTTAACATTTATATATTATCTGGAATACCTTGGAGTGTTGTTGTATTCATCTATTATCTCTTGTGTGTAGAAAGTCTAGAAATCTATATGGAAAAGTGAGTTTTGCAATAGTTTTGGATGACCATGCATGATGTGGATGACAACACATCACATCCATGTCTTGGATAGAGGGTTCAAGATTCTAGTACCAAGTTATTCATTTCTTATACTTTTTAGTTTTGTATTATGTTTCATATTTTAGTAAGTACAATTTCTATTATTTCCAATTTTTAACCCAACTCTCTTTCTCTTTCACTTAGTCTAAGTAGAAAAGGAAAAATTAGTCTAAATAAGATTTCATTTTAGCTTTTTATTTACAACAATAGAGTTAAAAGTTATTAAAGCACAATCTTATCTAGTGTGTGGTGTAAAAAATTTAAACAACTAAATATAGAATTACTTTTTCTCCATCATAGTCGCTTGCTCATCCAACTGATAGCACCACCAAATAGGTTAAATACATAACCACAAGTAGATCTCATGTTATCAACATTTGCTACCCAATCAAAATCCACATATCCCTAAATATCCAATGAGTTATGAAGATCCCCTGAGACACCATCTCCTTGATAACATGAAGAGTACTTGGAAGTACCACACAATTATTTGTAGACCCTCTTCACTGCAACCCAATGATCCCATCTAGGATTAGCCATCAAATGGCTCAAGACTCCTACTGCTTGGGCTATATTTAGTTTGAGGTAGAGCATAACATACATAAGACTACCAACTACATTGGTGTAAGGAACATGAGACATATCCTCCATCTCACCTAGTGTAGACAAACACTACTCAATTGATAACTTATTCTCCAAAAACCTTCCTTTCTATCTAAGCCAATAGGTTTTGAAGATGTACAAATGCATAGAGGTTTTGTTCCATTCTTCCTCTTTCTTTATCATTTTACTTTTCTATCTATTTAACTCTATTTTAAAATTTATATATTATTTGGAATACCTTGGAGTGTTGTTGCATTCATCTTTTATCTCTTGTGTGTTGACAATACATCTCGTCCACATCTTGATAGAGGGTTCAAGCTTCTGGTACCAAGTTCTTCATTTCATATACTTTTTAGTTTTGTATTATGTTTCATATTTTAGTAAGTACAATTTCCATTATTTCCAATTTTTAACCCAATTCTCTTTCCCTTTCAATTAGTCTAAGTAGAAAAGGAAATTTAAATTAATCTAGATAGGATTTCATTTTAGCTTTTTATTTACAACAATAGAGTTAAAATTTATTAAAATACAATCTTATCTAGTGTGTCATGTAAAAAGTTTAAAGTTTAAATAACTAAATAGAGAATCACTTTTTCTCCATCACAGTCACTTGCTCATTCAACTGATAGCACCACCAAATATGTTAAAGACATAACCACAAGTAGATCTCATGTTATCAACATTTACCACCCAATCAAAATCCACGTATCCCTAAATGTCCATTAAGTTATGAAGATCCCCTAAGACACTATCTCCTTGATAACATAAAGAGTACTTGGAAGTACCACATGAATATTTTTAGATCTTGTTCACTGCAACCCAATGATCCCATCTAGGATTAGCCATAAAATGACTCAAGACTCCCACTACTTGGGCTATATTTAGTTTGGTATAGACCGTAGAATACATAAGACTACCAACTACATTGGTGTAAGGAACATGGGACATATCCTCCATCTCACCTAGTGTAGATAGACACTACTCAATTGATAACTTTTTCCCCATTGAAATAAGAACACTCATTAGTTTATTATCTACCATACTAAAATACAATAATACAAAGTTTACATAGTTACTCTAGCCCAACCAAAATTTAATGTTTACTTTATCTCTTCTAATCTCCATCCCTAAAATGAACTTAGAAAGCCCCAAGTGTTTCATGTAGAACTATGAAGATATCTAAGATTTCAATTCCCTAATCACATCCTTATTATTAAAAAAAAAACAACATATCATCTACATACAATTTGATAATAAGGAAATAATCACCTTCATGTTCGTAGTAAACTTATTGATCTAATTTGGACCTCACAAATCCTAGTCTCAACACAAAATAACTGAATTTTTGGTACCACATCCTAGGTGACTATTTGAGACCATACAAAGATTTTTTTAATCTACAAATCAATGACTCCCATCCTTTTACAATACAGTGTTCTAGATGTGACATAAATTTCTTTCTCTAAGTCACCATGTAGGAAAGTTGTTTTCACATCCATCTATTCTATCTCTAAATCAAAAGTTGTAATAAATAATAAGAAACTAATAGATACCAGCTTAGCAACTAGAGAAAAAATGTCACAAAAGTATATCCCCTTGACCTAGGAATATTCTTTTACAACCAACATCACCTTGTACTTCTCAACACTGCGACCTGAATTTGTAAGCACCAAAATCATGCACAACCTCCATGAGGACCCATTGATGACTCATAATCCTTGTCACAAACATGTAAGCATGAAATAATGCCCTCTCAGTAGCGATTCTCTTGGTAACATATGGGTTTTCAATTCTCTTCTTGTTTCCCCTTTGTTGTAGTAACTTTTCCCCTACTTTTGACACTTTTCGACACTTGTTGATTTTCATTTTCTGTGCTTGCAATTTTGTCTCTAAGACTTTTATTCATCTATTTGTTGTAATTTGACCTTTTCCTAGTGTTTTTCATCCAACCCCACCCTTAGGATCCCTCTAGAGGACCTCCCAATCCATCTCCAATTTTTAGTTTTTAGTTTTGTTCAACTAGGACAAATCTCCCCCTATTATCTTAGGATCTCCCCTAGGAGATTTTGTTGGATTTAGGACAAACAACTAAGAGGGGGGGTGAATCAGTTGTTACCAAAATCTTGTTCCTTATTTACTTTAAACCTTCTTATATTTCAACAACATATCAAAGATTCAATCATGGACGCATAATGCAATAATTCAAGAGCAGAAATAAATTCACCACAGATAACACCAAGATTTTAACGTGGAAAACCCTATTAAGGGAAAAAACACAAGGTGACTAACCCAGGATTGTATTCTCTGTTAAAAGAATAAAGATGAATAAAATGGCACTTGCTAGTTAGGGCTCACTGCCCGAGCACACTGCTCACAAGAGGCCCACTACCTACAGGAGACACACTATCTACAGAAGAATATAAGTATTACATACTTGAATTGGAGATTAGCATCTTCACTATGCTTGAGTCAGTTCCATTTAAGCTCAACACCTCTGCTATGCTTTTCACTCCTCTTTACTACCACCTCATCATAACCACCAAGACACATTTGAATGACTTCACAACTCTTATTTATAAATGACATCGACTTTGGAATGATCATCAAAGTTGGCACAACATGCACTTATTTTATTATAGAGCAATTACAAAAATACAACTTGAATTTTTACAAAAACTTCATGTGCATTACTACACTATCAGCCACACATAGCTGGGACTTCAATCTTCTTCGAGGAACATGCCATGCTTCGCAAAACATCTTCAAGATTATCCGCAACATGTGTAAATCATCTGGTTGGTCAAGACTAGGAAGAACACCATCACCCAAAGGTAAGTCTTCAATTACGAGCTCAATATTCAATGTGGACTGTTAACATGAACTGGACAAAATCTAGAGATCCCCACAAGCTTTCTTGAATCACCAAAAACATCTGCACCACTTCTGCTTATTGTAATCATTCGCATCTTCATCTAGAACCTCAAGAACATAGTTGCCCATCACTGTCATATTAGAAGGATTGATTGTGGACCTCCAAACCATGGACCAATTGAGTTGTCAATTCACATTAGCCTCCCAAACATGCCACCAGATCCATAGAACATGATATTGTATTTCCAGATCTCACTGGACCTATTTGTGTCACTCTGTCACCTCTGAACAGTTACCAGAACTAGTTTTACTCTTATGGCCATAGCTCCTCCATATTTTCATGCGGACCTCTCAAGTCTTGACTGGATCATCTTCAGACACATATCTACAAACCCTTTGATGTGCATTCTTTGATCTTCATCTAGTTGGGATCATCACTTCATAAAGATTCACTGTCTTCACTGATCTTCTCTATTTCTGATAGAACTAATTTTCTCAATATCCTCAACATACAACTCATCCAATCCTTGGCATCAATGCAACAAGAGTATGTTAACATCAATGACAACACCAGTTGGGCCCATACTTGCAACAGATTTGACATTTGCAAGTGGAGATTTGGTTTTTGACCACCTTTCGACCAATTTCTAGAGGTAGTTCACCTCCTCTTCACCTAACTAACTATATCCCATTAGGCTTTTCAATCTAGGTCCACTCCTTTATGGGTCACCCATGGGTCATCCCTAGGCGATCTGGACTGGCAAAAGGGGCAACCCTATCATCTTTTTAGCTGCGGAGAAACTCAAGTTTTGGACACAAAAAAACTATGCTTTGACCTGTTTTTCTTCCTGTTTGCATGATTTTTTGGTCTAAACATGGAGTTAACTATTACAAGACTTCAAGCATGCATAATTAGCTCCTTTTTATCTCTACTTGTCAACTCATACACTCTTGCTAACTCTATTTTTGCTTCAGTGATAAGCTATATTAGCTTGTTCACTCCCTAATTAGCCTAGTTCACTCCCAAATCAAATGAGTTAATTCTCCAATCAAGGGAGTTGAATCTTAAATCTCTCCCACCTTTCATGACCCCTTTCAACCTATAACTACCCCCCTCCATCAAGCATAAAGGGAGGCAATTCCATTTGTACATCAATAAAAACAAGAGAGTGGTCTGACTCAGACCTTATTACATCAATAAATACACACATAACCCTTCCTAGGCTCATAATGAGCATAAAATCCAAAATTATAGGCTCCTAGTGAGCACACAACTCAAAATTAACTATGGTGGACTCTGTACCATACAACTAGGGTCAAAAGATTTCAATCTCCTGATAAAATGAGCTCTTGGACAGAGGCTTCATGTTGCTTGATATCTTCTTCTGTCATCCATGTAACATCTTCAATTGGCAAACCATGCCATTTCACCAAATGTTCATTATAGACTTTATTTTTTGTCCTCTTAACCTCTCTTGTGTCTAAGATAGTTTCAATCTTCACTAGCTGACTTGGTGGAAGATCCCTTATCCAATCCTCATCAGCAACCTCCTATGCTTCTTCATCTGCAATAACGGATCCTTTGAAAGGATACAGGTCTGCAACATTGAAAATGGGGGAGATAGCAACTCCAAGAGGGAGTTCTATCTCATAAGCATTCTAACCAAATTTGTGGACCACCTTGCAGGGTCCTATCTTCTTCATCATCAATTTTGTATATCTTCCCTTGGGTAGTCTCTCCTTAAATGAGCCAGCACCATGTCACCTGCCTTGTATTGAACATCTCTTCTTCTTAGGTCAGCCTTCTCCTTGTATTTGGCAACACTCTTTTCAAGAGTTTCTCTTACTTGTTGATGTATATCCCTCATGGTTGTGGAAAAATCTTCTCCTTGTGCAGTTATGTTGTCTACTCCTTTTAGGTCTCTTTGCTCATAAATACCTCTTGGCTTCATACCATACACCACTTCAAAAGGTGTTCTTCCAATGCTCCTGTTAACAGAGTCATTGTAGGCATATTCTGCTTGGGGCAGTAGGAGATCCCATGACTGATTATGCTCCTTTGTTAGACACCTCAATAGGTTTCCCAAGGACCTATTGACAACCTCAGTTTGCCCATCTGTGTGGGGATGGCAGGCAGAACTGAAGGTTAGATTTGTTCCCAGCTTCTTCCACAAAGTCCTCCAAAAGTGACCAATGAACTTGGAATCTCTGTCAGACACTATTGTCAAAGGCAATCCATGGATTCTTACAATTTCCTTGAAGAATAGACCAATAATATGAGAGGCATCATTAGTGGACTTACAAGCATGAAATGTGCCATCTTACTAAACCTATCTACAACAACAAAAATGTTGTCATAACCTCTTTGTGTCTTGGGCAGACCTAGAACAAAGTCCATGTTGATTAACTCCCATGGCTGATTGGGTATTGGTAAAGGTTGATATAAACCTGCATTAGAGCTTGATCCTTTAGCCCTCTGGCATATCACACAACTCTCCACAAACTTCTTCACATCATGATGTAGCATAGGCCAATGGTAAAACCTCTTGACCTACTCCAAGGTCTCGTCATAACCAAAATGACCACTCATGCTGCCACAGTGTTTTTCTCTGATCAGATTTGCTCTCATGGGGCATCTTGGCACACACAACTGAGCTCCCTTGAATAGTAAACCATCTTGTACTATAAACTCAGAAAATTCATTGTGAAAAACATCTTGGGACAGATTGCAAACAACAAAAACATCATTGAAATCTTCATCATTCTCATACATACCTTTAAGTGCATCAATACCTACACTCTGCAACTTGACCTCCTAAACCATCATGGACCTTCTACTCAGTGCATCAGCAACTTTGTTTGCTTGTCCTTTCTTGTGTTTGATGGTGAATGTGTAGGCCTGCATATACTCCATCCCCTTCATGTGTCTATGACTCAACTTATCCTGGTTGTTTAAGAAACTCAAAGCATGGTTGTCTGTGAAGACAATAAACTCTTTAGGTAATAAATAGTGTCTCCATTTCTTGAGTGATTGTACCATAGCATAGAGTTCAAGGGCATAGGAAGAGTGTTTCCTCTTGAGTGTACCCTTGGAGATCACAAACCCAAGATAGACAAGCTCTTCTTTCATGAATTCACACTTCTTGAGGTTGATCATCAATTTCTCCTCATTCAACCTCTTCAACACCATGTCCAAGTGTTGCAAGTGTTCTTTCGTTCTGTTGTACACAAGAATGTCATCTAGATAGATTACCACAAACTTGCCTATGAAATGCTTTAGGACTTCATTCATAAGTCTCATGAATGTACTTGGGGCATTTGATAACCCAAATGGCATTACAAGCCACTCATAAAGCTCTTCATTAGTCTTGAATATTGTCTTCCATTCATCACCCTCTCTTATTCTTATTTGGTGGTAACCACTCTTTAAATCTATCTTTGAAAAGTAACACGCATCACCCAAACTATCCATTAGATCTTCTATATGAGGTATTGGGAATCTATACCTAATGGTTATCCTATTGATGGCTCTGGAATCAGTGCAAAGTCTCCATTCTCCACCCTTCTTAGGTGCTAGGATAGTTGGAACAGCACATAGACTTAAACTCTCCTTGATCAGCCCTTTGTCCAATAGCTCTTAGATTTGATTTTTAACCTCTTCATTTTGTTGTGGTGTCATCTTGTATGCTGCCTTGTTTGGCAAACTTGCACCATGGATGAGATCAATATGATGGCTTACATCTCTTACAGGAGGCAATGAACTTGGTAGGTCTTTTAGCACTATGTCTTCATACGTGTCCAATAGGACCTGCACCTCCTTTGGTATCCTTTCTACCTCTGTTTCTACCTTGACTGTCATAGGTTTGCCAATGATGGCATGTCCATCTTCTCCTTCCTTCAGTGTCTTCAAAAACTCCTTCTCTTTCACCATCATCACGCTTGGTCCTTCATGGACTGCAGCACCATCTTCTTTTAGTGGAGTAAGTTGGTATGACACTCCATCCTTCACAATCATGTAGGTGTTTTCCTCTCCATCATGCTTGGTCTTCCTGTCAAATTGCCATGGCCTGCCTAGTAGTAGATCACATACATCCATGGGGATGATGTCACACATGATCATGTCTTATAGGCACCAATGTTGAACTCCACCCAAACTTGCTCATTCACAAGTACTTGCCGACCCTTATTGAGCCATGATACCTTATAGAGTGTAGAGTGAGGAATTCTCTTGATCTTCAACTTTTCTACCATTTCCAGAGACACAAGATTGTCAGTAGAACCAGAATCAATAATCACCTTACATACCTTCCCTTGTGCTTTGCAAGTTGTCTTGAACAAGGCCTTCCTTTGTGGGGGCTCCTTAGTTGTTGGTACTTTCAATAATGTCCTTCTTATCATCAAGGACTCTCCTCCTTTTGGGTTTGCATGTTAAAAAGATGAGTTCACACTCTCTTGGTCCTCCTCTTGTACTATTTGGATTCTTCTATCACCTCCATGGGAACTTGATGCTTGTTTGTCTGAGCACTTGAATGCAGGATGTCCAACTTGGTTACAGTTGTAGCATTTGCCTGTGAAGGTGCTTGACCCTCTACCTTGGCCTCCAAACCTACCTCTATTATTTGATCTTCTTCCTCTAAAGCTGCCTCTTTCACTTGATTCTCCTTTTGGTTTATGGTTCTCTTTATTGCTGTCATTTATCTCACCTTGCTACTTCTGTCCTCTTCTGCCAAAATTTTCTCTTCCTCTACGCCTTCCATTTTGTTCTTGTTTCCTTTTGATCTTCTCCTCAACTCTTTCTGCCAACTAGTAGCATTCTTCCACATTGCTAGGTGTATTAAGACTTAGTTCATCTTGGATATTGAACCTAAGCCCATTCATGTATCTAGCAGTCTTTTCAACTTCATCCTCATTATGGCTAGTTCTCATACTGAGCTTATGAAACTCCTCTGTGTAGGCCATTACATCCATCTCTTTCTGTTTTAAGTTTTGCAACCTTCTAAAGGTTTGAATGGTAAAATATTTTGGAAGGAATTGACCCTTCACCTTGGACACCATCCGGTCCCATGAACTGATTTTTGCTTTTCCTTTTCTCAACCTCTCTGACTGAACATAGTTCCACCATGTCAGTGCTGCTCCCTTCAACTTGGTCTTTGCCAGTTTGACTTTCTTCTCTTCAGGCATCTCTTTGTACTCAAAGTAGTTATCTAAGGAATCAATCTAGTCTAGTACCTCCTCACTATTCATCTTCCCTTCATACATGGGCAACTCCATCTTGACATCAGTGCTTTCTCCTTTCACAGTCTGCAGCATCTTCATAAACCTTTTATCATCTGGATCCATATCTACCTCATTGGATCCCTCTTGATGGTCTACATTTTCACCCTCATACTCTTGGTCACTGTCTTCCTCAATGACCCCACCTCTCCTTAGGTTTGCTTCAATGGCTGCAAGTCTGGTTAGGACTCCATCTTGAGATTCCTTCATCAATCTCACTTCTCTAGTGAGGACTTGACTATTCTTAGGAGGCATTTTGTACTCCTTCTTCACAATTCAACTCACTCTTTCCCAATCATAACTTGGGCTCTGATACCACTTGATGCAAAGTAGGGGATGACTTCTCAAACTCCATAAAGATGGTTTGACTGATCATACTTAGGGTGGACAACAAGCTTGCAAGACATGACTCCAAATCCTTCCATTTAGGAGCTCAAATTGGTTTGGGTATATGGGATGACTATCAACACTTGAGGAGGACATGAGGCATCTTCATTTGTCCTATTGATGCTCACCAAACTCACCAATTGACCCAACTAACTGTCCTACCCAACATTCCTTCACAACTTGACTAATTTCCTTATAGCCCTTGAAATGAGGTTTTGGTGGCATAACTCTCAGACTTTCTAAACAACTCAATGAAATCCTTAGCTTTTCAAATACCCATTATGGACCTATATAACATATCTAACATGTAGGGTACTTTGTTTTGGAACATGTGCCTTGAAAAAGGACTGTATCTGTTGTTCCAAGGGGCAATTAGCCCTATTTTACAAAGGAAGTACCCTCCCAATCTTGTTTAGAATTCTCTAACCTATTCTAGGACTTGAAATGAATTTAAAATAGATGGATTTAACTAGTTTTGGGCCTTCTTGAGCTTTCCAAGTCACTTTGCCAACAAAAGGTTCACTTTAGCTATGTCAAATGACTTAATACATGATGATATCAAGCCAAATCCACCTCCAAACGTGTCTCAGAATGCTCCCCTGCACTTGCACACAAAACCCATTGGAAAACATATCTAAATAAACCTATTCTATCCATTTTTGGGGCTCTAACACAGATATTTGGGTCAGAACCCCATTGATTTCATTAAACCCTACCAAACCCTCCTTGAAATAGTAAAATCAGAACAACGATTTGAAAATCCTTTTGCAGCAATGTCAAAGCTTCTAAATGGATTGGAATGAAAGGTAAAACAATATATTACACCATCCAATGCATTAGAGCCCTTGACAGGACTGTACGAGCGAGTACAACAGCAAGGAACAACGAAAAAGACAGGAAAAAGCAAAAAAATAGTCTTATCTTTGCATTTCTTTCTCATAAAACTTCATGATAATGTTTCCTCAGTTTGTATGAGGCTAAATACAATGTCAAACTCCTTTCCTTGCATCGTGCAAGATTCCTCCTCATTGCAAAAGGCAAAAAGATGGCTAAAATTAGCCTTACCACTCCTCTTCTAAACATAGAAACAACAAAACATGAAGTTCCACTACAAAAAAAATTCTAAAATCAAGAGAGTGGTCTGACTCAGACCTTATTACATCAATAAATACACACATAACCCCTCCTAGGCTCATAATGAGTATAAAATCCAAAATTATAGGCTCCTAGTGAGCACACAACTCAAAATTAACTATGGTGGACTCTGCACCACTTCTCAACATGTCGATACGTTGTCCATTTGCAAGCCATAGTTCTCTTTTAGCTCACATTGAGCTCATGTTTCAAGCTTTCTAAAGCTCTTTTGTATCCCTTCCCATATTGTTGCCAAGAGGAGTTCCTCGCTACTACAAGAGGAAGAAGAGGTTGCCAACACAATGATTCCTGAGGGTAGTGGAGGCTCACACATCTCACATTCTAGGTTCTTTAGTGCTTTTTTCATTGTGATAGTAATTAGCTAATCTTAAAATTTCTCTTGGGAATAGTAATTGGATGTTGCAATTTCCTTGATAGGATCAATATGATTCTTTCATTAGATTAATTTATTTCAAGTACTTTGCATCATTAGTTTAGTTTGTTTTAAATAAATTTCATTTATTAGAGAAATTAGATCCAAAATATCAAGAAAAACCAAAAAAACATAGATCATATTGCATTAGGAAAACCCATTTTAGATTGCATACATATATCAGATTGTAGATTAAAAAGCACTTTCCTTTCATAAAAATCCAAAAAAACACAAAAATATTATTTGCATACATATAGGTTGCATACATTCAAAAAAAAAAGAAAATAACAAAAACATAGGTATAACACGAAGTGCATAAACCCTCAATTTCATCATGAGGTCAACCAAAGTCAAAATAAGATGAAAACTCAAGTAAACCCTTGATTTCATCATGAGGTGAACACTGGTCAACACTAGTCAACCCAACACAAAGCAAAGCAAGTTAAACCTTAGGTCATAAACCCTAAGTCAAACCTAAGTCAAATCAAGGTCAAATCCAACCAACTCTCTCTCAGTTTAGGCTCACAAATGTGCCTTGGGCTTAGAGGAGAGTGGGTGAGGGAGATCCTCAAAGAGATTGAGCATATCCACCCAAGGCCACAACATGATCAATTGACAATACAAGAATAGAAACATAGGCTAAGGTTACACCAAACACACATCATCATATAATGATTCAAAGAAAGACTCCAACTTGACAGAAACATAAACAAAAATAATTGACAACCAACTCAACGTTGGAATCTTCATAATCCAAATAGGAGAACCATAACTAGTGACCCTTTGGGTCATATAGTTATTTCAACTACAACGGTCACAAAGCACCATATCATAATCAATACTGAAGAAAGGCCTCAGGACCGACTGACCACTCTCCATGAAGTCTGACTCTCAAGTGAGCAGGACCGCCCCTGTGTCTCACCTCCTCTTGATTGGCTACTTCCACAAGAGTGAGAGTGATGTGGAGGTTCACCCCATAGAAAGGAGAAGGGTATGTGTGCTCGTCAAAGATGAATCGACCGCCCCATGCAATTGAGTCATGTTTTTGAGAGTACAAAATCGAGCTTCTCCTTAAAGACCTATTTGCACCCAACAAATTTACTTCCTTCTAGAAACTAAACTAAGTCCCAAGTATTGTTACTTTTTGATGTAACCATCTCCTTCTCTTTGATCATCTTGAATACTTGCTATCATCCATTTCTATTTCCTCTTTCATAGTTTAAGGTTCATCAACATTAGTAATCAAAGAAAAAATGCATAAGTTAGGTGGACTACACCTCTCTAGTTGTCACCTTTGTTGATTGGTCCTCAAATAGTTGAGGTGGAGGTTCTTCTTCTTCCAAACTCTCTAAGCTCCCCCCCTCATCAGTCCATCATGAACCTTTGGTTCATCATTTTTGGTGTATCCATATTAGTCTTTAACAATAGATACATAATTGACTTCACATTCTCCTTTGGTTGTTCAATTCCAGGGGGAGATCTAATCTGCCTAAAGTTTACATTTTAAGTGTATAGAAATTTCCTAGTCGTAAGATCCCAAAGCATGTACCCTTTCACATCAACACCATGGCCAATGAAGATACATTTTACAACCTTGTTATCCAACTTTGATCACTATTCCTTAGACACATGAGCATATGCCTTACAACCAAAAACTCAAAGTTGTTGAAGTGAGGGATTTTTACCCATCCAAAACTCCATAGGGGTTTGATTAACAAATGTTGATGTAGGAGACCTATTGATTAGGTAGTATGTAGTGTCAATTGCCTTTGCCCAAAATTTATATTCCAATCTAGACCCCCTAAGCATACTCCTAGCTCTCTCCACCAAGGCCTTGTTCATTCATTTTGTAACTCCATTTTGCTAAGGGGTGTATGGAGTTGTCATATGCATCTCTATTTCATTCTCTTTACATAATTTATCAAACTCCTGAATGAAATTATCCACTATTATCAATCTTCAACACCTTGATCTTTCTACCAGTTTGGTTCTCCATAAGAGTCTTAAACTTCTTGAATAGACCAAAGACCTTAGTTTTGCTCTTAAGAAAATAAACCTATGTCGTAAAAATACATTTATATATGATAGATAATATGGGGATTTTAATGAAGAAGGAACATCTACATGACCAAATACATCAGAATAAACAAGATCTAAAATCCCAAAAGATTTATGATAACTAGAGTAAAACTTAACACGGTTTTGTTTTCCATATAAACAATTCTCATAAAAATCAAACTCAAAAGAAAAATCAACAATCCCCTTTACAAGATTTTTAGTTTTTAAGATCTATAGACCTTTCTCACTAATATGGCCCATGCATTAGTTCCATAACATTATCTTTTTAGTGGGTAGCTTTATCTCTAAGGTAAGAGCATGCTAAGGTACCCAAAATGCACGACCATCAAAATTGGAAACAAAGGATCTCTTCACTATAGGTTCCAATGTCTTAGGTAAAAATTATATAGATCTCTTCACCACATGTATAGAAGAACTATTGCACTATATGTAATTGCTACAATCAAGCCAAAAGAGAGTGCCAACTTGAACCCCCTTCTTGAGCACTATAGCTCCTAAAATCATCTTACATCCTGCATTACCCAAGACAACTTGCACATCCACATCATTCATTTTAATAACAAATAACAAGTTATGTTCCAAACTAGGGATGTGTAGAACTATAGTAATACCCTTGATCCTCCCATTTGTTGATGGGTGTTTTTGCACACAACAACTTAGATGAAATACTAAGTATTCCACCTCTCTTGTAAGGAATCTAATCCCAAAAAATCTAGACAAAGACTGCCCAAAGGTTTATACTATTAGGTCTTGACTTGTAGGGTAGCTAGTTTGGAGATGTTTTGTTGTTCCAATCAATGGGCCTTACACAAAATCTAGACAAATTTTAGTGCATTAGGGTTTGACTACACATAGACTCATTAGTTTTCTAATTTGGCAAAGTATAGACAAACTGATATACAGTTAGATTGTCATAAGATGTGTTATTTCAGTTTGCAATAGGCAATCTGCTAACTTGCATTCACTAGATATGGATTCCATGACAACGATGTGCAAATTTATGAAATCTATTCTAACAGGATTTGATAAATAAAATACAAAAGGAGAAGGAGAGAGAGAAAGGATAGAGGGATCCTTTAGACAACCATAGGGATGACCAATAAACAGATAGACAGATTCCCGACAATAAACAAATCTCTACCTAGTCAGGCAACCCACAACACTACAGAGACTGTAATCTTCTAAGGAAACAAAGGGTTTTCAAACTGTGAAGGGTTTATTCAAAACCGAATCTCTGGCGCAGTTCAACAAACTCACACAATCAAACTTGGCTCATGAAAATATGTCCAGAACAACCATGCAAAGTGACCTACAGTCAGCAAGCCACAAATGGTATGGACATGAAATCCATCAAATATTTAAATAATTAATCACCTATGCAATTGGATAACTAATCGGAAAGGTGAAGAGGAACCATGAGAACCACATCCAACCAACAAAATGAACTCATATGGCAGCAACAAATGAACTTCTATTTACATTGATTCAGAAAAATGGTAGAGTTTCAATAATTCTTTTCACTTGAATCCTTCCTTCGCTTTTACAATGAGAGAGGGTGTAAAGTACACATTCCATAACAAAAATTACTAAAGTAAATAATCCACTTAATTACATCAACTCAAGTAAAAAAGGATAAATATTCTTTATATCAACAATAATGACATTACATCTTACAAATCCACGTGCTATAACTAGGTGTTAGCACTATAAAATAATATACAATATACATCTTAGGCTCTCATGCCATAAGTCATCATAATGAATAATAAGGTACAATAATCAAGTACAAGTAATGAATAAGAATTGAAACATTGTCTCCAACCACCATAAACCCACATGGTCATCTGTAAGCTGAGAGACGGGAACATGGCCCAGGCACTTTTCTGCCCAACCACAAAGCAATTACACTTCCCTAGAATCCTTCATGACACAAATGATACCCAACCCTGCATGAAATGCTTAGTAACTTGGAAACAACTGGTAGGAGGGAACACCCAATGCAACCTAATGTCTAAATGCAAATCTAAATGATGATGTGCAATATGTCACAATAGGATGTGGCAGAGAAATATATATATAAAGTTTTGCTAGACAATCTTTCATCTATTTCAATCAACATGGCTTGGCCCAAGCACTTATAATAGTTACAATCAAATCCTGAAAAAGAGGGAAAACCTTCTCTATTTGCCCACATTAGACATCCTAGCCCGAAAGTAACCCATTAACACACAAAGAATAACTAAACTATTCTCCTTGTAAACAAAAAATAATAAAACATGTATTAAGATCATAAAAGTCATTTTCTTTCAAGTTTTTGAACTTAAATACATTTCGTAATCTCAATGACGATATTACATCTTATATAGTTTTCATGCAATTAGACTACTTAATTTGATATACCATATGACATGTGTTTCTATCGTTTCATATTTTCTTCATCAAAGGTGTAAGGATAGTTCCAATCTATGAAGTAAGAGCTCTTCAATGACCATAAAGGATCTTTAACCAATTTCTATTCATTTATAAGTTTCATAACCTTGTACTTAAATAATTACAAAAATTTACACATTTATTCTTTCTTAACTACACCATGCACTTATATGACTATTATATATATTTAAATGAAAAGACAATAAGAAGGTTGATAGTTACTGATGAGACTAGAAATGTCTCATCTAAATTCATCTCTATTTTCTGTTAAAATTAGCATTAAAAGTGGATTTAAATGTAGTTTTATGAACTATTAGCTTATTTAAAATAGAATATAGATATATATTGGTTTGTTTCTTAGAAGTCTATTGCAATTTAATTGCTAACATTTTCTAATATTTATTGGAAAAAATAGAATGCAATATGTTTTAAAATGATGCAGAATTAGTCTTGAAGTATTCTAGCCTCTTTCAGCCAATCTTGAAGCATTCTAAAATCACTTCCAGAGCCAATTTTGAAAGTATTCCAGCTTGATTTCAGCCAAAGGTGTTTCAACTTGTTTGGCTTGTGTTAGTTAACAGATTTGTCACTTCAGTTTTATACTCTCTCGCCCGCACCAATGACAAATGAACCAACAATTGAGTCACTTGCAATGGTATTTGCAAGTGCTCTCTACTTATTTTACAAGGTGCAACTACCTTTGAATAATGTGCAATAAATAAAAACACAAAGTATGCTTTTCACCAGAAAACATAAAAGGCAAACTAACACCTACCCATAACCATGAAAGTAGATGTGAAAGATTAAACTTAAACTGAAGAAGATGCAAATAAATGACACAAAGTCCACCTATTCCACACCCATGAACAATACTTAGGAAAAGAAAGAACAATAGACCCCCTTTCAACAGATGAGTTAAATCAAATTCAAAGATTTAGAAGAAAACATCCACACAGCCTGGTATAACAGAAAATACATTGGAAAGTAACTACAAGGACTCAAAGTTCATTTGCAATCAAAAGAAAATATTAACAGATTCACAGATCCGAAATATCTTCTTTATTTTCCCAATGCAAAATGTGAGTTCAAAGCCTCAACATCCTTGTACAAAACAATTGTGTTGAAAAGAAAACTAAGCTACTCCCTTGTTCCCCGAATAGCTAGAAAAAGATTAAAAAAAAGATCCCCTTAATGCCTACAGATTGCATATTTATAAGTCTTCCCCCAGGAACCTTTCGGTTTCCGTAACCACTTCTTGAAAAAGTTAGTTACAAAAGGTGAAATCCCCTCTTCTTGGCCATAACTGTTTCTTGAAATACAAAGATGAAAGGTAAAGGTCTCCTTTTTCTGGGCATAAATCTATTCATTTTCTCCGATAAAACATGTTTATAGATTTTGAATAAATCTATTAATTTCTCAGATTCCTTTCTTTTTAGTGGCAACAATAGGAATACATACTTCAATTATAAACTCTTGATTTTATTTGCTTGAAAATAATTTCCTTTTTTTCTTCTTCTGCAAGGGAGTCAACAAATCTAACATACTGCTAGAAAGTCTCATGAGTCATCTCACCTTTGAGAACATCCATATCGGGCTCATATTTCACATTTTCGTGCCTATACCCATCATAAAGGTTCCTGATACATTGTTAGAGTCTAAGAAAGGAACTAAATGGATATGCCCTTGCCTCTATTTTTTGCATATTGCACATTTCATCCTCTCCAATGCATTCATTCTGTAGATAGCCTACAATCGGTGCATTTGTTTGGCTGACTTTGCTATGCCTGATATAACATCTCAAGTCTTTTCATTATTTCTCCCATTCGCACCTATCCTTGTGTTTGAAAAAGTCAATTCAGAAATTGAAATCATCTAAAGACTCCCCCAATCTTATTTCTATTCTTCATCATTTCACTCTACCATCATATTAAGATTCTACCACTAGTCTGGAAGGATACTGTCAAACGTTGTGGAGTATGACTTTACCTGGATGATCACATTTACTTGGAAGATTGTAAAGTTCTTTCCAACAAACTCACTTTGTGCATATCTTGCGGTCACTGCATTCCATGATACGACATTTCCTTGAGGCATTTTGTCAAATAGTTTCACTTGCCTTGTATAGGTTTCCACATTTTGCAATGATGTCTACCAGAGCATTTCAAACTATAATCATCAGATAAAGGCCTCTGTTTCATTATACTTTGATAGATGTCAACCTTTGATAATCACTTAGTTGTCCTTTGGAGCTTAGTGAATACTTCATCCTAACAAGTTCTTCTATCTCTGGTGAATCACTTTTTATCTAAGGTTCAAAGAACTTGATTCCTTATTCAATGGGTGTGAAGTCAGAATCCTAAGCATCATCCTTGGCAATTCATTTACAACTTCTGTTATATGCTTTGCTTCTTCTGCGACATCTAAAGGGGCTGCCTCTGGATCATTCCATGCAGGAATGATTTGAAGTGTAAAAGGGATATCAACCATGAGCACATAGCTTTCAACTATTTCCTGGTGGCGTAATGTGTCCATTGAATCAACCACTCTCTGTAATTCCAAAGAGAGATATTTAGGGAAACTCAGGTTCAAAGACTTCAACATCCTCCGACTGAGAGGAGTGCACTTTTGCAAGAAGAGTCGGGTGATCAAAGATTTTATGAACTTCTAAACCTAAAAGTCAGTGATGTGTTAAGGTCAAGAACCCACAGAGTATCAACTACAAGGGAGTCAGGATTCGACAATAATATGTACTTTTGAACTTTACATTATGGGAGGTTCAAAACTCCTTGTAACTCCCGACAATAAAAAGCTTGTGAAAGTGTTTGACTATAAAGTCATTAACTTTTTAAGCACTTAGAATTTATAACTAAGCCTTTATTCCCTTTTTTTGATCTTTGAAAATAAAATACTAAACTCCACAATGCTTTGATAACACTTTAATTCCGTGATAAATTAAACTTAGAGCCTTGAAACCGTGCTTTGGGCTGAAGAGGAAAAACTTCATAACTTTCAAACAATAAATCTATTTTGCATGAAATTTGGATAGAAAGAGGATTGGGTTCTTCTAAGAAAAAGCCAGAAATATTTTAAGTTCCAACTACCAAGAGACCAAATTTTGACCTTATTTACGAATTACCGATGAGAAAATTTAAGGTTTAAAATTTTGCAAACGACAAGGCATCTTAGCATGAAAATTGGCCAAAAAGGATCGAATGAAGTTATGGTCAAGCTCACAAAAGGATTTTGCACCAACTTGCAAAGGTTTTCAAAATTAATTGTTCTTGTGATTTGACACTTTCAGGGGTTCAGGTGCTCTAAAAATCTGGAATTTCTCAAGTTCAAATTTTCGGGTAACTTGAACCATGGATTTGATTTTCTCTCAACCTTTTATTTTCTAAAAAGTTGAAGATAAATTATTTTGGGAGAATAATAAAAGTAGCAAAAATAAAGTCTTTTTCCCTTAAAAGGATGTAGATGTGTTGTTGCTTTGTAATGAGGTAATAAAGGATGTTGTTCCTTTAGCATAGGATTAGTAGAGAGAATAAAGAAATTTGTTTCCTATATAGAGAGAATAAAGGAATTTGTTTCCTTTAGCATAGGAGTAGGAGAGATATGTTGGTAGGTGGCGATTGATCAGGAAAGTACTGTACACTAGCCATGTATCTTCACCGGGGTTCGGGGCCGAGCCCTGAGCAGGGGTTCAGGGGCGGTGGCCCCCGAGAAGTAGGGGTTCGGGGGCGCAGCGGCTAAGGGTTAGGTTTTTTTGGGTGATATATTATATTGTAGCATTTGCAATGGGATTGAGTTGCAGGGATTGCTGGTTGTAATCTGTTTGATTTACTAGATAATAATATTGGACTCTCTGTTTGGTGGATGTAGCCCAAGTTTGGGTGAACCATGTTAAAACTTGTCTCTCGCTGTTATTATTTCTGTGTATTTCCATTCCTCTATTTAATCTTTATTTGCATTTAATTGATATCTTCTGCTAGCTAACCCTAACAAGTGGTATCAGAGCGGGTTGTGTTCGATTATCATTTGCAGGAAGGTCTCACAGTTGAGTGGGAGTAATGGCGGACAAGGGTAAATTGAAGGTCGATAAATTCAATGGGCAGAACTATCAGTTATGGAAGATGCAGATGAAGGATTACCTCTATCAAAAGGATTTATGGATGCTGTTGGAAGGAGTAGCCAAGAAACCGGCAACAATGTCTGATGAGGATTGGAATCTTCTTGACAGAAAGGCACTGGGAACCATTCGGTTATCCCTGGCACCATCGGTGGCATTTAATAGAACAGAAGCAAAGACAACATATGGTTTGATGAAAGCTTTGGCTAAATTGTATGAAAAACCCTCATCCTCAAATAAGGTATTTCTTATGAAGCGCTTGTTTAATCTGAAAATGGTTGAAGGTGGATCTGTGACAGATCATTTAAATGAATTTAATACGATTATCAGTCAATTGATTTCTGTAAATGTAAAATTTGATGAAGTTAGAGCTCTCTTGATATTATGTTCATTACCTGAAAGCTGGGATAGTTTGGTAATGGCGGTTAGTAACTCTATTTCTGGTTCAAATACCCTAAAATTTGATGATGTTGTTGGTGTTATTCTAAGTGAGTAAATTCATAGGAAAAGCTCAGGTGGATCCACATCAGGTAGCGTTTTGAATGCAGAAAGTAGGGGCAGATCAAAGGAGAGAGGAAAAGGTTCTGGAGGTCGTGGGAAGTCACGAGGAAAATCAAAGGACAAAAGATCCCAATCTAGAGGACAAAGAGATTGCTGGTACTATGGGAAACCAGGTCATCTAAAGAAAGATTGTTGGTCTCAGAAAAATAAGGGAGACAAACAAGAAGGCAATAAGGAGGCAAATGTGGTAAGCAATAAGTCTGAAGATGATGCTTTCATTCTTTCCCTAGATAATGCTAATGATTCATGGGTTTTAGATTCAGGGGCCTCATTTCATGCTACACCCCATAGAAGTTATTTTCTTGATTATGTCCAAGGGGATTTTGGGCTTGTTTATTTGGGAGATAACGAACCTTGTCAGATTGTTGGAAAGGGAAGAATTAAGATTTAGTTACGGAATGAGAATCATTGGCTACTACAAGAGGTAAGGCACGTTCCAAGGCTCAACATGAATTTAATTTCAGCAGGGCAGCTAATTGAACAAGGTTGCACTGTTACACTTACTAATAAAAATTGGAAGGTTTCAAAAGGTGCCTTAGTAGTAGCAAAATGTGTGAAAGTAGGCACCTTATATCTTTGTACAGGTCATACTATTCCTTCTACTTTCGCTGTTACAGAGAAAAAACAAACAGGTTCAGGAATAGTTACTGTAGGTTTGCAGGAAGAGACTGGAAAAGTTGCTACAGGTTCTGAGACAACACTGTGGCATAACAGACTTGGGCATAACAGACTTGGGCATATGAGTGAAAAAGGTATGAAGGTACTTCATTCTAAGAAAGTTTTACCAGGTCTGAAATGTATTAATATGGATTTCTGTGAAAGTTGTGTGTATGGAAAACAAAAGAGAGTCAGTTTTCTCAAGGATGGGAAGCAAAAGAAAAATAAAAAGTTGGAGCTTGTGCATACCGATGTATGGGGACTGGCTCAGGTATCTTCTCTGGGTGGCTTTCGGTATTATGTTACATTCATAGATGATGCAACTAGGAAGGTCTGGATTTATTTCCTTAGATAGAAATTTGATGTATTTGAAACATTTAAGAAATGGAGAAGCTTGGTTGAAAATGAGACGGGTAAAAGATTAAAATGTCTCATATCTGATAATGGTGGTGAGTATTGCAGCAAAGAATTTGAAGATTACTGTTCCTTTAATGGAATTCGTAGACAGAAAACGGTTCCAAGGACTCCACAGGAAAATAGAGTGGTTGAATGTATGAATAGGACAATAATGGAGCGTGCAAGGACCATGAGATTGCATGCTGGGCTACTTTTAAACATGTGGGTAGAGGCTGTCAACACTGTTGTATATTTAATTAACAGAGGTCATTTAGTTCCTTTGGGCTGTGGTATTCCAGAGGAAGCATGGATAGGTATGAAGGTGAGTTATTCTTTTCTCAAAACCTTCAGATGTGAAGCATTTGCACATGTAGATTTTGGAAATGGAACCAAGCTGGATGCAAAATCAAAGAAGTGTACCTTTATTAGATATGGCATTGATGAATTTGGTTATAGGCTTTGGGATTTTGAAAATCAAAAAATTGTGAGAAGAAGGGATGTTATATTCAATGAGAAGGTGGTGTACAAAGATCAGTTGTAGCAGCATGAGAAGAAAGAAAAAGATTATGTGGTGCTAGATGATACTCCAAATAGTGATGTTCCAGTGGTTCCTCATGCTCTGCAATAGCAACCAGAAATACCACAAACTCCAGTGAATGTTAGACGGTCAACAAGGCTAAGTAGACCTCCTGAAAGGTTTTCTCCCTCTTTGTATTCTATTTTGTTAACAGATGCTAGTGAACCAGAAGGGTATGATGAAGCTATGCAGGTGGATACACAGGTTCAGTGGGAGCTTGCAATGAAAGAAGAAATGGACTCCTTGCTGAAAAATTAGACTTGGAAATTATGTAAGTTGCTTGCAGGTAAAAAGGCTTTACCAAACAAATGGGTTTATAGGCTGAAAGAGGAAGATGGAGGTAAGAAAAGATTTAAGGCAAGGTAGTTGTAAAAGGATTTGCACAGAAAAAGGGCATTGATTTTGATGAGATATTTTCTCCGGTTGTCAAGATGACTTCTATTCGTACTGTTTTAAGTATTGTGGCTACTGAAGATTTGCATTTGGAACAACTAGATGTGAAAACTACCTTTCTCCATGGTGATTTGGAGGAGGAGATATATATGGAACATCGCCAAGGATTTGAGGTCAAAGGTAAGGAGAAACATGTGTGCAGATTGAAGAAGAGTTTGTATGGCCTGAAACAAGCACCTCAACAATGGTATTTAAAATTTGATAGTTTTATGGCTGAGCAAGGCTATAGTAGGTGTAATTCTGACCATTGTGTTTATTTTAAGAGGTTGGATAATGACAGCTACATTATTTTATGTTTATATGTTGATGACATGCTTGTAGCTAGGTCTAACATGGACCACATAAGAGAGTTAAAACAATAGTTAGCACAATCATTTGATATGAAGGATTTGGGGGTAGCAAAACAAATCCTTGGTATAAAAATTTGCAGAGATAGGAAGAACAGAAAATTGACTCTATCTCAGGCTGCTTATGTTGAAAAGGTGTTGCAGAGATTTCATATGGAGAATGCAAAAGTTGTCAGCACACCTTTGTCGAGTCATTTGAAATTGACCAAGGAGATGTGTCTTAAGATACAAGAGGAGGAAGAGAAAATGTCCAAGGTACCATATGCTTAAGCTGTAGGAAGTTTAATGTATGCCATGGTATGCACGAGACCGGATATTGCACATGCTGTAGGAGTCGTTAGCATGTATATGAGTCATCCTAGATTGGAGCATTAGAATGCAGTAAAATGGATTCTCAAATATTTGAGAGGTACATCCAATAAACACTTATGTTTTGAGGGCTCTAATACTAATTTAACAAGTTATGTAGACTTAGATTTGGCAGGGGATATTGATACCAGGCGAAGTACTATAGGTTATGTCTTTATTGTAGGTGGGACAACAGTGAGTTGGATTTCCAGGTTGCAAAAGGTGGTTGCTTTATCCACCACAAAGGTAGAATATGTAGCTGCAACAGAGGCAAGCAAGGAGATGATATGGCTGCAATCTTTCATGAAAGAATTAGGCAAACAACAGGCTAATAGTTCTTTGTATACAGACAGTCAGAGTGCCATACATCTTGCAAAGAATTTTGCCTTGCATTCAAAGACCAAACACATATAGTTGAGGTATCACTTTATTCGGTAGGTGTTGGATAATAGACATTTAAGGCTGGAAAAGATACATATAGATGAAAATCTAGTGGATATGTTTACAAAGGCAGTGACAAGGGAGAAGATGAGCTCCTCTTCAGCTTCAATTGGTCTTCAAGACTGAAACAATAAAATCAGAACAACAGAGTCTAGGGTGCTTATTTCCAGTGGGAGCTGCACGCACAGCGGTGTCGTCCAGGATCAGTCTCCAAGTGGGAGATTGTTGGTAGGTGGCGATTGATCAGGAAAGTACTATACACTAGCCATGTATCCTTGCCGGGGTTCGGGGGCGCGGCCCCCAATTTTTTTTAGAGCTGACATAAAAAAACCCTATTTTTGTAACTGACATAAGGCTTGATAAAAGCGGCTAAGGGTTAGGGTTTTTTGGGTGATATATTATATTGTAGCATTTGCAATGGGATTGAGTTGCAGGGATTGCTGGTTGTAATTGGTTTGACTTACTGGATAATAATATTAGACTCTCTGTTTGGTGGATGTAGCCTGAGTTTGGGTGAACCACGTTAAAACTTGTCTCTCGCTGTTATTATTTTTGTGTATTTCCATTCCTTTGTTTAATCTTTATTTGCATTTAATTGATATCTTCTGCCAGCTAACCCTAACAAGATATGTGTAGAGAATAAAGGGAGTTGTTCCTTTATCATAGGAATGAGAAAGACAAGTGTATTTATGCTTTCCACTAGTTTAGGGAGTTGGGTGAAAATCTTCAATGTATAAAGAAACCTCTCAACTCTAAAGAAAAGAGTTGTTATTTTGGCAAATTTGTGGAATAAGAAAGCTACAACAATTTTAGAAGTAAATTTGTAATATTTTGTTGAAGAAATAAAATATATGGAGCATTGAGCACAAAGTTGGGTGAATGATCTTGGTCCAATTCCAAGGGAGGAGCAAGCAAGTTGCTCATCCTGAGAAAAAGAACAACATTTGGTACTTATTTTATTGTTTGTATTATTTTAGTTTTATGCATTTCTATTTATTTTAAATGTATTAAATTAGATTTTAGTGCAAGAGCTATTTTATTTCTGTATTTTTAATTCATGGAAACATGTTTTAAATTTATAGTTTTAACTTATGTAAGTGTGCTTAAATTTTGCATGTGTGATTTCATTAGATTAATTAATTTATTTTTTCTATTTTTATTAGAAAGAACTGTTTGCCAAAAATCTTTAAGTTTATAATGCATACAACCTTTGGACACCACCTCGGATTGATAAATTAAATGAAGAGGATTACAACGATCCTCATCATTTTTGGCACCGTTGCTGGGGACCATGGTGTTATTAGGAACTTTATTCTCAGATGTATTTCTTAGATTTGATTTCCTTCTCTCCCTAAAAGCATAAAAAATGAATTAT
Source organism: Cunninghamia lanceolata (assembly GCA_027924645.1). Classification (NCBI taxonomy): domain Eukaryota; kingdom Viridiplantae; phylum Streptophyta; class Pinopsida; order Cupressales; family Cupressaceae; genus Cunninghamia; species Cunninghamia lanceolata. The sequence goes on along the minus strand of BSBN01000023.1, from coordinate 3,375,825 downwards.
TTTGTGACAACAGATAATTTATTTATTTTTGTATAAGAAGCAGTAGATTAATTTTCAATTCAATATGTAATAGTTTAACTTTCTTTTTCTTGTATTTAAATTCATAGATTATATTCAATTTAGCATAATCATTTCAATTCATAGATCAACTTCAGTTCCAATAAATTTCAATTCAGTTTGTGTTTGTAAATTTTGAAAAAAATTATTTGGTAAACAACGAGTAATCTTTTATTTATGCCATATAGAGTAAAAGGAATCAATATATTAGATATCTTTGATATAAAAATTATAAGCAAATAGTTCTGTAGATATTGTAAATTTTCATCTCTTTTGAAGATTTGATCAAGAAGCCCAAAAATTTTTGTTGCATTTCAGAAAACAAAAAAAATGGTCAAGTTTAAAGAAAAATAGTCTGTTTGGTTAAATATTTGAAGGAAAAAAAATTGAATTTTCAAAACCTATTTATATGGGAGATAGCTCTCTGAGTCTAGATTCAGATCCAAGTGAAATCGTGTCATTTTGATATCAAATGAAAAAGTTATTCCCAAAACAGTGATTGCTAATCAAAACTATAAAAAAAACTGTTGTAAACATGACTGCTTTTTGCCAAATTTGACATAGTAAATAAAATTTTCCAAAAAAATTGTTTCTACTGATGATACGCCTATGAATCTAGTCTCTAAAACATCTTGAATTATTTGATTTTGATATAGTATGAAAAAACTGGAGCAAAATATTATCTGCTAGTCTATCTTACTATTTAAAAAAAAGGGAAAAAAGCGACAAACTAGTTATTATTGTTTTCAAATGTGTATTTATTGCATATTACATTGAAGATTTCTAAATAAAAATCTCTTTCTTGCATGTGTCTCATTAGTTTCTACTTTCCATCCAATGCATTTATTCGTTATGATATATTACTATTATGATTTTGGATGGTGCAAAGTTACTAATATTTTTGCAAGATCAACAAAAATAAGTTAAATTCAGATTCATGTATACTAATAGAGATGTAATCAACACTCCAGAACTCAAGTTTTGTTAAGCATCTCCAGAGATCACATTTTTTCTTACACCTCTAGAAGTTCAACATATGTTCCATAGTTTTTGAAACTGCTTTCTATAGTTACCTTCTAGAGCTACATTTCCATAGTTTACGGAGCTATCTTTCCATAGTTGTCTCCCAAAACTATTTTGGAGCTACCTTTTGTAGTTGATTTTTGAAGCCACCCTCAAGGGCCACTTTGTAGAGTTGCTTTCCAAAGCTGCACCCTGAACTGTCAGCGGACTTAAAAAAATGTTTTAAAAAAAGTTTCATTGGTTTGTTGTTGTTTAAAGTTCTCGAAGCATCATCTACCTATGCTCTGAAACTTCATTATTATCCGTGTTAAGTTTCGATAGCATCCTCCATCGATGCTCCAGAACTTTGTTCCTATTCGTGCTAAGTTTCGGTAGCATCCTCCACCGATGCTCCGAAACTTTGTTCCCGTTTATGCTAAGTTTTGGTAGCATCTTCCACCGATGCTCTATAACTTTGTTCTTGTGTTCTGGAAGCATCTTTTAGTGATGCTCCAGAACTTTGTTCATGTGTTCTGGTGACATCTTTCAGTGATGCTCCAGAACTTTGTTCCTGCATTCCAGTGGCATCTTTTAGTGGTGCTACGAAACTTTGTTCCTGTGTTCTGGGAGCATCTTCCAATGATGCTCCAGAACTTTGTTCCTACGTTTCAGCAACATCTTTCACCGATGCTCTAAAAATTTATTCCAATGTTCCAAGTGACATCTTTCAGTGATGCTCCAGAAAACTTTCACCGATGCTTCGAAAATCGTGCACCGATGCTTCGGAACTTTGTTCCTGCATTCTAGTGGCATTTTTTAGCGATGCTCTGGAACTTTGTTCCTGTGTTCTAGTGGCATCTTTCACCAATGCTCCATAACTTTGTTCCTACATTCCGACGGCATCTTTCAACAATGCTCTAGAACTTTGTTCCTGCATTTTGGCGGCATCTTTCACTGATCCTCCGGAACTTTGTTCCTACGTTCCGACGACATCTTTCACTAATACTTCAAAACTTCATCTCTTTAATCATTTTATGTTTATTCCAAAAGCATCCTTTCAATGATGCTTTGAAATATTTGTTTTTTGCTGTAAAGTTGTTAAGTCCTTTTGAAGCTATCCACTATTCCGACGCTTTTTTGTCCACTATTCTAGAGTTTCAAAGCTGAACCTTATGAAGTTTTCTAACTTTCCAGAATTGAATTTCTGAAGTAGAAATTATAATTAAATGGCATGAAGAAAGAAAGGATAAATTTAAAATATGACCAAGGTATATTCTACTATTTTATTTTAAAATATAGCTATTAGTTTTTTACTTATAGATAAATCCACTTTTAGTAAAGCTAATTAAAAACATAAACTATCTGCACTGATTCACTTGTTGTAGCTATGAGATTTTTAGTAAAGATGTTTTCTAAAGAAAAAAAATTGAAGTGAGAATATGATGGCATAGAAAGAATCTAAATGCATAAAGGAAAGTGATGAAAAAAATGGTTATTATACCCTGTCAAGCTTTGTTGTTGTCATGATGGTACAAGCTATTTGTAGAAAGAACTTCTCGCACCTATTACTGAATCTCATCAAACTATTTCTGGGTTTTATTCTTCTCTATCTCAGCTTTCTAGAACATATTAAATTTTGAAATTTCATTGGGAAACATGAAAGTTATGGCCATTTATGTCTAACAGATTTTTTTTTTTTAAATTCAGCTGAAGAAAGTAAATCTAGAAAGGAGAAAACTTTGTAAGAATAGATAAATTGATAAAGCTTCAGTGAGTCTTATCGTGGACGAATGTCATAGAATAATCAATGTATACTTTCAAAGATGAAAAAAAAGAGAGCAGTAGCTTGCAGGAGGACCTGCAAGAATTTAGGTGTGGGGGAGATGATGAGACTAGAAATGTCTCATCTAAATTCATCTATATTTTCTTTTAAAATTAGCATTAAAAGTGGATTTAAATGTAGTTGTACGAACTGTTAGCTTATTTAAAATAAAATATAGATTTATATTGGTTTGTTTCTTAGAAGTCTATTGCAATTTAATTGCTAATATTTTCTAATGTTTATTTGAAAAAATAGAATACAATATGTTTTAAAATGATGCAAAATTAGTCTTGAAGTATTCTAGTCTCTTTCAGCCAATCTTGAAGCATTCTAAAATCACTTCCAGAGCCAATTTTGAAAGTATTCCATCTTGATTTCAGCCAAAGGTGTTTCAACTCATTTGGCTTGAACCATGGATTTGATATTCTCTCAACCTTTTATTTTCTAAAAAGTTGAAGATAAATTGTTTTGGAAAAATAATAAAAGTAGCAAAAATAAAGCCTTTTTCCCTTAAAAGGATGTGGATGTGTTGTCACTTTGTAATGAGGGAATAAAGGATGATGTTCCTTTAGCATATGATTAGTAGAGGGAATAAAGAAATTCATTTCCTATATAGAGAGAATAAATGAATTTGTTTCCTTTAGCATAGGAGTAGGAGAGATATGTGTAGAGAATAAAGGGAGTTGTTCCTTTATCATAGAAATGTGAAAGACAAGTGTATTTATGCTTTCCACTAGTTTAGGGAGTTGGGTGAAGATCTTCAATGTATAAATAAACCTCTCAACTCTAAAGAAAAGAGTTGTTATTTTGGCAAATTTTTGGAATAAGAAAGCTACAATAGTTTTAGAAGTAAATTTGTAATATTTTGTTGAAGAAATAAAATATATGGAGCATTAAGCACAAAGTTGGGTGAATGATCTTGGTCCAATTCCAAGGGAGGAGCAAGCAAGCTGCTCATCGTGAGGAAAATAACAACATTTGGTACTTATTTTATTGTTTGTATTATTTTAGTTTTATGCATTTCTATTTATTTAAGATGTATTAAATTAGATTTTAGTGCAAGAGCTATTTTATTTTTGTATTTTAATTGATGGAAACATGTTTTAAATTTATAGTTTTAATTTATGCAAGTGTGTTTAAATTTTGCATGTGTGATTTCATTAGATTATTTTATTTTATTTTTTTTCTTTTTTTATTAGAAAGAACTATTTGCCAAAAATCTTTAAGTTCGTAATGCATACAACCTTTGGACACCACCCCAGATTGATAAATTAAATGAAGAGGATTACAACGATCCTCGTAATTTTTGGCGCCGTTGCCGGGGACCATGATGTTATTAGGAACTTTATTCTTAGATGTATTTCTTAGATTTGATTTCCTTCTCTCCCTAAAAGCACAAAAAAATGAATTATTTTGTGACAACAGATAATTTATTTATTTTTCTATAAGGAGCAGTAGATTAATTTTCAATTTAGTATGCAATAGTTTAACTTATTTTTTCTTGTATTTAAATTCATAGGTTAGATTCAATTTAGCATAAGCATTTCAATTTGTAGATTAGTTTCAATTTAGCATAAGCATTTCGATTCATAGATTAACATCAGTTCCAGTAAATTTCAATTCAGTTTATGTTTGTAAATTTTGAAAAAAATTATTTGGTAAACAAGTAATTTTTCTTTATGCCATAAAGAGTAGAAGGAATCAATATATTAGATATCTTTGATCTAAAAATTATAAGCAAAAAGTTCTGTAGATGTTTTTCTTTTTATGTCAAAAATTTATAAAAAAAATTGTATGAACAAGTTCAGGGAATCTAAAAGATTTTTATCTATCACCCCCCCTCCCCCCCCCCCAAAAAAAAAAAATAGAAAAAAAATGAAAATCTCATTGTAAATTTTCATCTCTCTTGAAGATTTGATCAAGAAGCCCAAATATTTTTGTTACATTTCAAAAAACAATTTTTTTTTTGTCAAGTTTAAAGAAAAACAATCTATTTGGTTGAATATTTGAAGGAAAAAAATTTGATTTTTCAAAACCTATTTATATGGGAGATAGTTCTCTGAATCTAGGTTCAGATCCAAGTGGAATTGTGTCATTTCAATATCAAATGAAAAATTATTTCACAAAACAGTGACTGCTAGTCAAAACTAAAAAAAAAAAGGGTTGTAAACATGACTATTTTTTTGCCAAATTTGACATAGTAAATAAACTTTTTTGAAAAATCTATTTATAGTGATGATAGGCCAATGAATCTAGTTTCTAAAATATTTTGAATCATTTGATTATGATATGGTATGAAAAAACTAGAGCAAAAATATTATCTGCTGGTCTATCTTACTATTTAAAAAAAAAGGGAAAAAAGGGGCAAACCAATGATTATTATTTTCAAATGTGTATTTATTGCATATTACTGTTGACATGCAGGATTGCACCCATTATGCAGAGCTGTGAAGCTCAACAATCCTATGTAACATGGGATCAAACTCAGGCTGTGGGTGACTTATGGCGAGCTTGAACCTCCAGATTATGGGTTGGTTCCCTTAAAATATTCAATTGGATCTATGACTTTGATATGAAAAAGAGTAAAAAAGATCTTCTAAAAGCACTAAAACTATAACCTAAAAATGGTGATGCACCTAATTTTGATGGAAAACTGACAATCTAACTCACAATAGATTTCAAAAAATTTATCCACACAAACCACTTTTGGCAATTTGATCACATAAATAATTCTAAGGTAGAATGGAAAAGATTTTCTTTTTGAAGGAAAAAGGGATTTTCACAACATAAAAGGAAACTTCTCCAATTGCACTGCCCAAGACCTGTGATTTTCAATGCTATCTAACACACGCAAGTACAAATGAGACAATGATTTTAAAGGTTATGATGTTCAAACACAATAAAATGTCATCAAATCATTCACCAAATTTGCATTAATGGAAAGGTAGACACTTGATTCAACTAAAAAATAAAGGAAATAATTGCATAAAAGACAAAGTATAGAATTTGTAACCTAATATAATCTCTATAAATCTGCAAAAGTGAGTTACAAAACCTTCTTTCTCTCTTAAAGTGTAAAGAGCAAAAAAGACAAGAACTAGAAAAACCTAAGTTTTTCATACAATATATAATATGCTCTCTCCAAGAGACCTAGAAGGTCAACTGCACTCAACTGCCTCTAAAAATAAGCCTTCAAAATTGATCCATGAGCAAACAATAAAATCTATAAAAATAAGGGTTATAACTGCCTCAAATCAAGCAAAAATAGCTCCAAACTGCTCTCCTCCATATGTTTGACCAAAAAGTTGACCAAACTCTCCAATTTTGACCCCAAAAGCCATGCAAAAGCTCAAAAAGTCTCTAATTAACCATATCTCTAAATTTTGCATGATTTTGGGTTGTGTGAACAAGTAATAAAGTAATCTTTGCATGATTACTTTACTATGAGTTTCAATTTGTCTAATCTCTTTGATTTTACAACTTGTGACAAAATAATAAAGACAAAATAATAAACATGTTGAGTTGTTGATAGTTGGAGTGAGTTGTCTTATCCTTCACATGTGCAATTAGTTATCATCCTCTAATTGACACATGTAGGAATATGACATTCACTACCTTTGAAAAATATTTAAACACCTTATCACTCCTTACATAATGCATATTAACTTCATGTTTTCCCCATGTAAATACATGCATATTAATCTTTGACCTCATATTCCACCCTATACTCCAACATTCATCATTACCTTACCTCCATGCTGTCGATCTTCAATGAAAGGAAAAAAGGAAGAAAGGCTTATAGCCTTACCTTTACATGATTATTTTGTTTTTGACTTTGTAAAAATTTTAACAATGAAGCACAAAAGGGTACTTGGCCTCTTAGGCCCCTGTGGCATTATCATTAGGTTTGCAAGACTTCACAAGTCTTGACCACGACAAAGATTTAAGGTAATGATTTTTTTTTTAGAAAGTCAAAGGAAAAGTGAGAAAAAATGAAGCAACCGTTGACCAAAAAGAGATGTCAAACCCTAAACTTCATCATTGTCTTTTGACATCCACTTGAGCTCTCTTTACCGACACCATGCTCGGCTAGGGTTTGAAGTAGAAACTTCACAGATTTCTGCAATTTCTAAGGCTTTCTTAGTGGATTTCTTCTGCATTTTTGGTGTGAAACGAAAGGTAAGCTCTTCTGTGTGAAAAATTGGGCCATTTACTAATTTTCTTTGACTGGTTCTTGTATCTGGGCCGCGGCCATGTGGTTATTTCTAAGCATTTATAAGTCTGGTACTCCATCTTCTCACTGTGACTTCTTGTTTGTCTGCATTCCTTCCTTTATGGCGACTATCTCCTACATTTTTAAGTGTTCAAAATACACAGACCCGTGGCCTGTAGCTCTTTTTCCTTTGCAAAAACATGAGGTAATGTTTCATTCTGCCTTCTCATTTTGGATTCCTTTTGACTGTACCTTTTATTCTAATAAGCGTTTTGAACAAAAGATATGGGTCAATTATTTCTTTGAAGGAAAGGTCCTTCTTGGTCAAGGCCATGACTATTGTATACTCTTTTCTTCATTTCTTAAAGAAAGAAAATGACCCATAAAACAATGTGGCTTGTGTCACCTTTGAAGGATATTTTGGTTCATTTGGCAGAAAGAAGAAATGAAACCCTCTACAGACATGAAGAAAATCAAAAGGGTTTGAAAAATATTATATGGGTTTACATTTTCTTTAAGAAAAACACCTCTTTGGGCCACGACCTGTATCTCTTGTATACACATACTTTTTTTTCTTTAATAAAGAAGCTGGCCCATGGAGATGAAACCCTATTGAGTAAAAAAAAATACCTTGTCTCTTTTGTTACAGGAAAGAAAATAAAATAATCTCTCTTGTATTGGTTATAATATGACAAGGGTTTGAAGAAACTTTTTGTGGGTTTGTAATTTTATAGAAGAAAAGCTTCTTCTTGGCCATGACTTGTAACTATTCTTCTTATCTATGTATTTATTTCTTTCATATCTGCAATCTGGCTCTTATGAAAATGACAAAAGAATGTTATCTTTTGGCCTTTCTTTTAGTAGCAGCAACAACTTTTTTCCTTTCTCCTTTTCCTGTAGCTTATGCTGTTTCATTACTCTGCAAGAATGGTGAAAAAGAACTTGCTGTCTGCACTATTGTGTACTTGTATCATGCCTATTTGTTCTTGTCATTTTCTAAAAATAGATCTATCATCTATTGTTCCTCCTTTTCATGTAGATGTAAATGAAAGATGACTGTATTTGCATATATGATAAGGGCCTTTTGAAGATATTTCTCCATCATGAACAAAAAAAGATGCTCTACCTGTAGCATAACATTACATCATATCATTCAATCCCTTTGATTGTGGCATTTTATTGGATTTTCTTGCACTCTCATTAGCTTCTGTATATGTACTATCTGATCTATTCTTGGCTTTTCCTTTCATGACTGTATTGTATCCTTCTACTTCCCTTGATGAAGTCACTTTGGAAGGATTTCTTCTACTAGCTATCCCACATGCTATAAGCTCATACTTCTATTACAAAAATGATATGCTGTTCCATTTGTCCATTTGTACATTTTGTATTTAAATGATCTTGTCTTTTTGTAAGATGAAATAATGTTGAAGCTCACCTAGTATTTGTAAATACTCACTCTGATGGATGAGGCTTGATCATGAAGAGAACTTACTCTTTCACACACTGTTGTTCCCCTTCTTCTTGTATGATTGTATATCTCCATGAGGCATATATGAATATATTTTTGATACTTCAAACACAACAAAAGGTAGAAAAGTACTTTCTATTGCTGTACTACATTCCTTGGGTCATTGTACCTCCTATCCTTCATGCTAGCTATTCTGTACTCTTTCTTTATCCTTCTTCATATAAACATGATCCATGATGACATAGGGATAGCAATATATGATGGACCTATGGTGTCCTTGCTCTTGCTTATTCAGTTCCATGACATGACTGTTCATTCCTATCATTTATGACTGTACCTATTGATGGTATAGTACTGCTATCTCATTTAATAAAACATCACACTTTATTTATGATAAGAATGGAATAGTACCTTGTGTTTCTGCATGTATCTTGGAACTTGGTCATGAAAAATTATTCACTTCTTAATACATCTGTTGCCCCCTTCTTTGCAACTGTATCTTCTTTTGTTGATGTATCTCATATGAACATAAGCTCTTGATAACATAACATAGGGACAACAATAAATGATGCAATTATTTGTCACTCCTGCACATACATATGATTTTTGTAGCTCATGTTCCTTGTGTGATCACTTCATTCACCTTTACTTGTTGTCATGAGGTATGATGTAGCCCTCCAATTGATTAAGACAATGACATCCTTACACTATTGCTCTTCATTGCATCTATTGGTTTTATGATGCATTCATTGTATGAACATTATCTTTTCACTGCTTATTTCATTAATGCTCTTAAATGAAGCATATTCTATCTCTTACAAAGTATTTGAACATGATGCCCTCTTTGACAAGCTCTTTCTGAAATGAGCATAGTTTATAGGAGCAACTGCTCCTCTTCACCTTTCTATGATAACCTTTATGCTTCACTTGATGTGTTCATTATTACATGATAGTATACTTTGTTTATCTCAATCTGATATCCTTCTTGGATGAATAAGAAGGAAGCATGCTTGGCTCTACCCTTGTGGGAGCCACATTTTCTCAACATGCTTTAATGTCTTCAAATCAACAACATTACTTTTCCTATACCTGCACAATGAACAAATAAGTTAGCATAAAAACATACCTTTGTAAAATTGATTGATCTTTCTCATGATGATCTGATTTATTGCACATGTCTGATTTTGATCCAATCACATTAATGCATAATGTTTACAAGTTTTATATGTCTGTTGATAAAGATATGATGAATTTGCATATCTGGAGCTTCTAACAGGACTTTTCTCCAATTTTACAGGTTCATTATCCTAATCAGGAGCAAGAAGATGAAGACATGAAGACCAAGTTGCCAGATAGGAGAATCAACCTTCGATAAGGCAATGATGGATATCCATTTTCCTCATGCGTTCCTTTCCTTTTTTTAATCCTCAGATATATAGCTTGCATAATGTTTGTATTGGCTCAGTTTAGTAACTCCCACGACTTGTGTGGGACATATTTAAACATTCTCTTAAATATGATTAGTCATTTTACCTTATGCAATGATTTATGTATGTTTGCTTTCTGTATCAAATGCATAGGATAAAATAACTAAATTTGATTTGAAACATATGTTTAAAACATGATAATGAAATGACAGTTTGTAAATACCTTTCCTTCATACTAAACTGTGATATCTGAATAATTCAACCATATCATAACTGAAAGATAAAACCAGTTAGATACCTATCATTCATTGAGTGTTTGATCTCTTGTCATTAGATCAATCTTCACTTATCAGGATGGTTTGATAGTTCTGATTAGACTGTCACATTATCCTGATAAATGATCCTTTGTTGTTCTCTTGCCAAGATATCATGCATTCAACTGATTGATCATACACTTTAAAAAAATTCTTTTACCCCTTTTGTGACAACTGCAACTCAGGCCTCGCTAAATTAGGTGTGAACATAATTTAGTAACAATTACATTGAGGATTTCTAAATAAAAATCTTTCTTGCATGTCTCATTAGTTTCTATTTTCCATCCAATGCATTTATTTGTTATGATATATTACTATTATGATTTTGGATGGTGCAAAGTTACTAATATTTTTGTAGGATCAACAAAAAGAAGTTAAATTCAGATTCATGCATGTTAATAGAGATGTAATCAACACTTCAGAACTCAAGTTTTGTTAAGCATCTCCAAAGATCATATTTTGTCTTACACCTCTAGAAGTTCAACATATGTTCCATAGTTTTTGAAACTACTTTCTATAGTTACCTTCTGGAGCTACATTTCCATAGTTTATGGAGCTATCTTTCTAGTTGTCTCCCAGAACTATTTTGGAGCTACCTTTTTTTGAAGCCACCCTTAAGAGCTACTCTGCAGAGTTGCTTTCCAAAGTTGCACCCTAAATTGTCAGTGGAGTTAAAAAAATGTTAAAAAAAGAAAAAAATTCATTGGTTTGTTGTTGTTTAAAGTTCTTGAAGCATCCTCTACCGATGCTCCGGAACTTCATTATTGTTCGTGTTAAGTTTTGGTAGCATCCTCCATTGATACTATAGAAATTTATTCTTATTCGTGCTAAGTTTCGGTAGTATCCTCCACCAATGCTCCAAAACTTCATTCTTGTTCATGTTAAGTTTCGGTAGCATCCTCCACCGATGCTTCAGAACTTTGTTTCTGTTCGTGCTAAGTTTCGGTCGCATCTTCCACCGATGCTCTAGAACTTTGTACCTGTGTTCTGGCAGCATCTTTTAGCGATGCTCCAGAACTTTGTTCTTATGTTCTGGTGGCATCTTTCAGTGATGCTCTGGAACTTTGTTCCTACATTCCAGCGGCATCTTTCAGTGATGCTTTGGAACTTTTTTCCTGTGTTCTAGCGGTATCTTTTAGCGATCCTCTAGAACTTTGTTCCTGCATTTTGGCAACATATTTCACCGATGCTTCAGAAATTTGTTCCTACGTTCCAAGTGGCATATTTCAGTGATGCTCCAGAAATCTTTCACTAATGCTCTAGAACTTTGTTCTTGCATTCTATCGCATCTTTTAGCAATGCTTCAGAACTTTGTTCCTATGTTCTAGTGGCATCTTTCAGCAATGCTCTACAACTTTGTTCCTACATTCCAATGACATCTTTTAGTAATGCTCCAGAACTTTGTTCCTGCATTTTGGTGGCATCTTTCACTGATGCTCTAGAACTTTGTTCCTGCATTTCAGCATCATCTTTCACTGATGCTCCAGAACTTCGTCTCTTTGATCATGCAATGTTTGTTCCAAAAACATCCTTTCAACGATGCTCCAGTATATTTATTTGTTGCTGTAGAGTTGTTATGTCCTTCCAGAGCTGTCCACTATTCTAACGCTTTTCTATCCACTGTTCCAGAGTTCCAAAGCTGAACCTTATGAAGTTTCCTAACTTTCCATAACTGAATTTCTGAAGATTTTTTGAAGCAAAAATTAGAATCAAATGGCATGAAGAAAGCAAGGATAACTTTGAAATATGACCAAGATATATTTTACTATTTTATTTTTAAATATAGCTATTAGTTTTTTTAATTACAGATAAATCCTCTTTTAGGAAAGCTAATTAAAAACATAAATTACCTACATCGATTCACTTGTTGTAGCTAAGAGATTTTCAGTAAAGGTGTTTTTTGAAGAAAAAAAATTGAAGTGAGAATATGATGGCATAGAAATAATCTAAATACATAAAGGGAGGTGATGAAATAAAAAAAAGGTTCTTATACCCTGTCAATCTTTGTTGTTGTCATGATGGCATAACCTATTTGCAGAAAGAACTGCTTGCACATATTACAAAATCTCATAAAAAACATTCTGGGTTTTATTCTTCTCTATCTCATATTTCTAGAACATATTAAATTTTGAAATTTCATTGGGAAAAGTGAAAGTTATGGCCATTTATGTCTGATAGGTTTTAAAAAAAATCAATAGAAGAAAGTAAATCTAGAAAGGAGAGAAATTTTGTAAGAACAGATAAATTGATAAAGCTTCAGTGAGTCTTATCATGGATGAATGTCATAGAATAATCAATGTATACTTTCAAAGATGAAAAAAAGAGAGCAGTAGCTTGTAGGAGGACCTGCAAGAATTTAGGTGTGGGGGAGATGATGAGACTAGAAATGTCTCATTTAAATTCATCTCTATTTTATCTTAAAATTAGCATTAAAAGAGGATTTAAATATAGTTTTACGAACTGTTAGCTTATTTAAAATAGAATATAGATATATATTGGTTTGTTTCTTAGAAGTCTATTGCAATTTAATTGCTAATATTTTCTAATGTTTATTGGAAAAAATAGAATACAATATGATTTAAAATGATGCAGAATTAGTCTTGAAGTATTCCAGTCTCTTTCAGCCAATCTTGAAGCATTCTAAAATCACTTCCAAAGCCAAATTTGAAAGTATTCAAGTTTGATTTCAGCCAAAGGTGTTTCAACTCATTTGTATTGAACCATGGATTTGATATTCTCTCAACCTTTTATTTTCTAAAAAGTTTAAGATAAATTGTTTTGGGAAAATAATAAAAGTAGCAAAAATAAAGTCTTTTTCCCTTAAAAGGATGTGGATGTGTTGTCACTTTGTAATGAGGGAATAAAGGATGTTGTTCCTTTAGCATAGGATTAGTAGAGAGAATAAAGAAATTCGTTTCCTATATAGAGATAATAAAGGAATTTGTTTCTTTTAGCATATGAGGAGAGATATGTGTAGAGAATAAAGGGAGTTGTTCCTTTATCATAGGAATGAGAAAGACAAGTGTATTTATGCTTTCCACTAGTTTAGGGAGTTGGGTGAAGATCTTCAATGTATAAATAAACCTCTCAACTTTAAAGAAAAGAGTTGTTATTTTGGCAAATTTTTGGAATAAGAAAGCTACAACGGTTTTAGAAGTAAATTTGTAATATTTTGTTGAAGAAATAAGATATATGGAGCATTGAGCACAAAGTTGGGTGAATGATCTTGGTCCAATTCCAAGGGAGGAGTAAATAAGCTTCTCAACCTGAGGAAAAGGACAACATTTGGTACTTATTTTATTGTTTGTATTATTTTAGTTTTATGTATTTCTATTTATTTTAAATGTATTAAATTAGATTTTAGTGCGAGAGCTATTTTATTTATGTATTTTAATTCATGGAAACATGTTTTAAATTTATAGTTTTAATTTATGCAAGTGTGTTTAAATTTTGCATGTGTGATTTCATTAGATTAATTTATTTTAATTTATTTTTTTGTTCTTATTATAAAGAATTGTTTGCCAAAAATCTTTAAGTTCCTAATGCATACAACCTTTGGACACCACCCCAGATTGATAAACTAAATGAAGAGGATTACAATGATCCTCGTCAGTTACAACTTAGGCTAGCATTCTCTTACCATTTGATAGAGATAATGGAATACATAAAATAGATTACACAAGGTCAAAACTCAAGTTTTAAGTTGGCAGATTACAGGGGACAGGTTGACAAGTAAGGTAAAACAGGCTACCAATGGGATGGAGGTTGACAAGAAACAATGATAGGCTGATAAACAAAGAAATTCATGCCATACATGATGGCCAACATTATAAAAAGTCATTGTAAAAACTTTAAAGGTTGTTTAAAACAATCCAAAGGCCATATGAAGGCCATTACACAAAGATAAAGGGGCGAAACTCAAGACATGGCTACAAGTTGATTAAATTCAACCAAGGCCACTTAAAAAAGTTTTAAAGGCATTTAAATAAGTTCAAGATCCTTAGAAGGATGAGTAAAAACTGTTGCAAAATTTAGAAGGGCGTTATAAACACACACCAAAGATTGAACTAGTGGCACAAAGCCACTTTAAATATAACAACAAAGATTGAAATAAACATAAAGGGAGAGGCCTATCACACATCGGTAGTGATAGAGGCCTCCATGAATGTTAGAAAGACTAAAGAAACAAAAAGAAATAGGCCACATAACTATGATAAGGCCCCTTAAGGGTGCTTAATAACCTACAGACCAACAAACATTAGAAAGGGCAAAACAAACATAGCATAAATTAAATTTACACAAGGTTGAAGATATTCAAAGGATCAATTTGGTGAGAAGATGCAAATCAATACAAGGCCATGTAAAGATCAATGGTAAAGTCAATACAAAACCATAGAATTAACAACAAAACAAAGGAATCGATTTAAGGCATACGAGGTTGTTTTGCTGGCAGTAAGAGAAGCTGAGAAGTTTAGAAAAGGTGCAGAAGGCTTTCAAAGCCTAGAGTAGGCCACTTAAGGAGTATTTAGGCTACTTTAACTGAGTTTAAAGGTAAATATAAATTATATATATACAGGTAGACACACCGTACTAAGGCCGCTCATTCAACCATACAAGGCCAATTTGGATACAAGGTAGGTTGCTAGAAACAAAAAAATGAACAAGTCTAAACATTAAAAAAAAAAAAGCTTCTAGTTACTTATTAATCAAAACATGACACTATTCTATATTACCATCAGGTGGTCCGTTCTAAATCAATGCTAGCATATATGATAAAAATACAGAAAGGTACCTAGTTTCTAGAGATTTTGTTGTGGTATTTTGACCTTCTAATGATCTTATACCCTTCAATGCCTTCGTCTCTGAGTATAATCTTCCCTCTCTATCCTTTTGTTGCCTGTAGCACTCAATGCCTTCTCTCTTTCCTACTTTCTTTTTATTTTCATGCGGCTCTAATTATGGTGTGCTATAATTATAACTAAGGTATCTGTTTTAATTAACTTCACTCCTCGAATGCATGGCACTTTTTGCTCACAATTTGCATGCCTTTACTTCTTTTATTTAATACAAATAGTTTATCTCCATTTTAAACAATGCAATATTATTTACATTTATAATTAGATTTACTTTTAAAATTATATATATCTTTAAATCATGAATATTGTATATTCATAAAAATATAAAATCTAGTTTATTTTTGGTTTAACTAGTTTCAAAGCATATCATACGCTATTATAATAATTATAAATTACATTTATTAATTACCTCTCTCTCACACACACACACACACACACACACACATATATATATATATATATATATATAAACATAATAGTTTAATCATAATTCGAAAAAAAATAACCATCTAAACTATAATTTTTCTTAATGGACTCAAACTACACAATTCTATTTATCCAACGATAAAAAAGGAAAATCAAATCCAAGATAATATTATGCCCAGACAAATGTACTATGAAGTAAACAAGAATATATACTCTATCTAATCCGCATAAGTCAGACACACCACTCAAATGCTCAATCAGATTATGCCACATGAACTCTATGAAACGAAATAAGGAATGCAATAATGACATGATGAAATATGATCTATGTGTGTGTGCAGGTATCAGGGTTCAGTCTTGGCATTTATTTTCAGTGGCTAGGGCATTTCTACCTCAGCCATGTTCTCATCTTTGACATTTCTTGCATTCAATCGCACTTGATTTTGCATCAGTAGATTAGTCCCAAAATCATAGTCAAAGCTCAAGAAATATGATCCATAATTATAAACATTTTAATTCATCATTATAACTATGCTCAATATATGCATTCATAAATTATAACAATTCACCTGTTATGTTTACGCAATTTACCCAAGCAGTAAAACAATCAAAAGTAACATCTAATAGTTGGAATTATAAATGTTCATCAAAAGTCAAGATGTGACATGCTTCCCCACTAGGAAGAGACATCATCCCGATGTCTTATTACATAAAACTAAAATAATAATGTATATGTCTATTGTGATCAATATATCAATAAATTATCATCAAATCAAATAATCTTATCCCAACTATGCAAAATAAAATAAACTCCTTTTAATCCTCAAATGAGGAAAAGATCTGCTTATCTCCTCAGCATCCTCCCATGTGGCACTATCCATAGAATATTGGTCCCATTGGACCTTATACTACACAATATCCTTGTTATGTAACTTAATGTTGTGCTTCTCCAAAATTTGAGTGAGCTCCACCAGCACTACTCCTAGATCTTGTACCTGTAAAGCATGCCAATCAAGAATGTGTGAAGCATTAGGATGATAAGGCTTAAGTAAAGACACATGAAAAATATTATGGATTTTGGCAAGAGCAAGTGGTAGAGCAAGTCTATAGGCAATAGGAATAATCACTTCTAGTACATCAAATAGTCCTATGAATCTAGGAGCAAGTTTGGATGATTTGACAAATGAAATTGAACTCTTCTGAGGCTTGACCCTCAAAAAGACTTTGTCCCCTACTAAAAATTGTCTGAATGTCCTATTCCTATCTACATAAAAATTTTGTCGATCTGAATCTTGCTTCAATCTCTTTGATCAACCTCATTTGATCATCCATTTCCCTAAGCATATCAGGTCCAATTATAATTGTGTCTTCTACCTTGTCCCAACTAATGGGTGTTTGACACTTATGCATATAAAGAGCTTCAAATGGTGCCATTCCCAAAGATGCATGGTATAAATTATTGTAAGCAAACTCCACTAATAGAAGATACTCCTCCTATTTATATTGTTGATCCATATAATACATCCTAAGGAGGTCTTCTACTATCTGATTGACTCTTTCCATCTGACCATCTGTATGAGGATGATATGCCGAACTGAAATTCAATTTAGTTCCCAAAGCTACATTTAAAGTTGTCCAAAACCTGGAAGTCATGCGAGTGTCTTGATCTAAAATGATCATCTTCGGCACTCCATGCTATCGAAAGATTTCCTAGGCAAATTTCTTAGATAAAATTGACGAACCGTATAAAAGATTCCCTGGAATGAAATGTGCTACTTTCGTCAACTTGTCCACAACTACCAAGATGACATCATGTTGATTCTTGGACATGGGCAACCCTTGAATAAAATCCATACTTATCACTTGACACTTATGTTTTGGTAGACTATGTGGGTACAAAAGCCCTGCTAGATGCACATGCTCAGCCTTGACTCGCTGGCACTCCAAACATCTAGCCACAAATTCTGTCACATCTTTCTTAAGTCTAGGCCAAAAGTATAAAGGTCTCAATTCTTCTACCATTTTTGTCACTCCAAGGTGCC
Source organism: Cunninghamia lanceolata (assembly GCA_027924645.1). Taxonomy (NCBI): domain Eukaryota; kingdom Viridiplantae; phylum Streptophyta; class Pinopsida; order Cupressales; family Cupressaceae; genus Cunninghamia; species Cunninghamia lanceolata. The sequence goes on along the minus strand of BSBN01000023.1, from coordinate 3,358,195 downwards.
CCGAATACAGCGCATTGTGGATCTCCTCCGGAACTAACTTTCTCAATTCTTCCGAGTCTGGAATGTACATCCTTCCCTGATATCATAAAATTCCATCTAATCAATCACATTACCATCAAATCGATGATCTTAGGGATCTTCTTCTAAATCTTGTCTCACTCTAACATAATGTTCATCTCCTTGCAGATTCTGAATTAATTGTCTCAAATTTGATCTTATAGTAACCATGGCTGCCAGATGTCTTCTTCTGCTAAGAGCATCTGCCACTCTATTATCTTTTCCTTTTATGTACTCAATCCCAAAGTCATACTCACTAAGAAATTCTAGCCATATTCTCTAATGTGCATTAAGATTAGGTTGAGTGAAAATGTACTTGAGCTCTAAATGATCTATCTTTAACTTTAAGGGCTTTCCCAAGAGATAATGCCTCCACATCTAAAGTGCATGAACTATGGCAGCTAGCTCAAGGTCATGCGGCACATAGTTTAGCTCATATTGCTTCAACTTCCTTGACTCATATGCGACCACTTGCTCATTTTGTATTAACACTCCTCTCACATCTTCTTTTGAGGCATCAATTATAGCTATGAAATGACCATTACGATTAGGTATGGTCAAAATAGGAGCTCTATTGAGCCTTTCCTTTAACACTTGGAAAGCTTGCTCACACCTTTTTGTCCATTCAAACTTTTTACCTTTCTTTTGAAATGAGGTAATTGGTGCTGCTATCGTTGAGAACCCTTCCACAAACTTTCTGTAATATCCTACAAGTCCCATGAAACTTTTAACTTATGTCACATTATGAGGTGCAAGCCATTCCATTATTGCCTTGATCTGCTTAAGATCTACTGCAATCCCTTTAGTTGAGATTACATGCCCTAGATAGTGCACCTTGTCCTAATAAAATGTACACTTAGATAGCTTACCAAAGAGTTTTCGCTCTCTTAAGTAATGTAATACTATCCTCAAATGCTTTTCATGCTCTTCAACTGATTTAGAATAAATCAATATATCATCAAGAAAGATCAGTACAAAATCATCCAAGCAATCATTGAATACATTTTTCATTAAATTCATGAAAGCTGCTGGAGCATTAGTCAACCCGAATAGCACCATTGTGAATTCATAGTGACCATAGTGAGTTCTATAAGTTGTCTTTGAGATGTCCTCATCCTTAATCCACAACCGATGATAGCTGAATCTAAGGTCTATCTTTGAGAATACAGTAGCTCCCTTCATATGATCGAAGAGATCATCTATTCTCGGGAGTGGGTACTTGTTCTTTATGGTTTCCTTATTAAGCATTCTATAATCAATGCATAAGCGCAAAGTCCTGGATCCTTCTTCTTCATAAGGATGACTGATGCACCCCATGGCGACACACTAGGTCTTATGAACCCTTTATTCAACAACTCTTGCAATTATAGTTTTAGCTCAAACAACCCTATAGTGGTCATCCTATAGGGTGCCTTAGATTGAGGCTCAATCCTTGGTAGTAAATCAATTGAGAAGTCAAACTCCCTCTTCAGTGGCAACTCTGATAACTCTACAAGAAACACATCTTGGAATTCCCTTAGGATAGGGTAGTCATTAAATGATGGTTCCATATTATCAAGATCTTTTACTTGGACAACATAAATGGAACACCCTTTCCTTTTAGCTTTTGTTAACTGCATAGCCAAAATTTGCCTAAGCTCTAGGGGGCTCTTAGAACCATGAATCTCTACTTGATTCCCTAGGTCATCCAAACATCTAACAACCTTGTCCTCACAGTTCATAATTGACTTATGCTCTGCTAACTAGTTGATTCCCAATATCACATCATAAGACCCCAAAGGTGCTACGTAAAGATTGACTTGAGTTTGAAACCTTAGAAGGTCTAACTCACTACATGCAAGACATGAATCTATCCTCTTTTCTACCTTATTGCCATACTGAACCATCCACGAGTTTGCCATGTGTCTAGGTCTAATAGATAACTTAGAAACTACTCTTGGATCTACAAAGCATTCAGTTGCTCCAATATCAATCAAAATAGAAATAGGTAGTCAATAAATCTTACCTGGAAACTGAATAGGTGTTTCCTAAAAGTCAACTTGTCAATTGTCCATGGTTGCATGAATCTAGTGTTGTGGTGCTCCTTGTTGATTCCTATCCCATCACCCTGCTGATCTCAGAGGACAAGTGTTGGCATAGTGCTCTCCTTCACAAACATAGCATCCACCACGAGGTGCTCTTGGTCCCTTTGACCTATCCCTTTGGTTATTGTTGCGGTTGGTACTCTGATACCAATTGATGAGAACACAATTATACTAAGAGGGGGTGAATTAGTATAATACAATCTTTTTACTTTTTCTAAACTTAACAACCATAACAATATCAATCACACAAAATCTACCAATTATTCAACACAAGAAGAACACAAGATTTACGTGGAAATGCTTTCAAGAGAAAATCACAGAAAAATATTGCTTTTATATATAATTCTCTTACAAGATTTGTAGGCACCAACCTACAGGAGACACCAATCCCCTCTTGTACAATTTGTAGGCACCAACCCACTGGAGACACTAATCCCTACTTGTAGACTTTGTGAGCACCAACCCACTGAAGACACCAATCCCCACAATTTGTAGGCACCAACCTACTGGAGGCACCAACCCCCACTGCCAAGCACCAACTTAGCGAGAGACACCAATCTCTCCTTTGGGAAGTACTGACTTCCACAACAAATTTCCACCTTCAAGATGTTGCTTCTTCAACGGATGATGGACATCTAATTTCCTTTCACAAACTCTTCTTGTAAATGATATGTTCTTCACAATTTGACACAATCAATGTCGTCAAATTTGCATGCACTCCTCTTCATAAGTCTTCCATAAATTCCTCTTTTAAATATGCAAATATTCCTCCTTACCAATATTTCATAAATCTGCATATATTCCATTTTCTAGATTTGCATATTCTTCTTTCAAATATGCTACAACTTTTGCTCACAAATCTTCTTCAAATCATCTTAGAATTCTGATTTAGATTTTCTCCAATATGCTTCACAAGTCTTCTCAAATACGCTTCATAAGTCTACCCATATATGCTTAATAAGTCTTCCTATAGATGATTCATAAGTCTGCCCATATATGCTTCATAAGTCTGATCAAATACGCCCCATAAGTCTACCCATAGATGCTTCATAAGTCTACCCATAGATGCTTCATAAGTTTGCCCATATATGCTTCATAAGTCTACTCAAATATAGAAAGATATTCATGAATTGCTTGCTTCTTTAACCTCCACTATGTTCCTTTTATAAACCTCATCTAATTCCCTAGAGAGACATCTATTCAAGGAGCCACGATCCCTTACAAGTTGGCCTTATCTATTCAAGAGAGGCAACTCTTGTATTTACAATACTCATAAAAAAAGCACACCCCTTTTAATTTTAAAATTTATTATGGTATAAGTGCTATCATCTTTTTATGTTTAGCTTTACATTAAACATAAGTGCTCACATAAACATCCACGATTTCATATGAGTATGTTAAGGTGAAGTTAGTCCAATAATATCATTCAAGTTGGCCCATTTAATATGACTTTACTTTCTCGCATTATAGGTGACTACAATCCAAGCAGTCAACCATAAAATGATAATAATTACATGATTACTTACTATTCTTCAAACTGTGATTTATAAACATGTTGACATATCCATCGTAGAAATGAGATCATACTTTGAAACATGTGATTCTTTTTTTGTCAATTGTTTCCATCGTCATAGAACTCTTCTTTGACATCAATGACACTAATGTCCATATGCCTTTGACATCAATGACAACAATCTTGGGACAATGAATTCCTTCTCGACATCAATGACAACATTTGTAATAGATATATAGAAGTATGTGAAATATGATATGAGGTCAAATTGGTATAAATGTGCTAATACATAGATGTGGTAAGAGTAGATGAGGTACAAACAAATATATCTATATAAGATGGGGTAGGACCAAAGAGGGAAGTAGGTTAAAATATGGAGGATAATAGAAGAGTGGGAGTCATGAAAGTTTGTGTAGTGAGAGAAGGGAGTGTTATGGAGGGTGGTACTTGCATCTATGAGGTAACAAGAGTGTGAAGCTAAGGTTGGGAAGGTGTAGGAGAGTAATAGTATTTCTATGAAACCATGGTGAAAGAGGATGTGAATGTAGTGGAAAATTTTTATTTTAGTGAGGACGAGGGATAGAAGGGATTAGGAGGATCAATGATGAGATAAATAGATATGGAGGGATTGACCAAGGATATAACATAAGTAGATGCACATAGAGAATTAGAAGAAGGATGAATGAAATATGAGGAGGGTGCATTGGCATGTACATAATGTCCTATATTTTGTAACATCTCTAATCTAGAGGATTTTGTAAGAACAATATTCCCTAATGCATAAATGAGCCTAAAAGGATTAGGGCCTCTGATAAGCAAATATGAAACAAAATGAGGATTAAAGCATTAAAATCAAAACCTAATTTCACGTCTACCTACACCTCTATTTGAGATGGAGAATCGTTAAAACATAAATGAAATAAACCAAGAAATATCACCCACATGTGATCCCTATTACACCAAAGCTGGTTGTGCTCCAAATATTTTCTATTGATGAAGGATGGAATGTGGTTGCTCATAGAAGCAACATGGCATTTCGTTCTGGTTGATGATGTTAAAAATGATTCCTAAAGAGTCCATTTATAGATCTTTGAATGAGAAGTTCAACGATCAAGATTGGATGAAAGATCAATGATTGAGATTAGGTTGGTTAATTAGTTGTGAAATGGATGGTGGAGTATAAAAGGGGAATTTTAATTATTCTTTATTGATTTTTAGGTGTAAAGGATTAATTAAGTGGCTAATTAGTTGTTATTAGTCAATTAAGGGGCTTAAAAGGAATTTTTAGGGAAATTAAATAAACACAACGTATTTATTTAATTTTTTTGAATGATTAGGATGCATGGTAGGTGAAATTAATTAAATAAATATTGAATTTGTTTAACTTGAATATTAGAAGAGGGATGAAAATGATGTTAGGGGGTGATGGGAAGTGGACAATTTGGGGTGTCTATATTTTGCCCCTCTTTGAGATGGTGTTGCAACTAAGAGAAGTAACACCATTTCAATGAAATATAAAATGTAGTGGTTTTTGGATGATCTGCCCTAACTACTTGAAGGATGAGTGATGAGGTAAGGATGATTGGATGATGCCCCCATGAGAGGATAGGCATGATTGAAGGACATAGGTATGCTCTTGAAATGGATGGAAAGGAAAGATGAGAATAGGGGACTGGATGCTAGTGATGGAGGAAAATGATTGAGGATAGTCATGCTAGTTGGTGTGAGAAACCTGATGTTTGATGTAGTACATGACATTATGTACCATAATATAAAGACTATGGTGACAAGTTAGCTCATGCATAAATGACTAAAGGTTGCAAGAAAACATATGCTATATGGCACCATAATATGGAAGACCATGATGTCATTTTGGAAGGTATGCTACAAGGACTGATGCAAATACAATAAAAAATGATAACACACACAAGAAAAGAAAGCAATAATACATAAAATATACATAGACAAATAATATGTTTCCCCTAGTAAAGATGAAAATTGATGATTGATTAATGATTATGATAGCTCATTGTTGATGTGCGAATGACATATCTTGAAAAAAACATGATTATTATGAATGATATATCCCGATGATGATTGATTGATTTAAGTTGATTAAGATTGAGAGCAAGGTTGGGAACAAAAATGATGAATGCATTTGGATGATAGTTTATATTTCTTAGCAAGATTTGTGTGGATTAGGATTTCTTATGCTAGGATGGACTGCTTTGGGAATCATGGTTGGATTTAGTTTTTCTTTTGGGTAATATTTTGGTTTTTACTGTTGGATGTGATTGCTATCTCCATATAATAAATAGTGACAAGGGAACACCAAGTCTAAAAACAAGGATGGGAGATAGGTTGATTGAGGATGATGGGCTCGATGGATTAGGAATTTGAGGGATGAAGGATCTCTAAGGACTATGTCACAAAGGAATAACATGCCCCATTTTGTAAATGCCATTTAGGATGTTGTACTAAAGAGATATGGTGTACTACATAAGTTATAAAAATATGTTTGGATGATTTGTTGCAAAAGGATTTGCTATGTTAAGAGATTACTAAAGTATGTTTTAGGATCATGCCATAATCCTTACCAAGTTCAAAGTAAAGTAGGGAGGATGAATAAGATTGATGGCAAGGATTTATGGATATGATGGATTAAGACAATATGATGGGATATATGAGACAACTTGCCCCCAAGTGCAAGATACATAGATAGTTGATTTACACATGATTCCAATGAACGAATTTTCATCATGGTACTTATCCAAGGAATCATGAAATGGTTTTCACCATGACAAATTATTTTCTCTTTACTATTTTAATTTTTAATTTTTAAGTTTTTTTGGTTTTCTATTTTTTTTGAGTTTCTACTTTGTTGATTGCATGGAATTGATAGCTTGATATTCAAAGGGTCTTCACATGTCCCTATCAGTTTAATATAGTTGATGTAGATTCTCTTATTATTACATTCTAGTAGTAACCTGTATGGAATAATTGTTTTGTCAGGATCAAAGCACTCATGTACAATGCATTAATGTTGGTGTGATCCTCATTGATAATAGAGTTGGCCTTATTTAAATGTTTACATCTTATAGGGTACCATCATGGACTTTATGATAAAGTGGTGCTACCACAATGTGGTTGATTTGGGATTTGGATGGGGGATGTTGGATGTAGAATTATGTGATTGAGGTTTGTAGGAATTATGTGGATAAGTTGATGATTCAGAGTGATTTGGAGGATTCTTGACTTGCCATGCATGAGATGGTCGATTATGGAGTTTAGATTTTAGATTAGGATTGCAATTAGAACCAACATTCTCATACAATATGGAAGGTAGTGGATACCTATTATATGAAAGGTGCATCTTTTAACGTGGATCCATATTTTGAGTGATTGTTGGATTTGGATATTTTGCTTCACTTGATTTGATTGGTCCACTTTGCTTTGGGACCCATATTTTTTGTGTGGCCTGCTTGATTTATGGATTTATTCACCTTTGATGTTTGATTTGGTTCTTTTTATTTGTATTCTTTATAATTTTGTTGGTCCCAATTGATGGGTTGAGGATGTGGAGGATAAAGTTTGATGATAGGGATAGTGGAGGTGGAATGATTGCTGGTAGCAATCTTATCATTGGATGAAGTTGTCTGATCATTGAAGTATCACTAACATCATTAGATGTTTTAGATGATTGATATATAATGCATTGACCATGATTGATGTAGATTCAAATAGGCTCTAGGATGCCTTGCTCATGAAGACCCAATACTTTTCCTTGATAGTTCATGCTTTTACATATCTCATTTTTAATAGGATACTTGTTGTTTTTGAAGCATGGTGCTAGCCCATTGGTGTGTTGTTGAGAACTATTAGAACTTGTTATTGTCTCATTTGCAATAAAGCCTAACTTGATGAAGGTGGAAGATCCTCATTGATAGAATGCTAGTGCTTTCTCATTGTTTACACTTGTCAAATGTTCCTTGATCATTTGAATTCTCAATAGGATCTTTCTCATTGATATGTTTGATATGATCAATGTCATTTACTTTATTGTCTATGTGTTCCTAGGGACCAAGTGTCTCATCATGGGAAGTAGATGTTGTTGGATGATGGATAGGATTAATTTAGATTTCTTGATCATGGATAGAACAAAGTTGGATGATGGCATCAAATTCATTCTCTTGATCATAGATAAGATAAGTTAGGTTGTTTTGATCTTGATCTGATTGGGTGCACATTTTATCTTGCTTTAGATTTTGTTCTTGACATAGATCTAATAGTTCTGATAATAGGATAGGTGGTTCTTGTATAACCATGATATGCTTTGGATGGTCAACAACATAGGTGCACGATGGGTTTTGACTTAAGCTTGGAATAATAGGCTCTTTGATAGGCTTAATGGGAATTGATTTGCATGATAGTGTTTGATTTTGGACAAGTATGGTACTAAGAAACTCTTTTATGGGTTGGATAGATATTGAATTGCATGATGGTGTTTGATTTTGGAAGGTACTAACTGACCTTTGAATAGGATTGGTAGATGTGGGCTCAATGACTTTATGCTTTCTAGGTAGATGGTAATACTTTGTTATGAGTCCTTGGATAAAATCCTTCATGGGTTTTTTGGATGGGATGGGATTGGATCATGGATGGTATGGTTGATATGATTGGTGGTAGGATTGATGGGATGAGTTAGATTATAAAGCTTGTGAGGATGAAGGGATTGTGATGCAGGAGCATCCCTAGTTCAAGAGAAATCTTGTATCAACGAAAAACATTTGCATTTTAGTTTGTTTCTTTCCATTTCCCAGTTCAATACAGTCAGTAGAATTTTCTGTATTTGGTCTGCATTCTATCATAGTTGCATCTTAGACCTTGCAGAGATGGACTTAGCATCTAGATTCATTCATGCACATCATATCCAAAACTTAGAGCATTTGGATCAAGTACCAGAAAGTTATTACTATCACAAGATCAACTATTTTCTTAGAGCAGAGCATCCTGACAGTCTCAGATAATCAGCTGAAGGAGAAGACTTGCAAAGCATTTCACGACTTGTGAAGCTAAAAGGCACATCCTTCAATGTTTATTGGTTCATGGCCGAACTTCCCTGATATCCGCTCATCACTCCATTCATTTGTGGAGGAGTTCTATTCGTTTAGGTCTGACCTATCTGTGTACATAAGTTACAGCTCTTCATTGGAGTTTGTGAACCTCCTTAGCTGATGCAGAGGAATGTTTGGTTCCATAGATGATATATAATGATGTAATAGATGCCTAGGAAAGTAGTCATTGATAGTTTACAAGTTGATAGTTTGAATTTTGTGCGAAGGAGCTTCAAAGCTATATCTTGTGCAAATTCTAATATTATGTAATCAGTTCTGTCAGCCCTAATTGTAAGCCCACATGTTGCCGACCAATCTGTATTTGAATTCCTTGATATACTGAATGATTGAATTTGTATTTTCTTTAAATCTTTGAGTTGTTTCTATTGTGTTTACTCTAGCTGCATAGATTGGACTGTTCTCTTTGAGGACCCTCCTAATCGTGACTACACCAAATTGCATAGGATGTGGAAGCTATAAGGTGCTCACATGAGGTTGGGATTGGAAATATGGATTGACTATGAGGGCCTTGGTCTAGAATGGTGCTTTCCTTGTCAAAGGTACAATAAGGATGACCAATAGAAATATGTTTAGGGTTGGTATGATATCTAGTGCTAGTCAGTTCTTGGTTGAAAGTCTCTTGCATGTTCATAAGTGATGGATGAAAGTTTGTAGCAAGTTTACATGTAATAATCTCATAAATAATTTCATCATTAGGATTATCATCATCATGATATTCATGTTGATCTACAAGACTATTTGTAACGTCGTGAAATGTGTACACTAGCATTTTACACTTAGTTTAGCACCTGGTGGACTTAAAATGTTTAGACTTGTTAATTAGGACCTATTATAGTACCTTTTTTAACATTAAGCATGTAATTCTTGTTCCTGATGCACAAAACCCAAAAAAATAATTATAAGGCACGACTAATAACACTTTAAGTGCCTTATCTCAAGAGTTTGGGGCTAAGGGACCAGGGCACCCAAGCGCCCTTTTACCCTTTTTAGCCCTAGCCTAATTAATGGCTTGTCATCTTGGGACCTCTTAAATGATTCCTAATGTTAGCCTCATGTGGTTTAATTCTCCAGAGATCAATGGGAATGCATATAAAATCAAGTTAGTTTATTCATTTGAAAATCTAGAAGCTATCTCTAACTTCTGGAAGGATTCTTCTTCTCTCTCATGCTCTTTATTCTTCTCTAAAGCTCTCTATTGTGGATTATTACTGCGACACTGACATATTGTAGGTCTTGTGAAGATCTTTCTACTTCTTTGGGCTACACCAACTTCTTGAGTCAAGTTGTTATGCTACATCAAGCATGCTAGGGTTTCCATGCTCATGGTAACTTCTTTCCTTCATGCTTTGTTCTAGCATTCCATTCTACTTTAGATTTCCCTCTGCCCTCCTAGGGCACGTTCTCTTTATCTATAATCTTTGCTATTGTGGAGGTGGAAACAACACTCATGGATCTTGACTTAGGAAAGATCCTAAATATCACCCAACCATTTTCCTTCTTGTGTGTGTGTAGGTCAGAGAAAAAGATTTCTGAAGGTGATCTATGGGAAGAAGACAAAGCTTGTAGGTACAGACCCGGTGAAGGCATCAATTTTTGTAAACCCTAATTAGGATCTAGGTCACCCAAGTACCATTTTACTTTGACCACTTAACTTTGGATCTAGGTTCTCCTCTGTTCACTAGTCTCTATGGTGCTTTCAGATTTTCTGTATCTATTTCCAATTGTCTGTTATGCTTTGATCTTTGTCAATTAGGGTTTTTTTTGTTTTACCCTAGTTTGATTGGTTGGATTGGGTTAACTATCGTCTAATAATAAAAAAGGGAAGAACCCCTATAGTTTCTCTCTCCTTCTTGGGTAGAATCCAAGCTTAGTTTGTGTACTAATGTTGGGTAGAAGAGGGTTTGACCTAGTTTGATTTATTGAGCTAGTCTCTCTTTTCTACTTTACATTTTGGTGAACCCATCATTTCTTGCATTTTGGAATCCTTATTGCATCAGATTTGAGCTATTTTATACCTTATATCTGATAATATTACATTCATTCATCATTTTTCATGCTTTCATAGCGTAATTTTGCATGATTTCATTATTAGGGTTTGAAAAATCTTGCATTTTTTGAAAATCTAGCTAATCTTCAACCTAGGGTTTGTAGATTAGTGTGTTTTTTCAGATCTTGTTGCATTATTGGGTTGATTAAAGGGATTTAATTTTATGTACCTTATCATCCTTTCTATTCTAAGACATTCTTGCATTTGTTGGCATTGAAAAAAATGAAAAAATCAAGCAATTTAGGCTTACAAAAAGGCATATTTATTGCATTGTTTTCATTGCAAATATTTTCGATCATCATAAAAATATTTAAATTTCTGATTTTTGCATCAGATATGATTGATATTACAGTATTTAATCATTTCATGGTGTTGCATCTTGTGTTTAAAGCTCTCATTTGCTAGGGTTTTGTCAAAAAAAGTTGCATTTTTAGAAAACCTAGTTAAATTCAAAACCTAGGGTTTGTAATCAAGATCTTGTTTCAGATTTTTCTGCTATCATTTACATTTCAAATATGAAATTTCACTTTTGTAGCATGTCATAATTATCATTTATGTTCAAAAAGAATTCTTGCATTGAAAAATTGTGGTTTAGGAAGTAAGCATATTAAATCTAGGATTTTGCTAGTAAACCCTAGCTAGTCTTGCATTTAGTGCATCTTTATCAAAGAAACGTTTTGTAAATAATTGTTGCATTCAAGTGGATACATAATTTAGGCACTTTTTTTTCACATATTACACATCCTACATTTACAAGACTTAGTTGTTGTGGTTACCAAAAATATCACATTTTTGGATGACCTTGCTTCTCTTATTGCAATGTTCATATTGGTTGTCCTTGATTAACGAATTGCACATTGCTATTTAATATCATATTTGCATATAATAGAGAAGAAATTTTATTATGGATTATTCTTGTTTGGAATATTGTCATGCACATTTTATGGATTCTAATTTTTTTCTAAATTCATTAGTATGCATCCTCACATTTTAGATAACATAGCACCAATGCACGAAATATCTCATGATGATGATAGATCTTCTTCTACTTATACTAAATTTCATGATGATATCATTGAAATGATCTCTAAGGCATGTTATGGTGACTTATCTTTGCCTACTTCACCCTATGCTTTCAATCCCTCTCCCAAAATTGAAGACATTTTCGTGCAAGAGGATGAGATCATTGACATACTCCTTAGTCTCTCTTCTATAGATACTATTAAGAATTCTCCTTCTATTTATACCATAGTACATGAGGTTTCTATGGATCATCCTATTGATCTTCCTCCTTTGGTTGAATGTTCAAGTACCTTGGATATCACTAAGGAAGTGAAGACCCTTGATCTTCCTCCTTTGGTTGAATATTCAAGTATCTTGTATATCACTAAGGAAGTGAAGACCCTGGATCTTCCTCCTTTGGTTGAATGTTCAAGTACCTTGGATATCACTAAGGATGCAAAGACCTTGGATATTTCTCCTTTGGTTGAATTTTCAATCCCCTTGGACATCACTAAGGATATAATCATCAACAATTTTCTTAATAACACTTCACCCACCCTTCATTCCAATGCTCTCCCTTTAAAAGATGAAGCATTAGTGGATGAGGAATGGTCTCTCACATTAAATCCCTTGGGGATGGGTGTTGAGATCACTAAAAAAGAAATAAATATCAATTCAATCATCATTAATAGACTTATTCCACCCACTAAAGGAATAGTGAATAAGTGTACTAATGTTCCTAAAATCATTGTGCACGAGGCATCTAATAAGCCTTCTCACTTCAAACCAGTGATTACGGTTCAAGATGATCCAGCACTACCTTGACCCCCAGGTTACTATCTCAATATTGCAAAATAAATTACTCAAAAGAATTAAGGTGTTCAAAATGTGTCGCAGCATTGCACGATTGCTCACACATACAACACCCATAATAAAAGTAAGCACACACCCAGTGTGCCCATTTCTCTTCCACCTTCTCAACCTATCCTACCTCAAGCACCTCATCTTCCTCCACATATTAGTAAATAATATGATCTTGTCGATCAGCTCTGCACTACTCCGGCTAAGATCTCTCTATGGGATTTAATACAAACATCACCTACATACCACATAATGCTCCATGAGGCTCTACAAAAGGTAGTTGTTCCACCTTCTACTAGATTGAATGATGTAGCATCTCTGCTTAGTTGTATGCATGCGACAATATCAAATATATCATTTCAACAACATGAATTACCTCCCATAGAAGTTTAAAGCCAAAATGAGCCTCATGATATTCATCATGATTGGTAACATGAGGGTAAGATGCACTATGTTGTATGGTCAATCGGGTCTCAATGTTTGTAGCATAGACTTGATAAAGAAGGTAAATTGCTGCAAGTGATAAAAGTTTTTGAGACAACTGATTCATCCCCCCTCTCAGTTGTCTGCCCTCATTTTAACATAATCAATGTACCATATTTAAAAGGATATTTTGAGTCTTTGGTCTTCTTCAAGTTCTCCATCAACTGTTGCCAAAGCAACTCACAGAGGTCATAGTCAATGTTCTTCTTTACCATCTCATATGCAGTGTAGATGGTGCTACTGGAGACTGAGTTCTCCCAGTAGGTGAAGTACACTTTATACCCAACCACCATTGATGCAAATTTCACTGCATGGTCTTCAATGGAGTTTACTGTCAATGCCCTTTTGTCAAATTAAGCACCGGTAGCCTCTATTATAGTGCTATTTTTCACAGCCTTTAGCATGGGTATAGTTCCAGTGGAGTTTAATCTAGTTACAACCATTATTACTTCCCTTGTGATCATGAAGGGGGTTTCAAGCCACAAAAAACTCATCATGAATCCTGCTAAGCACATACCAGACCCATGCATCCTCAGCAAATGTCAGAAAGTCTAGATATTGTATGAATTTCTTCTCCGCCAATGCCTTATATTCTTCCTTCAATTCAAATCCATCATCACTCAGATGTTTCATGTATAGATCCACAAGTTTTCTATCACCATGTTCTTCTAGGGCAACATGAATGTATGCCCCAATGTCTTCCTCATGCATTACGCCATATGGCACTCCCAAAAATGCACCATCAAGGTCAACTTATGTTGATTTGAAAGGGTGTTTCTTAAATTTTGGATGGGGCCTTTCTGTGATCTCTATTACTTGTGGGATCAACATTTTTCCTCAACAATTCAAATAATTTCACAAAGAAGTTTCAACTGTAAATGCTTCTTTTCACCGGATTAGGGTTTCTTCTCTTTGAATTGCTGTAAATCACTAAAATTGCTTAGGGTCTCGCTTCAGATCTTCTTGAATACTTGAAAACTTGAATGCCAAGTGATTATTCCTTCAAATGTGAGACTTTTATCCTTTATTCACCAAAACCTAATCGCAATAAATGCCAACTTCCAAAAAGCTGTCAAACACTTCATTGTCAAGCATAGTGGATCTAGATTGATCCACAATGCACCACATTAGATCTTTTTCTACTAGCAACTTCTTCAAAAGATTCATCAAATTTCTCTTTAACTCATATCCTCATGTTGGATCTCAGCACCAACTATCTGGCTAGGGTATCAAGATTTTTCATTAAAGCTCCCCCTAAGCTAGAGCTCCCAATTTACTTCACAGAGGAAGTGTTTGCACTAGTGACTGGTGCAGATCCATCCTTAACCTCATGTACCTCCTTCTTAACCCATATTTGATTCATCTCTTTCTTGATCTCTGTTAGGTTTACCTTTTGTACCGGTGTCTTTATTTCAGCCTGATTGTTCTTCTTCACATTCCTGCTTCTACATAATCTTGCAAAGTGTCTAGGCCTGTTGTATTTGAAACATACAACATTTCTCTATCCATTATTCCTTTCATTCATCCTTGATTTGCATTGGTAACCTTGTGACCATATCTATTGCATGTAAAACAATTCCCATTGAAAGATTGAACATTCCTTCCATTGTTATAGTTGTTCCTAATCTGACTTTTGCATTCACTAGCTCTATGACCAAACCTCTTACAGTTAAAGCAGTTACCTTTGAAAGTTTGAACATTCCTTCTATTGTTGTAATTATTCCTTATCTGACCTCTACATTCATTAGCTTTGTGACCTACTTTGTTATAAGTGAGACACTGACCAGAGAATGATGGAACATTTTGATTCACTCTGCTCCTACACTGAGTAGCCTTATGACCAAATTTATTGCATGTATTACAATAACCATTGAAAGAAGGGTACCTTTGAGCATTTGGTTTCCTTACCGATGGTCTTCTAGGTCTCTTCCTTTGATTCTAGATTTGTTTGCCTTTGTCCTTCTTGATTTCAACATCCTTTTCTTGACCAGTTTTGGAACTTTCACCTTTCTCAAATCCCAAACCTTCTTTGTCATCAGGACTCTTCTGACTGTCAAGCATTTCATCCAGTTTTGCAGAGCTTATTTTGAATTTTTCTTCATAACTCTACTTTTTCCAAGTCATACTTTAGGCTCCCAACTTCCTTTTCTATCTTGCAATATTCTTCTGATTTAACTTTCACAAGTTGATTTAGATCTTCTTCTACTTTTACTCTTTTCACAACCTCTACTTTCAGATCATTCAAGGTCTCATTTGCTGATATTAGTTGTTCCTTAGCCTCCTTGTATTTTTCTTTGAATCTATTGACTTGCTCCCTTAATTTCTTGATACACTCATCTGCTTCCATGACATTATCTTTGAGATCCCTATTTTCCAATTCAACCTTTTGAAGGTCTTCAAGGGAAACCCTTAATTCATCTTCATTAACAAACAAGCATTCTTATTTTGTGGTTTCAAATGAATCAATTTCTTCAGGAGGAGTAGCAAACCTTTTTCCTACCATGTGTTCACTTTCCAAGATCTTCCTCAAGTTGTTAGACTTCTTCCAAGGAACCAGACTCTGATACCAATTATCAAACACTCGAGATACCGAGGAGGGGGGTGAATTAGTATCTTAGTATATCTTTTACTTGTTAATCTAACAATATATTTATTGTATGTAATAATTAAACAGATTAAACATAGAAGAGACAACCATAATCCATAATACATGAACACAGGGATTTTTACATGAAAAACCCAAAACTAGGAAAACCACAGTGAGTGTTAGCTCACAATATATCATGTAAGAACAATACCGAATTACATTAGAGGCTCACTGCCCAAAATGAAGTGCTCACTCCAAGAAGGCTCACTGCCTAGAGAAAGGAAGAAAGGAGATGGCTCACTTCCAAAATGAACTACTTAGATTGCATCTACACATGCATGAATGCAACTTCAATGTATGCTTACAATACTGTCTCAAAACTTTTCATCTTGACTGCTCTGTTTCACTGCTCTACCTTTACATTAGACAAGATCTCTCGTCTACTTTTTATCGCCTACTCTATTGTTCACATTCTATACACATTCACATTCACACAACTATCTTCAAACACTGGATTCAATCTCATATATATATTTGCAACAAATAAAATCTTCATATTAGGTTGACCTAATAAAGTGTACCGTGTAGTCATGCATTATGTGCTCTGTCAACCAAATTCATTCTCCAAAATCTAGGTGGACCCAAAAAATATTTGAAACAACTTTACACATGTCGGCCTTAACTGTGTCACCACTTAGGATTAAGTTCCAAACACCCAAACTTACCGCACACACATCATACTATTATGTCAGCTAATACCATTGATTTACTTCCTTTGTTAGACAACAACGTTTACTGCAGAGCACCAGATGCTTCCAAAATCATATCAAACACTCTTTACACACCATAGATCATACCTTTAGAACCACAAGACAAAATATTCTTATGCAACAAAATGCAAATATCTGAACTACTGTCTCTGTCATTGTGAAATATTATCAACCTAAATGCCGATACTTAAAAACTTGTAGACGATCATCTGGTAAATCTCATACTCCCCAAATATGGAATTGGATACTCCTAACATGTGTTTACAACACCTCCAAACCACAAATCAAAACAACGTATAGTAGAGAAATGCAGACCAAAATACTCAGGTATTCTACATTGTTCACGACTGAACTTTGTTAACTTAGACTTAAGTAATTCAAGGTGTAGCTTCCAGAGATTTCTAAGGCATGAAACTTGGAATATAGCATCGTCAAACAACCATGTGCAACATACCAGAACCACATACTAGAATCTATATCTGTGGAGGAATACCAACCAACTCTTTGTTGCTAACTCAGTAAGTTGCCAACACTTAGTCAATTTGACTAGGTCATTCTTCCCAGACTAAAAAGACTGTACAAAACTTGTCTCAAGATCTATTCCCAATCATATCTGACTGTTTCCATCAATGACAACATCACATTACAATCATATCAATAGTGTCTCTTGACTATGTTGCCAACAACAACCTCATCTCAGAGATAGTATCCACTCAACACTAACTACTCATATTCTTGCACCATAAGCAACTCACACAAATGACACAGTTGACACCAATGATAACACAAGTTTGTTGACATCAATGACAACACTGATTACACATACTTGCAACAAGAGGTCTATGACACATAAGAGTTATGACAGATTCCTATTATAGAATCTATGACATGTAAGAGCAATAAATAGAAGATTCTGTGACAAGTGTGAAAAGTGTCAGGAAGCATCTTTGCATGGAGAAGGTAGGTGCCCAAGTTTAACTATGACAGGTTGTAAGAGAATCTACTATTAATAGTTAGTTATGATAGATTCTCTTACAGATGTAAGTATTGTCATATATGATAATTTTATGACACTGTAAGAGCATATGATGCAGGAGCATCCCTAGTTTAAGAGAAATCTTGCATCAACCAAAAACATTTGCATTTCAGTTTGTTTATATTTTAGTTTGTTTCTTTTATTTTTAGTTCAGTTCAGTTAGTAGCAGTTTGTGTATTTTGGTCCACATTTTACCGCAGTTGCATTTCACATCTTGCAGAGCTGGACTTAGCATCTAGATTCATTCATCTACAACATATCCAAACCTCAGAGCATTTGGTTAAGGTACCAGAAAGATATTTCTATTAGAAGATCAATTATTTTCTCAAAACAAAGCATCCTGACAGTTTCAAACAAATTAGCTGAAGGAGAAGACTTACGGAGCATTTGACAACATGCGGACCAAGTCGACATATCTTGTGATGTTGTTTGGTTCGTGGCTAACCTTCCCTAAGATCCACACATGATTCTATTCATTCGTGTAGGCGTTCTATGCAAATAGGTACAACCTATCCATGTACACACATTACAACTCTTCAGTGGAGTTTGTGATCTTCCTTGGATGATGCGGAGGAATCTTTTGTATCGGAGATGATATATAAGGATGTAATAGATCTCTAGGAAAGGAGGTAGCATAGTTCATCATAAGAGGGATAGTTGATAGTTTGGATTCTTTGCGAAGGAGGTTGAAAGCTATATCTTGTGCATATTCTGATATTCTGTAATCAGGCCTATGAGCCCTAATTGTGACCCACATATTCTCAGCCAATTTGTATTTGGATTCTCTGGTATACTAAATGACTAAATCTGTAATTGCCTTATATCTTTGAATTGTTTCCGATGTGTTTACTCTTGATGCACGGTCTGGATTGTTCATTCTCTGAACCCTCCTACCATGACTGCACCAAGTGGTATCAGAGTGAAAGTTTGAATCTTTGGGAGTGAATTGAGCAAAGTTGGCGAAGGAATTCTGTAAGATCTTTCTATGGATAGATCGCCAATCTGAGGCAAGTTACTTGTGTCTCAATCGATCACCGATTGTGAGGCAGTTGTCACCTTGTAGCCCGATCGCCGAACTTGAGGCAATTTGTAGTTGATCCAAGGAAGAATGCTGCTGAGGAGAATCCCTGCTATTGGAACAATGACTAGAAGAATGGACGAGATGATGGAAATGATGAAGATAATGAGAATTTGATTGGATGTTGTTGAGGAAGATAGGCGAAGAGGATTGACACCTAGACCTAATTTTGAAAGTGATGATGAAGAGTAATTTCAATCTATTGAACAAATTGGTGAAACCATAGGAGGTGATGAAGAAGAAGAATTAGATCAAGTCAAGATGTTGCAAGCTATTTCAAAGATTGGGAAGAGGCCTAGAGTTGATGTATAGAATTATGCTGGCAATTTGAACCCTGAAGAGTTGATTGACTGGATAAATGACATGGAAGAATACTTTGAATATGAAGAAGTTGAAGATCTGGAGAAGGTGAAATTTGCAAAGACAAAGTTGAAAGGACATGATGCTATATGGTGGAAGGAAGTTAAATTGGATAGAAATAGAACATGAAAAGAAAATATTACAAAATGGGATAGGATGGTGAGAAAATTGAAGAATCAATTTATACCTGTTGACTATGAGTTGGAATTATTGAAGAGATTGTAGAACCTGAGACAAAAGGAGAAATCTGTGAAGGAGTATACTGAAGAATTTCATAAGATGATCATAAGGATATGACATAGTGAAGCAAGCAAGGGGAAAGTGGCTAGATACATCAATGGATTGAGATTGAACATTCAAGAAGAACTAAGTTTGGTAAGGATAACATCTTTGGAGGAAGCATATTAGTTTGCCCTGAAAGTTGAAGAGAAGTTGAACAAGAGGCATGATTAGAGACAGAAAAGGTAGAGGAGGTAAATTTTAGAAAGGCAAAACATTTTCTGGAGGAGACAAATCATATCCCGAGAAGACCAAGCTTAACAACCCATTTAAGAAGGATGAAAGAGATAGCAATGCATACTGGAGCAATGAAAGAAATTTTCATCACAGAGGTAATTATAATTCATATCGGAATGAAGGACATAGAAGAGAGGGAAGATGATTTGATAGGAGAACATTCAGAGGCACTTGTTTCAAGTGTGGAGGTGAAGGACATAGAGCATTTGAATGTAATCAGGGGAGTACAAGCAAAAGGATAGAGAACAGTGGAAGAGCAACCTATGTGGAAGAAGAACCTGTTGGATCACCGAGTTCAGTTGGAAAACCTAAGGAAGGAGAATCACTAGTGATGAGGAGATCACTATTTCAAACAAAAACAAATGAGGAGCCACCGCAAAGGAAGAGTTTGTTCAGAACAAGATGCAAATCAAGAGGTAAATGTTGTAAAATTGTCATTAATAGTGGTAGTTCAGATAACCTAGTTTCAGAGGAGATGGTGACTCAGCTGAAGTTGGAAAGATTGAAACACCCTAAGCCCTATCAGATAGCATGGATTCAGAATGATCATAAGGTACTGGTGAGTGAGCAATGTTTGGTGAAATTTCATATTGGATCATATCATAATGAAGTCTTGTGTGATATTATGCCTATGGATGTATGTCATATTTTGTTGGGTAGACCTTGGAAGTATGATATAAAAGCTATACATGATGGGAGAAAGAATACATACACTATAACAACAAATGGAAAAATAATTACTTTGATCCCTTTGGAAGATGATCCTAAGAGTGAAGTATGTGGAAATGCTAGAATTTGTTTGGTAGATGGAAGAAAATTTCTGGATGGTTTGAGACATGAGAATATGTGTTATGCTTTGATTCCTAAGAAAACTGAAACATTAAAGAAGGAGACTGAAGAATCACAACCGGAGGAGATAAAAGAGTTGCTGATAGAGTATGAAGACATCATATCAGATAACATACCCAAAGGACTAACACCAATCAGGAATATCGGTCATCACATGGATCTTATTCCCGGAGCTAGTTTTCCTAACAAAGCAACACACTGAATGACATCAACAGAGAATGCAAAATTAAATAGACAGATACAAGAATTATTGAGGAAAAATGAAGAATTAAATAGACAGATACAAGAATTATTGAGGAAAGATTTGATCAGAGAAATATGGAGAATGGAGAATGTGTACAGACTCTAGAGCAATCAACAAGATCACAGTTAAGTATAGATTTCCTTTACCTAGGATGGATGATATCATGGATTGTTTGAGTGGAGCAAGATATTTCACAAAGATAGATTTGAAGAGTGGATACCATCAGATTAGAATCAGAGAAGGAGATGAATGGAAGACTACTTTTAAGAGAAATGAAGGATTGTATGAGTGGTTAGTGATGCCTTTTGGACTGACAAATGCACCTAGTAATTTCATGAGATTGATGAATAAAGTTCTGAAGGAATTCTTGGGTAAGTTTGTTATTTTATATCTCGATGACATTCTGACTTTTAGTAAGACAAAGGAGGAACATTTGCAGCACCTGAGATAAGTTTTGTAGAGACTGAGAGAAGAGAAATTGCTAATAAACATCAAGAAGTGTAGTTTCATGAAGGAAGAACTAGTATACTTTGGATTTGTGATTTTTGTGGAAGGATTGAAGATGGACCCTGAGAAAGTGAGAGCAATTGTTGAATGGCCTACACCAGAGAGCATTGGAGAAGTTAGATCATTTCATGGATTAGCTAGTTTATACTAGAAGTTCATCAAAAATTTTAGTTCAGTTTGTAACCCTATGACAGAGACAATGAGAGGTGATGTCTAGAAAAGATTTCAAGTGGACATTAGGAGCAGACAAAAGTTTTGAGTTGTTGAAGTAGAAAGTGACAGAGCAACCTATGTTGGCATTATCAGATTTCAATAAGGTATTTCAAGTGGATTGTGACACAAGTGGGAATGTAATTGGAGCAGTATTAAGTCAAGAAGGAAGACCTGTAGCATATTTTAGTGAGAATTTGAATGATGCAAGGAGAAAACTCAATGTTGATACATCTTTCATCAAACTAGATAAAATGAGCATTCATGGCTTTGATAATGTTGGTAGGACATCACTTGGTACAATCACCTTATATATTAAGGCTGGACCTATGACACTGCCTACCCTTATCCACGTCATGCCTAATTATCTTTCATACAATGTTCTTCTTGGTAGACCATGGATTCATGCCATGGGGGTAGTTTTGTCTACCCTTCATCATTCAATAAAGTTCATCCTTGGAAATGAATTACATACAACTGAAGTTGATCCAATTCTAGAAAGTTGTTTACAAACAAAAGTGCAACATCAAATTCCTTTAAGTGATTTGATCCCTTCTTTAACAAAAGAAAAACTTCTATCCTCCACTGCTAAAAATAGTGTTGGTTAGGATAGTGTTAGTCCTTTGAATGAGTTTTTCGATGATGATTGGGGTTCGTTAGATTTTACACCCTCCTTTGTGGGTGAATATAAAATATCACCCTCGCACCCAAATACCTTGAAGGTAACTTAAGTTTCTTCAACACAATCTCATACTCCTACAAAGTTTAAACTCAAGATTAATGATGACAAAACCTTTTAAATAGATGAAGATTTGCCTTCTTCTATAGAAATGGCATTTGTGATAAAGTACCATCTAATTCTAATACATGTCATGGTAGTGATGAGGTCTCTTTAGGTTTCAACCCCCAGGGGATGGTTGAAATAAAGGTTGACCCTCCTCACCATGATAAAAAGAATGATCCCTTTTCTTCAATACATTTCAACAAGGATACTCATATAACCTTTCCTCTTCCTTAAAATTTGGAGAGGCATTATGTGGTTGGATTCAAAATTCTTTCTAAACAAGGATACAATGGAAATGGGTTAAGATGTAAAGAACAAGGAATCAAGGAACCCGTGGAATTGACACAACACTTGTCTAAAGTAGGTTTAGGTTTTTGGCTTTCTCCTACATTCTCTCCACCATTTTCGTAACAAAAAGGATTGCTTCCTACTCCCCCTAAATCTTCTCTTCTATCTCAACAAGAGTGTATTTTTCTGAGTCTACTCAAAGACTACTTAATCACTCTTCTTATTCCAAAACACAAAAAGATTCAACAAACAATCATTCATCACCTCATTATTGTGCATATCATCAAGCACTTGGCCATTCCACTAAGGAATGCTGAGTCTTGGGTGACAAAATTCAACAACTTCGAACAAGGTTTGGCTCTAGAACTTTTCACCATGCTTGATGTAGTCCCTAGAGCACTTTGTCCTCCTTCCATTATATTAATCAAGTTGGGGGAGGATAATTTCTTATAGGCCAACTCGCAAGGGTAGTCCCTCCCTCTCAATTATGTTATGCTTGTATGTATTTTTATCCCCGTATTTGTGATGATTGGTGCTGACTTGGCACCCTTGTTAACACAAAGGTACAAGGAGTAAGAACATGTTGTGTCATTCCTCTATATGTATCTTAATTCTTCTATATGTCGTGATGTGTAATTTTGTTATTTATCTTGGATGATTTAGCATCCTTTCATGTTGATTCAATTTATGTGTATGTGATCTTTCTTCCGTCTATGTGACACCTTATTACAATGCTTGGCGTCATACCATGACTACACAATCCATTGTGTATCATGTCTATAAGCATCACCTTGGTTTTTTCATCTTAGGGGCAACCCCTTGTCACGATGAAGCTTTTGAAAACACATATCATTTGGGCATATGCTTTTAGAAATCTCTCATGCTTATTTTATATTTCTTCCTCACTCTACCTTAGAGGCAATTTCTCCCTGATGGAGTTAGCAATCACTTTAAGGTGGGGGCATATATTGTGCTATGGACCTTACTCTCATCTTTTTATCAAAACACTTTTCTTGATGTGGATTATGTGTATGATGTGTTTGCACCCCTCTCGTTCTTCTTATTTCTAACTAACCCTTTAGCATTCTTCTTTATTTCATCTTGGGGAATGATGCATGGTTATTGAGACAACATTTAGATTGAGATCTCCTTTGTCATGCTGACTCATGATCTTTCGTATTATGTTTCTTGTGATGGATGTATGATGCATGTATTCTCCTCATACATTCTTATTCTCTATATGTTCTTCATGCCTCGCGCATGCCTCACATGTATTTTTCTCTATGTGTTCCTTGTATATTCTCCTTGAATGCTTCGTGTGTATTCCATGAGCATTTCATGTATATTCTATGTGTATGCTATGTATTCTTTATGCCTTATGTGTATACTTCATGTCAAGCATGTATACTTTGTCTATGGCGTGTATACTTTGTGTATGACATCTATGCTTTGTGTATTGTGTGTATGCATTATGATTTCTCAAGTGTATGCCTCGTGTATGTCTTGTCTTATCTCATGTTTTCTAACTGCTTCATATATGAGTGAATTATGTCATGTATCTTATGTGTATTCCAATCATCATAGACTCCTAGAATCCTAAACTTGGGGGCTTGATCACCCCTCAATTTTGGTGTCATTCTATGGTTTCTATGTTGTTGTGTTTGAAATTTGTCTTCTCCATCCATTAGTATGAGTTTGAACGTAAGTTCATACCCACACTAAAGTGGGGGCTAAATTTAACATTGTAAAATGTGTACACGAGCATTTTACACTTAGTTTAGAACCCAAGTGGACCTAAAATGTTTACACTTGTTAATTAAGACCTATTATAGTAACTTTTTGTGTATTAAGTGTGTAATTCTTGATCTCGATGCATAAAACCTAGAAAAGTAATTATAAGGTGGGGATAATAAAACTTTAAGTGCCTTATTCTGAGAGTTTGGGGCTGAGGGACTAGGGTGCCCAAGCACTCTCATCCCCTTTTTAGCCCTGGACTAATTAATGGTTTGTTGTCTTGGGACCTCTTAAATGATTTCCAATGTCAGCCTCATGTGTCTTAATTCTCTAGAAATCAATAGGAAGGCATATAAAAGTAAGTTAGTTTATTCATTTGAACATATGGAAGCTATCTCTAACTTCTGGAAGGATTCTTCTTCTCTCTCGTGCTCTCTATTCTTCTCTAAAGCTCTCTATTGTGGATTATTGCCATGAGACTAACATATTGCAGGTCTTGTGAAGATATTTCTACTTCTTTGGGCTACACAAACTTCTTGAGTCGAGTTGTGATGCCACATCAAGCATGCTAGGGTTTCCATGCTCATGGTGACTTCTTTCCTTCATGCTTTGTTCTAGCATTCCATTCTACTTCAGATTTGACTCTGCCCTCCTAGGACATGATATCTTTATCTATCATCTTTACTATTGTGATGGTGGAAACACCATTCATAGAGCTTGACTTAGGCAAGCTCCTAAATAGCACCCAATCATTTTCCTTCTTGTGTGTGTGCAGGTTAGAGAAACATATTTCTAAAGGTGATCTTTGGAAAGAAGACAGAGCTTGTAGGTACATACTTGACAAAGGCATCAATTTTTGTAAACCCTAATTAGGGTCTAGGGCATCCAAGTACCCTTGTCCTTTGACATACTAACTCTGGATCTAGGTTCTCCTCTGTTCACTAGTCTTTGTGGTGCTTTCAGATTTTCTGTATCTATTTCCAATTGTCCATTATGCTATGATCTTTGTCAATTACGGTTTCCATGTTTTACCCTAGTTTTATTGGATGGCTAGGGTTGATTCTCCTCTAATACAGAAAAAAGACAAAACCCCTATAGTTTGGCTCTCCTTCTTGGGTAGAAGTCAAGCTCAGTTTGTGTCCTAATGTTGGGTAGAAGAGTGTTTGGCCTAGTTTGATCTATTGAGCTAGTCTCTCTTTTCTACTTTACAGTATCATCATCATCATCAAAGGGGTTTCAAAATTTTTTATGAAGATGAGACTCATCAAAATAGAATGGATGCTTGATGTTTGATTTAGATGTAAAAATATTTGATGATGGATTAGATTATAATTTTATTTCTTTTTAGATGATTTGGAGGATTTGATTTTGAGATGATGGGATTTAGGATAATTTGATGGTTTTAGAGTTTGATGATTTGGACCTTAAGACTTGTTGTGATATCAAAAGATTTTGGAGATTTTAGATTTGAGAGACTAGGTCTAAGACCTTAGGTAGCTTGATGGTGAATGGATCAAGGTCAAGGTTTCATGGCACTTGATTATTGATTGGATGTTGGTTGAGTTTGATTGGATGAGATTTTATTTGGTTGGATTTGATGATTGATTTACTTAATTTGGATTGGGATGGAGTTGATTTTAGTTTGGATATTGGGGTTAGATTAAGGTGATAGGTCTTATTATATGATTGGTTTAGATTGGATGAAATTTGGGTTAATATGCAGGACTTTTTTGAATGATTTGACATTTAATAGGTGATCAATTAGATGAGATTTTATTTGAATGATTCAACTTTGGTTTCGATTGATTGGTTGATTGAATTGGAAGAAGATTGGTTAGGATTTAGGATGAAGGTATATGACCTTGTTGGATTTTTATTGGGATATGAATTTGATTGGAACTTGGCTTGATTGGGATTAGATTAGGTGCAACGATCTTTGAATGATGATTGATTTGTGATTTGGGATTAAGGTACAAGATCTTGGATAAAGATTTTATTTGATTAAGATGAAAGATCGTATTTGATCTAGATGATGGATTTCTTGATGGGGTGATTTGGTTGGATAAATGTAGGAGATGTTTTTTGATGATTGCCTTTGACTTGAAAAGGAAAGGATGCAGTGATTGATTGGTTGATTGGGTTGATGTTTATGATTAGATGGATTAAGTTTTAGGATGATGATTGAATGAGGTTTGATAAGGTCTATGACTTAGATGATAATTGGGGGTTGGTTTGATTTTTATTCTATTTTATGGATGTTAGGATTTGGATTGGTTTGAGATTTAGTGATTTTGAATTGGGGAGGATTTGATTGGGAGATGATTGGATTTTATGGTTGGATGTTGATTGAAGATTTGGATTATAATTTGGAATTAT
The DNA here is from genome assembly GCA_027924645.1 of Cunninghamia lanceolata. Lineage (NCBI taxonomy): Eukaryota > Viridiplantae > Streptophyta > Pinopsida > Cupressales > Cupressaceae > Cunninghamia > Cunninghamia lanceolata. Next base: position 3,331,674 of record BSBN01000023.1, on the reverse strand, counting down.
GGTTTGAGGAGTTGGATTGAACAAGCATGAACTTGGTTTTGATTTGGATGTCCTAGGAGATGATTTAATTGGGATGGTTCTTTTAAAGTTATACTTTGGACTTGAGATTTATAAGATAGCAAATGTTTGATGTTTGGACTCAAAGGTTCTTCACTAGTTTTCACAAAGAAGGCACACCAAACACATGAACATCCAAGTTTATTCAAGTAGGAGTGTATATACTTGTAAGCCCACCATTAATGTCTTATCTAGTTATGGAATGTAAGGCTCATTATGAAAGGGGCTCCAAGGTTGTGCCAAACATGATGGTTCTCCTTTGAGGTATAGATTTCACTCTCCCCCCTTTGTATACCCCTTTGGAATGATGGTGATGAAATCCTTAGGAAGGCCCACTAAATGGGAAGAAGTCCAAGTATTTATAATTCTAAAGATCACCTTGTGGTGTGAAGGAAGAGCATACACAACTTGGATCCTTTGGTTTAACATTAAAAAAAATTAGAAAGTGTTTTTTATCTCCAATATCACCTTTGGTGAGAGGAGAGAGCATACACACTTAAAGGTTCTCACATAGGAATGACAAAAAATCTTCGTTTCCCATTAAGTATAAAAAGAGTGTAACTAAACTAGTGAATAAAAATATGATCTTTGACAAACATAGTTATGAGATAGTAGTTTCAAAACAATCTTGGAAAAGTGATTTTTATGCAATAAATGCATTAGAAATAGAAATCAAACCCTTAAAAAAATTAGCAAATAATGTTATCAAATAGAAAAATAGAATTTACCATGATATTCTTTATGATTTTCTGATCAATTTCAAAAAAATCACTAAAAAGGCCTTTCATATGTAAAAGATATGCTCATTAGAAGTTTGAATAGAAAGAGGGGGTTTCAAACTGATATACCTAAAATTTGGACCAAAATCTACAAAAAATTACCTCCTCCATAATGAAGTTCTCTAAGTAAGCTTTCCAATGCCTATAAAAATGCAAAAATGTAATATCTTAGCAAAAAGTTATGTTAGTTTGAATGAAAGTTGCTATTTAGGGCTTGAAAAGTGAAGGGTCTAAACTTGGTGATTAAGTTTGGAGATCAGCATTGGCAATTAAGGTCTGGTAACATACAAGTGGTTAGGAAATAGGTAATAGTGTTAATGTTGATAGTTAGTTTTGATGTTGTGGTTAAAGTATAATGTCAGCATAATAGTTAGCAGTTGTCACTATGTTTAATGCTAGGTTAACAACTAATATCAATGTAAATAGATAATGCTAATGAATGGCTAGTAGTTTGTGCTATGGTTGTTTTTAATGTTACTATTGATGTTAGTGGTAGATGGTTAGGGTTAGTATATAGTTAGAGTTAGGGGTTAGACAAATAGTTAAGGAAAAAGTTAGGATAACCATTAGGGAGTCGATGGCAGTTATGAAAATAGGTAGGTTGATGGTTACAAAGCAGTTAACACTAATGGTTACATGACAGTCACCTCAATAGACCAATAAACACAGACCTATAGAAAAAGGATATACCTTGTGGTCAAGGTGTAAAACTAGTAGATCCTACGTGGAGTGACCAATGGATGAAACAAAAGGATGTATCTGTAAAATAACTAGTGGACAAACTATATACCCTATGAACAAATCTAATACCCAAAAAATAATACTATTACCTAGTGGTTAAAAGTCAAAGATGTTACTATAGGTTTTTATTTCCTTTTCATAAGGTTTTTCCTACACTTTTATTAAGTTTGCTTAGGTTAACAAAGTGAGTCTAATTAGGTGAGTGGCTAGTTTGAGGTGCCACCACCCTACAAGGGAGCTACATTTCATTATATTTAGATTATTTGGTGGTCTCTCCATATTGGATAGATTTTCCACCTCCACCCTCTCCCAGGTCTATATAAACTCACTACCTAGCTTGTATTTGGTAATCTTTTTCCAGTAACTTCTCTTTGTGAGCTCATAATGCAATTTTTTCATCTTCACATTTGCATATATCTCAAAATATCTAGTCTTTTTTTGTTTATTCATTTACAATTCTCATAGCTTAAAATCTATCTTAAAAATTTCTTGGGTTATGCATCTGCTTTAGATTTCTAACATGGTATCAAAATTTTGTTTTGAGAGATTTGAGTTCTAGAATTTTGGATTGAGAGATTAGAGTTTGCTTTTGTAAGATCTTGTAAAATCCTATATGCTCTTCTCTTACATTTTTGAATGATCTGGAGAATAAAAAATGATTTATGAAGATGTGATAACCTTTATATTTTGCACATGTTCTATGAGATTTAGGTGATTGCAACTCTTTTTGTTATACTGGAAATGTTTTTAGTTGTTCCAACACATTCGAGAGGCTCGAGAAAGCTAGAAAAGACTTTCATTTCATTAGTTTTGGAGATCATATGACACAGTTGCAAATGGGGGTTTGAAGATTAGATTTGAAGAAAAAATTAAATTTGGGCATTTTAAAAGCAAAGGACCTCACCATTGAGTCTAGAAGGCCCAAAAACTTCTATTTTCTTATAAAATTTATCTAGTTTTGGTGCCAAGAGTTGTCAAGGAAAAAATGTTTTGCCAAGAAGGTCGTGTTAGTGCTTAAATCTGTAGGCACCTTCCTAAAGATTCAAGCATTCAAATATGCAAGCCCCTTCCCAAAAAATCCAAAAATTCTATGTCTTTTGGGCTTTGCAGTGCTAAAAATGCAAAAATCAGTTAGGGTGCATGTCTTTGTATATACAAAGGTGTTTGTATATACATGCAGGTAAAATGTGCATTGGCGGGTCAGAAAACTCTATAGCCCTTTGAAAAATTGAGTTTAGATGCATTTCTAATTGTATATCAGGCTCTAAAAGGTGCATATACAAAGGGGGAATCTTTCACAAATTCCTAGGAATATTCCCGCTTTGTATATCGAGTCATATACAAAGCAAGATATATAAGGAAGTGAAATATACATTTGCTACAGTGGTGAGGCAGAGATGCATGTGGTGGGGCCCGTGGATATATAAGGTGGAATGTATATGCAATATACATTCGGGCACACATACAATGGTCATATACATTGCAGGAATATTCTGGAGAAGATTCCTTGTTTGTACGTGCAAGGGAATGTACATTGAGAATTATACAAAGGCTCGTGACATGCAAAGTGAACACTGTAAAGGAGAGAGAAAATGGTCGAGCCCACCAGTTGTATACAAAGGCAGTTGTATGTATGCCGATGTACATTCAAGGCATACAAGTGAAATATGCATTCCGGGATCGAAGGAGAAGTCAGATGCGATGGATAAAAGTTTGAAATCCACCTTGTATGTATGTGTTGATATACAAGGGATGGAGATGCAAGCCAGACTCGATTTGAACTTCAATTTGCTCTATAAAGGTTTGGGGTCCGCCTTGTATAACGAACAATTGTATATGCATTTGCTCTTGCATATACAAGGGTTTTTGATAGGGTGAACAGTGGCGATTGTATATGCATCCGTTCTTGCATATACAAGGGCGAAATGGAAAAATAGTGAATGGAAAAGTCAGCGATAGAGGAAAAAGCCGCCTACGTGGTGCGATATCATTGGCTCTTAGCTTTTCAACATTTTTGGGTGCCGTTGATCCTGGCGACGGGAGTGGATTGACGACCTTGTTTAAACCTGCAGCGATGGTTTTTTTTGAGCATGTGTGGCCATTTTTGAGCGGGAAAATCTCCAAATGCATCTGCTGTTGCATCCCGTGGGTAGATGAAGCATTGATGGCAGATTTGCAGAGGATGGGCGATGGAAATGACAGGTCAACCACCCAATTGAAGATGAAAGTCCTGAAGCGGCGGTGCAAATCTTGAACCTACCTGCTTCTTCCTCTTTGTCCCTCTGCTGCATTGATTATTTTGAGCGCCATTTCTCATGATGCATTGTATCTGGCATTTGTTGAGTTGACCGTTGTAATTTTGCTGAGTACACAGTCTTGGTATAAAAGCCAAACTGTGTTACTCATTGTTTGGGTTGAAGACTTGGGCAATTTTTTGTGTGAATAACGAAAAATTGAGCATTTTCCTGTTTGTTTTATCTATGTGGAGTTTGTGTTGCATCTGAGTTGTATCTTGCACATATATTCAATTTTTTGTCATTGTATATGAAAAATGCGTTATTGCATGTGTTTATCTATCTGTCTCCACTTGTTGTATGCATTTTCTTCTTCTGAATCTGGTTGCTAAGGGTTTCTCAGATTCTAGGGTATAGTTTTGCTGTACCACATGCTTAATCTGTAACTTCCATTCAAGGAGTGGATTAAATTGTTTTAGGTTAAAGTGTCGAGAAGATTGTATGTCAGCTGGGATATCTATAAGTAGAGACAGGTAAATACCCATTCTTGGGTGATGTTTGTGAGGCAAACACCAGTCTTAACCCCTTGAAACTCGAATGCCAGTTGCAAGCCATTCTTATGTATACGTCTAGTTGACTCCTTGCCCTGGGATAGGCACCAATCTGTTCTTGTGAAGTAGTTATGATCCAAAACTCCTGTCTTGCACCCAAACCATCAAATTCAAACCATTCCATTATTCCAACCTATTAGTTGTAGGAGTAGGATTAGGAACCCTTGCATACTCTCATACCTAACCAGTCATATATGTCCAAGAAAGTTGCCAAACTTGTGATCTATCATTTAGATCTTGGTCCATGCATGAGAGTATTCTGCCTGTTATCACAAAGCTAAATCTTCCTGTCATAGGGCAAGTCAAATGTTACATCTTTAGCTGTAGGGATACCCCCTTGGTGCGGTAGAACCAGAAGTGAAGGGGAGGCCGCTCACGCAACCTCTCGTATCTGTTGACTGAATCTGCCCGTGCATTGGAACTAGCAAACACTTTGCCGATTTGGGAGGTAACAGATTTGGCGACTTTGCTGGGGAATTGATGAAAAAAGAAGTGTTATATTTTATCCATCTAAGTCACCAACATAATTAGCGACTCTACTGGGGAGATCAATGTCATATCCATGAAAGTTTGAGTCTAAAAGATTGAAGAATCAGACCTGGAAAGTGTTTGTTACAACAAAATTTGAAAAGTTATGTGTGTGGCTCTGCTGTGGGAGAACCTAGAAAGAAATCAATTTTTAGCTTCGGCCTGTTTGAAGCTTATTCCTCTGCCAAGGAGGTGGTGACTTTGCATATAAATAACCTGATAAGAGGACACCAGAGGTGTTATATCAACAGCTACAACATATCCAGGTATTTGTATAAATTGTGAAAAGGATTCCCCATTAGGTGAAATAGCACTAGTCAAAAGGGAAATATTGGTGATTAGATTGCATACTTTTGTGAGGACCTAGTTTGCATTTCAAAAGGAGTATGCAATATTGTTTAAAAGACTCATTTAGGGGACTTTAGGCAAGCTGAAATAGCAGTTTGTATTTTAAGGGCCTAAGGTCATTATTGTAAAAGAAAATATGAGTTGAAAGGAGGGTTGCAAAAACATAATGATGTATTATCAGCCCATGCACCCTAGTGAGGTGTCAAATGTAATGATGCATAATAATCAGTCCCAACCATGTAATAAAAGAAGTTTTAGCATTGACAGATATAAGCCCATAAATTTTGATGGCATTTGTGGCTATCCAAATGCTTTTCCATCTAAAATCAGAAAATATTTGCCCAAATTTAATGGTGCAAAGGATGAATCAGCTGAGAAACACTTGCAGCAGTTTATAAATGTTGTAGATGATTTTGAGATTGACCATGAAGATGTAGTTATGAGATTATTTGTTCACTCTCTAGATAAAGATGCAAGGGACTGGTTCTCCTATCCTCCAGCTTACTCTGTCGGCTCTTGGCATGATTTTAAATCTGCATTTCTAGAACAAGTTGGTGAAAGAATATCTGAATATGCAGTTATTAGTGATTTTATGTATATCCATATTGAAGAAGATGAGTTGATCCCAGCCTTTAACCTCAGGTTTATGAGGGCATTGAATAGAATTCCAAAATGCACGAGACCTAATGATGCATTGTGCCTTGTTGTTTATTTGGGAGCATTTGATAAGAAAATGAGCTATAGATTGAGAGATAAAGAGCCCACCACTTTGCATCAGGCACATCAGTTTGCCATTGACATTGAAAATAATTGGAGGTATGGGATTCAAAAAGGGTATTTCTCTAAAAAATTTTGCTGCCCTAGGGCCACCAATGTTGATAAGGGATATAGTTTGAATGTTGGAGATGAATGTCAAAGTACTCACACCCCTGCTGTCCCAGTTTTTGCATCATTCCAAGTTGATGATGTTTCTATTATAGAGGAGGATGTCCTATTTTTCCCAGCAAATGAAGTTGACAACAATAATTTCCCAAGTAATATTTGCATGCCAGTCCTAAACAAAGAGCGTTCATGTTTAAATGATCCAGTTGTGCAAAGTTGTGATCATATGGATCAAGAATCAATATCAGTTTCATCAGGAAGCATTGGAGGGCTAGAAAATGATGTAGATAGTTCAACTTCAGAGTGCATTGAAGTAGCAAAAATTTTGTATGTGGGGTAATCAGATGTTAAAGATGATAAAGATGATATCCATGACCAGTTCATGGATCAGGTTTGTTCTTGTTATGACTCTAGGTCTGATAATGATGAAAAAGAAATGGATTGTCATGAAGAAGAAATAGAGACCTTTGCAATGAATATAAATCCCCTTTATGATGAGCCTATGGATGTATTTGACATTGTGAGTCCTGACATTCATTGGTGTAGAATTAACCCTCTTTGAAAATGATGATATTGATTTGCAAACTGTGGATGATAAATGCTTAGCACCAATTTTTTTAGACATGTTCAATGATGGCTATGTGGATCAGGTTTTGTTTTCAATGTCAATAGGTGATATAAATGATATTGAGGGTCTCATATTTTTTGAGTGTTTTCAGTTTTTGGATCAGCTGGATATGTGTTTGGTTATATGCAACAGCCAGGTAGATAATGAATATTGCCAAATGCAATATGAGGATATGCTGCTTGAGGATCATAACATACATATGTTACCTAATGCTAAAGAATATTATAATGTGTATGGTTATATCTTTGATTGTAAGATGCAGAGTGATAGAGGCTACACTGATAGGGGCAAGTTTTCAAAAATGGTGAAGCATGTAATTCATAAAATTAACATATGGGCAGATTGTTTTAGTGTTTTCAATCGTGGTTGGGATCTGTCAGTTTGGAATCAGGCATTTGACTGGAAAAAAATGCAGTTCTTCATTTTTGGCTGCCCGAGGCCGCCAAAATGATGTTTGAAAATATAATTTGTGTGTAGGTTGGTGCAATATTTGACTCTGTTGCCCAATGGATAAGGCACTGGTCTGCATCCTAGAGATCTGAGGTTCTCGCCATGCCTGAAAGAGGCATGCATCCCCAGACATAGCCTCTATTAGTGCTTAAATCTGCAGGCACCTTCCTAAAGATTCAAGCATTCAAATATGCAAGCCCCTTCCCAAAAAATCTAAAAATTCTGTCTTTCGGCCTCTGCAGTGCTAAAAATGCAAAAATCAGTTAGGGTGCATGTCTTTGTATATACATGTAGGTAAAATGTGCATTGGCGGGTCAGAAAACTCTACCGCCCTTTGAAAAATTGAGTTTAGATGCATTTCTGATTGTATATCAGGCTCTAAAAGGTGCATATACAAAGGGGGAATCTTTTGTAGATTCTTGGGAATATTCTCGCTTTGTATATCAGGTCATATACAAAGCAAGATATACATGGAAGTGAAATATACATTTGCTACAGTGGCGAGGCAGAGATGCATGTGGTGGGGCCCGTGGATATACAAGGTAGAATGTATATGCAATATACATTCGGGCGCACATACAATGTTCAGATACATTGCAAGAATATTTTAGAGAAGATTCCTTGTTTGTACGTGTAAGGGAATGTACATTGAAAATTATACAAAGGCTCGCAACATGCAAAGTGAACAATGCAAAGGAGAGAGAAAATGGTCGGGCCCACCAGTTGTATACAAAGGCAGTTGTATGTATGCCGATGTACATTCAAGGCATGCAAGTGAAATATGCATTCCGGGACCGAAGGAGAATTCAGATGCAGCAGATAAAAGTTTGAAATCCGCCTCGTATGTATGTGTTGATATACAAGGGATGGAGATGCAAGCTGGACCCAATTTGAACTTTAATTTGCTCTATAATGGTTTGGGGTCTGCCTTGTATAACGAATAGTTGTATATGCATTTACTCTTGCATATACAAGGGGTTTTGACAAGATGAACAGTGGTGATTGTATATGCATCCGTTCTTGCATATACAAGGGCAAAATGGCAAAATAGTGAATGGAAAAGTCAGTGATAGAGGAAAAATCCGCCTACGTGGTGCGATATCATTAGCTCTTGGCTTTTCAACATTTTTGGGTGCCGTTGATCCTGGCGACAGGAGTGGATCGACGACCTTGTTTGAAACCTGCAGTGATGGTTTTTTTTGAGCGTGTGTGGCCATTTTTGAGTGGGAAAATCTCCAAATGCATCTGCTGTTGCATCCCGCAGGTAGATGAAACATTGATGGCGAATTTGCAGAGGATGGGCGACGGAAATGATAGGTCAACCACCCGATTGAAGATGAAAGTCCTGGAGTGGCAGTGCAAATCCCAAACCTACCTGCTTCTTCCTCTTTGTCCCTCTATTGCATTGATTATTTTGAGCGCCATTTCTCATGATGCATTGTATCTGGCATTTTTTGAGTTGACCATTGTAATTTTGCTGAGTACACAGTCTTGGTATAAAAGCCAAACTGTGTTACTCATTGTTTGGGTTGAAGACTTGGGCAATTTTTTGTGTGAATAATGAAAAACAGAGCATTTTCCTGTTTGTTTTATCTCTGTGGAGTTTATGTGTTGCATCTGAGTTGTATCTTGCACATATATTTAGTTTCTTGTCATTGTATATGAAAAATGTGTTATTACATGTGTTTATCTGTCTGTCTCTACTTGTTGTATGCATTTACTTCTTCTGAATCTGGTTGCTAAGGGTTTCTCAGATTCTAGGGTATAGTTTTGCTATACCACATGCTTAATCTGTAACTTCCATTCAAGGAGTGGATTAAATTGTTTTAGGTTAAAGTGTGGAGAAGTTTGTATATCAGCTGGGATATCTATAAGCAGAGACAGGTAAATACCCATTCTTGGGTGATGTTTGTAAGGCAAACACCAATCCTAACCCCTTGAAACTCGAATGCCAGTTGCAAGCCATTCTTATGTATACGTCTAGTTGACTCCTTGCCTTGGGATAGGCACCGGTCTGTTCTTGTGAAGTAGTTATGATCCAAAACCCATGTCTTGCACCCAAACCATCAAATTCAAACCATTCCATTATTCCAACCTATTAGTTGTAGGAGTAGGATTAGGAACCCTTGCATACTCTCATACCTAACCAGTCATATATGTCTAAGAAAGTTGCCAAACTTGTGATCTATCATTTAGATCTTGGTCCATGCATGAGAGTATTCTGCCTGTTATCACAAAGCTAAATCTTCATGTCATAGGGCAAGTCAAATGTTACATCTTTAGCTATAGGGATACCCCCCTTGGTGCGGCAAAACCAGAAGTGAAGGGGAGGCCGCTCACGCAACCTCCCGTATCTGTTGACCGAATTTTCCCATGCATTGGAACTGGCAAACCCTTTGCTGATTCGGGAGGTAACAAGTCGTATGGCCTCCCCAATACGTAGTTCGAGGCAACATTTCCATATGTATATATATATATATTGGTCCAACCTTAGGCTCCCTCCCAAAACATTGACCACCAGCAACATTCTTGCCATCAATGAAATGTTACTGCTTGCACTTTGTTTCCCTATTGGCTAAACCCAAAAATGTCACCCACCAAACGCCTTCCAACCGCTCCACTAGCGACATCTCCAGTGACCACTATACAGAGATGCCTCCTGACTAAGGGGGGCTTTTTTAGCCTCTTTATTGTGCATAAGGGGTTTTTTTTTGGCATAACATTTTCCCTAAGAGTTAAATTTTTGCAAACAAATAGATGACAAAAAGCTGGTGAAGTGTACTTTTTAGTCACAGTGGTTTTGATGATATTTTTTGTCATTTTTCTCTAGATATTGCAATTGAATATGGTCATTTCTTTTTCATTTGATAGGACATTGTTGAAATACATAATACAACTGAGAGGGGGGGTGGTGAATTAGTTGTCACAAAACTTAAACAATTTCTACATCTTAAAACATCATCCACTTATTTACTGTTATTATGATTAGAACATGAAAACACATAATTAGTAATTCTAAAACAACTGCAAGATCATACACAATAGACACCAAATTTTTACGTGGAAAACCCTGTAAAGGGAAAAACCATGGTGGGGATTAACCCACAAGATTATTATGTAAAGCATAATACCAAAAATCAGAGGCGCGCTGCCATTAGGGCTCATTGCCTAGAGCTCACTGCTCAAAGAGGCTCACTGCCAAGGGTTTGAATTGAGATGATAGCATCTACACCATGCCAAAGTTCAGTTCCATTGAAGCACAAAACAATTCCTCTGCTCTGCTCTGCCTTCTCACTCTTTCCCTTTTCTTCACATTCTTGCACAAGGACATATTTTCCATGACTCAATTACAAGTATATAAATCATTCATCAATTTTGGAATGTTCATCAAAGTTGGCATTACAACCACATTACATTTATCAAGCATTGGGCCACTGTCCAATGATGATATTTCAAACATATAAAATAGGTCTTGACCTAATACAAAATTATGCTAAGGAGAAGACACAAAACTATAAGTGGATCACATCGCACCTTAGCAAGGGCCCAAATACAATCTTCTACGTTGCTACATGCTTCTACAATCTTCTATGAATCTCCACAATTAGTGGAATCATCTGAGTTGGCTAAGACTGAAGCTCGTACTATGTTATCTGGGATCAATCTTCAATTTTAATCCGAAATACTCCTCGCAGACCAATGCAAAGGTAGGAACATGATCAGGAGACATCCACAAGCACGTTGTAGTTTCCAAGAACATCCACACAACATCTAACCACTCGAACAATGAGATTTCTCCAACTAGAGCGTAAGAACTCAACTGTCATCAATTGTCACTAAGGAAAGATCACTTGCAGACCACCAAATCATGAACCATTGCAATTGTAGGTGCATATCATCATCCTAGACATCACTCTAGAACCACAGACTGAAATACATAACTACGGAGGAATGCAAAGCAAAATACTTTCTCTCAGACACCAGTGAATGAACCAAAAAAGTAGGTTTTACTTTGGTGAACACAACTTCCTCAATTCTTCATACCAGAAGCTCAAACTTAGAATTTAGCATCTTTAGACATACCTCTAAATATCTTCCAATCCATAGACCAAGATATTCAATCAACAATAAATGCAGAGCAGTCTTCTGCACCGTTCTTTTATCAGCAACACATTGTCTTTACTACAATTTACTACAACTCACTGTTTCTTTCAGAGGGGGCAAATTTTCTCAATATCCCCAACATATAAAGCTTCTAAACAAATAACAAAATAGGATATAGTTGACACCAATGACAACAAAAATATGTTGACATCAATGACAACACCGATTAGGCACATACTTGCAACAAACATATCTAGCACCTTAGATCTCTATTTTTTGCAAATGAACAAGCAGTGGAAAGATGTTGGAGAGAACTACATAGCCATATAGTTATTTTTTCTAGATTTTGTAATAGGTCCACTTTGGATCAAAAGTCATTTTTTTGGCCATTTTGGGCCCTGTGACTATTGTAATCTAGCAAAAGCATTGCAATTGCACTGAATTATAAAGTACCAAGCTTGTAATATCTAGGGGTGATTTCTGAGACTAGTGGAAAGAGGTGTTGAACACACAAGGATACTGAGAGGGGGGGTGAATTAGTATCTAAACAAACTTTAACTTCTCTGGAGTAGATTACAAATTAAGCATTACATCATCAATATAAGCATGAAAGATTAACACAATGCACATCAACACATAACACCAGATATACGTGAAAAACCTTAGAAGGGAAAAACTACGGTGAGGATTAACTCATAATATATGAAGCTCAAAATAATAACTTTGTGTAACATTGGAAAATGTTCGCTTGGGGGCTTTTCCCTCATCAGGTTTAGCTCCCAGATCTTTTAGCTGCATTTAGGACATCTTGCATCATATTTTAACATCCTGATGACATGAGCCCTAAGTTTCATGACAAATGGGACCTAGGGGGACCCCTTGAACCTAACCCTAACTAAAATAGTGGGATGAACTTGGGCACCTGCTCCCTAGTCCTGCCCTATTTTGGGTCAGTCCCAAATCTTAAGTGTCAGCTTGTGACCGTTATTTAGGTCCTATGTCAACACGGTAAGTTTGAATAATGAAATTCTTGGCGGGAGTGTTTGTAGTTGCATATAAAAGCATGTTTAGGCATTCATTTGTAAACTAGATGATTACTGGATAGCAATTTGGATTCTCAAGTTTATGTGAAGGTGATTCAAGGCATTCATTGTGTAGCAAGAGCAAATTCGTGTTGTTTATGTGTTTGTATTTGTAGATTTGAGCATCCATCTACTCATGGCATGAAGAGTTTCTTCCTCCCATGAGATATTCACTACAAGGTGACATCATTTGTGTTTTTAAGCATTTATCATTTGGTTTTTTCCTCTGCCTCCAAGGGCACGCACTCTCTATCTGACAACGGTGTTCGGAAGACTTGAATGTCTCTCTAGGGCTTGACTGAGGCAAGCCTCTAAACATCACAAACCCCTCCCAAAGTTTCCGTGATTATAGGTTACAGGTTGAAGATACAAGAAAAGTGAAGTTGCATGAGGGTACTATAGAGTGTCTGATTTACAGATCAGAGTTGAAAACAACACCTTGAACTTGGACGCCCACTCTTTAGTCTTCCAGATTCCATGATGGGAAAATCTTTGTGACAACAGGAACAGGTTGCAAACTAAGCTTCTAGATCCCAACAAAAAGCATGGTACTGGACTAGGGCACCTGCTCATTAGTCCCTGACTGTTTCACTTCCGAACCCTGAAAATAGGTGCACATTTATTTGTCATTTTACATCTTTCTGTAGCAAGATTTTTTGATATTCATTTGTTTGCTTTCGTATTTGCATAATTAAGGTTTTAAGGTATAATTGAGCATAAGTGAGCATAATTGACAATCAAATCATACAAATCCAAGTTTCCCTACATCTCATAGTGACCTAGGGTATGATTGTACATTGCAACTCAACCCTAGGTCCTTGAATGAAAGGGTGAAAGGAGGATACATACACAAAACTACCAAAACCAATCATCCAAATTCCACCCTTTACATTTTGGTGAACCCATGTTGTTGGACTTGTTTGCACCTTGCTGAGTGTTTTGATTTATATTTGCAGTGATTTAATTCATTCATAGTATCATTCATCTTATTGCATTGGAAAACTTACAAAAAAATTGAAATATTTACAAAATTTGAAAAAATGTCATTCTAGGGTTTGCATGTTGCATTAATTAATTTAAGTTTCATCAAATTTATGATTTTTGTATCATATCTAAGGTAAATTGCAGAAAATTACAAAAATTCAATAGCTTGCATTGCATTTTCATCGTAAAATTGCTAGGGTTTTGTTAGAAATTTTGCATTTTTCATATAACCTAGTAATTCTAAAAACCAGGGTTTGTAGGCCAAATCTTGTTTCAGATTTTTCTACTGATTTTAAATACTCATTAAAATTTGTATTTTTCTAGAGTGTTGCATGTTAGTGCAAATATGCATTTAGATTTCAAAAATTTAAATTTTTACATAGAAAATTTCAACAAAAACTAGCATTTTCATTCATTTTTCCTTAGATTTGCACTTGCATTTTGCATGGTAGGGTGTAAAAATCATTTACAAATCTGAGTGGACTTAATTTTCATCATAAATCATATTACAAGACATTCATATAGCATTTTGCATCAATATCTCAAACCTAGGGGCTTGAAAAACCTTGATTTTCAGTAATTTTGGCCTTATCAATTCTCTAATTTTTCACCATAGGCATGTTGTGAAGAGTATTTTTGCACTAATTGGCTTTTATTAGGGTAATTATCTGATTCCCCTCCTAAAAATCTTCACAACACCTTTTTATTGGGCTCTTGTATTGAAAATTCGGTGAAAAATTGCACATTTTTGCTATATTTGCCCTAGGGTTTGACCTAGATTGCACTCCAAGCGTGTTGTGACAAATTTTATGGATTGAGGTGACTGATATAATTGATATTATTTTCTACACCTCCTAAAATTCTTTACAACACCCCTTTTTCTAGGTCTTGGAATTGAAAAATTGCCTATTTTTGCTATATTTTCACTAGAGTTTGATCTTGAGTGGCACTATAAGTGTGTTGTGACAGATATTTTGGCATTAGGCGGTTGTTATTACTGATATAATTTTCTATCCATCGTCATTTTCCTCACAACACCCTTTGTCATGCTCCTTTGCATTGAGATTTGGTGAAAAAATTGCATATTCTAGTGTCTTTTCACTAGGTTTTAACTTGTTGTCATCCTAGATTTGCATGAGTCTAATAACTCGCTGACCTAAGAGAAATATTCCTTTAAGAAGAAGCATAAGACACATAGGATCTAGTGCTCTTGAATAATTTGGCACATTGAACACCTTCTTTACAAAAGGAGGGACACAAATGCTACAAGATATTACACCTATCACAAGTACAATGGAAGAGTAAACTTTTCATGATGTTAATGATACTATTGAGACGACAGGATATGTATCTGATGTGAAAATAGATAAACTTGATAAAGACCTAGTTGAATTCCAAGACTATGTGCAAACTGAGAGGATAGCTAAAGAAGCTATACCCGTGATTCACCATGTAAGAGAATTGATAAAAGAAGGACAAGACGGTGTTAATGCAATCCGTGGCTTAGCACATATTGTACAAACCAATATCATGCCAGTGACTGAATGTGTGCAAGTGATAAATAACACTCTGTCACCATCTCATACACAAGTATCAACACCTATACCGACTACGGGAATATCTACCTTTACATCAATGATCTTAACAACTGATGCGAATGCTTGTAGTAATGCTACCACTAGTATTGGAGTATCTAATGGCACTAATTACAAAGATGTGGGATTTAATTATCAAAATTTGGTTTCTAAGGGAACCTCTTGTATGAATAATTACTCTCAACCACCTCTTCATCCCACTTATTCTCAACCTCCCATTACATATAGCTATTCTCAACCACCTACCACCTACCATTATGTCCAACCACCATTGACCTATTCACAGCCTCTGCCTATCATATCTCAAGCTCAATCACCTCCTCACTTTGGTTCCAATTCCTCACAGCAAACTGCATCTCCCAATGATACCATCATAAACCAACTTCTGCAGGGCATGATTGCTTTACAACAAAAGGTAACAAATTTGACAAATTCTTCACAATCTAATATACCAACGGGTCATCCCACAATAATAGGTTACACTTTTTGGCCAAAATTGACATTAAAATCAACATTTTAAACTAAATCTTCACTTTTTGACACCTATAGCCACTAAACCGTTAGGAATTTGAAGATGATACGAACTAGTGATTTGTGAGATTTTGTTTGTAGATTTTAAATATATATATTTTAAAAAATTTGGAGTTAAATTGTAAATTTTTTTGTGTCTCCTTTGATAACTAGTTTTTAATATTAAACAACATTTTTTAAAGTGATGTGTATTCTGTAGCACATAACTTTTTTTCTACAAAGGATAAAATTCTGATTCTTTTGAATTTAAATTGGTAACATCGATATATAGGGCATGCATTTGGTTTCATAATGTTTTATTGAATATTTTTTTTAAAAATTAAGTTTTGAAGTCAAACCAATTATAATTTAGACATAGGTGTATTCCATAAAACATAACTTTTTTTGTATGTATTGAAATTCAATTTTTCTTTTTTTTTTGAAACAAGAACATCAATACCTAGGGCATAGATATTTTTCAAAATTTTTTTTTCACTAATTTACTAATTTTTGTGTGTAGAATAGAGAACTTGATGTTTGGTGAAAAACCTACATTCACAAGAAATAAAAAATAAATATAATAATCAAATTAAACATATTTAAAATTATACTTTTGGGGAAGCTTATAATAAGGACTACATTCTTACAAAACATAAATTTTAAATGAATTTATTTGATCCCTCAGAAGGTAAATCAAAAGTGGTTTTTTATCAGCATTTTGATAAGTGTAGAGGAGACTCCATTATATGTATGGTTTAAAACTAGTGGGGTTCTATCCAAGGTGGTTTGAATCTAAGGGGGTTTGATCAAACCCTCTTCAATTAAAATCCTTTAAATGGAACTTTTCAAGGATTAAATTATTATGTTTTCTAAAAATATGTGATTTCAGCAAAAATCAGGATGTCCCAGAAAGTGTAACCCATTATTGTGGCAGCACCCCATTGACATATCATGCCCGTAATCCCCTTTCCTATGCAATTTTGAGAACTCCTATGCCTGAGAGATTTGAGACCCCTCGCTTTGAAAAATATGGTGGAAAAGATGATCCTAATACTCATGTGGTAACATTCACAGATATGTGTGGTGATTTCTATTTTGAAGAGGACTTGTTGGCAAAACTTTTCCCGTGATCTCTCAAAGACACCGCTTTAGAATGGTTTTGCTCTTTACCTCCAAATTCAATAAACTCCTTTTCACAGTTGATTGATCAATTTTTACAACATTTCCAAGTAAACATTGGACCTCAAGTCTCTTTGATTGATTTAGTTCATTGCAAGCAAGGTCTGAAAGAGAAGCTAACTGAATTCATTAGTCGGTATTAAGCTTTATATACACAAATTCAATATCAGATGAAAGATGAGGATGTTCAAAAGGTGTTTATTACAAATCTACAACCTAATATTCATGATAAAATCCTCTTGATGAAGTATAACTCCTTTCAACATTTATGCATCACCCTTTGTGATTACCAACTTTCGTCTAGTCAGTATGAAAACCAAAACTCATCGGCTCAAGTTAGTCAATCCATGGGTGGACCATCCCAAAACAACTTTAAGAGGAATAATAATAACAAGAGTTTCATTAAGATTAATGGACCAGATATGAACAACTTTTCTAATGTGTCTGCTATCACTAATCCAAAGAAAGCATCATATCAACCAAGAGAGTTTACTCTGATATTTGAGTCTTATCATTCTATCATGAATCAAGCTGTGAGTAATAACATTTTGAAGCTTCCCCCGATTAAGCCTGTTGATCCTCGTAGAGCACAAAGACCTTACTTCGATGCTAATGAGTTTTGTCATTTCCATCAGACACAAGAACATGATACTGAACAATGTATGCGTCTTAAACATGAAATACAAGACCTCATTGATTCGAATATAATATAGGTATTAGGTGTGAATGATAATGGAAATAAGTTAGTTGCTTTGTCGAATCAAAATTTACAAATCTTCACTAATCCTTTCCCTAAACATACTAATAACAATATGTTGGAACAAGGAGTAATAGAAGTAGAGGATGATGATTATTTAGACTATGATAGTATTGTGGGAATGATTGAAGTGGATAAGCAAAAGTTGGATAACCCACCTCATCCACGAAGAAATGGAATTTATGCCGAGGTTCCTCCTCCGTTATCCTTATATGGATTGGGAGATAATCAAAACACATTAGAAAGACAAATAGAACAACCAATACAAATGAGTGAGATGGTACAGGATGATTCCTATTACTGTGTTAGATGACATCAACAACGAAAACTCGCTAAAAACTGGAAAAGAGTAAGACGATTGTCAGCAGTTGGAAGTAATAGTGGTTCTCTTCCTAATAAGCAACAAAAGATCTCATCTAAACAAGGATTTAAGGAACAAACATCATATGATAATAAATAAGACTTTCATAAGAACCACTCAAACTTTGCATTAAACATGATCGAGTACCTCTCCAAGAGGTTTGCAAATTCAAAAATCTGCTACAACGATCATATAGGTAAGTGTCTCTAACTCTTTATCTCTCTCGTGATGTGCTCCCCCCATGATGTGTTATGTGTTGTTTAGGCCTCCTGGGATGACCCTTGATTCTCTTGTAAGGTTCGGGATACTAGGAGACCACCTCTGTTGTGACCTTCTTCTATTTGTATCATCATTCTTCTATATTGCCTCTCTCTCTGATTTCATTGTTGTGTATTGTGTCTTACGAACATAGCATTGCAGTTGGTGACTTGGGGGCACCATCCTATGTGAATGTCCCTAAGACACTTGTTTCTCCTCTCTTATTTATTGTTTCCCTTCCTCTAGTGTTTCTATCTAGTGGGTGGATGACGAAAAATATTTATACTGATGCAGACCTAGCGTCCCTTTAGTGAGAAATAAAAAATTGGACTTCATTCCTAATATGACTATGGGGTTGTATATCTTATTCAACGCTTGGCTAGTAGAAGCACTCC
Organism: Cunninghamia lanceolata; assembly: GCA_027924645.1. Taxonomy (NCBI): domain Eukaryota; kingdom Viridiplantae; phylum Streptophyta; class Pinopsida; order Cupressales; family Cupressaceae; genus Cunninghamia; species Cunninghamia lanceolata. Next base: position 3,313,191 of record BSBN01000023.1, on the reverse strand, counting down.
GTGCTTTCTGCATAGTGATTTTGATGATCTTTATCTCACTTACAAACCTTAACAATACTATTGCTCCATGCACTTTGCCTGTCTTTGAATCTTGCCTTGGTGACATTTGATTTAGAGATTTTGTGACAGCCCCACGATTATCCTCGATCTCTGAATTTGTAGTATAACCCTGGCTCTTGGTGTGACTAATCATATGCATTGATGTTGTTTATCATGATTATGGACACTAACATGTTTCTTGTAGGAATGTGTTTGTGGGAACATTTGGCGATCGTAAAGTACATGCCACCTTTGGGGGGCATGGGCTTTGCAAAAGTCCATGTTCCCTTGTGTGTTTTATTCCTACCTTAACGTGCTTGATATCGATGTGTGATATCAACCACCTTAAGGTGGGGGCATATATAAGGTGAGTTGTTTGTTGTAGATGTTAGCAATGTGCTTGTCCTCAGGTGCAGTTTAAAGACTGGTGGTGATGAGTCCCTCCCAAACTTTGAGTTTGTTTGCAATCAATCAATCAATCAATCAATCAATCATCTTAAGCCCTCTACAGAGGCAGGAGTGACATATCTCTTGCGGAGAGTGCCCATCCTGTCATTCTCAAAAAGTCCTCATCAGGAGGCAGGGAGTGGTTCTGTGACTAACTCAACCCTTAAGCATGTCTTTGGTGATTATTGTGGTGAAGTGCAATCATTGGTGTGTGCCTGAGATGGTGATAAGCCTAGAAATAGGAACACTCCATCGCTTGTCTGCCGTGTTTTCTCTGTGTCTTCAAAGTGTGCGTGTTTGGTGTGCTTGCTTTGTTTGGCATGTCTATTGCCCCATATGCAGTCTAAAGACCAGTGCGATGAGTGCTTCCTGCATTTTGGGAGGTTTGGTATGTTTTGCATGTGTGTTGCCCCATATATGCAGTTTAAAGACCAGCATGATGAGTGCTTCCTGCATTATGGGAGGTGTATCTACTTTCTTGTACTTGCACCTACATTTCATAGATATGAGAAAAATAAAAGAAAATAAATCATTCATGTCTTCCATGCATTAACTGTCTTCTATGCATCTATTGTATTCTCTGTGTTTTGCCTGACTGTAATAATCTTCTCCTTGTTTTGCGTGCCTGTTATTGTCTTCAATGTATTTGATGTGTCTTCTCCGTGCTTGGTGTGATTATTGTGTTTGTTGACCATACTTTAATGCATGTATTGGCCTCGTGTTTATACATACATTAAAGTGGGGGCTAAATGTAACATCAGAAAATGTCCCCTTGGGGGATTTTCCCTCATAAGGCTTACCTCCCAGGTCTTTTAGCTGCATTTAGGACATCTTGCATCATATTTTAACATCCTGATGAAATGAGCCCTAAGTTTCATGACAAATGGGACCTAGGGGGATTCCTTGAACCTAACCATGACTAAAATAGGAGGGAGGACTTGGGTGCCTGTGCCATAGTCCTTCCCTATTTTGGGTCAATCCCAAATTTTAAGTGTCGGCTTATGACCGTTATTTAGGTCCTATGCCGACACGGTAAGTTTGAATTATGAAATTCTTGGTGGGAGTGTTTGTAGTTGCATATAAAAGCATGTTTAGGCATTCATTTGTAAACTAGATGATTACTAGCTAGCAAATTGGATTGTCAACTTTATGTGAAGGTGATTTAAGGCATTCATTGTGTAGCAAGAGTAGATTTGTGTTGTTTATGTGTTTGTATTTGTAGATTTGAGCATCCATCTCCTCATGGCATGAAGAGCTTCTTCCTCCCATGAGATCTTCACTACAAGGTGACATCATTTGTGTTTTTGAGCATTTATCATTTGGTTTTTGCCTCTGCCTCCAAGAGCATGTACTCTCTATCTGACAATGGTGTTCGAAAGACTTGAATGTCTCTCCGAGGCTTGACTAAGGCAAACCTCTAAACACCACAACCCCCTCCCAAAGTTTCTGTGATTGTAGGTTACATGTTGAAGATACAGGAAAAGTGGAGTTGCAGGAGGGTACTACAGAGTGTCAGATTTATAGATCAGAGTTAAAAACAACACCTTGGATTTGGGCACCCGCTCTTTAGTCTTTCAGATTTCGTAATGGGAAAATATCTATGATAGCAAGAACAGGTTGCATATTGAGCTTCCAGATCTCTACAAAAAACATGGCACTGGACTAGGGCACCTGCTCATTAGTCCTCGACTATTCTGCTTCTGAACCCCATAAATAGGTACATAGTTATTTGTCATGTTACATCTTTCTGTAGCAACATTTTCTGATATTCATCTGTTTGCTTCCGTATTTACATAATTAGGGTTTTAAGGTATAATTGAGCATAAGTGAACATAATTGACAATCAAATCATACAAATCTAAGTTTCCCTACATCTCATAGTGACCTAGGGTATGATAGTACATTTCAACTCGACCCTAGATCCTTGAAGTAAAGGGTGAAAGGAGGATACATACACAAAACTACCAAAAACCAATCATCCAAATTCTAGGCTACAACCTAAGGAAGCTACTACTCCCTAAAAAAATTGGTTTAGGGTCACTCCCAAAGAAGTTACTACTCCCTGAAGAATTTTTTTTGGGGCCACTACCAAGGAAGCTACTACTCCCTAAATTGAGAACACACTTACAAAAGATTATAGTATGACAGTCCTTCTACTATCTAAAAACTGACATTAAAACTCACACCTTTGATGATTGCAATTCTACCTCTTCACACTTCCCTGTAATGATCAGATCAGGTAGACACACTCTATACTTGATCAATGCCATAGAGATGTCTTCGAGATGAATTAGGATAACATCAACAACTTCCGCTCTTTCTCCTTCAGTCGCACATCATAATGCATTCATTCTGCTCCTCATCTTGCATGCGAGCTCTATTAATTACTTTGCAATCATACTTTACCTAACTCACTTTGATTTATAATTTATACATGATATTACATTGATTACATTGCTTGTCAGCTAGAGACAACATAAAAAATACATTTACAAGTCAGCCAAACAACACACAACATGAAACATGTAGAGGACGAGTCTTAAACAAGACTACATGCTACACCAACAGAAGATCCATGCCTTGCGGACATCAACACTTGCTTAACTAGGTCCAAAACATCCTTCATAGCTTTAAACACCAAGGAATTGCATCCGCACATCAAAGATTTTGTGCCACACATCTTTAACCATGAACTCTGAGAACAACCAATCATCCATAACACACTGCCACATACTATCATTGAGAAACTAAGCTTGTGGACCACAAAGAATCTTGAAATTGAAAGGAAGCATTTAATTCAAATTCATAAAAATGTCCACAAAACAACAAAGTCAAACATTCACATCTGGAGAAATGTGGAGCATTCCAGCAGGCCTTCAACACCAGCTCACACTGTTAGAACACATATCGGTACTTTATCATGCATAACTTTCACAGTGGAAGGGAAAATGATTTGAAACTTTTGAATTATTACCTTCACTTCACCCTGAACATAGTTCTAGAACCACGTAGCCATATATACAAATGCAGAGGAGTGCGGAGCATTCTATTGCCTTATAGTAGTTGTCTTCAACACTATCTCCAAATTGCAAAACACTCTTCCAGTAATCCAATCATCATGAAACTTAGATCAGGCCACCAGTAACACATTTGATAATATTAGTGCTTCTAATTCCCATATTAATATAACTTCATACTCAACTCTGCATTGATTAAGGCATGGCATCCAACCATGAACTTCTATTACCCCATTATATTCAACATGACATCCAACCATGAACTATATCTTCTTTGCTAGATAGGACATGACATCCAACCATGAACTTCTACTTCCCATGTATCTTATTTAGGAACATGACATCCAACCATGAACACATCCATGATACATTTGACACCAATGACAACCTTGTGACAGTTTTGACATCAATGACAACGTTAAGAGCCATATGTGTAATTAGGGGGTATCTTGTGTGTTTTCTTTCTACATTCTACTTTTCTACACTAAGATGGATCAGTTAACAATTCTTGTACTGACACCCTACAAATACTTTGAATTTTAAAATGACTATCTATCTATAGAAGAAAGGGTTACATTGAGTAACAATGGAGCTTGAAACAGAACCAACTTTACTTACAAAAAATCCAAAAATGGTTTAACAAATGTGAGGAAGTATATGGTACTCTATGCATGTCTATGTCTCCTTATCTTTTCATATTAATTTTTCTACTACTCCAAATGAAGTATGGACTATATTGGAGGGTCTCTTTGGTAAACAAGATGAATTAAGGGGTCATCGACTAGAGAATGAATTCATGGGGTTAAATCCATGTAATTTTAATACAATTCAAGACTACTTCACAACACTAAAAGCCATTAGATTATAGTTACAACAGTGTGGGATAGAAAAGAAAGACACACAACTAATTAAGTATTCTCTCTAAGCTTTGTCCAAATTATTCAATTTTTGTCTCTACATTTCATGCTACTAAATGTGCCCTAGGTTCTACCTATAAAATTCCCTCCCTTGATGATTTTTCTATTGAACTCACTAAGGAGTAGGAAAAATTGTTTCACATGGGTATAATAAAACCCTCTAAGTCTCATGCCTTTGCTGCAAATGAAGGAACTAAAGATAAAAAAGGGTCTAGAAAGAAAAATAAGAAACAAAAGAACTAAGGAGAGAATAAACAATATCAGAAATCAACTACCTCTAATGTATCTAATGAGGCATCTTCTTCCAAAGTTGATAAGCCTAAGAAGGAGAAGGAAATATGTGCCTATTGTAAGAAACCTAGTCATGATGAACACAAGTGTTTAAAGAAGTAGATCAATCACCTTTCACAACTTCTTGAAAAGAACAACATCAAAGTACTAGATTCAACTAAGCAATATTCATCAAGAGAATCTTCAAAGGACAGAACAATTAGTAAAGGGAGAGGAAAGAGGAAGGCCCTTGTTGTAGTAGCTTCATAGCCTAACAATTGGGTTAGTGACTCGAGTGCTTCTCACCACATGACCAAGAAAGTTTCTCATCCTTGGAGCCATGTTCTATGCCTGATATTCTTATGGGTATTGATACACCCGAGGAGGTTCTTGGGAGAGGTTCTAATGACATTGGAAATAGGACATTTCATAATATTTTCTATGTACCTTCCTTGTCAACTAATATCCTATATTTCTACTAGATCACCCATACATGTTCTGGAAAGCGAGTTGAATTCACACTAGACACAATGGTCATCAGTGAACTACACAGTGGGTCTATAGTTGCCATGAGAAAATATGATAATAATTCTAGGCTCTATCACTTATTTTTTTCTTGACTCTCCTTTGAGTACTTTTCTTACTCATTCAGATGAAGTGAGAAATTTATAGCATCAAATATTTGGCCACTTAAATTACTGCTACTTGCAGTAGCTTAGTAAGAATGACATGGTTTCAGGATTTCCTGTAGTTTGTTTTTCCAATGGTCTTGGAAAGCATTTAGAGGAGAAGTTTGACAAGGGAAAACCTTGGAGAGCCTCAACTTCTAGAGTTAGTACACAATGATTTGGTTAGTCCATTTCCAAATCTATCTTTTAGTAGAGCTCGCTATATTTTGAATTTCATTAATGATCTTTCCAAGTACACCTTTGTGTATTTTCTCAAACAAAAGTTTGAACTATTTGAGTCATTTTAGGATTTCAAAGCATTTATAGAGAAATAAACTGGGAAGTCTCTCAAGCTTCTGCATATAGATAATGGGGGAGAATATGTCAACCACATGTTTGAGTAGTTTTGTACCTCTAAGGGTATTGATATTTAGCACATAGTTCCCTACAGTCCATAATAGAACAAAGTTGTATAATGGAAGAATTAATCCTTGAAGGAGATGGCTAATTGTATGATTCACTCCATATCTCTTGCACCACCATACTGGGCGGAAGCCATAAAATGTGTGTTATATTTAGAATCAAGTTCCTCACTAAGGTGTTAAGGGGGTAACTCTTTTCCAAGCTTGTACCTATCATAAACCCATAGTGAAACACTCTCAAGTGTTTGGGTCCCCTGCATAGGCCCACATTCCAGTAGAAAAGTGCAAGGCTATAGATCTTCAGAGCAAGTCTTATATATTTGTTAGGTATGGAAATGGTGTTAAAGGCTTAGGCTTCTCCACTCCACTACTCACAAGTTTTCATCAAGAGGAGTGTTCATTTTGAGGAGGATGCTTCTATTTATTCTCCTACCACTTCTCCATCTAGCACCAAATTGAAGACACTATGACATGATGATAGTTCTTTAGAAGATCTTAAACCTCCTAGTATTTATGACGTGTCTTCCTCCTCCACTCCAGATGGTGATGATGATGATGATGAGGATTCATATTCCTCTTCTCCTAGTCATCATTCAAAGGGTGACAATTCTCCTCCAACTTCTCCTAATTCTTTGGCCACTAGGCTTCTTTGGGCTTGATAGACATTATAGTTAGAAGGCGACTAGGTTGGTGATCCTTTAGATAGCAAAAGAACAAGGTCACAATTTTAGAATGCTCCACATATTTTCATTGTTCCAGCTTTAAATCCATATTCCTTTTGAGAAGCTTCTACTATCCCTGAGTGGGATGTTTCCATGTAGGAAGAGTATAGCTCCTTGGAGAGGAACCATACTTGGGATTTAGTGCCCCTTCCTAAATGAAGAAAAATTATTTGATGCAATTGGATCTATCGATTAAAATTTCCCATAGATGGGTTGATTAATAAGCATATGGCTTGCCGAGTTGCCAAAGGATTCTCCTAGGTTCCTGGGATTGACTACTCTTCAAGACTTTTGCACTGGTTGCCAAAAGAAATTCCATCCAACTTATCCTTTCTATAGTTGCAACCCACCATTGGGAAGTTCATTAGATGTATGTGAAGAGTAATTTTCTTTACTGTGACCTTAGGGAAGAAATCTACATGGAGAAACCACAAGGGTTTGTACATGATGTTGAACACACCAGGATATTGAGAGGGGGGGTGAATTAGTATCTAAACAAACTTCAAATCCTTTGGAGCAAATTAAAACTTAAGCATTACAACATTAACATAAACATGAAAGATCAACACAATGCACATCAACACATAACACCAGATATACGTGGAAAACCCAAGAAGGAAAAAACCATGGTGAGGATTAACTCACAATAAATGAACCTCAAAATAATAACTTTTTTTAGGGCTACAACCCAAGGAAGGTACTAATCCCTGCTGACTTTGTTTTAGGGCTACAACCCAAGGAAGCTACTAGTCCCTGAAAACTTTGCTTTAGTGTCACTCCCAAGGAAGCTACAACTGCCCACAGACTTTGTTTTAGGACTACAACCCAAGGAAGCTACTACTCCCTGCTCTGAGAACAAACTCAAAGATGATTACAGTATGACAGTCCTACTGCCTAAAAACTGACATTGAAGCTCACACCTTTGATAATTGCATTTCTACCTATTCACACTTTATTTTGATGATTGGATTAGTTAGGCACAATCTTTACTTCCCTCCTATCACAAAAATATCTTCAAGATGAATCAAGACAACATATAATGCTACTGCTCTTTCTCCTTTAGTTGGACATCACAATGCATGTAATTTTCATATTCTACTCTTCACACCCTCACATAGTCATTTTCACAATCATACCTCACCTAGATCAACTAGGTTTACAATATATAGATGACATTACATTGATTACATTACAAGTCCACCAATACAATAAGAATATTACATTTTACAAGTTGACCAGAGATTATACAATATGAAACTTGAACAACATGCTGCACAGAAAGAAATCACACACTTTATGGATCCTAACACATGCTTAGTCTAGTCCTAAGCATCCTTCACAACATCATTCTTCAAGGAACCATCTCCGCACACATCATTTATTTGAAATAGGATGGCCTTAAGTAGGAAGACATGAAATTTGAAGTATAACGATCACCACCACTTGAAAACCTTGTACAAAATTAGAAACACAAAAGATCATGAAATTCTTCCAGATGAGTCTTTATGACTCATACAGTACCTTTAGATACATCTCTAACTCTGCATAACAAATACAATGTGCCGTATACCTTAAAACATGTACACTAAGATCAAACAACTATCCGGAACACATTATAACCCACTGTCATTGAGAAACTAACCTTACAGACCTCTAAAACATCTAAAAATCATATGGATGCACTCATACCCTTCTATGAACATGTCCTCAAAACCTTATAGCCATATATATCATTATAGAGAAATGCGGAGTATCCCAAACAGTCTTTATCATCACTTGATTCTGTCAAAACATAGACCGAAACTCTATCTTTCATAAATTTCACTGCGAAGGGATAAATGATCTAAGATTTTGAATTTAGCACCTTTACATCATACTTATCTTAACTTCTGAACTATACAACCATATTTTTAAATGTGGAGAAATGCAGAGCCAAACATTGTAGTATTGTGAATACCTTATTTAGGAACAACACTGTCTCCAAACTGTCGACTGCATAACACTCTTCCGATAGTTCAAACAATATGAAACGTGGACCATACATGCTTTGATACTATATGAATGTATCTTCCAAACCATAGAGATACAACATCAAAATCATAAAAATGCAGAGCAATCTCCCAGATGGTCTTCAAATCAGTCTTCCTATAGTAAAAACTTTCACCAACTTTCGGAGGCCAAAACCTTCATATAAAATCATATACATCCTTGAGAACAACAAGAAGGATCAAACAACATGACATAGGCCATCAACACCATCTTTTCATCCTCAACATAGCTTAATATATAATCATTCATCTTAGTGCTTCTAATTCTCATCTTAATATTTCATCATGAGAACATGAAATCCAACCATGAACTATATCTTCTTTGATAGATAGGACATGGCATCCAACCATGAACTTCTAATTCCCATATTAATATATCTTCTTTACTATCATTAGATAAGACATGACATACAACCATGAACTTCTAATTTCCATCTTAATGTATCTTCTTTAGGACATGACATCCAACCATGAACATCATCACACATCCACGACAATGTTGACATCAATGACAACCAAATGCGAACACATGATCCTTCACTTGTTTTCTATCTTTGTAAGTCTCTCTATGGCCTCAAGTAGGCCCCCTTGGATTGGTATGCCAAGATGGACTCCTTCCTTCTGTCAGTTGAGTTCACTTAGTACCATTTTTATCTGAATATTTATATTCTATAGTAGGATGATACTCTCACATTCCTTGTTTCCTATGTTGATTTTTTTTATTACAAGGAGTCACTAATCCACCATTAAGGAAGTGAAACCTACCCTTCATGATCATTTATTGATGTCAAACTTGGGCCTTCTACATTGTTTCTTGAGGTTTGAGATCACTCAGTCTTCTTCTAGTATCTTCATTATATAGCCCAAGTAAACTCTTGATATGCTCTCTAGATTTCACATGGATGACTATAATATTGCACCAACTCCATTTCTATCATGAGTCAAACTTGAGGCTCATTATTCTTCACCATTAGTGGATGTTGTTTTGTATCACCAATTAGTTGGGAGTCTCATCTACTTGACTCAAACAAGGCTTGATCTTTCATATGTTGTGGGCTTGGTCTCTTAGTTCATGCAAGAGTCCCATCAGTTGCATTGAAAATCACCTAAGTGGATTCTCCACTATGTACAGGGTACTCATAGTTATGGGATTCAATATGTAGGAGGGGTGGATATTGACTTGGTGGCACACATAGATTCAAATTGGATAGGTGTTTCTCAAGAGTGCAAGTCTACTTTAGAGTACTACTTCTCACTTGGTTTTGGTCTAGTTTCTTGGTCGAGCAAGAAGTAGTCTACAATTACTCTTTCATCTACAGAGGTTGAGTATCAAGGAGAAACTAATGCTACTACTAAGACCATCTAGATAAATAACATTCTCATTGAGTTTGGCATTCCCTTCTTGAAGCCTACAATCATCTTTTGTGATAACTAGAGTGATGATCTCTCGCAATCTGGTCCATCAGCAGTGGACCAAACATAGTGAGATCCACATCCACTATATTCAAGAGCTAATTCATGAACATATCATTGATCTTTAGTATTGTTTGACATTGGAGTAGATTGCAAACATCTTCACCAAACCCTTCATTGAGAGCAAGTCCCTTCATTTATGAGCTTTATTGGGGGTGCAACAAGTTTCCACTTTGGGGGGCCTCTCTCTCTATTTATGGGGGGATTCTATTAATTTTATGGGAGAGATTCTTCTCTTTTGGAGGAAATATTTGTACATGGGTACCTCATAAGGCTTCATTTTTCAAGACCTATCTTTTCATCGACTTGATCTACTCTTTAGGGGGGTTGTTAGTTTAGGTTTTTATTTCATTTTCCTAAGGTTTTTCCTACAATTTTATTAAGATTTCTTAGGTTAATAAAGTGAGTTTAATTAGGTGAGTGGGTAATTTGAGGTGTCACCATCCTACAAGGGAGTTACATTTACTATATTTAGACCATTTGGTGGTCTCTCCCTATTGGCTAGCTTTTCCATATCCACCCTCTCCCTGGTCTATATAAACTCACTACCTAGCTTGTATTTGGTAATCTTTTTCCAATAACTTCTCTTTCTGAGCTCATAATGCAATTCTATCATCTTGACATTTGCAAATCTCTTAAAATCTTTGGTTTTATTTATTTATTCATTTATAGTTTTTACAACTTAAAATCTCTCTTAAAAAGTTCTTGGGTTATGCATCTGATTCAAATTTCTAACAAAAGATACAAATTGTATAGCAAGACATAGTCCATATGGTATGGATCCGAATGGTACAGATTTCATGTGACCATATGAACAAGAAAACATGAAACCCCAAAAACCAAAAAGAATTGTAAAAATTTACCTTCCCCAAAACAGGGTGTTATATGTCGATCTTCACTTCTCAAGCCTTCCAAACTCAACCATGAGGTTTGTCTTTCTCCATGAGAATTCTTGTAAAAAATCAACCCCAAATTTTTCTAAAGAAGGATGAAAACCTACAAAAATAAAAATTAGAGAGGCACAAGGTTCCACTGAGCATGCCAAAAATGTGAAACAAAATGAGGATTAAAGGATTCAAATCAAACCCAATTTCACATCTACCTACACCTCAGTTTGAGCAAAGGAATTAGTAAAATGTAAATAAAATAAACCAAGAAATCTCACCCACACATAATCCTTGTTGTGCTAAAGACAATTGTGCTCCAAATATTTGTTGTTGAAGGATGGAATGTGGTTGCTCATAGTAGTAGCATGATGTTGCATTCAGGTTGATGATATAAAAATGGAGGCAATAAGGGTCCATTTCTAGATTTTCTAATGAGAAGATCAATGATTAGGTATGGTTGAGAGATCAATGATTGAGATTAGGTTGGTTAATTGATTGTGAGATGGATGGTGGAGGATAAAAGGGGAATTTTATAATTCTTTATTGATCTTTAGGTGTAAAGGATTAATTAAGTGGGCTAATTAGTTGTTATTATCCAATTAGGGGGTTTAAAAGGGCTATTTGGGGAAATTAAATAAATACAAAGTATTTATTTAATTTTTTGGAATGATTAGGATTTATGGTAGATGAAATTAGTTAAATAAATATTGAATTTATTTAATTAACTTGAATATTAGAAGATGAATGAAAATGATGTCAGGAGGTGTTAGGAGTCAGACAATTTTGGGCGTCTACAAGGCTATTAACGGTGTTAACAATACACTTCATAGCTTATTATTGGGAAATAGTCTTATGGAATTATTTCAAGTTTACCTCAGTTATGTGTGTGTCTAATAAAAATTCTCATTAGCATTAAAGAAATAAATGATGTCATTAGTATTAGAGAGAGAAGGTATGTGATCCATGGAATGGTTGAGATGCAAGCTACAATAAAGGAGATTGTCACTAGGGTATGGGGTATGGGAACTACAATGGTAAGTGAGCATGGGCCAACAAGCCAAAATAAGCAAGGGTTAAGATATGGAAATAAAGGGAATACTAAATGGATAATGATCCAAAAGGATTTGAAAAACATGTGAAAAAGGAAAATAGGATTAAAGAACAAGTTTTAGATACAAGAACAAGTGATTGATGGTAATACAGTCTATACTAGGCATAGATGATAACCTAAGTAGATGATAGTCTAGGTGCACTAGTGTCTAGATGATGATGCAAGTGTGCTAGTGTCCATGGTCGTACCAACATCAAACTCAAAATGTGAACCATATAGGCATTAATTCAAAATCCAATGACTATTGATCTTCATGAAGGGCTCAAGAAAATTCAGCTATATATTGTAAACTCTATAAATAAGGCTTGTTTAGGAGCATTAAAATCATTAATAGCTAGAGAAGTTTGGAATTATTGTATGTTTTGTTCTTGTAGGATAAATAAGCAGAAGTAGAAGGAAAGATTGCCAATTTACTATAATAATCCCTTTACAAAGTAATAAAGGAGGGTGTAAATGTGAGTTTTGAAATACTCTACGCTTATAGTGTTTTTAATTAAACTAATTTAATGGTATAGTATAGTTAAAATAAGGTAAAAATGCTACTTGTTTTTGTGTTTTATGTTTATAAAAGAAGGAAATACAAACTACTAAAAGAACTGATAAATCTGATAAATTAATTACTAACAAAAAGTGAAAATGACTATAACTGATGAAAGATAGAATTTTGGAACAACAAATTATAAACACAAAGTAGAAGTTGAAAAAGGAAAAATTTTAATTACTAAACACTAGAGTTCCCATGTTGTAGTCCTCCATTTGTATTGTCATCCAAAAGAAATAAAAAAATAAAGTGGCTAGCTAGATCTAGAAATGTTTGTACACTAGGAAAATGAACACACTTAGAGAAGCACATAGAGAATATCCAAAAAATACAAAATAATAGAAGTGTGATTTAAACTAGATAAAATAACAAAATGACAAAGGAAATTTAGAAATATAAAACCTCCACACAAGATAGCCTCCAAGAAATACTACAGTTGTGATGGGAAAAAGGTTGGTGACTATGTGGGAGCTTACCAATATGGTCAATCCTCTAATTTGGTCTTTAAACATCCACAAGAAGTCAAATCGAGAGAGTGGGGAGTGTGTCCTCCTATTTTATGTGCATGTAAGACTATGAGAAGTAATGTAAATGATTAAGGAACAATAATAAGTGTGTCTACTAGTATCCCTATGTGTATCCAGAAGAGTTAGGAAATGTAGAATCTAGAAATTCTAAAGAAACAAGGAAATACAAAATGATAAAGAAAAGAGAAAGCATAGAAAACCATCCCAAGAGAGTGGAGTCCAATGGTATGTAGAGAGAACTTGACAATACATGATGAACAAAAAACCAATAAGCTATTGTAGAATGATAAATGAGAACTTGGGAATGTAGAAGATGCAAGATCAAAACTAGTTCAAAAAATGCATGAAGAGGAAGGACACCTTCTCATTTCAAAATCTAAATAATGTAGGAGGCTATTTTGGGTCAAAGAATAAGGAAATGACTATTGGAAACTTGAAAGGTTGGGTGAATTTTAGTTACAAACAAAATGGGAGTCAAAAATATAAATTTTGAATGCTAAATAAAGGTCATATGGTCACTGGATGTTAGTGCATTCATGTAGACATCCATAAAACTACACTAATGTCCAAGAAAAAATAAATGGGAAACTTTACAAAATGGCCACATTGAACACAAGAAACATTAAAAATACATAAAAAGAACATAAACACATAAAACAACACAAATCTTGGCATATGGACTAGGAACCAGGCTAGGAGAGAAGGCTACAATGATCCCTAAACATACTGTAGGAATAGACACTAAAATAAGGATGATTTGTAGTGTCAAAATTGCATGATATACAAAATTTGACTTTACATTTTGCCCCCACTTTAGTGGGATAATGTCACTAGGTGATATTAGCTATTCTAAAGTACATAAATGAAAATGAAAAAAATAAATATTTTGAATGTTTTGAGGCTATAGAAAAGGATATGTAGCAGTCTTCAAGTGAGGAAATGCCCCAAAGCTAAGATCTGCAACACATGTTAGAAAAGACAAAACTTGCAACACAAAAGTGTTAGAAAAACATGACTTGCAAAACAACTATGTTAGAACATTACAAACATATATATGAAAAAGACAAACAATGTACATAATGAAAGTACTAGAGAGGAAATCTTATATGGCGAGAAGAATGTAACAAACAAAATATTTGATTTAGAAAGAATAAACTAATGTACATGAAAGGGAAAAAAATATGGTTGATAGAAAGGAAAAATACATGATTCAAGATCTAGCTTGCTCTATAACTAGGAATCACAAGAACCAATTGACAAGATGAATCACATATACTAGCATGCTCTATTTATAGGTGATTTAAATAAAGGTGTTTGTGTCCAACCATACTTTGTGCTTGGGACCACAAATTGCAAATGCTAGGGAAGCATGCCAAAATGTGCAAATGGTAGATGTATCCCCATTAAAGTAATTACATATAAGAAACGTATGCAATTAATTTTAAGGTAGAAAATGGAAAGGTCTTTGGGAAGGATGTATGTAGGACATATGCCCCTAGTGTTAATAATATGTTACCCCTAGAATAGGTAAAAAAAATTATGCTTGTCCTGAGAGTATGGGCAAGGACAACAAAAATAATTAATGGTTGTGCTATTACCAAAGATAAAGGAAGATAGTTGCACCTGCATTGTGCTACCATGAAATGGAAAAAACCAAAGAAATAAAGCTATGTGTGCAACATAATAGGTATTGACACAACTAAGTGAATAGACATGTGAGTGGAATTAACCAATGATAATAGGTGAAAAAATCTTATGAATCAACCAAGTGCACCTCATAAGGAGAATGAAGAAGAGATTTCTCTAAAGGTAGAGATGTATCATGAGTGAATATATAGGTTATAGAAGGAATATTAGCAATGGACTAAAACAACTTCTTATTAGAAGAAGGGAGAACTGTATTAGTTAAAATAGAAATAGGGGACATGGTGAGTATAGGAGATGACACACAAGTGGTAATGGTCTCCACAACAACAATAGGTTACACATGGGAATCTATGGAAGGAGTAGGGATATAATGGTTTTTATAAGTTTGTATGGTAAAAGGACAATGGTTAACCTCAAGTATATCATAGGTATGAGGTGCATCATGTATGTGTTTTGTCTCATCTACTAGTGGAGTAATGTCATCAAGGGAAGATTGGATAGGTCTATCATAAGAAAAAGTGTTAACACCTTCATCAAGAAGATCTTTAATTTTAGATTGTAGAGCATGGTAGCAATTGGTAGAGTGGCCAAATATCCTATGGTATGCACATGAAATGAGGGATGAGGGACCACTCTTAGGAAGATGTATAAATTGGATAGGTGGGAGGGTTATAAGTTTGGATTCTAAGAGAATTGGTAAGACACGCTCAAAAGGGTTATCAATAAGTATATAGGATCTAGGTTTAGGCTTAGATGGATGGGAAGGAGGATGGGTGAGTGGAGGGGCAGGAGAGGCTTCATCACATTTGAGGTGAGGATGCTTTAGGAAGATTTGATCACCTTTAATGGTGTGAAGAACTAAGTGTTGATACAACTGTTAGTCATATTAAAAGAGATAAAAATTCATACAACAAACATTTATCCTCTTGAAAGATATGACAAATTTAGGATGAATTTGTGATCCTAAGTCTCTGATAGTTAGTACATAACCTTCTGACATTACTCAGTAGTTTGATGTGATGATGCTATTAATCATTCATGGGCCTTACATCTAGATTTTACAAGAAATCTTATCCTAATGTTTGTCCTGTTACCTGCTTTGCATGAATCTCAACAAATTGCATCAAATATGATAATCCTACTCTAGGATATGCATGTCTTCATGCATATTTATCATAAGTTTGATCAATTCTTCTAAATTTTACTCCAGTCAAGATTATTTGTGATGATCTTGACAACTTTGATTAGTTCTTCTAAATTTACTTAAATTTGAACTAATCTTTACTTGCTTACTTCAAATTTATTCAAATGAACATGTATTTCACTTCTATTATTCAATATTTGCATGATGTTCATTAAGATTGTAATATTCTGATCAAATATGCTAAGATATTCATTTATCTATGTGAATTCTGCATATTTAATATGTTTCTT
The DNA here is from genome assembly GCA_027924645.1 of Cunninghamia lanceolata. Taxonomy (NCBI): domain Eukaryota; kingdom Viridiplantae; phylum Streptophyta; class Pinopsida; order Cupressales; family Cupressaceae; genus Cunninghamia; species Cunninghamia lanceolata. Next base: position 3,297,021 of record BSBN01000023.1, on the reverse strand, counting down.
CTTATAATTTGTCATTATTTGTAGTTGATGATGATGATTGATGAAATTTACAAGAAAATGAACTAAAATTCTAAAATTATATGAAATGAGTGAGTCTCAACCACCGATCCATATGCACAATTCAATACTTTATGAAAAGAGATGAAATCAAACCATGTTTTTCCAAGATAATCCACAACTACACACAACATATGCTAATCTTCAAATGAATTGGATAACAACAACATTCACCAGTTGAAATGCACCTCAGAGAGTGCAACACTCCACAGTGACATGTCCAGATGTTATCCACAAAGATTACTCAAGATTTATGATTAATTTGTAATTAGGATCTCTATTTCATTCATTATTCAAATGTATGCATATTTACAATTGGTCTTGAGAAGGAACCATGGGGAAACACTAAGTCACAAAATGTATAATTAGTGCTCACAAAGCTCAACAATTCTATCTCAATTAAGCTCCTAATAATCTTACAAATGACAATCCATCTCCTTTTATAGACAAAGGATAGGATGCAGTTACAAATGATCCAAGGATCATGATCAATTCAGGATGATCAATGGTCTACATTTCCTTGACCGAGTCAACAAAACAATATACGTGGCACAAGTTGCCAGCTGGCAACTACCTGTGAGGCATGAGCAAATACTCTTCGAATCTTTGATTTGGTCAATACAACCTCTTCATTCTGCATTCCCATTGGAGTCTTCATCTGTGGATGGCTCTTCAGATATCTTGCATCCAATGCCATGGATGAGCTCATATGCCCTAAGGGCCTTATCTATTTCTACTCTATCTGGCACCTTAGCTTTCTCAACAACATGCTCTTAAGCTTTCAACTGCTCCTTTAAGGATATCCATCTATTAGTTCTACCATCCAGTTCCTCATTGTATGCCTCAATCTTGACTTTCATATGCATGGCTTTATTAATAGTGTCCTCAAAGAAATTGATGCAGGAGCATCCAAGTTCATGTGCAATCCTCATCAATCAAAAAGATTTGTTTTTACTTTGTTGTTGTCTATATTGCTGTAGGAGTTGCTTCAGGAGTAAATTGATCAAATTTGGAGAATTTTACTAAGGAAGTTGGCCAAGTGATGGGTTGACCTTGAAGAAGGCCCAAATGGGTATCTGTATCTCAAATCTGGTGAAGATTTGAGCAAAATTGGATTAGTTATGCTTCAATAGAGTTTTAGGCTATTACTGCACTTTGCGATGAATTCCAGTCACATCAGAAATCACGCTGGCGCTCAACAGGCGAGTCTACACTAAAAATCTAAGACACTAAATTGCGCTAAAAATCTTGTGTACTAAACATGTCTGGTGACCCCGAAATATTCCACTATTCGGTATTGGGTAAAATCCCCGCCAGACATGCTTAGCTCTAAAATCTTGTCTGACCGGATCGACGCAAAAACTTGCACCTGCTGGACATGTCTGCTTGCTTTCAAAAACCCTACTATCCAGTGATGTCACTTTTCTCCACTGCAATACTTGCTAGGATTTGGTGCTAAAAATAATGGTGACTGGATCTACATTGAAAAGTGATTGCACTGCATATGTGATAGACACTTAAATACCCGCTAATCCAGTAACGTCAGCAAATCCTGTCGGAGGTGTTTTAGTGGCCCAACGCTAAATTAAAGTCTTACTACATATGTCATATGGTGGCCAAATCCCCACTTTGGTCGGTAGGAGCTAAATTTCCCACTGGTCTGGTTGAACCTGAAAAGTCTACATTGGGTAGAGGTCGATTTCCCTGCAAATCGGCCAGAAAGCATCAAAAGTCAATTTTGACTGCCTGTATGATTGTTCCAAGGGCAAATTAGGATGCGACACATGTCATGAGCATTAATGGTGGTCGGTGGCCACCTCTAGGATCTATAAATAGAGGAAAAACATACTATGATAGAGATTTTTCCAGAGCTTCTCCTTGGTCAATGATCTGTAGTATGTTTTTGGAGCTTTCTAGAAGATTTCTCCAGATTGCACGATCAGTTTGGTCTGCATCTGAATGTTGTAAGGTTGAGGCCAATGTTTTGTAATGAAAATTGTACTTCTGATGTAAATCTCTCTTGTAGATGAATAAAGGGTTGTTGTTTTGTTGTGATTTGTTATTAGCCGCTTGGTTTAGCCGCTTGATAAGGCTCTTGAACTTTGATCTGCATTAAGTGGTGTTAGAGCAAGTTCACATTCCTTGAGGTTGTGGGTTTGTTGCATAAGGGATCTTAAGGAGATTGTTGTAGGTTGAGTGAAGAAGAGATTTGCAACTACAGAGGGTATATAGATATGGCACACCAAGCTACAAGAAGGAGAGGACCTCCTCCATGAGGTGGAGATGCAACATTGGTAGAGATCTTGAAAGACATTACAACTAGGTTGGATGCAATGGAGAGAACACAATGCAGAGGAGTACCCGTAAAAGATGTAAGTGATAATGAGGAGGAAGAATTCAGTGAAGAGGAAGTAGAAGAAGGAGAAGATGGATATGAGAGGATGTTTCTGAATGCAATGTAAAAGATTGCCAGTAAACCCCATGTTGAGTTACCTAGTTATAATGGTAGTCTGAAACCGGATGAGTTGATAGACTGTATTTCAGAGATGGAAAAGTTTTTTGAGTTAGAATCTATTGAGGACCCTATGTTGATAACTGAGAGGGGGGGTGAATCAGTTATCCTAATTATTTCCCTTATTGAACTTTCCTTTTAATTGAAGCAGCATAAAATCAAACACAAAACATTAACCATGAAATAAGAAACACATGACACAGTATTTTTGACGTGGAAACCCTGTTAAGGGAGAAAACCACGGGGTGATTAACCCAAGAATTATTCTCTGTTAGAAGAATAGGAAATTACAAAAATGGCACTTGCCAATTAGGGCTCACTGCCCGAGCACACTGCTCACAAGAGGCCCACTGCCTACAAGAAGACACACTGTCTACAAAGTGATGATAATCACAGTCTTGAACTGATTGGAAGCATCTGCATATGCTGGAGTTCAGTTCCGGTTAGGCTCAGTACACTGATCTGCTGCACTTCATCTTTTCTCTGTTCTTTGTTCTGCTATCTTTCACATACCGGATCCTTTTTGCTACCTCTGCTCTTTCTCTGGACTTATTCGCATATCTCTCCACATCCACACACACTTCACAACTAAATCCATCCTCTATATATATCCGCACAAGTAGTTTCATCACCTTTCTAGTCGGCATCCGGAACAGTCTTAGTTTCTTACAAACTCTCATTCTGTCGGTTGAATCCTTCCTCACCAAGCAATGCGGATCAAGCATATACTTGTAGATATCATTGATCATGTCGGCCAAACATGATTCATGCCTTCACAACCTCTGTCATCAACAGTAACCCATCCGGAAAGCAGTCTGATACTCTGTCAGTCAGTTCTTCCTCTGTTTTCACTGTCTCTCAGGAATCCGGTACTTAACCATTCATATCTTTTTCCTTGTCCATCACCGGAGGCTAAATCCTTGGAATATACTACTAAAGGTAGTCCTCTTGACTTCCCCAAATCCGCACTGCACCAAGACACTTCCTCTGAGAGGTCCGGACCAATCTGTCGGACCTTGCCACATGCTCTGTTCTTCTTCACCGGACCACAACTTTCTTTATTCTGACTTCCGGTAGAGACACATCATGACTTGCGGATATGTGGGATGACCTTTGTTGCCATCAATGACAACAACCATGAATCCATATAGTGTCTCTTGCCAACAATCTCCCCCTTTGGCATTGATGGCAACACTTAGTGAAAAATGACTAAGTGTTTTCACTATGCTCCCCCTTTTCTGATGCTCTGTCTTTATATACAATTTCCGGAACTCCCCCTTAGTTGGATTCCTCATTTTTCACTGCTCCTCACTCCCCCTTTGACATCAATGGCAAAGGGTAGGGTCCGCATATCAAAATTTTCAAAAATTTCTTATACTTAGCCGCATATTTACATACTCACATATATTGAAGAATGTCTGCAAAGGATGTCTGTAATTGAATCATTTCGGTAGCCCAACTTTGCTTCATTCTGTCCAAAATTGAAATGTGACAACTTAACAAAAATGCAAACGCTTCTGCCCGCTTGAGATCTGTCGGATCTTTTGTTTGGGCGGTGGTCCTAGCATCACTGATGGCTTCATGCATGGTTTCCAACTTAGGGATTATAATCCTTCTAAGTTCTCCCATCCGGTTGGTGATGTTCTTCCTTTCCTTCTCAAGATTCTTAATTTCATTCAAGACTGCAATAGTCTGACATTCTTGATTTATTATAGAGGAAGAGAGAGGATCAAAACTTTGAGATAAGCTTTGTAGCTTATCCTGTTCCTCTTTTATTTTCTTGTCAAATGCTGCTGTTGCCTTTGACCAGGATATACAAAATTTATAGATATCACCGCCATCCTTAAGAGCATTCTCTAAGCTCTTTATTCCAATGCTTACAATCTTTTTGTCTTTAGAGATTAATTCTAATATCTCTGAAAATCTCTTATCCAAAAATTCCTTCCGGACCTTTTCTTCAGCTGATTTTTCTAAAGAATCAAAATGTGTATCAACACTGCTGACTAAGGTTTTTAGATTACCGGAAGTGGAGGCTGTCGGATCTATCTGGATTGATGGCATGATTTTCACAAGTACTCCGGAAGCAGCCTCTATCAACTCACAGTCTTCCATATGAGACTTCAGGAGCTTTTCATTTGCCTTGGCATTTGCAAATGAAGCTATCTTCATTGTTTGTACCGGAGAGAGAGAGTCAAAATCAAATGGGCCTTTTAGAAGCTCCGGTTCATCAATCTCTAGAGTTTCTTTGCTCAAAAATTGTTGAACAGTTTGTGCAGTGTCTCTTGCTGGAGACAGATGTTTCTTCTCTTCTGCAGTCTTAGAACTGTCAACCTCTTTGTCCTTCACCACTGCTTCCTTCTCCTGTAATTGCTCTTCTTCTTTGGATCCGGAGACTGTAGGAGAAACTGGAGGAGAGATGGTAACTTGTTCATGGGCCACTTCTTCTGGAGCAGAGGGTCCCAAGTCCTCACTTGTCTGTTCAGGGCTCACTTCTTCCGGAACAGAAGATTCCAAATCAGCAGCTGTTTCTGTACCTAAGTCCTCTACAACAGGAAGATTGAACCTTTTGAAGGCCTTCCGGAGGATCTCTTCTGTTTCTTGAGCCACTTTGTCAGTCTCACCAAGCATGAGTTGATTCATCCTGGCTTTGCTTCTGAACTCATCTTTGCAGTCCTTGAAGATGATGTTCATTGTTTTGGGATCAATTTGAGGATATAGCTGAATAGCTATCTGCTCCCGGATCTCAAGATCTTTGGCATGAGCATTATTCTTTCTTACTTCCATTTCCTTCTCTAGGCTCTTAGGAATGAGAGATATGATCTCAATGAAAGCCTTATTGTATATGTTCAGATATTTAACTGTGGCTTCCTGCAGAGTCTTTTGGTCTGCCTCACTGAAGTCATCATAGGATTCAGTCATTGGTTGAAGGTTTCCATCCACCGTGACCGACTTGATTATGCTCTCTAGAGACAGAGTGGGCTTCTCAACAGATACCTCTGCCATTTCATCCTTGTCTTGGCCTGTGGAGGGCTTACCGGATCTTTTCTTCTTCTGTTTCTTTACTTCTCTTACTCCCTCATCTGATTCTGTTTCCTCTTCATCCTTTTGGCTTTCATAAGCCCTTGTGGCTTTTGTCTTGGATCTCTTACCGGATGCCTGGACTTCCGGTTTTGAACTTTTGGTTGAGGGAGGTGCAGATCTCTTTGTTGATCTGGTCCGGGTGGGAGCTCCAACCGGAGCACTTTCTTTGCTTTTCTCTTCTTCCTCGGCCTTCCTCCTCTTTTCCCGGCTGGCATCAAGTGCCTCCTTTGAGATGCCAAGACCTTGAGCAATGTGCTCTACTTCTTTTCTCACTTTTCTTTTGATCTCAGGTTCCCTGAGTTCTACATGTAATTTTATACTCAGCTCCTCAAAGGTTCCAAACCTTTCTGCCTTAGGATCTTTGGGCTGACTTAGCATGTGTTGAACATGCAGCTCCACTATCTGTTCATCAACTTCATACCCCATGGGCATGATCCAGACAGTCCTTGGCTCCACTGCCTCCATCAGGCACTGATCAGTGTCAACCATAAAGCACACTGAGTCCTTGTATTTCTCAATGAGAGACTGGGGAATTCTCTCTCTTGCTTGCATCATGCTCTGAAAGTTTTTGAAGTATCCCCATAGAGCTGAATTTCTCGCTTTTGCATCCCCAAGTCCATGCAAGTAGTCTCTTATCTGGACTGCAACAGGTTTGTCATTCTGCCATACCCATCCACTTGTTCCGGGTAGCTCATTCATGAAGTAGAAGAATAGACATACAATAAGAGTACCATACTTGAAGGAATTCTTCTTATCCTTCTTGATTTTCTGTATATTTTCCATTAATTGGCTTAGCAGTAGTTCGCAGAGGTCATATTCTGCATTTTTCCTTAGCATTTCAAAAGCAGTGTATACTGCAGTTCCGGATACAGAATTCTCCCTGCTGGAGTGATAGATCTTGTATCCTATTATCATTGATGCATATTTGATATCCGGATCCGAAATATCTTCAATGGTCATTGCCCTCTTGTCAAATTTTGATCCGGTGGCCTCAGTTACAATGTTGTTCTTGACAGATTTGAGGATAGGTACTCCTCCAGAAGAGTATAGGCCAGTTACTGCTCTAATTGCCTCTTTTGTGATCTTGCAGGGTCTATCTAGCCATAGAAAGTTGTCATGCATCCTGCTCAGTACATACCGGACCCATTCATCTTCTTCAAAACAGGGGAAATGAATAAATTGCTCAAATTGTTTCTTCTGAATATCCTTATACTCTGGTTTAAGCTCAAAGGCATTGTCAATCAGCTGCTTGTGATAGAGGTCTCTTAATTTGAATTCCCCAAATTCCTCAATGTTTGCATGTATGTAAACCCTAATGTCTTCGGTGTGTAAAACTCCGTGAGGAACACTAGAGAAGGCTCCTAGTGGGTCTACCTCCAATGATTTGTAGGGATGTTTCTTGAATGAGGGGCGAGGTCTATCAGAGATCTTAACTATGTTTGGAGTAGCCATTCTTCAAAGATTTGCAGTGAGGTAATGAAAAACGGAGAATACCTTATGCGCCTTCGGTTTGCACGGAGTGGTTGGATTGATTTCTTTATCCAATAGCTTCGGCAGGAGATCCTTGGTGTGCTTGAAGAACCTTGTTGCAGAGCTCCACTTTTCGCTTCTTCTCGAGTGCAGAATGAGCAAATGACCTTTGAGAAATCCCTTAAATTGCTCCGCGAACCCTAATACCTGTCTGCAATAAATGCTTCACCTACATCATTCCGGTTTGCCTTGTCTGGATAGCTTGGAGTATCCCGGATTAGTCCTGATCTGTGGATATTATCCGGATCTTTCAATCATGAATAAATCGAGGTGGCATATTACAAGATCATCTCAAACACTCTGTCCAATCCGCAGAACAAGATAGTGCATTTCCGGATCTTTCCGGACCTTTTTGTAATCTTTTATCATACCGGAGCATCTCCCTGAACAGGTCTTATTTGATCGATCATAGCTTCTTCATAACTCCATGCGGACCTCTGAAAACTTGACTGAAGTATCTCAAGACTCATATCTACAAACCCTTTGATCCGCATCTTGTGCCACATCCGGCACCACTTGTTTGGCTGGGGGAACAAGATTTTCTTTGAGTCTCCCCCTGAGCCTGAGCTCATTTTTAATTTCTGGAAGAAATATCAGCACCAGAGTCTGGTGCGGATCCAACCTCTACATTCTCTGAACTTTTCTTCACCCAAATCTTGCTCATCTGATTCCTAACCTCATCCGCATTCATCTTTTGTTTACCCTTGTCTTGATTCTGATTATACACCGGACCTCTTTTGTCCTGATTCTTGTTTCTGCAGACTTTAGCATTATGACCGGACCTATTGCAGATTTGGCAAATAACATTTCTTTGCATATTTGACTGATATCCTCTTGATCTGCATTGATTAGCCATATGACCTATTCTATTGCATGTGAAGCATCTACCTTTGAATGATTTGTTTACTTGCATAATTCTGCATTCATGGGTTTTGTGTCCATACCTTTTGCAGTTGAAGCACTGTCCGGAGAAGGATGAATTATTCTGATTCATTCTTATCCTGCACTGATTAGCTTTGTGACCAAAGTGGTTGCAGTTGTGGCAGTATCCATTGAAGGATGGATATCTTTGAGCATTTGGTTGTCTTACTGGAGGTCTTCTAGGCCTGCTCCTTGGATTTTCTGATCCAAGATTCTTCTGACCGGATCCGGAGCTTTCTCCTTTCTCATATCCCAAGCCATACTTGTCATCTGTCCTCTTTTGACTTCCAAGAAGAACTTCAAGTTGAGCAGAACTTATCTTGAATTTCTCTTTATATTCATTTGCTGTTTGAAGGTCTCTTTTGAGAGAGGCAATTTGATCCTCAAGTTTTCCTTCATTATCTTTGGCATCTTCAAGATCAGATTCAAGATGCCTGATAATCCTGTCCATCTGGTGGCATTCTTCTGATTTTTCTTTGAGAGATTGTCTTAGATTGTCTTCAGCCTTTCTTTTTTCTTCAATTTCTTGAGTAAACTTTATAGTTCCTGATTCCATTTCATGTCTTAACATAATGACTTCTTTTGATAACTTTTCACATAACTTGGTTTGCTCAGTCAATTCCTCATTTGTATTGTTTTCTTCACTTTGTCTTGCCAACTGTTGAAGCAGCTCCTTTCTCTTTTTCATAGAGAGACTTAATTTGTCTTTTAATTCTCTCATGAATTCATCAGCTTGTTTGAGTCTTTCCTTTAATTCACTGACTTCAGAATTTGACTGTTCAAGATCCTCAAGGGCAGTCTTGAGTTGCTCCCTTAAACCATATGCATCCATTTGAAATCCCAGATCTTCCTCAAGCTGTTAGGCTCTATTAGGAGGAACTTGGCTCTGATACCAATTGTTGATAACTGAGAGGGGGGGTGAATCAGTTATCCTAATTATTTCCCTTATTGAACTTTCCTTTTAATTGAAGCAGCATAAAATCAAACACAAAACATTAACCATGAAATAAGAAACACATGACACAGTATTTTTGACGTGGAAACCCTGTTAAGGGAGAAAACCACGGGGTGATTAACCCAAGAATTATTCTCTGTTAGAAGAATAGGAAATTACAAAAATGGCACTTGCCAATTAGGGCTCACTGCCCGAGCACACTGCTCACAAGAGGCCCACTGCCTACAAGAAGACACACTGTCTACAAAGTGATGATAATCACAGTCTTGAACTGATTGGAAGCATCTGCATATGCTGGAGTTCAGTTCCGGTTAGGCTCAGTACACTGATCTGCTGCACTTCATCTTTTCTCTATTCTCTGTTCTGCTATCTTTCACATACCGGATCCTTTTTGCTACCTCTGCTCTTTCTCTGGACTTATTCGCATATCTCTCCACATCCACACACACTTCACAACTAAATCCATCCTCTATATATATCCGCACAAGTAGTTTCATCACCTTTCTAGTCGGCATCCGGAACAGTCTTAGTTTCTTACAAACTCTCATTCTGTCGGCTGAATCCTTCCTCACCAAGCAATGCGGATCAACCATATACTTGTAGATATCATTAATCATGTCGGCCAAACATGATTCATGCCTTCACAACCTCTGTCATCAACAGTAACCCATCCGGAAAGCAGTCTGATACTCTGTCAGTCAGTTCTTCCTCTGTTTTCACTGTCTCTCAGGAATCCGGTACTTAACCATTCATATCTTTTTCCTTGTCCATCACTGGAGGCTAAATCCTTGGAATATACTACTAAAGGTAGTCCTCTTGACTTCCCCAAATCCGCACTGCACCAAGACACTTCCTCTGAGAGGTCCGGACCAATCTGTCGGACCTTGCCACATGCTCTGTTCTTCTTCACCGGACCACAACTTTCTTTATTCTGACTTCCGGTAGAGACACATCATGACTTGCGGATATGTGGGATGACCTTTGTTGCCATCAATGACAACAACCATGAATCCATATAGTGTCTCTTGCCAACACCCTAAGAGGGTAAAACTTGCAGCTTCAAAGCTGAAAGGACATGCATCTCTATGGTGGGATCATGTGCAAGTTGAGAGACAAAGGAAAGGAAAGGAAAATATTAAGACCTGGGAGAGGATGTTAACCAAGTTGAAGGAAAAATTTCTGCCTGCCGATCATCAGATCACCATGTTCAAGATGTTGCAGAACCTCAAGCAAAGGGAGAAAAATGTGTAAGACTATACTAAAGAGTTTTACAGATTGAATATTAGGGCTGATCACATTGAAGATGATGCTGAGAAGATCTCTAGGTATGTCAATGGGTTGCATTATTTGATCCAATATGAAATTAGTATGGTTAGAATTACCAGTATAGAGGAAGCCTATCAATTTGAATTGAAGGTAGAAGAAAAGATCTCTAGAAGGTGGAATAGTTCTAGAGGAAGAGGTAAATCCTCCAAGGGAAGAGGGTAGTCAAATCCTGGACATGGATCTTAGGATAAGCAATGAGAAACAACTTCTTCTCATGCCAATACCCAAGGAGGTAGAGGAAGGGGTGATTATTCCCAAGGTAGAGGAAATTTTGGAAGAGGAAGAGGATTCAGTGGAACTTGTTTCCAGTGTGGACAGGCTGGACATAGGGCATTTGAATGTCCTCAAGTACAATAGAGTAGTAGCAAAGGAAAGGAGACTAGAGTCCATATAGCACAAGCTAAGGAAGAAAGTGTGGCTAGTGTAGCCTCACCGGAGCGTGGAGAAGCCGAGGATGGAGAATCCTTGTGTTGGTATGTGGCAATTGATCATGCAAGTACTAGACACTAGTTATGTATCCTCGCTGGGGTTCGGGGGCAAGTTGGGCCCCGAGCGAGGGTTTGGGGGCGGTAACCCCCGAGAAGCAAGGGTTTAGGGACGCAACCCCAAAATTTGTTTTTCCCTCTTTTTTGCCCGTTTAGAGTTAGTTATTAATTTTTGTTAACCGACAAAATAAAAATGACATTGCAAAACCCTAATTCTAGAAGCTTCCAAAAAGCTTGTTATAAGCTGTTGGGATGTATGTTACGGTGATGTATTTCACGAGATTGTAATATGTTTTGCACTGGATAATAAAATCATTGGATGAATGAGTTTCTGTGGATGTAGCCCATATTGGGTGAACCACGTTAAATTTCTGTATTGATCTCTTTTGTGTTATTCCTTATTATTATATTTGGGCTATTTAATTTGCATATAATTGTTAGTGTTTATTGCTTTGATCTACCAGAACCCTAACAACTAGTATCAGAGTAGGCTGTGTTTGATTATCGTCTATAGGAAGGTTTCACGGTTGAGTGGGAGTCTCATAGTTAAGTGGGAGCAATGGCAGATGAGGGTAAAGTGAAGGTAGATAAATTAAATGGGCAAAACTTTCAATTATGGAAGATGCAGATGGAGGATTATCTCTATCGGAAGGATTTATGGAGGCCGTTGGAAGGAATAGCCAAGAAACTGGTAACAATGACTGATGAGGATTGAGAACTTCTGGATATAAAGGCACTGGGAACCATTCGGTTGTGCCTGGCACCATCTGTGGCATTCAATATAACAAAAGTGAAGACAACAAGTGAACCAATGAAAGATTTGGCCAAATTGTATGAAAAACCCTCAACCTCTAATAAGGTATTTCTCATGAAGCATTTGTTTAATCTAAAAATGATTGAAGGTGGATCTGTGTCAGATCATTTAAATGAGTTTAATATGATTACCAGTTAGTTAACTTCTATAAAAGTGAAATTTGATGAAGAGGTGAGGGCTCTCTTGGTTTTATGTTCTTTTCCAGAAAGCTGAAATAGCTTGGTAATGGCTGTAAGTAACTCTGTCTCTAGTTCAAATACTTTGAAATTTGATGATGTTGTTGGTGTTATCCTTAGCGAGGAAATGTGACGAAAAAGCACATGTGAGAGTTCAACATTGGGTAATGCTTTGACTGTAGAGAATAGGGGAAGAACAAAGGAGAGAGGAAAAAGCCCAACAAATCATGGGAAGTCACAAGGGAAGTCAAAGAAAGGCAGATCTAAATCTAGAGGAAGAATGGATTACTGGATCTATAGAAAGCCAGGACACTTGAAGAAGGATTACTGGTCTCAAAAGGGCAAACAAGGAGATGAACAACATGATGATAGTAAGGAAGGTAATGTTACAGGATGCTTTAATTCTATGTTTAGATAATGCTAATGATTCTTGGGTAATAGATTTAGGAGCTTCATTTCATGCCACACCCCATAGGAAATATTTTGTAGATTATGTTCAAGGTGATTTTGGACAAGTATACTTGGGTGATGATGAACCCTATCAAATTGTTGGAAAAGGAAAGATAAAAATCAAGTTGTAGAATGGAAATGAATGGTTGCTACAAGAGGTAAGACATGTTCCAAATTTGAGAAGGAATTTAATTTCTGCAGGACAACTAGGTAGTGAAGGTTGCATAGTTACCTTTTCAGACAAAATCTGGAAGGTCACTAAAGGTGCATTAGTAGTAGCTAAAGGTGAAAAGGTAGACACATTATATTTGTGTACTGGTAATACTTATTCTACCTTAGTTGCTATAGAAACAGTTGTTGTCACATGAAATTGCAGCCTGCTTGGAAGGATTCCAAGCATTCTAATGACACAATGGGAATGATCTCAAGGTGTGGGACCTTGCTTAGAGAGATCATACCTCTGGAGAAGGCTGGCTTCCTTGCCTGATTACCACCTAAAACTACTAAACTTTGAGGGGAAAAGGGAGAAGGAAAGCTTTAAAGTAAAGATGAAACAACAAAACTTGAAACATAAAAGGGTGATGCACCAGACAAATTTAAAGAGACTTTCACAGAACTGAAAAATGCACAGCACAACCAGATATAGCAAGGATGTATACATAGATTAGATGATTCTAGCAGAGGCAAGAAGCAATATGATTGAGAGGAACAAAGACATTCACAGGCAACCATATCCAGATTCACACAAAACTAGAAAATCAGTCAAAGAGGTATGATAACTTGCATATATTTGGTAGGAAGGCAAGGTTACAGTGGTAGAAAAAGCTTTGTTTAGAAACAGAAAAGATTCTATGCCAAAAAATTTCCAACCTTATTTACATCATAAGCCTCCGCTTATATAGCATTCAATCTAACCTAAGTCGGTTACAAAATTCGTTCAGAGAGCTGCCACCAAATTTTTTTTTTGAAGGGACCTCCCAGCTGCTGAAGTAATGGTGTCAAATATCTGGAATTGATGCAGATGGAAGATATTTTCAGTCTTCAATGCAAGCTGCTGCATCATCCATCTACCCCACTGAAATGGTGGAAGATATTTTGGTATTAAATGTGAGCAACTTGCGTGTCTATCCTCGACCATGACTGTATGCAGCGTCTGAAACAAGGCGGTGGAGAGATATTTTCTGATCATCAATGCGAGATGCTTCCTCTTTGTGCAACAATGAATGCAAGAAATATCTACATCTACCCCCAAAATTGTCGTTGAAACGTCCCTTCGGCCAAATATGCAAATCTGGATCATGTACCTCTGCTTTTGGTGCTTAAACTCCTCTTTGAAATCGCCACCTGAATATGCACCTAGATCTGCATATAACGCAAGCCCCCACCTTTTTGAATCGGCCCTTGTATACTCCTCCTTATGAGGGATATGATAATGACATCACCATCATGGACGAGCCCTATTGAAATGTGACAGGATGGCGTCATTACAAATATCAGGGTGATATTTGGAGGAAGGGGTGATATTACAAATATCAGGGTGATATTTGGAGGAAGGGGTGATATTACAAATATCAGGCTAATATTTGGAGGAAGGGGGTGATATTACCCTATGTTCAAAATATCACCCCATCTAGAAGATCAGGTTTTGACTAGATCATTGACCATACATAACTTCCTTATTTTATCAAATTTCAGGGTGATGCAAAAAGCAAACCTGCCTATTTTTTTAAGCTCTTTCACATGGTAAGCTTCAGACCCTGAGATTTGGGTTCAGACTTCAAGATCACAAACATAGATTACATTGGGGGTATGCACACTGACTGATGCTACTTGAAATATTTGACTCCTGCTAGAGGAAAAATAGGTCAACAATTTGGCGACTTCTATGGGATGTTTGCCTGCTAAACAATTAGATCAATGGCCTTAAGCATCCATTGGGCATGGAGTCATACATAGACTAAAAATATACAAATACTTTCTAACTTTAGCAACTCAGCAAAGCAGTGAAGAACATTGGAAGACCAACCCAAGATAGAAATGTTGAAAGCAACCCCCTCAACTGTGCTAGATAGCACTTAGGGAAAGCAAAAGGGATCTAAACTAATGTGCAACAGCAATTATTGAAAACATAGAGACCTGATCTACTGATTTACAAAGCACTCATACCTCAAAACACCTCTTCAAGTGTATCCCATTGACTGGGATAGGCAAATTTAGTCCATCCATACTTGATAATTGAAATGCATTGTGCTCCTTGCATTTAGTAATGAGAAATGGTCCACTCCACATGCCATCAAACTTGGAATGTTTTCCTGGTCTGCTTTTCAATTCATCCCATTTGAGCACCATATCACCCATTCTAAAATTTCTGGGGGTGGCCTTCTTGTCAAAATTTCTTTTTGTTTGAAGCTGATGATACTCCATAGCTTTCATAGCTTTATATCTGCTCTCTTCAAGCTCCATAAGCTGAGCATATCTAACAGCCATGGGGCCCTTTGCTTCAAACATTTCCAGCTGATTCATGATGTCTAGTGCTGGCAGTTCCATAGACATAGGCAACCTTGCCTCTTTTCCATACACCAATAGATATGAGGAGTTCCCAATAGACCTTTTAGGAGTTATTCTATCTGCCCATAGAGCAAATTTTAGATTGGTGTACAAGGTCCTCTGGTTATCCTCCATTAATCTTTTAATGATCCTTATGAGATTTTTGTTTGTAGATTCAGCCAAACCATTACCCTGTGGGTAATAATTTGATGAAGTATTCAAATAGATCCCATTCTTAAAAGCCCAGTCAGTTATCCTTAGGCCAACAAAAGCTAGAGCATTATCAGAGATGCTTGATTCAGGCACACCAAATCTGGATATCAAATCACCATAAAAACTTAAAACAACATTCTCATTGGATTCCTTTAGAGCTACTGCTTCAGTGCATCTTGTGAAATAGTCTGTAGCTGTGAGTATCCACCTGTGGCCTGCACTTGATGGTGGGTTAATGGGACCTATAAAATCAATGCCCCATCTCATAAATGTCTACTCTACCTGAATTGGTTGCAGAGGTAATGCTGGAAGCCTTTCTTTGCCTACAAAAATGGTACACTTTACACATTTTCTAGCCCATGCATGGGCATCCTTAAATAAGTTGGGCCAGTAATAGCCAGCTCTCATTATTTTCCAAGTAGTAGTCCTTGGGGCAAAATGACCCCTGCTGTTCCATCATGAACTTCATGAAGCACCTTGTCAGTCTAATCTTTATCAATGCACCTTAGCAATACACTATTGAAATCTTTTTTGAAAAGGATGTCATTTATTAAAACATATGGAATGGATTGCAGTCTAAAATATCTTCTTTTTGTTCTATCTAGACCTGCTGGACATTCACCAGTCTGCAAAAATTGAGTCATGTCATTAACCCAACTGGTGCCTACTGCTGTTGTATCATTCTGATGCTCCTCCTCAATGATCAGAAGCACCTCCTATTCCTTTTCTACCTCATTCTCAAAACTGGTAACAAGTTGCTCACTGAGTCCTCTGCCTCTAACAAGCTTGGTTATCTTGATCTCTACATCATATTCCATGACTTTGGTGATCCAACCAACCCTTTTCTCATTAATATCTTTACTCAACAGGAACTCCTTGACACTAGGGTGAGCTACCATCAAATGTATCTTATTATTAGAAATAAGATGCCTAAATTTCTTGAGGCTCCTTACCACTACAAGGATGTGTCTTTCAACGAAGCTATACCTCTGCTCATAATACTCTAGCCCTTGACTGAAGAAAGCGATTGGTTGCTCAAAACCCTCACTCTATTGCTGTACTAGAATTGTAGAAACTGTATCCAGGCCGCCACAAGCATACAAGATAAAGTCTTTGGAGAAATCAGGATTTACCAGCATTGGTGCAGCCACTAACGCCTCCTTTATGGACTTGAAGCTGAGTTTGGCCTCTTTTGTCTAGCTGAAAATTGTATTCTTCTTCAACATGGACGTCAAAGGCTTCAAAAGATTCACAATGTCGGGAATAAATCTTTGCAGAAAATTAATTCTGCCAATAAAACTTTGCAGTCCCCCCTTGTGGTTGGGTAAAGGCAGCTCCAAAATAGCTCTTACCATTTCAGCGTCAATGGTAATGCCTTCCTTTGACACAATGTGCCCTAGCAGCTTGCCCTCATGCATGACGAATATGCACTTCCTAGGATTGAGAGATATCCCAAACTCTTTGCATCTTTCAATTACTAGCCTCAGATGGGATAAATGTTCAGCTGCATTCTTGGAAAAAACCATGATTTCATCAAGGTATATCAGCACCAATTTATACAACAAACCCCTAAAGGCCATATTCATGGCTCTCTGAAAAGTAGAGCCAGCATTCGACAAACCAAAGGGCATTCTTTTGTAGGCCATGGTGCCCCATTTGGTAGTAAAAGTGGTTTTAAACTGATCCTCCTCCTTGACTAACACTTGATTATATCCAGAATATCCATCCAGCAAGGAGAATCTTTCAGAACCAGCCACCACTTGTAGAATCTGTTCCATTGAGGGCAATGGGTAATGATCTTTTAGGGAGGCTCTGTTGAGGTCTCTGAAGTCAACACACAGCCTAATCTCTCCATTCTTCTTCCTCACAGGGACAAGGTTGGAGACCCAAGAAGTGTGCTTGATTGGAAAAATGATTTTCTCCTCAATCAGTTTGGTCAACTCTTTAATCATTAGAGGCTCAAACTTTGGATTTAAAGGTCTTTTCTTTTGCCTCACAGGTTTAGTATCTGGTTCTAATTCTATGGTATGCTGGGTAATATGAGGGTCAAACCCCTTTAGGTCTGAATAATCCCAAGCAAACACATCTTCAAATTCTTGACAGAGAGCAATAAAAGCTCTCCTGTCCTTAGCTGAGTAGATTTTACCGATTTTAAGAAGCTTACCTTTAAAAATTTCTAGCTCCTCATTATGCTCTTCTTTTACCTACATGCTAGTCTTTCTTTTCTTAGCTGATCATCTGTGCTAAAAATAGACTCCAAGGTTACCAATCCCTTGGCTAGCTTGTTTGTTCTTAACTGAACAAATTGATCATTGCCATACTGCTGTTTGAGTTTATCTAGATTCATCATGGAAAACTCATCCTCCAACAGGAAATGTAGGATCTACTCATCACATTCAAAAACTTGCCAATGAATGTTATTATCAGGGATAGAGGGCCTATCAACTATTTTTACATGAGGTTGTACCTTCTCCCTTTGAATATCACTGGGGATGTCAAATTGAGCCGCTATTGCAGCTAACCTATTAGCATGATAGTTCTAACTTCTAGGAATAGAGATCAGGTTGAAAGCTTCAAACTCTTCAATCATATCCCATACCCTATGCTTATAGAATTTCAAAGTATCATTTTTGGTAACATGCAATCCTCTTAGCTGATTCACAATGAGTTCACTGTCACCATAGACCTGCAAACAACCTATTTTCCTCTTTCTTGCCCACTGCAAACCTTGGATTAATCCTTCATATTCAGTAGTGTTATTTGTACATGCAAAGGCAAAAGAAAATAAGAAAAACATTTTTCACCTTGTGGTGACACCAGCATTACTCCACCTCCAGATCCATTCTTGCTTCTTGAGCCATAAAAGTACATTTTCCATACTTCATTGTGCTGCTCTATCTGCTATTCTGCATCCTTTACAAGGCTTGGTATTGCCATTTCAGGTTCATGTAGTATGTAAACCCCCATACCGGTCTCTTGGATGTGTGCCTCAGGGTCATCTATAACATTTTCTGAGGCCCACTCCCTCAATAGCACTTTTGGTATACTCTCAGCTTGTAGTTCTTGAGCAGCCACAAGTTCAGGATTATCAGAGATAATGCAATTTGCATTAACAACACTTAGTGTGTAAGGCTCTATGTGATGATTTGAAAGCAACTCAGATTTTAAAGTTACTTTGGTGCCATATCTGATCCTAAAAAATATGTGGGACCAATTTGAGGATAAATATCCTCCTATCTTGGCTGTAAATTCTCTTGATAAGCACATGTCAAAATAGGGAGGCAAATCTATGATGAACACCTCCTGTGAAATGGAAACATTGGGACAGGTATGTAGAGTGAGACTTAAGTCTTTTATTACACCCACAGTATTAATAGCTGTGCCATCTAATTGGAGTACACCCTTCTCAAGAGGCTGGTACTTGAGCCCTAATTAGTCTGCAATCTGCTTAGGCATCACATAACTGCTTGCTCCACTATCCACCATGCAATAATGAACTAATTTGTCTCCAATTATCAATGATACATAAAATGGGAGTGGTTTAGCACTTTTTTTGGGCTATTTGCTGTTATCCTGGGATGAATAGGTAAGGACAACCCTATTTGGGTCAATAGTTGTATCATTGGATACTTCAAATTAGATAAGGCATACTGCAACATCTTCTTTTGGCCAGGGATAGCTAGGGAATCCCACATGGACATTGTCACATTCATCTTCTTCATATTTTCAATAATATTGAAGGGTGGAAAGGCATTCTGATTTGATTTTGTAGCAACAATATCAGCCTGCAAATGAGACATTTCCCTTGCTATTGCTGAAGTGTTTCTTTGTAAAATGTGGGGAACATGGGATGTAGAAGCACCAGCATGTCCTTTCTCTTTATTTGCTGCTTGCTCAATCTCATAACCCCTCTTCTTGGCTCTTATATTTGCTGCAACTGAGGTGTTATTGTTGTTTATGCCACAGAATTCACTTTTCTGCCAGTTCATGAAAGCAGAATCACTCTGAGGCTGCTCCTGTTGTTGCACAGCCCCATCATGACATGTATTTGGTTGTGTGGCTACAACATTTTGCACCATTAAAGCCTGATTTATCACTCCATTTGAACAACCTGCCTGACTGTGTGGTTGATTGCATGGATAGCACTATTCATACTCAGTTGCGAGGTTGTTCTGAGCAGGGACAAGGTCCCTTACTGCATTAATAGGTGCCGGATTATAAGGCTGAAAAGGCCTTTGATTCACATTTTGCCTGGCACCTTGGTAGTTGCTTTGATAAGGTGGCCTATTAGCTTGGTAAGGCTGATTTTAGCCTTGATATGGCTACTGATTTTGGCCTTGAGGTTGCGGCGGATAAGGCTGTCTATGTTGGGATTGCTACTTTTTAATGTTTACTAACTCATTGCCAAAGGTCTGTAGGATATTTTCTATCTTTTGTTGGCTATTTTTGATTTCTTTCAACTCTTGAGATGAGCTAGAAGCAGCAGGTTCAGAATTGGCAGTACTTGGTAAGGTGGCTGTAGTAGGAAAAGGGCAAAATATGGGATTGGTAAAGGTATTGAAGCCCAAATCTCAGGAAAGATGAGTACTGGTGGTCTAGGTGCTATTTTTTTGGCCTAAATCAGATTATTCTCTGCCCTAATAGCTATTTCATAAGCATCAGGTAAACTAGTACCTCCTAATGATTGAATCATTACTGAGATATCACTATTCAGGGCTTTCCAAAAATACAAGAATGCATATTCAGCTGGAGGCCTTACCATGGCAGGAATTCTGTCCCATGTCTTCTAAAATCTGAAGTTGAAATCCATCATTTGCTCTTGGGGAGCTCTCTTTATGGTGGTCATCTATTCAACCAATGATAGATTATCTAATTTATCTTGAAATTGTTTGTTTAATTTCTCTCCTAGATCATCCTAGGTTCCTATAGTCTACACTGGGAGGCTCTTGAACCATTGCAATGCCTTCCCTTTGAATGAGGCAGCCAGCAACCTAATAGCTACATTCTCCTGAGTGACATGGTGTACACCACACAGAGATGCTATGTCTCTAATGTGCTCAATAGGGGTAGTTTGATTTTCCCCTATAAAATAGGGCAGACTCTTCAAGGCTGCCATGGGTATAACATCATGTACTATTAGGTTTAAAGGGCTGCCCCCATCAAAAGTCACGAATGGCTAATTTCTTGCCATCTGAACAGCTGGGGGTAGATTTGCTTGAGTTGCTACAGGGACTACAGAGGCAACTGGTCTGAAATTTGGTGGAGCTGACTGTATCCTTTTAGAAACTGGAGTCCTTATTGTAGCTATACTCTGTCTTCTAGGTGGAGATAGCTGCAAGTAGTCAAATGAGCTTGAACTCTTGGTTTGAATCTTTCTCATAAAAATGTATCAGTAGAACTGATCTGCTTGTTCTTCCTCAGTGTGAGTCACCAGATATGCAAGTTTAACCTCTTACAGGTTTGAAAATCACTGGCTGCACATCAAAACCAGTAATAAAGTTGTACAGTCCCACCAGGCGTGCCAGAAACTGTTGTCACATGAAATTGCACCCTACTTGGAAGGATTCCAAGCATTCCAATGACACAATGGGAATGATCTCAAGGTGTGGGACCTTGCTCAGAGAGATAAGACCTTCGGAGAAGGCTAACTTCCTTGCCTGATTATCACCTAAAACTACTGAACTTTGAGGAGAAAAGGGAGAAGGAAAGCTTTAAAGTAAAGATGAAACAACAAAACTTGAAACATAAAAGGGTGATGCACCAGACAGATTTAAAGAGACTTTCACAGAACTGAAAAATGCAAAGCACAACTGGATATAGCAAGGATGTATACATAGATTAGATGATTCTAGTAGAGGCAAGAAGCAATATGATTGAGAGGAACAAAGACATTCACAGGCAACCATATCCAGATTCACACAGAACTAGAAAATCAGTCAAAGAGGTATGATAACTTGCATATATTCAGTAGGAAGCCAAGGTTATAGTGGTAGAAAAAGATCTGTTAGAAAACATAAAAGCTTCTATGCCAAAAAAATTCCAACCTCATTTACATCATAAGCCTCCGCTTATATAGCATTCAATCTAACCTAAGTCAGTTACAAAATTTGTTTAGAGAGCTGCCACCAATTTTTTTTTTAAAGGGACCTCCCAGCTGCCGAAGTAATGGTGTCAAATATCTGGAATTGATGCAGATGGAAGATATTTTTAGTCTTCAATGCAAGCTGCTGCATCATCCATCTGCCCCACTGAAATAGTGGAAGATATTTTGGTATTAAATGCAAGCAGCTTGCATGTCTATCCTCGACCATGACTGTATGCAGCATCTGAAACAAGGCGGTGGAGAGATATTTTCTGATAATCAGTGCGAGTTGCTTCCTCTTTGTGCAGCAATGAATGCAAGAAATATTTGCATCTGCCCCCAAAATGGTCACTGAAATGTCCCTTCGGCCAAATATGCAAATCCAGATCATGTACCTCTGCTTTTGGTGCTTAAACTCCTGTTTGAAATCACCCCCTGAATATGCACCTAGATTTGCATACAACACGGGCCCCCACCTTTTTGAATCAGCCCTTGTATACTCCTCCTTATGAGGGATATGATGGTGACGTCACCATCATGGACGGGCCCTATTGAAACATGACAGGATGGCGTCATCATCATATCGGGGTGATATTTGGAGGAAGGGGTGATATTACAAATATCGGGGTGATATTTGGAGGAAGGGGGTGATATTACCTGATGTTCAAAATATCACCCGATGTTTAAAATATCACCCCATCTGGAAGATCAGGTTTTGACCAGATCATTGACCATACATAACTTCCTTATTTTAGCGAATTTCAGGGTGATGCAAAAAGCAAACCTGCCTTTTTTTAAACTCTTTCACATGGTAAGCTTCAGACCCTGAGATTTGGGTTCAGACTTCAAGATCACAAACATAGCTTACATTGGGGGTATGCACACTGACTGATGCTGCTTGAAATATTTGACTCCTGCTAGAGGAAAAATAGGTCAACAACAGTTGCTATTGAGATAGTTATGACACTTGTTGTAGGGATAGAAACAAAATTGTGGCACCATAGACTTAGGCACATGAGTGAGAAAGGGATGATCCTTCACTCTAGAAAGTTGCTACTAGGTTTGAAGTAGATTGACTTAGAGTTCTATGAAAATTGTGTTTATGGAAAATAGAAAAGAGTCTGATTTCTCAAAGTTAGAAAAGAGAAGAAGAGTGAGAAATTAGAGCTTGTGCATTCAGATGTATGTGGACCAGCTCAGGTATCTTCTCTTGGTGGCTCTTTCTATTATGTTACTTTTATTGATGAGGCAACTAGGAAAACATGGGTGTATTTCCTAAACAAAAATCAGTAAGTATTTGAAACTTTTAACAAGTGGAAAGCTTTGGTTGAAAATGAGATAGGAAAAAAATTGAAGTGTCTCAGATTTGATAATGGAGGCGAGTATTGCAACAAAGAATTTAAAAATTACTATTCATATAATGGAATATGTAGGCAGAAAATGGTTCCTAGAACCCCACAAGAAAATGGTGTGTCTGAGAGGATGAATAGGACCATTATGGAGTGTGCAAGGAGCATGAGATTGCATGCTAGACTACCTTTACACTTTTGGGCAGATGCTGTACATACAGCTATTTATTTAATAAATAGGGACCTTCAAATCCTTTGGATGGTGGCATCCCAAAGGAGGCATAGACGGGTCAAAAGGTAAACTATTCATTTCTAAAAACCTTTGGTTGTGAATCTTTTGTCCATGTTGATATTGAACATCGAACCAAGCTTGAGGCTAAGTCTAAAAAATGTACCTTCATTGGATATAGAGTAGATGAATTTGGTTATCGGTTATGGGATTATAAAAATCATAAAATCATTAGGAGCAGAGATGTTATATTCAATGAGAAGGTCATGTATAAGGATCAGCTGCAGGAAAAGAAGCATGAATAGGCCAAAAAGGAATATGTGGTGCTGGATGAGATTCCAGAAAATAAAATACTAGTGGTACCTAATGCTCAGCAACAACAAGTTATCCCATAGACTCCTGCAAGTGTTAGACATTCTACAAGGATAACTAGATGTCCAGAAATATTTTCTCCATCATTATATTCTATATTATTAACTGATTCTGGTGAATCTAAAAGTTATGAAGAAGTAATGCAGGTAGATACCAAAAAGTAGTGGGAGCTAGGCATGAAAGAGGAAATGGATTCCTTGCTACAGAATCAGACTTGGGACTTAGTCCAATTGCCTACAGGTAAAAAGAGCCTTACCAAATAAATGGGTTTACAGGTTGAAAGAAGAAGATGGAGGTAAGAAAAGATATAAAACCAGACTCATGGTAAAAGGTTTTGCACAGAAAAAGGGTATAGATTTTGATGAAATATTTTCTCTGGTTGTAAAGATGACTTCTATTCGAACTATTCTAAGTCTTGTGGTTGTGGAAGACTTGCATCTTGAACATCTAGATGTGAAAACAACATTTCTCCATGGGGATTTGGAAGAGGAAATTTACATGCAGCAACCACAGGGATATGAGGTCAAGGATAAGGAGGAATTTGTGTGCAGGTTAAAGAAGAGTTTGTATGGCTTGAAGCAAGCACCTCAGCAATGGTATTTAAAATTTGATAGTTTTATGGCTAAACAAGGATACAAAAGATGTCATTTTGATTATTGTTTTTATTTTAAGAAATTGGGTAATGGCAACTATATTATCCTGTTGCTTTATGTTGATGACATGCTTGTTGCTGGGTCTAACATGCAGCATATTAATGAACTTAAGGAGTGTTGTAAGTATGGGCCTAACCGGTGTTGTCATTGATGTCAACATACTCTTGTTGCATTGATGTCAAGGATTGGATGAGCTGTGTGTTGAGGATATTGAGAAAATTAGTCCTATCAAAAACAGAGAAGAACAGTGAAGATAGTGAAGCTCTATGAAGTGAAGATCCCAACTAGATGAAGATCAGAGAATGCACATCAAAGGGTTTGTAGATATGTGTCTAAAGATGATCCAGTCAAGATTTGAGAGGTCCGCATGAAGATTTGGAGAAGTTATGGCCATATGAGTAAAAATGGTTTTGGCAACTGTTTAGAGGTGACAAAGTGACACAAATTGGTCTGGCACTGAGATCTAGAAATGCAATATCTTGTTCTATGGATTTGGTGGAATGTTTAGGAAGCCAATGTGAATTGATAAATCAATTGGTTCATGGTCTGGAGGTCCACAAGCATTTATTCTAATGTGATAGTGATGACAGAATGTGTTCTTGAGGTTTCAAATGAAGATGCGAATGATTTCAGTAAGCAGAAGTGGTGTGGATGTTCTTGGTGATTCAGGCAAGCTTGTGGGGGTCTCTAGATTGTGTCTAGTTCATGTTGGTGGTCCGCATTGAGGATTGAGCTCGTAATTGAAGATTTACTCTGGGGTGATGGTGTTCTTCCTAGTCATGGCCGACCAGATGTTTTACACATCTTGTAGATGATCTTGAAGATGTTCTGCAAAGCATGGCGTGTTCCTCAAAGAAGATTGAAGTCCTAGATATGTGTGGCTGATAGTGTGGTGATACACATGAAGTTCTTGTAACAAATGAAGTTGTATTTTTGTAATTGCTCTGTAATAGAATATGTTGTGCCAACTTTGATGATCATTCCAAAGTTGATGTCATATATAAATAAGAATTGTGAAGTCATTTCAAAGTATCTTGGTCAAGATGAGAGAGCGGTAGAGAAGAGAAGAGTGAAAAACATAGCAGAAGTGTTGAGCTTAAATGGAACTGTCTCAAGCATGGTGAAGATGCTAATATCTAGTTCAAGTATGTAATATTTATATTATTATTCTATAGATAGTGTGTCTCTTGTAGGCAGTGGGCCTCTCATGAGCAGTGTGCTTAGGTAGTGAGCCCTAATTGGCAAGTACCATTTTGTTCTTCTTATTCTTTTAACAGAGAATACAATCTTGGGTTAGTCACCCTGTGGTTTTTCCCTTAACCGGGTTTTCCACATTAAAATCTTGGTGTCATATGTGTTAATTTGTTTTTGCTCTTGAGATATTGCATTTTGCTTCCGTGATTAAATCATTATTATGCTGTAGAAATATAAGAAGGATTTAAGTGTTTATAGAAAAGAAAGTTTTGGTGACAACTGATTCACCACCCCTCTCAGTTGTCTGTCCTAAAACCAACAATTGGTATCAGAGCTAAGTTCCTCTAAAAGAGCTTAATCGCTTGAGGAGGACCAGGATGTCTTCCTATAAGGATAGTCTGAGGTTTGATGGAACTAATTACACTCTTTGGAAAAGCCGCATGGAATGTCACTTGTAATGTATGAGAATGCAATATTGGACCATGACTACAAAGAAGTATGTTCCTCCAAAGTATGGTCTGACAACTGTAGATGAAATCAAAGATATTGAAGATAATCTTCGAGCTAAAGAAGCCTTACTAAGTGCCTTATCTGATTCAGAGCTGACAAATGTTATGGATTTAAAAATTGCATATGAGATTTGGTCAAAGCTAGAACTTCTGCATGAAGGAGACAAATATGTTAAATGTGCCAAGCTACAGAGTTTGAAAGGAAAATTTGAAAACTTGAAGATGAATGAAGATGAGAATATCACTACATTTATGCCAAAAGTAAATGAGCTTGTTTGTGGCATTAGGTGTGCTGGTAGAACCTTGGATGAAGATGAGATTGTTACCAAAGTTCTCAGATCCCTACTTCTTGCTTACAAACACAAGGTTACTGCTATTGAAGAATTTAGATCTTTATCAAATATCACAAGAGATCAATTGGTTGGAAAATTAGTTACATTTGAATTGGCTGAGTTTGGAGATGCACCCCCCAAGACTGAATCTACATTCAAAGCTAGTGCCTCTGTAAAAGGCAAACAAAGGTATGATCTAGGAGAGAACTCCTCAAAGAAACTATCATGGTATGAAAAATCAAGAAAAAATCTGGAAGAAGATGAGGCAGAAGCTGCTCAACTTGAAGCCCTTATTGCAAAAAGACTGCCAAGAGGATCTGGTAAGTATGAAGGAAAATTGCCCTTCAAATGTTTCAATTGCAACAAGATTGGTCATTTTGCTTCAAGGTGTATGAAAAGTTTTTTAAGGACTAATCCAAATAGATCAAAATTTCAAAAGAAATGCTACTATGTTCATGAAGATGATGATGATGAAGGAGTAACAGATGATGAATCAGAGACAGGAAATAAATCTAGAAGTGACTAGGTGTTTATTGCCATCAAGGAAGAAAATCTAATGCCCATTGAATCTGTCAATCATAAAATGGTAGAAAGAGCTCTGGTTGCCCAAGTTGAAGAAAAAGATGAATGGGTCATTGACAATAGATGCTCCCACCATATGACTGGTGACAAAAATAAGTTCATAGATCTGGAAAGATATGAAGGAGTTGTAAAATTTGGTGATAATTCTGCTGGCAAAATCAGAGGCAGAGGAACTATTTCTTTTGATGGAAAGAACAAAACCAGTGATGTACTGTATGTTGAAGGTCTGAAGTACAATCTTCTCAGTGTTGGGTAGTTGGTAGACAAAGGCTATGATCTCTGATTCACAAATGGAAAATTTAAGATCTTTGAAAGTTCTGGAACAGAGATTGCATCTGGTACTCAAACAAAAGGTAACATCTTCCACTTGGTTGGTACTAGAAAAGGTTGTTTATTTGTTCAAATTGATCAAAGTTGGTTGTGGCATAGGAGAATGTGTCATGCAAATTTTGATAATATCATCAAGATAAGCAACACTCAGGCTGTAAGAGATCTTCCAAGACTGGTGAAACCTACTAATAGTTTGTGCAAAGAATGTTAGTTGGGTAAGCAGAGTAGAGTCACATTCAAAAGTAAGGAACAATCTTCTACCAGATTGTTGGACTTAGTACATACTGATCTATGTGGACTGGCAAGAATCAAGAGTTTGCAAGGTGATAGATATTTCATGTTACTAATTGATAACCATTCCCGGATGATGGGGGTGACTTTCCTAAAAGAGAAATCTGAGGCTCTTGAGAAATTTAAAATATTCAAGGCTATGGTAGAGAATGAAACTGAGTTAAACATAAAATGTCTTAGGTCTGATAGAGGTGGAGAATTCACATCCGAAGAGTTCATAGAATTCTGTGAGAAACATGGGATGAAAAGATAGTTATCTGCTCCAAGGACTCCACAATAGTTTGGGGTAGTGGAGAGAAAGAACCGGACCATCCAGGAAGCATCTAGAACCATGATGATGGAAGCAAATGTCCCTCAGATCTACTGGAGAGAAGCTATAAGAACTGCTATCTATACTCTTAATTGGGTACAAATCAGAAGCAATACTGGTAAGACCCCTTATGAACTCTGGTTTGGCATCACTCCTACAGTGAAGTATTTTAGAGTCTTTGGTAGTAAATATTACATTAAAAGAGATGAAGACCTTGGCAAATTTGACACTAGAAGTGATGAAGTAATAATCTTGGGTTACTCTACTCAAAGCAAAGCATACCGGTGTTATAACAAGAGATTAAGAAATATTGTAGAAAGTACAAATGTGAAGGTTGATGAAGGCATAAAAAATTCCTCAAGGTTTTATGAGTATGAAGTAGATGATCAGAATGATGTTCTGGTCCAAGAAGATCTAGCCCCTTCTGTAGTTCAGACTCAGACTGATCCGGTGAATCCTGAAATACAAGAAGAAGAGATATGCTTGAATGAACCTGTCCAAGAAATAGAAGTGAAAGAAATTCCCAAAACTCCCAGGTATGTAAGACTAAATCATTCTAAAGACTAGATCATAGGTGATAGAAGAAAAGGTGTTCAAACAAGAAGAAAGATTGCTCAAGATTTAGAGAAATATTGTCTGATTTCAAAGATTGAACCAAAACTAGTAAGTGAAGCATGCAATGATGAAAGCTGGGCCAAAGCAATGGAGGAAGAGTTGATGTAGATTGAGAAAAATCACTCTTGGGGATCTTGTTCCCAGACCTAGAAAAAAAATATTATTGGGACCAAATGGGTCTTCCAGAATAAATTGAATGAAGATGGTGAAGTAGTCAGAAACAAAGCCAAACTGGTTTGTAAGGGTTATTCTCAAGTAGGAGTTGATTTTGAAGAAACTTTTGCTCTGGTGGCAAGAATTGAAGCAGTTAGATTATTTCTTGCTTTTGCTGCCTTCAAGGATTTCAAAGTATATCGTATGGATGTCAAGTCTGCCTTCCTGAATGGTGACTTAGAAGAAGTATACATTGAGCAACTGGATGGATTTCAATTGTTTGATTATGGTGATATGGTCTGCAAGTTGAAGAAAGAATTGTATGGACTCAAACAAGCCCCAAGGGCATGGTATGAAAGATTGGATAAACATCTTTTGAAGATTGGTTTAAACAAAGGTACTGCTAACAGTAACTTGTACTTCAAGATTGATCATGAAAATATCTTGATTGTTGAAGTATTTGTTGATGACATCATTTTTGGAGGAAGAGATAGTATGTGCAAGAATTTTGCGAATCAACTAAAAAATGAATTTGAGATGTCTATGTTTGGGGAAATAAATTTCTTCTTGAGTCTACAAATCACTTAAATAAAGAAAGGAATCTTCATATCACAGACCAAATATGTGAAAGAATTGTTGAATAAAATTGGGATGGAAGATTCAATTCCAATGAATACTCCCATGGCAACCGGGTGTAAACTGAGCAAAGATGATGAATCTCCTAAGGCTGATCAGAAAAAGTATAGGTCAATGATTAGAGAACTACTGTATCTTACTTAAACTAGACCTGACATTATGTTGTTGGTCTTGTTTCTAGATTCCAAGCTGATCCTAGAGAATCTCATGTCATGGCAATCAAGAGAATTCTCAGATATCTAAAGGGAACAGTTGAGTATGGTTTATGGTATCATAGGGATCATGATTTCTCTCTTCACGCATATACAGATGCTGATTGGGCAAGAGATGTGGATGACCGGAAGAGTACCAATGGTGGTGCATTCTTTTTGGCAAAAAGATTGGTTCCTTCGTTGAGCAAGAAACAAGAGGCAATATCTTTGTCCACTGTAGAAGCAAAATATATTGCAGCAGTAGGTAGTTGCACTCAAGTATTGTGAATGAAGCAAATGCTAAGAGACATCAAAATGGAGTATGAGGAACCTATCAAAATCTTCTATGATAGCTCAAGTGTAATAAATATATCAAAAAATTCAGTGTTGCATTCAAAGACAAAACATATATCCATCAAGTTTCACTTTTTGAGAGAGCAGGTGAACAAGAATGAAGTCAGATTGGAGTTTGTGCCCTCAAAGGATCAGATTGCAAACATTTTTACTAAACCTCTACCTAAGGACTCTTTTGAGTATCTCAGCGAGAAGTTAGGGGTTATTACCCCTCTGATTCTGAATTAAGGTGCACTGATGTGCATCAGTCTAGTGGATCTCACAGTCATATCTTGTGGTTCAGATTGATGATAGGAAGTTGCTACTCATGGGGAGCATTCTGTATGATTATGATTGATGCAGGTATGTGCCCTTTGCCATTGATGTCAAAGGGGGAGAGAAGACATGTGAAAAACAAAACTACTTGTTGATTAAAGGGGGAGCAGTAAAGAAAGAGAAGACATATGAATGATTGCTTTTGATAGGGAGAGCTATGTTAGTTAGTGAGGAGAAGTTCTTGTCTTGATGGTTAAAATAGTTTTTCACATCATATGTTGCCATCAATGACAAAGGGGGAGATTGTTACAAGTATGAGCATAATCGGTGTTGTCATTGATGTCAACATACTCCTGTTGTATTGATGTCAAGGATTGGATGAGCTGTGTGCTGAGGATATTGAGAAAATTAGTCCTATTAGAAACAAAGAAGAACAGTGAAGACAGTGAATCTCTATGAAGTGAAGATCCTAGCTAGATGAAGATTAGAGAATGCACATCAAAGGGTTTGTAGATATGTGTCTAAAGATGATCCAGTCAAGATTTGAGAGGTCCGCATGAAGATTTGGAGAAGTTATGGCCATATGAGTAAAACTGGTTCTAGCAGTTGTTTAGAGGTGACAGAGTGACAAATTGGTCTAGTGAGATCTAGAAATGCAATATCTTGTTCTGTAGATTTGGTGAAATGTTTAGGAAGCTAATGTGAATTGACAACTCAATTGGTTCATGCTTTGGAGGTCCACAAGCATTTATTCTAATGTGAAAATGATGACAGACTATGTTCTTGAGGTTCCAGATGAAGATGCGAATGATTTTAGTAAGCAAAAGTGGTGTGAATGTTCTTGGTGATTTAGACAAGCTTGTGGGGGTCTCTAGATTGTGTCCAGTTTGTTTGGCGGTCCGCATTGAAGATTGAGCTCATAATTGAAGATTTACTCTCGGGTGATGGTGTTCTTCCTAATATGGCCGACCAGATGTTTTACACATCTTGCGGATGATCTTGAAGATGTTCTTGTTAGGGTTAGCCGGTAGAAGATATCAATTAAATGCAAATAAAGATTAAACAGAGGAATGGAAATACATAGAAATAATAACAACGAGAGACAAGTTTTAACGTGGTTCACCCAAACTCAGGCTACATCCACCAAACAGAGAGTCCAATATTATTATCCAATAAATCAAAACTGATTACAATCAGTAATCCCTGCAACTCAATACCACTGCAAAAATGCTACAATACAATACACAAACCCTAACCCTTGGCCGCTTTTTATTAAGCTTTTTGTCGATTACAAAAATAGGGTTTTCTTATGTCGGTCAATGAAAAATAACTCCCAGTGCTTTATAAAATAATAAAAAACCGTGTGAGGTTTTGGGGGCATTGCCCTCGAGCCCCCACGGGGGCGCTGCCCCTTGACCTTGTCTTGGGGGTGCTACCCCTTGACCCCGTAGGGATTTGGGGGGAAACCACGCTGATAAAAGAGGGGTAAATATAACCTCTGAGTTTGATTAAGCTCCATATAACAACAATCTCCTACTTGGAGACTGATCAGACTCCACACCATATCATCTCCCACTTGGAGACTGATCATAACACCACTGACCCTGTAGCTCCCACTAGAAATAAGCACCCTGGACTTTGTTGTTCTATTTTTGTTGTTTTCAGTCTAGAAGACCAACCGAAGCTGAAGATGAGCTCAACTTCTCCCTTGTCACTGCCTTTGTAAACATATCTGCTAGATTGTCATCTATATGTATCTTGGCCAGCTGTTACTGTCCATCATGCAACACTGACTGAATGAAGTGATACTTCAACTGTATGTGTTTGGTCTTTGAATGCAAGGCAGAATTCTTTGCAAGATGTATGGCACTCTGGCTGTCCATAAACAAATAACTGTTAACCTATTGTGTGCCTAATTCATTCATGAAAGATTGCAGCCATATCATCTCCTTGCTTGCCTCTGTTGCAGCTACATATTCTACATCTGTGGTGGATAAAGCAACCACCTTTTATAACCTAGAAATCCAACTCACCGCTGTTCCACCTATAGTAATAACATAACCTGTAGTACTCCGCCTGGTATCAATATCCCCTACCAAATCTAAGTCTACATAACCTGCTAAATCAGTATTAGAGCCCCCAAAACATAAGTGTTTATTAGATGTACGTCTCAAATATCTGAGAATGTATTTTACCACATTCCAATGCTTGAATCTAGGATGACTCATATACCTGCTAACGAATCCTACAGCATGTGCAATATCTAGTCTTGTGCATACCATGGCATACATTAAACTTCTTACAACTGAAGCATAGGGTACCTTGGACATTTTCTCTTCCTCCTCTTGTGTCTTAGGACACATCTCGATAGTCAATTTCAAATGACTAGGCAAAGGTGTGCTGACAACTTTTGCATTCTCCATATGGAATCTCTGCAACACCTTTTCAACATAAGCAACCTGAGATAGAGTCAATTTTTTGTTTTTCCTATCTCTACAAATTTTCATACCAAGGATTTGTTTTGCTGCCCCCAAATCCTTCATAGCAAATGACTGTGTGAACTGCTATTTTAACTCTCTTATGTGATCCATGTTAGACCCAGCTACAAGCATGTCATCAACATATAAACATAAAATAATGTAGTTGTCATTATCCAACCTCTTAAAATAAACACAATGGTCAGAATTACACCTGCTGTAGCCTTGTTCAGCCATAAAACTGTCAAATTTCAAATACCATTGCCGAGGTGCTTGTTTCAGGCCATATAAACTCTTCTTCAATCTGCACACCTATTTCTCCTTACCTTTGACCTCAAATCCTTGGGGCTGTTCCATATATATCTCCTCCTCCAAATCACCATGGAGAAATGCAGTTTTAACATCTAACTGTTCCAAATGTAAATCTTTAGCAGCCACAATACTTAAAACAATACGAATACAAGTCATCTTGACAACTGGAGAAAATATCTCATCAAAATCAATGCCCTTTTTCTGTGCAAATCCTTTTACAACTAACCTGGCCTTAAATATTTTCTGACCTCCATCTTCCTCTTTCAGCCTATAAACCCATTTATTTGGTAAAGCCTTTTTATCTGCAGGTAACTTACATAATTCCCAAGTCTAATTTTCCAGCAAGGAGTCCATTTCTTCTTTCATTGCAAGCTCCCACTGAACTTGTGTATCCACCTGCATAGCTTCATCATACCCTTCTAGTTCACCAGCATCTGTTAACAAAATAGAATACAAAGAGGGAGAAAACCTTTTAGGAGGTTTGCTTATCCTTGTTGACCGTCTAACATTCACTAGAGTTTGTGGTATTTCTGGTTGCTGTTGTAGAGCATGAGGAGCCACTGGAACATCACTATTTGGAGTATCATCCAGCACCACATAATCCTTTTCTTTCTTCTCATGCTGCTACAACTGATCTTTGTACAACACCTTCTCATTGAATATAACATCCCTGCTTCTCACAATTTTCTAATTTTTAAAATCCCAAGGCCTATAACCAAATTCATCAATGCCATATCCAACGAAAGTACATTTTTTTGATTTCACATCCAGCTTGGTTTTATTTTCAGAATCTATATGTGCAAATGCTTCATAGATGAAGGTTTTCAGAAAAGAATAACTCACCTTCTTGCCTATCCATGCTTCTTCTGGAATACCACAGCCCAAAGGAACTGGAGGACCTCTATTAATTAAATATACAGTAGTGTTGACAACCTCTGCCCACATGTTTAAAGGCAGTCCAGCATGCAATCTCATGGTCCTTGCACGCTCCATTATTGTCCTATTCATGCGTTCAACCACTCCATTTTCCTGTGGAGTCCCTGGAACCATTTTCTGCCTACGAATTCCATTAAAGGAACAATAATCTTCAAATTCTTTGCTGCAATACTCACCACCATTATCAGATCTGAGACATTTTAATCTTTTACCTGTCTCATTTTCAACCAAGCTTCTCCATTTCTTAAATGTTTCAAATACATCAGATTTCTGTCTAAGGAAATAAATCTAGACCTTCCTAGTTGCATCATCTATGAATGTAACATAATACCGAGAGCCACCGAGAGAAGATACCTGAGCTTGTCCCCATACATCTGAATGCATAAGCTCCAATTTTTTATTTTTCTTTTGCTTCCCATCCTTGAGAAAACTGACTCTCTTTTGTTTGCCATACACACAACTTTCACAAAAATCCATATTAATATATTTTAGACCTGGTAAAACTTTCTTAGAATGAAGTACCTTCATACCTTTTTCACTCATATGCCCAAGTCTGTTATGCCACAGTGTTGTCTTAGAACCTGCAGCAACTTTTCCAATCTCTTCCTACAACCCTGCAAGAATTGTTCCTGAACCTGTTTATTTTTTCTCTGTAACAGCTAAAGTAGAAGGAACAATATGACCTGTACAAAGATATAAGGTGCCTACTTTCACACCTTTTGCTACTACTAAGGCACCTTTTGAAACCTTCCAATTTTTATCAATAATGTAACAGTGCAACTTTGTTCAGTTAGCTGCCCTGCTGAAAATAAATTCCTACTGAGCCTTGGAACATGCCTTACCTCTTGTAGTAGCCAATGATTTCCATTCTGCAACTTAATCTTGATTCTTCCCTTTCCAACAATTTGACAGGGTTCGTTATCTCCCAAATAAACCAGCCCAAAATCCCCTTGGACATAATCAAGGAAATAACTTCTATGGGGTGTAACATGAAATGAGGCCCTTGAATCTAAAACCCATGAATCATCAACATTATCTAGGGAAACAATCAAAGCATCATCTTCAGACTTATTGCTTACCACATTTGCTTCCTTATTGCCTTCTTGTTTGTCTCCTTCTTTATTCTTCTGAGACCAGCAATCTTTCTTTAGATGACCTGGTTTTCCATAGTACCAGCAATCCTTCTATCCTCTGGTTTGGGATCTTTTGTCCTTTGATTTTCCTCATGACTTCCCATGACCTCCAAAACTTTTTCCTCTCTCCTTTGATCTGCCCCTACTTTCTGCATTCAAAACACTACCTGATTTGGATCCACCCAAACTTTTCCTACGAATTTCCTCACTCAGAATAACACCAACAACATCATCAAATTTTAGGGTATTTGAACCAGAAATAGAGTTACTAACCGCCATTACCAAACTATCTCAGCTTTCAGGCAATGAACATAATATCAAGAGAGCTCTAACTTCTTCATCAAATTTTACATTTACAGAAGTCAATTGACTGACAATCATATTAAATTCATTTAAATGATCTGTCACAGATTCACCTTCAACCATTTTCAGATTAAACAAACGCTTCATAAGAAATACCTTATTTGAGGCTGAGGGTTTTTCATACAATTTAGCCAAAGCTTTCATCAGACCATCTATTGTCTTCGCTTCCATTATATTGAATGCCACCATTGGTGCTAGGCATAACTAAATGGTTCCCAGTGCCTTTTTGTCAAGAAGATTCCAATCCTCATCAGACATTGTTGCCGGTTTCTTCGATACTCCTTCCAACGACATCCATAAATCCTTTTGATAGAGGTAATCCTCCATCTGCATCTTCCATAACTGATAGTTCTACCCATTGAATTTATCGACCTTCAATTTACCCTCGTTCGCCATTGCTCCCACTCAACCGTGAGACTTTCCTGTAGACGATAATCAAAACATAACCTCGCTCTAATACCACTTGTTAGGGTTAGCCGGCAGAAGATATCAATTAAATGCAAATAAAGATTAAACAGAGGAATGGAAATACACAGAAATAATAACAGTGAGAGACAAGTTTTAACGTGGTTCACCCAAACTCGGGCTACATCCACCAAACAGAGAGTCCAATATATTATCCAGTAAATCAAAACTGATTATAATCAACAATCCCTGCAACTCAATACTGCTGCAAAAATGCTACAATACAATACACAAACCCTAACCCTTGGCTGCTTTTTATTAAGCTTTTTCTCGGTTACAAAAATAGGGTTTTCTTATGTCGGTCAATAAAAAATAACTCCTGGTGCTTTATAAAATAATAAAAAAACTGTGTGAGGTTTCGGGGGCATTGCCCTCGAGCCCCCATGGGGGCGCTGCCCCTCGACCCCATCTTGGGGGTGTTGCCCCTCGACCCCGTAGGGATTTGGGGGGAAACCGCGCTGATAAAAGAGGGGTAAATATAACCTCCAAGTCTGATTAGGCTCCATATAACAACAGTTCTGTGAAGCATGGCCTATTCCTCAAAGAAGATTGAAGTCCCAGATATGTGTGGCCGATAGTGTGGTGATACACATGAAGTTCTTGTAACAAATCAAGCTGTATTTTTGTAATTTCTCTGTAATAGAATATATTGTGCTGACTTTGATGATCATTCCAAAGTTGATGTCATGTATAAATAAGAATTGTGAAGTCATTTCAAAGTATCTTGGTCAAGATGAGAGAATGGTAGAGAAGAGAAGAGCGAAAAGTAGAGTAGAAGTGTTGAGCTTGAATGGAACTGTCTCAAGCATGGTGAAGATGCTAATCTCTAGTTCAAGTATGTAATATTTATATTATTATTCTGTAGACAGTGTGTCTCCTATAGGCAGTGGGCCTCTTGTGAGCAGTGTGCTTGGGCAGTGAGCCCTAATTGGCAAGTGCCATTTTGTTCTTCTTATTCTTTTAATAGAGAATACAATCTTGGGTTAGTCACCTCATGGTTTTTCCCTTAACTGAGTTTTCCACGTTAAAATCTTGGTGTCATATGTGTTAATGTGTTTTTGCTCTTGAGATATTGCATTGTGCTTCCATGATTAAATAATTATTATGCTATAGAAATATAAGAAGGATTTAAGTGTTTACAGAAAAGAAACTTTTGGTGACAACTGATTCACCCCCCCTCTTAGTTTTATGTCCTAAAACCAACAAGGAGAAATTAGCAAATTCGTTTGCTATGAAGGATTTGGGTGCAGCAAAACAAATCCTTGGTATGAGGATCACACAGGATAGGACAAACAAAAAATTATTTGTGTCTCAAAGTGAGTATGTAGAGAAGGTGTTGAAAAGGTTTAACATGTAGAATGCAAAAGCAATTAGTACACCTTTGCCTAGTCATTTTAAGTTGACTAAGGAGATGTGTCCAAAGACACAAGAGGGCAAAGACAAAATGTCTAAGATACCATATGTATCAACAATTAGCAGCTTGATGTATGCAATAGTATGCATAAGGCCAGATATTGCACATGCAGTGGGAGTTGTGAGAAGATATATGAGCAATCTGAGAATGGAACATTGGAATGCTGTAAAATGGATTCTCCAATATTTGAGAGGCACTACTTCAAAGAAACTATGTTTTGGAGGAACAAATTCTGCTCTAAAAGTATATGTTGAAACTAATCTGGTGGGTGATATTGATAGTAGGAGGAGTACTACAGGGTATGTTTTTACTATAGGAGGTACTGCAGTCAGTTGGATTTCAAGGCTACAAAAGGTTGTTGTGCTTTCAACCACTGAAGCTGAGTATGTTGCTGCTATGGAAGCTAGCAAGGAGATGATCTGGTTACAACATTTTCTGGAGGAATTGGAGCAATGAAAAGAAGATAGCCCTTTGTATAATGATAGCCAGAGTGCCATTCATCTTGCTAAGAATTCAGCTTTGCATTCAAAAACTAAGCACATACAGCTTAGATACCACTTCATCCGGTCAGTTTTGGAGGATGGGCAATTGAAACTAGAGAAAATTCACACAAGTCAAAATCCTTCAGATATATTCACAAAGGTAGTTACACGGGAGAAACTAATTTCTTGATCAGTTTCTGTTGTCCTTCACTACTAATAATGGTGGATATAAGAAACCAGCCAGGCTTGTAATCCAGTGGGAGCTGCAAGCGCATTGATGTCATCCAGGATCAGTGTCCAAGTGGGAGATTGTTGGTATGTGGTGACTGATCATGCAAGTATTGTACACTAGTTATGTATCCTCACTGGGGTTTGGGGCCAAGCTGGGCCTGAGTGGCGGTTTGGGGGCAGCAGCCCCCAAGACGCCTCTAAATTTTTTTCCCTCTTTTTTTCCCATTCAGAGTCGGTTGTTAATTTTTGTTAACCGACAAAAGAAAAATGAAATTGCAAAACCCTAATTCTAGAAGCTTCCAAAAAGCTTTTTATAAGTGGCTGGGATGTATGTTATGGCGATGTAATTCATGAGATTGTAATTTGTTTTGCACTGGATAATAAAATCATTGGATGGCTGATTTTCTATGGATGTAGCCCATATTGGGTGAACCATGTTAAATTTTTGTATTGATCTCTTTTGTGTTATTCCTCATTGTTATTTTTGGGTTATTTAATCTTCATATAATTGTTAGTGTTTATTGCTTTGATTTGCTGAACCATAACACCTTGATGTTGAGGAAAGTTCTTCTAGCACCAGAGAAGGTACGGGAGGAACCAAAATAACAAGGAAATCTATTCGGAACTAGATGTAAGTCTAGAGGAAAATGCTGCAAGGTCATTAAGGACATCGGCAACACTAAAAATTTAGTGTTAGAAGAAATGGTGGAGAAGTTAAACTTGAAATGGTTGAACACCCCACCCCATACAAGATCTTTTGGCTGCAAAAGGGACATTAGTTATTGGTAAGCGAACAATGCCTTGTCAAATTCTAGATTGGAAATTACAAAGATGAGATAATGTGTGATTTTATGCCAATGGATGCATGCCACCTTCTGTTGGGCAGACCTTGGCAATATGACAGGCAGACCATTCATGATGGAAAGAGTAATTTCATTACACTCAAGAAGGACGGGGTTGAGTATATGTTGAATCCTTTGAAGGATGAGGATGTTGAGAGAGGCAATAGGGTTTGTTTAGTAAGTGGAAAATAGTTCCTAAGGGAAATTAGAAAGGAGGTCTGTTATGCCTTCTTACCTCAAATTGCAGAAGTTATGATAGCTGGAAAGGGACATAAGTTCCCACAGAGGTCCAAGAAATTCTAAGTGAGTTTGATGACATAATAATGAAGGACTTACCTGATGGATTACCTCCAATGAGAAGCATAAGTCACTGCATGGATTTGATAATGGAAGCAAGCCTACCAAACAAGGCACCATATAGGATGACACCTATGGAAAATGAAGAGGTGAATAGGCAAGTGCAAGAGTTACTGGATAAAGGTATGATTAGGAAAAGTCTCAGTCCATGTGTTGTACCTGTTGCAAGTATGGTTCTAACTGGTGTTGTCATTGATGTCAACATACTCCTGTTGCATTAATGATAAGGATTGGATGAACTGTTTGCTGAGGATATTGATAAAATTGGTCCTAATCAGGAACATAGAAGAATAGTGAAGACATTGAACTAAAGATCATAGATAAGATGAAGATCAGAGGATGCACATCAAAGGGTTTGTAGATATGTGTCTTAAGGTGATCCAATATATATTTCAAAGGTCTGCATGAAGATTTGAAGAAGTTATGGCCACTCAAGTAAAACCGGTTCTGACAGATGTTCAGAGGTGACAGAGTGACACAGATAGGTCTAGTGAGATCCATAAATGAAATATCTTGTTCTGCGGATTTGGTGGAATGTTTAGGGAGTCAATGTGAATTGACAACTCAATTGGTTCATGGTCTGGAGGTCCGCAAGCATCTCTTCCATTATAACAGTTGTGATAGATTGTGCTCTTGAGGTTCCAGATGAAGGAGAGAAGGATTTTAGTAAGATATAGTATGGATGTTCTTGGTGATTTAGGCAAGCTTGTGGAGATCTTTGGATCGTGTCTAGTTCATGTTGGTGGTCAGCATTGGAGTTTGAGCTTGCAATTGAAGAATTACTTCTGGATGATGGTGTTCCTCCTAAGTCTAGCCGACTGGATGAGTTACACATCCTGCGGATGATCTTATAGATGTTTGCCAACTTAGATGATTATTCCTACGTCAATGTCCTGTATAAATAAGGGATTGTAAAGTCATTTCAATATTCTTCTGTGGTGATGAGAGTTTGGTAGAAAGGAGGAGAGCGAAAGGCAAAACATAAGTATTGGGCTTAAATGGAACTGATTCAAGCATGGTGAAGATCTTATTCTCTAGTTCAAGTATGTGATACTTATTATTCTATAGACAGTGTGTCTCTTGTTGGCAGTGGACCTCTTGTGAGCAGTGTGCTCAGGCAGTGAGCCCTAATTGGCATGTGCCATTTGTTCTTTCTATTCTTCTAATAGAGAATACAATCTTGGGTTAATCACTCCATGGTTTTTTCCTTAACTGGGTTTTCCACGTCAAAATCTTGGTGTCTTGTGTGTAAATGTGTTTCTGCTCTTGATTTAATGCATTATGTTTCTATGATTGATTTATCATTATGGTGCTAAATTACAAAGTGGATTTAAGTATTTAATTGAAAGAAAGTTTTGTACAACTAATTCACCCCCCCCTCTCAGTTGTCTACCCTAAATCTAACAATTGGTATCAGAGCTAAGTTTCTCTAAAAGGAGCTTAACTGCTTGAGGAGATCTAAGATGTCATCCTACAAGAAGGATAGTCCAAAGTTTGATGGAACCAATTTTAATCTTTGGAAAAGTCGCATGCAATGCCACTTGCAATGTATGGGAATGCAGTATTGGACCATGGCTACAACGAAGTATACACCTCCATAGAATGGCCTAAAATCTGCAAGTGAAATCACAAATGCTGAAAACAATCTGTGAACTAAAGAAGCCCTTCTAAGTGCCTTGTCTAATTCAGAGCTTACAAATTTTGTTGACCTACAAACTACTTTTAAGATTTGGGAAAAACTAAAACTTCTGCATGAAGGAGACAAGTTTGTCAAATGTGCAAGGCTACAGAGTCTGAAAGGAAAATTTAAAAATCTGAAGATGAGAGAAGATGAAAATATCACTACTTTTATGCCAAGAGTAAATGAGCTTGTTTGTGGCATTAGATGTGCTGGTGGAATCTTGGATGAAGATGAAATTGTTGGCAAAGTTCTAAGATCCCTTCCTACTTCTTATAAATACAAGGTTGCTACCATTGAAGAATTCAGAGCCCATTCAGTTGTCACAAGAGATCAATTGGTTGCATTTGAATTAACCGAGTTTGGAGATGACCCACCTAAGACTGAATCTGCATTCAAAGCCAGTGCCTCTGTAAAAGGTTTGATCTAGGAGAGAACTCTTCAAGGAAACTATCATGGTATGAAAAAGCAAGAAAAGACCTGGAAGTAGAAGAAGCAGAAACTGCTCAACTTGAAGCCCTTATTGTGAAAAGACTGCCAAGAGGATCTGGTAAGTATGAAGGGAAATTGCCTTTTAAGTGTTTTAACTGCAATAAGATTGTTCATTTTGCCTCAAGGTGTCCAGAAAGATTTTTAAGGCCAAAAACTAACAGATCAAGGTTCCAAAAGAATTGTTACTATGTTCATGAAGATGATGATAATGGAGTAAAAGATGATGAATCAGAGACAAAAAACAAATCTGGAAGTGACTGGGTGTTCATTGCCATCAAGGAAGAAGAACCAATGCCCTCTGAATCTATCAATCATAAAGTTGTAGAAAGAGCTTTGGCTGCCCAAGTTGAAGAAAAGGATGATTGGGTCATTGACAGTGGATGCTCTCACCATATGACGGGTGACAAAAATAAGTTCATAGATTTGGAAAGGTATGAAGGAGGAGTGGTAAAGTTTGGTGATAATTCTGCTGGCAGAATCAGAGGAAGAGGAACCATTTCTTTTGATGGAAAGAACAAAAATAATAATGTACTATATGTTGAAGGTCTGAAGTACAATCTTCTTAGTGTTGGACAGTTGGTGGACAAAGGCTATGATATCTAACTCAAGAATAGAAAATGCAAGATCTTTGAAAGTTTCAGAACAGAGATTGCATCTGGTACTCAAACAAAAGGTAATATCTTCCATTTAGTTGGTATTGGTAAAAGTTGTCTATTTGTACAAATTGATCATAGTTGGTTATGGCATAGAAGGATGTGTCATGTGAATTTTGATAATATCATCAAGATAAGCAACACTTAGGCTGTAAGAGATCTTCCAAAATTGGTAAAGCCTACAAATAGTTTGTGCAAAGAATGTCAGTTGGGTAAACAAAGCAGAGTCTCATTTAGAAGCAAGGAACAATCTTCTACCAGATTATTAGACTTAGTTCATACTAATTTATGTGGTCCAATAAGAATCAGAAGTGTGCAAGGTGATAGATAGTTCATGCTATTAATTGATGACTACTCTTGGATGATGTGGGTAACCTTTTTGAAGGAAAAATTAGAGGCTCTTGAGAAATTAAAATATTCAAGGCTATGGTAGAGAATGAAACTGGATTAAAATTAAAATGTCTAAGGTCTGATAGAGGTGGAGAATTCACATCAGGTGAGTTCATAGAATTCTGTGAGAAACATGGAATAAAGAGACAATTGTCTGCTCATAGGACTCTACAGTAGAATGGAGTAGTGGAGACAAAAGAACCAAACCATCTAGGAAGCATCTAGGACCATGATGATGGAAGCAAATGTTCCTGAGATCTATTGGAGAGAAGCTGTAAGCACTGTAGTCTATACTCTCAATAGAGTACAAATCAGAAGCAATACCGGTAAGACTCCTTATGAACTTTGGTTTGGCATCACTCCCACAGTGAGGTATTTTAGAGTTTTTGGTAGCAAATGTTACATTAAGAGGGATGAAGATTTAGGCAAATTTGATGCTAGAAGTGATGAAGGAATATTCTTGGGCTATTCTACTCAAAGCAAAGCATATCGGTGCTATAACAAGAGACTAAGAAAGATTATAGAAAGTACAAATGTGAAGGTTGATGAAGGAACTGAAAAACCCTCAAGGTTTTATGAAGATGATGAAGATAATCAGAATGGTGTTCTGATTCAAGGATCCCAAGCCCCCTCTAAAATTTAGATTCAAACTGATCTGGTAAATTAAGAAGAAGAGATGAGTTTGAATGAGCCTATTCAAGAATTAGAAGTGCAAGAAACTCCCAAAGTTCCTAGGTATGTAAAACTGAATCACTCTGAAGATCAGATCATAGGTGATAAAAGAAAAGGTGTACAAACAAGAAGGATTGCTCAAGATTCAGAAGAGTATTGTCTGATTTCAAAGATTGAACCTAAGACAGTGAATGAAGCTTGCAATGATGAAAACTAGACTAAAGCAATGAAGGAAGAGCTGATGCAAATTGAGAAAAATCACACTTAGGATCTTGTTCCCAGACCTAGAAACAAGAATGTAATTGGAACCAAATGGGTCTTCTGGAACAAACTGAATGAAGTTGGTGAAGTAATCAGAAATAAAGCCAGATTGGTCTGCAAGGGTTACTCTCAAATAGAAGGAGTTGATTTTGAAGAAACTTTTGCTCCGGTGGCAAGAATTGAAGCAGTCAGATTATTTCTTGCTTTTGCTTCTTTCAAGGACTTCAAAGTATATCAGATGGATGTCAAGTCTACCTTTCTGAATGGAGACTTGGAAGAAGAAGTATACATTGAGCAACCGGATGGACTTCAATTGTCTGATCATGGTGATATGGTCTGCAAGTTGAAGAAAGCACTATATGGACTGAAGCAAGCCCCAAGAGCCTGGTATGAAAGATTGGATAAGCATCTTTTGAAGATTGGTTTCAACGAAGGTAATAGTGATAGTAATTTGTATTTCAAAATTGATCATGAAAACATCTTGATTGTTGAAGTGTTTGTTGATGATATCATTTTTGGAGGAAGAGATAGTATGTGCAAAACTTTTGCAATTCAAATGAAAAGTTAATTTGAGATGTCCATGCTTGGGGAAATGAATTTCTTTTTGGGTCTACAAATCACTCAAACAAAGAAAGGAATCTTCCTTTCTTAGACCAAATATGTGAAAGAATTATTGAAGAAATTTGGGATGGAAGACTCAAAGCCAATGAATACTCCCATGG
The DNA here is from genome assembly GCA_027924645.1 of Cunninghamia lanceolata. Classification (NCBI taxonomy): domain Eukaryota; kingdom Viridiplantae; phylum Streptophyta; class Pinopsida; order Cupressales; family Cupressaceae; genus Cunninghamia; species Cunninghamia lanceolata. The sequence goes on along the minus strand of BSBN01000023.1, from coordinate 3,253,637 downwards.
CAACCGGATGTAAATTAAGCAAAGATGATGACTTTCCTAAGGCATATCAGAAAATGTACAGGTTAATGATTGGAGGACTATTATATCTCACTCAAACTAGACCTGACATCATGAATGATGTTGGTCTTGTTGCCAGATTCCAAGCTGATCCTAGAGAATCTCATGTCATGGGAATCAAGAGGATTCTTAGATAACTAAAAGGGATAGTTGAGTATGGATTGTGGTATCCCAGAGATCATGATTTTTATCTTCATGCATATACAGATGCGGATTGGGTAGGAGATGTGGATGACCGGAAGAGTACCAGTGGTGGAGCATTCTTTTTGGGGAAGAGATTGGTTTCTTGGATAAGCAAGAAATAAGAGACAATATATCTATCCACAGCTAAAGCATAATATATTGCAGTAGTAGGTAGTTGCACTCAAGTTTTCTAGATGAAGCATATGCTAAGAGACATCAGAGTGGAGTATGAGGAACCTATCACACTCTTCTGTGATAATTCAAGTGCAATAAATATATCTAAGAATCTGGTGTTGCATTCAAAGACTAAGCATATATCCATCAAGTTTCACTTTCTGAGAGAGCAAGTGAATAAGAATGAAGTTAGATTGAAGTTTGTGCCTTCCAAGGATTAGATTGCAGATATCTATACTAAACCTCTACCTAAGGACTCTTTTGATTATCTCAGGGAGAAGTTAGGGGTTATTACCCCTCCAGTGATGAACTAAGGTGCACTGATGTGCATCAATCCGGTGGATATCATAGTCATATCTTGTGCTCCAGATTGATGATGGGACGCTGCTACTCAAGGGGAGCAACTAGTATGATTCTAAAGTGGTGGAGTTGCAAGTATGTGCTCTTTGCCATTGGTGTCAAAGGGGGAGAGAAGACATGTGAAAAACAAGTGATGGCTGATCAAAGGGGGAGCAGTAAAGGAAGAGAAGACATGTGAATGGTTATTGGTGATAGGGGGAGTTGTGTCAGTAAAGAAAAGTTCTTGGCTTGATGGTCAAAATAGTTTTTCACATCATATGTTGCCATCAATGATAAAAGGGGAGATTGTTGCAAGTATGGGTCTAACCGGTGTTGTCATTGATGTCAACATACTCCTGTTGCATTAATGATAAGGATTGGATGAACTATTTGCTGAGGATATTGAGAAAATTGGTCCTAATTAGGAACATAGAAGAACAGTGAAGACATTAAACTAAAGATCATAGATAAGATGAAGATCAGAGGATGCACATAAAAGGGTTTGTAGATATGTGTCTTAAGGTGATCTAGTATATATTTCAGAGGTCCGCATGAAGATCTGAAGAAGTTATGGCCACTCAAGTAAAATTGGTTCTGACAGATGTTAAGAGGTGATAGAGTGACACAGATAGGTCCGGTGAGATTCAGAAATGAAATATCTTGTTCTGTAGATTTGGTGGAATGTTTAGGGAGTCAATGTGAATTGACAACTCAATTAGTTCATGGTTTGGAGGTCCGCAAGTATCTCTTCCATTATAACAATTATGACAGACTATGTTCTTGAGGTTCCGGATGAAGGAGAGAAGGATTTCAGTAAGAAGATGTAGTATGGATGTTCTTGGTGATTTAGGAAATCTTGTGGTCTTTGGATCATGTCCAGTTTGTGTTGGTGGTCTGCATTGGAGTTTGAGCTTGCAATTGAAGAATTACTTCCGGATGATGGTGTTCTTCCTAAGTCTAGCCGACCAGATGAGTTACACATCCTGCGGATGATCTTATAGATGTTTGCCGACTTAGATGATTATTCCTAAGTTGATGTCTTGTATAAATAAGGGATTGTGAAGTCATTTCAATATTCTTCTGTGGTGATGAGAGTGTGGTAGCAAGGAGGAGAGCGAAAGGCAAAACAGAAGTATTGGGCTTAAATGGAACTGATTCAAGCATGGTGAAGATGCTATTCTCTAGTTCAAGTATGTGATACTTATTATTCTATAGACAGTGTGTCTCTTGTAGGCAGTGGGCCTCTTGTGAGCAGTGTGCTCAGGCAGTGAGCCCTAATTGGCATGTGCCATTTGTTCTTTCTATTCTTCTAATAGAGAATACAATCTTGGGTTAATCACCCCGTGGTTTTTCCCTTAACCGGATTTTCCACATCAAAATCTTGGTGTCTTGTGTGTAAATGTGTTTTTGCTCTTGATTTAATGCATTATGTTTCCATGATTGATTTATCATTATGCTGCTGAATTACAAAGTGGATTTAAGTATTTAATTGAAAGAAAGTTTTGTACAACTGATTCACCCCCCCTCTCAGTTGTCTACCCTAAATCTAATAGTACCTGTAGTACTGGCACCTAAGAAAGATTAGAAATGGTAGATGTGTACTAATTCAAGAGCTATAAACAAGATAACCATTAAGAACATGTTTCCATTACCTTGTATGGATGACTTGATGGATTACTTGAGTGGAGCAAAGTACTTCAACAAGATTGATTTGAAGAGTGGATACCACCAAATCAAAATTAGATAAGGGGATGAATGTAAGACAACATTCAAAACCAAGGATGGACTATATGAGTGGTTAGTGATGCCATTTGGTTTGAAAAATGTACCTAGCACTTTTATGAGATTGATGAATGAGGTAATAAAGCCATTCCTTGGAAAGTTTGTCATAGTTTATTTGGATGACATTTTGGTTTTTAGAAAAAACAAAGGAGGAGCACCTACTACATCTAAGGATAGTATTGCAAAGGTTAAAGGAAGAGAAGTTGCTGGTGAACATGGATAAGTGCAGTTTTATGTAGAAGGAACTAGTGTATCTGGGTTTTGTAGTGTCTGAAGACGGGTTGAAGATGGACCTTGAGAAGGTTAAGGTAATACTGGATTGGCCTTCACCCATAAACATGTTTGAGATCAAAAATTGTCATGGCCTAGTGAGTGTCTATAGGAAGTTCATCAGAAAGTTTAGTGGAATATGTGCACCAATCACTGAAACAATGAAGGGTGTTAGGAAAGAGTTCCAGTGGACAGCTACAATAGAAAAGAGTTTTTAGATATTGAAGAAGAAGGAGACATAACAATTGGTGTTGGCATTGCCAGACTTTGGCAAAGTTTTTTAAGTAGATTTTGATGCTAGTGGTAGTGTAATTGGGGCAGTGTTAAGTCAAGAGGGTAGACCCATTGCCTACTTTAGTGAGAAACTCAATGGAGAAAATAGGAAATACTCAGTTTATGATCAAGAATTCTATGCTATAGTGCATGCCTTAAAGAAGTGGAGGCATTATTTGCTAACAATTGAGTTTGTGTTGTATACTAATCACCATGCCTTGTAGTACATCAACAGTCAAGGTAAGTTAAACTAGAGACATGAAATGGGTGGAGTTCTTGCAAAGTTATTCTTTTGTCTTGAAACATCGAAGTGGTAAGTCAAACTGGGTAGTAGATGCACTTAGCAAAATATGTTTATTAATTAATGAGTTAAGAGTCAATGTTGTTGGTTTTGATGCAATGAAGGATTTGTATCCTAATGATCCTAATTTTAAGTAAGCATGGGCTGTTAGTAAAAGTCCAGTGGTAGGAGATAGAACACCATGGTTGGAATAATTTTTTTAAACAAAAGTGGCAAGCCACTACAAAATATATTATTAATAAATAAAAATTACAAAATCCCACATCCGTGAGATTGCTATGTTGGATAAACCATTCATAACCTTCAAGTTCACTAGCAACAATACAACAGAGAGAAGAGTTGTTTGGGAGCCTTCATAAAGGGGCTCGTATGCCTTCTCAAGTATAGGTAAATCATGAACATCATCAAAGTCATGTCGATCATCATGATTAGCTGCACCACTAAATGTGTCATGGATCAATGTATTTGTACCATCATCTTCAATAGTGTTTTCTGGTGCATGATCATCTTCTTCCATAGGATCATTAACTTCATCTTCGATATTCATAGCTCCATGTTCCTCCACTTGCAAAACCACATTCTCTGAGCCGTGATAATCCATATCATGTGCCCTAGGGCACCCCACCTTTATAATAATGATCGACACAAATAAACTATGATCATGATCAAGTGATTTTTTATATATATATAAAATGTTAAAACAATATAAACATTTACAAATTCAATCAATATAAAGACATATAATGAACAACTTACCAATGGACGATAATCATGCCCCCCTTCAATGTGACCATGCTGCCTACAATGTTTCTCAGCTGTTGTGATTAAAACTCTTCTTGTCTTTAAGCCCTTGCAATTATTGCAAAGACAATAACATTTCCCATCACCGTTTCTTTTCAATCTAGCCCACAATCTAGCAAGTGTCTCTTCATTTTGTTCTGCACTAATATTATCTGACATGATTTTTCTTTACCAAGCTTATATATTTAGATCTTCAAAAAATATCAAACTCACACTCCAATAATTTTTAATCATACACAGGTAACAAAATCTAATAATTCTGATATTTTGCACCAAAAAAAATGGCCTATAACCTCCACAAGCTGTCACAAGTATAGCAAATTCGCAAGTATAGCAAAACACTATCGTAAGTATAGATAAATTGTCAAACTCACTTTTATTTATTAAAAAACCATTTGTCAGAACCCCGACGAACGCTAACCATATACCCGTCGGTCTGCAAATTAAGGAGGCTAACCATATGTCGGCCCACAAATTGATTGAGGGGGATGATTGAATTTAAGTGTATGTTGAAATACTGATGAAAATTATGGTGTGTCACAAGTTTGACGAACATCGGGCATAAATTTTTTAAAAAAATTAAAAATTCACATTAAATACACAGGTACCCGACGATACATCTAATTATACATCTTTCATCAGAAAGTTTCATCATATTTTGTAGTCAAATGAGTTAGTGAACTTTGTTTGATTTTCCACTCCTATGCTTCAACACAAATGTATAACTCTGCATGAACTCTACCCACCTCGTATGTCTCTGATTCAACTTACCTTGACTGTTCAAATATTGTAAAGCTTGATGATCTGTATAAAACACAAACTCCTTAGGTAACAAGTAATGTCTCCACTTCTTGAAGGCTTGAATTATGGCATAGAATTCCTGATCATAAACTGAATATCTTCTCCTTGCATCATTTAACTTCTCATTGAAATATGCTACAGGTCTACCTTCTTGACTTAACACTACTCCAATTGCATTTCCACTTGCATCACAATCTACTTGAAATACCTTATTGAAATTTGGTAATGCCAAAACAGGTTGCTCTATCACTTTCTGCTTCAACAACTCAAAACTTTTATCTTCTCCAGATGTCCACTTGAAATCCTTTCTGTCACCTCTCATTGTCTCTGTCATAGGGTTACAACTGAACTAAAATTTCTGATGAAGTTCTGGTAGAAACTAGCCAATCCATGAAATGATCTAACTTCTCTAATGCTCTCTGGTGTAGGCCATTCAATAATTGATCTTACTTTCTCAGGGTCCATCTTCAATCCTTCGGTAGAAATCACAAATCTCAAATAGACTAGTTCTTCCTTCATGAAACTACACTTCTTGATGTTTATCAACAATTTCTCTTCTCTCAACCTCTAAAAAACTTGTCTAATATGCCACAAATGTTCCTCTTTTGTCTTACTGAAAATCAGAATATCATCCAAGTATACAATCACAAACTTACCCAAGAATTTCTTTAAGACTTCATTCATCAATCTCATGAAAGTACTCGGTGCATTTGTCAATCCAAAGGGCATCACTAACCACTCATATAATCCTTCATTTGTCTTAAAACTAGTCTTCCATTCATCTCCTTCTTTGATTATGATCTGATGGTATCCACCCTTCAAATCTATCTTTGTAAAATATCTTGCTCCACTCAAACAATCCATGATATCATCCATCCTAGGTAAAGGAAATCTATACTTAACTGTAATCTTGTTTATTGCTCTGGAATTAGTACACATTCTCCATTGTCCATCCTTCTTAGGTGCTAGTACTACAGGTACTGCACAAGGACTCAAACTTTCTCTGATCAAACCTTTCCTCAATAATTCTTGTATCTGTCTATTTATTTCTTCATTCTCTGCTGATGTCATTCTATGTGCTACTTTGTTAGGCAAACTTGCTCTCGGTATAAGATCCATGTGATGACTGATACTCCTGATGGGTGGCAATCCTTCAGGTACATTATCTGATATGATGTCTTCATATTCTGTCAGCAACTCCTTTATCTCCTCTAGTTGTTCTTCTTCAGTTTCTTTCTTTAATGTTTCAAGCTTCTTAGGAATCAAAGCATAACACATATTCTCATGTCTCAAACCATTGAGAAATTTCCTTCCATCTACCAAACAAATTCTAGCATTCCCACATACTTCACTCTTAGGATCATCTTCTAAATAAATCAAAGTAATTCTCTTTCTATTTGCTATTATAGTGTATGTATTCTTTCTCCCATCATGTATATCTTTTCTATCATATTGCCAAGGTCTACCCAACAAGATATGACATACATCCATAGGCATAATATCACACAAGACTTCATCATGATAAGATCCAATATGAAATTTCACCAAACACTGTTCACTCACTAGTACCTTATGATCATCCTGAATCCATGCTATCTGATAGGGCTTAGGGTGTTTCAATCTTTCCAACTTCAGCTTAGTCACCATCTCTTCTAAAACTAAGTTATCAAAACTACCACTATCAATTACAACTTTACAACACTTACCTCCTGATTTACATCTGGTTTTGAACAAACTCTTCCTTTGCAGTGGTTCCTCATTTGTCTTTGTTTGAAATAGTGCTCTCCTCATCACCAATGATTCTCCTTTCTCTGGTTTACCAACAGAACAAGGGTCACCTAGTTCAACATGTTCTTCTTCAACATAGGCTGCTCTTCCACTATTTTTCGTCCTTTTACTTGTACTACCCTAATTACATTCAAATGCTCTATGTCCTTCACCTCCACACTTGAAACAAGTACCTCTGAATGTTCTCTTATCTAATCCTCTTCCTTCTCTTATGTATCCTTCATTCCGGTATGCACTAGGGTTTCCTCTCTGGTAAAAATTTATGTCATCTCTCCGGCAAGCATTATTATCTTTGTCATCTTTCTCGAATGTGTTGTCAAACTTGTTCTACTTCACAAATGATCTATCTCCTCTAAAAAATATTCTACTTCTCTAAAATTTACCTTCTCTACCTCTTTGTCTCTGATCATGTCTTTTATTCATGTTCTCTTCAACCTTCAGGGCAAATTGATATGCTTCTTCCAAAGATGACATCCTCACTAAGCTTAGTTCCTCTTGAATGTTCAATCTTAGTCCATTGATATATCTAGCCACTTTCTCCTTGCTTGCTTCACTATGTCCTATCCTTATGATCATTTTATGGAATTCTTTAGTGTACTCCTTCACAGATTTTTCCTTCTGCCTTAGGTTTTGCAATCTTTTCAACAGCTCCAACTCATAGTCAACAAGTATAAACTAATTCTTTAACTTTGTCACCATCCTATCCCATTTTGTAATATTTTCTTTTCCTCTTTTCTTTCTTTCCAATTGAACTTCTTTCCACCATATAGTAGCATGTCCTTTCAACTTTGTCTTTACAAATTTCACCTTCTCTAGATCTTCAATTTCCTCATATTCAAAGTATTCTTCCATGTCATTTATCCAGTCAATCAATTCTTTAGGGTTCAAATTACTAGTATAGTTTGGCACATCAACTCTAGGTCTCTTTCCAATCTTTGAAATAGCTTGAAGCATCTTTACTTGATCTAATTCTTCTTCTTCATCACCTCCTAGGGTTTTTCCAATTTGTTCAATAGATTGAAATTCTTCTTCATCATCACTTTCAACATTAGGTCTTAGTGTCAACCCTCTTCACCTATCTTCTTCAACAACATCCAATCGAATTTGCATTGTTTTCATCATCTCCATCATCTCATCCATTCTTCTAGCCATTGTTCCAAAAGCAAAAACTCTTCGCGGTAGTATTCTTCCTAGGATCAAGTGTAAACTACCTCAGGTTTGGCGATCGGGCTACAAGGTGACAACTGCCTCACAATCAGCGATCAGTTGCAATTTGTCCACAACAAGATCTTATGGAATTCCTCACCAATTTCACTCAATCCATTCCCAAAGATTCAAACTTTTACTCTGATACCACTTGGTGCAGTCACGGTAGGAGGGTTCACAGAATGAACTATCTGGACCATGCAATAAGAGTAAACACAACAGAAACAACTCAGAGAAATGGAACAAATGCAGATTCAATCATTTAATATATCATAGAATTCAAATAGAGATCGACTGGCAACATGCGGGCTTACAATTAGGGCTCACAGGCTTGATTACATACATGCACAAGATAAAGATTTGAAGCTCCTCGTAGAAATCTAAACTATCAGATACTACCATGTGAATCAATACTCTCCTAAGGATCTATTACATCAATATATATCATATCCAGATCATAAGATTCCTCTGCGTTGGCCAAGGAAGATTACAAACTCCAATGAAGAGCTGTAATGTGTGTACACAGATAGGTCAGACCCAATTGCATAGAACTCTTTCAAAAAAGAATGGAATGATGTGCGGATCTCTGAATTCTGGATATGATGTAGATGAATGAATGTAGATGCTAAGTCTAGCTTCGCAAGGTTTGAAATGCAACTGGACCAAAATACATAAACTGCTTCTGACTAAATTGCCTAAACTAAACTGGAAAATGAAAAGAAACAAATTGAACTGCAAACAAATTAAAATGCAAATGTTTTTGGTTGATGCAAGATTGCTCTTGAACTAGGCATGCTCTTGCATCAATATATATACATATTACTGTATATATATATGTAGATATATGTACATATATATAATGTATATATATATGTACATATATATACATATATATGTACATATATATCTATCTACATATATATATGTACATATATATACACATATCTCTACATATATATACATATATCTCTACATACATAAATATGTATATATATATGTATATATGTATATATATGTATGTATATATGTATATGTATATATGTATGTATGTATGTATATATCGATACATGGATTGACTGCATTAGATGTTGGAACGATTGTAATTTACATTGGACTAGTTGTATATTATACTGTTCGATTGTATTTTACATTGGATTTATTGTAATCGACTGCATTGCAATATGGATTTGACTACATTTTATAAAGATTATTGTAGTGGCACTAAGCCATTGAAGGCAGTATTGGGTGCGGCGTCACCCAAATGGTGCCACAGTCCCTTAGGGACTGCGACCCCATTTGGGGACGATGATCTTTGATTTTCACTATTTAATTTATATTCCAATACGAATGTAATTTTTTACTTGCGGATTAAAACCCTTGTGAATATATTCTATTTAGTATCAATTGATATTTCAATTTTTGCTACGCCTGAGAGTATGCAGTCTTCCGATTATTTGTTATTTGGTAATAGAAATATATATATACACATATTCATACAAAATTTCTCTTCTTTGCCTATAGTTGTATTGATTGTAATTTTATTGTTTGGAAAAATGAATGGTTATGACTAAAATCAATTATATCAAATAATAGCATATAGATAATTTGATTGTAATTATTTTTATTGTCTGAAAAACAGGATGACTGTATTTGATTTTATCATTGATAACTTAGTTTTTAAAATTATATATGTCATTGATTATGTTTATTGGAAATGTATATGATGGAATAGAACTACAAAGCTGTTTTGGTTTTTAATTTATCAAATTGAATTATATATATATATATATATATATATCTGAAATTGAATTTATTGTACTACAAAAAAAAAAAAAATCTTTCTATTTTTATATATTTGCACTAATAAGAGTGACTTGTAGGAACTTTTGAATTATTGAGTTCTTGATAAATGTTATTTTTACATTTCAATTGGAAAAAAAACTAGTAGAATATCAAATTTCTTTATTTATGAAAGAAATGCATTATGTTTAACTGGTAGATCATCATATAGATCAGATAAATAAGGGTAAATTAGTAAATTTTCCAATAAGCAAACCAGTGAAATCATTTGATCAATGGAAATAATGTTTGTATTTTTGAAAAATAGATATTTATGATTTTCGAAAACCAAACATAGGAAAACTGTATTGTTTGTAATCTTGGTAAAGTACGAACTTTCGGGACAAGATGCCGAATGTGGGTTACCAGAGATGATAGTTTTACTTTTTCTAAAACTATCATTTTATTTATTTGCTTGGCCAAGTAACTGTACCATTGACATAGATGGATTTTGTTTAAAAGCCTAGAATTATTTTGTCTCTGCCACATCCTGTTGCAAGAGTTTATGTCATTCTAGGATTAGGATGCATACATGCAACATGCACCTATCAAGAGATTCCCTCCTGCTTACACCATTCCAGGTTGCTAAGCTCCTTTGTAGGGTCGGTGCTTTCTTCAAGTTAGGAAGAAACCAGGGGAAGTTCAGTACTTCGTGGTTGGGTGGAAAAATCACTCTCTTAGACTTGGTTTGCAGATGATTGGAGGATTGAGGCAACTAAGTTTATACATTATTATTGACATGGATATTTATTTTATAAATATTTCTTGTATGGCTTCATTGCCAAGTTGTAATTGTAACATGATTCATGGATATCTTGATGATAATATTTCCTTGTGTAACATTGAAACACCAAGTTGGGTGTATGTAAACCATTTTGTAATCCATTCTAGTATATGGATCATTATTCTTATTCACGAGTTCTTGCCATTATATGATTTATGGATATTTAGAAACCATTATTGGTTGATTATTTTACTTAAGGAAATATTTTTCTTATCAAGTACTATTTTTAGATAGTAAATTTCTGCACCTTACATTTGGTATCAGAGCATGGTTCCAACATTGGGAGCTCTGGGGCACATATTGCTCAGTTTGTTTGAGCATGTGTAGGTTCTTGAGTGTTGTCATGCAGTAAGTAGCTTGTGCCATCTTTTTGTTCGCAAGCGACATTGCTTCGCATGATAGGGGTTGTCATTGATGGCAACTAAGACTATTCCACCCATCCACATAACACAATTTTTTCATACCAAAAGTTAGAATAAGAATTTATCTAAGTTCGGGAAGTCAGAAACAGAGCAGACGACAAGATCTGTTATCTTGGTCTGGATCTCTCTGGTGGTAGATTAGAGTTTGCTACAGATCTGAGGGAGTCTTAAGCATTCTTAGGATAATCTAAATCTAAAGTTGGCCTCTGGTGGAGAAGGATTCAAAAGTTATTAGCATCTGAGTATCGGGTTAACAGTTTTACAGAACAGACAAAAGAAGAATAGGCCGACCTTATAATTGATCTTGGTTCTAAATGTATGGAAGTTGTTGGTTGGACAAGTTGTGATGATAAGAGATAATAGCCGACCTGATTGATAATTTGTTAGTGCAAGTTTTGGTCTGCGTTACAAGTTGTACATAAATTTAGCCGACAGAGTAGAAACTTCAATAAAGTTCTAAGTGTTCTTAAAGCTGACTGAAAAGTGGTTGAATATTAAGATGCAAATATATATAGCCAATGGATTTGAATGATTTCGGTGTATGTGTTATGCGACTATGGAATAAGTGTGAAAAGGGCAGACATCTAAGGTTCAAATGTAAGTAGAACAATAAATAGGCTAGAGTAAGGATGAATTGCATCAAGTCTGTATTCTGTGCTTAACCAAAACTGATAACTGAATCCTTGCATTGGTAGATGCTAATTATCAGTTCAATATCATTATAATCTTCTTTCTGTAGGCAGTGAGCCTTCTTTTGAGTAGTGAACTCTAGGTAGTGAGCCCGAATGCATGTGCATTCCCCATTATAATACTTTTAACAGAGTATAATCTTTGTGGATTAACCCCCAACATGGTTTTTCCCTTAACTGGGTTTCCACATCAAAAATCTTGGTGTCGAATGTGTTATTTATGTTTTTGCTCATGTGTTATTGGTTGATGCTGAATTATTTGTATCGTTAATTTGATTATAAGTTGTAAAAGAAGATTAAAGATATAAAAGTTTAAATTGTGTGACAACTGATTCACCCCCCCTCTCAGTTGTCTAGACCAATTCCAACAATTGGTATCAAAGCAAGGTTCCTTTGAAAAAGTTTAACATCTTGAGGAAGATCTGGGAAGGCAGTAATATGGATGAATATAACCACCAAGGGCAACTTAATCTTGCTCTAGAGGATCTTGACCAATCTAGAGCAGAAGTCCAAGAGCTACAAGAGAACCTTAAAAATGCTGAAGACTTCATTGAGATTCTAAAAAAGAAATTGAGCAAATCCAATGAAAAGAGGAAGGAACAACCTCTTCAAGTAGGAAATCATTATGAAAACAACAAGGATGAGACTCTAAAAGAGAAGACAAAGGAATGTGAGAAGTTAGCCAAAGAAGTTATTGTCCTAAAACATGAGATGGAATTTGGGGTGATGAGGCTAACCAAAGAAATTGAAGATAAAAGGAAAACTGAAGAAGACCTGAATAAAAATCTAAAAGAAAGAACTGAAGAATGCTGCAAATTGGATGGAATCACTGGCCTCCTAGAGTCAAATATACAAGAAAGCAGAAACAATGAGAGAGAAGTTGAAAGGTAAATTGTCATTCTCAGACATGACCTAGAAATTGCAAATGAATACAAGGAGAAGTTCAAGATAAGCTCAGCTAAACTTGAAGCACTGCTTGAAGGACAGAAAAAGGTTGATGACAAGCATGGTCTTAGATATGAGAAAGGTGAAAGATCTGGATCCGGACAAAGAAAATTTCAACCAAGGAATGGGAGAAACAAACCTAGAAGACCTCTGGTAAGACAACCTAATGCTCAAAGATATCCATCATTCAATGGAAATTGTTTTAATTGCAAAAAATTTGGTCATAAAGCTACTCAAAGCAGGAGCAAAGAAAATGAAAATGGTCCATCCTTCTCTGGTCAATGCTTCAAGTGTGAGAGGTATGGTCATAGATCAAATGAATGCAAAAGTATGATCATGAATAACTCTAGATAAAATGGCAACTCTTTCAATGGTTACTTCTTTACTTGAAATGGATATGGACACATGGCTAATCAATGCAGATCAAGAGGAAATCAAGCATATAAGCAAAAAAATGTTGCTTTTTTTAATTGCAATAGATCTGGTCATATTACAAGATTTTGCAGAAGTAGGAATAATGAAAGAAGATGTCTGACAAATAGAAAACCAGATGAGCAGAGACAAGACAAAGGCAAAAGAAAAATTGATGTGAATGAGATCTAGAATAAAATGAGCAAGACATGGGTTAAGAAAACAATTGAGAACAATAGTAATGAGTCCGCACCAGAATCCGGTGCTGATAATTCCTCCAAGAATTAAATTTAGGAGCTCTAGCTCAGGGGGAGCTACATCGAAAATGAAATTCCCCTAGCCAGTAAGTGGGTGCCTGGATCTGGCACAATGAGAGAAGATGTTTTGAATTGTCTCAGAACTTTTGGAAGGATTTCTAGAAGTAAAGATATTGATATGGAAATTTAAGGAGTGATTCATGAAAAACTGATCAAGAAACTGAATAACTGGATGAACTTAGGGCAAAGCATTTATTACAAAGTCAAATAAAAGGGTGTTCACTTCTGGTGCAGGAGCACCTTCATAAATTGATGCTTCTATAGGAGTTTGATTAAATTTTAAATGTTTCAATAGTGTAATGAGGTCAATCAAGTCATTTTTATGTGTTTAGGTCATTAGGAGTTTTAAAAATGCAAAATATTGCAAACCATGTAAAGGTTGTCAATGCAAAATTGGAAAAAAGATGCAAACTTGGAAGGTGAAGAGTCATTTGGCTCTTGGTTCACTCCAAATCAGTTATGAACTGAAGAGACATGTTTTAATGCCTTTAAAAGGCCTTGTAACCATGAAGAATTCGTGGGTGGTTGAAGATTTGAGCATGGAATGAGAAAAAATAATGTTTTCCTGTATTTTCCTTCAGAAATTTGTTGTCTTTTACTATTGTATGGCCTTGTATGGAATTGAATGGATGTCTAATAGATTTCAAATGTTATATCCTTCAACCACCTTCCATTTGTTTCTTGTCCCATGCATTTTTATTTAGTTTTGTGAAAGATATGAGTGTTTTATGGATTGTAATTTTCTAATTTTTCCTACAACAGTCCCATTATAGCATTTGGTACAGTTCTGTATGGACATATACAAGAAAAAAAAATATATGGTTGGAAATATTATTGAGTCTACTTTTCATTTCTTTTTGTTGCATCAAATTTCATTAAGATTTGAATAAGTTATGGCATTTTTATTGAGGGTAGGTCTGCAGAGTTTAATTTTCTAAAAATGTAGTCTGAAAATATGCATGGTACGACTTGGTACAGCCTCATATTGATGCATATAATAGATGGATGGAAAGATATGTGTTTCTAGTTTACAATTCTTTTGGTTTGGTATAATTTCATTAATCTTTGTGAGAGATATTGCAATTTTGGTGAGGGCAGGTCTGAACGCTGCCTAGGGTTTGTAGTTTTGGGAAAAGAGTCATAACTTTCTCTCCTACCATTGGATCTTCATGAAAGTTGGAGGAAAAATATCTATTAATATTCTCTTCAACCTGACCAAAGAAATTGGATTAGTTCTTTGATTTGTTAATGTTATTGAGGATAGTTTTGGTCCTCCTACCTCTGCATCATTTTGGTATCAGAGCTGGCGAAAGATTTGGGTGGTGTGTATTTTTCTCCTGTCACTGAGAAGGCAGGTGAAGAGCGAGAAGATCTTGATTGTGTAGATAGATCGCCGAGGGAGGCAATCTACACCTTTTGGATTTTGTGTTGCTCAGTTGTTTGGTTGCAGGTGCTTGTTCCATCTAGCTGCAAGAAGGATGTTTTCTTGAGATTGTGTGTGGGCAGACAAGATGAGGTCTGTCATGACCATTCTCCAATAGAGATTTGGCTGGAGAAGGATGCATAGAGAAACCACCGAGGAGAGAGTGGTAGGTGCATCACCAGGATTTGCTATTGGGTGAGATGAATAGTTTGTTGTGAAGCAGTGAGAGAGATGGATACCTGAAGAAGCACTTGATGTTGCAGCCTGAAGAATACTCCACTGATGGGAGTAGAAGGAGCCTGAGAATGCTCTGTGAAGATGGTAGTTTGTTTTGTTGGTTGGTTGGTCACCTTTCTATTGGTATGAAGATTTGAAGATTGAAGCTGAGAATATTGAAGATAAAGCCAGAGGAGATGCAGGAAAAGAGAGTTTTGCTTTGCAGATACATTTCCAAGGGACTTGGAAATCTTTGTTGGTTGGTTGTATGGTGCAGGAGCACCTTCATAAATTGATGATTCTATAGGAGTTTGATTAAATTTTAAATGTTTCAATAGTGTAATGAGGTCAATCAAGTCATTTTTATGTGTTTAGGTCATTAGGAGTTTTAAAAATGCAAAATATTGCAAACCATGTAAAGGTTGTCAATGCAAAATTGGAAAAAAGATGCAAACTTGGAAGGTGAAGAGTCATTTGGCTCTTGGTTCACTCCAAATCAGTTATGAACTAAAGAGAAATATTTTAATGCCTTTAAAAGGCCTTGTAACCATGAAGAATTCGTGGGTGGTTGAAGATTTGAGCATGGAATGAGAAAAAATAATGTTTTCCTGTATTTTCCTTCAAAAATTTGCTGTCTTTTGCTATTGTACGAACTTGTATGGAATTGAATAGATGTCTAATAGATTTCAAATTTTATATCCTTCAACTACCTTCCATTTGTTTCTTGTCCCATGCATTTTTATTTAGTTTTGTGAAAGATATGAGTGTTTTATGGACTGTAATTTTCTGATTTTTCCTGCAATAGTCCCATTATAGCGTTTGGTACAATTCTGTATGGACATATACAGGAGAAAAATATATATGGTTGGAAATATTATTGAGTCTACTTTCCATTTCTTTTCGTTGCATCAAATTTCATTAAGATTTGAATAAGTTATGGCATTTTTATTGAGGGTAGGTCTGCAGAGTTTAATTTTCTGAAAATGCAGTCTGAAAATATGCATGGTACAACTTGGTACAGCCTCATATTGATGCATATAATAGATGGATGGAAAGATATGTGTTTCTAGTTTACAATTATTTTAGTTTGGTATAATTTTATTAAGTTTTGTGAGAGATATTGCAATTTTGGTGAGGGCAGGTCTGAACACTGCCTAGGGTTTGTAGTTTTGGGAAAAGAGTCATAACTTTCTCTCCTACCATTGGATCTTCATGAAAATTGGATGAAAAGTCTGTATTAATGTTCTCTTCAACCTGACCAAAGAAATTGGATTAGTTCTTTGATTTTTTAATGTTATTGAAGATAGTTTTGGTCCTCCTACCTCTGCATCAACTTCTCATTTGAATCACTTTTGAACTTGAAGAAAGCAAAAAGAATAATGCCTGAGCCAAGATCAAAAGAAATTGAAGTGTGACCAGCAAATTTATCTGTCAACCCTAATCTTGTGAAAAGGGTATTTATCTGCAAAGCTTTAAACTTATAATCTTTTGCAAATGGCTACACCTTTGATCATTGACATTACTGAAAGGCCTCGACCCAAATTGAAGAAATATCCACACAAATCCATAGAAGTCGACCCATTAGGTGTGTGAATGGGAAAATCAGGATCGATCAATTAAGATGAATTAACCCAAACAATAATGAAATATGTGAATAACAAGAATAAACAAATGAAAGCATAAAACTTACAAACTTGTTACCCTGCAGCTTCCATTGGTCGCCTATTCTTTCTTGATCTTGAATAATGAAGGTTGGCCCTTAGGGAGCTTGCTTCCTTGCTTTGATTCCTCAAGATGACAAGTAGAAATGGCTATGATGATTTCTGCATTACGACGGTATGGAGAAGAGAATTGAGAAGAATAAGAAGATTCCCTAGAGGAATTTGGACATAGTAAGGATGCTAGAAGAAGTCTCTCAAATTACTTAGAAGAGGGTTCTATTTATAGATTTTCTAAAAATAGAACGGAGGGTGAGGATCAAAAGATGAGATCAATGGCTCTCATTTTTTGTGAATCTTTAATTCATAATGGATGAATTAAAAATTTAGAGTGGAGGATAGTGAGTTATAACAATTGAATTAAGAATTCATGGTGGAGGATAGTGAGTTATGATAATTGAATTAAGAATTCATGGTGGAGGATAATGGGGAATAATTGAATTGAAAATTCAATTGGTGGAGGAT
This sequence comes from Cunninghamia lanceolata, assembly GCA_027924645.1. Lineage (NCBI taxonomy): Eukaryota > Viridiplantae > Streptophyta > Pinopsida > Cupressales > Cupressaceae > Cunninghamia > Cunninghamia lanceolata. The sequence continues at coordinate 3,236,433 of BSBN01000023.1, read as the reverse complement.
AGTGGGGAACAATTGAATTAAAAATTCAATTAGTGGAGGCTAGTGGGGAACATTGAATTAAAGATTCAATTTTGGATTTTGGAGGATATTAGCTAATTAAATATTAAGAATATTTAATTATATGTGCAACATGGTGAGGTGGAAGGGATGAGGTGGAAAGATGAGGTGGATTTTGTGAGGTGGATTTAGGATTTGAGACATTATAAGAATTTAGGGATTTTAATTAAATAAAATGATTTTATTTAATTGTAGGATAATGAACCAATCAAATAAACTTTCAATATTTATTTAATTGACAGAAGAAAATATGAATTAAGATAAATATCCGAATATTTACTTAATTCGACCTGTGTCAATTTTAGGTTATTACATTTTGCCCCTCTTTGAAGCAATGTGTTTTATCACGTTGTTTCAAAGAATAAGAATAGTCTGATAATGATACATGCCCCAGTTTGCCCCTGGTACAGGTTATGATGATAGGATGCCCCCTCGAGAGATTAGACGGGGAGAAGGCGACAGGCGTGAGACAGACAATCTCACAATAAGATATGTTGACAGGAAATGAAATGGTTGAATGCAGAAGAAAGGGATGAATGATATGGAATGCAAGATAAAAATGATAACACACACAAGCAAGTAAGCAAGTATGCACAAATGACACAAGCAAAAACAAGGTGTTGCCCCTGAGCGGAAAACCAATGATATGGATCGATGATGTCTGGTTTCAGGAATGAAATATGTCGTATAAGACTCTGGGTCTAGTTTCGACAATATAACATCATGTCTAAGACATTTTGATACAATAGTGTTGTCATGGCGGGGAAAAATATATCCCTAGACCAACACAGTAGGCGTGTTGTCATGGCGGGGAATGATGGATCCCTAGAGCAACACGAAGGATAGTGTCTGGTTTCAGGAAATGAAGTGTGTCGTGTAAGACACGTGTGTTGGTTTGGTTTCGACAATGCAACATCCTATCTAAGACAATTGATTGATTGATTGATTGAGTTGGTTTACGACCAGACAAGGATCAAGACCAGTGATTGTGATTGGATCATTTGACAAGATTGATTTGACTTGATTGGCATGGATTAAGGATAGACTTGCAATTGGGTACGGTATGGATATGGATATGGATATGGATATGAGACGCAATTTGATATGGTATAGATATGGGATGTGATAGGAATATTTGTTACCTTGATATAGCAAGTATTTTGAAGCGCTTTCATCGTGGGCATTATTATGTTGTAAGAAAATACAAGCATCTAGGTATAATTGAACCGAGATGACCTGAGTATTACTTACATGGATTTTGATTTAGCAAGTTAATACAAGCATCTAGTCAAAGTTGAATCTAGATGACTTGAGTATTTCTTGCATTTTAACAGACAAGGATTGCCCCTTTTCATGTTTAGATCTCGGAGTCCTCGATGATCTTTTACTGATCATGTCGTTAGACAGAAATCATCACATTACTAAAGTTTAATCCACAAGCAGCAAACAAAGAAAATAATCATGCCCCCATCATAGCATCTCTAGCTTTTGGCATCCTCGAGTAGCATAGAAAGGCATGATAGCATAAATCAAGACTGTAAGTTAATCTAACCAACACAAAACATTCGTACATTTGGATGTGTTTGTTTCTTACCATAATTTGAGATAGAATTAGCTTGAGTGTTTTGATATGGTACTCTTGTTTTGTCTTGGATAGGTTGATGTTTTGCGTCAAGATTTTTGTGTTTTTTTGGTAACTTGCTTTATTGCTCTTGTTTGTCTGGTGAGAAGATTGCACAATCCTTGCTGGTGAGACGGACCCTAAGGGACTGACCTAGTGCCTCGGGGTCTCATTGCTAAATGGCCTTGCCTATGTGACGACACAGAGGCAATGTAGTTCGGGGTAAACCCTAATGGACCATGGATGGATTAGAAGAAAGACGACAAGAAAGATGACAAGAAATGGGATGGATGGGACCGTGCGAGCCTCGGGGGCACATAGGAATATGGCCTTGCCTACGTGACGATGTAGAGGCAACGTAGTTCAACAAGAACCCTAATGGACCTAAGATATGGATCGGATGAGACACGATATGGAACCGATATGGATCAGATGTGGAAAAGATATGGATCGGATATGCAATAGATATGGATCAGATGATACTGATGACAAGGAAACACCACGGATATGTAGATGTATGGGTGATAGTAGATACGAATGGTCAGGTAGAAGGAAACATGGATGTGATCTCTTAAGGCCTATGTCACATAAGTGTAACATGCCCCATTGTAGGTAGAGTACATAGGATTGTTCATGACAATGCTAAGGATGATAGGAGGATGAGAGGATAATGAATGATTGCATTGGTTTGGAGGGATAAGGTATGTCAAGAGACATCTAGAACATTTGTCAACATTGTGCCCCCAATCTTTATCAAGACCAAAGAATAGAGGAAAGGAAGTTTGGATGGATGGATGGGACATGATAGGTATGCAATGGATAGAGGATAGGATAGGAAATGGTATGAAAGGAAACTGGTAGGAGAAGATTGATATGCCGATGAGACAAGGTGCCCCCAAGTGTAGGTGACATAGAAGATCAACTTACACATGATGCCTGTTTACCAGGTTTTCATCATGGTACTTATCCAAGGCGCCTGTTTGCCAACTTTTCACCATTGGATGAAGGGATTTTTCTTTACTGTTTTCTTTTTTCTCTTTTTTTTTTGTTTTGAATATTTAGATTAGAGAAGGTGGATATGGAAAGACTCAAGTATATGGTTCCTTGAAAGGTGATAGTCCCGATAGATAGATACTATCGAATGGACCAGTTCAGTGTTCTCACAGATGTTGGTAGGGGATTGCATGAAAGTGATATGGCGTAGGTAGATAGTGGATTATGATGCAGAATATGGATTGCAATAGCATGGACCATAGGCATAGGATGAGGAAGATGTGTAGGATAATAGCAGAAGGAAGTAAATCATGACCAACAGTTGCACATACCATGGTAAACATTGAAGCTGGTGATGGGAAAGTAGTGTAGGAAGCAACGGAGACTTTTGCTCGTGGATGAATGACGTAGGTATGTAGGGTTCCACATAGGCTGAGTATTGTCCTGATTTTTGTTCGCCATGTGAGATGGAAGAATTTGAGACTCTTGGATGGAATGGGAGAAAGTAGATGGTTGGAATTCTTGAGAGGTGGATGCCTCATGTAACTTTAGGACTTTTTGCTTGGGTACCCAAACCTTTTTGCTTTTAGATAGTACCTGTGAAGGTATGGGTTTGGGTGTATGCAGCTTTTGTGTAGCTTTTGGAGTAATCCTTTATTGCTTGGGGACCCACACCTTATTCAGTTTGGCATTGATGTGTATGGGTACATATAGCTTTTGATATGGATAATTCTTTGATTCATGGCATTTATATCCTGGGTCATGAGGACTCTTAGGATTTTTGACTTTATAGGTAGAGGCATCCACATCTTTGTGATTGAATCCCTGTGGGATGGTAGAAGTGAGGTTGGTGAAAGCTCCTTGTTTAGACAATATGTATGTTTGTCGGCCATGATTGGGATATGTAGAGGATTTATAGATGGATGGATAAGGTGTTGGAAGAAGTGGTGGTAAACGGCATGGGGGGATATTAGGATTTGGAAGTAGCGGAGGAAGATTGGATGGTGGAAGGTGTATGGTCACATGCTTTTGGGATGTGTATGATAAGGGAGGTGGGATATTAGGAGTTGGAAGTAGCGGAGGGAGTTTGGATGGTGGAAGGTGTATGGTCCCATGCTTTTGACAATTGTAGGATGATGGAGGTGGAATGGTGACATATGTTTTGGGGATATGATAGGGTTTGCGATGGAAAGTGGTAGACTTAGGAGGAGTGGAGGAAGTACCAACATCTTGAGTTTGCTCACCTTGGGGTATGTATCCAAGGCCGTATGAAGGTGCAGGGACATTGACATGGATGGGCTCCAAAATACCTTGTTCATGAAGGCCTAAGCCTTTACCTTGATAGTTCATATTCTAGATTATACGATGGACAACAGGATTATGTGTAGGTGGAACATTAGACACAAGTTTCTGATTGGATGGAGAAGGCGAGATAGCGGATAAGGGTGGTTGGTGTTCTAAGAGAGAACATTCACACATGAAGGTAGTAAGACCAAGGATATATGGTGGAGGATTTGCCGCTTGGTCCATAACAGATGGTAGAGGAGTATTACTAGTTTGATCTTCTACGCTTGCTTGGGAGGCAAGTGTCTCATCAAGGGAAGTGGAAGTTGTTGGATTTTGGGTAGGACTAGATGGGGTGATAGGCTTAGGACCATGGAACACAAAGAGTGGGCTAAGAGGATCATCATGGTCTACTTGATCATAGATAGGCACGTCATCATAGATGGGATCTTGAGCATAGATAGGATTTAGCGTGATGGGATTAATGTTCTCTTGTATAGAGGCTACATCAATGATAATATCTTGATCATAGGAGAGATATAGGTTAGGCCTGGTGGGAAATTGGATCTCTTGCTCATGTATAGGTATAGGATCATTGAAGAGATAAAGGTCATGCAGGGGTCGGATGGGAATGTTTGGATCTTGGTTTAGACAAGGGGTGGATGTTTCCACATGCTCTAAAGTGTGCTCTTGACATAACTCGTGGGTTGTTTGAATGGAAGCGGATAGATCTTGGATAGCTTCTTGGTTGACACTATGGATTGTGACGGACCTTGACTTTGGTGCATGGTAGAAGGCTCTTCGATAAGCTCAAGGGGTTGCGGAAGACATGAAGGGGTTGCAAGATTTGACAAGGCATTGGGAGAATCTTTGGTAAGGTCAAGGACCAGAGTTTGGGGACATGGTTGACTCTATGCTAGTAGCCCTTGGATCACATCCTGTGTAGGTGTATGGGTAGATGGATGAAGGGATGGATGAGTGGATTTGGAGTTCTCCCTAATTTTGCGTTTGTTGCATAAATGTGGAAGACATTTTTCCCACCACTCATCTGACTCTTCTTTGGTGTGCCATTTAAAGTTTGAGGAACTAGATGGTGGTGTTGTTGTAGAACTGGTATGCTGTGGGAGAGGTGTCTTAGGATATGGTGAAGGAGGACTAGTAGATAGAGTGGTATACGATTTGCAACTTGAGGGGGCGGTTGCCTTGTCATGAGTACGGGAAAAAGACATAGGAGTTTGGGGCGAGGCATAGCTAGTGCTGGCACGTTCAGCTTGCAAGAGTGTCAATTCTTTTTTTAAGACTTAGAGATGTTGACAAATTGCTATACAGTCTTGGGGCAAGGGATCTAAGTTTATTTGCAATTCCAGATACTGGATTTATTGATCAATATATTCTAGGTGGTTTGCCATGGACACAAGACTGGAAGAGCTTACTAGTTTGGAATGCGCAGTAGTAAATGCATCGTAACAGAGTGCAGATGTGTCCCAAGTCGAGACAAGTGTGCCAATTCTAGTTTTTGATTGGTTTGACAATGTTCAATAATCATACATGGACAATCTGAGTCACTCACACAAGAAACAATAAGCAATTTTGAATTGTTGAATTTGAAGAATATGCTGATTAGTAAACAAGCACACGTGGAAGACACACCAACATGCCCTAATGTCTAGTTTGATGTAGGGTATGGCCAATTAGGTTTGGGCAATGTTTACACGAGGTTGACTAGGATTGAAAGTGAAATCTTATCACACAACCGGGAGAAGGGGGTAACCCACCCTTCACCTTCACTTCCCAAAGGTAGAAAGTTCTTTGGGGCTTAGCCAAGAGTGACAAGATTCTGATTTCAATGAGGGTGTCTTTTGATTCAGCCTCGATTGAGGTCATCCCTAGGGGTGATGAAATCCCCTAGCAGGCCTCCTAGGAAAGGGTAAACAAAAGCGAATCAATTGAGGTGTTTTTGATATCCAAGGTCACCTTGCGGTGCGAGGAGAGAGCATACACACACACACCCTTGATTCACACTTACAGTTGTAAATTATCCCTTAGAAATTGAAATGTGAGGAAGGCACTTCAAGCACAGGTTCTTTTTAAAGCTCCAATCAAGATGTGAATGGAAGACACTGGTGTATTTTATGCCCAATTTGAAGATGTGTGATCAATCAATGTTTGTTTTATGAGCCCAAATCGAAGTGTGTATGCAAACAAGATTATGAAGAAATGAGAGATAGAATGAGTGCACCCAAATTGTTTTCACTATCCAAATTGATGTAGATGTTAATCCTGATGTTGTTCCAGCCCTGAATGATCACCTGTAAGTCAAAATCGAAAACGAAGCAACTAGACTAGCCAAGGAGATTGTTATGTGAAAGTTGATAATCTGATAAAATCGGATGAAAAATGAATTGTTACAGAAAAAATAAGTTCATAGATAGATTCTAGATGAAATTCCATACACTTTGAAAAAAAAATTCACTGAAAAAGGATCAAATTTGCACAAGTTATGATGATTTGAAGTGTAAATGCAAGTTTGACTTTGACTACGAGAAAAGGTTGGAAAAAGGTATTGTCACCAGAAAATTTCTTCATCGCTACAATGGTCGTCTCGTCAGCTTTTCAGAAAGTCTAAATTTGCAAATTTTCAGCTCCGTATGCAAAAGTTGTGAAATTTTTTTAAAAATGGCCTATTTCGCTATGTGGGAAAAAAAAGTTTTACTCCCTCCTTTGTTTTGATTTGTATTTTTTATTTTTAAAATATGTTTATTTGTTTTGTGTTGATTTTTGGTTTTTAGTTTTTTTTTGTAAAAAATTTATTGTTTTTTTCTTTTGTTGATTTTGATTTTTTGATTTTATTATTTTTGTTTTAAAAAGTGATTGTTTTGATTTGATTGTTTATTTTATTTTTAAAAAAAAATTATTGTAAAAAAAAATGTGGTATGGTGCTGTGTGTGTAGAGGTGGAGGGGCGGCGGAGGTGGTGGTTAAGTGGCGGCGATGGGCGTAGGGGATGGGGCGGCGCGTAACAGGGGTGGAGGGATCTGGCGACGGGGGGTTGAATTGCGGGGAGCGGAGGGCGGGAGGAGTGTGGGGGATCTGGCGGCGGGTGGCGGAAAGGCTGCGGGAGTGGGCGCAGGGGATGGGGCGTGGCAGAAGAGGCAGAGCTGAGGGCAGCTGGTGGCTGGCCGAGCGGAGCATGGACAGGGAGGGCCAAAGGGGGAGTGCACAGGGGGGTTGGGGGATCTGCGTGGGCAGGGGGAGCCGAAGGGGGAGCGCAGGCAGGGGGCGTGGGATGTTGGGACTTGGGGTTTGTTGGGGAAGGGACAGGGGTCATGGGGAGGTAGGGGCTTCAGCCCCTGCTGTATGTTATTTGTTGCTTTTTTTTTGTTTTTTTGTTTTTATTTTTTGTGTTTTGTTTTTAATTTTTTTTGTTTTGGTGATGTTTTGATTTTTGATTTTGTTTTTTGTATTTTTTATTTTTTTTGTTTTTCTTTGATTTTTTTTTAAAAAAAAAAAATTCAAATGTTAGAATAGAATAAAAACAAAGAACTAAAGCAATTTTTTTTTTAATTAATTAATTTTATTTTATTTTAATTTTTTTGCAAAAATACGCGAAAAAGTAAAAAAAATTTCATAAATTTTCAAGTAACAACACTAGAGGAATTATAAGTGATTTCTTACCTCCGAGGCCTTCTGGACTCAATGGTGAGCTCGGTTTGTGCGTAGGAGGTCGTTTGCGAGAGTTGATGCCCAAATGTGCTCTGGAAAACACCTGTATCCTGCAACAAGAAAACTAAGACAAAACCTCACAAACAAAGTGGATTAGATCACGGTGGGCGCCAAAATGTGAATGGGAAAATCAGGATTGATCAATTAAGATGAATTAACCCAAACATCAATGAAATATGCGAATAACAAGAATAAACAAATGAAAGCATAAAACTTACAACCTTGTTACCCTGCGGCTTCCATTGGTCGCCTATTCTTTCTTGATCTTGAATAATGAAGGTTGGCCCTCAGGGAGCTTGCTTCCTTGCTTTGATTCCTCAAGATGACAAGTAGAAACGGCTATGATGATTTCTGCATTACGACGGTATGGAGAAGAGAATTGAGAAGAAGAAGAAGATTCCCTAGAGGAATTTGGGCATAGTAAGGATGCCAGAAGAAGTCTCTCAAATTGCTTAGAAGAGGGTTCTATTTATAGATTTTCTAAAAATAGAACGGAGGGTGAGGATCAAAAGATGAGATCAATGGCTCTCACTTTTTGTGAATCTTTAATTCATAATGGATGAATTAAAAATTCACAGTGGAGGATAGTGAGTTATGACAATTGAATTAAGAATTCATGGTGGAGGATAGTGAGTTATGACAATTGAATTAAGAATTCATGGTGGAGGATAATGGGGAATAATTGAATTGAAAATTCAATTGGTGGAGGATAGTAGGGAACAATTGAATTGAAAATTCAATTAGTGGAGGCTAGTGGGGAACGTTGAATTAAAGATTCAATTTTGGATTTTGGAGGATATTAGCTAATTAAATATTAAGAATATTTAATTATATGTGCAACATGGTGAGGTGGAAGGGATGAGGTGGAAAGATGAGGTGGATTTTGTGAGTAGAGTTGTTCGTAAGGTTGCATAGGTCCTCAGCCGCCACCTTTTGAGCTTGGTTAGGGACCCAGATAGACTGCCAATAGGGGTGGGTAATTCAGATGGGCCCATTGGGGAGGGAGTCTTTTTCTTAGTACTCAAGGGGGCTTTAACAACTTTCTTCTTATGGGACCGGGGGGCGGAGTCTCAGTATTAAGAACCTTAGGGTTTGGGGGGACCCAAGTGGGATGGGAGTACCCTTAACAGGGGTTTTTTGACCTTGTCCTTAGTTGGGCTACCACCATACTTAACAACCAACAAAATATTGTCATCAAATTGGTCATCCTGAACCTCTTCGACCAAGCAAGCCCTAATAGGCTTGAGGGGCACAAAGCAAGGTGAAAATGATATAGGACAAAGATTAAGCCTTAGTGGAGGGGCACAACGATGATGCTAGGTTTATTAGCATGAGCATTTTGTGCCACTTTCATAGAAGACTCTAGGGAAGTCAACAAATAAAAAGGAAAAATGATGAGCAATATATAGCAGAATTGATTTAAGAGGGCAAAATGGTAGTGATAAAAGCATCTAAACTGACCCTCTAGAGTAATGTATTTCATTATGAGGAAACATACCTTATCCCAGGGAGGAATTAGGTTGTCCCACTTGAAACCACCCTACAACCGAACAAGAGTCTCTCCCTCCTTAAAAAAACTATTCATACTTTCCTAGTCTTGCACCTTAGTCTACTTTTTCAGACATTTCACCTCAAAAAATAAACTCATGGCTTGAGCAATAGTGTCTTCACTGACTTTTAAATGGACTCCTCCCACCTAAACCATCCTCGAGTCATCCCATGTCATGGAAAACTACACCGAGAGGCTCTCATCATAGCCATTGAGGCACTCTAGGAATGGAGTGAGGCCGCCCTTGTAGCATATGCTCCATAGCATAGTATCGGCCTTAAATTCAATGCATGAGGATGGTTTAGTTCACAACTTGTCTCCCCCCATTGATATTTGTTTGAAACCCTCGGGAGAAGAACACAGTAAAATAAAATGCAACTAGATGTCTTGGAAGCTGCTAGAGATCTTTTTAGATTCACAGGTGTGAGTGCATTTTTTAATTTTACTCCAATGGTAGCTCATAATACTCGGCCTGTCCTTATTAATGTCTCCCCTTTTCAAATCATTATTACTATAATTATGAGAATTGTGTGGGATGTTATTGGGGATGTGCGCTGCCAAATTTTGAATTGGTCCTGTGATCCACCTTGGCATTAGCCACATGAACTTGCTGATCTGGCCCCAAGTGATGTGGCTCTCCTCTCTCATCGGCAAGCGCTCACATGTCATCCTACCACTCATGTTATCGACTCCCCTCTGTATCATTCGATGGTCGCTAATCATCATGTTGTATGACATAAGAATATATATCCAAATATATTCTCTATACTAAAGATACCTTCCAAACACCATCATAAAAGATCAAGCTTGAGCCTCCAAACAAAGGCATTCTCTTATGTTTCTGGGGAGGTGTAATGTCCCCTTTTAGGACATCACTAATTTTTTCCTTAGGATGATTTGGGGATGCACAAGTGATCCTATGATCACTAATATAATAATTACCTTATGTATATCCTTGTCTCTCACAAGGTTATTCCTTATATATATGTTGCAGAGTATGTCTGCTATGAATATCTTTATATCTTTATATCTTTATATATATATATATATAGATATATTGCAGATCATGTCTGCTATAGAATCTGAATTAGATTATTGAAATTGGAATTGTATGTCCTTGAATTGTATTGTGTTGTGACTAATTTGATATTCCAAAGCTTGCTTATGATCGAATGATTTATGCTACTTAAAATGTATTTTCTTTAGATTATATATATATATATATATATATATATATATATCTTCCATTGTATTCCTTGCTTCTTAGATCATTTTATATATTCTGAAGGGATATTTGTTCTGCTGTTGGTTATATATGTATAAGAATATACATACTAAACTCTGCTTGATATGATGTTTCTATGATTGATATTTCCCTTCTGCAATGATAGTTTATACATAGCAACATATCTCATGAAAGGATGCACCTTTTTATTTAAAACCCTACTTCATATAATATAGATTTTGTCCTTAAGTGAGGAACGATTCTCCCTTAATAGATCGTTGGGTTACTTTAATCTCTACCTCCTCATAATACTAATCGCTGCACATTATGAAGTCTTTAACCAATAGTATTTCCCTTGCAAGGATAATTCGTTGCCTTAAAGGATGATTTCTAATTACTTGATCGATCATATGGATCAATAATTATAAATCCTATTACTTATAAATATATACTTCCTTAGTAATGATCGTTGAGTTTGTAGTATTTATCACTGCCTTTTTACTTGCATCGTATCATATTTATGAAGTGGATAATAAGGATTCACTTGTCTTTATGAATCGTTGCACATTTCCTTTAATTGTTGCACACTTAATATATTTGCTTTATCATATAATAAACTAGTATCTTATATTTGCTGCTCCCTTAAAAATCTATGGTAGACTAGAATATTAAAGGGTCCCACCACAATATTATTTTGTGATTTATTTTGAATATATGTATTATTTTATATTTACATATTTATATCAATATACTATATAATTCATTTATAAATTGAATTTGTAATATATTTATTTTATATGATAATCATAATTATATCAAATCATTAATATTACGAATTATATTTATTTATATATATATATATTATAATTACTTCTATAATATTATATATATATTATCATATACATATATTTCTTTAATGATAGGGAAGGTACGAATATTCTCACCGTTTTCTCTATCATGATGTTTAAATCTTTAATTTAAAGTTAAACAATGCCTTAATATCGAGACATGACAACCCTCCCCACTCGAAATTGCTTGTCCTCAAGCAATCACAGTAAGTTATTTCATTACCTCACACTACCTTACGATGTGTTGAGACGAAGTCATGGTTTTGATTTGGAATGAACATGCTTTAGTGAAGAGAAAATGATTGTGATACATGAAAGAGCATTTGTTTGATGTTTTGAATAATAATGACGGGATGCAAGTATCATAGATTAACAAGATTTGAGAGTATTGAGATTCCAAGATGCATCTTGAGATTTGGTCTTGTACTTGTCATCTTGTAGTTTTACCTTTTGATGTGTTATTGATCTCAAAATTGTGAAGAGTTATGTTCTTAAGGCGTAATTGATTACATGATGTCATTGACAGAAAATTTTATGATCAAAGAAGATTTGGTAAGCTTTTATTTGAATAGTGATGTGATTGATGAAATATAAGTGTTATAGATGATTATGAAGAATGATCCTGGGAATTTGTGGGTTATGGGCCCATAATATAACTTAGTATCGGTTTTATGTTACTTAAATCAAGAGAAGAACTCAAAAGAGACCCTTGGAAGAATTGATCTAATATAGAAATGAATTTGGTTCATGGGTCTTTGTGATTAATGAAATTAACTTTTTATGTTCTATACTTCTCTAATGGCCCCTTGTAGGTTATACTGATTTCTTCACTTGCACATAAGAATAACTCTTGAAAGGGACATTAGCAATATTAAAGATCAATAAATTAACAATGTAATCAATACATCATAACATAATTAATGATATAACATAAATAACATTTAATTTCAACATATAGTTATCCAAACCTCAAGTTAATCCTTTGATACTTGCAAGTTAGAGCGTGATGGAGGGCACACTTCCTACCTATCACATCTTGACAAGAGCATGATGGAGGGCATTCTTCCTAGGTCTCAGGGTGGCTATACCATCCCTCCCTAGTCCCCATGTAGCGCATGTCATTCATATGGAGTGTCGTTGTCCTTATGTGGTGCATGCCATTCATATAAGGTACCCTTGATCTAATGTGGTGCATGCCATTCATAATAGATCGCCTCGACCTCATGTGGCACATGCCATTCATATGAGGTCAGCTCAAACACATGTGGCGCATGCCATTCATATGAAGTTTGGTATTGTCCTTATGTGGCGCATGTCATTCATATAAGGTACCCTCAATCTAATGTGGTGCATGCCATTCATAATAGATCACCTCAGTCTCATGTGGTGTATGCCATTCATATGAGGTCACCCCGGACTCATGTGGTGCATGCCATTCATATGAAGTCTGTTATTGTCCTTATGTTGTGCATGCCATTCATATAAGGTACCCTCGATCTAATGTGGCTCATGCCATTCATAATAGATCACCTCAGCCTCATGTGGTGCATGCCATTCATATGAGGTCATCCCAGACTCATGTGGTGCATGCCATTCATATAAAGTCTGTTATTGTCCTTATGTGGCATCTACCATTCATATAAGGTACCCTCGATCTTATGTGGTGCATGCCATTCATAATAGATCACCTTGGCCTCATGTGGTGCATGCCATTCATATGAGGTCACCCCGGACTCATGTGGTGCATGCCATTCATATGAAGTCCATTATTGTAATTATGTGGCGCATGCCATTCATATAAGGTACCCTCGATCTTATGTGGCGCATGCCATTCATAATAGATCTCCTCAGCCTCATGTGGCACATGCCATTCATATGAGGTCACCTCGGACTCATGTGACACATGCCATTCATATGAAGTCCATTATTGTCCTTATGTGGCGCATGCTATTCATATAAGGTACCCTTGATCTAATGTGGTGCATGCCATTCATAATAGATCACCTCTTTCTTGCTTGCTATTATGCTTCACTCTATATATCAGCAATATATATTTTCCTTTAACATAATTAGATAAGAGCATGATGGAGGGCATTCTTCCTACCTATCATGTCTTACATGGTTTACTTGTACTTGAACAATTTTATAAACATTCCTCTTCACCTTGTTTCTTGCATGATACCTCTTTGAGTAAGCTTGCATTAAATTCTTTCACAGGATGGCAGGTCGATAGCTCTGATACCACTTGTAATGTCCCCTTTTGGGACATCACTAATTTTTTCCTTAGGATGATTTGGGGATGCACAAGTGATCCTATGATCACTAATATATTAATTACCTTATGTATATCCTTGTCTCTCACAAGGTTATTCCTTATATATGTTGCAAAGTATGTCTGCTATATATATATATATATATATTACAGATCATGTTTGCTATAGAATCTAAATTAGATTATTGGAATTGGAATTGTATGTCCTTGAATTGTATTGTGTTGTGACTAATTTGATATTCCAAAGCTTGCTTATGATCGAATGATTTATGCTGCTTAAACTGTATTTTCTTTAGATTATATATATATATATATATATATATATATATATCTTCCATTGTATTCCTTGCTTCTTACATCATTTTATATATTCTAAAGGGATATTCATTCTGGTGCTGGTTATATATGTATAAGAATATACATACTAAACTCTGCTTGATATGATGATTCCATGATTGATATTTCCCTTCTGCAATGACACTTTATACATAGCAACATATCTCATGAAAGGATGCACCTTTTTATAAATGTAACTCTTTAAAACCCTATTTCATATAATACAGATTTTGTCCTTAAGTGAGGAATGATTCTCCCTTAACAGATCGTTGGGTTACTTTAATATCTGCCCCCTCATACTAATAATCGTTGCACATTATGAAGTCTTTAACCAATAGTATTTCCCTTGCAAGGATAATTCGTTGCCTTAAAGGATGATTTCTGATTACTTGATCGATCTTATGGATCAATAATTATAAATCCTATTACTTATAAATATATACTTCCTTAGTAATGATCATTTAGTTTGTAGTATTTATCACTGCCTTTTTACTTGCATCGTATCATATTTATGAAGTGGATAATAAGGAATCACTTGTCTTTATGAATCGTTGCACTTTTCCTTTAATCGCTGCACACTTAATATATTTGCTTTATCATATAATGAACTAGTATCTTATATTTGTTGCTCCCTTAAAAATGTACAATAGACTAGAATATTAAAGGGTACCACCACAATATTGTTTTGTGATTTCTTTTGAATATATGTATTATTTTATATTTACATATTTATATCAATATAGTATATAATTCATTTATAAATTGAATTTGTAAATATATTTATTTTATATGATAATCATAATTATATCAAATCATTAATATTATCGATATTTATAATATTTAAATATTAATATTATGAATTATATTTATGTGTGTGTATATATATATATATATAATTACTTCTATAATATTATATGATATATTTATATATTATCATATATACATATATTTATTTAATGATAGGGAAGGTATGAATATTCTCACCATTTTCTCTATCATGATGTTTAAATCTTTAATTTAAAATTAAAAAATGCCTTAATATCAGGACATGACAGGAGGTTGTTAGGATTCCTCCAGCACCTCTTGGGAAATAAATTTATTCCCAAATTAGCCATAGCATCCGCCATATGATTACCTTCTGTTTAGGTATGTTTAAAATTAATAGCATCAAGGCCTGGGAGGAGTTGTCTGATGTCTTGAATGATGTTCACAATATGCTAGCCAACTTTGGCTTTCTCTTGAACAACATCAAGGATCAGCTTTGAGTGTCCTTCAATTAGGAGATTTTTGACTTCAATGGACAAGGCCACTTTAACCCCCCACAAGAGTACCATAGCCTTGACCACATTGTTAGAATTGTCTCCCAGGCCCCCAGCATAGGTAGCCAACAAGATCCCCCTTAGCTGATCTCTGGACCCGCCGCCGCTGGCCGATCCTAGGTTCCCTTTAGCAACACCATCAAAATTGAGCTTCATTCATCCTTCAACAGGGGGAACCCACTTAGTCTTTTAAGAGCTATCTTCTTGGAATTACCCACCCTGCAAATATGAAGCGGGATACTCCACTTATTAATAATATTGGTTTCAATCTTTTTAGGGAGGGATTCCACATCTTTCATTTAGTGTTGTTAGAGACATTTTCCGCCAGAAGTTTATAGAAAATGCAAAAGACTTCCTTAACAGAATTAGCTTTATCCCTGAACAACCTATTGTTGCATTCCTTCCATAGACCCCATGCCAGAATAGAGGGAATCTGAGCCCAGAGTTGTTTACAAAATAGGGTGAGAAAAGGGAGTGAACCAACACTTGAGAAAGGAAAGAAGGTCTAGGTTCATACTCTAGGAGATGTCAAGGTTCTACAGAGCCAAGCCCCAAACCTCCCAAGAGAATTCACAATGAAGTAGCAGGTGGGAACCAAATTCCTCCTCCTTCATACAAAGAGCACATCTATTTGGAATTTGGAAGCCTCTGATCTTCAGGTTTTCCATTGTTAGAATCCTATTATGCATCACAAGTCACCAAAAGTGGTTAACCTTGGGGATAAGATCGCGATTCCAAACATTACCCCAGAAGCTAGAGTCCTCAGTGAATTCTAAAAGCAAGTTGTAAGCAGACCTAACAAAGAATTATCCCACCTTGTCTTTAGCCCACAACAATTTACCCTTGGAAGGGAAGATAGGAATTCTGCATCTTTCAAGGGTTTGTTACAAATCGTCAACAATCAGTGAACATTAGGTTTGTTTGCCCCTGGCAACAGTCTGACAGTTGTTTCCAGCCCTCACCCCTTGGTAGAAAATAGTTAGCATCCATGGGGCCAAAGAATTTGGTATCCCTATTATCAAGTCTTTGGGAGCTTTGAATATTATTGAGAGGATAGTCCTTCAGCCATCTATCTTCCCAGAATTTGATGTTTCTTCCATCCCCCTACTTCCACTTTATACCCTTCTGCAAAAGGGCTCTGCTTTTCAAGACATTATTCCATATGACTAATCCCTTAGGGATACCAGTGGCATGAAGGAATCCATAGGGGATATCATTAGATATATATTTGGCCCTCATAATATTACACCAGTCCTTGTTGTTACTCAAAAAATTCCATCCAATTTTAGCTAATAGGGCTTTATTAGTCCAATGGATTTTTCTTAGCCCAAGACCCCCTTGCAATTTGGGCCGACACACTTTATCCCAACTAATTAAAGTTATTCTCTTTTTCTCTTCCAACCCTATCTATAAGAAGTTTCTCTGGATTCTTTCAAATTTCTCAGCTATATATTTAGGGATTTTAAATAGAGACGGGAAATAGATGGGAATTTCCTGAAGGGAAGCCTTTAAAAGTTGGTATTTACCTGCTTGGCTCAGTAGCTTACCTTTCCACCTAGTAAGCTTCTTTTGAATCCATTCGAGGATGGAATTCCAATACATGGGAGAGACCTCTTTGAAAGCTAAAGGAAAGCCAAGATAGGTTCCTGGTAGCTCCGTGCTCGAACAACCCAAGATCCCCATAACTTTCTGTTGCAGGTCCATCCTAGTGTTAAAGAAATAGATCTGACTCTTTTCATAATTAATGCATTGGCCTGAGACATCGGCATATTCGTTTAGCACTTTCTTCTACCTCCTGGCCTCAACCACCAAGGCAGCCCCAAAAAGGATAGTGTCATCCACAAACTATTCGATGGCAGCAGGGTCTGCTAATGAAGCCAGTTTAATGCCTCCAATCTCATTATTTCTCAACAGTTGCATTATACTTCTACTAAGAACTTCAGCCATAAGGATGAATAGGCATGGGGATAAAGGGTCCCATTACTTAAGTCCTCTCCCCGCATTAAAGAATCCACGCAGAATTCCATTCACTAGGACAAAGTACTTCACAATAGTGACATATATTTTAATAAGATGCAGAGCTTTATCTTGGAAACCAATCTTCTCTAGGACTTTGAATAGGAATTCCCAATCAACCCTATCATATGCCTTAGAGATGTCCAATTTGAAAACCATTCTAGGCATATTGTTCCTATCCATAGAGTGAATAAACTCATGAGTAGATATGGTTGCATCAAGAATTTGCCTACCCGAGACAAATCCTTTCTGATTGCTACTGATCAGTCTATCCAACATGGGTTGAAGTCTGACGACAAGGATTTTGGAGAGAATTTTATAGACTGTGTTACATAGGCTTATAGGCCTAAAGTCTCCCATATTAATAGGGCCAGTCTTTTTGGGGACCAGCGCTATAAAAGTATTATTAAGTTGTTTCAATAGCTTCCCAGTCCTGAAGAAATTCTTAGCAGCCTCAGAAACATCCTGGCCCACTATATCCCAGTAATCCTGGAAGAAGGCTAGGGGGAAGCCATCTAGGCCTAGAGATTTAAAAGCTCCCATAGATAAGAAGCTAGCTCTCACTTCCTCTTCAGTCATATGTTTAGTCAGGAGGGCATTGTCTTCTTCTACCAGTTGGGAAGGGATGTTGTCCAGTAATTCATATCTCTCCGCACGGTCTTGGGAAGCTAAATTTTTTTGAAAATAACTGGCCACCACCTATCCCACATAGAAATCTGAGTTCACCATGTTCCCACTTGCATCCATCAACTTAGTAATGTTTTTCCTCTTCCTGTGTCTCATGGTAGATTGATGGAAGAAAGCATTGTTTCTGTCGCCCTCATGCAGCCATTGCACTCTGGATTTCTGTTTCCAATAATTTTCCTCTTTTTTCAACATCACTCCATTCCTTCCTTAGTGAGTCCTCCTGCTGTAGAGTGGCATCTAAAGTATCACCTTGGGCCATCAGTAGTTGAATGTCAGCAAGGTTTGTAGAGATCCTTTTTTATTCTCAAAAATATTCCCAAATGTAATCCTATTTTTTTATGAATGTTATTGTTGCATAAAAAAATAAATAAGAATAAAAAAGTTGCAATTACTCCTTCAATTTTTTATATTAATATATATACACACATACATTAATATATATTATTTATTCATTTATTTTATTTTATAATAAACATAAATAAAAATTAAAAAATCACAATTACTATTTATTAATTTTTTTATATAATTTATTCATTTCTTTTATTTTATAATAAACATAAATAAGATAGCGATGTCGCCTCTTCTAAAAATTACAAAGTCTAGGGTTACTGTGGAGAATGATTTCGGCAACCCTTGGAGTGGCGTTTGGAGAGCTTGAAAAGGGCAAGGATCGGCAAAGGTGGCTCGTTCTATGCAGCGTAAAATTCCTAATGACAATCGGGGTTCTACAAATAATTTTGCATGTCTTTCTACAGAAGAGGAAGTTGTCGAAAGAATGAGGGGAAGGGTTGAATCGCGTTGAACGTCGATGGTTGGATTTGGGTGCTCAAATCTGGACAATGCTCCTACTTTCAATTGTGGCCATGGGGAGAATGGTGTGGAAAGGGTAAACACATTTAATCCTATGGAATTGGATACTTGCACAAATTCTCAGAAGGTCAGGATCCTTCACTGTGTGGTTGATTCTCCAGTCTTAGAACTGGAGGAGGTTTTAGAAAAGAAAGTGGTTGAAAATGAAAAAAAAATTGCAAAAAATTGTTTAATCAGTAGATTCATTAAGTTTTGGCTGAGTCTGGCAGTGCTAAACAAATGGATCACGGATACCTAGAGTCTAGTATTAAAAGGTGATGTTCAAATTTATCCTTGTGCAAGAGGTTATTATTGTGGTTTTTGACATTTGCAGGACTGGAACATAATTCTCTGTGATTACCAATGGTCTTGTGATGAGCATATACTCATGCTCAAACCATGGCACCCTGATTTTAATCCTAATTCTGAGTCTTTCGTTGTTACGCCTATTTGGGTTCGTCTCCTGGATCTTCCACTCCATTTCTGGTTTGATTCATGTTTTGAAGCAATAGATAACAAACTTGGGAAGTTTCTAGCTGTAGACGAAGGCTCGTCAGACTTTTTCATACCACATATGCTCGCATCTTGGTTGATTTGGATACTTCCAAAAATCTTCCAACTGATATCTCTCTAAAAACCTCTAAGCGTAGCTAGACTCAAATTTTGGACTATGAGGGCTTACCATTCAAATGTCGCAGATGTTTCAGTATTGGTCACATTGCTTCCAATTGCTCAAAATCCACCAATAAAGGGCATGCCTCATGGTGGAAGGATGTGGCTATTCACCATTATTTTGTAGAAAAGGAGGAAATAGTGGTTCCGCACGGTGATATAAGACAAGAAAATTCCTCTAAAAAATTGAAGATGCCTAATCTGGAAGGGCAAAAAGAATTTCAATCTAATTTAGCTGCCATCCCAGCAGTAGCAGCAACTATTGAAGCACAAAGTGAAGAAAAAAATTCTATTACCAATTATGGGACCCCAGCTAAATCTTCTCCATACACGATGGTTGATGTGTTGATAGATAAAAGAGGTTTAGATTTCAATGAGGCATCCCCAACTTCAAATCTAGAGGTTCCAAGTAATAGGGCACCTTCAAGAGATTCTTATGGGAATGATGACAATAAATGGACAACGGTTAAATGGAAAAAGAAATCTGTAGAAAATGAGAAAATCAAAATGATTCTATGCTCCCATGTAAAGATGGGAAAGCAAATCACATAGGGATAATAATTTTGTTTTCACACGTTGTTTGTTAGCAGATGTATGAAGCAGAATCTGCTCTGTAATTTTGGTTTTTTATTTTAATATAAAGGGGCTACCCCCTCTGTAGTGCTTATTCATAAAAAAATAATAAACATAATTAAAAATTAAAAAATTGTAACTACTTTAATTTTTTATATTGATATATACACACATACATTAAAATATATTATTTATTTATTTGATTTATTTTATAATAAACATAAATACAAATTAAAAAGTTACATTTATTATTTTCAAAATCTTTTAATATTAATATATATACACCTACATTAATATATTAATATATATTATTTATTTTATTTTATAATAAACTAAAGTTGGAGAATGAACTTTCTTTTATTATTTTAAACTTACTTTAGTTTTTTTTTTTTTTACTTTTTACTTTTTACTTTTTGTTTCTATTATAATTATTATAAATCAATTAATTAAAAAATAAAGTGAAGTAAAGTTTAAGAAAATAAAAGAAAGTTCATTCTCCAACTCCAACCTGCTATAAAAATTTAAATATTTTAATAATATTTAACTCACATTTAACCCAACTTTTTCCATAAACTTGCAAGGTTGTTAAAATGAATTATTTTTTAGAAAGTAAAAGAAAGCATCTTTTGACAAAATGAAAGTATCTTTTGACAAAAATAAAGAATCTTTATTTTTTTTAAATGGATTAAATATTTAATTATTATGAGAGCTCAATGAAGGGGATATAATCTTATTGACAATCTGCTTGCTTGCATCACATCCGTGTGGGTTGGTACTAGAAACACCCCTATCTAGAATGCTCGCCCATGCCTTAGTACAACATTTTCATCACTGGAGGGTCTACAAGAGTCCTGAAGCATTACAAACCCACCTACCAAGCCCATGACCATCAAAGGATTAGTAATGGTGGTCCTAAGTGTTGTTGGAGCATACTAGGGCAGTTGGAGACATTTGAATGATTGACACTGTTTGTAGCTACATGTTTCATTTTGTCAAGCTTCTTTTTATTTTGGCGAGCTCTTTTTAATCTTAAAATCTTTTTGTTTACCTCACCAACATTTGAAACTTTCCTTTTAAAGCATTTTCGGCATTTTGGTGAGTTCACAAACTCACTAAAATGCCTCATCTTTTCTCTTTTGCTCTTTCTTTCATCTTCATCATCATTTTGCCCACTTTCGACCTTTTGGTACTTTTGGAAACTTATGAACCATTTTCAACATTTTGGCCAGTTTGCAAACTCATGAACTTGTCGAAAGCCATTTTCTTCATCTTTCTTTCTTCTTGCTTTCTTTTCTTCTTTTGGTGATTTGGCAAGTTTGCAAACCCACAAACTTGCCGAAACGTTTGACTTTTCTTTTCTCCTTCTTCTCCTTTTGCTCTCATTTCTTCTTCTTTTCCTCTTTGGCGATTCAACGAGTTCACAAACTTACAAACTTGTCGAAAATCCTATCTTCATTTGTCTATCGGTTTACTTCTTTTGGGCATTCAACATTTGGTGAACTTAAGAATTGTTTTGGCGATTTGGTGAACCAACAAACCTTTTCGAAAGGTTCGCAGGTTCATGAACCTCACGAACCATCAAAAACCATTTTTTTCATTTCTTTTGTTCTCTCTTTTTTTTCCCTTTTCAGTGATTCGACAAGTTCGCAAACTCATGAACTTGCCGAAAGGCTTCATCCTCTTTTAGATTCCCATTTTTCTTTTCTCACCTTTTGGACAACTTGGGAAACATACAAACCTTTTCAGTAGGTTCATTGGTTCATGAACCCACCGAAAAGTTGAAACACTTTGTTTTTTAAAGGTTTTTCGGGCTTTCAACAAGTTTGCAAATGCCAAAAGGCTTCTACACTTGGAGAATTTGAAGGACTTAAAGGATTTTACAGATTTTTGAAGGTTTCATGAGGATTTTCAATACATGATGTGGGAATATTAGGCAAGATTCAAGAAAACAAGCAAAGATTAAGATGAATCTAGAATTTTTCAAGTTGGGTCCCAACAAATTGTATGAATTTAGAGATTCATACATTCTTTACTATATTGCAAACCTCCAAACTATATTGCAAACCTCCAAACTATATACTTTTCTCCATGAATTTCAACCTTCATACATTCGTTGTTATAAATATATTATTCTCATACACAGTCTACATTTTTCTACAAACTCTCCTTCAAAAACATTTACCCTGTGTTTGCCCTTTGCATATTCTCCCTACGTTTCTCCTTGCATTTCTCTTTGTGAATTCTTCTCCCTATATTTTTGCATTTACCTTTGTATTTTTTACCAAAACGCATTAAAGGAATTCCTGCAATAATAAAAGGTGGTCACTTTTTTCCAATGAAAACGAATCATTGCCATTTCACAAATGATGTTGCATGAAAAATATAGTCATAAAAGGTGACTGATAATTACAATAAAAATCCTACCTATCAAAACTTACTACTTGTGTAAAGATAATTACATCTTTCCAAAAAACAAATCTAATAAAATACATTAAACACTTAATATCTCGTATATTAAACGATGGATAAGCCACACATACATACAAATTGCATGGAAAATAACCAGAGCATTAAAATTATCAAATCATTTAATGATAGACATTATAAAAGTGGCATTCTTCATACAATCATTGCATAAATCAAATACACCTAAGAAATTGTCTAAACGCATTAGGCATCCTTATAGCCACCACGGCTAAAAAGATATCATATCCTCATACTTCCATAAGCATGACGGGATTATAGGGCATGCGGTCTTATGAATTACTTGTAAAATAATATCATTATATGGGTCCCTCCTCCTAGTTATTCTTTTCTTTAGATAGTGCCCTCACCTAATAATATGTGCAATGAGAATTTCATATTTTCCACCACTCACATTGGGTTATTCTTTTTGACTTTGACAGAAACTTGATATCTAGGATCCATCTACGTTGTACTTCAAGTCTTATTGAGACTTTTGGTTAATTTTATCCTTTAAATTATTATTTTATTTGATTTAACTTCAAAACTACTTTTTGATGGTGAGGAAGCACTTTCATATATAAATAAAGTTTCATATACAGTTATCCAAACATTAATATATCATTTTAATGAAATAGTGTAATTTGGATTAATAGTATAAAGTTTTTAAAAATATATTATATCATAAAAAAGGTGGGTGGAAAAAGTAGTTTAAGTAAGATGGAACCCTAAACAATATATTTAAAGAGAGAATTATGAAACTTAATATAGACGAACTCTTCAATTCTAAATTAGATGATGACTGTCTTTTCATAAACTATCATTAAACTAAAACTTGTTCACTTTACCTAATACATTTTATATTAAAATCTTTTTGTTAATTACAATTAATTCATTTTTTTATGTATATAATTAAATATGCTATATTAATCATAAAGAAAGAGTACTTTTTAAAGTATAGTATAAAATGGTACATTCTTTAAGGGCACTAGATATTATGTAACAAATAAATTATATAACTTGTTTACTTTTTAAAGTATATTATAAAATGGTACATTCTTTAAGGCCACTAGATATTATGTAACAAATAAATTATATACCTTGTTTGTCTGTGAGACTCATGATGCCACATAAACTTTATAGACCTTATAAAAGCATAATTATTTTTTTAAGTATTTTAAAATAAAAATATATTGTGGAAATAAGGCAAAAAAGGGATCCAATCTTTTAATTTCTACTTTATGATCATTAGTCCATTTTCATGTGGATGGAATATGTTCTCTATTTGTTTAAAATATGGCATGCCCATAAGTAATCCATGATACACAATCTTTCTCATTAACTTTTATAAAGTGTGATGACTGCTATTGCTTTAAAATTTTTATTTTTTTTTGGGTTGCTGTCTGTTCTTCTTTAGTAATATACCCTAGTGTGTTCTTCTTTAGAGGTATACTTTGTTTTTATATTGTTGTTTTACTTTGCAATTTAGTTTTATATTGTTATTTTGTTCTCTATTTGGAATGCAATTTCTAGTTTTTTTTTTTAAGTAGACCGTTATTTTCAGCAGCTACTATTGCCATTCTTTATTGCTGTCTAATATGGATTGTTTCCATTTAAATTGTTTGTCAACACGAATATGTAAACATTTATTCTTAATTTAATATTTTAAAAAAAAAGCACTTCTATAATGTAAAATAAGTTGACAATGATTCCATTTGAAAATAACTTTGATAACAATGAGAATTAATGAGCGAACATAAATAAATTGCTTTGTCTTTGACTCCAAGTTTATTAAAGGTTTGAAAGTATTCTCTTAGCTTTACTCCAAGGCATTTTGTGGTTTGAAAGTATTCTCTTAGCTTTACTTCAAGCATTTTGTGCTCCATGGCTATGGAATAAATTTCGAGGAAAATATAAGCACAATCTTTCATGAGTTTTTTTAAAATATTTTTATAATTTAGATTAAAAAATATATGTGTATAGAAGGCTTATAATAAAAAGGTGGTCGATAGTATTTATAGTTTAAAATATTATCAATCAAAGTACTTTTAAAAAGTTAAAGCATCATAAGGGCGGGGGCCCTGGCTCGATTGGCTAAGTATCCCTGTTGCAGGTAAGGAGGTCACGAGGTCCAGTCTCCCCCCGTCCGCATGGCGCCGGAGGACGTGTCATGCCAGCGTCACCGGTCATGTTAAAAAGTTTGCCAGGTAGCCACCCACCCATCCTAATTGAATGTCGAGGGGACCAAAACACCCCAGCTAGGTGGAGTATTTATAGCTAACAATGTATTAAACTACAGTTGTGCATGAGGTGCTCCATTAGTGGATGGGTAGATTATATAAATGTTGTAAATCATGAGCTACTTTCTTAGTTTGTGCCTAGACTTAAAAATTAACAAAGGAAACCACATTCACTTTCTTAGTTAGCAAGAAACTATAACCAATAACTTCATTAGAAAAAGAATAACAAATCTAAAGAATTCCAAAATCTAGCATTGTAGGGGGTCAAATCCCCAAAAATAGAAACTCTCTTAGAGAGAAATTTAGGATGAAAGGGTGTTAAAAGGTCATGAATCCAATGTTAATTAGACTAGGCATGAGCACAAGTCTAGAAAGAATGCTTAAAAGTCTTAATTTTGTGGCAAGTGAGGCATCTATGTTGAATTTTCATTGGATGAACTAGCCTATGGCCTAAAGGTAACCCATGGTAGTACAAACACCATAAAAGGTTCAAGCAATTTTAAGCTCAAGCCTAGCCTACCAAATTATCTGAAACTTGGAAATCAATGTGTAGGGTGAAGAATGAAGACCCCAACACAAATTGAGCTTAGTAAGAGAAAGAGAAAAAGGACTGAGCCCTCTATAGAGTAACCTAGGTGTATAATTCCTTAAGGTTATATCATGATTTTATATCCAATCTTTCCACTAAGAACACAGAGGTTGAATCCACAACTTGTGTAGCATGACAACATGGGTTAGCTCCTAAATTCTTAGAATAGAAGGAAATTTTAAACTAGAAAGATTAAACTTTTGCTTCAAGGTCAGCCAAGGAATACAATCTTTAGAAGGGACAAGATCCCTAATGGTGTGAATTCCTTCATTAAAAATTTGTAGAGATTTAATTCTTGGAGTCTTAGCCAAAGGTAGACTAGAAGAATTGATGACGGGAGACCACGAAAGATTATATGGTCATTGAAGGATAAACCGATCCTAAAACTATCTGTTAGATGGAAAAGGGAGACTTAGCCTAAAAGATTAAACTAGGTCAAACGCTCTTCTATCAACATTGGAACACAAACTAAGTTTAGCTTCTACCTTGTGAAGGAGAGCCAAACTACAGGGGTTTTGTCTCTTTGTTGTATAAAGGATTGTCAACCAAATTCAACCAACCAAATTAGGTAAAACCTAAACCCTAATTATGCAACATTGACCAATAAACGACTGTCAAAAATAGATACAGAGATTTTGAAAGTACAACAGAGATCAAGAGACAGTGCAGAATAGGGACCTGAGTTCAGGAATGCAAAAATACCAGGGTGCTGGGTGCCCTAGACCTAAATTAGGGTTTTGTAGGATCTTCAAATCTAGGTGTATTCTTCTATTAGTCTTCTTCCTTCTTGTAGCTTGTTGTCGTCCGATTCTTCCAGATGCGACCTGCACACAAACAAGAAGGGAAAAGGGTTGTTCTATGTTTAGGGGCTTGCCTTAGTCAAACCCCGTGTTGGTGTTTCTACCTCCACTACAACAATGATTAGAGATCCAAGAGTGTGTTCCCTACGAGGGCAGAGGCAAGATTTATAATAAATGATGAAAGAATGAATGTAAATTATAAAGATTACCACAAGATATGAAACACTAGTTGGAGTAGGTGACTCAAGACCATGCATCAACAAGGAGATAGATCATGGAGGCTTGAACTTCCTTCAAGACCTACAAAGAAGCATCATAACATCCACACAAAGAGCTTTTCCAAACATGAAGAACACTTTAGCATAGGAGATCAATTCGTCAAAGCAATTCAAACATTCCATTCACAAGCAAGTAGTCATCTAGGTGATAAATGAATAGAAAAACTCCTTCTTATATGCATTTCCACTCACTAACAATGAATAAAACCAAATGGGGCCGATAGGGATAAGCCAAGGAGGTGTTCTAAGCTGACACCACAAAAATAGGGTCAGGGCTAACATCTGGGACCAAGGCACTAGGCGCCCTAGTCCTTTAGCCCAACAAACTCTAGAGAGTGTTAAATGAAGTGGGCTTAGACCAGTCCTAAGTTTATTTTGTCAGGTTTATTCATCGGGGTCAAGATTTAATTATTTATTATTCAAAAAGGTGTCAAAATAGGTCCTGATTAGAAAGGGTAAACATTTTACTCCATAACATTTAGCCCCCACTTTAGTGTGGGTATGAACTTACGTTCAAACTCACACTAAAGTAAGGAGAAGACAAATTTTGGACATGAAAACATAGAAGCCAAAGAATTCCACCAATTTGTAGACTATAGTAGCCTTCAAGCTTAGGATTCTAAGGTTGTAAACACGCAAGACATTGTAACATAAATCACACACACATGGAGTACTACAAACATATATATAAGGAATACATGCAAGAGACACAATACAAAAAGGTAATACACATCGTGCACACAATGCATACATGCTTGACACGAAGCATACACATAAGACATAAAACATACATGGAACATGATGAAGACACACAAAACACATGGAATCATTAAGAGAACACAAGTTCAAACAATATATCACATAAACATGGAAACAAACACACTAGTCACATGACTCTGACACTAGCTTGCTCTGTCGCTAGGGGTTATGTGAAGAGAAGTGTTTTCATGGATCACAGACTAGTAAGGACCGCCGAATTACTATGTGACCATGACAAGTCACATGAAGCACATGGGCTAAAAAACTTCATTTTACTAGGTGGCTCATGGACCATCAACAAAATGAAAACATCACAGGCTAGTGAGGACCGCCGAATCACTAGGTGAGTTCCATGTCAAACATAATCAAGTGTATAGTCAAAATGAAGCATAGCGTGATTTATGCCCCCACCTTAAAGTGATTTCTTACTTCCTTGGAGAGCAATTGCTTTAAGGTAGAACATAATACAAGATAGGCATGAGATCTTTCTGAAAGCACATGCCTAAATGATATGTGTTCCTGAAAGCTACATTGAAACAAGGGGTTGCCCCCAGAAAGGCAAATTGAGGAGATTTTGTGAGCATGATACACAATGGCTTATGTAGTCACAGTATGACGTAGAGCATACCAACAAGGTGACACATAAATAAAGTTATACAAGAAATTATCATGTTAGAGTAAATAATATAAAGTAATAACCCAAAGGGATCTACCTGACTGGCATCAATATGTGAATGGTTGTATAATAGGATTATAAATATTTGGAACTCTCATCATCTGCTAGTTGGTAAAACTACAGAGACAAAGGAAGAAATATCACATGAAAAGAAATATAGAACCTTGGGTCAACAAGGAAGGATGCTAAATCATCCTACGCCTTGATTCGTCCCCAAAGGAAACAACAATGATAAATTTCAATTTATGACATATAGAGGAATGATGATACTAATAGAGAAAATGTCACAATGGATTTTGATCCCTTCGTATCCTTGTACCAAAAGGGTATCAAGGGTCATCCAAAGAGAGATTAACAAACAAAAATACACATCAAGTAGCACAATACGGGGGTAACAACATGTGCAATCATAACATAAGAGAGAGAGGATACATTTGTAAGTCAACCTAAAACAAATCATCCTCCTCTCAATCTTGACCATCATAAAGGGATGGAGGGAAAGATGCAAGAGGGACTATAGCAGATGCAGTGTAAGGTACTAGAGCCATACCTGTTTTATTATTACCTTTTGAATCACTGTCAGAATATAACACAATAGGTTCCACTGCAAGTTGTGAAGCACTATCTTTCGCTAGAGGAGATGAATCACTAATAGATTTCTCTGTAGTGACGGATACTTGCGCGGAGGGAGATTCTCCTCTCCTTCAGCAAGGTGAGCCATAGCATGATGATGCTTCTTTTGTTCTCTTTCAATTTGATTTATCTTAGTTTTATTTGTGATGTTTGTTAGGGAAACCGTAGTATCTTCCAACGTGGGTCCCTTTTCTTCCTTTCCTTCAGGAACATTAGAAGAAACAAGAGGAACCACCAAAGGTTCAGAGACTATGGGGGAGGGTTCCTCAATGCGGGTTGCTCTTCCCTCACAACTTTTGAAACAAGTGGAGGTAATTAAGCATACATAAGCGGTTAAGAAACCTCAGGAAATAATTCATGCATAATTGATTGCTTTTCACTTGTCTTCATAGAGGCAGGTGGGACAAAAGTAATATTGCGATTGCGAGGAAGTATGTTTTGTGCTTGACAGTTTTCTCATTGTCTTTGAAGGGATGGCAGAGGGGGAACCTTAGCATATCTACCAGGTGCTCAGGGAAGGGAAGGAACCTTCTATTTGGGCTTAACTTCATTCACCACCTACAGGACAGGGGGAACTACTGTCGTAGCCTTAGAATATCGAGAGGGTCTAGGGACATCACTAGAAGGTATGTTACTAAGCAACAATTCAGCAATTTTTTATGCCTTTATTTTTGATATGATAAAAAGAATAGATCCTCTCTAGTTCAAGTAACTCCAACTAATTTTGGCCAGAAGTAGTCAAGTGTAAAGTGTCCATGACGAGCTATGGGCTGGTACTGATTGTGATGTATAGCATTGATGTAGAAGCATCCCAGGTTGAAGAGCAATCTTGCATCAACCAAAAATATTTGTTTTCTTTTCTTTTCTTGCATTTTAGTTGCAGTTGAGTCATTTGCAATTTCAACATTTTCTACCGCATTCTACCGTGTCTTCATTTCAAAGTTCATGGAGCAGGATTTAGATTCTACACTATCTCAGCTACATCATATTCAGATTTCATGAGATTTGGACTTGTTTGTTGAAAGTTATCACTATCAGAAGATCATTAGTACTCACAAAATAGAACAATCAGCATTAAGTTGGAGAAAATGAGATGTGTAGAACATTTTTGTGACTTGCGGAGAAAATTGGAACATCACATAAGGCAATTTGGGACTAGATAGACCTTTGTTGAGAACCACATCAAGTTTCATTCATTTGCAAAGCATTACCAAGAGTTGTAGACCAACCTACATGTTTCCTACACATTTCATCATTTGTTGGAGTTTGAGATCTCTTTAGGTTGACACGGATGATTCTTTGAGCTAGAAGATGATATATAAGCATTTCCTTAGATGCTCTAGGAGAAGTTAGTTCATTCAGTAGTTATGTAATGATCGGATACGAGAATAGTTCTTTTCTGGGAGGCACTTCAATGCCATATCTTTCTTGTAAGTTATAATCCAGGAAGTAAGCCTATAAGGCCATATTATAGCCCACATGTTGCTAGCATATAAGCATTGTAATTGCCTGAAATATTAAGCATATGAATATTCCTTTGCATTCTATATTTGTGTTGTTTCTGTTGTGTTTACTCTAGCTACATGGTTGGACAGTCCATTCTCTGGACCCTCCATCCATGGCTGCACCAAGTGGTATCAGAGTGAAGTTTGTGAATCCTTTGGGAGAAAAGGCATTCTGGAAGATTTTGTACTGAACAGATCACCGACGTAAGGCAGTCTACTTGTGTTTGTCAATAGAGCACTGATTGTGAGGCAGTTGTAACCCTGTAGTCAAATCATTGAATTGAGGCAGTTGCATCAGATCCTAGGAAGAGATACCACCAAGGAGGATGCCTGTTATGGCCAATGTTGCTAGAAGAATGGAATAAATGATAGAGATGATGAGGAAAATGAAAATTAGATTGGATGATGTAGAAGAAGATAGAAGAAGAGAATTAAACCCTAGACATGAGGATGAAAGTGATGATGATGAATTTCAAGCTGTTGACCAAAATGAAGAAATCATAGAAGAATAAGAATTAGATCAGGTCAAGATGTTGAAAGTTATTTCTAAGATGGGTAAGAGACCTAGAATGGAAGTATCAAACCATACCAGAAATTTAAACCCTGAGGAATTGATTGATTGGATAAATGACTTGGAAGAATATTTTGAGTATGAAGAAATTGAAGATTCGGAGAGAGTGGGATTTGCAAAACCTAAGTTGAAAGGACATGTTTCTATTTGGTGGAAAAAAGTTCAATTGGATAGGAATAGGAGAGGAAAAGAGAAAATCATAAAATGAGATAGGGTGGTGACAAAGTTGAAGAATCAGTTCAGACCTGCAGATTATGAGTTAGAATTGTTGAAGAGATTACAAAACCTAAGATAAAAGGAGAAATATGTGAAGGAGTACACTGAAGAATTTCATAAGATGATTATCAAGACTGGACATAGTGAAGCAACCAAGGAGAAAGTGGCACGGTACATAAATGGATTGAGGATAAACATTCAAGGAGAACTAAGTTTGGTGAGGATGACAACAGTAGAAGAAGCATATAAGTTTGCGTTGAAAGTTAAAGATAAGATGAATAAGACACATGAGCAAAGGCAAAGAGGTAAAGGAGGAAAATTTAAAAGAGGTAGAACATATTTCGAAGGAGAAAGATCATGTGTGGAGCAGAACAAGGAAAATAGCCCATGCCGCAAAGAAGAAAAGGACAATAATTCATACTACAGAGGGACTCTAGATGACAAAAATTTCTACCACAGTAACAGAGGAAGTCATAATTCTTACCACAATGAAGGATACTAGAGAGATGAAAGAGGATTTGATAAGAGATCATTCAGAGGAACATGTTTTAAGTGTGGAGGTGAAGGACACATAGCATTTGAATGTCATCAAGGGAGTACAAGCAAAAGCATGGAGAATAGTGCAAGAGCAGTTTATGTGGAAGAACTAATTGGATCACCTAGTTTAGTGGGAAAGCCAGAGAAAGGAGAATCATTAGTCATGAGGAGAGCTTTATTTCAAGTAGAAACAATTAAGGAGCCACCACAAAGGAAAAGTTTGTTCCAGACCAAATGCAAATCAAGAAGTAAATGTTGTAAATTTATCATTGATAGTGGTAGTACTAATAATTTAGTTTCAGAGAAGATGCTAACGAAGTTGATTCTGGAGAGATTGGAACATCTG
The DNA here is from genome assembly GCA_027924645.1 of Cunninghamia lanceolata. Classification (NCBI taxonomy): domain Eukaryota; kingdom Viridiplantae; phylum Streptophyta; class Pinopsida; order Cupressales; family Cupressaceae; genus Cunninghamia; species Cunninghamia lanceolata. Next base: position 3,204,797 of record BSBN01000023.1, on the reverse strand, counting down.
AAGCCCTACAAGATAGCATGGATTCAAGATGAGCAAAGGTACTGGTGAGTGAACAATGTTTGGTGAAATTTCATATAGGATCTTATGTTGATGAGGTATTGTGTGATATTATGTTGATGGATGTATGTCATATATTGTTGGGGAGACCGTGGCAATATGATAGAAAGGCAATACATGATGGAAAGAAGAATACTTATACTATAACATCAAATGGGAAGAAACATATCTTGATACCTTTGGAAGATGAACCTAAAAGTGAAGTATGTGGAAATGCTAGAATCTATTTAGTGGATGGAAGGAAATTTTTGGATGGATTGAGACATGAGAACATGTGTTTTGCATTGATTCCAAAGAAATGTGGAACCTTAAGTGTAGAAACTGCTACCACAAAAGAAGAAGAACCACTATCGGAGGAGATTATGGAATTATTGACAGGATACCAAGATATTATTTTAGAGAATGTACCTGAAGGATTGCCACCAATCCAGAGTATCAGTCATCATATGGAACTCATATCTGGAGCTAGTTTTCCTAACAAAGTGGCACACCATATGACACTAGTAGAAAATGGGGAGTTGAATAGACAAATATAGGAGCTATTGAGGAAAGGATTGATTAGAGAAGTTTAAGCCCATGTGCGGTACCTGCAGTACTAGCACTAAAAAAAGATGGAGAATGGAGGATGTGTATAGACTTGAGAGCAATCAATAAGATCGTAGTTAAGTATATATTTCCATTTCCAAGGATGGATGACATTATGGATTGTTTGAGTGGAGCAAATATTTCACAAAGATAGACTTGAAGAGGATACCATCAGATTAGGATCAAAGAAGGAGATGACTGGAAAATTACATTTAAGACAAATGAAGGATTGTATGAGTGGTTAGTCATGCCTTTTGGATTAACTAATGCACCAAGTACTTTCATGAGATTGATGAATGAGGTTTTGAAAAAAAAATTGGGTAAGTTTTCTATTGCATACTTGGATGATATTTTGATTTTCAGTATAACAAAAGAACATTTACAACATATTAGACAAGTACTTCAGAGACTGAGAGAAAAGAAATTGTTGATAAACATCAAGAAATGTAGTTTCATGAAGAACTAGTATACTTGGGATTTGTGATTTCTACGGAAGGATTGAATATGGACCCTGAGAAAGTTAGAGCAATTGTTGAGTGGCCAACTCCTGTAAACATTGGAGAGGTAAGATCATTTCATGGACTAGCAAATTTCTACTGGAAGTTCATCAGAAATTTTAGTACTGTATGCACACCAATGACAGAGATAATGAGAGGTGATAGAAAGGATTTTAAGTGGACTTTAGGAGAAAATAAGAGTTTTGAGTTGTTAAAGAAGAAAGTGATAGAACAACCAGTGTTAGCATTACCATATTTTTAAAAAGTATTTCAAGTTGATTGTGATGCCAGTGGAAGTGCAATAGGAGCAGTCTTAAGTCAAGAAGGGAGACCAGTAGCATATTTCAGTGAGAAGCTAAATAATGCAAGGAAGAGATATTCAGTTTATGATCAAGAGTTCTATGTCATAATTCAATCCTTGAAGAAGTGGAGGCATTACTTGTTGCTAAAAGAATTTGTGTTGTACATTGACCATCAAGCTTTGCAGTTTGTGTTCTATAGAACATTTTTTCCATAAGGTTTTAAATCTTATACACTTTCACACTAACACCATAGTTGATGAAGAGACATTTCATTGCCCTGTTCTCCAACTTTGATGACTTCTCAAGACATATCTACATATACCTCAAAGTCAAGGACTCTGAGATGTTGTAATGGGGGTTTTAGCCCACCCATGCATCCATGAGAGTATTATTAACAAGAGTTGATGTAGGAGACTTATTAATCAAGTAACAATCCATAAATATCACTTATGCCTAGAACTCATGTTCCAATCTGGCTCCAATAAGCATAATCCTAGCCCTCTCCATCAACATCATGTTCATTCTCTCTACAAATCCATTCTACTAAGGGGTATATGTGTTGGGATAAGTTTGCATTAACTTTGTAATCCTAACCAATTTCATGTGTCTCCAAAGTTCTTGGAATGTGTTCCCCAACACAAAAGGACTTTGAGAGATAAATTAATATTTAATTAAAACACTTGGCTTATTGTAATTAACTCCTAATTGGTAGGATCAAACTTGGACGTTTGCTTTTTTTATGTATATGAGTGGATATTGTTGAGACACTTTGCATGGATATAATGCCATGTCCCGATATTAAGGCATTATTTAAATTAAAGATTTAAACATCATGATAGATAAAACGGTGAGAATATTCATACCTTCCCTATCATTAAATAAATATATGTATATATTATAATATATATATATAATCATAATATATATTATAGAAGTATATGTATATAATTAAATATTATAAAAGTAATTGTAAATTATAATATATAAATATATGTGTGTATATATATATATATAAAATAAACAAATACATATACATATATATGTGTGAGTAATACATATATTACTATTGTAATAGATAGAAGTGACTATACTTATAATAACAATATAATTCAATATATAATAGTAAGATTATATACATTAATAAACAATTATATGTTTCCTAATAAGGATCAGGCTTTTTTGAGAAAACATCGATCACATTTACTACTCAATAATAACTAAACAAAGCCAGCAGAAGACTCCTATACAAGCAGTGGAGATGTCTCAAAGGGTAATCGCTGCCTTAGGTGACCGTTGGGAATTGATGCCACTTTCTAAGAGTTATAAATAGGATCAGTCATTCATTCCAAAAGTAGCAATGAGGAAGGATAAAAGTCTTCAGCAGTAAATAGCAATTAGGATTGTAAAGAGATAGTCTAGGAATAAGTTAAAAAATTTATAAATTCATTTCCATTTTGTATGAGAAGTAATGACTCTTTAGGTAATTATCTCTATTCGAAGGAATATATCTGAGTGGAGAATAGGAGAGATATCAATCTTCAAAAGAAATAAACGGATCAATAAAGGAAGAGGAGATTTAAGAAGAATAAAATAGTACTCAGAGAAAAGAAAACTAATATACAGGTCTATAAGGAAGAGAGATAGAGGGGAAAAGGATGGAATCATCCATCCGGCACTCAACAATACAAATAATGGAACAAGAAACTCATTGTCAGAGATAAAACGAGCAGGCAGAGATACTCAGTTGATGATTATGTGGACATATCAGGAAGTCAAATATAGATATATATTTGTGAGTATGATATCTGCAGTTGCACTTAAATATATGTAAAGAAGAGGAAGATAATTTTTGAATGAAGAGTAATTATATATTCTGAAATAAACCCATGTACTGTTGGTATATTTAAGAGGGATCTAGCATTACAAATCCGAATATTCATCAACAGGGACAGCAGAAAGAAAAAGGAACATTTTCTGATTTTTATATATTGAGCTGAGAAAGGAAGAAGGAAACATATAGCCTCTCATTAAATAGATATATTGGAGCCTAACAAGAAAGAAGTAGAATTATATATATATATATATAAAGATCTGAATCTAATTGTGGGATTAAGTCAGGACAAGGTACTCCCTAAACCTTTGTTTACTCAAAAATTGATAATTTAGGGAAAAAGTTAGTGTTGTCCCAAAAGGGGATATTACAAGTGGTATCAGATCTATTGACCTGCCATCCTGTGAAAGAATTTAATGCAAGCTTACTCAAGGAGGTATCGTGCACGAAACAACAACCAAATGAAGAGCCAAATAAATAACGAATTGAGAGCCTTCATGGAGACAACTACCAAAAACATGATGGACCAAAATGAAAGGCATGAGAAGAAAAAGAAACAAGGTGAAGGGGAATGTTTATAATTGCTTGAGTATGAGCAAACCATGTAAGACATGATAGGTAAGAAGAATGCCCTCCATCATGCTCTTATCTAATTATGTTAAAGGGATGATAGGTAGGAAGAATGCCCTCCATCATGCTCTTATCTAATTATGTTAAAGGGATGATAGGTAGGAAGAATACCCTCCATCATACCCTCATTAAGACATGATAGGTAGGAAGAATGCCCTCCATCATGATCTTATCAAACTATGTTAAAGGGATGATAGGTAGGAAGAATGCCCTCCATCATACCCTCATCAAGACATGATAGGTAGGAAGCGTGCCCTCCATCATGCTCTTGTCAAGATGTGATAGGTAGGAAGTGTGCCCTCCATTACACTTTTTATCCTTAATGTTAAAGAGACGATAGGTAGGAAGAATGCCCTCCATCATGCTCTCATCAAGTTATATTAAAGGGATGATAGGTAGGAAGAATGTCCTCCATCATACCCCCATCAAGACATGATAGGTAGGAAGAATGCCCTCTATCATGCTCTTGTCAAGGTGTGATAGGTAGGAAGTGTGCTCGCCATCACACTCTTGAACCTTGAAGGTGGACATCAGAGGTGATAGGGAAGTGTGCCCTCCATCATGCTCTAATTTGCAAGTATTTCTATGGATTCTATCAAAGGATCGACTTGACGTATGGATAACTATATGTTGAAATTAAATGTCATTTATGTTATATCATTAATTATATTATGATGGATTGATTTCATTGCTAATTTATTGATCTGTAATATTGCTAATGTCCCTTTCAAGAGTTATTTTTCATGTGCATGTGAAGAAATCAGTACATCCTACAAGGGTCATTAGGGAAGTATAGAACACAAAAAGTTAATTGCATTAATCACAAATACCCATGAACCAAATTCATCTCTTCCAAGAGTCTTTTGAATTCTTCTCTTGATTTAAGTAACATAAAACCGATACTAAGTTATACTATGGGCCCATAACCCATAAATTCCCAGGATCATTCTTCATAATCATCTATAACACTCATATTTCATCAAGCACATCGCTATTCAAATAAAATCTTACCAAATCTCCTTTGATCATAAAATTTCTCTCCATGACATCATATAATCAATTACTCCTCAAGAATACAACTCTTCTCAATTTTGAGGTCAATAACATATGACAAGTATAAGACCGAGTCTCATAATCAAAGATCAAGATATCTTCATCATTCATTAAAATTTTGGAATCTCAATACTCGCAAAAATTTCTTCAATATTGAAAATATTTTTATTATCTAAAAACCACATCTTCATCTATAATACTTACATCACATTGTTGTTATTCAAACATCGAACAAAACGCTTACCTGTACATTTGCCTTTCATTGGTCACAAAGTCCCTTTCATGGAATCACAAATACTTCACTAAAGAAATACTCATTCTGAATCAAAACATCTCAACACATTGAAAGGAAGACGTTAAGATAAGAAGTACAAGGTAATCGTTCTACCCAAAGACCAATTCCAAGGTCAGAGGTCAAATGTCTTTTGGAAAGAAAAAGGGGACTTGTCTTAAGAAAACATTGGCAATTGGATTGTGACAACAATCCCTCATAAAAATCAATTTAGATCCTGATGATTTTTTGTGATTGCTTGAGGACAAGCAATCTTGAGTAGGGAGGGTTGTCATGTCCCGATATTAAGGCATTGTTTAAATTAAAGATTTAAACATCATGATAGAGAAAACAATGAGAATATTCATACCTTCCCTATCATTAAATAAATATATCTATATATGATAATATACATGTATATATATCATATAATATTATAGAAATAATTATAAAAAATATATATATAATCATAATATATATATAAATAAATATTATATAAGTATATGTATATATTTAAATATTATAAAAGTAATTCTAAATTATAATATATAAATATATATATTTATATATATAATAATAAACAAATACATATACATATATATGTGTGAGTGATACATATATTATTATTGTAATTGATAGAAGTAACTATAATTATAATAACAATATAATTCAGTATATAATAGTAAGATTATATATATTAATAAACAGTTATATGTTTCCTAATAAGGATCAGGCTTTTTTGAGAAAACACTGATCACATTTACTACTCAATAATAACCAAACAAAGCCAGCGGAAGACTCCTATACAAGCAACAGATATGTCTCAAAGGGTAATCACTGCCTTAGGTGACCGTCGGGACTTGATGTCACTTTCTAAGAGTTGTAAATAGGATCAGTCATTCATTCCAAAAGCAGTGATGAGGAAGGATAAAAGTCTTTAGCAACAAATAGTGATTAGGATTGTAAAGAGATAGTCTGGGAATAAGTTAAAGAGTTTATAAATTAGTTTCCATTATGTATGAGAAGTAATGACTCTTTAAAGAATTATCTCTATTCAAAGGAATATATCTGAGTGGAGAATAGGAGAGATATCAATCTTTAGAAGCAATCAATGGATCAAGAAAGGAAGAGGAGATTTAAGAAGAATAAAATAGTACTTAGAGAAAAGAAAACTAATATACATGTCTGTTGTTGGGAATTAAGGTGTCTCAACCTTTGCAAATTCCTAATGTTGTATTTATTTATCCCATGTTGAGTTGGCATAGTCAGCACCTTGTGTATATGTAGTAGGGTAAATTTTGGTGACTTTGGCAGCTGCGGTTTCCCCCTTGAATAATTAACGGGGGTTTGGGGGCAGCACCCCCAAGACAGGGTGAAGGGGTGTAGCCCCTTGCGGGGTCCAAGGGAAGCGCCCCTGGCGCACTCCCTGTCGCGGTACAGGGCGGGGTCGAGGGGCAGTGCCCTCGTGGGGGCTCGGGGGCAATGCCCTCGAAACCTCAAATGATTTTTAATTAATGACAAGTGTCGGTGAGCATCTTTGCATGAGAGAAAGGCATCTTTGGGCGGTCAAGGGAGTTTATGACATGTAAGAGGAATATGATATTTTTAGTCAGTGTATGACGGATTCTATGACAGTTGTAAGGTGCGTAAGAGCATCTGTTGTAACCTATCTTGGGACTAGGCGCCCACTTCGGGATGGGATGTTGGACAAGTGTCCTTAGGTGTGGGTTTTGGGGCATGAGTCCAAGATGGACGCCCATCTCTAGAAGGTTCCATATTTGCCTTGTAAACTCTATATAAATAGGTGCTTGGATGGGAGATAGATAACTTTGGTACAAGTACTATTATGCTGCCTGAATATCTCCAAATTTGACATTTGAAGACTCCTGAAAGAGCATTGGCTTTGAAACTATATTGTAATCTGTTATTGTTTACTATAATACATTTGAGCTGTGTTTTGGAGTGTGGGGTTTTTCACCCGTAAGGGTTTTCCCCACGTATATGTTGTCTCTCTCTCTCTTCTGTCTTCTTTCTGGTTCTTGTGTTTTGCTACAATATCTCATGTTAATGGTTTAACATTGCTGTAATAGTTAGCATAAAGTTGAATTTGCATAGCTCTCTCCTCATTAGATTAGTGTAGGAAGCATTTTCTGCACACCTTGCTTCCTTTCATTTGTAAGGAAGAGAGATAGAAGGGAAAAGGATGGAATCATCCATTCGGCACTCAGCAATACAAATAATTGAACAAGCAACCCATTGTTAGAGATAAAATGAGCAGGTAGAGATACTCAGTCGATGATTATGTGGACATATCAGGAATTCAAATATAGATATATATTTGTGAGTATGATATCTGCAGTTGCACTTAAATATATGTAAAGAACAGGAAGATAATTTTTGAATGAAGAGTAATTATATATTCTAAATTAAACCCATGTACTTCTGGTATATTTAAGAGGGATCTAGCATTACAAATCTGAATATTCATCAACAGGGACAGTAGAAAGAAAAAGGAACATTTTCTGATTTTTATATATTGAGCTGAGAAAGGAAGAAGGAAACATACAACCTTCTCATTATATAGATATATTGAAGCCTAACAAGAAAGAAGTGGAATTCTATATATATATATATATATATATATATAAAGATCTGAATCTAATTGTGAGATTAAGTCAGGACAAGGTACTCCTTAAACCTTTGTTTACTTGGAAATTGATAATTTAGGGAAAAAATTAGTGTTGTCCCAAAAGGGGACATTACATATAATGTTGGAGATAACTAAAGTATTAGAGATGCATGAATTGTAATATTGCTTGCATGTGGTCATAAAAGCTTGCATGGAATTGCATGTTTTTGTATGTCACTTGCATATAGTTGCATGTCACTTGCATGTGCTTGCATGTTGCTTCTATGGACTTGCATGTACTTGCATATTGTTGCATGTGCTTGCAGGTTGCTTCTATGGACTTGCATGTGCTTGTTACAACCCATATGTTTCTATCTACTTACTATTTACCTAGTTTGGTTAATTTGTTTGGAAAGTGAGTGATTATGGATTTCTGCATCTGTATATGTGTTTTTATCCATTTACTATAGATTGGATATTTTGTGAAAATTGAAGTATTTATGAATCTTTACATCTATGTGTGTTATCTATTTTGAATGCAATATGATGAGAAAAAGAATAATGCAATGTCTTGTATTAAATGTGATTATTCTTAATTAATGATGATATTTTGATCAGCTAACTACTGTGGCAATGATCTAAGTGGTTGTAGGAACAGGTTGTCCCTCCAGAAAAGAGGGGAGGTATCACTCAGGAGAAGGACTTGGTCTGGTAAGCGTAAAAGAGAAGCCTAAATTGAGCAGCACACACAGACATCCTAATTTGACCTAGGTTGAGTCGAGTCAGTGTGGGTAGTGGTAAGTGATCTGAGTTATGTATCTTGAGTCTTGATTGAATGTTTGATCCTGCATGTTGTTATGTGTTTGGTTTCTTTGAGTTAATTAATGCTCGTACAAGTCCACGATACGTTCTTATACATGATTTGATATGAGCATGAACATATGTAGGTAGACATACCTGCATATATTCATGAGCATATTAATCATAGATTTGGAGATGTTGATTTGGCCTATGCAAGAATTATCGTCTCTCTTGTGTTCTTTGTCGATAAGTCTATGAAGATTTTACGACTTTATATGCATTTTTGGTTACAAGATATATTTGATTTTACAATGATAATTATATATTTATAGTCTCTCTATATGTATTTAATATAAATACTATTACTATTTTTCTCTTAATAGCGGAAATATAGTTTTATCTGTTTGCGAAATTTGGTTTTCGTAAATATTGTTTTATGGTAATTAAAACAATAAGTTTATATATATAATAGATTTAATAAAAAATAATAATAACAAAAGAGTAGTTTTATAAAAAGTAATAATAATAAAGATAATAAAATAAATAATAATAATTATTAAAGTTTAGTAAAAAGGTGATATTATTATTATAAACACTAAGCTTTAAAGTTCTTTTTAGAAAAAAAAGAATACGTAGCTTTTATTTATAGAGGGCATGCCTTTTTAGAAAAAAAAGAATACGTAGGATTTATTTATAGAGGGCATGCCTTCTTTAGAGGCACGCGGCCCCCCTCTTCAAACCTTTTTTTTGGGTTACTTTTAAAAATTGAAAAGTTTTTAGACGCTACCTGTCATAAATCTTTTAATTTTCTTTGTAAAGTTTCATAACTATTTTACCACACGGGCCTTTAAACATGGAGGTGGTTTCTTGTGAGTAATTAATTATTTTATTTTATTTTTAATTTATATCTAACTCTATTTTTAGAAGGTTGTTTGGTTTTTAAGAACTAATTTTAGTTTTTGATAATCATGTCTTCATAGTGTCAACATTATTGAGTTGGTTAAGCATGTCGACATTATATCGACATTATATCAACATTTTTGAATTGGTTGTGGTATAAAAGGGGGTACTCTCCCTCATTTTTTTTAATTGCACCATTTTCTAATCAAGAGCCTTCTCTTTTCAAATTTGAGTTTTGCATTAGTGTCGAAAATTTGTCGTTTTGTTTTTATAAGTTGTTTTATTTGGAAGAGCGATCTAGAGTGTTGGAAGGAAGTAAGCAAAAGAGTCTTTGATCCATTTGGAGCTATATTCTCAGGCATGGAATTTATTTCTCCTTCTCTATGTTTTTCCTATTTTCAAAACATTATGTGATGTATTGTTTTTAAGCGATTGCAATGTTGAATTTTCGATGTGAATGTCTATCAATAATATATATATTTATATATATCTAGTAAGCAAATTTGTATTGTGATTGTGAGAAAGTGTCTATGGTTGAGATTTTACCTAGATAGAATCGTAAATCAATTATTGATTGGTGTTCATATAAGAAAATTATATAAGAGGAAAGTTAGTGAAAATAGGATTCAAGTGGTATTACTTTGATATTTGTATCCTAGTAAAAGCATGTAATAGGTTAACCTTGGGTTATGTGATCCATGGAAGAGGTAGATAACCTAGAATAGAGTTTGATGTAATTGTTCAGCGGGGATATTCCTGGGATTTATTGATCCATGGGTAAGGGAATAACTTTTGCATAGAGATTGTTGTCTTTCCCAATCGAGATAGAAGGGTTGGTGAATATGAGACAAGAAAACTTTGGCCAAAGTGGTGTAAATTGCCAACGTTTACATTGTCTAGGTTCACTGTGATCCATGTTGCATTTCTAGTAGGGATTTCATATTTTGATGGTTGTAGCCATAGTATGATAGTACTAGTTAATGTAGGACACAACACCTTGCTCAAACTAGGCCTATTTTATTTGGGGTTACCAAACCAATCCCTTCGTCGAAGGGTAGGGTCATTTACTAGTTTGGTAAATGTGCGGAGGACCGCAATTAGTTCGTGGTTGGAGGTAAATCACCTGAGTGATGCTTCCCCTCATGCAGTTGGTGGTTGGGAGTATTGAAGACAGACAAGTATACAAACATGTGATTCTATTTATCAGTTAAGCTCTTGAAGCTTCTATGTAATTTATGAAAAAGTTGTAAAAGTTGAATATTCAATTCTTTTATTGAGAAAATGTAATTTGGTTATGCAATAGAAGTTTGAAATATGTTTCAAATGTGCATTATATCAAATGTTTAGAGGAAAAAATTTATTATTCTTGTTATGAATTCACGACTTTATTTACTTTCAAGTTAAAATTGGTAAATCTTAGTTGCTAGACCAAGTGGCATGTTACATGTGGTATCAGAGCTAACTAGGTTCAGCTCTGGAACCTATGTGCTCACTATGCTATGAGAGTCCAAAATTGAAATTGGTTTTATGCGAGAATGGCATAGTAGACTAACCAAGAAAATTATCAGAAGACTATTATCCAACACTTATCAAGTTAGTGGTTAAGAGTAAACCAACTGAGTTAAGGAATCCATGAGTCAATTTAACTCTATTGAGGATGCATAACGGAAAATTTTTGAGACTTGGATTAAAAAGATAAAACCTTGATCAAATGTTAGTAGACTAAGAGCTCAGGAAGAGCAGTGTCTATATGAATTCAAGATCACTTTTATAACTCAAGAACTTAATGATGGGAAGATCCAGAAGAAATCAATTAGGTGTAGAAGCAACTGAGTAATGAATATTCTAGAAATTGTATCAAATGATACATAGATAAATTAGGTTCTTGTCTAAACCTAGATGGGTTGGAATGAGTCGAGAGAGATAAAAGGATCAATAAAGAACAAGTAGTGATGTATTGTCATATAATGCTTGGAAAGATAGTACGGGACTTGGAAAATGCTTTTTGATTTCTAAAGAAAACCAATTGCCATATTTAAAGAATCATGCATAACTGAAGGAGAATAAGAGTTCCCTTATTAACTCATGAAGCTTATATGTAGTTGAGGACGTAAATGAAGAGGATCCTCTCAGACAAAATTTTGATGAAAAGATTTGGATTAGTATCTTTTTTTTAAGAGTTTACATAAAGTTTGCAAGATAATTCGAAATAGTTGCAAGGAGAAGTTATTAGTTATTTTCATAGCATTTTTGGACAAAAATTTGAGAGCTATGTAATTTGTCTCTTGGTGGAGATAGAAAGTATAATTGCAATGAAGAATGAAATCATCACCGAGATATTTAGACAAGTTTGATTAACTAAACTATTCCGAGAGGTAGGGTATAGAGTTTTGTAAATGAAAAAAAAGTGTGTTCCAACTGAAGTTTGTATGTGTTGTTGTATCACCATATCATCTATGTGATGAACGATAAAATTTTCCAAGATGTAAGGGTGGATGTGTTTTAATCTTTTGATTTTGGGTATAGTGAAAATCTTAAAGGACTTATTTATTTATTGTGCTAGTAGCATGGTCTCTAAACCACTATAAGTTTTTGGAAAACTCAAGTGTAATACAACAATCTACTCCCTTGTCAATGACTCAGTCAGTCACATAGTGCATAGTTAGTATATCTTTTGATTTTGACACTTCTTGAATTTTTGGAGAAATTCCTTTTTAAATATTTGCATGAATTTTTCATTGTTTTATTCCTTAATTTTTGGAATGGTCTAGCCACCGAATTTTGAAGATTATTTATTTTATGACAAGTTGGTCAAAATTTGATTTATTGAGCTCAAACTCTTGACTTATTGTTGAAAATGAAATTGCTTATTCTTTGACATTGATTTAAATTATTGAGGTGTCTATACTAGAATATTTTTGGTTGTTCACCTCTGTCATGTCCTGGATGGGCCTTTGATGGATTGTATAAGGGAGTAAATTGTAGAAAATGCACTTGGTATATAACTAACTTTCAGATTTATGAAACCTTGTGAGGTAGGAAACTCTTTTTAAATCATAATCGGATCATCTAGGAGTAACTAAATTCTTAGTCGGTGTAAAATCTATTTATTTCTGAAAGAGAATGAAGAGTGATAGCAAGTTATCTAGAATGTGAGAGTCAAGGATGATTAAAAGCACTCTGTAGGGAATTGGTATCTATATGATATTCCAAGAATGGAAGTGGTGGATCATTAGCTTGAACTTTGTAAAGTCTTTAGCACTAGAAGCTTAGCTTTGTATAACTTAGCTTATCACTCTGAGAAAGACTGCCAACTTTAAACTGTTTGCTTTTGGTCTCTCCAACCAAATCAGAAACCTTACCACTTTCTAAGGATATGTTCTCAGAGTATAGTGTGAGCTCCACCATGCCATTTAGGAATCTTTATGTCCCTCCTTTGGCAGAAGAAAGTATGATTTCTTTAAGTGATAAAATGGAGGAATATGTTCCCCGAAATTTTGTATCTGAGGATAAAGTTGAGGGTTATTACCATTCGAGGATAATCATGGACTAGAATCTGAGGGATATACTCCACTTAGTTGTATTTGAGAGGGTATTCAAATCCTTTTGATATAAAGGAAGGAAAAGTGTTTTATCAAAAGCTTATGTATAAGAAATCTTTCCCGGGAAAAAGTTTTGAATAAAGAATGGGAAATTCTATTTGGAAATGTTAAATATTTTTTTTAGAACATTGGATAACATTCGTAGAATTTGAATCTTTATGGAAACCCACAGGGTGAACTATCTTGTTAAGATGGTTAGAGCAAGAATTAACTTTGTGGGGAAGCGAAGAAGTATGATAAGGAGTTGAGAGTATGGGCACTAAGTTAGATCAAATCCTAGTGATGTTTATCAAGACAAGAAAGAGAGAGAGAGTCAGAATATTAGAGCAAGGAAAGGATTAGGAGGAGAAAATTCTCAAGCTAGTAAACATGGGGAATGAAGGATCTCAATCTCAATCAGGTTCTGAAAGGATTAAGAAGAGGAGAATGGCAAAAGAGTTATTCTAGGACATGAGAAAAATTTACTACTCCAAAGTTTGAAGGTAGTACCAGATGTGCCAGGTGAAGGTGGAGTATTAAAATAGAAAAGGAAAGAAATAGTATATAAATCAAGAAGCAAAAACCTTATGCTTCGTATGTTTTGAAGTTAGCAATAGTTGTTCATGCATTATAGATATGGAGACCCTATTTGTTGGAAAAACCTTTTGAATTGAAAACAGACCATCATGGTTTAAAGTATTTATTTATTCAACCTACTTTACATACAAGGCAAAGGAGGTGGTTGAACTGATATCGGATTAAGATTTCAACATTAACTATATCAAAGGAAATGAGAATAGAGTTGCTAATGCTTTAAGTTGAGGATGGAATATATCTTCATTGGTAACTATCCAAATTGGCTTCCAAAATTAAGTATTGCAAGAATTCAAGGGTGATGAGTTCTATGAACAAACCAAGCAATCACTCTCGGGTAAATGGCAAGATAAAAAGTATGAAGGTTTTTTTTAAAAAAAACCTAATGGATTATTGAGATTTAATGAAAGAACTTGTGTACCTGATTCTGGTGAATTAAGGAATCTGGTATGAGAGGAAGTACATAATGCACATATCATGTTGATCAGAAATGGATGAACAGATCATGTTGATCAGAAAAGATTGGCAGAGAACCAATAAGGAATAGAGAATTTATGTTGATGCTAAGTATATACGGAAACAATGCTCGATTACAGAATAAGAGTTCTTTGATGGTCCAATCTCAAAAAAAAAAAGTTTCATTATGTTTGGAATGTATTCCAAACAAACTCCTAGATGTAAAGAGCCCTTCAAAGTTATCGAAATTAACAAATCAATTGATTGCATAATCATTCCGATAATAGCTATTTCCAGGAGGTACAATGCTCTTTATGATTCAAATTTGATATATTTATATATTTAACTAATGATTATTATACTCATAGAATGCATACAAGTACAAAAACTAGGTATGGTTTTGATCAAGCATTTGAAATGCTGGAAGTTTGTAAGCTTTGCTTGCATAAATAGAAAGGTTATGCAGTGCAACGTCCAATTGGATCATTATGTAGAAGGTTCTGCCACTTGGAAAGATTATACTGAGATGAAGCAAAAGTTTCCATAAGTTAATATGAATTATGAAAGCTCTTGACATCAATATGTTTTGTAGTATGATAATTTTTATAACTTATGTATGTGGTGATAATACTTGATACTTAAAAATCATTGGGGACAATGATTCACAAGGGGAGAAGTGTGTTACACCCCATGTGTTTCTATCTACTTACTATTTACCTAGTTTGGCTAATTTGTTTGGAAAGTAAGTGATTATGGATTTTTGCATCTGTATATGTGTTTTAATCCATTTACTATAGATTGGATATTTTGTGAAAATTGAAGTATTTATGAATCTTTGCATCTATGTGTGTTATCTATTTTGAATGCAATATGATGAGAAAAAGAATAATGCAATGTCTTGTATTAAATGTGGTTATTGTTAATTAATGATGATATTTTGATCAGCTAACTACTGTGGCAATGATCTAAGTGGTTGTAGGAACAAGTTGTCCCTCCAGAAAAGAGGGGAGGTATCACTTAGGAGGAATTGGTCTAGTAAATGTAAAAGAGAAACCTAGATTGAGCAGCACACACACACATCCTAATTTGACCTAGGTTGAGTCGAGTCAATGTGGGTAGTGGTAAGTGATCTGAGTCATATATCTTGAGTCTTGATTGGATGTTTGAACCTGCATGTTGTTATGTGTTTGGTTTCTTTGAGTTAATAAATGCTCGTGCAAGTCCACGATACATTCTTATACATGAGTCGATATGAGCATAAACATATGTAGGTAGACGTACCTATGTATATTCATGAGCATATTAATCATAGATTTGGAGATGTTGATTTGGCCTATGCAAGAATTATCGTCTCTCTTGTGTTCTTCGTTGATAAGTCTATGAAGATTTTATGACTTTATATGCATTTTTGGTTACGAGATATATTTGATTTTATGATGATAATTATATATTTATAGTCTCTCTATATGTATTTAATATAAATACTATTATTATTTTTCTCTTAATAGTGAAAATATGATTTTATCTGTTTGCAGAATTTAGTTTTTGTAAATATTATTTTACGGTAATTAAAACAAAAAGTTTATATATATAATAGATTTAATAAAATAATAATAATAATAAAAGAGTAGTTTTATAAAAAGTAATAATAATAAATATAATAAAATAAATAATAATAATTATTAAAGTTTAGTAAAAAGGTGATAATATTATTATTATAAAAACTAAGCTTTAAAGTTCTTTTTAGAAAAAAAAAATACGTAGCTTTTATTTATAGAGGGCATGCCTTCTTTAGAGGCACGTCTAAAAAAAGAATACATAGCTTTTATTTATAGAGGACATGCCTTCTTTAGAGGCATGTCTAAAAAAAGAATATGTAGCTTTTCTTTATAGAGGCCTTCTTTAGAGGCACGCGCCCCTCCCCTCCCCTCTTCAAACCTTTTTTTTGTTACTTTTAAAAATTGAAAAGTTTTTAGACGTGGCCTGTCATAAACCTTTTAATTTTCTTTGTAAAGTTTCATAACTATTTTACCAAGCGGGCCTTTAAACATGGAGGTGGTTCCTTGTGAGTAAATAATTATTTTATTTTATTTTTAATTTATATCTAACTCTATTTTTAGAAGGTTGTTTGGGTTTTAAGAACTAATTTTAGTTTTTGATAATCATGTCCTCATAGTGTCAACATTATTGAGTTGGTTAAGCATTTTGATATTATATCGATATTTTTGAATTGGTTGCGGTTTAAAAGGGGGTACTCTCCCTCATTGTTTTAATTGCACCATTTTCTAATCAAGAGTCTACTCTTTTCAAATTTGAGTTTTGCATTAGTGTCAAAAATTTGTCAATTTGTTTTTATAAGTTGTTTTATTTAGAAGAGCGATCTAGAGTGTTGGAAGGACGTAAGCAAAAGAGTCTTTGATCCATTTGGAGCTATCTTCTCAGGCATGGGATTTATTTTTCCTTCTCTATGTTTTTCTTGTTTTCAAAATATTATGTGATGTATTGTTTATAAGCGATTGTAATGTTGAATTTTTGATGTGAATGTCTATCAATAATATATATATTTATATATATCTAGTAAGCAAATTTGTATTGTGATTCTGAGAAAGTGTCTATGGTTGAGATTTTACCTAGATAGAATCGTAAATCAATCATTGATTGGTGTTCGTATAAGAAAATTATATAAGAGGAAAGTTAGTGAAAATAGGATTCAAGTGGTATTACTTCGATATTTGTATCCTAGTAAAAGTATGTAATAGGTTAACCTTGGGTTATGTGATCCATGGAAGAGGTAGATAACCTAGAATAGAGTTTGATATAATTGTTCAGCGGGGATATTCCTGGGATTTGTTGATCCATGGGTAAGGGAATAATTTTTGTATAGAGATTGTTGTCTTTCCCAGTCGAGATAGAAGGGTAGGTGAATATGAGACAAGAAAACTTTGGCCAAAGTGGTGTAAATTGTCAACATTTACACTGTCTAGGTTCACTGTGATCCAGGTTGTATTTCTAGTAGGGATTTCATATTTTGATGGTTGTAGCCATAGTATGATAGTACTAGTTAATGTGGACCTTGCTCAAACTAGGCCTATTTTATTTGGGGTTACCAAACCAATCCCTTTGTCGAAGGGTAGGGTCGTTTACCAGTTTGGTAAATGTGTGGGGGACCATAGTTAGTCCGTGGTTGGAGGTAAATCACCTAAGTGATGCTTCCTCTCATGCAGTTGGTGGCCGAGAGTATTGAAGACAGACAAGTATACAAACATGTGATTCTATTTATTAGTTAAGCTCTTGAAGCTTCTATGTAATTTATGAAAAAGTTGTAAAAGTTGAATATTCAATTCTTTTATTGAGAAAATGTAATTTGGTTATGCAATAGAAGTTTGAAATATGTTTCAAATGTGCATTATATCAAATGTTCAAAGGAAAAAATTTATTATTCATGTTATGAATTCATGACTTTATTTACTTTCAAGTTAAAATTGGTAAATCTTAGTTGGTAGAAAAAGTGGCATGTTACAGTGCTTGCATGTTGTTGCATGTCACTTGCATGTGCTTGAATGTTGCTCATATGGAATTGCATGTGCTTGCATGTTTTTGCATCTCAGTTATATGGTCTTGCATGTTGCATGTCAGTTTTGTGAGGTTGCTTGCAAAACACTCCAACTCTAGAAACTTGCACAATGGTTCATCTTAGTGTTTCAAATAATGGGTATCAGTTGCATGTTGAAATAGGTGTTTGCATGTCACTTGCATGTATAGAATATTTTAATTCAAAATAATATTGGGGACATCAATCATGTAGGTTGTTGCATGAGAATTGGTGTGTGTTGATCACTTCAGTTGACTGAAATAGATTGAGACAACATGGGCATCCAATCTATAGACTTTCAGTTGTTTCTTTTATTTGGAAATGTAATTTTTGTTGACTAAATTTGAGTGGGACAACTTGGGTGCCCATAATCAGAACTGGCAGTTAACAGGGTGCTTGGCACAGTTTGACTTTAGTCCTCTCTATTTGGAGCACTTGGGTTTTGCATGAGGACTTGTCTCATGTTATCAATTACAATTTATTGTAGTTTGAGTTTCAAGCTTTTGAATTAAGAAGATTTAAAGTTGTAATTAAAAAAGAATAATGTATTTTTGAGAGAGCAAGATTTGAAGCTTTCATACAGAAGCTTTGAACTTGTAGGAAAAATGCATTACAGGAATTACAACATAACAGGTTTAAAGATTGAAGAAGCTTCAGAAGTGCATCAAGGATTAGAGGAATTTTAGTATTGAATGTAATCTTTCACAAGAGATTTAATACAAGCATAAACACCTTTGGTATGGTGTTTTTTTCCCGAAAGGGTTTCTCCACATAAATACTTGTCTTCTTCTTGCAAGCTATTTTCTTCTACTACACTATTTAAATTGGAGAAATACCATAACATCTAAATTGAAAGTGATTTTTAGATTTACACATGCTATTAATTTCATATTTGAAAACATTTTAAAGCTAAATTACCTTGTCCTCTCTCCTATTTTCCAACAATATGGAGTTGTCTTATGTCTATCAATCATGTGCTCTATATAGAATCTATCAAAATCTATGGAACAAAACTCACCACCATTGTCAATCCTCAAACCTTTAATCTTCCTACTAGTCTAATTATAAATAAGAGCCTTAAAATCCTTAAACTAACTAAAGAATTTAGATTGACTTCTAAGGAATTACACCCATGTCCTATAAAAATTATATATAAAAGATACATAGTACAAATAATAAGGCATCAAAGGAACATTAATAGGAGTAGATACATCTGAATGAATCAAATCCAACACCATAAAAGATATATGAGAGCTGGAATAAGATTGAACATGGTTTTGTTTTCCATATACATAATTTTCACAGATATTAAATTCAAGAATCCAATCATTCATCCCCTTAATAAGATTTTTATTTTGTAGGGTCATTAGAACATTTTCACCTATATGGCCCATTCTCTAGTACCATAGCATTATTTTCTCTCCAGGTAACTTGCACTCTAAAGCAAGATCTTTCTTAGGTATCGAAAAAGCACAAGCATTGGAAGTAGACACAACACTTATCTTTGTTGTTGGTTTCAATGGTGAAGGTGTAGATTCTACAAATCTCTTTGCTAAAGGGACTGAAGAACTATTACACTATACATTGCATGCACCTAACTGAAACAGAGTTCCCACATGAACACCCTTAGTGAGCACCATTTATCCTTGAACCATCTTACACCCTCCAATAGAGAAAACAACCTCCACACCCATATCATTGAGTTTGCTAATTGATAATAGGTTCCATGCCAAACTAGGGATGTGAAACACACCATTGATCCCCTTGACTATCCATTAGGGAATATAATCTAGGCTCTACCATGGCCAACTCTGATCGTATGAGAATCATCATTGAGGTACACCTTCCCACCACCATATTCTTCATACTTTGAAAACCACCCCCAATAGGAGGTCATATGGAAAAAAGCCCCAGAGTCTATCAACCACACACTTTCCAATGCATGAGTTGTGAAGGCCATGACAAAGGCATCTACATCATCTTGAGAAGACTTTTCAAACTCATCATATGAATCATTTTTATTTTTTTCTCCTCTTTGCAGTCTCTATAGAAGTGCCTAATATTGCCATTGTTCCAACATTTATCCTTAGACTTTCTAGGAGATTTGGATCTCCCATGGGATTTGGATCTATTATTATCTTTCTTCTTGTCCTTCTTCTTGTCTTTCTCCTTTGGTCTTCCACAAACAACTAGGGCCTCCTTAGTATATTTAGAAGCTTTCTACCACATCTCCTTCAAGTGTACAGAAGCCATTACCTCATCCATGTTGAGTCTCAAGGTAGTGCTCTTGAATGCCATCACCAAGTGATCACACAAGTTTGGAAAAGAACATAGTAGTGTCATGAAACAATCCTCCTTCATTTTCACTCCAACAGAGTGCAACTAGGTCACAATCATATCGAACATGTATGAATTCATGGCCATAGAACCACCATCATCCATTCTTTAGATGTACAACTTATTTCTTAGGAAAAAATTGTTAATCGAGGATTTATCCTAGTACAAGCCTCCCAACTTCTTCTAAAGAGATTGTGTGGTGCCTTCTTCATGTGCATTAAACAAAATAAAATTTGCTAAGAAAATCCTAATAAGGCCCTTTACCTTTCTGTCCAATAGACCCCAGTCAACTTGTGACATTGTGATGGTTTTGTATCTAGATATGGAATCCATAGATCTCTATCTACAAGCATATCCTCCATCTTGAGCTTCCACAACTCAAATTTATTGTCAATGAACCTCTCCATCTCTATCCTTGATGTGATTTTCATTTTCCTACAACATGATCTCATTCTATAAAATATCCCACTCAAACCAGGATTAGAACAAAAAACCTAGGACCTGAGGTTATCAAGCTTTAATACCAAATTAAAGGAAGTAGAGGTACATAATATGCTTCCAACACTAATCTATGAAAGGAGGTATGTGAAAAAAATAAATTGATCTTACATTTACAAGGAAATAAGCATTAAAATTGTTAGGATTAAGGTGCCATCAACCTTGTAAATTTGATTAATTTAGTTACTCCTAATATTATAATTGTAAATGTAAACATAAGGGAAGTAGAATCCACTTAGTATAGTAATTATTTAATTACGATGACATGTTATATTTATTTTTATCTCGAGATAGTAAATAGGTGGAAATGGGGCATCCAACTTTATTAATAGGCTTATGATGAGTGTAAGAGAATCTTCCTAGATTGTAGTTTATATGTTGTAAGAGAATCTGTTATTCTTAGACAACTATGATAGAGAATCTTATGACAACACATAAGAAGGTGTAAGAAGCTATTTTGGCCTGTTGTTGACTTTCGTAGAGGTGGGCTTGGGATTTTTCTCAATCTTGGGTGCATTATTCAATGCTAAGGTTATGACAGATGGAAGACACTAAAATTAGCTAGATTCCCAAGATGGGCGCCATACTCTGGATTCTTCTTCAACAAGCTTGTACAATTTCTATTTAACAAAAGCTAGAGGAAGTGCGGAGTTGTTTGTTTTACAAGTACACAAGTGCCATTGGATTTGGGTGCAGGATTAAAGGAAATTGATGTATTGTAATATCTTTAAAGATAATACAAATTTACCCTCTTTTCCTGGTGGAGTTTTTTATTCAAAAGGGTTTTCTCCACATAAATCTCTATGTCATGTGTACAGATTTTGAGTATTAGTGATTTCTTTATTATTTGATTCACATCTCCATTGATGTTCTATAGTTATATTTTAGATTTGTAAGTTATTTTAGATTTTCATATTGTAGTGATTTCCTTTATTTCTAACATTTGGTATTAGAGCCTGGACAACTTTGTTTATTGGTTGGAAGTGTGAAGGTTTTATGTGCTGCAGTGGGAATTCTAGTGTTGCATATTTGTGTGTGGAAATCATGGTTGCATCTACATCTCGATGAAAATTTTAATGGAACAAACTACAAGTTATGGAAGCTGAAAATGGAGGATCTCCTTGAAGAGAGGGATCAATGGTTGGTAGCATCAAAAGAAAAGAAACCCGATGATGTCACTCTAGAGGAGTGGGACAGATTGGATAAAAAGGCACGGGGAACAATCTGGTTATGTTTTATAACCATTGTTCTACTAAATGTCTTTGAGGAAAAGACTGCATATGCTTTATGGAAACCATTGGGTGAGATTTATCAAGCCAAGAGTCTGGTAAACAAATTGTATTTAAAAAGAAAATTGTTTTCTCTAAAGATGAAGGAAGGTGAATCTGTTGTAGAGCATTTAAATTTTTTTAATTTAATTTTGAGTCAATTAGCCTCTGTTGATGTTAAGATTGAGGAAGAAGACAAATGTATTATGCTTCTTTGTTCATTTCCTGAGTCTTGGGAGAATTTTGTTCTTGCTATCACTACTAACCTCAAAGATCGAAAGATGGATGCTATTGTTGCAACTTTGTCAACACAAGAAATGAGGAAGAAGGCTATAGATAGATTGATGGAATCTTGTAATGTCAAAGGAAGGTCTAAAGAAAGAGGACCAAAAGGAGATCAGAAGGGGCCTGAGGAATCAAAAGCCAGGTCTAAAACTCCTATAAAAAAGAATAAAGCTAAGTTTTGGAACTATGGTAAAACGGGACATGTGAAGAAGGAATGCAGAAACAAAAAGAAACAATGAGATTTCTTGATCGAAAAGTCTTCCGATGCAAGTAATGAGGTTTTACTTGTTGCTTGTAATGTTGTATCTAATGAACATTGGTTGGTTGACGCATGATGCTCTTATCATATGACTCATCATAAGGAGTGGTTCTCCACATACAAAGAATATGATGGAGGTAATGTCTACCTTAGGGACAACACTACATATCTGATAGTTGGATAGGGAAAGGTATTGTTGTGTTTCAGTGATGGGAGGATTAAAACCCTCCATGGTTTTTTACATATTCTTATATTGGCTAGAAATCTTATTTCTATTTCAAAGTTGAATGATTTGGGAATGTATGTAACATTTAACAAGCATGGTTGCAAATTGGTGAGAGGAATCTTGGTGGTAGAAAGGAGAATAAGGATGGAAACTCTGTTTAGGATTGATGCCACTTCTATTTCCAAATCCACCTATGTGACAGAAAAATCTAAAAATACATTTATATTGTGGTGCCATAGATTGGGCCACGTAAGTAAAAATATTTTGGAAACCATTATCAATAAAAGGTTGTTGGACGGTTTCCCTTATTTTAATGAGCACTTTGATTTATGTGAGCACTATGTGTTTGGTAAACAAAATAGAGCATATTTTCCTTAAGTAATAAGGAAAAGGAAAAATTAGAAATTATTCATACAGATGTGTTTGGTCCTGTGGATAATGATTCAATTGGAAAGTCATGCTATTATTTTACCTTCATTGATGATGTATCCAAATTTACATGGATTTACTTTATGAAGCATTAATATGAACCTTTCACTAAGTTTAACGATTTTAAATTCTTTGTAGAAAACCAATCAGGATTGAAATAAAAGTACTGAGATTTAACAATGGAGAGGAATATTTCTCTAAGGAATTTGATGAGTTTTGCAAGCATGCAGGTATCATACTTGACAAAACACAACTCCATATACACCACACCAGAATGGTGTTGCAAAAAGGATGAACCAAACACTTATGGAAAGAGCTAGAAGTATGTTGAGTGATGCACAGTTGGATAAGTACTTTTGGGCAGAAGTTGTGAGTACCACTTGTTACCTGGTAAACAGGCCTCCTTGTAAGGCTTTTGATTCTACTCCTGATGAAGTGTGGATAGGTAAGAAACCTTTTGTTTCGTATTTAAGGGTTTTTGGTTGTAAGGCTTTTGTTCATGTGCCTAAGGAAAAGTGTTCTAAGTTGGATCCAAAAGCACATAAATGCATTTTCATTAGATATGTGAGAATGTTAAAGGTTATAAGCTTTGGAATCCTCTAACCAAGAAAATTGTACATTCTAGAAATGTGATTTTAGGGAACTTAGAACTATTTATAACCTTGTACAACTAGAAGAAAAAGGAAGGAAAAAGATAATGCATTTTGATTTACAACAATAAGATGCACATCAAGAAGAACAAAATGAGGGGTTTGAGGATGGAGAGGAAGAAGAAGGTTCAAGTGAAAGTTACATGATGAGGAAGACTTGGTTATTACAGAAGAAGTTGAGCATACCAAAGAACATGAGGAAGAATATCTTACTCCACCCTTGAGAAGATCCATAAGACAACAAAATATAGCTAACAAGTATAGCCCACCATATTTTTATTGTGTATTTACTTTATTAAGTACTAACAATGAGCCTAGATCCTACAGGGAAGCTATTCTTGCAAATGATAGTGAGTCTTGGCAACTAACCATGTAGGAAGAGATGGTGGCATTAGACTTTTATGATACTTGGGGTCTTGTTCATTTTCTCAAAGGAAGAAAGTCTGTTGGTTGTAAGTGGGTCTACAAAAATAAGTTTTGAGCAGACGGTTCATTAGAGAAGTACAAGGCTAGACTGGTAGCCAAGGGATACTCCTAGAGAGAGGGAGTTGATTTTGATGAAAATTTATCTCCCATTGCTAAATTATCTTCTATTAGATTTGTTTTATCCATAGCTATTGGTTATAATTTTTAAATTGAGCAAATGGATGTTAAGACTACATTTTTCATGGAGATCTGGAAGAAGAAATTTACATGCAAAAGCCTAAAGGTTTTGAGGTAAAAGGGAAAGAACACTTGGTTTACAGGTTAAAATAGTCTCTTTATGGTTTGAAAAAGTCTCCCTGGATGTGGTATCAAAAAATTAATTATTTTATGTTAAAATCAAGCTTTGTGAGAAGAAAAGATCATTATGTTTACATTCAATGTATTGATGATCGAATACTAATTGTTTCCTTGTATGTGGATGACATATTTTTAGTAACATCAAGGATATGATTAGTGAGGTGAAAGCTCAACTTTCAAGTGCATTTGATATGAAGGATCTAGTGGTAGCAAGGTACATATTGGGAATGGAAATTAGGAGAGATTGAGGTACCATAAAGCTTCGGTTATCTCAAAATATGTGAACACTATTTTGCACAGACTTAATATGTAGGACTATAATCCAGTTAAAATTCCTTTACCAGTTAGCACTAAGCTCACATTAGATACGTGTCCCAATTGTTAAGATGATTTTGAGGATATGTATAATGTTCCATATGCTAGTGTTGTAGGAAGTTTGATGTATGCAATGGTGTTCACTAGGCCAGATATTGCCCAAGCAGTGGGAGTTTTGAGGAAGTTTATGTCTAGCCCTAGTAGAGAGCATTAGAATTATGCAAAGAGGGTGTTAAGATATTCGTGTGGTACTTCTAATTATTGTTTGGTTTATTTTGGTATTAATAGTGAAGATAAGACATTGGATATATAGGGTTTTGTTGACGCATATGGGTAGGTGACTTGTACAGTCAAAGTTCCACTAGTGGCTGTGTGTTTACTCTAATTGGAGGAGCTATGAGTTGGATGAGTAAAAGGCAGCCCACGAATCCTTTATTAACCACCAAAGCAGAGTATATGGATTCTAAGCATGTCTCTAAGGAGGTTTTTTGGTTACAAATATTGTGTACAGGTATTGGTTTTGATTGCAAGACTATTCATATTAGTTGTGATAAACAGATTGCAATTTGTTTGGCCAAGAATTTAATTTATTGAATGCTCAAACTAAGCATGTGGATGTTCAATATCAATTTATTCGATAAATGGTTGCAAATGGATGGATTGAGTTGAAAAAGATTGGCACTCAGGTGAATGTTATAGATTATCTTATCAAACCTATGAGCACAGAAAAGTTCACTTGGTGCAAGGAGGTCATGGCCCTTGTTTCTTGTGCTTGGTTGATTTATGTTTTCCTATGGTTGTATTTACAACGTATGATGTCAAGTGGGAGAATGTTAGAATTAAGGTGCCATCAACCTTATAAATTTGATTAATTTAATCACTCCTAATATTATAATTGTAAATGCAAACATAAGGGAAGTAGAATCAACATACTGCAATAATTATTTAATTACAGTGACATGTAATATTTATTTTTGACTCAAGATAGTAATAGGTGAAAATGGGGCATCCAAGTTTAGTAAAAGGCTTATGACAAGTGTAAGAGAATCTTCCTAGATTGTAGCTTACATGTTGTAAGAGAATTGATTATTCTTAGACAACTATGACAGAGCATCTTATGACAACACGTAAGAAGGTGTAAGAGGCTATTTTTGGCCTATTTTTTACTTTCATAGAGGCGGGCATGGGATGTTTCTCTATCTTGGGTGCATTATTCAATGTAGAGGTTACGACAGATGTAAGACACTAAAATTAGATAGA
Source organism: Cunninghamia lanceolata (assembly GCA_027924645.1). Taxonomy (NCBI): domain Eukaryota; kingdom Viridiplantae; phylum Streptophyta; class Pinopsida; order Cupressales; family Cupressaceae; genus Cunninghamia; species Cunninghamia lanceolata. Next base: position 3,178,708 of record BSBN01000023.1, on the reverse strand, counting down.
TTCCCAAGATGGGCGCCATATTTTGGATTCTTCTTCAACAATATTGTAATTTCTATTTAACAAAAGCTAGAGGAAGTGCAGAGTATGAGAGTTGTTTTTTTTTTATAGGTACACAGGTGTAGTTAGATTTGGGTATGCAAGATTGAAGGAAATTGATGTATTGTAATCTCTTTGAAGATAATATAAATTTGCCCTCTTTTCCAAGTGGAGTTTTTTACCTGAAAGGGTTTTCTCCATGTAAATCTCTATGTCATGTGTATGGCTTTTGAGTATTGCTAATTTCTTTGTTGTTTGATTCACATCTCCATTGATATTCTATAGTTATATTTAATATTTGCAAGTTATTTCAAATTTCCATATTGTAGTGGTTTCCTTCATTTCTAACAAAAACAATAGACCATAACACGGTGATTTATGTGGGGAAACCCTTTTGAAAGAGAACACCCACACTCCAAAGAAAATTAATGTATTATTTAGTAACCAAATGGTTACAATACACTTGCAAAGTCATCCTTTACAACAGTATCACCAACAAGAGATCTAGAGCAATTCTGGCAACATAATAGTACCTACAAAATTCACTATGAAACCTCCATCTCAAGTACCCAAAAAATAGGAGAATCAACACTGAAACCATAAAATGGTAATTAAAAAATCATGAGCTAAAACCACCCAAAATGTGGAACCCAAATCTCAAGATGAGTCCAGAGGCCAAAAATAGCATATTCCTTACACTTGTCATAAGCTAATCATAATCTACTCACCAACTTGGGCAAATCCATTTTGGTTCCATTATCTCCATTCAAAGATGTTATATATGGTGTGTCATAAGTTGGTCAACAAGTGTAACTCCCTCTTACAACTCTCTTATGTGTCATAGATGCTTATACACTTCCAGTGTGGGAGGCCCAACTTCTAGAGGCCGTAATTTTTTATTTGGGAAACTAATTGAGCCTGTTATTTTTTAAATTAAAGATCTCTAAGAGATCCATGTCACTGTAACCAACTTACTTTGCTTACTTTTTTGACATTTTTAGGGGGGCAAAATCAACCTCTAAAGCCCTAAAATTTGTATTTTTATGTTCTATAGCCTAAAAATTGCATTTTTTTCTTGAGAAAAGGATGAAAAGTTGAGACATCTTTCTTAACATTGAGTTGGAGTTGCCAACAATCAATCAAATTTACAATGTTTTCCATGTGTCTTGCCTTAAAAAGGCACTTGGATAGCATGTTGTGTCATCAACTAATATATCATCCCTAGATGATGAGAGAAAACTTGTATTGGTTCCATATGTCATTATTGACACACGAGAGAAGATATTGAGGAACAAGACCATCATATAGTACTTGGTTCATTACAAGATGCTATCCATGGAGGATGCTACTTGGGAAGGGCTAGAGATAATTGAGCATCCAACATTATATTGCTTGTGGGAAAGCAATTTCAAGAAGGCAAACTTGTAATGTCGCCTTTTCATTGAGTCAACATGTGTGCAACCCAAATCCCATCTATATGCTTCTTGATGGGTGAGGGGTAACTACTAGAGAAATATATACTAGTGAAAATTGGTTTTGCTCATTTTTCCTAGTATTTTTATGAGTTTTCGACCATTTCCTATATTTTAGGAGCATTTCTAAAATTTTAGGTCAATTGGAGGTAGGGCCTAACCATTAGTTTCTTTATGGGGATTTACCCTAAGGGTACATTTTTATTATTGACATTATTCATTCCCTTGGATATTTTCAAGTGTACATGTTTGTTATAAGTGCCTTGGGGAAATTGTGTTCCTATTTATTAGGAGTTTTTGGAGGGTTGTGGGAACAAGAACATGTCATGCAACTAATTGTTGGATTTGGGTGTGAGTCAATTGCTCATAATGCTTTGTCTTAGGTCTTTATGGCAAGTGGTTCTCAAGTTATGGTTGATTTACTAATGAGAAGACAAGGTTTATTGGCTACTTACACAATTTAATGTTATTACACTACTTCCATGTTTTGTGGTACTTGATTATAAGTGATATTAGTGTCATTTCAACTAAAAAATCATCTTTATTATTTGACACTAAGGCTAGGTGCCTAAGATTTGGAACATGCCAATGAATAAATAGAGGCCAACCAACATTAAGGGATTCATTCTATGCCCATTTCACCTATTTTCAAACCTAGAGCAGGTGGCTACAATTAGAAAAACTCATCCATCAATTTAGGGTTGAAAACCCTTAGATCCAAAGTTTGAGGGACACGACCCTTTTGGTTTCTTGTGAGAAATCTCATCCAAGGATTGCATTGAATTGAAAGCATTCTCTTTTTTATTATAAAACTAATTTGTGGGGTGGCTGGAACAACATTATACAGTAACATGAATTTTGATTCAAGAAAGATTGTCCACTAGGTGCTTGATTTCGAATTAGTTCCAAACTATTATTATCATCTTGATGTATTCTAGGAGATATTATTATTCCTCCGTTGATGTATTCCAATGGATTTTATCAATAAAATATAGCTCTAATGTTATGGCTAGGGTTGTTAGAGTGGTATGACACTGAGAGGGGGGGTGAATCAGTGTCTGACAATTCCTTTGATTAAAAATAAACTTATGCTTTCAATATTTCTTTGAATAATCATTCATGTACTGAATGTTATCAACCAACTGCAAAAGAAATATTAAGTAGATGAACACATATCAGAAATCATGCAAAGAAAGATTGACACAACAATTTGTCCTGAGTGGAAAGCCCCTAGCATAAAACCGCTCGAAAAATTGCCTCACTGGCTTAGAAAAGAATCTCACTGATTACAGGCCTCATTGGCTAACAATATTACTTCACTGGCTTACAATATTGCCTCACTGGCATACAACCTATCAAAAGATAATTGAAAAAAATACAGAGGATTGCTCTGTTTCACTGATCTTCACATCTCTATTGTAACATCAACAATGATGCATTTCATTACACATACACTCACAGTAAACACTACAATAGAGTTGCACATATATAAATTTCTTATGTCTTCTCATGAAACTATTTTCAAAATGATAACTGAATACTAATCCACTGTTAGGTGCCAAACTAATCCTTGCAAGAACAATTGTCATAACTGCCATATGATTAAAATATCATTGCTGCAATAGATTATCAATTGTGTCTCACATAATCTGAGTTAAGTGTTCAATCGGAGTTGTGACACTTAACTAAGATTAAATGATCACTTAATCATTTAAAGATTGTTCAAAAACCTTTCTCAACCGTCCAAAGTTTATTCATAAGATAAGTCACTATGCAACCAAAAGAATATTCTGTCAAAAAAAATCTCAATTTGATGAAACTGAAATTGTTATCACCGGTTAACAAACCATAGTTTTGTCAAAGAAATTGTTCCCAAATAAATTAACTGATTAATGTAATCACCGTGCCATCTATAGTTTGACTAAAACAACGAACTGTCAAACAAATTCCCACATAATGTAATAACTACACAACCATGATAGAATCATAGACACTTAGGTCAAAAGTGACTACAACCAAATTAACTTAGGGTTTGAACAAGAGACTATGTTCACACAACATATACCCGTAACCAAGACAAGGAAAAAAAATCTTTTTGTGATATGAAATAACTAACTCCAAGAACTACGGTATACCCAAAACTTGATTAAGGGTAAACAGGAGTAAAATACGGCCTGCACTAATTTATACCTTGATGGGTATTATAAATACAATAGTCAGGATTAAAGTTCTTCACAAACACAGATAACTTAAGGGTTTTGAAAAACAATTTTGTAGACATATGTGAAAAACACAGAACTGTGACACATGAGATTTTAAGAAAACCCTTAACAAGAAAAAATTTGTGGGTATTATAAATAAACGAAATGTAACCACAACAAATGGGACATCAAATTTTAAAAATAGGGAAAAGGATTGAAAACACCTGATAAAAACATGATTCTGATGTCCTTTGTCAACGGCCATGTTTCAACCACTTTCCAAATAGTTATGTCGTCGTGCATAGTCAACCTTCAAGCCCAGAAAACAAATTTTCCATATTTTCTCATGATAGCTGAACAAACCCTTGGCAGAAATAGATAACAATGATGAAAATGAAAGGCTTTTTGCAATATTCGTGCTTTTTGAGCTGATAAACTGAAAGTGCCGGTATGCCCTAAAAAGGGCTTAAAAACAAAACACTACAAATACCTTTTACTGTTGTCATTTACTCGTTCAACAGGTTAACTCTTTATATTGATGACCATATAAATAATTACACAATAAATCATTTTATCTTTTTATGAAATGTCACCTTTGAGTCTCGTGAACCAAACAACATTGCAATTTGTGCTTAGTCAAAAAATAAGTCATAATCCATGTTTGACATCACTGCCAACCAATATGCCACATCACTGCCAAAATGCCAAACGGGATAACAAACTCCCCCTTTGGCATTGATGTCAAACTATGAAAAGATCCACATTCATATGTATCACTAAAACACTGAAACTGATAATGAATTATCACCATGAAGTACCACAACCACAACCACTGAATAATGATACCACAACTTATCCCCCTTTTGACAACAACGCCAAAGGCATGAAGAAGTACCTGTGTAGAAACCAAGGATCAAACTAATAAGTTGTCAGAACCAGAAAAATGAATAAGCAAATGATACCAAAAACATGGACATTGGCAAAGCTCCCCCTGAAACCAACAGTTGAAAAAAAATGTCATTGTTATCCACAAATCTATCATAGAGCGAAAGAATAACTACTCAAACAAGGTATCTAGCATGATGAGAGCCATATACAAAGATCATGCCAAACACATCATGATTGTCCCATGAAGAAGATTCATCCAAAAATATCTGAAACAAGAAGAAGATATCAGCACCATAAAGAAATAATAGCAAGTAGAAACAAACAACAACTGAGGAGACTGTCAATTAGAAATCAAAATGACTGGTACATGAAACTGAAAACTGTCAGGGCACATAAATATGCAAGAATCTCCCCCTGAGTCCAAGATCTGAGAAACATTAATGCAAAGAAGAAAAAGAGAGAACCCCAAGCTTATCCTTGAGACCCTCAAAAACTGCTCTGGGAAGTGGCTTAGTAAATATATCAGCCACTTGATCAGCTGAAGAAACATAGTCCAATATAACATCATTTAGGAGAACTTTATCACGAAGGAAATGATATCTAATATCAATATGCTTTGTACGAGAATGCATCACAGGATTTTTAGAGATATTGATTGCACTGACATTGTCACATAGAATTCTGATAGGCTTACAAACAGTAACCTTGTAATCATTCAAAGTCTGAACCATCCAGAGGATCTGAGTGCAACAAGAGGTGGCTGCAATATATTTAGCCTCAGCTATAGATAAAGAAATAGAATCTTGCTTTTTGCTATGCCAAGCAACTAGCCTTCCACCAAGAAAGAAAGCACCACCTGAAGTGCTTTTCTATGATCAAGACTGCCAGCCCAATCAGCATCTATGTATGTTGTCAGTGTGAAATCTGAATGTCTAGGATGCCACAGTCCATAATCTAAGGTTCCTTGAACATATTTAAGTATCCTTTTTACAGCATTTAAATGAGATTGTTTAGGTGCAGACTGAAATCTAGCTACCAAACAGCATGCATGCATTATATCAGGTCTAGTAGTAGTCAAGTACAACAAACTGCCAATAATAGACCTATAAAAAGTATGATCAATATCTAGTTTATCTGCATTAGTACTTAGTTTACAGCCAGTTTCCATAGGTGTATTTACTGGAAAACATTCATCCATTTGAAAACGTTTTAACATGTCTTTGGCATATTTTGTCTGAGAAATGAAAATGTCATTTTTAACTGAGAAACTTGTAAGCCAAGGAAGAAAGAAAGTTCACCCAGCATTGACATCTCAAATTTTGATGTCATGACTTGTGGAAAGTATGCACTTAGTTCATCATCATCACTACCAAATATTATGTCATCAACATATACAACCACTATCAAGATGTGATCATTTTTAGTCATAAAATACAAATTACTATCTGCTCCCCCTCTAGTGAAGCCTTGTGATTGTAAGTGTTTGTCTAATTTGGCATACCAAGCTCTAGGAGCTTGTTTAAGGCCATATAGTGCCTTTTTCAATCTGTACACATGATGTCGCTTACCTTTGCAAACAAAACCTTTAGGTTGGTCCATATAAACTTCCTCTTCTAAGTCTCAAACTTCCTCTTCTAAGTCTCCATTTAGAAAAGTTGTTTTTACATCCATTTGATAGACCTTTAAATTTTTATAAACAAAATATGCAAGAAATAGTCCGATTGCTTCTAGTCTTGCTACAGGAGCAAAGCTTTCATCAAAATCTACACCTTCTATATGAGAATAACCTTTACAAACTAGTCTAGCTTTGTTTCTAACAACTCCATTTTCATCAAGTTTGTTCCTGAAAACCCATTTAGCCCCAATAATATTTTTATCTTTTGGTCTTGGGACAAGTTCCCAAGTGTTATTTTTCTCTATCTAGGCTAACTCATCTATCATAGCCTGAACCCACAAGTCATCTTGACTAGCTTCAACATAGGTTTTAGGTTCTATTTGAGACACTAGACAAATATGAACTTGCTGATTTACTTGAGCAGTTTTTCTTCTAGTTTGTATGCCAGAGTCTAGGTCACCAATAACATGTTCATTTGGATGATTCTTTTGCAACAATCTTCTAGAAGGCGTATAAATAGAAGATTTAGGAGTATTAGTTATAGGACTTACTGATTGTCCTTGAGGCACTCCGGTATCTGATTCTTCTTCAGATTTTTCTGACTCTTCTTTTGTCCTTGGTTCTTCTTGAATGATTTCTTCAACTTGTTGAAACTGAGGTTGTTGTTCTTACTGCAAATTCTCAACCACTTTGACATTAGAACTTTCAACTATTCTTCTTAATATCTTATTATAACATTTGTAAGCCTTGCTATGAGTAGAGTAACCTAGAAAGATCCCTTCATCACAACGTGATTCAAAACTTCCTAGATGATCTTCTCTTCTTATGTAACATTTGTTGCCGAAGATTTTAAAATAAGATACATTAGCAGACTTACCATACCAAAGTTCATAGGGTGTATACCTGGTTTTTACTCTTATTTGTACCCTATTCAAGGTGTAGACTGTTGTATGAACTGCTTCTTTCCAGAAAGCATTTGATAGTCCAGCATCTTGAAGCATAGTTCTAGCAATCTCTTTTACTGTCCTATTCTTTCTTTCAGCCACCCCATTTTGTTGAGGTGTTCTAGGAGCTGCAAACTGTCTTTTTATGCCATATTTTTCAAAATATTCCAGAAAAGTAGTAGAAGTATACTCTCCTCCATTATCAGACCTTAAACACTTCAGTTTTAAATTTGTTTCTCTCTCTACCATGCTTTTAAAGATCTTAAATTTCTCTAAAGCCTCAAACTTATGCTTTAAAAAAGTGACCCAAGTCATTCTTGCATAATCATCTATGAATAACATAAAATATCTTTCACCATTCAAAGATTTTGTTATGGTTGGACCACATAAGTCAGTGTGAACCAACTGGAGAGGTTTTGCAGAAAATTGTTCTTTAGATTTATGAACATTTCTTGTTTGTTTACCTTGTTGACACTCTTTACAAATCAAATTTTCAGGCTTAGAAATAGCAGGCATTTGTCTAGCATTTTTATTGTGGCTGATTTTAACTAAGTTATCAAGATTAATATGCCCCAACCTCCTATGCCAGAGTTTGCTTTCCTCAATTTGACTCATAAAACATGTATTGTTTTTGCACTCATTAGCAAATCCATGCAGGTTATAAATGTTACCTTTAGTTCTCAAACCTGAAGCAATGACCTGTTTTGAATTTTTAAGAATCTTGCAGCCTTGTGATGTGAAAACTTCATCAAATCCGCTGTCACAAATCTAACTTACACTCAACAGATTATGAGTTAGTCCTTCAACAAAATAAACATCTTCTAGAGATGTGTTATCTTCTAAAAGAACTGTACCTTTTCCTATGATCTGTAAACAATAATCATCACCAAATTTAACTAACCCACTTGAGCAATTTTCAAATGAAGTAAATTTACTTCTATCTCCAGTCATATGATGGGAACATCCACTATCTATAACTCAGATTTCATTTTTCTTTGCATGAAATGCAACTTCAACAATCATAGCCTTGTTGTTTTTGGGCACCCATTTCATTTTGTGTTGCTTAGTAAGAGAGACAATATTTGATTTACAAAACTTGGCAATATGTCCAAGTTTTTTGCAATTGAAGCATCTTATCTTGTTTAGAAAATTAAAGGTCCTGCCTTTCAGAAAATTGAGTTGTCTTCTAAAAACAAGCTTACATTCAGTAGCTCTATGCCCATATTGATAACAATAAAAACAATAACCAGTGAATCTAAGAGGCATTTTACCTTTGAACTGATTATCATTAGAGCATTGGCCTTTTGAAAAGCCTAGACCAGTCATGTCGTTATAATCTTTTTGTTTTCCTAGCATATCAGCAAGTTTATCATTGTTGTTACACATTTCAAGTTCTCTTCTAAGTTTTACTATTTCAGCCTCCTTGGAGCAGCATTCTTTATCCTTAGATTTTAACTATTCTTGAGTATCTGAGAGAATTTTTCTGTTTTCTTCAAGACTTACTTTTAAATCAGAAATTTGTTTTTCTTGATCAGATATTAACTTGCTTTGCACTCCATTTTCTTTTTTAAACCTTCTAATTTCACCAAAGGCACATTTTAATTCTCCTTCTAAGTCAACTTCATTTTCAGACATTTCTGCTTGTTCTTCTTCTGGAACAGCAATAATTGCTGCCATGAAAAGAGTTTCATCTATTTCATCAGAGGATTCCTCTGACGCACTATCAGTTATTCCAGCAATTAGACTTCTTTTCTTCAAAGTACTTTTCTTGTTAAAGTTGAAAGATTTTTTTTATACTGTTTCCTGTTATCTTCTTGTTCACTGTCAAGTTCTAGATTAGGATATTTTGCTGCATAATGTCCTATTTTTCCACAGTTGAAGCATTTAAAAAGTAATTTTCCTTTATATCTACCTGAGCCTCTTCTGCGTTTACTAACAAAAATAGATTGATCTTCGCTGATATTTTCAGTTTCATGACTAGTTTCAGTTTCCTTTTTCACAGTTTTAAAAGCTGCTTCCTTAGCTTCTTTACTGGGGTTTTCATTTTCCATCCTCATTTCATATGCAGTAAAGACTCCTAGAATAGAATCAATAGTTATAGTTTTCAGGTCTTTATCTTCAACCACAGAGGTTTTGGAGTCATATTTGGGAGTTAGAGTCCGTAAGATTTTTTTAACTACAGTTATCTCTTCTAATTTCTCCCCTAGACCTCTATTACTATTGACAGTTTCCTGGACTCTTTGCAGATATTCAGCAATTTTTTCATCATCTTTCATTCTCATTCTTTCAAATCTTTCTCTAAGAGCTTGTAACTTAGCCTCTTTAATGCTTTCATCTCCTTCATAAATATTTAAAATTTTATCCCAAATACTCTTAGTTGTTTGACATTACATAACTTTATTTAAGACTTCATTGGTCAAACCACAACAAATTGCACTAGCAGCTTTCAAGTCACAATCAAGTGCCTTTTTTTCATCAGCATTGGATGGTTTGCTTGTGACAATACAGCTAATTTCAATGGCTTCCCAGACATCATATCCTAAAGCTTTGATATGACAAGTCATTCTATATTTCCAGAAAGTATAATCTGTACCATCAAATAATGGTACCTTGTATGAGGAAAGACCATCTTGAAAAGACATGGTTACCACTCAACCAGGAATTCCCTTAGGCTGATTAGGCCTTAAAGACAAAGGGCTTGGCTCTGATACCACTTGTTAGAGTGGTATGACACTGAGAGGGGGGGATGAATCAATGTCTCACAATTCCTTTGATTAAAAATAAACTTATGCTTTCAATATTTCTTTGAATAATCATTCATGTACTGAATGTTATCAACTAACTGCAAAAGAACTATTAAGTAGATGAACACATATCAGAAATCATGCAAAGAAAGATTGACACAACAATTTGTCCTGAGTGGAAAGCCCCTGGCATAAAACCACTCAAAAAATTGCCTCACTGGCTTAGAAAAGAATCTCACTGATTACAGGCCTCACTGGCTAACAATATTGCCTCACTGGCTTACAATATTGCCTCACTGGCATACAACCTATCAAAAGATAATTGAAAAAAATACAGAGGATTGCTCTATTTCGCTGATTTTCACATCTCTATTGTAACATCAACAATGATGCATTTCATTACACATACACTCACAGTAAACACTACAATAGAGTTGCACATATATAAATTTCTTATGTCTTCTCATGAAACTATTTTCAAAATGATAATTGAATCCTAATCCACTGTTAGGTGCCAAACTAATCCTTGCAAGAACAACTGTCATAACTGCCATATGATTAAAATATCATTGTTGCAACAGATTACCAACTGTGTCTCACATAATCTGAGTTAAGTGTTCAATCAGAGTTGTGACACTTAACTAAGATTAAATGATCACTTAATCATTTAAAGACTGTCCAAAAACCTTTCTCAACCGTCCAAAGTTTATTCATAAGATAAGTCATTGTGCCACCGAAAGAATATTCTGTCAAAAAAAATATCAATTTGATGAAACTGAAATTGTTATCACCGGTTAACAAACCATAGTTTTGTCAAAGAAATTGTCCCCAAATAAATTAACTGATCAATGCAATCACCGTGCCATCTATAGTTTGACTAAAACAACGAACTGTCAAACAAATTCCCACATAATGTAATAACTACACAACCATGATAGAATCATAGACACTTAGGTCAAAAGTGACTACAACCAAATTAACTTAGGGTTTGAACAAGAGACTATGTTCACACAACATATACCCGTAACCAAGACAAGGAAAAAAATCTTTTTGTGATATGAAATAACTAACTCCAAGAACTGCGGTATACCCAGAACTTGATTAAGGGTAAACAGGAGTAAAATACGGCCTGCACTAATTTATACCTTGATGGGTATTATAAATACAATAGTTGGGATTAAAGTTATTCACAAACACAGATAACTTAAGGGTTTTGAAAAACAATTTTGTGGACATATGTGAAAAACACATAACTGTGACACATGAGATTTTAAGAAAACCCTTAACAACAAAAAATTTGTGGGTAATATAAATAAACAACATGTAACCATAACAAATGGGACGTTAAATTTTAAAAATAGGGAAAAGGATTGAAAACACCTGATAAAAACATGATTTCGATGTCCTTTGTCAATGGCCATGTTTCAACTACTTTCCAAACAGTTATGCCATCGTCCATAGTCAACCTTCAAGCCCAGAAAACAAATTTTCCATATTTTCTCATGATAGTTGAACAAACCCTTGGCAGAAACAGATAACAATGATGAAAATGAAAGGCTTTTTGCAATATTCGTGCCTTTTGAGTTGATAAACCGAAAGTGCTAGTATGCCCTAAAAAGGGCTTAAAAAAAAAACACTACAAATACCTTTTACTGCTGTCATTTACCCGTTCAGCAGGTTAACTCTTTATATTGATGACCGTATAAATAATTACACAATAAATCATTTTGTATTTTTATGAAATGTCACCTTTGAGTCTCGTGAACCAAACAACATTTTAATTTGTGCTTAGTCAAAAAATAAGTCATAATCCATGTTTGACATCACTGCCAACCAATATGCCACATCACTACCAAAATGCCAAACGGGATAACAAGGGTTTATCTTAAAAATGCAATGCACTTTCTTTTCTTCTTGGCATCATCCTTATATAAATAAAATAAAATAGAAATTAGATTGCATCATAGTAAAACATTCCAAATGTTCTTCTAGCCAATCAAAGTTTGAATAACTAGGGCATATTGTATCAACAAGGGGAGTTGAAATCAATGCTTAAAAGATTGAATATATGAAGACTTGGCCCAAACCTAAAACTCTCAAAAGACTATTGGGATTCTTAGTTCATATTAGTTATTATAGGAGATTTTTCAAGGACTATAGTAAACTTATTCTCCTATTGACCACCATTTTAAAGAAAGATGCATCCTTGTGGTCAAAAGCGAAAGAGAAGGATTTTGGTTTCCTTGGGCATGTTATGTGCACAATGCCCATACTAGTGTTATCAAACTTTTCCAAACCCTTTATGACTAAAATGACACTTTGGATAATGGCATTAGAGTCGTATTAATGTAAGAAGGAAAACCACTAGCTTTTACTAGCAAGAAACTTTCCAAACAAAATCTCACCAAATCAATTTATGAGCTTGGATCTATGCTAGCCATTCTTCATGTTGTTAGTAAATGGATATCTTTTGTGACAACATTTTTATAAAATAAATCACCTAAGCTTCAAGTACTTCTTAAAACAATGTCTCTCCTCACTAGAACAACCAAAGTAGGTCACAAAATTATTAGGTTATGACTATGAAATTATCCATAAAAATGGGAAGGAGATTGTGGAGCAATATGCTCTTTCCTAGAAATTTAACGATCTGTGAACCCAATGTGCTTTATCCTTACTAAATACAAATTGGTTGCAGCAGGTCCAACAACAATGGAAATAGGATGTAAATAGTCAACTACTTATTTATCAAGTAGTTGAATGACTCCACAATTAAGTTGGATACACTCCATATGGCAACTACTTGTGTTACAAAGGGAACATTATTATTTCTATGAATTCTTCTTTTTGGGCCCCATTCTTATCAAATTACATGCATCCCCTTCTATAGTGCATTCAAGTTTCTTAAAGACGTGAGAGAATAAAATGTTCTTTTGCATGGATTTTATTGAAGGATTTCCTAAGTTAGGAAACAAATTAGTCATTTTTGTGGTGATTGGAGACTCCAAGTATGCCCACTTCTATTCATTGGCTCATCTATATGACACTTCTACTATCACCCATATTTGTTGACTAAATCTTCTACCTCCATGGTACACCCAATTCTATTGTATATGGCCATGACCCCACCTTCACTAGTAAATTTTAGCAGGAACTATTCAAGCTGCAGGGAACACAACTAAAAATGAGCTTGACACATCACATGTAAAATGATGGTCTTAAACAAAGATAGTCAATAAATACTTGGAGACTTAATTGTGTTGCTTTGCTTGAGAACATTAGACTCAATGGGGTAAATGGCTACCCCTTGCAAAATAGTGATACAACACCTTGTATCATTCTTCCACCAAGATGATGCCATATGAAGTTGTTTATGGCCAACCTATACCATCTCTTGCTTCCTACTTGCCAAGCAGTTCTAAGGTACAAGTTGTTGATTTCACTCTCAACAACCAAGAATATCTCCTCTAAACACTTAGGGATAATTTGGCCTTGGATTAGAACCATATGAAATAGTAGGTTGATTAACACTATTTTGAGAACACATTCACTAAAGGGGACATGGTCTTCCTACATCTTCAAGCATATAAGCAAATGCCCCTCAAGCTTATAGGTAGATATAATTTAGCACCTAGTTATGTGGACCCTTTTGTATACTACAACAAGTAGGCATTGTGGACTACAAGTTGGATCTTCCTCCATCCTCTAAAATATATCTTATTTTCCATTTCTGATGTTTAAAGAAGGTTCTTGGCCGATATGTTCACATTCCATCAACACTATGCAAATTGGACAAAGAAGTATCTATCATCCTTGAGCTTGAAGCTATTTTGGGCCAACAATCACCCTTACTTTGTAGCAACATCATTACAAAGGTTTTGATTCAATGGTAAGGATTGCAACTGAAAGATGCCACTTGGGAACCTCTCCACTAGCTTTAATAGTAGTTTTGACAATTCAAGCCTTGAGGACAAGGCTTTCCAAAGGGGGAGGACATGTTGAGACCCTTATGTCCTAATTATTTATTATTTTGAGCATTTTAATAATCATAATATAGTTATTTAGTTAATATTACATTTTATCCCACATTAGTTGTACCTCATAAGTCACTCCTTGTGAGGACTTTATATTGATGTTGTAACAAATAGAAGATCATTCTTTAAGGGCTTGCAAAATTGGTATGAAAAAGATTTGAAAGAAAAAGGTTTCCTTTTTGCCTCAAGAATTTACTCCTATGGTTTAGACTTTTTCCTATGAGGCCAACCGAGATGGAGATCTTGGTGAAGCAATGAACTATAAGGTTGCAGCTAAAATTCCCTCTCCCCCTTCCCCCACTCAGGACTTTACCTAAAAAGGTGTCAAGGAATTTGGGGTTGACGAGCCCTAATGGTTATGGTATGGTACTTTCTTGCACTAAATGCTATAGAGTTGACAAGTGACTCTAGAGATTCCATGATTTTGACGTTCTGGATTCGACAGTGTTGATAGAGAAATTGGACAAGAAGGACTCTCGATTTGGTCCTATGGATAGGTTTGTGGATAAAACTCAACGCTCTTTGGAGTCCTTTGATTTTAAATCACCATGATTGGTGGATTTATGTCTCTTTCTTTAGCTACTTGTTTTCATGTGATCTTTATTTTATTTTTCTTTTAAGTTATTTTGTTGTTGTTGTTTTATCTGGTTCTTTCCCTCGATCTACTAGTCTTTGAAATTGTTTTATGATCTAGCCTTTGTAAGGGTTTGGGCCCTTTCAAAAACCCACCTTTACCCAATAATTAAAAAAAGAGAGAGAGAAGATCGTCTTGGAATCATATTTTGTGATAGAGACTTGCTCTCAAGGAGGTTGCCCCCTCGAAGATGAATGCAATTCTCTATTTTATCAATATAACTATATTTACAACTATGTTTTAAGCATTATGTTTTAAGCATTGTACATTTATTTTTGCATGTTATTGTTCTATTTGATAATATTTTTCAAGTGGAATCCTAATAGGAAATGACATATCTTGCTCACACTATAGTATGTTTAGAGGCATTTTGAATGAGTTACTTCAACATGATCGCATCAAGGAGGCACTAGATGTACATGATTGACATGTTTTGCTCAACACAAAATGTTGAGGAAAGAGTCAAGCATCAGGAAGATGCATATATGTTGATCAATACCAAGAGCTTAGAGGACCAAGATATAGAGTGGTGGGTTTGGGTGGTTGACCAAATTCACAAATGGCTTTTGAGGTAATGGACATATCTTTGAAAGGGTTGGCTCTGGAAGGAAAGAGATTTATTTTGAATTGGGAGGACTAGCTTGCAGGTGCAGTTTTTTCTAGCGAATATATATGTGTACGTATGCTCAGAATCTAGTCTTACAGATATGGATCTATCATGTTTTACAGTGATAAATTAAGCATAACAGAAACCAAGTTCAAGATTAAGATCAACTTACACACAAAACAAGATAGATTAAGCATAAGAACAATATATTTACAACAGAACCAAAAACAAATGTAAAATCTCACTTGGAATGTTTGTAAATGATTGTTAAATTCTATTTTTTTAGGGTAGTTGTAGGGCACTTTATACTCAAAACATTTGTTAAAAATTAAAACAGTAAGAAAAAAGAGCACAATCGAACCACCAATGACAATTTCATAGGCATGGAAAACTGGAAGTATGGCATCATACTCAAACATTCATTAAGAGAGACATTAAAAGTTATTTACTGATTTTGAAAGTTTCATTCATTTTTAGTCTTCTGGTTTCTGTTTTTTTAAATTGATTTTAATGGTTTTTCTTTATTATGGAAATGTGTTTACAGCAGAACACATGGTACTTAGACATTACAGTAAGCCTTTCAACCTTCAATTCCTGTTTATGAAAGTTGGAAGAGTACAAGGTCATAAAAAACCTGGTAAACTGTTATCACCATAATTATGAGCGTGCAGGAATACAATATCTACTAGAAAATATATTCTACCTTAACTGTGTCAGATTTATTGAAGAAACCCCCATACGCCACATCAATTGAGAAGCCCTAAATTGCCTGTCATCCTTGGGAGCTTAAAACCTTGTAATTTTCCCGTTTGCTGACGGTATTAACATGCTGCATCTCAGTCTGTTCCCGAACCGCCTGCTCTTTGATTATTGCGAGAGCCAGAGTCTCTGCTTCGCCGTCAATATGCAGAACAGGTCCAATGATGTTGCACAGATAATAACAGAACTTTTCGCCGCTAGTGCCTGCCATTTTTCTTACTGCTACTTCACTGAACAGACCAGTAAACAAGAAATTGCATCAAATTCGAAGAAATACAACAATTGCTGGAAATATATACACCTTCAAACCTCGTTAATTGTATTGCAAGAAAATGGGAATTTCTATATTGGCCAACTTCCACTCCAAAATCAAACCTAATGGACAACGCCTATTATATTTTTTTGGGTGTGTAGGTACAATTTGGTATAGAACATTCTGAATACACTTCCAACGTGTCACTAACCTCATATCATTTTATTTTATTTTGAGTTCTTTCCATCAAGGGTTGTAGTTTAATTAGTTGAGCTTAATTGGTGAAGATGATGGTATGTTTCTTTGTCCTGTTCTTTTCATCAAGAGTTGTAGTTTAATTAGTTGAACTTATTGGTGAAGATGATGGTATGTTTCTTGATTACGACCAAGGATCAAAATAAATTTATCAATTATTCTATTATATATATCATGTGTGATTGGATTGATAAATTGGTAAATCAATTTCTTTAATAATTATGACTTTAAAGAGCTCTAAAAATGTTCGTGTCATTGTAACAATTCCCTAATAAACACACGTCTCCAATAAAACAAGTACCATAAATAGATATGGCGAAGGCTAAGCTCCATACTAAACATGCCTAAGACATTCGTTTTACATGGTTTTACATGTCTCACATGCATGGACAAAACACAGTTAGCGCTTAACCATATACAATTGTGATATTCCGAGATGTACTCAACACTTCCACTAGATACAGTCGCAATATTCAAGAAATCTATTTTTCACTTTAGCAATAAATAATAGAGAAAAGGATGAATGGTGGAAGATATATTGAATAGCAAGTCAACGAATGTCGCTACTTGCTATTGGATATACCTGTCACCATTTCCACATACAACGAGTTTTTCTTACGTGGCCTTTGTCGCAGCTTCCTATTTGATACATCTGCCACCTTTTACATTAATGGACAATGTCATGACTGCTCGCCTACAAATTAAATTGCATTTTTGCAAGCGCCTATTGCCTGTATTTGCATGAAACAAAAGCTTAGAGATGAATAGAAGAGCCAAACAAGAATTTCCAAGTGTTTTTGAAGTAAATTGTAAGTGTTTATGAAGAGAACCATAGGTGTTTTTGAAGGTGTTTTCAAAGAAAACCACAGAAGTTTTTGAAGATAATCGAAGGTGCAAGTTGGGGCAACATCTCAGGTGTTTTGGAAGGGAATGAGCTTTGAAAATAATTAGTTTAGGTGCCTTATCTTTTTCTCCAATATTCTCTATAATTTTTTACATTAATAAGGGGGTTAATAATCTCTTGGTTATTTTTAGTTTGCATGGTGCTTTTGAACCTTGATGTTTTGTGCTGATTGCAAAACAATGTGTTTTGCAACCTACTTTTTTATTTGTTTAACAATAACAAGAGACATGAAAATTTGAATCAACTAAATAGGAAAAACATTACCTAGAAAATTTAGGCACCCTTCTATGATATATATGATTACCTTTATGAATGTTAAATAGAGTAATGTTCAACTAATGAGCTAAACAACCTACATTTTCATGTTTTAAGGAATCGTAAATTTTGAACCAATTAAATAAGGAAATATTTAGTCACACAATATAAATAGTCCTCATTTGGGTAGCCCCTCATTTGTGCAATATAGAAATCATAAACTTGGAAAGAGAACAAATTATCTACTTTACTATTTATAGATTCTAAACAAGATCTCTATAGCCTGAACTGTTATTTAATTTGCAATTTTTCCAACAATGAAGTGACAAATTAGTGATCATAAAATTATTGAAACATGACAAATTATCTTTTTTACAATTTGGGAGCTGTAAGGATGAAAAATAACTAGTGTTGGTTCAATAGAACACTGTGTTTTCACAATAGAACACTATGTTTTCAACCTATCTTTTTGTAAATTGAACAATCAACCAAATAAAACTTCAATAAGATAAAAAAATACATTGTATGTTTATCAACCTTATTTTTTTATATACGATCAACTAATCACTATGTTTTTGTCAACATTTTTTTAAAACTCAATAATCCTTGTAGACACCTAAAAATGACTAATACATTAATTAAATAATTTTAATTATTTAATTAAATCATTCATTTCAATCCTCAACTTCACATTAATTAAATAATTTATATTATTTAATTAATTCATCAAATTTATTCGTCTTATCCACAATAATTATTTAATTAGCTAACATTTTCCTCTACAATTAAATAAATTAAAATAATTTATTTAGTTGACTTTTCTTATCTCACGAATAAATAAAATCAAATATTTTATTTATTTGCTTTCTTCTATCATGCACATGAATTAAATAAATTTATTTATTTAATTCTGATAAAATCGTCTTATCTTATAATTATATCTTTTCTTCTCATAAATCATTCATGCACATAAATTAAATAATTTATGATTTAATTCTATGTCTTTAAATCCAATTGCATGTCAAAAAGAAAATCAAACATTGAGTTAACTTAGCTTTCAAATCTTTATCTTTATCAACTAATTCATTAAATAGAAAAATCAATTCTATTTATGAAAATCAAATCAATTTTATTATCCATGAAAGCAATTAACTCTTTAAAATAAGCTTTTTGCATGGACACATGTCACTTGCACATTTTTCATGTCTTCTCAAATTATTTCATCCGTTGATTCATTCAATTATTCTCCACCGTTGATCAAAGGCTTCTGAAAGTTATAAATATGCCCATCCTCACATTCACAAAAGCTCTCTGCGATCTTTGAGCTTTAAGTATCCATATTAAGCTTTGAGCATTCATTGAGCACTTCACATTTTGCGTCCATTGAGCACTTTGAGCATTAATATTCATCCATCATTGCAAGTTATGGTTATGCTACGTATTTGAGCAATCCACATCTATAATACCAAAGAATAAATATCAAGTGGTAACGTCTTTTATTTTTATGCATTATGGATTAAGGTTATGCTCTTGATTATTCTTTGGGGTTATGATTGATTTTGGATTTGAGTGTTTGATTGTTATTCTCTTATTTGCATTCCATATTTCATCATATACATTTTGGCACGCCCAATGGGACCCACATCCTTGATATTAACAATTTTTGCTTGAGACAAGCAAAACAATGTTATTGACAGGCAGAACGACGCTATTGAAAGGCAAAATGATGCTAGTGATGAACAAAAAGGTGCTATTGACAGGCAGTTTGGCACCTTTGACTAGAAAAAAGGTACTTCTGATCCGACTATTAGCGCTTTTGATTCGACCTTATGCACTTTTGATTTGGTTTTACTAGCTTCTGATCTAAGTCTCTATCCTGTTTGCAGAAATATTCTATGTTTTCTTGATTGATCCCTATTTGCAAGCAATTATTGGTTGGTTTCTATTTGCAAGTTGATTTATTTGCACATTCCTCACTATTTTCTAACCCCTGCAGAAGTTTTTGACTTTATTAATCATTTGTGTTGTGGGTTTTGTGTCTTGTTTTTACAGATCTGATAGATTGGCACATATGATTCACTACCTGGCGCATCTAATAGACAACCCTGTTACATATGATCAACAAAACTATGCAATTGATAGGGTATAATTTCACATCTAATTCCCATAAGTGCACAGTTGATTTCTAGAATTTCACTTATGATAACTGTTAGTTCGCTTTTGATTAAGATTATTGCACTTTAGATTAAATTTATTGCACTTTTGATCACTATTATTCACTTCTGAGTTTTCTAGTTTTTCAAATCTAACAATTGGTTTTTGGAAGCTAACTTAATTTGTGCGGCTTGTCCTATTGTGATCAAAGACAAGAAAAGAAACTACTAATACTATCTAGTGCAGGACGTTTGACAAAGACTTGTTTTTACCACTAGTATAGTTGCACATTTCAATTTCTTAAAGGGAATGAACTTTGTATGTTTTTTTTGTTGAACTATTTAGTGTGTATGCTATCTCCTCGCACCGTAAGGTGATCTTGGAGATCAAAAGCACTATCTAGTTTATTTACTTTCTTTATTTACTTTCAATCTCAGGGACCCAAGATCAATGTGTATGCTCTTCTCTTGCGTCGAAAGGTGATATTGAAAATCAAAAGCACTTGGTATCCTCTCTAGGAGGCCTATTAATGGATTTCATCACCCTTAAGGATGACCTCAACGTGTTCTAGCAAGGTATATAAAGGGGGAGAGAAAAATTTGTACCTCAATGGTGAACACGACTTTTGTACCAAATTAATCCTCAAGACCCTCGATCCACCAAGACTTGTGGTGAGATTTTGTGGCGAGTCGCTTGGAATCCTATTCACAAACTTGTGCCTCATTGTACCTAGCATATATCGAGGACTCCCTAGAAGCTTTGTTAAGCCTAGTTTAAGATCTTCAACCATCATATTTTCTGGTGCATCACTACAGTAGGAGAAGAAGTGCTCACAATGTACCTTCGTTGTTTGAGATAGAGTTTACTTTGGGAAAGGCTTTTTTGGTACGTGACCTTAAATTTGCTATCTATCCATAGCACGGTAAATGGTATTAAGGGGATGGATGTCACCATTATCTAATTAGTGGAGATGGAAGTCACACCTGGTGAGTCCACAAGATTTGACACTCCTTGCTTGAATAATTTTAGGTATTGTACAAGAGTGTTTGGCATGTATTTTATGTGATATACTTGTACAAGCCATTTGTTACCCACAGGGGTTAATAGCCTTTGGCACCCAATACCGTTAAGAGTCAATAGTCATTGTGTCTTTTCTTTGTATCTCTTGCAAAAAATTTCCAAAACAAACTGTCCAAACCACTAACACACAGAAATTCACTTTTGAACCACAGAAAATCACTTTTGACCTACAACAGTTCGCAATTAACCTGCAGAATTTTGCAATTGACCTACAATTTTTCACCTTTGATTTATATTTGTACGCTTTTGATCAATAGTATCATGCTTTTGATCCTTACATATGCGCTATTGATTTCTCTTCTGAGTTTACACCTATGACCACTTTTTAGATAGAATTGTGCTTTTGAGCTACAGTATTGCATTATTGATTTATATCCCTACGCTTTTGACTAGCAGAACTATGCTTTTGATAGATAGAACTACACTTCTAATAATCAGTATTACACTTTTGACAGATAGTCTTACACTATTGATCTAAAGTTTTATGCTTTTGATTCCATATCCTGTCCAGTTTGTTGATAGAGTTGCACTTTTAAGTTATCCTGCATATATGCTTCTGATCTATTCCCTTGTGCTTCTAAAAGACAACACTGCACTTTTGATTCACCCTATTGCACCTCTGAGCTATCCTGAGTACTCTTCTGAGTTATCCTTCTGCAGTTTTGATTATCACTCTGACGCTTCTGAGTAAAACCTAAGTTTCCCATCATTCCACATTCTGATTTTGAGATTCTTACATCAGTCAGACCGAAACACCGACTTGAAACCTCCCAACATAGTCACTAGTATCCTATCATTCATCCATCCATCACAACTTTTCATCACATCCTTTGGCCTTGAGAGATTTTATCCTTGTTGAGACTTTAGGTAACTATTGGACATCATCATCATCCCCAATTAGCAATATCTTTTATCATCCATCTATCTCAACCAGGTTTGTTAGTCTAGATCTAGATCTTATCCGATATCTTGTTACTTTCTTAGGAAATTACCTCTCTCAAGTTGGGAATCAATTTAGTATCTATCATTAGTGGATTAGCTAGCTTAGGAGAATTGGCTACTCTTGAGTTGGTGAACTTCACTCCTTATCTAGTCTTTCTTGAACTCGTTAGTCTAGTTCTAGAGAGATAATCATGATTTCATCCTATCAAAGATCTAGATTTACCTCAATCCATTTTGGCATTATCCAAAAATCAATTATCAACATCACCATATCCAATTACCCATAGAGTCTTGTTAGAATGTTAATCTTTACTTGGTAAAGATTGTTTATTTTTCTCATCTTTTAAATACTTGTATTTATAATACAAAGTATTTTGTCTCATTTGAGTATCCTCACACATGTGTGAGAATGATTCATGTACACATTCCTCTTGGAGAAATATTTAGGCTTAGCCACCTCCTTAAGAGGTTGACACTTTGCACACACTTAAGTGATAGATGGCATATGGGAGTTGCATGCAACTCCTCTTCTCACCTCTATTTATGAGGTTCTTCTCTCTCATATTTCTCGATCTCTCATCTTCACATTCACTACGTGAATTCTTTCTTTATAATTTTTCAAGGCTTCTTGCCATCTACATACATTGGGGGTTTTTCTTTGTTTTTCCCCCTTCAAATCTTGGTCTCCATTGTTGATGGTTTATGCTTCTAGTTTATGAATCTTCATTGGATGGTAACATTTACTTCAAACAATGCTTGATGCTTAGTTAGTACTTTCCTTTTGCTCTTTATTTTCCTTTCAAGTCTCGTCGTTTTTACAAATTCCAAACTCATCACTCATCCACCCCTATCATCCAAAGATCTAAAAATCTTTTTATGTCGATAACAAGATCTCAATACAAGAAACTCATGGAGACCAATCAAAACGACCCTAAGACACCCATAGATGCTAGTCACTTCACGACGAGTATGCCTCCTCAAATCTTTCTCCCAAGTGGATATACCATAGGTCAATCATCTTCCACAAACATGGTTCCACCTTCACAAGAGAGTACCCTAGAGGAATTTCAAGAGCTTGATACTTTATAGGCTTTAGATCGTTTTCTAGCATCCAATCCAAATCATTTTTTCCTTTTGCTTTCTCAAAAGGGTGTTAAATTACCAAATGATTTTGATACTTCTACCATCAAAGAACAAGACCCTATTGACCTTTCTATTGCTACCATGGGAGGATAAAATCCTATTTCTACTTCTACTATGCCTCATCCATCATCAAACACCCTTGTTACAAGTGTCCCTTTGTCCCATCACATTTCTTCATTACCATTCACTAATCAATATGTTAACCCCCTATATCAACCTCCCATTGCCTCTAGTCATATTTCCACAAATATTCCATCCACTATTCCTCAACATATTTCATCTATATCCTCCATGGCTCCACCTAACGTACCTATCAATTCATCCATACCCCATGCATCCAATCCATTCTCATATCTTTCATCACAAACTCAAATACCCAACCCATATTCATATCAATCTAATCCTTCTCACACATCCAATCCTTTTCTATCTCAAACAAATCCACCACAAACATCACAACCTCCATCATCCTCCAACTATCAGGGTCTTGCAATTCATCAAAACACTACAGCAGATTTGAAACTACACTAGAGGATTCGGTCTTCTCGCTAAAGTACATTGTAGAGTCTAAGTCCATGATAAAACCAACTTTACGGTCTCCTAGTAGAATACCATCTCGAAGTCCCATGAATTCAGCAATAGCCTCATCATTCTGAAATAGGTTAGGGTAAACAAGTGTAAGGTCTTTAGGTTTTGAGGTGGATGTGAAGGAGAGGGAGGATATCATGCAAATGGAGGTTTCATGGAATAGGTCTACGATATGCATAAAGGAGTTGTCGATGCTATCCTCATTAGAACTCTCAGTTGCGGGAAAAGCTTTTCCTACTTCATCAAGAATATACTCAATGTGTAGTGAAGAAGCCCAAATCCTCTAGTGTAGTGAAGATTTGGCATACAATAGCATGTTAGATTGCTAAAGACCATAACAAAAATTGGGAAAAGGCCAAAGATTGACATCTCTATATTTTCTAGTAATCTCAATCTAGAAGAATTGATATATTGGATCAATGACTTAGAGGAATATATTGAATATGAGGAAAAAGAAGATCCTAAGAGGGTCAAGTTTGCCAAGGCCAAGCTCAAAGGTCATGCAAGAATTTGGTGGAAGGAGGTGCAGTTAGAAAGAAACTGAAAAGGAAAAAAGAAGATCACCAGATGGGATAGAATGGTTGATAAATTGAAAAAATAATTTATTCCTATGGATTATGAGTTGGAACTTCTAAAGAAAATGCAAGGTCTAAGATAAATGAACAAGACAGTCAAAGAATACACTGAAGAGTTTTACAAATCATCATCAGAGCAGGTCACATAGAGGCTAATAAAGAGAAGGTGGGTAAGTGCATGGAAATGGGGGACAAAAAGGGGGTCAAATGTGGCCACTTTTTTTTTGAAATCAAATAAACCTAAACTTAGACAAGTAATTCAAAATGCATACACTCAAAATTTGAAGATATGATAAGAACAAGAATTGTAGTACTCTGAATCTAGTCTTTAGACTACTAAATATTTTTAAAATGGTTAAGGTTAAGGGGGTTAAATGTTGAGCGCACACAAAAGTGTTCCTATTTTTATCACTAAAATATAACATAGTGTCTGGTGTGTGCGCCCCTATTTTTTGCTACGTTAGGTATTTTTAAAAACTAGTTGGTGGAAATATAGTGAAGAGTGAATATTACAAGTATATTTTTATATTTTTTTATTGAATAATTTTTTTGTGATTTTTAAAGTGGATACATCCTAAAAATTGCATCACTGAGTGCACGTCACATAACTTGCACAAAACTAATTGAAAATGTATTTCTTTTCTTAAATGTGCATAGAATGAAGCATAGAAGAATCCTATGTATGTTTTTTTGAATTTGGATAATTGGGTCAAAAGTTATTAAAACATCAATACATATGTCTTGGAGGAATATTAAGACACTCTTCAAAGAAAATAAAAATAAATATCTTAACTTGTTCAAAATATTAAAAAAATTATATGGCTAGAAAGGTAAGAGGTAGATCTTTATTTTGGTGGTGGTTTTGTAAAATTTTATTGCAAAATGTGTAAACCTGATGAGGTCAAAGTTTGAATTCAAGTTGTTTTATGTTAAAACATAAATTTAGGAGCAACAAGAGATGTCCAAACCTTAGGCTTGGAAATCCAAGCCCAAAATGAGAAGGATCATACAAATTTTGAATTCAAGGCATTAAAAATGCATACATGGTAAACCATGTGTGTGATATATTTTTCATAACATGAATGTGTTTTTCTAAAAATCTCAAGGCTGGCCACTAATTTGTCCCCCATTTCCATGCACCTACCCAAGTAGTCAGGTATATCAATGGGTTGAAACCCAGTATCCAAGAAGAGTTAAGCCCAGTTAGATTGAAAACTATTAAAGATGCATATCAGTTTGCAATGAAGGTAGAAGAAAAGTTGAATAGAAAAATTTGAGAATAAATAAAGAGAAAGAGGTCATGGTGGAAGAACTAGTGGGAGATCATATGGGGGTCGTGGACAACAAGATAAGAAAAAGAAAAATGAAGATGTAGGTACCAATCAAAATAACAAAGGTGAAAATGTATACCGCCCTCGAGGACATAATGATGGGTACTAGAGAGGAAGAGGTAGATTTGGAAGAGGGTCTAGAAGAGGAGGGTTTAGAGGAACCTATTTCAGACGGTGAAGAAGAGCATAGAACATATGAATGTCAACAAAATCAGGGAGGAAAAAATAGAAGACCAAAGGGTAATGCTAGAGTTGCCCATGTTGGTGAGGAGGCTAGATCTGAACATTCAAAAAGAAGAGGGAAAAGAAGAATCAGCACAAAGAAAGAGCTTATTCTGAACAAGGTGTAAATCAAGAGGTAAGTGTTGTCATGTGATTATTGATAGTGAAAATACAGATAATATTGTCTATGAAGAGATGGTCATAAAGTTGAATTTGAAGAGAATAGAGCATTCGCGCCCCTGTAGGATTGCTTGGTTGCAGAAATATCATAAAGCTTTGGTTAATGAACAGTGTTTGGTAAAGTTTAAGATTGGAGATTATCATGATGAGGTGTTATGTGACATTATGCAAATGGATGTATGTCACTTTTTACTGGGAAGGCCATGGTAGTATGATAGGTGTGCTAGCCATGATGGTAGTACTAACACCTATTCTTTGAAAAAGATGGAGTGAGACATAAGCTAAAACCTGTGAGAGAAGCAGAGGAAAGGCTATGTAAAAATGCTATAATTTGTTTGGTAGATGGTAGAAAATTTTTGGATGGAATGAAACATGAACATATGTGATTTTCCTTGATTCCTAAACTCAGTAAAGAAGGAGAAGATGTACCCGTAGAAATTACATATCTGTTGGATGAATTTAAAGATATTGTTTCAGATAATATACTTGAAAGTTTGGCACCTGTGAGAAGCATAATTCATTAAATGGATTTGATACCTGGAGCTAGTTTGCCTAACAAGGCAGCCCATAGAATGACTCCTGTAGAAAATAAGGAGCTAAACAGACAAGTTCACGAATTGTTGAAAAAGGGGCTAATCAAAGAGTTTGAGTCCATGTGTAGTACCTACAATACTAGCACCTAACAAGGATGGAGAATGGAGGATGTGTACCAATTCCAGGGCCATCAACAAAATCACAATTGAGTACAGATTTCCTTTGCCAAGGATGGATGATATCATGGACTACCTAAGTGGAGCGAAGTATTTTACAAAGATATATTTGAAGAGTGGTTATCACCAGATCAGGATATGGGAAGGAGATGAATGGAAGACATCATTCAAGACAAAAGAAGGATTGTATGAGTGGTTAGTGATGCCATTGGACTAACCAATGCACTGAGAAATTTCATGAAGTTCATGAACAAGGTACTCAAAGAATTTTTGAGTAAGTTTGTTATTGTCTATTTGGATGATATTCTAATTTTTAGAAAAACCTTGGAGGAACATTTGATGCATGTTTGTAGGGTTTTTGAGAGGTTGAAGGAAGAGAAATTGTTGATAAATTTGAAGTAGTGCAGCTTTGTGAAGGAGTTAGTGTACCTAGGATTTGTGATCTAAGCTGAGGGTCTTAAGATGGATCCAGAGAAAGTAAAGGCTATCATAGAATGGCCTACACCAATGAATATTACTAAGGTAAGATCATTTCATGGATTGGTTAATTTTTACAGGAAGTTCATTAGAAATTTCAGCAGCATATGTGCACTTTTAACTAAAACAATGAGAGGAGATAGAAAATAATTTAAATGGACTATAGGGCTAGCCAAGGATTTTGATTTGTTAAAGAAAAAATTCATAGAGCAACCTATTTTAGCACTTCCAAATTTTAACAAGGTATTTCAGATAGATTGTGATGCTAGTGGCAGTGCCATAGGAGCTATATTAAGTCAAGAAGGAAGACCCATTGCATATTTTAGTAAAAAAACTCAATGGTGCTAGGAAGAAATATTATGTTTATGATCAGGAATTCTATGTTATTGTTCAAGCACTAAATAAATGGAGACATTATCTTTTGCCTAAGGAATTTGTTTTGTACATTGATCATCAAGCTGTATAGTATTTGAATAGCCAAGTGAAGTTGAATCAAAGACATTTGAAATGGTTGAATTTTTGCAAAGCTATACATTTGTGTTGAAGCATAGAAGTGGGAAGTCTAACAAGGTTGCAAATGCCTTGAGTAGGAGGAAAAATTTGTTGGTGGAGATGAGAATTGAAGTTGTTGGGTTTGAAGAACTCAAGCATTTGTATCCAAAAGATCTAGATTTTCTAGAGGCATGGAAAGCTTGCCTAGAGCCTGTTACCATGGATAGAACAAAGTGGTGGGATTACATAATCCAAGATGGCATGTTATTTAGAGGAAGTCAGTTATGCATTCCAAGAAGTTCCATGAGGGAGAACTTGATAAAAGAAAAGCACAGTGAGGGATTAGCAAGGCATTTTGAAAGAGATAAGATGGTTGCACTAGTCTTATTAGCCACAGATGTATCAGGATGTGAAAAGATTCTATAGAGTTGCAGGGTATGTCAGATGGCTAAGGGAGTAAGTCAAAATACTGGTTTGTATCAACCTTTACCTGTACCTGAAAGACCATGGGAAGACATTAGCATGGATTTTGTACTTGGTTTGTCAAGGACTCAGAGAGGTCATGATTCCATTTTTGTGGTGGTTGATAGATTTTCCAAGATGACACATTTTATTCCTTGCCGGAAGATAAATGATGTAGTTCATATTGTAGAGATATTTTTCAAGGAGGTGGTTAGACTTCATGGTCTACCGAAGAGTATAGTTTCAGACAAAGATACAAAAATTGTTGGATATTTTTGGAGGACATTGTGGAAGAAGCTGAAGGTAGATTTGAAGTTTAGTTCTGCACATCATCCACAAACTAAGGGTCAGACAGAAGTGGTAAACCAAAGTTTGGGAAACCTTTTTGAGATGTTCGGTAGGAGAAAAGCCAAAGGGATGGGACTTGATTTTTCCATAGGCTAAGTTCGCATACAACAACTCAATTAACAGGAGTAGAAGAAAATCACCATTTCATATTTTCTATGGAAGTAGTCACAGAAATGTTTTAGAGTTGAGGAAGATGGATAAGGAGGAAATGAGGAGTGCAGATGTAGAATATTTTGCAGAACACATGAAGAATCTACATGAGGAGGTAAGGAAGCATATCCATAAAATGAATGATCAATATAAGAAGAAAGCATATCAGAAAAGATGATTCAAAGAGTTCAATGTTGGAGATGAGGTCATGGTCCACCTTAGGAAGGAAAGATTCCCCATAGGAACATATAACAAGCTAAAGATGAAGAAATTTGGACCTTGTAAGATTTTGAAGAAGCATGAATCAGGGAATGCCTATGAAGTTGAGTTGTCGAGTGGGATCAATATTTCACTTGTGTTTTATATTGCTAATTTCACAAAATATCATGAAGTATGGAAGATGGGCAAGCAGATGGATAGTGGAATATCCCAACACCTATTTCAAAGAAGGAAGAAATTGAAGAAATCTTAGTCGTGTGGGAAGGAGCACAAGAAATAGGTAGTATGAAGAATATTTGGTCAAATGGAGAGGATGGCTTTTTGAAGATTCATCATAGTTATCCAAAGCAGAAGTTGACTGCATTAGTTTTCCTCAAACACTAGAGATGTGACAAGGTCACTTCTCAAATTACCCTGGGTGTTTGATGCAGGAGCATCCAGAGATGTAGGGCAATCTTGCATCACCAAAAAAAATTGTTTTCTATTCTTTTCAATTTTAGTTTTTGCGAATACCCATTTGCTTGAATAATGATTTGGAACCTTCAAAGTTTCTAAAAAGGCTAAGAATTACAGTACTTACTATTTTTAGTAAGCCTACATCTGAGAAATAGTTGGACCCAAAATTTTTCCCAAATCTTCAAAATAACAACATAAACATTCTTGGTAAATTTCAGCCCAAGATCATGTTTGGATTTCAAGATATTAAAGTTTCAATTTTTGAGGTTCATGGAAAAAGTTTTAGAATCAATTTTGAGGCACTTATAGGTTTCGTACAAACCCAAAAATTAGCTAAAAATTTTTAGTTTTTCACGAGCTTTCCAGCACATCAAACGGTTCATCAATCAGACGCCCAGATCAAAAGTTATGGCCTCTGGAAGTTGGGCCTCCTGTATTGGAGAATGTAAAAAAAAGTGTTAGACACAGAAAAGAGTTGCTACGGGAAGCTACATGTGTTGATGAGTGTTTTGACACATCATAAGACATCTTTTATTGGTAGATAATTTGGGCACCACTTTTGGGTGGTTTTAGCTCATGGTTTTGTAATACCATTTGACTGTTTCATGTATTGTAGCTCCTATATAGCAGGTGCTTAAGATAGAGATTGTAGGTGGAAGTATGATAGATGTTAAGTTGCATCTGGTTCTCTAGTTAAAGACACTCTTGTGAAAACCTGCCTTACAATTATATTGTAATCTTGTTGAGTTTCTGAATAATATATTGAGCTCTTTTTGAGTGTGGGGTTTTTCGCCTAAAAGGGTTTTCCCCACGTATATATCATTGTGTTTGTGGTTTGAAGCTTATAATTTGTAGTTGTGAGTGTGTCGAGTGGAGTATACCCCAATTAAAAGTCAAGATAGGAGTGGATGGAAAGTGAAAACAAATACTAGTTTATATCACAGTGATAAAGATGATAAGGATAGAGGTAGAAGACATGAATCTGTGTTAGATAGAGAAGAAGAATGTAGGATGTTTGTGAACTCTTAGGAATGTAATAATAGAAGAATAGAGTGATGCAGAAGTTGCAGTTGGAAGGGAGATGATATGGACCCCATGGTGATATCTTGTGAGTGTTTGAATATTTAATTTACATGCATGTTTGTGAGTGCTACATACATTGAGAAACAAGATCTTTTTGGGATTCACATGCACCTCACAGTGAGGGTAAAATGCAATAGTGAAATTTGCATACCCATGCCATTTTCCATTTAGTTTTGTGCCTATTTTGAGGTAATGTCTCTATAACTGTACATAGTGACAAATGGAATGATCTTGTGTGAATTTGAGCTCATTCCCCTAGCCTTTTATCCACTTATACATGCATATACCTATACACTTAGTGATATCCTATCCATTTACACACACTCGTACATTCACTTTATACACTCACGTATCACACTTACCTATGCGCCTAACTCCATTTAGTCATTTTCCGCGTAGATTTGACCGTTAGCCTATTCTTTGACAAGTCTATGACCACAAAGGTGACCCCCCGGTCGTGAACTTATCCCCTTCCATTTTAAAATCCAAAATTCAAATTTGTCTTATTGGCCCCATTCATCGGCGTGCCTTGACCCAACTAAACACATGTTTGACATAATTTGATGCTATGTGTTAGTATATAAAGGCATTCAATATATTCATTTTAATCATCTCCAAATCCACTAAAGCATTTGAAAAGTACATCATTCTAGAGCATTGGAGTAATCCATAGTGACACTTATATTTGGTGCACTAAAAAGAGTAACAAATCTCCATACTTAGGTTCTTGCATTTTATTTTTCATCTTGTTTTATTTTGGGGCGTTGATCTGGGAGAACTTGCCTCCTTATGGCTAATTGGCAACCCTTAACATATTTTTAAATACCACCAAGTCCCAAGCTATTTAAGAAGAGTGGAGTAGATTGGCACACATCAGGTGAAGTTGTAGAGTATAATACCATTGATTGTCAGGATGAGTCTGGACCTAAAGTACAAATCCACAACCGCAATTTCATCCTTGATCTATGAACTTGTCCTCTATTAGAGCCAGCATCTAGCGCAAACTTTTAGGTAATTCATTTATAGACGCACTATTCCTAAACCTAATCAAGTAGATTCTATTTTTTCTCCATTTAGCACTCATTCTTCGATCATCAAGCTAAGTAACCCCATCTCCTCATTTACTTTCCCAAAATAGCAAGCATCAATTTACCAAATTTCCAATTTTTAGTTAAATTTTGCTTATTAGGTTAACCCTTAAGGAAAGTTTATTTTCCTTTACAACTGTATACATCAAAAATGTTCATCTACTTGTCCAATTAACTAAAACTAATATATCATTTGAATGTGATAAATAAAACATAGCATGATATCATCAATTCATGGCATCATCATTGTTATCAAATGGTAATATAGTCACAACATAAATTATGCTAAATTATATACAATAGCATAAGATCTCTAAATCATCACAATTTAGTGCATGTGCTACTAATCAGTTGCCTCATTTAGAACTTCAATTGCATAATCAAAATAATTTTATATTTAATCATATATATAGTACTACAATCAACATCATGTTGGAATACACAATCAAAATAAAAATGGGTTGCAATGCATTTTGATCAAGTGTTAGGGAACAAGGTGGTAAATGTCAACTCCCTTGAAGAAACATGTCACCATAGTTTTAACCTTGAAAAGTGTGGATACAATTGTTTTGTCTTCTTACCATCCTCACATCACTAATCTTAGGTTGTACCTATCCCACTGGACCATAATTTTGCTTACATACATTACCAAATCCAAAACCTCAAATGCATGAAGATTTGAAGAGACTATATGGGAAATGTGTCCCCAATCATATGTAATAAAGATTAGTTGAGTATTATTGAGATGGGTCAAGAATACAATGACTCAAAACCAAAATATGAAATACATCATGCATTCTAAACAGTTTGTTAGTCAAGGCAATTTAATAAGTAATTAGGTCCAATTTCTTTAAAATCACAAATGATGTAATAAATTAAGAAAGATTATTTATTTACTTGGCTATTCCTTCAATACTTATTTTAATAAATAATTAAGTCCAATTTCTTTAAAATCACAAATGATGTAATAAATTAAGAAGATAGATTAGATCCTTTTTGTGATGTCCCGATATTAAGGCATTGTTTAAATTAAAGATTTAAACATCATGATAAAAACGGAGAAGTCGCTTTCGTAAAATATAGTGTTTGTCATGTCCTTCCTATCATCAATATGGATGATAATTGAAAATAATATTAAATAATATTGTTATTAAAATTAACAAAGGTATATTATTCAAATATAAATATAAAGATAAAAATAAATATAAATTATAATTTATCTTGATATAAGATAAATTTTAATAGGATAAAAGTGCCTTATCCATATATGACAAATGGTTCATATAAATTAACTTCAGGCAGTGATTATTAATAAGAGGCAGCTTGCGTATGAAATAACAACAACAGTCATTGCAATATTAAATGATTATAATAGGCAGTGCTCCTCATATGAGGACAAAGGTATTTTATTAAAGACAAAAACTTTGTCTTTTGAAATGGTGCGATTAGTATTAAGGCAGCAAATATTTTGTTAAGGTAGAAATTAATTTAGGAGATGTATGATGTTGAAGAGTTGTGTTTATTAAAAAGACACATCCATTCAATAAAGTCATGTCCCTTGAGGAATGAATAATATATAAATAGGAGCAGATTGAGAGAAGAGTAAAAGGAGAGAAATATTATGAAAATATGGAGCAGATTAAAGGCAGGAATAATATATATTTTCAGAGTATAAAGAAGGATATGCAAAAGGCCCCTACAGATCTAAATTTGGAAAGATAAGAGGGAGTTGAAAGAATATATATCTCCAAATAAAATATATATCTGATATATTTGTCAAGTGAACAAGTACACTAGCAGCCTTGAATGAAGAAAAGAACAATGTATATGGAGCACAAATAAGAGATATTTTCTGAGTAATAGGGAATAAGGAATTATTTCTGAGTAAGACCTAAAGGAAGGAAATTATAATTCGGATTTTGAAAGATAGATTCTGATATAGATATTCTGAGCATAACAGTAAAAGATATAAAAAGAATCATACTTGAATTCATAGGAAAGGAAGTAAGAATAAATAGAAATAGTATTCTGAATTTTAAGAACACTTATATATGTCTAACTACAACAAGAGAGATCAACAAGGAATTGAAGCAAGAAATAACTAGAGCAGATCACCGAGTATCTCAGACCTCTGTTATGCAAATAAGTCAACACTAAAATCTTTAGATCTCCAAGGATACAAGGATACAAGGGCAAGAATTATATACCTAGTATGATGTATCTAACCCTACGTTTCTTATGATAAATAATGATAAATGCATATAATTGAAAGGTTGATCATGTTAACTTGACTATGAGAAATATTATTGTAAGTATTTTCTAACTTGTTTGCAGGAATTAAATCAAGCCAAGGTACTCTCCAAACCTCTATTTGCTTGGAAATTGATAATTTAGGGTAAAGTTAGTATTGTTCCTATAAGGGACATTACAATTGGTATCAAAGCATCTTTCCTGCCATCCTGTGAATGATAGTTGACTTACATGCATTTAAGTGTATACTACATGACTGTATATGTTATTGATGTTGTGGATAATGAATTGAATTTGGCAATAATTGGTCAAGGAAAGGATGAGGTAGGATTGCAAGGAGGGGGAACGGTGAATGAACCCTCACTAGGTATGCCACCTCATGATGATGGTTAAGGACCATCGGTTAAGGACCGCATGAGGCCAATGGAGGATAAGGTCTTGTTGTTGGGCCTAGGGTTGAGGATCTAGGACACCCTATTGCAACCTCCCGGACTATTCCCACTTGAATCAATTATTGAAATACATAAAAGGAGGGTCTTCAATCATAAGAGGAAAGGATGGTGTGATGTAGAGGAATAGCGTAAAGCCCTGACTAGGCACGCCACCTCATGATGATGGTTAAGGACCACATGAGGCCAACTGAGGATAAGGTCTTGTTGTTGGGCCTAGGGTAGAGGAAACTTGGGACACCTCATCACATTCCACTCCCCCCTCTTTATGGTTGACCCCACATAGTCCTTCAGACTTGTTACATTGCTATATATGATCTTTCTTTGTTGTGTATGCTTTAGTATTACGTGTACTCGTGTATACTTGATGACCTTGGGATGGTGGATGGGTCCACGGTGTAGTATGGGATGCACCGAATCCCCTTCCTAATTGTTCGATGGTATACTTCATTCGAGGGTACTTGTAATCAAGTGTGTACTCTAACTTGACTATGTATTCGAGTGTATGCTCTATGACTTTGCAATTGTATTCGAGTGTATGCTCTATGACTTTGCAATTGTATTTGAGTGTATACTCTATGATTGTATTTGTATTTGAGTGAATACTCTATGACTTGTATTTGTATTTGAGTGTATACTCTATGATTTATAATTTTATTCAAGTGTATACTCTATGACTTCTATTTGTATTTGAGTGTATACTCTATGATTTGTATTTATATTCAAGTGTATACTCTATGATTTGTATTTGTATTTGAGTGTATACTCTATGACTTGTATTTGTATTCGAGTGTATACTCCGTGATTTGTATTTGTATTTGAGTGTATACTCTATGATACTCTATGACTTGTATTTGTATTTGAGTGTATACTCTATGATTTGTATTTATATTCAAGTGTATACTTTATGATTTGTATTTGTATTCGAATGTATACTCTATGTATTGTATTTGTATTTGAGTGCATTTGTATTCAAGTGTATACTTTATGACTTTGTACTCGAGAATATGTGTTCAAGTGTATACTCTATGACCTTGTATACTTGATGACGATGTATTCATACTCTATGACTTTGCATTTGTTTTCAAGTGTATGCTCCATGACTTATATGTATTCAAGTGTATTCAGGTGTATACCTTGTGAATTATGTATTCAAGTGTATTCATGTATAGGACTTGTATTCAAGTGTATTCAAATGTATATTTTGTGGCTTATGTGTATTCAAGTGTATACATTATGGCTTATGTGTATTCAAGTGTATTCAGGTGTATACCTTGTGGCTTATGTGTATACGTGTATTCATGCAACTTATGTATTTAAGTATATACTTTACGACTTACATGTATGTTTTGTGATTTGAGGTACTCATACATTATTCATGCTTCTTGTATATACTCTACTTATACTTTATGTATCACATGTATCGATATGTTACTTCATGTATCTTCAGCAAGATTTGTTCTTATAATTACTTTATGCTTAAAAAATATGAGAATGTTAAAGATGTTGTCTTTTCAATGGCTCAAGCTACTTGCTTGTCTACTTGAGCTACTTGGTTACTTGCTTGTCTACTTGAGCTACTTGGTTACTTGCTTGTCTACTGAGCTACTTGCTTACTTGCTTGAGCTACTTGCTTGTCTACTTGAGCTACTTGCCTACTTGCTTGAGCTACTTGTTTGTCTACTTGAGCTACTTGCCTACTTGCTTGAGCTGGTTGCTTGCATGCTTGAGCTACTTGCGTACTTGCTTGAGCTGCGTTCTTGAGCTACTTGGTTGTCTACTTCAATTTTATTAATTGGTGTAATCACTTCTATATTTAACATCCTGGGGAGATCACTCACCACCAGTCGACCTTGAGGTAAAAAAAAAGGAGAGCATTTCATCTAAGGAAGACATCCAAAACATCATTAAGGAATTCGATTGAGATTTAGGTCCACTGGGGTATCATATCAACCTAGGAGGGTCAATCTCTTAAAATCCAAAACAACAGTTTTTTAAGGAACCCACAAATGGGGAGAAAAGATCTTAAAAGAAATGTGGAAATTTATAATAAGATATATTCATCAAACTTAATTGTTCTATCCATTTAGAACGAGAGAAAACTTGTCTTAAGTTACGAAAATCACTAATTACCAACTCTTGTCGTTGAGAGATATTGGGAAATACGAGTATATGAATCAAAAAGAATGAGACGACAAATGAAAAATACTAACGTTGGCAGTTGGATTGAGACAAGAAGACTAACAACAATTCTCGAAGAGATCGATTTAGGATCCTGATGGTTTCATAAGTATTCTAATTATGATTGCTTGAGGACAAGCAATCTTGGGTAGGGCGGACTGTGATGTCCCAATATTAAGGCGTTGTTTAAATTAAAGATTTAAACATCATGATAAAAATGGAGAAGTCACTTTCGTAAAATATGGTGTTTGTCATGTCCTTTCTATCATCAATATGGATGATAATTGAGAATAATATTAAATAATATTGTTATTAAAATTAACAAAGGTATATTATACAAATATAAATATAAAGATAAATATAAATTATAATTTATCTTGATATAAGACAAACTTTAATAAGATAAAAGTGCCTTATCCATATATGACAAATGATTCATATAAAATTACTTCAGGCAGCTATTATCAATAAGAGGCAACTTACGTATGAAATAACAACAACAGTCATTGCAATATTAAATGATTATAATAGGCAGTGCTCCTCATATGAGGACAAAGGTATTTTATTAAAGACAAAACTTTGTCTTTTGAAATGGTGCGATTAGTATTAAGGCAGCGAACATTCTGTTAAGGTAGAAATTAATTTAGGAGATGTATGATGTTGAAGAGTTGTGTTTATTAAAAAGACACATCCATTCAATAAAGCCATGTCCCTTGAGGAATGAATAGTATATAAATAGGAGCAGACTGAGAGAAGAGTAAAAGGAGAGAAATATTATGAAAATATAGAACAGATTAAAGGTAGGAATAATATATATTTTCGGAGTATAAAGAAGGATATGCAAAAGGCCCCTACAGATCTGAATTTGGAAAGATAAGAGGGAGTTGGAAGAATATATATCTCCAAATAAAATATATATCTGATATATTTGTCAAGTGAACAGGTACACTAGCAGCCTTGTATGAAGAAAGGAACAAGGTATATGGAGCAGAAATAAGAGATATTTTCTGAGTAATAGGGAATAAGGAATTATTTCTAAGACAGACCTAAAGAAAGGAAATTATAATTCAGAGTTTGAAAGATAGATTCTGATATAGATATTTTGAGCATAACAGTAAAAGATATAAAAAGAATCATACCTGAATTCATAGGAAAGGAAGTAAGAATAAATATAAATAGTATTCTGAATTTTAAGAACACTTATATATGTCTGCTTACAACAAGAGAGATCAACAAGGAATTGAAGGAAGAAATAACTAGAGCAGATCACTGAGTATCTCAGACCTCTGTCATGCAAATAAGTCAACACTAAAATCTTTAGATCTTCAAGGATACAAGGGAAAGAATTATATACCTAGTATGATGTATCTAACCCTACGTTTCTTATGATAAATGCCATATGATAAATAATGATAAATGAATATAAATGAAAGGTTAATCATGTTGACTGTGAGAAATATTATTGTAAGTATTTTCTAACTTGTTTGCAGTAATTAAATCAAGCCAAGGTACTCTCTAAACCTCTGTTTGCTTGGAAATTGATAATTTAGGGTAAAGTTAGTATTGTTCCTATAAGGGACATTACACTTTTCCATTCCTTCAACACTTCTTTGTGGTCTTAGCTTTGAGAAAATTATGTAGCCAACCACAAAAACTCCAACTGATCGTACAAGAGCATTACTTTTTCAAACAATCTTGTGCCTTCTAAGGGCACTACCTAAAGTTTGGTACACGATCCATTTCATTAACCATATCCTACCCAACCAATACATGATCCCCTAATTTATCTTAATTCAAGCTATATTCTCATATTAATCGTATCAAGCCCAACTCTTATGTGATCCTCTAGCTTATCTAATACTTAAAGTGTCCTACGTATCTACCATGCATGTTTCCATTTTTTTATAAATCAATCCTACATTTCTTGTCAATCTTCAAATTCTTTATCAATTAATACATATTTCTTGATTTTGATGACAAATACAATTTTGATGTGTCATCATTTATACAATTGCTTGAATTTCTTATAGTTATAAGACTTTACTCCTCTCATTTCTAATACTTTATCAATTAATACATGTTTCTTGATTTTGATAACAAATACAATTTTGATGCATCATCATTTATACGACTGCTTGAATTTCTTATAATTATATAACCTTACTACTCTCATTTCTAATCCTATGCTTGTGGGGTTCATTAGCCTTACTCTCCTGTGCTTATTTCTTTATTGACCCATACATTAATATGTTCATATTTAACATAAAATAGTTTGTAGCATTCATGACATAAAGCCACTAGTACTCATGAGAGAAAAAAAATCATTTTCTCTAGATTGTCATCTAGCTATGTTGTTTGAGGAAGCAAGACTAACCAAAACAGTAAACGTTTCGAATAAATTTTATAGTAAAAGATTTGATATCAAAAAGGATTTGAAAATTTCGTAAGGCTAATTAGATAACCCTTATGTCCTGTGGGTGTTACTTCTTTGCTAAAGCTCTTGGTGACATAAGTTGCCTGGTCTCGTAAACATTATTAAAAAAAATCCCTTGGTTACCATCCATTTAACTATGTAAGCCAAAATTGATGTTCTCTAGTGATATACTCCAACTCATTTCTTGCCCGTAATTTATGGGATTATTCACCAAAAACATTTATATGAACCACCATTTAAGATGAAAGAAAAAGACTAACAATAATTAACAAGTATGTCAATGCAAGTTTAAAAGTGCATTTAATTGCTGTTGGTTAACAAGTTTGTCCTTATTCAAAAATACTCTATTCTGACTCTATGCCTTTTCTTCCTTAAAGAACAAACGAACTAACAAATGGATGAACTTTCAAAATAGTTCCCCTCTGAATTTAGGTACTGCTCCCTTTAAGATCTTCAATGAATTCAATCTATTTTAATTATCCCAATACACTTTTAACCAAAAAGTGCCTAAAGGCAAACTAACATCCATACATCATCATGTTATGAATGCGATATCCCTTTTTTAAAACATCATTTTGTGATAGAATGCACAGATTCTATTTTTAACACAACCAGATACATAAACATATAAATGTTGCTGAACAATAAATGATAGAACACATATAATGAATTGTCTAAAAAGAGCAATTACCATATGAAAGAAGATTTCACACAGAAAACCCAATTTCAAATACTCAAACGCACAGATTTAAGCATGCAGCAATTGTTTCTCCTTCTCATTCACAGATGAAAAATATTTTAGACAAACACCATGTATATTCTAAAATGATAGCAATTCAGCTTCAAAAAAATTTCTTTCTTTTCTTTCCTATCCTTTCCTATCTGTCTCTGTTCAATAATGAAAAACATATATATATGATAGCCCTAATTATCCGACCATGTAAACCAAACCCAGAGTTAAAGTAACTCTAACCCATACGGGATTTAGTTTTTACAAACTAATTTAAAGATTAAGTTTTTGAAAATAGCATAACTGAAAAACTGAATAAAGGAAACTGAGCGAATAAGATCACGGTTGAGGCAACGGGTTTGAATCTCCAGATTTGCTATCGGCAGTCGGGGAGGCACGTTGAGTCTTCCACTCCTGAAAAACTGTAACAAACTCCTGAATTTTCAGAATTGGGGATGCCTATGTGTCTCATCGTTGTCTTCCAAACATCTTTCTCTCTCCGTATTTTCCCAACCCTTTCCTTGTGTTCCGGGAGTGCTTCGATACAGAGATAAAGAAGTGACTCTATCTTAGAAATCCAGGAAAAATATGTTGTCACTTTCTTTGACGAAGCTGATTTTATCCTTAAAGGATTGAATTACTGTATCGATATTCTCCTCTGGTCCCCCATCGTCCTTTATGTATTTTACATCAATACATTGTAAATCATGCTGCAATGATTGGGTGAACTCGGTTATTTCCTTAATCATTTTTGTAAGTTCAAACCGCCCTTGCCAAGATATAGAATTTCTCCATTCTATGTTTTTCTTATTCACATACAGCAAATCTTCATCCAAAACTGTTAAACTCTTTTCTGACAGAAATTTCACTACTCCATATTTTTGAACCTCATCAATTTGATTCATTACATTCACCCACTTGCCTTCATCTTTCATCCAAGAAGCAATCTGTGCCTTAAGGTCATCAATGGTGGTTGTAGTTTGATCATATATATTCTTAAGTTCATGAATATATTCAATACCTTTCTGTGTAATATAGTCCAACCAATCATCGAATACCTTAGTCACCATTCTGTTCCTGTTAACCTGGTCCAACATCTTCTGGTTGGCTGGCGATTTAGGATCAAAAGACAGAGAACGCTGTGAAACTGGCTGTGGACTAGGATTATGAATGGCATCAATATATTCTGCCATGGCATGCAGAGCCTGCTTCAATTCTTTTTTGTCTTTCTCATCCTTCCAGGTCCGACTAACTATCCTTTTGGTGGATGCCTCAAGATGATGAACATCCGCAGCTCTTGAAGCAGCCCAAAGATCCACCTTTTCAATAGTGAAATCTTGCACAGTGGGGTCTTGAACCTCTTCGTCAGTTGCCGGCCTGGCTATCTCTGCACTCCAATTCCCAGTATTAGGGTCAATACTTACCCTGGATGTTGTTTTCAGTTTCTTGGATTTAGGTGTTTTCCCCAAACATTTACTCACCATGTCTTCTAAAGGCAAAGAAAATGGAATTATCTTTCTTTTGTCACTAATTGAACTCTCCAGCCATTTGGGTGTAGGGGCTGAGGCTTCTTTTCCAGGGTTCAATTGACTAGAGGACCCCTCTGAAATCATCATCAATTCAAAAGTCTCTAAAACAACCTCTGCTTGTTGTTTTGTACTAACCTCCTCTACTCTCGGTGAACCAGGTTCTTTATCACCCATTGCTTCCCCTTAATCCTCCTCAGAATTCAAATCCACAATTATTCTTTCAGAAACCTGCTTTCTCTTCCTGCTTTATTTCTGGATTTGGTGGCACGAGGGGGCAGAATAGTGGTGAGGGCTTTCTTGGATCTTTTGATGACAGGACTCCTTCCAGTTCTTGACTTGGAAGTACCTGCATCACAGATAGCAATAGGCTGGTTAGAGGAGCTTATTGGGAATGATGCTTCAACTATTGATGTGCATTGCTGGGAATCTTTGTTTTGAGATCCTTTCTGTTTTTGTTCCCTCAACCATTTCTCGGTTCTTCTTATCACCGGGAGGGTCTTCACCTCAATCCTATCTTCTTCCTTTTTACTCCAGTCAATTTCTAAAATGGGTGATTGTTTTATCTGTTCAAATTGGGGGTCAATCATCTGTTCTTCATTATCAATAACTCTAGAAATGTCCATACTCAGATTAAGAGTGATTATCTATCCTAAAGAGAACCTACACCACAGTCTCCTCCTGACCTCAAATTCATCTGAACAGTCCTCCCAGTAATCTTCCAATTTAGGGATATGCGAATGCCCTGTTCTAGAATCCAAGTTATCCCTGACAAAGCCTTTGCTGTCAAATTGGGACCTAGCAGTGAAAAACTGAAAATTGAACTTTTAAAGGTTCACTTTTAAATTCAAAGCATCTAATTTTGACTAGGACGAGTAATATCCAAGTTCAATGGGGAAAGAGATACCAGATCCTTTCTTTGTTGAGAACTTTTTATCCACATGTGCTAACTGTCTGCATACCTCTATCAGCACAAAACGGTCAAACACATGCCTAGGTAGCTTAACAGGTTCACCGTCAAATCCCCCAACTCTGATATAAGTGAACTTGGAGAATTGAATAAAGAAACTACCATATATGCTGACCAACTGCATTGCTTCATTAGACATTCTCTTATTCAAATTACCTGCCAGTTCATAAGTCATTCTCCCAGTAAAAACATCATTAACCCTCTTGTAATTCTCATAACAATTGTGCATCTGCAATTGTGAATAATATTCATAAATTTTACTATCCTCAGCCAAAGGTGCATGAGGTAGTCCCAACCACTGTCTTGTCGACGCCAGGCAATAGAAGAGGTACGAAGACATATAAAAATCTTTATTACCCAAAGGATTATTCAGACCTTGATGCAAACATTCAGCTGCAATTTCCACCCAGTCCAAATATTGCTCTCCTTGGAGGATAACCTGTATGAAAAAGTACATCCAGTCTTCCCAAAAATATCCCTGTGCGCTACCCTCCAGCCTGTGTAGTAATACCACGATATCTCTCACTTCTTAAATCATGTGATCTCTTGTAAGTGATCTAGGCAGCCTTGAACCTCCTTTCTGAAATTTCAGCAACCAATTTCTTGCTATCACACTTCTGTAGTTTGTTTTCTTAAGTGAGAAATGCCCATAGGAGGAAGAAATATTAAGGCTAGAATATGCTTCCTTAGGCGGTATTCTCATCACAGACATTAGGGTTTGTCTGTTGACATGAAACAACACACTACCATCTGCATTTCTGATGCCCATGTTTTGGGGTTCATACATATTCATGCACTCCAGAACTAATTCAAGGCATTGTACGACTGTGGGAAAGGCCGCAGCTTCAATCAAACCACTTTCTACTATCTTCTTCATCATGGGAGTTGGTACAGAATTTTTAGATCTTTCTCTAAATTCTTCTAAATCATATTGAACCAGTGATGTATCCCCAAATTCAGGGTGAGAACAGGTGAGACCAGGACCATGCTCATAACCAAGACAAGCAAATTTCATAGCCATGATTGGAGGATATAACGAAAAACGCTTCGAATTTTGAAAATAATGTCAGAAACTCAAAAGATTCTTCTTTCCAGCTAAGAAATAGAAACAGCATATAGGAAGAACAGAACTCACCTTCAAGATATCTAAAATTACTGCAAAATTTGGGTAAATTGAACCTCATACCTCCTGCGCTATTCTCCTTTGCGTCGCACAGTATGTTCACTTGCTAAATTTGGCTCGTTCTTTGTTAATAAAGGCACTAACCAGATTGAATAATTATTACCCGAAACAGTACGTGCCGAAAATATTTGAAAAGACATGAATTCTGACATCTTCATTAATAGCAAGTATTATTCGCACACGATCATGATATATAATGATTATCCGCAACCTCCCCAAAATTAGAACTTTCTGTTTCATAATGAGTTTCGGACATATTTTCCTCCAACTTTCCCGCTAAATTTGACTTAGAAGGCCTTGGGAAGAAATGAGATCAAAATCACCGAACCTTTGAACCATTGAACCTTTGGAGTGTGGTTCAATGTGAAGGTTCAAAGACGCAAGAACTACACAAACCAACCA
This sequence comes from Cunninghamia lanceolata, assembly GCA_027924645.1. Taxonomy (NCBI): domain Eukaryota; kingdom Viridiplantae; phylum Streptophyta; class Pinopsida; order Cupressales; family Cupressaceae; genus Cunninghamia; species Cunninghamia lanceolata. The sequence continues at coordinate 3,135,282 of BSBN01000023.1, read as the reverse complement.
ACATTCATGTGGCTTTGCAAAAGACCTTTGACTATGAAACAGTGCACCATTGAACCTTTCTATAGAGTTCAAACGAATGGTTCAACGACACATTAAACTGCACAAAAGAACTGAGTAATGCGACTCATTACAAGGCATTGAATGTTGAACCTTGAACCGTGGAACCTTTGAACCATTGACAAAAGGGTTCAAGTTCAACCCGAAAACTCAGACATTTTTAATTACACGGAACAAAACAGCTTGCTTTTTGAGAAACTTTGATCACATCGAACCATTGAACTTTGAACTTTGAGAATAGTTCAGGTTCAAAGGTTCAAACCTTAAGTAATTTCATACACAAAGACGGTAGGGGGGTAACCTTTGAAGAATAAAGAGCCGATTTAAGAAATAAAGGTACGACCAATAAGATAAAACAGCAAATCGACTCTTGCTTAGGGAATTTACAAATAAAATAAATAAGGGCAACTCAAAAGGTAACAATTGCCAAGATAAAATTTTAGTTGAAAATTAAATACCATACCTAAAAAAACCCTAATTGACTAAACTACCAAAAAAATTAGGCATTTGAAGGGACGAAATTAAGAGCAGAAAAGCTAATGCTGGTTTTGATTATAAAATTTTACTCCCAGTGTATTTTTGAAGTCCAATTCAAAGTGCTTCTTAAGTTTTTAGAGGAGGCACTTTGCTTTTCATTTTTCGTATAAATTGAAAGATTGGTTACTCTACTTCAGAAACCCCTTCACCGAGTTTTGATTAATCTAATGAAGAGTGAAGCGGTTGCAAGTACTTAACTATTTTTAAAAAGACAGGGTTTGTACAATGGTAATACTGATTCGACAGATGTACATTCACAAAGAAGGTGGAAAACATGGATAATCAGCGTTGGCCTAAATTGGTGGTGGAGGGAAGGTTAGATCGTAGGAAAAAGACATGTATGAAGCAGAACAGCAAGTGGATGAACAAATGGGATATTAATTTACAGGATTGTCCTAAAACCAAAGCTGAAATTAAACAGTTTGTGCTGGAAAAATTCAGGACTGCCATGTGGACTAAACAGCGAGGTCGAAAAAAACTGTATTATGTTAGAGAGTTCAACACCACGTGGGAGCACGGGGAAAAAGCCTACTTACATGCTGCTCTTAAGAGTAAAGCTAGACTTCTAATTGCGTAGTTGAGGACCAATTCTCACCATCTAAGGTGAGAAACTGGTAGATGGACGATTCCCAAGGAAGTTTGGGAGGATTGGATTTGCACGTTCTGCAGCAAAAGGGTCGTCAAAACTGAATGGCACTTCGTCTTTGAATGTGCTGCATATGAAGATATCCTCATACAATATGTAAACAGCTTGAAGGAGGGAAATTAAACGCGCTATTTGAGGATGCAAAGCTCCCCGTAACGGCTAGTCTCTTGGTCAAGTTACATAGTAGAAGAGCCGACATTGAAAAGAATTTTAAAGTGTCTTAGGGCTGCGGCTCGTGGTCCCTTAGGCTGTTTCTGGCCTCGTGGATGTCATTAAAATTCTTTCATTTCATTCACAAGAGTAATGAGAATACGTAACTCCCAAGTAAGGATGGATGCAATGTTTGGTTCACTCACAAACTGTATCGTGAAGTCAAAACCAGGGGGGCATCAAACTTGAACGATATATTAGGCAGATGTAAGGAAATTCACTTGTCGGCTCTCATAAAGAACTTATATGCCAAATTGGCACCTTGTCAACGAACTTCAATTTTTTATATGGTTTAAGTCGATGACATAAGCTAATCATGTTGCTTCTCATCTTTTATATTCCTGATGGACCGTCTTTGCTCTCTGTTCTTGTTAATGTAGACAACAAGCGTTTTTGGTCTGTCAGTGTAATTTAACTTATCAATAAATCGCCTTTACGTTGAAAGGTATATTTAACCTGCATTTTCATATACATTCTTTTCCCCGAAACAAAAATGCTAGTCATTGGGCAAAGCCTGTAGCTTTTACTACCTACTTGGTTAGTCTTACAACTTTTTCCTGTAGCACCAAAGTACTGAAGTTTAATTAATTTGACATTTCTGTGTGCATGAACTCGTATGAATAAATTCACTAACAAAATCTTGAAACAAAAAACCAATCTGTTTGATGGCTCTTTATGCAAATAACCAATCAACATAAATTTTCATCACATCAATAAGCTAGTGTCATCCAATTAGTCCCATAGGATTTTAACAAATCTAATATGTTTAGGATTACAACTTTTTTCTATAGCATCAAGAACTGAAATTTAATTAATTTGATATTCCTGTGTGCATGAACTCGTGAATAAATTCGCTAACAAAATCTTCACACAAAATTACATTTTATGAAATATTGGATACAGAAGAGATCCAACTGTCAGGCCACTCTGTCATCGCCCAACCATGTAGTCAAGGCTAACAGATTGTTATATAATTCATTCTATAAAAATCATGGATAACAATATTCAGTAAGTTCATAAAAAATCAAAAATACTTCAACATCCCAAATGCACATGTAAAATTGTACACCCGCGATCACCCTGCAGTATTTCAGCAATATTCATTATGATTGAATCAACTAAAGTGTACATGTTAGAAAAGGTACGGCTAGAACAAACAAATCAGTGAAGCAGATTTCCATCACAATGTTTCATCTTCTGAATTTAGCTTTGATTATTTTCCTTTGTCACCAATGTCTGCCTACCATCCTTGTCCTGTAGAAGAGAATCAACTCACGTGCAAAAAAAAACATACAACCCAGAAAAAATTCCTCATGTTAAGAGGTCAAATAAAAGAAGCAAAAATAAACAGAAATAATTAGGTAAAAAAAGATTGAAGAACTTGCCTGTTATACGCCAAACGTTCCCTCTAAAAGACAACTGTACACTAACATAAGAACAAAAGATTTCATTTTTTTAACATGACAAACTAGTAGTGCAGTTAATGCTTCAAATATTCAAGTCTTCTAACATATTATTTACACTCGCACTTCACTTCCCAGTTGGACATCCAATGCCCCAACCTCTTTGGCCTCAAAAAGTCATTGCAGTTATAGCGATAACCTGACTCAGAAATGACATTTGCCCTGAATAAAATAACAAACAATTAAACAGTCATGCAGGTACCCCGAGACTACTTTCACATATTTGGACCTCATTGAATAGAAGACCTAAGAATGGGTTAATACACATAACAATCATATTTGGGGCTTCATACCATTTCTTTAATTTTCTGCACTGGTGACCCATTTTTATTCATAAGCAATGAAATGATATCTCAAATGTAAGTTGTCCATTCTCCTCATAAGTTTCAATTGGAACAAGAAGGAAGTCCTGAAGAGTCTCACATTTCCCAACAATGCTTCTTGCAAAACTTTCCATCACCAAACGCCGTTTTTCCTTTTTAATCTCTATTTGATAAGTATAGAGCTCTTCCAAAGAAACTGGTCCAAAGTAAATTATATGAACTAGATTTCCAAGAGGTTTCATTTTATTCTGAAGAAGAAAAAGCATATCTTCACCTTCCAGGATGAAAAACGGCTCATCTGTATCCAATGTCACGGTGAACCAAGCATCATAGCTAAATTGCATTGAAGAAGCTCCATGCACAGTTAAGAAATGATTTGGAAACAGTTGTGATGAAGACGTAAAACTGCATCCTGAAACAGGGCACAAGTACGATGCATACCGACATTTGGATTCATGATCACGTCTTTCAGAATATCTAACCATCTCCGTACATCCACTGCAAGCATTTTTGCAGCCCACTTTAACAGATTCAATCACTTTTTCAATGGCCAAGCAACGGATCTTTCCAATAGGCTTAGCACATGAATGGCATTTATTGTTCAATTGCTCACAGCATCTGGAACAGGCTATGTGTCCATTTGAGCACTGCCTCATCAGAAAAAGTTACAAATCATTAATAGCAAATAATAACTGAACTGGGAGATAAGTTGGTACAAGAAAACAATAAGCAGAAATCACAACACCAATCTGATACTCGAGAAGCTGCATTCTTATCAAAGACTTATTCCATTGTCTGGAATGCTTATTTAACATTGGATTGGGTTGGATGCTAACATAGCTAATCCATCCATTAAAAGACAAGCTAAGAGTGAAACTATTGTGATTAAAACCCAATTATGACATTATCTAGTACATTGTAAGCTCCTTTGAGGATTACTTCCGTTTTCTTTTTAAATCATCAACTGGAAATATCATAAAAATCCCCAATTCCCTCAAAATTTAGGTTTTACTGTGACAATGATGTGGGAGAAAGTGCTTCTGGATTCAACTGTGTAGTTGAATCCAGAAGAACTGTCTCTCTTGCTATTATGGACTGTGGAAATATTATTACGATGATGATGATGATGATTATTTTATTGTTATTATTGTAACATTATTATTGTTGTTGTTGTTGTTATTGCTGCTGTTATTGTTGTTGTTATAACTTATTGTTATTATTGTCTCCTTAACTCCCTATCACTGTGAATGTAGATAGATTGGCTAAGCTTGATTTATTCCCCTTGCCTTGTGACTATTGCTAACATAAGTGTTCTACATATACAAGCTTCTTGTTAAAAAAAATAGCATATTCCAGTAGTCGAGGTTTCATTCCACTACAATATTTAACCCTTTACTCCAATCTTGGTCATAAGGTCAACAAAAATTTGAACAATAGATGTACTCTGTGTGGTGAATTGCCAAGAAATGGTTTACTCCTGAGTTTCATAAACTCAAAACCAAGGCGAACAAAATTCAACCAACATATAAAAGTTAAAAAATTCCTTTGTGGGCTTCCTCGAGGGAAGTCTCGTACAAAAACTTGGCGTCTGGCTTGGTGGGACCAAAAAATTGACCTTTACCTTTATATGACTTCACCCATCTAAATTTATCACATTCATACACGTGAATTTTTAATATTTTGTTGTCCTTTTAGTTATACTCTGCCCACTCTAAAGTTGTATTCTTTGTTGTCCTTTTACTTATAGTTCAGAAAGCACGTCCCTGCTTCCTGCGAGAGAAAATTTCTAGGAACCATAAGTTCCAATATCTTGGGGAATCTTTTTCAATGTTTTGTGGATAAAATCTCAAGATCAGAAACAATAGTAAAAGTACTTGCTACAAAACAGAAAACTGCAAAATTAAGCAGGAGTCTGTACAAAGCAGTGGTACAATCAAAATGAAAACATTATCCACCTCAAAAACTGTTTACACGAAGACCAGACTCTTTTGAGGATCAAGTAAATGTAGAGATGTTAGATTCTTCATTAAAGCACAGAAGATTTCCTTTGCTTGCCTGAAGATGAGTGGTCATGCTCTTGCATGGTGGTAAAGTTACTTCGCTTCTTGTGAGAAGAAAAGGAAGTCAATAGCATGTAGTTGGGAGGATTTCAAAGATTTGTTGCATAGAAACTTCTATCCAACCTAACATGAAACTGATGAAAAGATTAAGTGGTTGCATTAAAAACAAGGTAGTGGGCAAAGTATGCAAGACTACACAACTGAATTTCAAAGACAAGCCATGTTGCTGGGCATGGGGACTTGGATGACCAGGAATCCTCACCAAATGTTTTGATGGGCTGTACTCTAATCTTCGGAGAAAGAGTCATCACCACAAAGCCAAAGAAACTAGATGGAGCATGTGTCTTAAAGTATTACATAGAGAAAGAGAAGAAAATGGGTGAAGGAGAGTCTTCCAAGTAAGGGCAAAGTAATAACCAGCCAAAGAAAGACAAGGGAAAGCACTTCAAGAAAGGAAATCGGAAAGGTAAGAAGACCAAATGTTGTTGTTTATCAATGTAAGGACCCCAAAAATCATTGTTCTCATTGTAATATTGATGGTCATAATCTAAGTTGCAGGGTTCGCCTACCAGAGGTGCGGGTGCGGGTGCGGTGCGGCTCAGGTGCGGGTGCCCTGTGGGTGTGGGCAGGGTGCGGTGGAAGGGGGCTGGGTGCGTCCCGGACGCACCGGGGTTCCTAGGGTTCGAACCCAACGTAAAAAAAGAGAACCCGCATAGCACCCAAAACGCACCCACGCCCCCATTCATTTTTTTAAAAAAAATTTTCAACTTAAACATCAATTTTATATTTTTTTAAACATTCTAAAATGCAAATGAAACCCTAAAAAGACATTATAAACACAATTTTGCCATTTTCAACTCATTTCTTTCATTCCAAAACACAAAAACTCTCCATTGTGGTTGAACTCAAAAAAAAAATTGTGGTTGAAGAAAGAAGCTTGAAGATTGAATCCTGAAGGTTGGAAATCCATTGCTCCACCATTCCTACTCATTTCCAATGGTTTAGAGGCTGCCCAGAAGATCAAAGGAAGAGATTTTTGCAAAGAGGTAGGTTTTCTATTCATTTTTTTTTTGCATTTTTGAACAACAAACAAATTCTTTTCAACTTGTTTTTTTTTTTTTAAACTATTTATATGAATCATGAATGTATCACCATGCTTTTTGTTTTTGTTTTGATTCTTGAAAGTTTTGAGTTTTCATTGTTTCCATTTTGTTTACAAAACTTATTGCCACACCCACAGGTGACAGGAATCACAATGGCAGCTAGTTCTAGCTCAGTATCACAATCAAAATTCAAAATCAATCCACACTCACCTCTTTGGAGGCATGTTGAAATGATTCAACAACAACCAGGTGGTGGGGGTTACCTTTGGAAATGCAATAGCTGTGATGTGCAATATAACAGTTCGTATAGTCGGGTGAAAGCCCATTTGTGTAACATCCCTGGGATGGGGATCAAAGCTTGCCCAGGAAAGAGTAATAAACCTATACCACGAGAGCAAGTGCTGGCATATATCATGGAGCAAGAAGCAGCAGATGAAGCAGCAAGCCGTAAATTAGTAGCAAACATGTCAAGGAAAAGAGCCAGAAATCAAAGAATGGATCCTCCATCTATTCCTAGTTCCAATGTTGTGATAGAGAGCCACCCATTTTTGGTCACTCCTCAAGAGCAACCCACAAGCACTACAAACAAGAGACCAAAGGGACCTTTTGAAACATCATTTCAAAATGAGGCTCGAGATATTGCTAACCAACATATAGCCAGATGCATTTATGCAAATGGTATGTCATTCAATGTTGTTCGCTCACCATATTGGCAAGAGATGGTGAGAAAAATTAATGAGGCTCCAAAAGGGTATAAGAGCCCAGGTTATGAGAAGGTGTGTGGCACCTTATTGGAGAATGAGGTGAAGAGTATAGAAGATGCATTGACGCCCTTAAAGGATTCATGGAGTGAGACAGGGGTGTCGATTGTCTCTGATGGATGGAAAGATGCAAGAAATCGGCCTTTGATCAATGTCATTGTAGTGTCCCCTAAAGGGGCAATGTTTTTGAGAGCTATGGATTGTGAGGGACAGGTGAAGGATGGTGAATTTATTGCTCAGATCCTCATTGCAGCCATTGAGGATGTGGGACCTCGTAATGTTGTTCAAGTGATAACGGACAACGCAAAAAATTGTAGAGCTGCTGGGTTGTTGGTTGAGGAACGATATTCACATATCTTTTGGACACCTTGTGCTGTCCACTCTCTCAATCTAATGCTACAAAAGATTGGGAAAAAAATTGATTAGATTAGAGAGTTGTATGCAGAGGCCGAGGAGATACGAATGTTCGTCACCAACCACCACATGTCCCAAAGCATATTTAGACCATTTTCTACATTGGAGTTGTTGAAGATAAGTGAAGCAATATATTTTTAAATTTAAATTTTTCATAGTGCTTTAAATTTTTAATTTCACATATTCTATTTCTTCTTAAAAGTTAAAGTTTGTTTTCAATTTTTTAAATGTTTAAATTAAATTTTATTTATTGTACTTTTTATTTTTGATATTTCAATAGGTTGCCGAGACCCGTTTTGCCTCAAACACAATTGCCTTGAGACGACTTGTGAAGGTCAAACAGGTTCTTATCAGCATGGTAACAAGCACTACTTGGTCCGTATGGAGGCAAAGCAACACTGAGAGGGCAACAAATGTTAAGGGGATGATCCTAAATGACTATTGGTGGGATCGTGTGGAGTATCTCCTTAGTTTCACCGAGCCCATTTTGAGCATGATTCGTTATACAAACATGGACAAGCCTTGCATGGGGGAGATATATGATGGCATTGATTCAATGATAGAGAAGATAAAGAACATCATAAATGAGAAGGAGAAAGATCCTCAAGAAATTCTCTTCAAACAAGTGCATGAAATTATCGAAGCTAGATGGAACACAATGACAACCCCGCTGCATCTTCTTGCATTTGCATTAACTCCAAAATATTACAGCAGTGAAATTCTTTCGGTGACAAATAGGATTCCCCCATGGAGAGATTTAGAAGTGTTTGATGGGTACAAGGCAACATTTCGTAGACTCTTCCCTGATCCAGATTTGCATGATATGGTCATTGATGAGTTCACTGATTTTGTACACTCCAATGGTCTAAGCATTGAGGCTCTTCGTGATAGATTCAAGAAAGATGCTCACAATTGGTGTTACTTTCATGGCCAACAATTTCAGTGCCTACAGCCTCTTGCAGTCAAAGTTTTATCCACAGTTGAAAAACCCGCCAAAAACCCGGGTGACTCGCGAGTACTCGCGATGCAATTTCTGCCGTGAGTTATAGTGAGAAAAACTCGGCACGAGTTTTTAAAAAACTCGCGGTGATTTATCCGTCAAAACCTCGCCATTCCGCGCACATTTTTATGAGAAAAATCGGGCAAACGTAGGGTATAAATAATAAAACGAAACCTTAAAAGTAAAAAGCGTTTTTATTTTGTTAACTGACGACGACAACCTGCGCGGCGACAAAACCCTAGCTCAGATTCGAAAGGTAAGATTCGAAATCGAAATTTTAAAAATGTTGTATCATATGAAAGGAGAGATTTTAGACAAACTGTCAAAATTTATATACGATTATGATGATATATTTTAAAAATAAAGACTATCATATGAAAGGAGAGATTTTGGACGAACAGTCAAAATTTATATACGATTATGAATTTATGATGATACAAAGACTGTATCATATGAAAGGAGAGATTTTAGACAAACTGTCAAAATTTATATACGATTACAACATTTTTAAAATTTTGATTGTAACAGTAAAAAATTAAAAATATTTAATAATTTTAAAATTTAAAAACTTAAAATTTTAAAATGTATCATATGAAAGGAGAGATTTTGGACGAACTGTCACAATTTATATAGGATTATGAATTGTGACAGTTCGTCCAAAATCTCTCCTTTCATATGATAGTCTTTTTAAAATTTCTATTGTTTTATAATATAATATTATAAAGAATAAATATATCATAATCCTATATAAAATTATAAATTATGAAATTCCAGTTTGATAATACATATCATAGACCAAAAAAAAAGTTCCATCATCACTAGAAAATGTAAATCATAAATTTCTTCTATGACTAAAGCTCAAAAGAGTTTTGTTTCTTTGTGTGGGTGGTGCGGAAGTGGCCGGGGTATCCTCAACAAGATCCTCATCTATAGGATCAAGCGGTACATGTGAGGAACCCGCCCCTGATGGCACATCAATATCATCTGACTCTCTCTCTGAATTTTGATTTATATATGAAGGAAATCAGCAATGCATTCTACAATTTCAGAAATGCGTGTTTTTTAAGAATATTTTTTAACTTATGTTTGCCGAGTTTTTCCCCGAGTTTTTGGCGAGTCCCGAGTTTTTAAAAATTTTGGGTCTACCGAGTTTTTGCCGAGTCCGAGTTTTTCAACTATGGACTTTTATCACAAGTAAGTTTACTAAATTTCTATGTTTTTTATGATTTATAATTTTATCTTAAAGACTTTTAAAAATTTGAAGTTTGAAGTTCCATAATTTTTAATTATTATAAATTTTATAACTTGTAACTTTATAAGTTTTAACTTTGTAAGTTTTTATTTTTAACTCTTTCTCTCTACTTTGTCGTCATAGTTTGCTAGTTCCTCTGCATTTGAGAGGAATTGGAGCACGTACTCTTTTATCCACTTGATAAAGTACAACCGATTACACTCCAAAAAGGCGGAGAATTTAGTGTATGTGCATTCCAACTTGCGCCTCCTTCCGCACAAAAAGCAAAACTATGAGGGGGAATCAAGGTTGTGGGATGTGGAGCCAGAGCAAATTGACATGGATGCTTTTACTTCCCAATCCAAACATGTTGCACTTGAGGGATCAGAGAGCGAGCACACTTTTTCAGCGAGTGCCACGAGTGGCAGTGGTGTTGGTTGTGGTTCTTCAAATGATCCTGCTAATGTCCAAGATGATGATGATGATGTGGAGGATTCAGCAAATCCATATGATGATTGACACTTGTCATTTGACATTGAAACAATGAAAATTGATTGTTGAACATGATATTATTATTTTGAATCTTGTTATTGAACTTGAAGTTCGAGTTTTATGTTTTATGATATTCATGTTGATGGTGGTTTTGTTGATTATATGATGCTATGTGGTGTTCTACACTTTATTCTTGCAATTCTACACTTAATTCTTGCTTCTATGCTTAATTTTTTTGCATATACATATATTTATATATATATAAAAAAACGAACCCAACCCCCAAAAAAAATTTTGGCCGAACCCGCGAACCCAAACCCACACCCGCACCAGAACCGGCAACTTAGGTCATAATGACAATAACTGTTAGAGGTTACATCCTGAGTTGCAACTGAAAAAGAAGGCCAAGGACTCCTCCAAAAAGTCTATGGCCACCAACCAAGAAGAGGTGAAAGTTGAGGACGGCTCAAGCATAAATGAAAGGTTGGGATGTATAGCCACAAGGGCCATCCTTCTAGAGAAGGAACAAGAAGCAATGAAGCATCTATTCACTCTCAAACTCCAATTGAAGAAAACAAGGGTAAGTGCAATTGTAGATTCTAGTTCCAAATGCAATTTGATTTCAGCTGATATAGTTAAGAAGCTTGGTTTGAAGACATATGATCATCCTTGTCCATATCTTTTGGGTTGAGTGAAAAGGGTGTTGAATACAAGTTACCAAAAGATAAAGTGCAGTTTGGTATAAGCACGCAATACGTTGATAAAGTAGAGGCTGATGTGATTGCACTTGATGCATTTGATATTGTTCTTGGAAATCCATATTTGTATGCTAGGGATGTTACATTCATGAGAGGGGCTAAAAAGTACTAGTGATTCAAGGATGGAATCAAGTACATCATCAAGGGGCACCAAAGCAAAGCAAAAGATTGTCATGGTAATTTCAAACCAAGCCATCAAGTTGATTCAAGCGACCAAGCAGTTTTGTTTACTTTTGTTGAAACTTAAAAGATCAACAATATGATGGGATTGAGATTTCTTCAATGTCTAATACTAACAAGCAAACAATGGGTTTGGATGAGTTGTTGCCATCATTTCAAGAGATTTTTCATGAGCTTAAGGGGCTGCTCCCAAAGAGAGGTATATCATGAGATTCACTAGCTTCTGGAATCTTCTCTACCCAATAATGGATTGTATACACCATGGAAGGAAATATCTTTCGTGGAAATGTCTTGGCAAACCAAAAGATAAAGATATTTACAATCTCTCGAGATAATATTGGAAAAATATTGGACACCAAAAATGCAGAAAAATTCAAAAAAAAAAATAACTTCATATTTAAAGCTATCGTAATTGCATAGAAAGTGAGAAAGAGAAGTAAAGAAGAGTACATAATGAATTTTGAAATATGGATTTTTCTCATTAATTCTGAGGCCATTGATTGCATTGCACACTACGTAGTGTGTTACTACATAGTTTAACTTCAAAGTTCAAGCCCTCAAAATCAATCACAAAATACAAATGGCAAGCTACAAAGCACAAACTACAAAGAAACACAAAGCAGATGGAGCCAATGAAGCTAGCTATGAAATACAATCCACAAGGAGGCTGCAATTATTGATGATGAAGGTCCAATATTATGCTCACTCCTAATTTGATGCAATCGCTCTTCATCAAATACATCAAGAATTTTAAAGATATCAAAGTCTTCCTCATCAAGTGGCTCCTCTACATCAGTAAGCCTTTCTAAGTCAGGATCGATCTTGTCAAGGCCAATTGGCTGACCATCCTCAATGTAAAATATTGTACATAATCCTAGGTGTAGTAGGATAATATTTTATATTTCCTAGATACACTAGAAGCTAAACAGTCATCTTGAAGATGAACTGAACAGTCATTTCATCTTGACAAATATGTACATTTTACATGAATGGAATATGAGTTTCATTGAATTCTATCTTGTTGTCTAATTTCTTGTCCATTTCATTTTGTTAATCTTTCATTTGCATTTTGTTGCCGTGCATATATTGGTACCAGAGCAAGGTTGAAGAGGAAGTTGAAAATGGTTCAGAATATTTGTTCATAGAATAAGTGCAGAATTTGTGCTGCTCTGCAAAACTAGGCACTTTGCATTTTTGGCAATCCAACTATAGTCGCTCTAAGATAGACATTACAAGGCCTCTTTGACCTACAAAGCCATAGCATGCAAGGGTTTTGTATTTTGATTGCATGGTTTCAACATTCCACGAACTATCCCACACCCTTTTTGTCTACATGTACAATGAGGTCATCAGCTCAATTGTCGCCGCCTCTTTGAAATAGCAACTCTTCTAGTCATACCACAGCTCGCCCTTCACCCAAAGATCAGAAAAGAAGTAGAAGATGAAATAAGGAATTTGCATTCAAAGGATCCCATAAAGATGGCCAAGGCAGTTGTAGGGGCCAAGCAACCTACATATAAATAATCTTTGCCACCAGCCTGGACTCTTCCAATATCACTATCGTGGCTCTTCTCATGCTTGAAGTCGATGTTCAATTTCTACTCCCTATTCATGGATCACAAATGCCCCTGCCGCCATATTTAGTCCTAAACTTTTTCATTCAGGAATTCGAGAGTTTAGGGTTTTATGGAGTTAGTATTTTAATTTTTATAGTTTTCAATGAAGTCAAGAGTTTCAAAATAGTGTGTCTAGTGGGGTGTTTCAATTCAAAACCAAAAGTTTATATTTAAGGGGTTCTTTTTAAATAGTGAGGGGAAATTTTCATTTAAGTCATGTTTAACATTTTTCCACTTTAGGGGGGCATTGGACGTTTCAAGCAATAAGTCAATCTTTTAAAAAATTTGGTGGAATCAAAAATCTAAAAATCAAACAAATTTTGCAAACAAAATCAAATCGCAGCATTCGGTATACACGATGCCTCTGGTTCACGTTTACGGTCAAGGCATCGCGATTGAACTACTGCATCTAATGCCTAACATAGCTATAACGGCATCTATGGCTTAGTCCCTATAAATTGTCAGGGAGAAAAAAGAAATTTTCATTTTCATTTCCCTCTATTACCCATTCATCACTATTGTAAGACAAATCCTAACAAGAAGAAATTTTAATTTCTTTCTACACAAGTGTTAGTGATAGGATGAATCCTTTTCACGTGTTGACTAAGTGCCACATACCTCTTGACTACCTATGTCTCTTTCATGTACTGATGAGTATATCAAAAGGATAGGCTTCTTCCACGTACTTGTGGGCATATCGGAAGGGCGAACATATCAAGAGGTATGGTATATCAATCTGAGGATATATAGAAAAGGAAACCTTTTGGAGTGATAAGGAACCAATCCGTCTCCATTTGACAACAAAAATCATTCAATGTTGTGAATTGTATTGTCTCCGAGCTTTATCGATGGAACCCAACTCAAACTTGTGTGTAATCGTGTCCACTTTTTACACCAATGGCATGTTATCCTTGCAAATTAACATCAATACCCAACAAGAAGCAAAGATAATATCTGAATGTTGTTGTCAATACAAACCTCTATTTATGCAATTTTGCAATCAATACAAGGTGTTCCAGCAAGAAATCAATAGGCTGCAAGATTAAATACAAGATCAAACACCCAACGCCTTAATAGAGAAGAAAGATGTCGTCAACAATGATATTCCTTCAAGTAGTTCAACTCAAAGGGCTACTAAAGGCAAGAAGTCCCTGAAGAAGAGTATTGAGCCCCCTCCTGTGTCATAGAACAATGTTGTTATGTCTAAATAAAAAAATGCATTGTCAAAACCCATCATGGATACAATACCTACTAGTCCTCCTATTGTTGAATCTCCACCTATTGTGTGAGTCTAGGAGACAATAAAACCCAATAGACATCGTATTGGTCTTGGGTATACATATGTGAATTTTCACATACCGGAATGTTCCAAACCTATCAAATTTGTGTCTGGAGGTATTTTGAACAATCAAGTTGAGTCTTCACCTATTGGTCAACCATGTGTGTTTACTACCGAATGAATCTACTATTTTCATACAGAGTAAACAAGAAATATAATCTGAACTATCACATTGTATGAGAATGAAAATTGAATTGATACTCTGAAACTCAAATGCATATATTGATTCAAACTGCAATTACAATCAACACCAAAAACACCATGTCCGATACAATGAAATGACAATACATATATAGGTTGTGGATGGTTGCCAACCGTCGGCAACAACACACCGATTGGGAGCAACTACTCACCGATACCAACTAACAAACATACTTGCCAATACAAACTAATCAAACATATTTGCCGATATAGACTAACATACGAATTATAATTTGTGCCTAACATCATCCCCCCCACAAAAATTGTCATCTTCCAGACGACTACAAAACAAACCCCAATGAACAACTATGAAGAATGAGGGGCAATGGACGTCCCTGGAGGTGTGGATGCCGTCCAAGCTGAACCTGAAGTCTCCTGTTGTGGTAAGACCAACTGTCGAAGTCTGTACACTTCCTCTGTTCGTTGTTTCAGATGGCTGGTGGCATTGATGTGCTTGTCTCTCGTCAAGCGTACCATTTGGACGGCCTCCTCCAACTGCTTTTTGATTTTCTCCTATGTTGCTTGGGAGTCGGCCAACTACTGTGTGGTGGTGGCATGAGTGCTCGTCAATTCTTCCAACTTCTTTGTCGCCTCCAACTCTACCCTTAGTGCACTTGCCTTATTCCTTTCTGCCTGTATAGTCTCAGCTTCCTGAGCAAGCTCATCGGTTTTCTCCCTAAGTTTCTTGCATATGTCCGCAGCTTCATCTAGTCTTTTATTGCAAGCGACCTGATGGTTGAAGTCTTTCTCCCGTGAATAGTACAGTGCCCTAAACGATCTTCGGTGGTGTGAAGGCCTGCTAATATCTCTCTATTTGTACCTCCAACTCCGGTATCTGGCCTATCCGATCTCCATGCCTGTTGCATCTCTTTTGTATCAACTTCTAGCCACCCTCGATTCCTAAAGATACGTGCAAATTATGCAAGGGCATTTCTGATGAACTGCTCAATCCGTCGTACTTCAACAAGAACTAGTGGTGAGGAGTGTCGAGGATCAAGCAAACAGCGATGGAGGCTGACAGCCGAATGGTTATGGCTTCTGATATTACTTGATATTACTTAATTACAATAGCTTACAGAAACATAACTTATATGCAAGATATTTCTGATATCTCAGATCGCACTAAGTGCAGAGATAGAGCATACTCAATCTTTGCAAATCTAAGACTCAAACCTAGACTCAGATTCTAAGACTTCTTCTAAGAATCGCTAGAAAACCCGATGCCCACAATGCTTCCGCAAAGGCGTATTTATAGCAATTTCTAGACCGGGAGAAGAGGTTGGAGAGAATCTAACCGACAATACCAGGTGAACCGGTTAACCAAAAAGGAGGTTTATCGTGCCAAATGGCCGACAGTGACAATCCTTTATAACTTTAATTTGTCGAGAATCTTATCCATCTCCGATATGGTAGTTGGCCCCATCCCAGCTCCCATGTGAACTAGAACTGTTTGATGGTGACGGATGAGAAGGCTTGTCAAATCCATACTTATATATTTCACGCCATCCAACTGGTTTCCATCTGGCATGAATTTGAAACCTTTGTCGAATATTCCAGTCCTGTAGGTCATTATCAAAATGCATAGTGGGAGAAAAATATGATTCCCACCTCAATCGCATATTGATCACTATGCGAGTGACCAAATCTTGACTTATTGGTTTATCAGGATTAGCAAGAGAAGGTCCAACAAACTTGAAAAAGTCTTCAACCTGTTTAGAGATAGGGGCAGAACATGTAATAGACTAGGTGAAGAATGGTTTTTTGACAAGGTTCAGAAGTAGATGATACATATGGTCAGAATTTATACACAGAATCTCAAACTGACCATATCCTTCTTCATAGAGATCAGGAGTAGAGATGCATCCAGTGTGTTCTAATGTTTCAGCAGCAGAGATAGCATTTTCAGCATAATGATTATTAAGTCCTTTTGTGAGGATATTTCTCTGCACTATTCAGTTCATTTGACGGAACGGAGCATCATAGGTTTTATCTTTGATGAATCCTGGAATACTAGAAGAAGAACCAGGATTTTGCATGTAAACTCCTAGTAAAGAAGGTCTACTAAGGACATCTGCTACAACATTGTCTTTACCAGAAATATGCTGAGCCTCATAATTGTAGAGATTCAAATATTCTTGCCATCATAGATATTTACCTCTACCATCTTTTCTGCCATGATCCTTTTCCTTGAAAGTAAGGAATCTGGTACAGTCAGTTCTGATAATAAAATGTTTCAGATGCATTAGTTTGAGAGCAAATTTCTTCAAATTCTTAATCACACTATAAATTTCCTTATCAGAGGAAATCCATTTCTTAACATCTGCAGGGAATGTGCCACTAGCATATTTTGCAAGTAATTCGGCTCTGTCTTTTATAAAGCACAAGTGTCCTCCCCAAGCATAATCTGAAGCATCTGTATACAGGATAAAATTATCAGTAGTGTGAACATTAAGAACTGGTAGATTCTATACCTTTTGCTGAATGATTTTGACAGCATCAGTATGGACTTGAGACCATTGAGGTTTCTTCTTCGTCAAAAGTTGTTGTAAGGGTTCTCGATCGAACCCTGCACCAGGATAAAAATTATTTACATAATTTAAAATTCCTAGGAATCCTTGCAGCTCCTTAGTATTTAGAGGAGGCTGAAATTCAAAGATCTTAGACTTGATATGAGGTTGTACCTCAAGTTGTCCACCTTTAACAATCATCCCTAAAAACTTACAAGAGTCCGTGCACCATTGAATTTTTGACAGGGACAGAACAATCCCAGAATTTAAAGCTAATCTATAAAAAGTTTCAAGATGAGATCTATGCTCATCAAAGTTTTTGCTAAAAATCAAAATGTCATCAATATAAACACAAAGAAATTCTTCACAGCCACTGAAGATTTTGTCCATCCTTTCTTGAAAATATGCAGGAGCATTCATCAGACCAAAAGGCATGACTCTCCATTCATAATGACCAAAGGGACAGCTGAAGGCAGTTTTGTACTGGTCATCTTCCTTGACACGTATCTGATAGAATCCTGATTTACAATCAAATTGAGAGAATATTTTTGAGTTAGCAACTTTCTCAAGCAGGTATGACTTATCAGAAATGGGGTAAGGAAATGGAAGAGTTATAGCATTTAAAGGCCTATAATTAATGACCATCCTTTTCTTTTGCCTTCTTTTCTCAGCTTCTTTACATACCATGAAAGCATAACAATTATATTCAGACTGAGAGTATTTGATGTACTTCCCTTTTTTGAGCTCTTCTATAGCTTGGGCCATGTCTGGGTAGTCATGAGCAGGGATAGGTATCCTTTTTCCTGTCTTGATCTTTCCTCCATGTTGTAGTCTAATCTCCATATCAGGGATCTCTTATTCCCAAAATTTTTGTGGATCTTTTGAACAGACTGCTGCAATAAGTGTTGCTTTTAGTTATGGAAATGGCTCAATAGTCTGGATTCTGTGGATAGTTGGATATTTCTCAGATGCATAGATTAGTCGAGGAGTACTAATCTTTTCTCCATTTAGTGTGAACATAATGCTCTTCTTTGTGCATCCATAAGGAGTATATCTGTCAATGAAGTTACCTCCTAGCAAGACATCAACTGGCATTTGTTTCATAGCAAAGAAATCACACTTGAACTGCCTACCTTCAACTTGCAGAACATGGTGGCTATATTTATCGCAAATGAATTTGTTTCCTTGTACATCACAGGCAGTATATGCAGTTTTCTGGGTCAATTGCTCCCAGTTTCTTAATATGGGTTCTTTGCAAAATGATAGAGATGCACCAGTATCTACTTGAGCATCATATTGTTTTCCATTGATTGTAACTGTAATATATTGGGAAAACTTGCCAGTAAGCAGGTGTACTAAATATGAAGGTTCCAGCTGTGGCTTTGGATCGGGCAGAACAGACATCACTAGTTTTACTTTGCTAGGATCAGCCATTGGCGTGGGTAATTCTAGTCCAGATTCTTCTTCATATAATTCTTGAATTTGTTCTTGGAACTCAGAATGATCTTGGAAGAGATATGTGGAGGATGACGGAATATCTTCATCATATAGGTAGACAGGTGTAAAACATGGCTGGCAGGCTTGTGTAGGATAGACATTTTGTTGTTGGAAAGAAAAATCAGCTAAAGCTTTTGTAATAGAATCCTCTTTGGGTTGTTTCCTGCTATATTTCCTATCCTTTCTTTCAGCAGTAATAATAGGAAAATCAGTAGAAAAGACTTGTACCTGATCAGAGAAAACCTGGCAGGGCATATGAGTGTTAACTGTAGGAGGTCTGAATATAGGAGGATATCTAGTTTGTTCTTGGACAAAAGTTGGTTGCTGTAGATCTGGCTAGTAGAAATCTTTGTGGAAAGAGTTCCTTCCTCTTCCTCTTCCTTTAATTCTCCATGTTTGATTCATCATGATTGTCAGTTCTTCATAAGCAGATTCTTCTAATTGTTGTTCTGCTTCTATGAGTGTATCAGCAAGATCCTCAAGAGCATCTACATCTTCATCTTCATATGCATATTCATTTATAACAGGCTCATAGATGTTGTCTTGCAGATAGAGATCTTCTTCATCAATCACATCCCACCACGCGGCTGCAACAAGGTTAGCATAAACAGCTTTAATAGCGTTGTTTTTGCAATGACAGTTAGGAGCTTTATGACCAGGTTTGTTGCAAATATAGTAGATTATTTGGTTGCTCTGGGGGCATGGCTGTGAGCGCTTACGCATATATTTATGCTTGGGAGCATAAGAGTGCTTTTTGGGAAAGGAGCGCTTATCAAAATTGAGCTGGCACTTTTTGTACTTCTTGCGGGCTTTGCGCTGAGATTTTGTAAAAGGGTTACAGCCATAGGTGTCAATAAAAGGAGCAATCCGTTGGGCTTCTTGTTTGGTAAATTTCTGCTGATATTTGCAGTCTTCTATAAACTGGAGAATCTGGTCTTTTGCATACTGAATAAGATCAATAAAGGGAGAGCTTTCAAGAGAGATTTCACGGATTTCCAGATATTTGATAACACGACCAGATATGTTATAAGGGAGACCTTCCAGATATTTGCTTTTAGCAAATTCAATTTTCTTGGGATCTTTCAGTTGATAGATCAACTGTCGGAAATGGGTGGAGTAATTTTTGAAATCCTTCAAATCACAACATTTCATAGACAATATCTTTCATCAATCTCTGTTTCCTACATATAGATTCAGGACAGAACTCATCAGTCAACCATTCTAATAAACAATTCATAGCAGGGAGCTGTTGTTGGTGTTGTTGGCCAGTAGCAGTGTCAGTTGTAATGACAATATTCCTGAGAACTCTGGCTTCCTTTTCTTGATCAGAAATACCATTCCACCAATCTGCTAAGATACCCCAAAAGTAAGTAACAGCCATTTTTGCTATGTTTTCTTGTGGAGTACCTGATAAAGATGCTATGATAATAAAGGTATTTATCCATTTATTGATCAAAAGGATCTTCTAGCTGGTCAATGTCTAAATACCATGGAGTAACTGGACAAGTTGTTTGCATCATGAGGATTGAATCTGAGGTCTTCTTTGCTCTCTTTTCTTTTGATTGGAGAGGTTGTGGAACAACTATAGCATGTGAGACTGGTTTTTGTTCATGGTTTACTAACCAGTCTAAAGATTGGGCTAAATCATGTAAAGAATCATCTACTTTATCACATCTTAAATTGACAGTATTATTTATAGATTCCACCTGATTCCCTAAAGGCTGTACAAGGTGACCCAATGTAGACAAATCACTATCATATTTATGTAAGTCAGATAGGACTTGATCTGACTTAGTATGGAGTTGCTTCAAAGAATTTTCAGAATCTTTTATCTTAGTATTATTTTCCATAACAATATTGCCTATCCTGTGGACATTATGGTGGATGGTGGCAACAGATTGCTTTAATGCTAAGATATCTTGACAGAAATCATCAACATTCTGTTGTAGATGAGCACAGAACCTTGTAATATAATTTCTTTGTTTAAATTCTAAAGAAGGCTCTTTTTCTTCAGAGGTTCTAGGCTGAAATGCATATTGGAACATACTGATATTCCCTTCAGGAGACTTATAATTTCCTTTTAATGGGGGCCATCTCCCATTGGTATAATATGCAATTTCTTGTTCCTTATACCATTCTAAAGTTTATGCCCTTGGCAGTGTATGAACCATGTTACAAAAGGGGTGATCAATATTTATGGCTTTACCCTTTTCCTTTTGCTAACCACGCCTAGAATCAAACTATACGGGTTCTGGGCCAGTATTTAAAGGCTCATCTTCTACCTCAACATAGAGTTGTGCTTTCTTCTTTGAAGAACTGCTAAATGAAGTTCTGGGTGTAGCAAAAGAATCTTCAAATGGATTATTATACCTCCTAGAGGAAAGACTTCTAGGAATAATATTAATCTAGTTTTGTTGTATCTCATGCACAGGGCGAGTGACTTCTAACAATCTAGGTGCGACATGTTGCATCCAGTCAAGTTTCCAATCTGCAGGAATCTCAATAGTATTGATATGCCCTTTCTGGAGTTGAACTTCTCCATGAAGGGTTTTGGCATACGGCAGGTTTTCCAGTATATTTGGATTATTTGTATTCGTCATAGAATACAATACTTGGACTTGGACTGAAGCATATTTAAATTTCCCAAACATATTTAAACCATACAGTGAACTAAACACTCCACAGCAATTTAAAGATCTTTTTTTAACCTCTTGACAACCTTTATCCCTTGCAGCAACAGTAAGATTAGGATAATAGGTGAAACAGACTGAATTTTTAGTAAGCTGAGACAGACTAGACAGCTGACAGGCATGGGAATAGTCAACTTGACGACGGTCACATAAAGCAAGATATGAAACAGGTTTAATATTATCAGGGACACAGGAACCTATAAGGACTCGAATAGCACCAAAATGTACAAAATTCACATCTTTATGACTCCTAATATAATCAATTTCTTCAACAGGAAGAACAGACAACATCTTTGTTTGGAAAGTTTGCAAGGGATCATATTCAAGGGTTAACTCCACATTTTTCATTCGAGGAATGACAAAAGGTTTGAACGTAGACTTGAATATGATATTCTTAAGCAAACTAGGCTTTAAAACACTCTTCTTATATACAGAATCAGCTGTAAGAAGAGGAGGTCTATAATTACTTATTTGTCTTTCTATAACATCTTCAGATGTGTCTATATCAGGAACTTCTTCTGTTATCAAATCACCTTCCGTCGGATTTACAGGAGGAAGCTCGAACACTCCTTCAACGAATGCCTCATTCACTCTTTCGACTCCAGTATGAGGATGAGAAAATCCTTGAAATTCTGCCATTTCTTTTAAGAAAGAGAAGCTTGATAAATCTAAGACAACTTACAGGGGTTTTAAAGGAGAGATAAACAAAACCCTTAATCAACCAAGACACAGACAGGTATAAATTCTCAAATCCCAACACTGAAGTGAAACCCTACAGAGATAAACTCTTTGCTTCTTAGATTACTTCTCAAATTCTTTACTAGAAATTAGATAGACAGCAGATTTCTTTCGCCAAAGAATCGTTAGAGGCTCTGATACCACATTTACATTAAGCAAACAGCGACGGAGGCTGACGGCCGAATGGTTACGGCTTCTGATATTACTTGATATTACTTAATTACAATAGCTTACAGAAACATAACTTATATGCAAGATATTTCTGATATCTCAGATCGCACTAAGCGCAGAGATAGAGCATACTCAATCTTTGCAAATCTAAAACTCAAACCTAGACTCAAACTCTAAGACTTCTTCTAAGACTCGCTAGAAAACCTGATGCCCACAATGCTTCCGCAAAGGCGTATTTATAGCAATTTCTAGACCGGGAGAAGAGGTTGGAGAGAATCTAACCGACAATACCGGGTGAACCGGTTTGATGGTGATAGTTTGTCATTGATGTCAAAAGGTATTGAGAAAGTTGAGTTGTGCAAAGTATCATCAGGCTACAGGTCATTTGTGCATCACTTGTACTATTGACAAAAGTTGTTCATGATCATGCATTTCACAGTTGTTCACATAGTGTTGAAGGATGCTGTCAGTGGGATTGGCTTGATAAATGGATGATAATATTACAAGTGTTTGATAACATTCATGTACCAATCATGCTCATTATATTGGTGTTTCAAGTGCTTACAGGATCACATGAATACACTTGATGTTTGGTGTTGGTTTATGATTAATCACATGACTTGTTTGATCAAGTTTGGCCTCCAATGATGTCTTCATATGTTCTTTGGTAAGTGATGTTTGGGGTTGTCAAGTGTTGACAAATGTTCATCATCCATGGTTATGCAATGTGTTCTTGATGTGTTCATGAAAGATTGTTTGCAGTATGTTCTTGTTGTGCATTGATCTGAGAGAGGTTGCTTCAAGATCAGTTGAGGTCAGTGATAGTGGGTTGTGTTTGAATTAACATTTGAGGATAGTCATGTGCTTCAGATGTTGATCATATAGGAGTTCAAATGGTTTACATGCATGTTCATATTCAAGCAATGTTGACACAGGTTGATCATGTTCTTGCCTTACTAGTTGTTGAATCAGGACTTCATTATACCTAGCAGGTGTTCAACTTATCATGATAGAAAACTATATCATCTAGTTTCTTTCACCTCAAGTTTTCACAGGAAGGAGATAAGTTGGTTTTATCAAGTTGCTTTCACACTCAAGTGTCCACAAGACAAGGTTGTGACAAGTGCAGAGGTATAAAGTGGGTTTCAAGCTTCTAATGGATTTCCCTTGTCAATATTGTTATCCTAATAAACATTTTTGCTCTTAAAGACCTAAACAAATATAAGTCATCTCCCCTCAAACTCTACTTTACTCAATATTCCTATTGTCTTTATATTTTAATGATGACCGGGAATAGCAGGTGTATTACTTAATTTTTACCTTTTGAAGGGGTTGTTATACATCCCTTGACCGACCCTCTCCTTATCTCACCAAGTGAAGCGGTTTCCACACACATCTTGTGTGCTAATGCAAGTCTTGTTTTAAGTTAGATATCATCGGTGGTCTTGTTTTAAATTGCTGAGCGCCAAAAAGCAATTAACAGTCAATGGAGCGGCCCGAATGGGAAAAAGACCATCAAATGATTTCATAAGGGAAAGTTTATGAATTTGAAGGGGAATGCTAATGGTTGCTCGAATAAAGAAAGTTAATGCTTTTGGAGCCGATTTTCATAAATATGTTTTATGCTTTAAAAGAAAAGGCATCGGTATTTTTGGCATTAAATATGCTTTATAAAAAATGGAGAACTTTTTTTTTATAGAAACTTTTCTTCACCTAGTTTATAGATTTTTTTGGGGAGATTTTTTCTCTTTCCAAGTCTAATGGGTCTCCTTTCTAATAGGACTAGGAGCTTCAAAAAGAATATTTTTTAAGAGAGATTTTTATAGAATTGGAGATTAAAAAGAAGATAAAGAGTTTGATTGCAAGGAGAAGAATTTGAGGAGATTTTTTTAAAAGCAACTATTTTGGCACAAAAAGATTTTATTTGAAATGAAGAATTTAGTAAAGATTTTTGTGAGGAAGATTGAAAAAATTGAATGAAGAAGATTTGTCTTATGAGAAAATATGGATCAGAGATTGAAGATTTATTTATTGTTTTATCTGCAATCAGAGATTATTTTTTGCAGGATATGAAGAGTTATTTTTTGCAGGTTGTTGAATATTGAAAAAGTTTTTCAATGATCTTGCCAATCATGTTGCAATGAAGAAAATATATATATGTATATATGATTTTATTTTTGCAGAGATTGAAGGGTTTTGTACAAAGAGGATAATGAAAATTTGGTTGAAGAAATCTGCAGATTGAAGGGTTTTGTGAATTAGAAGAATGTGAAAGGGCAGTTGTATTTTATTTGACAGAGATGGAACTTACAGAAGATGAAAGGTGAAAAGACATTCAACTTGTATAAAAATGTTTTTCAGGTGCATTGATGGATGACTTGCAAGACAGAGATGAAACATACAGAGTAAAGTAGTGTTGTTGAGCATATCAGAATATAGGATTGATATGCAGTGTTATGGATTGATATGCAGTGTTGTTGAATGGAATAGAATACAAGATTGATATGCAGTGTTGTTGAATGGATCAGAATACATGATTAATTTGCAGAGAAAATTGTTTATAGAGATTTGTATATGGAGCTTGTTTGCAGAAGTATGTAAAAGAAAATGGTCTTGATTTGAAAATCAAACAGGAGGTATAAGGTTGTATACAATGGTGCAAATCTGATTGAACAGCAATCATGTCTTGCACACAAAGTTTGATGTTTTGTTTATAGTGATTGTGTTTGCCAGTGAGGCACAGTATGCCTATGAGGCTTGTGGTCAGTGAGACCTCTGTATATGTCAGTGAGACATTTGTAAGAAGATTTTTCATTTAAGCCAGTGAGGCAGTTCTGGAGTGGTTTTTCTACCCCTGGAGGGTTTTCCACTCGTGCATATCTTGTGTCATGATTCATATTGATCATCTTTGTGTGTGTTTGATTTACGTATAAAGTTTTGTTCTTTTTCTGTATTCACAGTCGTGCATTTTACAAATCAATGGTATCTTTCTTTTGAGCTCTGAAAGTTGAAGTTTAAACAAAGGTTTTGAAAATTCACACAACACTGATTCACCCCCCCTCTCAGTGTTGCCCTTGATTCCTACACGGTTAACCAAAAAGGAGGTTTATAACTTTAATTTGTCGGGAATCTTATCCATCTCCGATATGGTAGTTGGCCCCATCCCAGCTCCCATGTGAACTAGAACTGTTTGATGGTGATGGATGAGAAGGCTTGTCAAATCCATACTTATATATTTCACGCCATCCAACTTATATATTTCACGCCATCCAACTGGTTTCCATCTGGCACGAATTTGAAACCTTTGTCCAATATTCCAGCTTGTTGGTCATTATCAAAATGCATAATGGGAGAAAAATATGATTCCCACCTCAATCACATATTAATCACTATGCGAGTGACCAAATCTTGACTTATTGGTTCATTAGGATTAGCAACAGAAGGTCCAGCAAACTTGAAAAAGTCTTCAACCTGTTTAGAGATAGGGGCAAAACATGTAATAGACCAGGTGAAGAATGGTTTTCTGACAAGGTTCAGAAGTAGATGATACATATGGTCAGAATTTATACGGAGAATCTCAAACTGACCATATCCTTCTTCATAGAGATCAGGAGTAGAGATGCATCCAGTGTGTTCTAATGTTTCAGCAGCAGAGACAGCATTTTCAGCATAATGATTATTAAGTCCTTTTGTGAGGATATTTCTCTGCACTATTCGGTTCATTTGACGAAACGGAGCATCATAAGTTTTATCTTTGATGAATCCTGGAATACTAGAAGAAGAACCAGGATTTTGCATGTAAACCCCTGATAAAGAAGGTCTACTAAGGACATCTGCTACAACATTGTCTTTACCAGAAATGTGTTGAGCCTCATAATTGTAGAGATTCAAATATTCTTGCCATCGGAGATATTTACCTCTACCATCTTTTCTGCCATGATCCTTTTCCTTGAAAGTAAGGAATCTAGTATAGTCAGTTCTGATAATAAAATGTTTCAGATGCATTAATTTGAGAGCAAATTTCTTCAAATTCTTAATCACACTATAAATTTCCTTATCAGAGGAAATCCATTTCTTAACATCTGCAAGGAATGTGCCACTAACATATTCTGCAAGTAATTCGGCTCTGTCTTTTATAAAGCACAAGTGTCCTCCCCAAGCATAATCTGAAGCATCTGTATACAAGATAAAATTATCAGTAGTGGGAACATTAAGAACTGGTAGATTCTGTACCTTTTGTTGAATGATTTTGACAGCATCAGTATGGACTTGAGACCATTGAGGTTTCTTCTTTGTCAGAAGTTGCTGTAAGGGTTCTCGATCGAAACCTGCACCAGAATAAAAATTATTTACATAATTTAAAATTCCTAAGAATCCTTGCAGCTCCTTAGTATTTAGAGGAGGCGGAAATTCAAAGATCTTAGACTTGATATGAGGTTGTACCTCAAGTTGTCCACCTTTAACAATCATCCCTAAAAACTTACAAGAGTCCGTGCACCATTGAATTTTTGACAGGGACAGAACAATCCCAGAATTTAAAGCTAATCTATAAAAAGTTTCAAGATGAGATCTATGCTCATCAAAGTTTTTGCTAAAAATCAAAATGTCATCAATATAAACACAAAGAAAATCTTCACAGCCACTGAAGATTTTGTCCATCCTTTCTTGAAAATATGCAGGAGCATTCATCAGACCAAAAGGCATGACTCTCCATTCATAATGACCAAAGGGACAGCTGAAGGCAGTTTTGTACTGGTCATCTTCCTTGACACGTATCTGATAGAATCCTGATTTACAATCAAATTGAGAGAATATTTTTGAGTTAGCAACTTTCTCAAGCAGGTATGACTTATCAGGAATGGGGTAAGGAAATGGAAGTGTTATAGCATTTAAAGGCCTATAATTAATGACCATCCTTTTCTTTTGCCTTCTTTTCTCAGCTTCTTTACATACCATTAAAGCATAACAATTATATTCAGACTGAGAGTATTTGATGTACTTCCCTTTTTTGAGCTCTTCTATAGCTTGGGCCATGTCTGGGTAGTCATGAGCAGGGATAGGTATCCTTTTTCCTGTCTTGATCTTTCCTCCATGCTGTAGTCTAATCTCCATCTCAAGCATCTCTTTTTCCCAAAATTTTTTTGGATCTTCTGAACAGACTGCTGCAATAAGTGCTACTTTTAGTTCTGGTAATGGCTCAATAGTCTGGATTCTGTGGATCTTCTAAGCAACTGAAGCCAAGTGTCAACTTGTGCTGAGCTATCCACATGCGCTGAGCTCTCGGGTGACCTACTCTCAAATGGCATAATCTGTCTTGATGGAAGAGGGACTGGGACCGTACTTTCCCCTTTCATCCTCATAATCTGCCCCCATGAAACACGAGTGGCACTCAGCTGAGTGTTCACGGGAATCTCCACCTGTGTACGAGTTGTCCAAGTGTAAATGTGTATGCCTCCGCCCGAGTGCAACATCCAACCTACTCTCCCCTGTTGGAACTATGATGCTGGTGGGTGTGCAAGGAGTGGCTAAGGCTGACAAGGCCTCAATGCAATCGTCCTCGGCACCCTCTACACTGTATGATGCCTCTGAAGATGATTCCACCGCTTCTTGTTTCCTTTTTTTGCTACTTCTGGATTCATCCCCTTTTCCTCCTTGAGTAGGGGCCTTCAAATTTGTCCACCGGAAGCCAGTTGGCCATACAGGGTTGTACTGCTCATCTGGCTGAAATGGAGCTCGCTAGTGAAGGGACCTGAGTGTGAATGGCATCTAAAAATAACGCGATGGCCTGCTGAGTCATATAAAATGACTTAAGTCATTTTCATGAATTCATGTATATCCGTTCTGAGAGAACTGTCGCCCAATTATACAATGCCCCCTCGCTGAGACCTATCATGTAAATGGAATATCTAACGAGCGTGAGGCTCCCGTCAATCTCCCCCTAATCTCATCCATGATGCATCGCCATTCATCATTTGCTAGATGGTCTCGCCGAAGCCCTCTATTGCCCGTGGCTTTCGGCTAAGTTTTCTCCTTGTCTGTCAAGTCACCCCTACAGACTTTGGCCATTATATCCTCTTTGTGTTTTGCCGGCATTTTCTGTTTTCCAATTGTGAAGCCATGGCGAGGAACTCCCATTACCCTTTCGAAATCTTCAGGTGTGAATGTAATTTTGATGGCGACATTCATGAACCTAATTATAGTGTACCTTGAACGGACATTGTAATTGGCCACCATGCTTTTTAACAGTGCTTCAAACTCTCTAAAGTTAAAATACGACATTTGTATCACCTTATCTACCTTAGCCTTCTGTAGTGCTAGTTTCAAGGGGTGATCGACATTGTTGTTCCACCATTGCTTGCACTCTGTTGCTGTGAGGCTTTCCCATTGTAATGAATCTGCTGTGATTTTCTCTTTCCCCTTTCCCTTCTGCTGCTGCTTTTTCTGCCCTGATGGACCCTCATCAATCTTTGGTTTGTGTTTCGGTGGAGGCTCCTCTACAATCAATTTTCCTGCCATTCCTCTACCTTCAACTTCTCTTATCTGGATTTGCTTTCCTCTACCTTGTGCTCTGTTTATCCTGTTTGCTGGTGAAAATGACATTCTGGCCTTTTTATATTGCCGAAGACAATTCAGTTATGACCATTAGGGTTCCCCTCTCTGATCCTGACACTTGGATGACGATGATCAATCCAATGCTGGTAAAAATTTATTCACCCCAAGCAATTTAAAAACTTCCCACTGAACCAACGTGTACGGCCAAGATAATTGACTAAACTTGAATGGCGGCGAATGATGGCAGGGATTTTCCGTGCGATCTACACTGCTCCAACTCGTACGGCTAAGAATTATATCCGTACTACCTGAATTGACATTTTACGGCTGGCTAAGAATGGCGGAATCACTGTACAATAGAACTCGACGAATTGCTAATACTTGTACGACTGTAGCTGAACTCGCACGGTTTCAAGAGAGAACTCGTACGGTCTCAATGGTTAGCACTTGTACGGACGACAACCAGGGAATTAACTTCGTACGGTGACAATGTGGAATTCATCCAGCGGCAATGTGGATTTCGTACGACAGTGAAACCTCAACACATACTGCAGTATCATGAAGGTACTCGTACGGTCAGCCAAAAAATTGACTTGTCGTACGGCAGGTGATAGTACGACCGCAAAAATCTTGTACGGATTTCGCATAAACTTGCATCCAAAACTCGTACGGTCGAAGGGTTGTACAGCGGCAAGGAGAATTCATATGGGCCAGAATTCAGATCTAGTATGGTAACTTGGTTTCCTTCAACTCATACGGTAGCTTGGTCTCTTTCCACTCATATGGCAGGGGTTTTCTTGTACGCAGCTTGGTAGAAATGGTACAGTCGGGCTCTTTTATAATGTTAGGTCATGCATTGCTTTTTATTTCTATCTTCTCTATTTTTGACTTTTCCTCTATTTTTTTATTTTTTTATTTTTTGCTTTTTCTAATTTTTTTTTTTTTATTTTTCACTTTTTTTTCTTTTTTTTTTCACTCTATTTTTTCTTTACCTCGGTTCCCGGACTTGGCTCTAACTTTCTCATCTTCTTCTTTCTTATCTTCCACTAAGACTTCAATTTCTGATATATGACGGAAGATGCATTCCAGATAGCCTTTCCGTCACAAACAGTCATTGGAACAACATTGGTCGACCTCTTCCAGTTCGCACATTTGATCAAATATCACGGATTGGTCCCTTATACTTATCAAATTCCATCCCATAGGTTCTTGAATCCATTGAAAGGTTCTACTATCTGCATTCATTTTCAAATTTTTGGCTCTATATTTCGCTTTCCAAATTCGGTTTCTACGAAGCTGTATATGAGGTACTCCATCTGGCCAGTTTTTCATCCTTAGTTCCCAAATTTCATCACAATATAGCGATCGTTCAACAATAAACATGCTTTATGCCAAGTATTTTCGTTTTGGCGGGGCCTTTACCTCTTTTGGTAACAAAAACTCGAACTTGTCCCGCACCTTATTACATTCTTTTATCCACTCGTTCCAGGCCTCTTCTTCATCTTGATTGTCCTTGTTTACCCATGAACCACCAATGTCATCATCGATTATGCCTTCTCGGGCTCCAACTTGAAGTGTTTTGGGCCCAAAGAATCCAGTCACAAGTTCGAACTGTGTGCTCGAAAAAACCATCCCATCAATCTTGCTTGTTATATCCGATTCCATGGATTGTTTGTCTCTTCCTTCTATCCCACACTAGTTTTTAACTGCATATCCGAGCATGCTTACTTGCACTGTTTCTTCTCTTCTTTGCTTGTAGATTTTCAACTTCGACCCATTTATCGTGTCCTTGATCAGGGTTCCATCCAAATTGTCAAGTTTTATAGCCCCATTGTCTAACATTTCCTGTACTCTGAACAGTCCCAACCAACAAACTTTGAACTTCCCCAGCTTAATTTCGTTGCGACCATTATACTTTAAAACTAACTGCTCAGGTCAGAATTCCATCTTCCGCAGGTGTCTGTTGTGCCAATATTTCAGCCGTTTTTGCATAACCTCGGTCGACCACTAAGCCAAGATTCTCTTCTTGTCTAATTTGTTCAACTGAACTAATCTATCCCTTAGGCTTTCCGTGTCTCCTAGCCAGTTTTCCATTTCTATCCTTAGACTTGGTACGAGGTATTTGGCTGGCACTATAGCTTCTTGACCATACATTAGTTGAAAAGGTGTGTATCCAGTCATCACTTTGTAGGTTGTTCGGTAGGCCCATAACACAGCTGGTAGCCTTTCCTCCCAGTCAGACCCTTCAATATGACACGACTTGTGAATCACTGATATAAGTACCTTATTTGTTGATTATGCTTGTCCATTTGCCCTTGGGTAGTATGGGCTTGATAGCATGTGAAAGATTTTGAATTGTAATGTCATGACCGAATGACGTGATTGACAAAATATCCCCCCACGATCACTCGTTAGTTGGATCGGTATTCCATATCTCGTCACTAGCTACTCATATATAAACTTTGTTGTGCTTAAAGTAGTGTTGTCTTCCAATGCCCTTGCTTCTGCCCATTTGGTTAAGTATTCGGTGGCCACCACGATATACCGGCATCGATGCAGCTGACTGACTTTCAATGGCCCTATGAAATCAAGTCCCCACCTTTCAAACAGTTCCTGAGGCTGTGATGGCA
Organism: Cunninghamia lanceolata; assembly: GCA_027924645.1. Classification (NCBI taxonomy): domain Eukaryota; kingdom Viridiplantae; phylum Streptophyta; class Pinopsida; order Cupressales; family Cupressaceae; genus Cunninghamia; species Cunninghamia lanceolata. Next base: position 3,104,106 of record BSBN01000023.1, on the reverse strand, counting down.
ACAAGGGCATGTAGTCTCTCTTTAAAGGCTTTCCTACCTTTTGGCAAGTGTCACATTGGATTACCCATTCTCGGGCGTCTGTATGCAACGTCGGTCACCATAGTCCAACGAGCAGAACCTTTCTTGTTGTGGCATCGGGACCCATATGTCCCCCAACCACTCCTTATTTCTTCTTCCATCACACACCTTCTGAGAATATGATCCAACCCCATCTTATAGAGGAGCCCATTTATCAATTGAAAAGTTTTGCTTTTGAGTGCAATTTTCCGCCTTTCACTAGCCAACATCACCTGAGGGAAGGTTGACGTTGAGAGGTACCCACCAATCTTCTCGTACCAAGGTGGGAGAGCAGCTATTTGGAACAGGTGAGTATTGGGGAAGTCTTCATTTACTCCATCCGCCAGTTCTCCTGACTTAATATGTGACAATTGGTCGGCAATCATGTGACTCTTCCCCGGTCGTACAATAATTGTAAAAGTGAACTCTTGCAACAGTAACAACCACCTACTAATTCTCCCCTGAATTATAGGTTTATTTACCAGGTACATTAGGCTTGGTGATCCACGTAGAAGGTGAATGACATTGCCAACAGGTAATGCCTGAACTTCTGGACTGAATAAACCATCCCCAAAACCTCCCTCTTGGTCGTACTATAGTTCTGTTCAGCCTTCAAGAGTAGTCGGCTGGCAAAGTATACTGGATGGTCGAGACCATGGGGTCCCACCTGTGCCAGGGTGGCACCGATCGCAAAGTTTGATGCGTCGACGTGCACATGGAACTCCTTGTCCCAGTTCGAGTAGGCCATAATAGGTGCACTGATCATCTAGTCTTCAACTCTTCAAACGCTTTTTGTTGCTCGTCAGACCACACAAACTGCACACCTTTTCTCGTCAACATGTCCAGTGGATATGAAACTTGGGCAAAAATTTTGATAAACCTTCTGTAGTAGCCGACATGGCCGAGGAATGACTTTACCCCGGTAACATCCCCTAGAGCTTCCATCTCCACAATTACCTGAATCTTGTCGAGATCTTCCTTTAGTCCTGCTTTGCATACAATGTGGCCCAGAGGTTTCCCCTGCAGCACCATGAAACAACATTTCTTTGGATTTAGGGCCAACCGTGCGGACCTGCAATGCTCCATACACTCGGTGAGAGCCTTCAGGCGCGTCTGCTGGTCGCTGTAAATTGACCAGTCGTCTAGAAATGCTTTAAAATTGCCCGCCGACATTTTGTTAAATATGTACAAAATAATCCTCTGAAATGTTGCTCGTGCATTGCATATACACCATCTTCTACCACGAATGTAGTTTTGAGTTTGTCTTCCTCGATGATGCTAATCTGGTTATATCTGGAGAATCCGTCCATAAACGAGTATATCTCATGTCCAGCTACTTCCTCAAGGATAGAGCCTGTGAATGGAATGGGGGAATGTATCTTTGATTGTTACTGCATTGAGGCATCTAAAGTTGACAGATCCGGATTTGCCCCCCTTCTTTTTTCAGTGATATGACAATCGGCGAAACCCACTCACTTGTCTCACCCTTGAAGATTATCCCGGCCTCTTAACATTTTCTCTATTTCTTCCTGCACCTTGGCGGCGTAATTTTTGTTCATTCTGTATGGCCCTTTCCTTACCAGACGTGCTCCTGGTATCATTGGAATTCTATGAACACATAACTCTGGTGGTATCCCCTTTAAGTCTTTGTATGTCCAGGCAAAAACATCTTTGTACTCCATAAAAATTTTGAAAGTTGTTGCCTTAAGTACTAGATCCCAGTCATCTCCAACGAGAATCACCTGAGGGTTACTCTCCTCACCGAGATTAACTTTCTTCGTCAAGGGTTCCTCGTACATGATCTTTTCTCATTCAAACTGATGTGCCGGCGTGCTATCTATTTCGGCATTTCCTTCCTTGTATTCCCCATATGCAATCGAAAAAGTGTGGGTTACCTCTTGCTGGTTGCTACCTTCCTCCCTTTTGTCACTCGTCAATTCCTTCTTACCAAGTGTCTCAATGTCGCCTAGTGTTTCACTTGTCGGAGGAGAATTGCCTAGTGGTTCACTAGTCATCCGAGAGCACTCGCCAATTTCTTTTATTGAAATCATATTACATTCTGGTTGGAAGAATTCATAATCCTCCATCTGCCAATGGAACAACCCACTAAATGAGTTTGCCTCATCTTCCGAACATTCTTGTAACTTTCGTACGCCTTCGTCGTCTAGCTCCATGGGCCCTCTTTCTCCTTCGGTCATTGTGTTGCCACTGTCTGAGTCGGAATCCGATACCATTTCTTCACTAACTGTCTAAGTTCTCAGATCAATGATGAATTTCTTACCCGTGTTTTCTATTGACAAGGTGTTCTTCTTCTAGTTGTGGTTGGCTTTGGCGGCTATTAGCCATCCTTGGCCAAGTAATGCATCATAAGAAGCATTCCGTGCTGTAATGACTACAAAATTTAACAAGAACTATTGAGTACCAATCTTTACCTTTTGAGCCATTAGCACTCCCAGCGCTTTGATTCCATGTTGGTCGGCTCCCACTAACTGGAAGTTCCATGGCCACAATGTAAGTTTGTCGAGGCTTTTCCATGTTTCTTCTGGAAGTGCATTCACCCTAGATCCCCCGTCCACTATTGTACTCGTCAGGTTCCTTCCGAGGATTTCCATGTGTACTACTGTCGATTTCTTTCCCATGTCAATTGCCAATAGCCTAGGGTCGAGCACTTGTTCACCAATCGGTGGTGGTTCTACTATGACGTCATCCTCTGCCTTACATTCATTCGGGTTTTCTTCCACCACTTGGATATGGCCATTCTTAGTTGTGGCATGCTCTGGAGAAGATCCGCCATCTTGATTGGTACGGTAGTTTGTAGTACCTGACTTGCAATATTTCTGTCGAACTCCAACCGTAGGGTTGTGGTTGCCTTTTTGCTTGAGTTCCTCCGTTCTGTTTCCATGGTAATCTCCACTTCCTTTCTTTGCGTCGCGGAGTCTTTCTTTCTCCGTTCGGGGGGTCTAGATAGTGTGCCTTCTTTGTTTGCACTCGAGAGTCGGCAAAGACTTCGTCATCCTCCTCTTCGATGTGGATGAGATTCACCATACCTTTCTGTTTTAGGCAATCATTATCTTCATGGTCGTCGGGCCCACACCATTTGCACAGTGCATTTGGTTTGTTATGGTTGTTGCTCGGGCAATCCCTCACAAAATGCCCCCACTCGTTGCATTGACGACATTGGATCATCGGTCGTCCTTTTGCATCATACTGGATACGACCTCTTCCCCCACCGTTATTATATATGTTGTTGTTGTTGCCTCCTCTTCGGTTATTGCGGTATCACCAAGCGATGCATCTTGATTGTTTGGTTTGGGTGGTGTGGTCGGTGGGGTAGATTGTTCACCCTGAGTATAGAGCACTTGGGTGCTCCTCGTCTTTAAATTGTACGGGCACTCCTTGATAGAATGGCCCATTACCTGGCAGATTTCGCAGAGCATTTTTCTGGGGCAGTTTGCTTTCATGTGGCCCTCATTGTTGCACTCTGTGCACCATAATTCCTTACTTTCCTTCACCATTTCTTTCTCAGCTTTAAACTCCCTCATCATTCTGATTATGTCTTTTCTTAATGCTTGTACAGTTTTTTATTCCTCCTCGTCACTACCATCCGAGCTATCTTCATCATCTTTCTTCTTCCCCCGGCTTGACATCTTATCTTCACTTTCAATGTCCATCGCCCGGTTGTAAGCTTCGACGTACGACACTATTGGTACTATCTTCATTTTCTTCCTGATCGAGGGGATCAAACCCTCAATGAACCATCTTTTCTTTAACCCGTCAACTAGTTCATTTTCTAATTTCACCAAAAGTTCTTTCAGTCTTCGATTGTATGCTCAGATATTTTCATGTTTACCTTGTCTTGTATTGTATATCTCGGCCACTATTTCATTGTCATCCCGTAGTAATTTAAATTCTTCCTAGAATGCTTTCTTCAGTGCATCCCAACTGGCTCTTGATGTGGCGTCTAATTCTGTATACCAATCTATCGCAATTCCCCTCAGGGTTGCTGGAAATGATCTTAGCCTATAGGACCTATCGTCCTGTCCGTTGGCTATCCATATGGTCTCACAAGTTTTGCAATGTTAGACCGGATCCTCCGATCTGTTGCCAAGGAATTTTGGTAATTTTTGCTTCTCTGTACTCGGACTTCCCATATTCGGACTTCCCATATTCGGACTTCCCGGCGGAGTCACCATGTTCCTTCCCGATGTCCTCCTTGTGCGTTCGACCTGACTGGACTGGTTCTCCCTCGACGTTCCGGTGCCTTTCTTGCACTCTCGGCCACGTACGAGTCTTTCCCACATCCCTCTTCAGCATCCTTTGCGCCTCGAGTCTTTTTGGGTTCCTTCTGGTACTTCCTTCTGCCCAAGGGTTTTGGGCTCGGGTCCTCTAGTCCTTGGCTCTTCGTCTTCTAATATTGACAGTTCCTAAGTACGACGTATACTATTTTCAAGTTCCTTTGTTAATTCATTTTCATCATCTTTCCCTTTTTCTTTGTTGGTTACTGGTGTTTTGAAATTTTCTTTGTCAACTCCCTCGACGAGGCTTTGGTGTGCTTCTGTGGTATCTTGGTTTATTTCATGATGCTCATTTGTTTCTTCAGCAATTTGTTTTAATCTTTTTCTTCGTTCCTGTTCTTTTAGTCTTCATGATCTTCTTAACCTCTCTTCAGGTGTTTCTTGCCCACTTGGCACTCGATTTTTGTCCCTGTTGAGTTGTATGGGCATTAATCGACACTTGCACTGTTATTAGTTCTAGGGCGTACGACGGTGGTTAGCGTCGCGCTTCTCTTCCTCTCGTTTCATGTGTTCTTCATACCCCCTAAGTATTTGTTGTCGACGTAGTTCTCTGTCTCTTTCTTCTCGAAGGTCTTGCAGGATTATCAAATTTCTTGCCAAAAGTCGAGGAATGCGATTGAGAAGATTGTCTCTCTCTATTAACTTTCAAGTTGTCTCCAATTATCTCCTCTGGAATATCCCTGCAGATGGCTTTGTTCCTTACATACTATCCAACCGCTAATTGCTACAGGAATACGAGGGCTTGGGTTAGATCATCTTCCCGATCGTTCCTTTCTCGTTCGTTGTCTTCTCTTTCGCTTTCCACCCGTTCTTGAATTTCTTCTTCTATTCTTTCCACTTGTCTTCTGGTTTCTAATTTCTCGTCGGTTTGAATAGGTTGCCCCATTATATTTCCATTGCCATTGTATCCTTCCTTCCTTCACCGACTATTTAATTTTTCTGATGATTCAACTCGTCATCCATTACTCGTCACCTTTCCACCCAATTCTGTATCGGCAACGGCACCAAATTGTTTACTACCGAATGAGTCTACTATTTTCATACAGAGTAAACAAGAAATATAATCTGAACTATCACATTGTACGAGAATGAAAATTGAATTGATACTCTGAAACTCAAATGCATATATTGATTCAAACTGCAATTACAATCAACACCAAAAACTCCATGTCCGATACAATGAAGTGACAATACATATATAGGTTGTGGACAGTTGCCAACCGTCGCCAACGACACACCGATCGGGAGCAACTACTCGCCGATACCAACTAACAAACATACTTGCCGATACAAACTAATCAAACATATTTGCCGATATAGACTAACATAACAATTATTATTTGTGCCTAACAATGTGAAATTGACAAGTTGCAAAGTCAATCAAAATCAACTTGCAATAAAATCCATCAAGTCCAAACATGTTGTCATTGTGGACGTCGCGAACATACCTCTAGTGACTATTTGGATCTACATCCTTGTCTATCATGTGGTCAACACACACATTTTGCAAAACAATGTTATGTCAAAAATCTGCCTACTAAAATCAATGAGGCATATGTATTTTCGATGGATAGATCATTCCAAATGGCAAGCTAAGGTTCGCCTATTGTCAAAATCCTATAGGAGAGTCCAATCCACCATTTCAAATGATAGCTCATCTACTCCTAATGCAAATGTTGTTGTCAATCTAGTTGATAATAAACTCAGTATTATAGATATTGTTGAGCATTAGTACGAGAGCTTGTTGAGCTTATCTACTCACGATGCAGATGTTGCTATCGATCCAATTAATGATGAGCTAAGCATTGTAGATATTGATACTTGTACTATTGAGTGACAAACTACTAAGAGGATTGTAGAGTTGCACTCAATTGCCACAAAGGGTAATTATGCACTCAATACCTACAATTTGCCATTCTAATTAGGATATTAATAATGAACATGTTGAGACCGCTAGATATGTAGCTCAATATAGATTATTTGAGGCTATGGATATTGCCTCTTATTGATTATACTTTTGCACCTGAGTTGTGAGTTGAAAACCCGAAAGGGCAACTTAATGGAGACTCATGATGAAAACACGAGGGCATCATTGAGTTGTGCATCTCTATACACAGGTTCGTATATGTTGTTCTCTTTCCAGGGAGGCCTTTACAACAGCTCTCCACTCTCATCTTATAGGGGGAACATCAAAATTCAGATTTCAAGTTCTTCGAGCATGGTATTTAGAGATTTCTCAAATTGTCCATTAAGAATTTGTCATTGCAGCATATTGCAAATTACAACATATTGCCGCTTATCACTACAACATCTCAATAAGTAATGTTCAGCTTAGCATCTGAACACCTGAGATTGCACACTTCAATATGGTTTTTGATGACTATGCATGGAGCGAGATCATCATATGCTTTCATTTTCAACACAGTTTTCTACCACAGGAGCATATTTTTATGTGTCGACATGTGTCTTCATTTGAGAGCATTCTGGACAGCAAATGGTTCACATTTTCAGCTTGACAAAAAGTCAAAGTCATTTGATGCATGCTTTAGCACACTTTTGGATTACTCATTGGCGCAATCAGCCTAGGTTATCCAATTTTCAGGCCACAAATGTAGTTGCAGCACACTTTTGGACTAGTAATTGGCACATTCAACCTGGGTTCTCCAATTTTCACTCTCTTTGGTGACAAAAGTGATAGAGACAGAAGTGGAAATCTTCTGCAAATTTCATCACTAAAAAGGAATGTCGAATTTTCACTTAGCACAAAAAATGGTGCTGAATTCACAAATTTCACAACAAATGAGTACGGTATTCTATCAAAATGGGGCATAGCATCGTGGATGGCTGACTCAAACTAAGAAACTTTCAAAACAAACTCAAGTCTTTACCAAGTCAGTATCTTGGTTGTTGAAAACTTTAAAGACTACAGAAGGGAACAAGCTATCACTCCGGCAAAACCTTTTGCAGAAGACTGGAGCTTTGTATCAAGCAAATGAGGCACCATAAACAAGTTGTCCAATGCATTAGTTTGACAAACTCTATACAAAATTAGAATTATAATTGCAAATTGCAAGAAAACAATAATTACAATTTACAAACGGAAATGCAAGTTTCCTTACCTTAAAGTTTTTATCTAAAGGCGAAGGTTGTGGAAAAAACCAAATCATTCATCCACTTTGAGTCAACTAGTTGTGTATCATGGAGTGTATGTGTTCAAACACACTCACTCTAACAATGCTCACAATCATGGCTGGCTCAAAATGTGCATTTCCATCCTTTTAATTTCTTAGCATATTGGCCAAAATAATTCTGCCAATCAACTATGAAAAAACAAATTTTATCAACATTCTATTTAGTTAGAAAATTTCAATCTTCAAAACAAAGTAACAAACTTTAAACTTTGCAAAAGATAAGAGGGGAAAAGTTGATTGTAAATTGCCATGTTCATGGTTTCAAAATGGTCCTAGCTTCTATAGCACAAAGGGTGGCAAAAATTCCCTTTCTTTGTTGTTATGTGAGAACCTCTACCATGGATGCCCATTGATCTTGTGATTCAAGGAAATATTTCTCGATGCATTGGAAGAGACCCGCACTCACCCTTTCAGCGAGACTTAAGCAGTAACAATCAAAAAATGTTAGATTAAGTAAGTGTCCAGCAGCATGGAGAGTGCAATGCATCTGTCAATCCCTTCTCGCATCAATGACCTCTCATATTGGCATGTACCAGCCCATCTCATGGTCAACCCTTGCCTTGATAGCCTCCTTGACCGTAGCCATGGGCTCATACAGACAGCCCATTGAGGATTTATACCCATCAACTAGCCACAATACTTTGACTAAAGGCTCCAAACATAGCACAGCCTTTTTTGCCTATGTCCAAAAACTTGCAGCAAAAACATGTTCCATCATGTTCTAACCATCTGTATGATCAACAAAACCAAATTATAACGACTCATTCAAAAAGAACATTTGTTTCATATTCATCTTCTGGCCACAAAGAGTCTACAATGCTAGGAAGTAGGTGGCAAGTATCATGACCACTAGCCAAAAAAGTTCCTTCCCATTCATGAAGGTGTGCCCCATACGTAACACCCTCGTATTATTGTAGATGAATTTTGTGATGCTTCTAGCTTTGTTCAATACAGATTTAACCCATTCATTTTTCCCTGTATCTTTAAGATTAAATCAAGACAATGGACCAGGCATATACTCCAAAAAAAAGTGGAATACTTGTCCATTAGCAATCTGCCAACAACAACACAAGCAGTAGCATTGTTTGTAATAAATTGAACCACATGTTGTAGCCCCACTTCAACTAACACCTCACCAAATTAATTAAATAGTACTTAGAAGGCATGAGTTTTCCACAGTCCATAATAGTTAATGAGAGTGCTTCTGGATTCAACTGTGTATGTTTTTGTATCAACGTTTCAGATCATGCTCAATGATCCATCATCAAGAAGAGGAAAGTTGAAGATAGGATAGCAGACTAGAACGTTATAAAGGAGTGAGGGGGAGAAAGGCACGGAGAGCAAGGTGCAAGAGGTGAGGGGAGAAAAATAAATTCACACAAAAAAGAAGAAGAATGCAAACACACATATCAGCACTAGTTGAAGTTAAAATTATTAATGATAATAATAAATTAAAAATGTAAGATCAAGCAACTATCTATAACATATAAAAGTATAGTCAAAACAAATAATAATAAATTCTTTAAGAACCTACAAATATAAAAACCTACACTACGAAAAAAGCACTAGATAAGAAACTTAATCAAAGTGATAGGTAAAGGACCTAAAAATTCACCAAACAAAACAACCAAGGCGAAACACAAATTTGACAGATATGTAAGTGAAATCACAAATTAAAAGAACCAAACAAAACCAAATAAAGAAAGAAAAATAGATAACCATACATTATAGAAACAAATATGAAGTAAGGTGAGTATATATATACTCTTACATTTCTGCTCATACATAAATATATATAGATAAGATAGATATATAATTAATTGCATAAGTGAATGTCGTAAATATATATATATAAGTATGAATATATAGATATACATGCAAAGGATATATGATTAACTATAAGATAGTTTTATAATGAACTATAATATATATATATATATATATATATATATATGTAATGAACTATACTATAATATATATATATATATATAACGAGAGAGAGAGAGAGAGAGAGAGAGAGAGAAGGCAAGAATATATATATAGTGGTAAGAAAGTGAATGAAGGAGTATGTCTATAGGCACTATAAAGCATACCTAAAAAAAGGGGATAAGTATGTATCAGCATGAATGCAAGCAGTGTGTGTGTGTGTATATATATATATATGCAAAGTAAGAAAGCAAGTGGTTAAGAGTATATATGTATAGAAAGAATGCAAGGAGGTGAGAGTATAAATCTAGGTTAGAGGTAGAAATTGTGGATGAAAGGGTGTATAAGACTATGTAAAGTGGCTTAAGAAGCTAGGTATATATAAATATATATAAGGGTGTAAGTATGTATGAGTGTGAAAAGGGAGGGCGCCCTACAATATGAAGGAAAAGACAAATATAGAAATAAGTAAACACCCAACTCAATAATGAAAGAGGAAATGAGATGCAAAGTAACAATACAATAAATAAGTACCAATAAATTAAGAGAAGAGGACCAAAGCCAACCAACACAAAGACCAAAAGATTACAAGCACACAAACACAAAAATACAAAAAAGCACACCCAAACACGTGTGTGTGTGTGTGTGTGTATATGTATAATAACTGTGTGTGTATGAGTGTGTGAGTGGAAGACACAAATACCACAGGAGTCAGACGAGGGGAGGAGGATACAAAGGAAGACTGGAGATAAGGACCAGATGGGAGAAAAGGAGAAGTGAGAGGGGAGGAAAGGAAACCAGAGGGGGCAAGGGTGAGGTAGGGAAAAGGTACAGAACAACGAACGTCAGCTAATGATGACCCAAAGGAGGAGGGAAGGATAGGAATAGGGAGGAAGGAGGGGGAGGCAGGGATGGGTGGGGTAGAGTGGACAGGCCAATCATGAAGGAGAGGGGTGTGGTTGGAGGGAGTTCAGTAAAGGTTGCCAGGTAGGGCTAAGATGCCACCCTTCATCACGATTTAGATTGGTGGGGTGACTTTTAATGAAGATAGCTTCTTGGAGTTTCCTCTTGAAAAAGCAATCTTCTTGACTAAAAATTGGGTGTGCTCAAGACAAATGTGGTGTTTAGTGTGGAAAGAGTGCCCAGCTAGGGCAGATTTGGAGATACGATCATGTTTGATGTCTGCATCATGCTCTTTGATCCTCGTACTGATGGATCAACCAGTTTCTCCAATGTATGGAGTCCCACAGGAGCAAACGATCTTGTAGACCCCAGAGTTGATTAAATTATTCCTGGGATCTTTGGTAGAAGGGATTAGATTCCTCAGCGTGGAGACCAGTTTGAAAGTGCATGAGAGGCCTTTCTTGCGAAGTATTTTTGAGATTTTATTTGAGAGGCCCTCAATGTAGGGGAGGGTTGTAACCCAAGTGGCAATCGGGACCTCAGGTTTAGGTTTGGGGTTAACTCGGTTTTTAGCAAAGTTAAAGGCACGAGAGATAACTCTATGGCGGTACCCATTTACCTTAAAAACCCAAGACAGGTGGGTGAGCTCTTGCTCAATGTGATCCTTATCACAAATGCGATGAGCACAAGTGGCTAGAATTTTAAGGACACTAGCTTTTTGGGCGGGATGGTGGTGAGAAGATGCGTGAAGGTAAAGGTCTGTGTGGGTAGATTTTTTGTAGACACTCCGAGAAAGGGAGCCATCCTTTTTCCTCATGATGAGGAAGTCCAAGAAAGGAAGTTGGTTGTCCTCTTCAAGTTCCTTGGTGAATTGAATGCAATCCACCAAACTGTTTAGGTGAGAGTGGAAAAGTTCTAAATTCTTAGGACCATGAGGCCAACATATGTTGGTGTCATCAACATATCGCTTCCACCATCTGGGTTTGAGCGGGAATGAGTTAAGGGATAACTCCTCAAAGTGTTCCATATACAGGTTAGCCACAACAGGGGAAAGGGGATAACCCATGGCGACCCCATCGGATTGCTCATAGACCACATCTTGAAAAGTGAAGAATGTGGACCTAAGACACAACTCAACAAGAGAAGCTATCTCCTCATTAGTTTTACGTCTGATAAGCTCAATTGATTCACACACAGGGACTTTGGTGAACAGCGACGCCACATCAAAACTGACTAAGATCTCCCTCTCCTCAACCTTTTTGTCCTGTATGAATTCGACAAAATGGGCAGAGTCTTTAATGGAAGTATCTGACTTGCCCACTTGAGGAGAGATCAGCTTGGCAAGGAAGGCGGCTAATTTGTAAGTGGGGGAATGTGTGGTCTCGACGATAGGTCTGAGGGGAACACCAGGTTTGTGGATTTTAGGAGCTCCATAAATGCGAGGGGTTATTTCTTTATTAGGAAGGAGACGTTTCTTGGTGAGGTCATCGAAAGAAGATAGGGAAATAGCCTGTTTAACTTTTTTACTAACCTTGGAGATGGGATTATGGGGAAGGACTGTGTAGCTCCCGCTATTAGTGAGGTGGTCAAGCATCCTGTTGTAGTCATGCTTGTCAAGGATGACGGTTGCATTCCCCTTGTCAGCTCTAGTGATGACAATATTATTGTTCTTCGTGAGTTTTTTAAAGGCAAAAAACCCATCTTTGGGAACATTCCAATGGGGACGCTTTGCATGTCTCAGTGCCACCGCACAATCCTGTCTGATCTCATCGGCTAAGGCTTCGAGAAGCGTGTGGATGACATTTTCGATTTCAATCCGAAAGTCAACCTTGGGGATGGTCAAGGGGTGACAGTAAAGCCCAAGCCTCTTTTTAAGAAGTTGAGCACAAGTGGGTCAATACGAAGAATGGAGAGGTTAAGGACTAGTTTGTCCTCCCAATTTTTAATTACATTGGGGGAACCACCATTGGCTTGAAGCTTGGAGGCGATGCCACAAAAATTATTAGCATTGGATCTAGATGAGGTTAAAGAGGAAGAGCCCCGAACGGGGGCTAAGATGAACGGAGAGAGGACAGGTCAGCAGGTACAGGAGACGCGATTGGAATGATGGGGAGGGACGTGGCTAAATCCATGTGCCGAGGGAAGGCGTCGAGTGATTGAGAAGGCGAGGAGGAAGGGGACGCAATAATGCATGAGACATTGACCATTGAGGTGTGGTGGGGAGAGTCAACGGTATGGGGAAGGGGTAATGTAGGATAAGATAGGTTTAGAGGGGGCACGGGGTGCAAGGAGGAGGTTGGCATTTGCAAGAAGGTTAAAGGTGCAAGGGGAAAGGAGGAAGACATGAGACCACATATAGAAGTCGTCAAATCAACATTAATGCCAGCGACGTTGGGAGAAACAGTCAATGTGGACTCACCTGGTGCAGCTGCAAGACAAGACGAACATGGAGGTTCCAAGGCGCTTGATGCCCCAACAATCTGGTTCCCATCGAATGAAGAGTGCTGTTGGATGGAAAGCAAGGATCCAATTGCTTGATGAGAACTCCCGGACAAGCAGAGAGGTGGCCAGACGTGAGGTGAGGTCTAAGAGCGAAAAATAGACCTGTTGTTGTCTGATGAAACCTGGGAGCACGATGAGTATTGGCGTGAGGAGAGAGAGAGGATGGGCATTTAAGTTATTGCCGTCAGAGATGTCGACTCCCTCACTGATGCAACAGCGAGACTGGTAGAACATTGAGGTTCCTTAGCGTTCTTAGTCACAACAATATGGTACATGTTGCTAGAAGATGAGGGCTCCCTTGCTGTAGAAAGAACAAGTGACTTTTGTGAATAGGGACGCGGAGAGGGCCTGGAGAGACCAAAAGAAAACAAGGATGCCCGAAATTTCTTGTGGAACAGTTTGGCAAATTTGTTCTTTTGCCTATCTTCACAAGCCGTTTTCAACCCTCGAGCTTTGGCATGGGATTGAGTGTCGACCAAAGACCACAAATCCGAACATAACGAAGCTGCAAGCTCTAGGTGAAGGTAGAATAATCTGGTTGAGATCCGGTTGATTAAAGCTCGAGTTCTTTGGATTACTGACCTAAGTATAGCAAGGCCTGCCCGTTCAAAGATGCGAGAGTAGTGCTGGTTCCGGAGATGATGTGATACTTGTGCAAAAGAGGGGATGATGCGGAAGTCTCGACATCGCTTTAAAAAGGTCAAGTCTGCGATCCTCTTTGAAAGTTTGATCCTCAGCTTCTCAAGAAGCTTTGCTTTGAAAACAATTTCCCTCCCATGAAGGGCAGCAATAGAAGGCATGAGTTTTCCACAGTCCATAATAGTTAATGAGAGTGCTTCTGGATTCAACTGAGTATGTTTTTGCATCAACGTTTCGGATCATGCTCAATGATCCATCATCAAGAAGAGGAAAGTTGAAGATAGGATAGCAGACTAGAACTTTATAAAGGAGTGAGGGGGAGAAAGGCACAGAGAGCGAGGTGCAAGAGGTGAGGGGAGAAAAATAAATTCACACAAAAAAGAAGAATGCAAACACACATATAAGCACTAGTTGAAGTTAAAATTATTAATGATAATAATAAATTAAAAATGTAAGATCAAGCAACTATCTATAACATATAAAAGTATAGTCAAAACAAATAATAATAAATTCTTTAAGAACCTACAAATATAAAAACCTACACTACGAAAAAAGTACTAGATAAGAAACTTAATCAAAGTGCTAGGTGTTGTACCCATACGAAATTTTTCGTATATGTGCCCAAACACACCTCCCTAGTACCATGTAGCCTTGTCATTACTGCGCTAACCCTGCAGGTACAAGACATATCAAAAGATGGCGATGCAAGGCTCAAATGGAGGGAGATTCTGATCAGCCAATCAGGCCTGGAGCAGCGAAAGAACATCAAAAAAGAGGAAGTCAAAGTGGTGAATTGAAGGCCAAAATGACATAAAGAAATACATCTGGCAAATCAAAATTCAATTTTGAAAATTCTGAAATTTTGAAAAATTTCGAAATTTTTTCTAAGGCATTTTTTAGCGTTCTTGGCTAAATTGTGCTCCATCTTGGAGTATAATTCATGGAGGAGAGGCTTCAATGAGAGCTTCGGATCATATAAGTCTGATTTCCAAAATTATAGACATTTTGTCATCAGATGAAGAAGTTATGGCAAAAATAAGCTCCAAAGGCAGAGGCAAATGGCAGTGATCCAGGCAACCTCCATCAAAATGGCCAATGCAAAGTTCAAAGTTTTTCAAGGTCAAGAATCATAAAGTGAGCCCCGAAATTGGCTAAGTCTGGTGTCCTGAAGCCTGATGTTCTGAGATCCTGAAAACTGTCTAAGTTTGAAATCTCGTGGATCCTCAAAAATCTAGAATTTGCATGTTAAATCCCATGGATCCAGGTCCTATCTCAAACATCCTGGAAGTATATTTCAAAATATTTAAAGTATATCTAAGCATATACTTAAATATATTTTGAAACATACTTCCACCGAAGACACTCAAAATCAAACTTCAAAAGGCGCCCATTCTAGCCAAAACCCACACCTTTTTTGACTCTCAATAGGTGTCTATATTCCTCATTTTGCACGCCTTTTTTGGTCTTACAAAAGGCGCTCCTTTTGCCTTAAACACACGCCTATTTGCCACTTACAAAAAGGCGCTCTTTTTGGGCATATCTCACGCCTTTTTGATACCAAAAATAAGCGCCTAAATCTTCAAAAAAGCACGCCTTTTAGAGGCATTTCAAAAGGCACCAAAAAACCCCTTATCTCACGCCTTTCTTGACTCACAAAAAGGCGCTCAATTTGGCCATTTCCCATGCCTTTTGGGCATTGAAGATTGGCGTTCCATTGTGGACATTTGCACTCCTTTTTTAGGCGCTCAAGTTGAAAGAGTTGGACGTCCTAGAGAGAGAATATTGGGCACCTAGGAAAGAGAAACATTGAGGCTATAAATTGGCCCCTATTCTATTCTTATTTCATTCATTGTTTTTGCATGATTGGAGAAGAAAAGCAAAGCCAAAAATAGAAGAAAGAAACCCTAGAAGGGTGGCGTCCACTATGAAGGAGGTCTCTTGCATAGTTATTATCACTTTCAAGGCAAGAGAAAGGTATTGAAGCTGCACTTCACACATGGCGGCCATTAATGGAAGAATAAAAGCTTGCATAAGGCGGATTCAAAAGCATAGAGGAGTTGATCTTCACATACAAGGCAAAAGCTACTCATTCTTGCATCATTCTACACCTTTCTATCACACTCCAAGACATATTTGTTCACAGGAAGGCCATTTCTTTGCCTTGGTGGTCATTGTTGAAGGTTTTTCAAGCTTTTTGTTGCAGATTTGAAGCTTTTTCAGGCCAGCAAAGCATAAAGAGGACAAATTGGCCACTTCTAGGCTTATTTTTCTTCATTTTTTTCCTTCACAGGGTCCATCTTCATGTTCCTAAGGCAGCACCCAAACCCAGGAAGCCATTTTTTGTGATTTTTCAAGGTTTTTCTTCACTGGTCATGGCTGTTCATAGGCAAAATCACCACCTACAGCCCAAATAAAAGTGATTTTTGAGGCCTATATGTCCAAAATTTCTCATTTCTGGCACATTCCCACCTTGGCAAAAGGCATCTTCCATCACCCTGGATCATTTTGAGCTCAGATCTGTCAAATCTTTGAGGGTAAAACTCCAAAATTTCACTTTCCAAGGGCAAAATTTTAATTTTTTCACAAAAAAAATAAATTTTGGACAGCGAAAAGAAAACTTGTTTTCTTGGGCAGAGAACACACATAAGTCCAGATTGGCCATTTTCAAGGCAAAAAGGCATCAGAACAAGCCCTCTTCAAGTCATCATGCAATATTCATCAGTCACCATTGAGGCTAAATCCTTGCTCAAACATGAATATTCCAAGGTCAAGGAAACAGACTTGTGTCAAGTCTCACCTGAGGGTTTTGACTTGGAACCACTGATAAGCTCAGGCAACGCAACAGTGAGAAATTTGAAGAATTCAGGGCTTATTCAAGCCGGATCATTCCCTATTGCTACCCATAGTCTCGAATTTGTGCTCTCGTGCATCCAACACTATAATCCTGAATCAAGAGAAGTCAAATCAAGGGATGGAAGATTAATTGCCAGTTTGAAACCTAATGACATAGAGCTTGCCCTTGGCATCCCTATTTTCGAAGAATCACTCACCCTTGATCTAGAGGAAAGTGACGGAGTGTGGACCTCTACTACTGATAAATGCCAAAAGATAGCCTGCAAATGGCTAAAAGAAAGAAGGAATACAGTTCCAAGGAATGTGGGTCGAGGCCAGTTCAAGGATGAATATGCAATCATGATCACAATGCTCAACCGAATTACAGGCCACGCTGAAGGGAGAAGTTTCAGAACATGGATGTTCTCTGTCATCAGCACGATAGCCAATGGAAGTGCAACTTATGAATGGGCTACTCTCATAAGCGATTCTATCCACCGGCAGATCATAGAGTTCACTCGAACTCGCGAGTTCAGGATGGTGTCCTACTTGCTATTCATGGTGGCCAAACAGCATCATTTTGCCGGATTGAACTTTGTAGGCTCTCTGCAAAATACCAAAATTACCAGGCTATATCCTTAGCTTGAAATTTCAGAGTCCCAAGAGCACTGCCGCCAAGTCAATGACGCATTTCTAATGTTCACAGTGCGTGACTTGGAGAACCAAATGCATGTCAGAGTATCAGAGGAGGGTAGAGCAATAATCTCGGAATGGGCGAACTGGTATATTCAGTTCCCTACCTTCTCCTATATTCGAGTATACGGGTTGACATCATGTCCATATATGCTACCAAGGTACCCCTCTGACGAAGTGGTCTTCGTGGAGTTCCTACATCAAATTGAAGAAGTGCACAGTTTCCTACGCAACAGGCATAAGACGGCAATAAACTTCCCTATTTAGCTAAGTATCTACAAATGTAAAGGTGCCTCCGATGCAAAAATAATCAGAGAGGAAATGTCCAAATTCGGCCTGAAGACCTTCAAGGAGAAGCGCACCTATGATCCTAAACATGTGATGAATCCAGACTCAGCGGCAAGTTCGCTCATGTACCTACTATGGAAGATTTATGGGCCAACTGTGAGGATGAATATGAAGTTCGTCGAAGTAATTTCAGCGGCTTCACCTTGGAGCAGATACCAGTCTTCCTTGATGAGAGTGGCAAAGGCTTGCACGAGGACAGTTTGATTCTCTCCCCAAAATTCATCAAGGAGGGAATGGATTCACAACCGCTGCCACAAATGGATTGGTCACTCCAAGAAATCATCTCTATTACTGAAAGAACCAAAGGAGTGGTGAAACGAAGCTAGATGTTCATCAACAGTCAGAGGAATAAAAGGTCAACTACACCTAAGGACAAGGCATCTACTGCAGAGCTGCCACCTTCACCTACTCACTTGACTCCACGCCTAAAATCCAAGGTAGTGAGTGGGAAGACCCAAGAAACCAACATCACCGAGGAAGAACCCTTGAGGGTGGCCCAGAAGAAGAAGGCTCAAGTCCCAACACAGCAGCAACCAGAAGCACCCCCTTTGGCACCAGATGAGCCGAGTTCACCTACTACTTCTATTTCTTCTTCTTCTTCTTCTTCTTCTTCTTCTTCTTCTTTAGAAGAGGAGAATTTACCTGCACCACAGAAAATACCTGAGCCTCACCTATCTCCCATACCTATCGATTCTACACCACTTAACTCATCAGGAGTTAATGAAGCAGGAGAACCAAAGGACATGCAGGGAGTTGAGGTGGACACAGTAATGGAAGTGGATCTAGAGTTCGAGCCTAACATAGTGTTGGAATTTGATCCTGAGTTAGATATACATTTTGCACCTCCTGAGGTTGAAGTCACGCCAGATCCGAAAGTTGAGAAGGAAAATCATCCAGAGCCAAGGTTTCAGGAGTCTACTTCAAGTTGGCTTCACACAGCAATTAAGGAGAAAAAGAAAAGGCCATCGTACCAGCTGGATTTCAGTGCACTGACCAAAACTTTCAAAGAGCCCTCTATAAAGAAGCTCAAAAAGCAGTCAAGAATTCTAAAGACTGGTGAAGGTGAATTGATTCTAGAAACCGCTATTCCTCCCCAGGACAAAGCAACTGAAGAAGTTGAGCCCGAAGATTATCACATTGTCAAGACAAGCTTTGGTCATAGCACACGACAGGCAGCAGTAAACATTTTGGAGGCTACTACTAATACTATGAGGAATAGGGTATTGAAAGATGGAGAGGACAAGGCTGCCCTCAAATCAGAAAATAAGCAGCTACGTCAATACATTTCATAGCTCTTGCATTCACCTTCTTTGCCTTCACTCTTTTTGCCACAGGTGATGGAATCTACTGATGAGCAAAAGCAACTAAGTCAACTGGTTGTATATGGCAAACATACTAAGGACTAGGTGGAGCATTTCATAGCAAAAAGTGTTGAACTTTCTAGCAAAGTTAACAGCAATGGTGTCTAATTCCAAGGATATTCTCCTAGGAATCCAGAATATGATAGAATGCATGGCAGACATGGAGCCTGTTTATGATAGGTTGATGGTTAGATTGCGTGCACTTGGCATGAGACCTATAACGGCAGAACAAAAAGCTACTATTTTCTCCTGGACCCATCAGTACTCTTTCTTGGTTTACACCTCGAAGAATATAGCCTTGGAGTTGGCTACGCGGAAAGAAAAGATTCTGGGCATTGAAAAATATGCCATTGATTTTGTCCAAAACATTCCTTGCAGGTATTTCAGCGATAAAGGTGTAAATTGCCTTGTTCATATTTTGCAAGAGTTCATTCAACTAATCTGTGGAAAGTTTTGTGGTGATCCCCACGTAGACAAAATGTACCTCCCGATTGAAATTGCATCAAAGTTTGCCAAGGCTGAAAAAGATTTTGAGGTGTTTGCAAAAATCACAGAGGATGCTGCCATTGACCTGCAGATGAGGACAGTTCACCTTGATTCCATGATTATGCCAGATGAGGCTAGGATTGAGGAATTTGAGAAAATTCTCAATTCTCATACTTAGTCAATTTTTCACTATCTGCAGGAGGGATTTATTTTTGGCAGCAGGAGAGATTTCCAAAGCAGTTTCTATTTTGAGAACTGACTTTGTTATCTTGAGTTAAATTTATTTTTAGATTTTGCTTTTGGAAATCATGCAAATTATCTTTGAGTTGGAACTCATTGTGTAATAACATGCAAGTTCAGTTAACTGAATTGCATGACAAGATACTTTGAGTTTTAATTGTTAATAAGCTTGCATGCTTCCCATGCAGCAATTAGATCTAGAGTGAAGAGTGTTAGTTAACTCTTCCTTTTATTTCCTTGCATCTTTGTTTTTTAGGTATAAATAAGTGTATTCTACACACTTAAACTCTCTAATGGTAAATGCTGAGACTAATTTTGCTCGCATTTTATTGTTCAAGCAGTGTTATTTGTTCTTGTCTCTTTGATTAATGAGAATGTGCATCATAGCTTCTGAGGTCTATCTTGTTATCAAGGGTTGTGAAAATCGTTCATGACTGTGTGCATGAACAATTATTGTTGGATTATCATTGTTCTTTTGTGTTGAAAATCTCCAAGTTGTTCCTTCGGTTTCTTTATGTTCTGGATTTACTTAGAGAAATCGGAAGTGTTTTTAGATAGAGTTAGTTATTTTCTTTTGTAATGCTTTAGAAAATCTTATAGCCTTGCAGGAGAGCTTCATTGCCTTGTGCTTGTGCCCTGAGAAACCAAAAAGATGGGTTATTTTGTAAACGTCTTTTTAATTTCCTTGTTGAAGGAGCTTCCCCTCCTAATTTGAAGAACAATCCTACTGTACACGCTGTCCGTTTTTCTTTCTCACCGAAAGGTGCGAAATTAAACGCTAACAATAGGTAAAGGACCTAAAAAGGACAAAAAAAATTCACCAAACAAAACAACCAAGGCGAAACACAAATTTAACAGATATGTAAAGTGAAATCACAAATTAAAAGAACCAAACAAAACCAAATAAAGAAAGAATAGTTATTCTTTCTTTATTTGGTTTTGTTTGGTTCTTTTAATTTGTGATTTCACTTTACATATCTGTTAAATTTGTGTTTCGCCTTGGTTGTTTTGTTTGGTGAATTTTTTTTGTCCTTTTTAGGTCCTTTACCTCACTTTGATTAAGTTTCTTATCTAGTACTTTTTCCGTAGTGTAGGTTTTTATATTTGTAGGTTCTTAAAGAATTTATTATTATTTGTTTTGACTATACTTTTATATGTTATAGATAGTTGCTTGATCTTACATTTTTAATTTATTATTATCATTAATAATTTTAACTTCAACTAGTGCTGATATGTGTGTCTGCATTCTTCTTTTTTGTGTGAATTTATTTTTCTCCCCTCACCTCTTGCACCTCGCTCTCCGTGCCTTTCTCCCCCTCACTCCTTTATAAAGTTCTAGTCTACTATCCTATCTTCAACTTTCCTCTTCCTGATGATGGATCATTGAGCATGATCCGAAACGTTGATGCAAAAACATACACAGTTGAATCCAGAAGCACTCTCATTAAATAGTACTTGTGTTGGCTTCACTCTATTTAAAACATCCACTAATCTTAGAAACACAATGACAAGCTCTAATGCAACGAGGAAATTGATGACAATACAATTCATCCCATCCCTCTACCCATCTAACATTATTGTACAGTTCCTCCCATCCATCCACCCATCTGACATTATCATGAAACATGTCCTAGCCCACTCCTTGCAATGATACACAAGGAGACTACTCAAATTCTCAATTGCATTTGTCAACATGCTCATCCTCAAAATCTCATATGGGGGAGCTTTGAATCCAAGACCCACAACCTTTAACAATGGCATCTACCATGAACTGCCAATATGGAGACCTCGCAATATGCAAGGACATGCTAGAATAGTACCAAAAATTAGCGATGGCATTTTTAGCCTACTAATGCACAATCTTCTTCCACCCCATACTCTCTAAAGTTGGTTGTGCTATAGGTGTAGTACATGGTGCAAAGAAGGTATTAATGTTCCCCCCACTCATGTTGCATCTTTGTGATCCAAAAGAAGGTACAAAAAACTATCTATTGCAATGTGTTGTGATCACTTGCCTCATCCAAGTGATCAACTCTAGCCTCAAAAGAAATTGATCCAACTTAATGCCCATGCTTACCTTGTTTACCCTACTTTTTGAAAGAACTTCAAAAGCTCACTTTGCTTAATGGGAGATATCTTGAGGGCAATTACAACAACCCTTCACATCATGGCATGACTCCTTTGTCAAATGCCATCTGAAAGAAAAAATATCTCCATTGCACACAAGGCCACAAAAATTGCACTTCACTTTGTACCCTCAATCGATGTGCAATATGTTGTTATATAGAGCCTAATCAGACTCGGAGGTTAAAATTTTCCCCACTTTTATCGGCGTGATTTCCCCCCAAATTATTTAACGGGGGAGTGCAGGGGGGGCAGAGCCCCTCCTGCAGGGCCCGGGGGGGCTTATCCCCCCAGCGGCAGAGCCCACGGTGGGGGTCTAGGTGCAATGCCCCCATTAGGGGCTGTTGGGGGCAACGCCCCTGAAGCAAAAATTGCCATTATTTTATAAAGGCGTTGGGAGTTATTTTTCTATTGGCCGACATTTTTAAAAAACCCTATTTTGTAACCGACATAAGTCTTTATAAAACACCTAAGGGTTAGGGTTTCCATTGATATTGTATTGTAGCATTCGCAGTGGTATTGAGTTGCAAGGATTGCTAGTTGTAATCAGTTTGATTTGCTAGATAATAATATTGGACTCTCTGTTGGTGGATGTAGCCCAAGTTTGGGTGAACCACGTTAAAAATTCTCTCACTGTTATTATTTGTGTATTTTCATTCCTTTGTTTAATCTTTATTTGCATTTAATTGATATCTTCTGCATGCAATTCCTAACACAATATGTCCATGCCAAGTCTATCTCATGCAACACAATGACCAAATCTACAAAAAATAATTGTCTTTAATCTTTCAAATGTTTCAAGGTTTTAATTTTTCCCTTATCATCCCACACTTATCACTCTCGCCTTTCTATATACCACACATCCCTATATACATCAAGGTACATGTAAGAGTGACAGTATGGAAGAGCAGTCCTACCAATATATCAAACCTCTTGATATATTTAAGCTTCCAATATATTGCACCTTCCTATATATACCTGAAGGTATGTGGAAGAGTGACAATATGTGGAAAAGAGATGCGCGCAAGAGAAAAGTGGTATGAAAGAGTGGAGTGGCACTGAGAGAAATGGTGCAGTAATATCTCAAGCCTATCTAATGGCATACCTAACAACAGGAGGTAGTCTAATGCAAGGTTGGCACGGTCACTTGTCTGACATTGCAAACCCCTTTATGCCAAATTTACAACCAAGTGACAAATCACCAATAGAAGAAAGAATAAGAGAGTAGAATATGTAGAAAAGATAACTGCATAGAAAAATCTGTGGTCTTCTTATCACTCCAACCTCTATAGCCCTCAAATATACCTCTAGTGCATCGCTTCCCAAGATACAAGTAGGTGATCTTGCTAAATGATGTGCTCAGTGAAGTATAGAAGGGCTCAAAAACAAAAATTTCTATTACTCTAATATATTAGTAATCTTACAAGAGCTTTTAGTAATCTTACAAGAGCTTTTAGTAATCTTACAAAAGCTTTTAGTAGTTTAAAAGAAAGTATACATTTACACATGCTAAATAAAAAACTAAACCTAATCATAAACCCTAAATTCAGGGTTTACATTTAGGATTAGGGCATATTAAATTTAAGCATTAAAAAATTCATGCTCCTAACCTTAAACTGCCAAAAAAATATGCATTTAGGGTTAGGATTATGGATTGATTCTAATGGTTTAATACACCCTAACCATCAATGTGGGAAAAAAACTAGGGTTTAGGGTTGGGGTTAGGGCTTAAAAACAACATTATGATGTCTTAAAAACCCTAAAAACATAATATTATTACTAGAAAGCCCTCATCGTAAACCTTAACCTTAAAAAATAATTTTTGGGTTTAGGATTAGGGTTAGGGCATCAAAACACAACATAATATAGTTTTTAAAAAACCCTAACTCTAAATTTAGGGTTTAGAGTTGGGGTTTGGCCATAAAAACATAATAAAACAACATTTTATTTTTTATTTATTATTAAAATATAAAACAACATTTTATTTTTTATTTATTATTAAAATAAATAACAAATATTACATACTATTTTTAAAAACCCTAACCCTAAACCCTAAAAAATAGAGTTTAGGGTTAGGGTTTGGCCGTAAAAACAAAATAAAACAACATTTTAAGTTTTATTTATTATTATTAAAATAAATACAACATATTGTGTTTTCAATTTCAAGCTTTAGGGTTAGGGTTGTAAGTTTTAATTATTACTAAAATAACTAAAAAAATAGAATCAATTAAAAGATAAAAAACTTACCTGGATTTCAAATAATTGAGTGCAGAGTTGTGGATCTGATTAGTGTGCCCTCAAATCCAAGTGGAATCCTCCAATACATGCCGAAAACCATGCTCAAGAAACCCTAAAGTCCAATCTCTTTTGTTGCAGAAAAAATCAGGGCAGACTGAAGTCAAAATGAGAAAAAAATCGCGGTCTGCTGCATTATAAGAGGAAAAAAATCTAAAAAATCAGAAAATCTCAGGTCAAATGTGGTCAACGGTTTTTTGGAAGATATCACAATTTTTTAAAGAAAATATTGGTCTCAAGTCCTAGATCCAATATATCGCAAGATATTACGATTTTTTCTAGAGATCTGCTTCTATGGTATAAATAGTCACTAATAAAGAGCAATGAAGTTAAAAAACAGCTTCAAGAGCTGTTGGACCAAGGAGTAATTCGCCCAAGCACCTCACCATGTGGATCACCTACCATCATGGTAAGGAAAAAGAATGGCTCTTGAAGAATGTGTATAGATTGCCAAGCACTCAATAAAATCACCATTAAGAACCACTATCCTCTCCCAAGGATAGATGACTTGTTGGACCGGCTGCAACATTCAAAGTATTTCACAAAATTAGATTTAAAATCAAGTCACCATCATGTATGAATGGAGGAGGATATATGGAAGACCACTTTCAAAGCCAAGCAAAATATCTATGAATAGTTAGTTCTTCCATTTGGTTTATGTAATGCACCTGCAGCTTTCATGCATTTGATGAATGATGTTTTGAGGGAAGTCATAAATACATGTGTCATCGTGTATCTAAATGATATTATGAATTTTAGTAGCAGATGGGAGGAACGCCTAATCCACTTTAGAGAAGTTTTGCAAGTTTTTATGGATAAGCAACTCGTGTGCAACATGAAGAAATACAAGTTTGCAAAAAAACCATTGGTATATTTGGGTCATGTAGTTGGAGGCGAGTTGAGACTAGATCTCGCAAAGGTGGAGGCTATCACAAATTGATCAAAACCAAAGAGTGCCACAGAGACGAGGAGTTTTGTAAGCGCAGTCCACTATATGCACAAGTTTATTCTTACTTTCTCTTCTATCACTGCTCCCTTACACTCAATTGCAGCCATGGGTAAGAGTGCCACAGAGATGAGGAGTTTCATAAGTGCAGTACAATATACCCGCAAGTTTATTCTGACTTTCTCTTCTATCGCTGCTCCCTTACACTCAATTGCAGCCATGGGTAAAAACTTTCAATGGGGTAAGGTACATGATGAGTCATTTGAACTGTGGAAGGATGAGATTTGCCATGCTCTGATGTTAGCTCTACCTAACTTGCAGCCGCCCTTTGACATTTAGACTGATGCTAGTGAATATGCCATGGGTGTCATCACACTGCAAGGAAATGGAAATGGATTGGAAATGGAATCCTTTTATAGTCCTTTTATAGTCCACGATGTCGGGCGGCCTGGTTGGGTATGCAAGTGGCTTATAGCATACAGGACTACCTTGCACTTCTATTTATGCAAGAGGCGCCTTACTATGCTACGAATACAAGGCGAACATACCTTACCCCCTACAAGATTCAAACTTGTGACCTCTCTTTCAAGAGCACAAGTTCTTCACCATTAGGCCAACTCAAGTGTACCTGTTTGTTATCATTGAGAGGTTTTAACTTCGACAATAAGGAGATATCCAGTGATGATAAGGAATCATATGCACTAGTTCAAGCTATTAAGGAATCATATCAGCTCTCACTATGATGGTTCTACATGAGCCTTTTACAAAAGAGGCCTATGGTGAAGAATATGAACAAGACTAATGTTTTGGGGAGTAGTATAAATAGCTACAAGAGCAAGAAGTTGCTAAGAATGAAGAGGACTTCTCAAAGTGGGAGATAAGGTGTGGCTGTCTTTAGGCAAAGATTGGTTACACGGATAAGCCAAGGAGACCAAACCTCTAAGGTATGGACAATTCACCATCTTAGAGGCAGTTGAAGAGAATGATTCAGATTAGAACTACCTCCTTTGATGCAGTTACACTCACAGGTCAACTGTGAATACCAACAGTTGTATGAGCCCTCCATGTTGGATAAAGAAGAAGAAGATCCAGTACTACCCTGAACCCTCATTGGATGACTTGGTCTATGGCAAACAGGGGATTCTTTCAAAAGATGTAGTACTTTAGTAGAAGAGAGAGAACATAAGGGGAGTCCAAGAGTCCTGGCAAGTGGGACTCAAAGGACAAACAGTGATGCAAGCCTGGCGGTACTCCAAGGAGAGAGTGGGGGAATTGTTTCCTCACTTAGTGTCTCATTGAGCTTTCGTGGGACCAAAGCCTCTCTATGAAAGGAGGTATGATCCATAAGGATCCCAGAAGTTGTCTAGAACAATAATTTAAGGTTTTCTATAAATTTCAAAATGTGTTAATACTCACTGTTTTTGCCACACTCAGGCAACAGATTCGCAACAGCCAGGGTTGTTTTGTCTATCATGTCCCCTCTGCCCAATCATTATGACATTATTTAATTTTAATACTAAAAGTGTTTTTAAACACTATTATATTACTAATATAATTATATAATAATAATATTAATTATTTTAATGATAATAATAATTCATGTTGGGAGCCGACTTATTTTCAAATTTCTAAGGGCCAACTTGCCTCGCCACCTCCAACACAAGCAGGTATAAGTAAGAGTGGAATTTCATTTTTTGATCATCATGTGAAATATATACATTTTCTGAGTTTGCTCTGCAAGTTAAGGCGCTGACTGGGACAAAAACCCCAGACCTGCGAATCCAGGTAAGACGAAAACCTTACCTGGGTACTGCTAATTGAAACTATTCTACTTGTAGTGAGCGTGAGAATTAATTCAGGTATCATCTTATTTTCAGGTAAGGCGAAGACAGTTAGAAATCCAGACTGATATCCTATGACTTGGGTGGTCAACTGAGTTCATATTCTAGAAGGCACAAGGATATAATCCAGCTATCGCACTCCAATAAATCACACCCTGCAGCAATTACGACCCTATCCTTGATTTCCACTGGTCCCAACAAAAGTGGTAACTACAGGTCGCAGGGAGGCAATATCATACAAGCATTGGCGCAACAACCATGAACTTCCAAGACATTCAAACGCAGCAAGTCTGTAATGTCCCTTTTGTGCCAACTGGTGATTATTTTATTTTAAAAAGTAATTTTTTGCCAAAATAAAAGAAAATAAGATAATAAAGTTACTTTTGGAGCTATAAAAATAACTTAATGTTTGGAAAATGGAAAATCATTTTAAAAGGGAAAAAAAGAAATTAAAAACAAAATGACAAAATAAAATAATGTTTTATTGTCAAAGTGGAGAAAGGAAATTAAAATAAACTATTATTTTATTATGGAGGTGGACTTGTAAATTCAATAAAAAATAGAAAAGTGACAAATGACCTAGAAACTTCTCTCAATGTCTTTATAAGGAGGTCATTTCATTGTGAAGGCATCATATTGAGTTTATTTGACATATGGGAAATTTCATTTTTCTGCTGTAACTTGGTTCAGCAACTTTCTAAGGACGAAAACCCAACTCGCTTTGAGAGATGAATCCACCCAAGGTTCACTATTGCACTTATTTGCAGGTTTGAGCATTGATTTGGAGCATCAAAGAGGAAGATATTTGCAGGTTTAAAGCTGCTAGGGTTTGAAGATCTGAATTACATCATTGCTGGCAGCTAGGGTTTGTAGAGCATTGGACATTCAAGAAGATAAATTGCAGATCTGGGCACTTTATTTGGTAGATCATGGGGTATTTGAAGGAGAAATGTCATCTATTTACACCACCTAGGGTTTTGGAGAAGTGGGGCTACATTTTGGAGCGATTGTGGGAGTTTGATGTCATAAAATTGTAATCAGATTTTTGATTCAGACTTTATCAAAGATTTCAGACTTGCTGATCCAAGGTTTTGAGGACAGAATTTCATCCATTTGGCCTCTTCATTCATCTAGGGTTTTAGCACTTCATTTGGAGGGTTTGTGAGATTTGATCATCCTTATTTTTGCAATCATATTTCATATCAGACTTCATACTTATATCAGATCAGCATATCAAGGATTTGGAGGCATTTTGTGAAGGAATTAGGGCATCATTTTGTGTATCAGGTTTCCTTGCTGTTATATCAGACCTCTGCTGTTCATTTTCAGTCACCTTTAATTGCTAATAAAGCATATCTTTGTATATCTTAAGGAGGCACAATCACCGGGTATGTGGAACATGTTTTGCTATTCAAATCTTTAATTTGAATAGGTTGTAATCGCTGTCATAAGTTGTATCAGACCTGATATCTTTGTAAATCAGACCTGTTATAGTTGAAATAAAATCACGGTTGATATGATATTTTGATGTTTATTGAGTGCAAAGTCATATGTTATGTTTCTATCATATTGGCATATGTAATCTATGTGAAAACCATTGCAAACAACATCAAAACAAACACTAAACATCAGAAATCATAACTCAGTCACATTACATGCCAAGTGTTTGCCAAAATGTCAAACCATTGAAATCAGAAAATTCAGGGCAGATTGGGTAAGGGTTCTTACAAAGTCACAATATAAACCAGACTAAATCGCCGAGTACCCTGAGTGCCTAATAACATATCATCCGGGAGTTGCCAGTTCTATCATTTGTAAGTTGATATTGTCATTTGCTGTGGGCCACAGGCCATAATTCTGTAACTGAACCATTATCAGATCTAAATATATATATATATAGACAGAAAACTTGGAACATTTCCAGTGAGTGGGCTATTTGCCTGAACATCGATAGTTCGTTATTTACACATATGAGCTGCTGTACTGATAAACTAGAAATGTCTCTCTGCTGAACTATCATTACATCTGTATGCTGTTTATTATCTGGTGTTGGATTGGAAATATTTGTTCCTAGAATAAGTGTGACTAATAGAAGCTCAAAACTGCTAAGGACATTACATCGTCCTAGTAAACAGCAGTCCTGAGACCGTTGGTGCGGTTTTGACCTGCTGAACAGCAGCAGTTTCATCACAACGCGGGGAACAGTCATGTCTTTTGGCATTTAAGAAGACTTCCAGTGCACAGGAAAGGCTTTCAACATTCTACTTATGAGTGTGCGAGTGACATAAATAGATTCAAAGGTTTGAGCATGTGATTTTTACAACTTGTTGAAGGCGAACTCAGCTAGTGTAAAGGGGAAGTTGGACATTGGGCACAGAACAAGTTATTGTTGTATTCAACTCTCTGTAACTTGTTTTTCCAACTAATACATTCAGGTAGATAAGCTATTTAGCCACTTCCAGCTGGTTTTCCCTCCATTTGGAGATTTTCGGGACAAAATTTTGAGTGTTATCTGTGTGTGTGTTCATTTAGATATTGTTTATTGTTGTTTACACAATCAAAATCACTTCTAAAACAGTGAATTAATCATTCTAATCAGAGCAATCAATAAATTTTCTGAGATTCTTAGTTTCAAAAAACTGTTTGATAAAATTATGGATCAACTACCAAATGCTGGACAACTGGGAGTCTTGCCAAATGAGCACCTCCAGTTCCCAAGTGATTTTATCATCTATGAGGCCCTTCAAATGCTCGGTCTGCTTCCTTCTCTTCATTTCTTTGTGTTGTTTTGCTTCCCATCTAACTAATCCCTCATGAGAGGAATCTTCACTGAAAGCCTGAAAGGATGTGTATAGTGCTCCTTAGAAGGTATATGCAGTCATTTCTCATTAGCATGGTTCTGATTCTTTCCTATATAAATCAACTGTTCATATAACTTACGTGAGTGTATATCTCATCCCAGAAGGCAAATCTTCAAGTTTCATTTCCTCTTCTTCCATTTGTCATCCCATTACTCTTTCTGCATCTACACACCTGTGTGTCATTATCATAACTATCTTCTAGTTATAAACAAATTTTTATTTCTGTTCCATGGCCTTTAGTCACTTCCAACAACTTCAAAGGAATTTTCTTCTCTTCTTCCTACGTGGAAGATTCTTTAGAAAATGACTTCTGAACCCTAAAACCTTCATATATTTATAATTTTCCTGAAATATTTCTTCCTTCCCCAGAATTTTCCATGAAATTCCACTTCAGTATCCCATTGATTCCCCCTCAAAATAACCAGTTGTTTCCTAGTTTCTTTCCAGTAACTGTTTCCAGTAGATTAGACACCAATTCTACTGAAAACAAAACAGAAAATCTGAAACTGTAGATGCCAAAAAATCTAAACATGTGTAATGTCTAAAGCTGAAAATCTGAAACTGCTGGAAACTAAAATCTGAAATTTTTTGAAAACTGAAATCTGTAATTGTTGGTGAAAAAATAGATTGTAATTTCTGAAGAAGCTAAATTAACTCCTGAAATCGCTTGGGCCCCAAAGCATGTGCAGTTATTCCCTTTCCTCTATTAGGTGGTATTATTTCATTCCTTCCCATTTTTTATCATTTTTGTTGTCGTACTATTGAAGAGGAGTATAATTCACCAATGACAGCAGCTATAATGGAGAGATTTTCAACTTGAAAACCAAGGTAGCTAGCTCCATGACCCCTCCCATGAAGTCATAAAAAGCACAATACGTGATTGTGGTAGACTTAGAATCTCTTCAATTGGTGTGGTGTGATTTTGATGCAGGAGCATCCCAGGCAAATGAACAATTGGCATCACCCAAAAAGATTTTCAGTGGTTTCTTTGAGTTTGTGGCTAAGAGTTCTGTTTTTGTAGAGAGAGATGTTTTCATCAAATGGTATTAGAGCCACAAGATCTTGAGAGTGCAGAGTATGCACCAAGACCTGCGGGTGAAGAGGAGTGGAGTGGTGAAGAGCAAAGTGGTGAAGCCACAAGAGAGAGTTGATTCTCTGAGAATCATTTTGGCTGTCCTCCAACAGAAATGAAGCTGGGTAGAAGGTGTGCAGACTTCTTCCGTTGAGAGGAAATGGGCAGAAGAGGTCTTGGAGAGGTGCATCTTCCAATATCTCGTTGGGTAGAGGATAGTTGTGAGAGTTTTGTTGCAGGGAGAACCTGTGATTGCCAAGAGCGTTGGCTCTAAATGTTTGTGTGTGCAGATTGAGAGTGTGCACAGAAAGAGAAACAAGAGCCCATCCGAAGGAGTGATTTATTCCAAAATGTTTGCAAGTCCGGTGGAAAATGTTGCAAGGTGACGGTGGACAGCAGTAGTAGAGATAATTTGGTTGCATTGGAAATGGTTGAGAAGCTGAACTTGAAGAGGATGAAGCACCCTAAGCCATACTACATTTCTTGGTTGCAAGGAGGTCATCAAATTCGGGTAAGTGAACAAAGCATTATAAATTTTTACATTAGAAGATACAAAGATGAAATTGTATGTGACATAGTACCCATGGATGTTTGTCATGTTTTATAGGGTCAACCTTGGCTTTGGGAAAGAGAAGCTATACATAATGGCAGCGATAACAGATATAGTATAATCAAGGATGGGAAGGAATATGTTTTAAATCATTGAGGGATAAAAAAAGAGGAAGTGGCAAAAGAAATTGCAATAATATGCCCTAATGAGTGTATGAAAGAAGAGAGCAATATCAAAGTTGCAATGGGTGAGAACGAGAAAGAGAAGAATGAAGAAGTGGCTAAAATCCTTTGAAGAATGAAAAGAAGAAAGAAGAAGTGGTAGCAGATATGAAGAATGAAGAAGATGAGATCCTTATGCAAAAGGATCAAGAGGAAAGAGAGAAGAATGCAACCGAGGTTGCAAAGGAGAAGAAGAAGAGTTGCAGCCCTTTGGTAGAAGGGGCATGGAAAGAAGAGCATATGGGAGCAGCCCATACATTCCAAAATGAAAAAAAAATCAAACAAAAGAAAGAACAAAGAGAGAAAAGAGTAGAAGATGAAAGAATGTTCAGCTGTAGCATGCCTTTTTGAAGAGGCAAAACATGAATTTGCAGTGGTGGAGGATCCACGGGTAGATATAGAATGTGGGACAGCGATGTGGAGAAAAAGTAATTCATGAAGAAATGAAAAGAGTTGAAGCATTGGAGATAGCAGCAAAGGTATGTCTTTTGAAAGACATAGAAGAAGAAGATGAAATTGATGTAACAACAGTCCTTTGGAAGATACGAAGATAAAGCAGAAGAACACAAACTTGCAGTTGAGAAGCAGAAAGTTGCAGCAGATGTAGAGGTAGATAACACAAATCTTGAAGGCCCCAGGTTTGACAAGCAAGTGGATGAAGAAGAGAATGATCTCCTATGGAAAGAGGAGATGAAGAGAACAAATCAAATGCTTGAAGGAGATTGGATAGGAGACCATGAAGAGATGAACGATGTAGCAGAAAATGAAGGCAAAGGAATTGGGACAGCGAAAAGAAAAAAAGTACAATTTGATAATTTTGAGTTTGATTTGTTTCAAATGATGAATCTAGTAGAGGATGAAGGACAAGAAGATAAGAGTAGATGCATGGAAGCTTTCCATTTTCGTGAGTATGTTGCAGATTTGATTATGGAAGAGGAGCATAACTTGTTTGAAGAAGAAAGTGAAAAGATGGAAGAATTGTTTAGTTTGAGTGAGCATTTGATGAAGATGAATGGGGCAACTGAGAGTGATGTCGTGACAGCGAGAAGTGGAGAGGTAACTTCTAATTTTTATGAATTGTATGAAGAAGAAATTGATGGGGATTTGTTTGTTGTTGAGATGCATAAGGAATTGCAAATAGATTGGAAGAAAATAAATGAAGATGTAGATTTGTATGTAGCATGTTATTGTGAAGAAGTTGTTGAAGATGCTACAGTTGGGAAACATGATACAGCAGTTGATGACATGGGAATGATGATGGGAATAGATGGGGTAAATGAAAACCTCATAGTGAAAGATGAGTGGATAAAGATTGCAGCTGCAGATGGTGAAGGAAACATTGCAGCGGTGCAAAAAGAGGTAAATTTGTTTTCATTTTGTAATGATATTGTTATGCATACATTTGTGATGTTGAGAGATGATGAGTATGAAGAAGAGCAGACGGGAGTTGTTGATTTCCATGATGATGTAGGGGCAAATTTGTATGCATATGATACAAATTGTGATGTGTATGATGAGGGAATTTGGTGGAGGTGGTTGGATTGTTGTGGGTCAAAACCCATGAAAGAAGAGAAGAATAGTGAGTTTGTTTGGTGGAGGTGGCCAGTTGATGATGGTGGGTTGGATCCCATGAAAGAGGATAGGAAAAGAGAGAATCTTTGGAGTAGAAGGACAGTACATGGTGGATGCAAGTCCATAAGAGTGAGGAGGAAGAGAGTGCAGAATTGTTGGAGGAGGATGACACTTGTTCCGGCAAGATGCTGGAAAAAGAGAAAAAAGAAATAACTTTTGTGCACATATTTCAGCGATGGAGTTCGCTGCAGATTGCTTGCAATCTGGAAGAATGGTCCTACCATTCAACTCCACGTTTGTGAGTGTATGCTTCCTACCCGGCGTGTCTAATGCAGGAGCATCCCCAGCAAATGAGCAATCAACATCACCCAAAAAGATTTCCAGTTGTTTCTTTCAGTTTTGGTTTGCTTGGGTCTATTTTGGTATCTCTAAGCCTTGGGGTGCAGGTAAAATAATCAGATTTGATCAAATTGAGTTTTTGCCATACTTTGACTTCGACACTCCACAGGCAGTTTTGTGGAATTTATTCCCAAAGATCCGTAAGAGCTAGAGCAGAATCCTTTTGCAGGGGCATTCTTGGAGGTACTGTCTCGAAAGTGCAAAAAGAATTAAAGTCATATCTCTCACAGTTTGAGAGAAATTAATGTCGGAAATTGGTGTCGTTTATGTCGAAAGTGTGTCGTTGGTTTACAAAAAGTTTAAAATTCCAAAATTTACGAGGGCTGGATAAAAATCCTTTTGCATAGGACTTGAGGGGTTCATAACACACCTTTGGGCAAATTTTTAGGTGAAACGAAGAACTTTGAGTTTTTTCGCCTGTCGACACCCGATTTCGCACATTGTATCATTTGGGATATTGATATTTTATTTTATTCTTTGATGCATTTGAAGTGAAGGGAGGTTAATGGGAATTAAAAGAAAAATTCAAATAAGAATAGGAAGCACCAATGTGGGAAATGTGACTCCTCATTAGAGGAAATTGTAATTTGTTTAAAATAGAAAATTAAAAGAAAGAGAAGAGATGCCTCTTGAGGATTTAGTTGGAATTATTTCAATTGCAAATAAAGATAATAAAATGACAAATTAATATGTGAAGAGTTGGAGACAAACAAAAAAAAATCAGATTTTATTCTAGAGAAGGGCGTTGAAAAGAGCTTGTGGCAGATATTAAAAAAGGGGGTGTGAGAAAAGGCAAGGAAGGCGGGAGACGCCTTGTGTAGAGGCTGATTTATTCAAAGGAAAGTAGCTGATTGTTGTTGCAGATTTCAGAGTAAGGTGAAAGAACTTCTGTGCAGGTTTGAAGAGAATGAAGTGAACCAGAGAGAGAGAGTTGAGAGGCCATAAAGGCCATTGTTTGTCTTTGTATTGAAAATTTGTTTGTTGTAGATTTCTAGATTGTATAAGAGTTTTTATTTCAATAAAATGAAACAAAAATTTGTGTTTGCAATCTGTGAATTGTGTTGTGAGTTTTGAGTTGTGTGTCGCGGAGGGAGTACCTCTTGCATTAGATTTGAACTGAAAGGGTACTCCTTGATTGCTGAACCAATTTGCAACAAGATACCTTTGACAAAAGGGGGATTCCACACTTTATCTCTTCCAAAAACATCTTCCTCCGCCTATGTTTTCAGCCATATCTTGCCATGTAATCATTAAATTAGATTTATGTTTGTTTTTAAGTAAGACATGATTGAATATTTCTAATTTATTTTGGAATTCCCTCTACATAAATATTCGTGTCTATCCATGAGGCCAAGAAAGTCCTCTAATACCACTGCTATGAACCCAGCTTAAAACATGCTAGCATATTATAAACTTAACAGAACTATGAAATTAAATGGAAACAAAATTCTGCAACTGAACATAATCTGAAACATTTGTAAAAAAAAAAAAAGGAAACCGAAAATACTATAAAACATGAACAAATATAATGTCTGAAAATCTGTTATAAACTTGAAAACTGAAGCTGCTGGAAACTCAAATCTGAATTTTCTGAAAACAGAAATTTGTTCTTCCAGGAAAAGAAATTAAGTCCGTAGCTGCTAAAAAATCTAAAGGGAGCCCCTTTATTCCTGAAACTGAAAAAGAAAACAGTATATCATAAAGAGGAGAGAATTTTCCAGTATGGAGGTTTACATGAACAACAAATATTCCAAAGACAAAGTTACCAAAGACTTATACACCACCACCTCCATTCATATGAACCTCCCATTAGAAAAAACCACATGTTTGATCACGAAACAACCTATTTATTACATACCCACTAAATCCTACAAAAAGGCATGGACATAATGCATCTGTAGTATGTTCACAATCATCAAAAGATAGGTTAGTGGACCCACTATCTAGAAACGTGGGTTAGCAAATTATCCTCAAGAGCAATCTGCTCGTTTACATAAAAAAACATCATTATAAGTGGTATCCTAAAAAATACCACATCCTTCTCAAACGTCATGACTGAACCAAAAAGGTTCAAGACATTCACATACAGTAATTCAATGGTCCCATATAAGGTGTCAGCATGTCATTTGTTGCTTCAAAAAAGTGAAATCACAAAGTTTCCAACAACAAATGATAAGCTATGTTTATCATTCAAAGTAAGGCCCTCTTTAGATATTCTCTTTGTATTACTATTAAGTGTAACGCTTCATAACCTAGAAAAGGCCAGATTTACATAACATTTGCGCTTAATAATGTTACATTGGTCTTGCAAGCATACGATAACCTTATGTCTAACACCTTTAAGGCACCAAGTGTTCTCCCACTATAAACCTAGGCAGCTCAGGTGATGTGAAATGAACACCTCTAGTTCACGGTGATTTCATCATCTACAAGGCCCTTCCAAACAACCTTCAAATGCTAGGCCTGCCTCCTTCACTACCACTTTGTGTCGTGTCTCTTCCATTCTAACCAATCCCTCGTGAGAGGATTCTTAGCTTGCAGAGTGCCCCTCAAAAAGCATGTGTATCCATTTCCCTTTAATATAATCTCCATTCCGAGGAAAACAATGGCTGAGGATGCCTAGACCGCTTCTAAAAAGGTATATGTAGTGATTTCTTGCTTATCTGCACTTCATTCCAATGAAAACGAGGGTTCTTTTCTGTGGGCAATTATCTGTCCATGGCTTATGGAAGTGAATATCTCATCCCAGAAGATAGTTCTTCAATATTCAAGCTTCTTTTCCCCTTCTTCTGCCCGTTATATTCACATCTCTCTTTCGACATATACCACCCTTCCATGTTAACGATTTCAAAGGAGTTTTCTTCCCCTTCTTCCTGCTTGGAAAAATGTAATACTAACTTGTTAAATCCTAATCTTTTTATATTTATGAGTTTCCTGAACTCTTTATTTTCTTTCTCTAAGTTTTCCTTGTGAAGATTGTGGTGGTGCCTGCATGAACATTCAGATTTCAAGCATTTAAATATGCAGGCACCTTCCCCAAAAAGTCCAAAAAATCTAACACTTTCGGCCTCTACAGTTGAAAAAATGTCAAAATCAGTTAAGGTGCAAGTGTCTTTGTATATACAAGGGTGTTTGTATATACATGCTGGTCAAATGTATGTTGGCGGGCTTGAAAAATCTCAATCGGCTTCCAAAAATGGTGAAACAACTGAGTTATATGCATTTCCAAATGCATATCGAGTTGCATATACAAGGGAGAATCTATCGTAGATTCCCCGAGAATATTCTGCAGTTGTATGCATTTCCAAATGCATATCGGGTCCAAAAAGATGCATGTACATTGGGGGAATCTTCCACAAGATTCCTGGAATATTCTCTGCATGTATATCGGGTTTTTCTTGTACATGTTTTGACATACAAAGGTTATATACAAGCGAAAAATGTGCAATGGCGGAATATACATTGAAGATTCCTTGGGGATGCTGCCGTTGTATCGAGCAGGTGAGTTGTATGTCTATTTTGTTGTATGTTCAACATACAACGCCAAGGATGCATTCCGGACCCGACTAGGATTCCAAGATGCTTCATACAAGTTTGGGGTCCGCAACATGTATATTGGGCGTTTGTATGTGCCGATATACATTGCAATGATACAAATAGAGGATACAAGCCGGATTTCAAAGCAACTTCAACATGCTTTATGAAAATTTGAAATCTGCGCTTGTATGTATAAGGCGAATGTATATGCAGATATACATTGTGACAGGTGCAATGAAACATATGCATTTCGGACCCGATGGGGAAATCTAATGCGGCAGGTAAGTGTTTGAGGTCCGGCTTGTATATAGGGTAATTGTATATGCATTTGAACACGCCTATACAAGGGCGAAATGGCAAAATGGAGAAAGCGAAAAGTCAGCGATAGGAACATGGAGTGCCTACGTGGCACGTAATCGTTGGTTGACGACTTTTCAACGTTTTTTGGGAGCCGTTGATCCTGGTGATGGGAATAGATCGACGGCCATGTTTTGAACCCGCAGTGAAGGTTTTTTCCTGTGTATTTGCAATCATTTTTGAGCGGGAAAACAGCAGATGCATCCGCTGCTACATTTCAAAGGGGCCTGTGGGTAGGTGAGGCAATAATGGCGGACTTGCAGAGGATGATCGATGGAGTTGACAGGTCAACAACCCGATTGATGAAGAAAATCCCTGGGCGGCGGTGCAAATTCCGAGTTCACCTACTCACTCCTCTTTGTCTCTGTGCTACATTTACTGTTTCGGAGCGCCATTTCTCATGCATTGTATCTGGCGGGATTTTTTTATTTGCCTTGTAATTAATTTGTTGGATGTACAGTTTGGTTATATAAGGGGCAAACTGTGTCATTCATTGGTTGTTGAAAACTGGGCAAAAATTTTGGTGCTGTAATAAGATACGACTTCATTGGTGGCTTTGTCTTGGCTATCTTGTGAGTTTATGAGTCTCATGTTGTATGTTTTTCTGCATAAATCTACTGATATCATGCTGATTTAAATGAGTAATGCTATATTGCATGTGTTATGTTATCTGTCTCCAAATTGAGTGTGTTCTTCTTATGAATCTAAGCATTTAAGGGGTGTTTATGATTCTAGAATATAGGTTTGTTGTGTTGAATGCTTGATTTCTTACTTCTACTCAAGGAGTAGATTAAATGTTTCAGATCAAGTGTTGGGAAGAAGACATTGCAATAGGGATATCAGTAAGTAGAGATAACAGGATACTCTGTTTTGGGAAGTATCTGTAAGGCAGATACTAAAAATCCCCTTGATATCCAGTCTTTGGTATATGTTCATGCTGGCCATTCACATGTGTATGTCTATTGACTCCGAGCCCTAGATAGGCACTGATCCAGTCTTGTATTGAGGTTGCAACCCAAAGTCTCAGTTTTGCATCCAAACATAAAATCAAACTTAAACTTTAAATCAAACCATTAGGACTTTAGAAGTAGTTTTAGGATCAAAATCCTCTGTCTCACAACTGAATATAGACCCAAAGCTAGCCCCTTTGCACTTATTCCACAGTTTTGGTCTGCATAAAACAGGATTTATCTGCTTTGTATCAACATCCAAGTAAGTTCATGTGCATATGTCATAGATGTTGAATAGGGAATACACCCCTTTGTTCTGCAGAGCCTAAAGAAGAGAGATATTTATAGAGTCTATCTCCTGTACTATTGGCCCCTGGCTCGGGAATCCTGTTGATCAATGATGGCTACTTTGTAGGGATAACTGCGAACAAACATCCAGTCTGGGAAAATAACCAACAGATTTGGTGACTCTGCTGGGGACGGGTGAAGTGAAAATATTATCTTTTCATCCCTGGTAAATTACTGCCCATCTGAGTCGCAACAGATTTGGTGACTCTGCTGGGGACGAAGGAGTCAAGTGATTTGAGGGCTGGAAAATTTAGTTTCCAGTGAAGTTGTTGCAACAATACCAAGAAATGACCATGTGGTGCTCTGCTGGCATGTTGAATCCAGAAAACAAAAGTGCCTTGTTAATTTTATTGTCCTCTCTGTGAGAGGTGGCGACTCTGCAAAAAAGTTTTAGTGCACATGAAGGACTGATGTATGTTATGTGATAAAAGAATGTTTTGTTCATGGTTTCAGCATCTGGATGAGAAAAGGTACCTAGTTCTTTCCACCTTTATATGTTTTATTGCATAAACTGAATGCCAAGGGGAAATATTAGGTCTTAGGTAGATATAGGATGTCTAAGAGTGAAAATTTTATGAATCCAAGTATGTATTCACCCATACTCAGTCAAGAGGGGGATGAAATGTTGTGTAAAAGAATGGAAGACATAAAAAATAGGTTGCTATCCTTAGAAGCTAGGCAAGCTCAGTTAAATAGTAGTAACCCTGTTGTGTCTACCAGTCAAAATATAAACCCTCTTGTAAGCTCTTTTGATCCTTTGTATGACCAATTAGATTTGTCATGGGTTGACTATGAAGTTGAAAGTATGCCTGCTCAAATTTACAATCAAATGCCTAGATTTAGTGGACACCATGTGTGTGATGGGGTTGCACATATCCAAAATTTTCACAGCTTCATGGAGAAAAACTCATTTAGAGATGAGGATATGTGGATGAGGTTTTTTGTTAGATCCTTTGGTGCAAGAGCTAGAAATTGGTATTTGAGCTTTCCAAAGAAATCCTTTGCCTGTTGGGATGAACTTATTGACTACTTTAGAAAAGAATTTGCAAAAGAACCTGCTGATCTTGTTGCAAGATTGATGGAAATTAGAAAATAAGATGAAGAGCCCATTATTGATTTCAGTCATAGATTTGCAGTTGCCCTTTCACAAATCCCTGAAGACTTCAAACCTGATACTTCAGCCTGCATTGGCATATATTTTGAAGCTTTTGAGAAGGGCTCTAGTGCATTATTGAGGGAATTCAAGATAACAGGTATGCAGATGGCATACAAATTTTTAGAAAGTACAGAAAAAATTAGAAATGAGCACATGCTGAATTCCCTGTCCACACGCTTGGGTGTGAATAACAGTTGTGAGGCTGCAAACGACCAAGTAATCATGGCATCACTTGAAGATAAATGTATAAATGAGAATATAGAAGTTGAGACTACTATGTTTGAACATAATGCTAACAACAATGCTCAACTGGACTGTTCGCCAATGAATGATGCAAATGAAAGGATCAATGTTAACTCCCATTGCAAAGTTGAGGCGTTTGGTTCAGAAAATAATGATGAGGTTATGGACAGCAATGAATACTTGCTTGAATGGGTTTGTGGAGATAATTGTGAGTATTGTGCACAAGATAGAGAAGAAATTAGCAAGCAAAAAAGCAATTCCATGTTTGAGTCATTGCCTTTTATTCAGATACATGGAGATGATGAAGAGCAATCAGAGATTGAAACAAGCAGTAGTGCTGAGCTTGATTGTTCTTTATTTGATTATAGTTTTGCTTATGGTACACAGGATGATACTCCTCCACAGGAGAAATTCATTGGTAATGAAAATGCATGTTCTGTTGCCCATGAACCAGTGGCATACCATAATGAAGCTGAAACACTTGGATCAGCCCTTTTCGGCACATATGCTGAGGAGGATCTGTTTGAGTATGGTGGGAATCTAAACACTGTTGTTGATAAGGATTCTATTTTTCATCCTGATGAAAGAGAAACCGACATACATCATGAGGGCTGTTGCAAAGATGTGCTTGAGTCTGATCCTTTTCAGCTTGGTGTTGCTGATGATTGTGTGCATGATGTACACAATTGTGAATGTGAAAGCTTCTCCTTTGACATGCCATCTTATGATCAAATGAGGCCTGATGATCCTAGCTATATGGTGGATTATGAGTGTTTTCAGTTTTCAGTCCAGCTGGGAGATCATTTTACAATGCATGTTGCTGATGTAGATGATAATATGTGTCATATTTCATATGAAAATGCATTATTTGACAAATATGCATTGTTTATGTTGCTTAATGTTGAGGGTTATGTGGATAAGGTTGACAAGGATAAGCTCAGTGAGATGTTTGAATATGCAAATGACAAGGGTTGTTTGTGGGTAAATCATGGCAGCAGCACAACCAATTGCAATGCTGGATGCTGCAAGTGGTTAAATGTTTTCAAACTTCATTTGAAAAAAACAAGGTTTTTGACAAAGGAAAACTTTGGTTTTTTCTTTTGTAATTTTAATAAATGTGTTTTGTGATGCAAGTTAGTACAGTTTTGACTCTGCGCCCAATGGATAAGGCACTGGTCTGCATCCCAAAGTTCTATGATTCTCGCCATGCCTGCAAGAGGCATGCATCCCCAAACAGAGCCACTGGTGGTGCCTGCATGAACATTCAGGTTTCAAGCATTTAAATATGCAGGCACCTTCCCCAAAAAGTCCAAAAAATCTAACACTTTCGGCCTCTGCAGTTGAAAAAATGCCAAAATCAGTTAAGGTGCAAGTGTCTTTGTATATACAAGGGTGTTTGTATATACATGCTGGTCAAATGTATGTTGGCGGGCTTGAAAAATCTCAATCGGCTTCCAAAAATGATGAAACAACTGAGTTATATGCATTTCCAAATGCATATTGAGTTGCATATACAAGGGAGAATCTATCGCAGATTCCCCGGGAATATTCTGCAGTTGTATGCATTTCCAAATGCATATCGGGTCCAAAAGGATGCATGTACATTGGGGGAATCTTCCGTAAGATTCCTGGAATATTCTCTGCATGTATATCAGGTTTTCTTGTACATGTTTTGTTGTATGTCCTAACATACAAAGGTTATATACAAGCGAAAAATGTGCAATGGCGGAATATACATTGAAGATTCCTTGAGGATGCCGCCGTTGTATCAAGCAGGTGAGTTGTATGTTTATTTTGTTGTATGTTCGACATACAACGCCAAGGATGCATTCCGAACCCGAATAGGATTCCAAGATGCTTCATACAAGTTTGGGGTCCACAACATATATATTGGGCGTTTGTATGTGCCGATATACATTGCAATGATACAAATAGAGGATACAAGCCGGATTTCAAAGCAACTTCAACATGCTTTATGAAAATTTGAAATCCGCGCTTGTATCTATAAGGCGAATGTATATGCAGATATACATTGCGACAGGTGCAATGAAACATATGCATTTCGGACCCGATGGGGAAATCTAATGTGGCAGGTAAGTGTTTGAGGTCTGGCTTGTATATAGGGTAATTATATATGCATTTGAACATGCATATACAAGGGCGAAATGGCAAAATGGAGAAAGCGAAAAGTCAGCGATAGGAACATGGAGTGCCTACGTGGCACGTAATCGTTGGTTGGCGACTTTTCAACATTTTTTGGGAGCCATTGATCCTGGTGATGGGAATAGATCGACGGCCATGTTTTGAACCCGCAGGGAAGGTTTTTTCCTGTGTATTTGTAATCGTTTTTGAGCGGGAAAACAGCAGATGCATCCGCTGCTACATTTCAAAGGGGCCTGTGGGTAGGTGAGGCAATAATGGCGGACTTGCAAAGGATGATTGATGGAGTTGACAGGTCAACAACCCGATTGATGAAGAAAATCCCTGGGCGGCGGTGCAAATCCCGAGTTCACCTGCTCACTCCTCTTTGTCTCTGTGCTGCATTTACTGTTTCGGAGCGCCATTTCTCATGCATTGTATTTTGCGGGATTTTTTTTTATTTGCCTTGTAATTAATTTGTTGGATGTACAATTTGGTTATATAAGGGGCAAACTGTGTCATTCATTGGTTGTTGAAAACTGAACAAAAATTTTGGTGTTGTAATAAGATACAACTTCATTGGTGGCTTTGTCTTGGCTATCTTGTGAGTTTATGAGTCTCATGTTGTATGTTTTTCTGCATAAATCTACTGATATCATGCTGATTTAAATGAGTAATGCTATATTGCATGTG
Organism: Cunninghamia lanceolata; assembly: GCA_027924645.1. NCBI lineage: Eukaryota > Viridiplantae > Streptophyta > Pinopsida > Cupressales > Cupressaceae > Cunninghamia > Cunninghamia lanceolata. The sequence goes on along the minus strand of BSBN01000023.1, from coordinate 3,061,329 downwards.
TTATGTTATCTGTCTCCAAATTGAATGTGTTCTTCTTATGAATCTAAGCATTTAAGGGGTGTTTATGATTCTAGAATATAGGTTTGTTGTGTTGAATGCTTGATTTCTTACTTCTACTCAAAGAGTAGATTAAATGTTTCAGATCAAGTGTTGGGAAGAAGACATTGCAATAGGGATATCAGTAAGTAGAGGATAACAGGGTACTCTGTTTTGGGAAGTATCTGTAAGGCAGATACTAAAAATCCCCTTGATATCCAGTCTTTGGTATATGTTCATGCTGGCTATTCACATGTGTATGTCTATTGACTCCGAGCCCTAGATAGACACCGATCCAGTCTTGTATTGAGGTTGCAACCTAAAGTCTCAGTTTTGCATCCAAACATAAAATCAAACTTAAACTTTAAATCAAACCATTAGGGCTTTAGAAGTAGTTTTAGGATCAAAATCCTCTGTCTCACAACTGAATATAGGCCCAAAGCTAGCCCCTCTGCACTTATTCCACAGTTTTGGTCTGCATAAAAGAAGATTTATCTGTTTTGTATCAACATCCAAGTAAGTTCATGTGCATATGTCATAGATGTTGAATAGGGAATACCCCCCTTGGCTCTGCAGAGCCTAAAGAAAAAGAGGAGATATTTATAGAATCTATCTCCTGTACTGTTGTCCCCTGGCTCGGGAATCCTATTGATCAATGATGGCTACTTTGTAGGGATAACTGCGAACAAGCATCCAGTCTGGAAAAATAACCAACAGATTGCACTTCCTCGTTCTTTTCCTTCCTCGGATTTATCAGTTTTCTCTCTGCATCCCAGAAACTCTTTTTAGTATATTAGTATAAACTTATTCTACTTTCCATGATTCCAAAATGTTTCCCTGTCCAAGAAACTTGCGGAAACTCTTGGAAATGGGCTGAAAACCTCCGAAAACATTTCCAGCTGTTAACAGTCATTCTCCAGCAGTTTCCAAAAGTTTTTGGGCCTCACACTCACCATCCTGTAAACTTTTGTGAATTGCCTATACTGCTTTCAAGAAACTTAGCTTCAAAAAAGAATAAATACAATTTGTCATGGCCCAAATGGTGAACCAGTTTGGTTCACATAGGGCCCACTAGAGTTTCATTCTAGTTAAATACAGTTATAAATAGACATGATTTACACAGAGCCCAATAGGGTTTCATTCCAGCTAAATTGATCAGGAATTGGTAGGCAGCTTGTTCAATTTAATGCGATAGCAATTATATATAGTCAGGGTTTGATGCCCTACACAGCCCACTTATTCAATTGGTTTCTGTAATCTAATAATGTATCATTCCAAAAAAATTCTGAAAAATAAGTGCAATTGCCTAGTACCTGAAACACTGGGGCTGAAAGGGTTTCCATGCAAATACAGCATTCAAGGGTTTCAGGGTCAATGAAAGCAGCCATGCCGATGCTCATGTCACTCCCTGACCCAGATAAATCAATTCCACTTTCTTGTTTTCGTGGCATCAATGGTGTGACCTCTTCAGCACTGCTTAATCTGGGTCTCTTGGTAGTACTGTACTCATCTCCGGGAGAGAATTTAACCATTGTTATTAGCTATCGTGGGGTTTATTTGATCGAATATGTCTTTTGTTGTACTTCCCTTTTAATTCCCTCTCTTTCTTGTGTACGCCGCCACTTACTGCTGCTGTTGTGTTTTCATCTCTTTCATACGTCTTCTCCTTGGCTTAAAGATTTGGCCACTAGGATCTCGCTCCCACTGTTGGGTTTTCATACGTTTTCTCGACTCTCCATATAGGCCAAAAGAAAAAAATTAAGTGAACCATTGATGGTGATTATCTTCTCTCGCTAAGGTTGATAAATGGTGGATAAAGAGTAGATAAATCAAGTACCATGGATGATATGTAACGGGTAAATTTGCATATGTTTCCATTTAGTTTTGTGTTTATTTCAATAGAATAATTTAATATGAATATATATTGCTATATATTTATTCATATTTTATGTATATTTACATCTTTCCATAGAATTTGTATTTATGATTTTGCATATCTAAATATTTATCTCCTTATACAATGATAATTGTTTGCTTACCCAAAGTCATTTTTAGATCTTGGGATCACTATTCTACTAGTTGTTATGAGCTAACTAAACACAAGCTTACGTTATATGATGTTATGTGCTTGTATTTAAAGGCATTTGTTTGCATCCATCTTTTATCATCACACATTCAACATCCTCCCTCGTCCTAGAAGCATACAAGGAGTGATTAATAGCAAAACAACTTCAACTTGATCCATTAAAGCGAGTAATGAATCTACATGCATCATTCTAAGGCACTCCCTGTTGACCTAGGTGGATATATACCCTTGTGACATAACAACAATCCTTCTAGGGTTAACCTAGGTGGATATATGCCCTTGTGACATAACAACAATCATTTTGAGATATTGTTAAATACTCCCAATCTCAAATATGAGAAAATACAACCTTCAACTTGTGATCCATGACATTTCATGATAGAGAGGTGGGCTTTACCAAGCCAATAATAAAGGTTCAAAATTTTCATTAAACAACACTCATTCTTTAATCATAAAGCTAAGTATCCCTATCTATTACATTTACTTTCATAGCTTGGCATTTAATAACATAAGGGAGAGGGACCAGTTGTCGCTCACGCCCCAATAACCGCTATGTTTTTAATCACTTGACCCCCCAATTAAATTTTTAAAAAGAACCAATACACGTAAAATACCAACCAAATAAATTAACACAAATGCACCAATACATGTTCACAACATTTGTACATGTTCACAAATGCACCAATGAAATTAAGACGAGTGTACAAATGTGATGGCAAGCGATTATCGGCACATTGGTGCGGATGTATGGGGCGACGTTGAAATGACCATTTTTCGACCCATGTGCACATAACGTGTCCTACAGGGAAATGTATAAGTGCCCAGAAGCTGAAAGAATAGCTTTAAGCTCTTCGATCGCATACAGAAAAACCCAAAAAAAATCGTCGAAATTCGATATGTCTAGCTATGTGCTTGACGTGCGTGAAGTTAGGGTGGGCAGCTACTAGCCCCTCTCCCTTAATACATTAGCCCACATAATCACCACAACCCTTTATTATTAGTCTAAGTTAATTTGTGTTCACTTGAAAGCATTTCATATGATTAACCTAGACCAAGCTTAGGGAAACTTTATTTTGCTTTACAAATAGGTGTCCAAGATAAATCACATCCTCACAAAATATCTAGGCTAGTTAAATAATTAAATTAACTAAATAATCAATAGCCTAAATAAAAGAATTGGGATTAATCATGAAAAAATATAGAAAATTAAATGTTCTAATAAATATGAAAAAATAATTAATTAAATATGTGTGTATTTAGCTCTATTTTTATGCAAAAGTTTATGTTTAGATGCTAGAAAACTATTCACCAAGTTTCTAGAATTTTATACTTTGTCGCTAACTTGTGAAGTCAATCATTGCGAGTCCTAATGTGCGAAAGAGAACCTATAACTTCTAAACCTAATGTAGTTATTTTCTAAAAACTATTACCTATTCACCTCGATTTCCAATATTTAAATTTGTATAAGGATAAGTGGTGTTTACAAACACCTTTGGGGAATCTATGAGATTACGAGTCAAGTTCTCCTTGGTTAGACCCATATTTAAAAGATAAGTATACAATAGACTTGGGATGATGTGCTCTAATAATTCTATGATAAATATTGTTAGAATACTATCATAGATGTTCTATCAATAAAACCCTAGCATGCTCCTTGATAACTCCTATATCATTTCAAAAGAGTGAATGAATGTATTTAAATACAAGTAAGACACACAAATCAACATAATGTGTGCTAAATCAACTTATAATGACTAGTGAAGTGGTCGACAAGATCAAATTTTTGAATTTTAAATTTAAAAGTTTAAGGATCAAATTTGCAACCATGGAAGTGATTTAGGTCAAGTTGGCACTAATGGATTTGATCCAAGGTGGTGAATGATAGGTCTAGAGATCAAGATCAAATCTATGGGGATTGATGATAAAAGGGATTGGGATGTGTGATCTTATGAACTGAATTCATGCAAGAATATACCAATTATAAGCTTGTTATTGCATTTAGGACACTCTAATCGAAGCGGGCCCAAAACATAAGGGAAAACGGCATGGATATGCAATTTTCACCATTATATTGTGTCCTCCCTTTGATGTGCATGCCAACTACTAGGAAAATGCATGTCAAAATGAAGTAAGTAATCAACATGTAAATTACATATTTTTCAGACACTTAAAGAATGTGAAATCTTTGTAAAGTAACAAACCATTCTTACAATTAGCATCTCCTCAAAAACCTAAAAATTTAACAATGACATGCAATGAGTGATATCTATCACATTTTTAAAATAAGCATTATGTAATGTCCCGCTGATCCATTCCAACATTCATGGAACCTCCAACTTTCTTGGAGAGCACCTGTTTTTCCAAATTCTGATGGTGGTAGTGATTTCTTGGAGCCAAGACAAGTACAATGGTATTTTCCATGTGTGAATCTAACATTTTGGGAGCACTCCAAACTTCTTGGAGTAGTCCATCATCCTTGGAAAGCACCAACTTTCAAATGGGCAAATTGTCCTATGCGCTTATGGTGTTGGTGATGAGGTCAAAAATCATATTTGACTTATTTTAATTTTTTTTGTAAACTTTGGTTAATATGCAAAAAATAATTTAATAATAATTTATTAAGTTGTCCAAGAAGGTACTTTAAGTTATAACTTTGGAAAAAGGACACTTAATTTATTATTATTGAATGGGGTCAAGAGTAAATATTGGATACATGGCCAAAATGGTAAATAATAATTATAAGTTGGAAAAAATGGTGAATATTCAATTTAAAATATTAATTACCTAAAAGTAATTAATAATTATAAGTTGGAAAAAGGTGAATATTCAATTAAAAATAATATTAATTACTTTTAGGGTTGGATGGAAAAGGGATTAAAAGCAATTGATGGAAAAGAAGATTCATTCTATTCATTGTCAAATTCCAAAACCCTTATTTGCAGAGCTTAGACAATTTGTTCAATTTTTTTTAGAGGACGAAAATCTTGTTAGCAAACAGTTTCGTAGACGAAAACCCACCTAGTTGATCAAGTGATTTCACCTAGAAATCAGATCATTGTGTTGAATGTTTAGAAGATTTGCAGAGATCTCTGCTAAATAGTTGATAAATCATTTCCAAAATTATTTAGAGTTCCAGATTTGAGATTTTTGTTCTAGATTAAACAGGGGATGAAGATTTGAAGGAAAGGACATTTGTTAGCAAAATTATTATCGAATTTCTTGAGTATGATAGATTTATCAGGTAGTCACCCTATGTTCCAACTATTGGCAAGAGATATGGGGGTCAGTACAATCTGGAGAACTGTAACCTAGTACTTCTTGAGTAGTCTACTTATACCCCAGGAGACACAGTTAAGGAATTAACCTAATCAGTAGGAATCCATTACATCTAAACATATCTCAATACACCTATAAAAGATAGAAGACTCATTTATGACACAGGACTTTCCTTATAACTCTTATGCACATATATGTATAGATATAGGTCAAATCATAATAGGTATATGCGGGTAGGTCTAATCTCTACTCCGGTAGGATTTAATATTACAACATTTATCTCCTATTCTTGTATCCTTATCCTCTCTATATCCTTTTTATCTATTACATTTGGTATATATATAGATGTCCTCGGAGTGACGCATCTCTTGGTTTGCACCTTGTGTCTCTTCCAGTACCGAGGTATGTCTTCCGATATCCCTTGTTCCGATATTTGACCTACTAACATCATTCCCCCTTTTAAAATGATGTCTTGTCCTCAAGACATATGGCTCAGTTAGGTAATATATTTTGATGTTCTACTTTGAGTTTGGCCAATGTGGCAGCCCAATGTGCCTGTGCATGGAGAAGGGTACTAGTCTAAGCTTGAATCTATACCAGTGTAAGCTCGGCCTCCTCAAGGTTTGATGGGATGTTGATGCTATTTGATGTTTGCTTAGCTTCTTTCAAAATGAGTTGAAGGAACCTTAGTTCACTATCCACCACTTCCCTGATTTGTTGGATCTGCTCTTTGACTAGCTCTCGTTGAGTATGAAGTTGTTGTAGTTAGATGTAGAGTTGTTCGATATTATCCCTAGTGGTACCAGTTGGGTCCTAGAGGGGATTGTAGTTTATCTATTCTATTTGTTCCTCAATTTGTGCAATCTAGCTCCAGAGGTCTTTGTTAGTGTTGGAACATTGTAGGCAAAATTGGTATATAATACCAGTAGCTTTAATATTGTCTTTGATTTGTTGGATCTGTATCTCCAACTAAGTATGTATTGAAGCACATCTTTTGATGGCTTGTTGAGTATTTTGTTGGATTAACTCCTTTTGGACTTCTTTCTTTATCTGCTCCTTTTGGGTCGTAACATCCACTTGTATATCGATGACCAGTTGTTGTAGCTGTTGTGGAACCAGGAGGGAATGGTCCCTGGAAAACTAGGGAATTACTTTTTGTAGAGTCTCAACGGCCTCGTGTAGTTGTTCCATCTATTGGATGTGCTCTTGTAGGAGTTCCTCATGAGTTGTGTGAAAAATATCCCCTAATTGTAGTTCTGAGTGGGTGAAATTCCAGACAAATTTACCTATGAGTCCACTAATGGGACTAGAATCAATTTTGGGATTGGTACCGACTAAATTTGTTGTTGTTGGTCCAGAAAGATCTTTATGGCCGAAATAGTGTCTAACGGAGTGGATACATCTCCCGAATCATCCTTGTCCTTTGCTTTGTCTTCTCCGAGCCTTATTATGTTATCTTCCTCTTGTAGTTTATCTTCTCTGGTGCTTTCTTTTTCTCCTCCCCTTGGTTCTCCCTGGACCCTATTGTATTCTCATCTATTTCTTCTCTTCCAGATTCTCCTTTATTATCCTTAGGCTTCATTGTTTCTAGTGTCTTACTGGTTGTTCTGAGGTTGACATTATCTTTGTTGGGCCCTTTGTCCGGCTCTGGGTCCTTATTCATTTCTTTGTAGAGCTTCTAGGTTATTTCCTCAGTTTCCTTCCGGATAGCTTCTGTGTCTTTCGGATCTTTTGTCATAAGCATATCTATTCTATGTTTGGTCCAAAGCTCTATTGCTTGTGCTTTCACCAGGGCATGCTTTTGCTTCTTAGTTATGTTAGGGTTTATGGTTGAGATGGTTTGTTCCTTCATCTTGTCGTCTCGGGTGAGAGCTTTAGTTATTTTTGCTCTCTAGAAAATCTTTGATATCCTCTTCCACACCTTTATTCAAATAGTTCATGTACCGAACCAAGCTTTGAATTATTTTTTCCTAGTATCCTGCATCATTTTCTTTATAAGTTTGTAGGATCTATGGTAGCATCCCATAATGAGAAATTGCATTAAATGTTGTTATGACATCAATTGGTCAGTCGATCTGGGGATTCTAGTTCTGGAGTCTTCTCTGGGTCCTTCTTCGTTTGCTCTTTTGATTGTGGTGGAGGTGAGTCTAGATTCTTTTTCTTCTGCTTAAGCAGTTGCTATACTTCTTCCTCTATAGAGATCTCTCTGGTATCTTCCTACTTTGTATTATCTTTGGGTCTTTGAGCTTTTACCTTTTTCCTCAGCTACCAGGCTCTTTTGGTGACAAGTAGTTTCTTTGTCGGTGCTAATGTTGTCAGCCCTGTTGAAGTTCTGGCGGTGGTAGATTATGACCATGTGGCCCTTGTTCTAGATGATTCAGCTTGGTTCGAGGTAGCAGCTGCCAATTTCCCTTGTTTCTAATTTTTATTCTTCTTTTTCTCCCTGTCCTCTTATATTTTTGTTCCATTTTCTGGTCCATGACCTCCTGGTACGTACCAAACCTTTCTACATTAGGATCCTTGGGGCTTCAGATGAGTGTGGTTGCATATGCATCATTTTATGTAGCTGTGACTTCGTACAGTAATGTCAGAATCCATACCATGCGGGGTTCAACCGCTTCCATGTATGTTGCATCTTTATCCACTAAAAATGTTATAGTTTGTTCATATTTCTTAGCTGATAGGTAGGGGACTCAGTCCCTTTCTTGCATTTGTGTTTGGAAGGTTTTGAAAAACCCCCAGTATGCAGCTTGTCCGCTATCAAAATTGACAAACTATCGAGTGTGGTATTTTATTTGGGCCGCTATGGTCTAGTGAAGAACCTAGACCTTGCCTTTGAACCCGGGCAATTCTTTTAGAAAACAAAACACTAAACAAATAAGTAATGTTCCATACCAAAATGGGTACCTGGAGGTTTTGATTTTATGTAGATTCTCCATCAGCTTCTCCTACATCACCTCACATAGGTCAAAATATTTTCCTTCTACCACCATTTGGTATGTTGTGTGTATGGCGGTGGTAGTTGCTGAATCATTCGTTTTGGCATAATAGACTTTCCATGCTATTCTCATGGTAGCATACCTTACTACAGGGTTTGTACTTATTTTTAGGCCTAGACTTCTGTTGTCAAAGGTAGCTCCAGTCATCCTTTCTACCTCGCTATTTTTTATGGCCTTTTTGGTCAGGATCTCCCTTATCATCCTTAATCCAGTAACTACATGAATGGCTTCCTTCGTGATTCGATAGGGTTTGTCGAGATAGATAAACTCATTGTGGACCCAGCTTAATATAATTTGTACCCATTATTCCTCATTGCAAAAATCTAGGTAGTCCTTCCAGATATCTAAGCTCTTTCTACCGATCTCTATGTACTCCAACTTGTATGGTTTGTCGTCTTCCTCCAATAATTTGCAATGGATGTCCTCTAGTTTTGTGTGGTTCAGCTCAAAGATGGGTTCATGAATATACTTTCGGACATCTTCTAGATAAACTACATTATGTGGTATAGATGAGAATGCCCCTTCCTTATCGATGATCATAGCTTTGAATGGAACCCTTTTGAATACTGGCCTTGGCTTTTTGGATATGTGTATGACTGTAGGGTCAGCCATTGTTGTGCAAGGGAGTATTTTGATGGGCTTTTGTTGCTCAGGGTTTTTTTCGTGTCTTTTTCGTGGGGTGTCATTTTCGTGAGGAGTGTCAACAGGGTAGTCAAGTATTTATAATCTCGAGGGTGGTGGGTATGAGTTGTATAGTGACGGTGGTGCATTTATTGCTTTTTCATGGGTCTTTTAGTTTGTTGAAGTGATTTGACAATGTTTTTTTTTATTTATTTTTTTAGTATTTTATTTTAGCCATGGTATGCTACATACTTTCTTTCTTCCTCAATATGCCAACAACTCATTTGTTGAATTGTATTTATATTAAGTACTTCGATTTTTACAAAATGCCTCAATAGTTCAAGCTAACTCCATTTTCTTTCTATACAGTATATGCTTACATAATCAAAAAATTCTGGTAGAACTTCCAAAATCCAGATTATCTTCATATCAAAATGCTTAACCTTTAGTCCAATACCACCACCTCTTGCTCTGCCTACACCCGGTTCTGGAACTCCTGTAGCTATTCTACCCCAAATATTGGTTCTAGATTGGTAAGTCTCTTCAGGAACGCACATCCTTTGGCTACCTTTGCTCTGTGTTCCACTAGCGTTGTTGTTGAAAAGTTCACCAACAAAGGTAACCAAAGTACATTGCCATATCCATTTTGATATCTTTCATAGTCCCTGGGTCGAGGAATACTAACATCGAGTCTGGTGACCACGAACATGTACTTCAAGCCCCCCAGGTATTCTTCTTTGATCAGCGCCCTGGTGAGTGCGATCACCATCTCCTTAGTTTCTGCTAAATCCAATAAGGAGGCCACAAATCATGATGCCACGTATGTGCTGACATGGTACCCATTAGTGGCTTGTAGGAAGTCACTTCCTAGTACCCATTTAATGATTATAATCGCCAAATGGTGTCTAGTTTTTAAAATCCAAGTTATTCTCCTATCTGAAACTTCGCCTAAAAAAGACATTTGGCTCTTTGTTCCTACCAAACTTAACGAGGTATCCATTGTGCTGCAAAATTGACACAAAACATACTGTGAAAAACTTGCCTTCCTTGCATTCTTAAAAAGCCGAAGATACTAGTTGGAGAGTACGAAATTATGATTGTATTTGTCTTGGGAGATTTTCACCTGGACTTGTCATTAATTCCGTAGTAAATTCTTTTCTCTAAGGGGTGTGGTTCATTTGAGCTGAAAGGCCGTGCTATCTCCTCTTGGTGTTTAATTCTCGCAATCCATCTTTTCAGTAATTATTTGAAGCATGTTTTAATTATTGATTGCCCTAGGTATCAAGTCTATTTTGCCAAGTGCATGTACAGATACCCTATCAACTGTCAGGTTGGCAATCGTGTCATCCTCGGTGTGTTGTGAGTTTAATCTTATTTTACACTATGTACAATATCAGTGGTATGGTTTTTAATGTGGTCTACTATCCGAGTTTTATAGATTTATTATGAAATTTTCTTTTAGAGTGACGGTTCCTTCTCTTTCTCTTTCGCCTTCCCCAATTTCTATCTCTGGAGTCTGTTCTTCGTCATCCTCTTCAACTTTCTAACAGTGTTTTCTCAACTCAGAATCTTCCCATTCTGCCCAATCTTTATATCTATAGATTTCTTCATCCTCTGGTGGTCTGGGATGAGTTTGTGATTCTGGTATTTCATCTGCATCTACTGGGTTAAAAATTATCGCCTTTATTCTCCCAAGTGCAACCTATATCTGAAGGTCTTTGCTAAGAAATGAGAAAGTCCAGATAAAATCTGTAGTTAGTTATTTCCATGTTCCAGTTTCCTTTGTTCTTTCCTAATCCAAGTACCAAGTTCCTACTACCGAGCACAAGGTCCAGTACAACAGGTGGATGTATAGTCGATCATCATATTCATAGTTTCCTTCCTAGTAGTATTGGCATATTTCTAGGTGTTTTTCTTGAGGGATATCACCTTCATAGGTGGGGATGTCTTTGTAGTGTCCTACTTCTGGTATGAATCTTGTTGTTATCATCTTTTTGAATGTCTCCCATTTCTTTATGGTTTGTTAGTGTGTGTTATACCAATAGGCTATAGTGTAGGTAAGGGTATGTGGTAGTGTAACCAACCTATCTTCTTCATTGGGGATGGTTTTCTCTATTTCATCTATGTACACCAATAGGTCACCTATTCTGGAGAATTTAGGTAATTTTGTCTATTTTTTGTGAGATAAAGAAAACCACCTAGGAGTCCCTTTTGTTGTATTCATCTTCCTTGTTGGCGGTACCACACATGTCTTGCTCTACACTACTCTGTATCAATTGTGTTTTTCTTATCATATACCCTTAAGGAGCCAAAGATTCTCCAAGCGTACACTTATTGGTTGTCTTGCATCCGTGCATCCAATATTGCCTCACTGTCCGTACTACCTTTGGTCTCCTCTATTTCCAGTTCTCTTTTTGAGTTTGGTTCTTCCAAGATCTTTTCTACCAGTATGTTGATGGTATTGATCCTCCGGTCATCGTCTTCATACTCTTCTATATTTATTTCTTCCATGTAAGGTCCTCAGGATCTTTTCCCTAATGGCATATGGACCACTTTTGCCATCAGCAAAGGAAATTTCTTCGTTTCAAGCATCTATAATTCCTTTGGAGTCTACGAACCACCTTAGTCCCAAGAGTGCATCAAATGAACCGAATGTTTCTTTCATGGTGACTACCTCAAAATCCATAGTTTATTTTACTTCGTTTATTTTTACTTCCACATTCAACCATGTTCCCATTGTTTTCATCCTGGTACTGTCCACTAAGCTAATGTTATAGGGGGTTGGCTCTAGTGTCGATTTACCCAAATATTCCCATATTATTTTGGGGATTAAATTGACATATGATCCTAAATCAACCATATCCTTTGGGCTATTCTTCTAGAGGATTCGGAGGTTGATCATAATTGATATTAGTTTCTAATGTCTTCCCATCATTCTTACTTGGGATTTGGTCTTTTTATTCCAATATTTGTTAAGTTGCATCAATTTAGTCAGTAAGTCCTGTTGTTTGACTAATTTTACAAATTGTTTAAGGACCCCTATTTCTTGTTCTATGAAGTAATTATTTTACAATTTTTCTTTCTCTTTTTCTTGCTCGAGAATCTTTTTGGTCTGTTCTATTATCTAGTCATGTTGTTTCTTTGAGGGGTAGAATTCTTCTTCTCCCTCAGAGTTATTATCTTCTTCCAATGTTTCTGAGCTCAGCCTTCTAGTATTGGTGCCTTTCTGGGTTACTATAGCGCCTTGTCTCTTTTCTTAGATCTATCCTCAACGTAGTGATCATCTCCGATATTATCTCCTTCTATTTTATACTCATCATCCTTCCCTATTTTCTGGCATTATTTGGGTTCCTCTTTGTAACATCACTATCCATAATGCTCAAGATTTAACATACAAATGTATCATAATCAAGAGATTAGTTAACAAGTTGATTGAGCTAATCAAATTTTAACCAAAAGAAACATAATCTTTTCATCAATTAAGCATGTCAATCCAATCATGATATAACAAAGCTTACATTTTAGTAATCATTTACAAATCTTTAGTGAGTAACCATCACTAATCAAGTACAAGATATGCTCAAGGTATCATAGTTCAATTATCAAATTACAATAGACCCTCTGGTCATAAATGCAAATATTGTATCTAGATCCCATGACATATGTCTCCATAAGCCTCGACTTGTCTCATGCTTGGGAAGGAGAGCATCATCCCGGTGCTTTTCTTCCAACCACGGACCTGCAGTCCCCCCGCTCAACTTCCTAATTGAAAGTGGCCCTACCCTTCACAGAAAGGTTAGACATTAGAAACCATTTGGTTAGCCATCTGAGTATCTGGTGTTGTGTCCTTCCTAATGTCTCATGGTCACACACTATAGATCCACTCTAACTTGTATGACACTACTAGAGACACTAGACCATCTGGAACACTGTGGACTGACAATGCATGCAGAGATGGATGCATTACTTTGGCCAAAGTTTTACATACATACACATTGCACAATGAATGTCGTCATATGTCCACCACCCTAACTCGACTTATAAGCTGTCATGTCCTACAGTAAGTTCTCATTGACCTTGTTCTTTAGGTCTAGTATAAGTGGGATCAATTTGATTCATTGTCCATACTTGGACATTCGACTCCCATCATAAGTTGTTACAACTAAATAGGTTACTTTTGTAATGAGGAACTAGTGACTTCTTCTCACTTTATTCCTCTTTCAACTCATATCACAATTCGACCAATTTTTACCACCTTGGTTCATCTATGGTCTACAAGTTTGATAACAAATCATCATATTTGATGAAGTCATAGCCATGGTACTCAAGGCATACCTTGCCTTAGTAGAATAGAATGGTTTCATTATGCTTAATAGCTCTTATTATCTTTACAAGATTTAGGAGTTAAATACCATTCTCAATGGTTTACAAATGAGTATAAACAAAGAGATCATAACTTATTATAATAATCGACTGGTCTTAGTTTTAGACACATAGAATAAATCTATATTATTCTTTTAGCACAAACAAGTTGTTTTCAATAAGTGGTGCAAGAGCACCTTGCTAATTAGATTCATTTAATTGGCAAATGCTTATTTAATTGGCAAATTTGTAAAATTGAACCTTCAAGTGTAAGAGAAGGAAGTTGAAAATGTAAAAGTTACTAAATTTGTTGTAAAAGTGCATAAAAATGCAAAGAAGATGCCATAAGAGGGAATACCTAAGGTCATGGTTCATGGGAAACTGAAAAGTCTTGATGAGATGCCTTTAAAAAGGCCTTGTAACCTTTAGAAATTCGTGGGTGGTTGAAGATTTGAGCATGGAATGAGAAAAAACAATGTTTTCCTGTATTTTCCTTCATAAATTTGCTGTCTTTTGCTATTGTACAGCCCTATATAGAATTTAATGGATGTCTAATGGATTGAAAAATGTTATATCCTTCAACCACCTTCCATTTTCTTCTTGTCCCATGCATTTTTATTTAGTTTTGTGAAAGATATGAGTGTTTTATGGACTGTAATTTTCTGATTTTTCCTGCAACAGTCCCATTGCAGCGTTTGGTACAGTTTTGTACGGACATATACAGGAGCAAGCTATATATGGTTGGAAAGAGTATTGAGTCTACTTTCCATTTCTTTTTGTTGCATCAAATTTTATTAAGATTTGAATAAGTTATGGTATTTTTGGTGAGGGCAGGTCTGAATGCTGCCTAGGGTTTGTAGTTTTGGGAAAAGAGTCATAACTTTCTCTCCTACCATTGGATCTTCATGAAAATTGGATGAAAAGTCTATATTAATGTTCTATTCAATCTGACCAAAGCAATTAGATTATTTCTTTTTATTTGTTAATGTTATTGAGGATAGTTTTGGTCCTCCTACCTCTGCATCATTTTGGTATCAGAGCTGGCGAAAGATTTGGGTGGTGTGTATTTTTTTTTCTTGTCACTGAGAAGGCAGGTGAAGAGTGAGAAGATCTTGATTGTGTAGATAGATCACCGAGGGAGGCAATCTACACCTTTTGGATTTTGTGTTGCTCAGTTGTTTGGTTGCAGGTGCTTATCCATCTAGCTGCAGAAAGATGTTTTCTGAGGTTGTGTGTGGGCAAACAAGATAAGGTCTGTCATGACCATTCTCCAATAGAGATTTGGCTGGAAAAGGATGCATAGAGAAACCACTGAGGAGAGAGTGGTAGGTGCATCACCAGGATCTACTGTTGGGTGAGATGAATGGTTTGGTGAGTTGGTTTGTTGTGAAGCAGTGAGAGAGATGGATACCTGATGAAGCACTTGATGTTGCAGCCCAAAGAATACTCCACTGATGGGAGTAGAAGGAGCCTGAGGATGCTCTATGAAAATGGTAGTTTGTTCTGTTGGTTGGTTGGTCACCTTTCTATTGATCTAAAGATTTAAAGTTTGTAGCTGAGAAGATTGAAGATTGAAGCCAGAGGAGATGCAGAAAAGACTTTGTTGCTGATACATTTCCAAGGGACTTAGAAATTTTGTTGGTTGGTTGTATGGTGCAAGAGCACCTTGCTAATTAGATTCATTTAATTGGCAAATGCTTATTTAATTGGCAAATTTGTAAAATTGAACCTTCAAGTGTAAGAGAAGGAAGTTGAAAATGTAAAAGTTACTAAATTTGTTGTAAAAGTGCATAAAAATGCAAAGAAGATGCCATAAGAGGGAATACCTAAGGTCATGGTTCATGGGAAACTGAAAAGTCTTGATGAGATGCCTTTAAAAAGGCCTTGTAACCTTTAGAAATTCGTGGGTGGTTGAAGATTTGAGCATGGAATGAGAAAAAACAATGTTTTCCTGTATTTTCCTTCATAAATTTGCTGTCTTTTGCTATTGTACAGCTCTATATAGAATTTAATGGATGTCTAATGGATTGAAAAATGTTATATCCTTCAACCACCTTCCATTTTCTTCTTGTCCCATGCATTTTTATTTAGTTTTGTGAAAGATATGAGTGTTTTATGGACTGTAATTTTCTGATTTTTCCTGCAACAGTCCCATTGCAGCGTTTGGTACAGTTTTGTACGGACATATACAGGAGCAAGCTATATATGGTTGGAAAGAGTATTGAGTCTACTTTCCATTTCTTTTTGTTGCATCAAATTTTATTAAGATTTGAATAAGTTATGGTATTTTTGGTGAGGGCAGGTCTGAATGCTGCCTAGGGTTTGTAGTTTTGGGAAAAGAGTCATAACTTTCTCTCCTACCATTGGATCTTCATGAAAATTGGATGAAAAGTCTATATTAATGTTCTCTTCAATCTGACCAAAGCAATTAGATTATTTCTTTTTATTTGTTAATGTTATTGAGGATAGTTTTGGTCCTCCTACCTCTGCATCAATAAGAGACCATGATCTCAAATGATATCACCACCTTCACAATCATGGGTTAAAGAGTACAATCTTGACAGTTCAAATAATCCTCAATATATATCACAGTCGGGTTTTCCTTGCATGCCAACTTGATATCAATTTAAGTGTTGCAATCACAATGATGCTTAAGTGCCTTTACGATTGTCTCCACAGTCGAGTGATTGTATGATTTGAATATAAGATAAGTTCATTTACTGGAATTATTACTAGTTATTAAACATCTCCATGCCGAGAGCTCTTAGGCTCTAACTTCGTTATTATTCGACGAGTGCTTAATGTGTTTTGAAGGCTTGCTCAACCTTAACGACTTTGAGCACCTATTATCATAAAATGTGTAATGCATTATAGTTAGGGTTGAAAGACCTTAAGCTCAGACACAGAAAAGAGTTTATCTCTACAAAGCTCGGCCTTATGGCCTCGAGCTAGTGTCACAATAAAACCATATTGCAGTTGCTGCTCAGCTTTTAAGCCGTGAGCTTAGTCATAGGAAATATTACACGGTTTTACTACTCGGCCACACGGCCTGGAGCATAGTCTCAAGAAAAGTTTACAATGTTTCATTGCTCGGCCCTATGGCCTGGAGCGAAGTCTCAAGAAAAGTTTATAATGTTTCTTTATTCAGCCTTACGGCCTTGAGCTTAATCTCAAGAAAGATTATTGTGTTTTGATAGCTTAGCTATAATGGCTTCGAGCCTATTCTCATTACAAAGTTAACATGTTAATGGTTCAGCCTTAAGGCTCTGAACCACTCAAAGAAATAAAATTTTAAAACAATATTAGCTCATCCTTATCGGCCTTAAGCCATGATTGAGAAAATATTAACATAAAGCATGGCACAGCCTCACAAGCCTCGTGCCTCTGTGTTCATCATACAACAAGTAACATCATGCCATATGAACTCTAGTAGCAGTACTACACAGTTAAAGCTCATTATACCAAAAGTAAATGGAATTTGTCCACCATTTTACCTAGACAATACTTTTGATCAAGAAACAGTTCCAGACTGAGACTCTTCAAGCTGCACACAGCTTCTTATCTCTGAGTGTTATCTTAGAAAAGGTTTGCCACCTTGTTCAAAAAAAGTGACCAACAACGAACGCCCTCCTAAGAAAAAGTCTCCCTAACAAAAGAATACCCAAAGCTTGTTAACTGACTGACTCTTGGCATGCTGATTTGGATGGTAACTACCACTCCACTTGGTTGGTTCCCACAAAAGGTGGCTTGATCGAGGCATCATGTGCCTAAGAAGGATGAGCTCAAAGCTCTCCTTCATCCCTCAAGGCCGACTATTAACAAATTAATAGTATTCGATAGTATCGAATAATAAGATAAGTAAGATAATAACAATATTATTGCAATCAACCTATAAAGAGGTTTCATCTTTACTTAAGGATTATCGCTATATATTTGAAAACACAAAATAATTCACAACAAGATCTTCAATTGTCAGGGTCAAGTAATACTCCCCCAAAATCGACTATCATCCTTAGTCGAGTGACTAGGGAATAATATCCCCGAGAACAAAAGGATAATGAGAGACCTCCTCGTCTCTTAACACGATTGTGTCTCAACTAGAGATGAGGTTCCAAGAACTCCATCTAGCCATCACAACTAGTCGTGATAGCACCAACGAGATAACAACTTACAAAGAACATGAAAACTAAGAAAGGTGACATGACACATGACAACTTACTAAGGGATTTAGAAGGACATAGAAGTCGATACTCAGATGGCTAATCAACCTTTTGCTTTCTCAATGTCTAACCTTTCCTCCAGGATGATACTCTCCTTCCTTCTTCGAAGGACATTTATTTTCCTATTCACACTCAGGACCACAAGATCGTGATCAGTGTATCATTATCATGTCTCACAATATAAATCAATTAATTTATAAAACTAATTAACATCAGTCATTACTTCATAATAAAAAAATAAATTAGATATTTCCACAATATCAAATCAATTAACTTTGACTAATCCTCCTGATTATCATGCCAAATTAATGATTAAGTCTAATTGTAAGTTGGGGATGTAACACTCTTCCAGTTCCTTGGGTGTTTTGCAGAGGAATCTTGCCCCTCTTGTGGTTCTGAAGTCTGTTTGGTTCTCTTTCTGGGGTTGAGCCCCGTTATACCATTGGCGTGCTTTTTCACAATTGAAAGCATCATGATCTTCTTCTCCACAAAATATGCATTGCTTTCTCTTTTCTTCCCAACATTCTATAGAAAAGTGTCCTAGTTTCCCACAATTAAAACAGGTAGCATCTGCTCTTCTTCCTCTACCCCATCCATGGCCTCTTCCTCCCTAGAATGGGTCGTTGTCATTGTAGCTTCTCGGTCCTTGAATGGCGTTAGCATTTCTTTGCCAAGGTGGGGCCCGATATCCATGATCCAATGCATATAATGGTCTTACTGCCAATCCTTTGACGTATGCCATCACCTGGTCGTGGTCTGATTCTTCAATTATCTGGAACTTGTTGGATGGACATTATGTTGTTTCGTAGTTGTCCCACTCTCCACATACCCCACAATAGACTGAATTTGGTTTCTTAATAGTGTGAAGGTCCACTCGTAGGGCATTTACCTTCTTTTCTCCCATTTCCATTGGGCATTCGTTCTGGAGGTGGTCTTCTCTACCATAGTACGAACACCAGATATTGGGTCTTTGTGAACCAATTTCTCATTTCATAAGCTCTTGTCTTAGTCATAGTTGGTCCATTTCTAGCTGTAGTTTTTCCATTTTTCTATTTTCTTTTTCTCTTTCCATCCTCCTCCAGGACTGACCTTCTATCTGGCATGCTAATGCAACTAATTATGAATATGAGCCAAAACTTCGACTATCCAGGTCCATTCTTAGGACATTGAATAATTTTAAATACACCATAAGATGCCTACATAAGCTATAAAAGGGATAAATACCATAAAGGAAGAGGTAAAATTGTGGGAAGATGATATATAAGAGTTATTATAGAAGGATATGATGGAAAGACATGATGAAGACACATAAAGAGGCTATATAAGGAAGGGAAAAGTGGTAGATGAGAGAAGAAATCTTATAGATTTGTTATCCTCAAATTTAGCTGCATTCAATTTGCGGGATGACCCCTATGAAACTTGTTCATTTTGTAGCCCACAACTCTAAGTTCGCAAAACGAGGCAACCACAATTGTCTTTGTGTGCATTCCCCTAGCCTCGAAGAGTCCACCCGAGCGATGTCTTGTGTCAGTTTCTTGAAATATGCCAAATAGTTCAAGTTACAATTTTAAGATTTTCAAGTGTTAGAAAGTTTTTGTTAAACATGCAGGGGCGACAAATTTTTCCATCGATGCATGTTAGTTTCCTTGTCACATGCAAGGGGGGCAAAATTTGCCGCCCCTGCATGTTATCCCCACAAATGAATGTGTGGTTAGTGAATTTCACCGCCCGAGCAACATTCACTTCACTTCAAGTGTAATTAATGCACACTAAATTGGGGGATTTAAATGTTTCTTTAAGTGTTTTATTTTTATTGTTTCTTTTGTTTTCTCTCTTTGTGAATGCTCTGCGTCTAAAGTAAAGTTTTGAGATTGCTACACATGTACAACTAAGTGGATTCTTTTGGGGTTTTCAACCTAGGTCTTCGTTGTTTTTCCATCTACTTTACGAGGTAAGGGTTTCCTTGTTTCCTGGTTTGTTTTCATTTCTTCTTCATTTTAATATTAGGGTTTTGTTATGTGTTTTCATTTTGGTGTTTCCCCTTTTAATACAAACTTATCAACCCTAGGGTTATGGTTGAACCCGTTTGTATCTTATATTCTTTGTTGTTTTGCAGTCGTTTGTGTGTGTCGGTGATTTTCACCGTCTTATTTCGAGGTCTTTGAAATCCCTTGTTTGTTTCAAACGGTCAATGGTTTCCTTTGCTTTGGCGGTAGATATTACCGTCGTAGCCATTCCTCATTTCCGCTAGTTTAAAGGTTAACCAAAATTTCACTAAGATGAATGAGCGACATTTTCGTTGATATTCCCTTACCAAAGTTTGAGATTCACTAACTGTGGGGGCGGCTAAAAACACCAACCCTGTAGAACAAGTTTTACCTGATTTGCAAGGGCAGTGTTTTTCACCGCCCACACAAAAGTTATAATCTCTATCAATTAAGCATGAGTGGCATTTTTCGCTGCCCGTGCTTTAGCTTGTTTATGTATCATGTGCAAGGGCAGTGTTTTTCACTACCCATGCATTAATTTATCTACCAAGTGAAGTGTAAAGATGACATTTTTTGCCGCTCATACCTATGCAAAAGTTTTACCGTCAATGTAGAAGCGGTAAAATTCACCACCCTCGTACACAACCAATACAACTCATATGTAAAGGCGTAGAAAAATTACTACTGAAACACTTCCCTAAGTTTTACCTTTAGATGCATGGGTGGAAAATTTCACCCTCTCGCACAAAAGCAATATAACCACATGCAGAGGCAACAAATTTTGTCACCCTTACATCACTCACCCAAATTTCTTAACTCTGGGAAATTTTTCCTTTTTTCAACCATTGCCAGCTTTTGCTCCGTTTCTCGCCTTTATCACGCTCTAGCCCCGCAAAGCTCATGTCATTTCTCATAATTTCCTATCATTGCATATTCCAATTACCATATTTTCCTAATATTGCAAAACCATGAATCTTGTGTTGTAGTTTCTTCTGCACTTTTCTCAAGGTCCATTTCTCAATAGAGATTGTTGTGTCTCAGATGACTAATCCATCTCCAAGAAAATATAAAGCCGTGAAGTACAAGTACTAGGGAGTTTTTTTGGTAACATCCGTGACATCCAATGTGGATGAGATAAAGGACACTGAGATTGGTCATGTGGACATGGCTGATTTTGTAGAAAGAACAAAGAAACAACCCCTCAATCACACTATGAAGTGTATTATAGAAAGTAACATTCACTTGGTAGCTGCTTTCCCTGTAGAAAGTAAAGGTCTAATGTTTCTATATGGGGACCATTAGCAGCATCCTTCAAGTTTAAGAAAATGGTGAAGGCTTTGCATGTTGTAGGAATTGAGGTTATTTTGGATTGATGTCTATACCACGAAATGAGGTGGCGTATGGATGCTCATCATATGCTTCATTTGTAAATTGCACGGAGATGCTATGAGTCTATATATATGTGCCTATGCATATGCTGCGGCTTAAGCAAGAGAAGCTCAAAAGGTGTGGACAAGAAATAGTTTCAAACAACGAAGATAGTTGTTGTGCATATTTTGAAATATATTATTGAACACCAAAAACTTATTTGCAAAATATTAGTTAGACATAGAGCTAATGCATTGGTAAATGCTTCTTTGGGAGAAATAATGGAAACATGTGAGAAGATAACCTGACATATCAGAACAAGTCAAGGGTTCAAGTGTTAAAGATGAAATGTGCATAGAGTTGGAAAGTAGGCAAAATCAACGTGGCATCTTTTCCATGGCAAATGTCAATTCAGAGTCAAATGCAACTCCTATACATGCATCAGCTGTTGTTGATCAAGTTGCAACCATTAATGATCATTTAAAAGGTTCTTCAAGAGAGGAGTCTACCGCCATTTACATTCAAACTACATTTCATGATCTTTTGGCCAGGAAAGCTCTTCTTACTTTGGAAGAGTCGGCCTTTCTCAGATGATCCATATTTGAAGCTTAATGAATTTAATAAGAGGTTCCAAGACCTCTACAACATGAGAGATGGTGGTAGGAAAAGGATGGCTTCCTTATGATAGATATTTGTGAACAGAGGGTATCTCCACACGAAAATTGCATATCTAACGATATTAAAGTTGGAGGACAAATTAAGGAAACTGGAATGCCAAAGGTCATCCATGGCCTTTCATTTTCTTCTATATTTTATCATTTTGTACTATTTTTGAAAGGGGCAAGATGCCTTTTGATCTTCCATTGGAAGTTGGCTCTATAAGAGTAGGTTTGTGGCTCATTTGTGGGATCTTTTTGGTTGCCTTGTATAGTGGGAGAGCTATGTAAAGGAGCAATAAGGAGACTTTGTACTTCTATTGTTTTGAGATATAGAAGAGTTGTTGTTCTTATGTCATCAATTTCTTCTCAAGAGATATTTATTCCAATGTCTAATTAGTTTCTTTCATGTTTATAAGCTCTTTTTCTTTGCTCTTGGCATACAAGTTTTAGGAGACTTTGTTCTTCTTTCTTTTCACTCCACGTTGTTGTTTCTGGATTTCAGTTGTGTTCCTATGTTCATGGCTGAGATTCTTTTCTTCATTAGTTTCCTCTCTTTTTGTTACCTTTATACTTTCTAGTTAAAAGTACTTAGAAATACAAATCCCCCCATCATACGAGGGAGCTGCCCCTCTTAATCATAGAGGAGAATCGTTGCATTCACAAGGATTTCTCCATTTGTTGGCATCTTTTTGTCGCTGCCTTGTTGGGTGAGTCTAGGTGTTTTGCAGTGACAAAAACTGTATGCTAATAGTTTTTGGTGACTCCATTGGGGAAGAATATACCTGTGCATCTGTATTCTCCAGAAAATTCAAGATACCTCATTAAAGGAGTGAGGTTGGTGACTATGTGAAAGATTTGAATCTAGAAAAATGGTTTGGTACCCAGGAAAGGATGACAGTGATGATTCAATGTCCTTATCTACTACAGAGGCAAAATACATTGCAGTAGCATCTTGCTGTACAAAAGTGTTGTGGATCAAGCAAACCCTAAAGGATATCAAGGTATTATATGATGAGTCTATTCCTATTTTGTGTGACAATACAAGTGCTATCAATATTTCCAAGAATCCAGTGATGCATTCTAGAGCCAAGTATATAAGAATCAAGTATCACTTTTTGAGAGAGAAGGTGGCAAAAAAGGAAGCAAGGTTGGAATATGTTCCAACAAAGGATCAAATTGTACATATTTTCACAAAGGCTCTTGTAAAGGACACTTTTGAGGATATCTAGCAGAGGTTAGGGGTAATTGCCCCTCCTTCTTGCTAGATGCATAGTGGTGCATCTATCCAAGGGGAGTTCATGTTATATATTTTTCCTAGACTGATGGTGGCTACCTCTCAGGGGGAGTAGGTAGTGGTTGCTAATGATAGGGGGAGTTTGGTTGCTACAAGAAGAAATCATGACCTAAGAGAGAACACGTTACCCTTTGTCCTTGATGTCAAAGGGGGAGAATGTGCAGGTATGTGTTGCCATCAATGCCAAAGGGAGAGATTGTTACACATATGGTTCCTAAGGTTGTCATTGATGTCAACACTATCATGGATGTGTTATGGTGTTCATGGATAGATGTCATGTTGAATATAATGTGGTTACTAAAGTTCATGGTTAGATGTCATGCCTTGATCAGTGCAGAGTTGAGTGTAAAGTTACTTTAATATGGGAGTTAGAAGAACTAAGATGATCAATGTGTTGTGGATGTTATTGGTGGCCTGAAGCATATTATATGATCTCTCCTATTATCCTAAGAATGCATATTTGATACAAAGAAGGTTTGGCCTCCGAAATTTGGTGACAGTCTCTGCTACAAGATGACTACCTTTGAAGACTATCTAGGAGATTGCTCCGCATTCCTTCTATTATTTGAAATTGTGGTTAACAACATAAAACCATTAATAAACCAATGAACATCAATAGAAATAGCGAATAACAAGATTGAACAAATAAAGCACAAAACCTCACACAAAACCTTGTTATCCTGCAGCTTCCATTGTTCGCCTAGTCTCGATCGATCTTTTGTGATGAAAGTTGCCCTTAGGAAGCAAACTTCCTTGCTTCGTTCTTCAAGATGTCGATGGAGAAATGGCTATGATACTTTATTGCTATGAAAATGAGCTTCAAAGTAATGGGAGTGATCTCAAGCAAATGTATGATAGTGGGGGCGCCAAAGGTGCACTGGTAATTCGATAGAGTAATTGTATTGAAAGCTTGGATGATAGAAATGGAAGAATAAGGTTCAATTTATAGACTCAGAAGAGAAGAGATCAACGATATAGAAAGAATGAGAAGATCAACGGTTGAGAATGGTTGAGGAATGTGCACGAATAGAAAGAGTACAAGTGTCCAAGCTCCTTCATGCAACAAGGGAGTTAATAGAATAGATTGAAGAGTTAACAAAATAGGCCAATCAGTTGAGTGAATTGATTGATTAGTGAACTCAAATGACTAATTAGTTAACTGATTTGATTGATGAGTTAACTAATTTGACTGGAGGATAAATAGGATATGTGGGTGAGAGAATATTAGCTAATTAAATATTTAAAATATTTAATTACATGTGCAACATGATGAGGTGGAAAAAGTGAGGTGGAAAGGTGAGGTGGTTTGGTGAGGTGGATTTATGGAATTAGGACTTAGGATAGAGGAATTTAGAATTAATTAAATAATTTAGGATTATTCAATTATGTGAGACATTAGAAAAATTTAGGGAATTTTAATTAAATAAATTGATTTTTATTTAATTATGGAATAATGAACCAATCAAATAAACTTAGAATATTTATTTAATTGATAGAAGAAAATAAGAATTAAGATAAATATTAAAATATTTACTTAATTCGACATGAGCCAATTTTAGGTGTATATATTTTGCTCCTCTTTGAAGCAATGTGTTTTATCACGTTGTTTCAAAGAATAAATTTCTGATAATGATACATGCCCCAGTTTGTCCCTAGTACAGGTTATGATGATAGGATGCCCCCTTGGGAGATTGGATGGAGAAGCCAAGGTGGAAGGTGTGAGACGGACAATCTCACGATGAATAAGGTTAAAAATAGGTTAGTTTGAAGAAGATAGGTTACGTTGCAGAGAAACAGGAAGAAGTGGGCTTGGGAAGTAGTCATAGTCATCACACAGCCAGTTTAGGGTTCATTCGCTATAAATAGGAGCTGGGTCCACAAGCTTAGTCATTTGCACACTTGGCTTTAGTTGATTGGTCTTGAGAGCTTAGGAGAGCAGAGGAGCATAGAGCACTCGGCGTTGAGATGGATATTCCACGCGAGGAGCACCGCTTTGAGCGAGTTTATCGATTCAATCGGCCAACAGAGGTAGGACCACCAGTATGTAGCTCAAAAAACTTCACCTAGGGTCATTTATTAGCGCAATAAATGCTAGGGAAACTTTGCTAGAATAGATGCGCCGATTCACAGTTCAACGCATATGTGCTTCAAAACTGCGCATTTACTAAGAGGCTGCACATATGATGGATTTAGCGGTGCATATGATAGAACTACGCATATAGGATAGGAATCAATGCATACATTACGAGACCGCACATGTGACATGAGAAGTTGCGCATATGCCAGAATTGCGCATATGGGATAAGTACCAGTGCATTCATGGTGAAGCTGCGCATTTGTGACCTGGTCCAGCACATTTGCACTAGGATAATCAGCGGACTTAATGAAATTGACTCAATTGGCATCTTGATCAATGCGTCAATTGATAAGTGATCGCCAAGATTTTTGGAATTTAGTCAAGAGATGATATGCTGTGTTGATCAATTTGATATGTTAAGTCAGTGATAGGTTAGTTTGATTGCTTTGAGTAGGTTTTCTTAGATATGGATTTTGCTTGACGCCCTGCTTTGCTTGGTTGCAGGAGGATATTTGTGATATACTCATGTCATAGGAGCAGCTCCCTTTGCCGTTGTTGTAGCGGTACATGCTTACTGAGGTGGATCGAGAGGCTCTTGGCGCTATGGGGCTGGACTACATATGTTCAATGCCTGAGGTTCATGCGAACCTCAGTTTGTTGACTACGGCGGTGGAGCGATTCCACAGCGAGGACGGGACCTTCCATGTGCCTACTGGGGAGATGGCTATCACCTTGGAGGACGTGTACAGGATTCTGCATCTTCCCATTCAAGGAGATTTGGTAGAGTATGATCCGCATCACGATGCATGATTGGTAGAGTGTAGATGCATTTTCGATGACCCGGAGCTTGATGAATAGGTGATTTCATGGCAGGACATACATGACTGTTATGACTACTTCCTGGGGATAGTGGAAGGATTGATCAGGGGCATTGTGTGCCCTGATAGGAGATCGCACGAGTTTCTGATTGGCTTGGGGAGGGTTATGGAGAGGATGATTACTGACGAGACTTGATACGCATGGGGTGTGTGCATGCTTGCACACCTATATAGGGATATGCACCAGGTTGTGTATCACAGAGGGACCAGCTTGTCGACAAGTGTTTCCCTTTTGCAGTTTTGGTTGTGGGAGCATATAGCGATCACACAGTCGATCTGTGTTTTTGCGAGACAGCGGTATGAGCCATATAGTTATGGTTATGTAGGAGTTATTTCCCAGCATAAGCTAGGGAAGCTCAAGTACTGGAGACATGTGCTAGATAATGTATATGCAGTTATCTGATGCCCCTACATAGATTGCGAGGTATGGGATGACGAGGGCGACGAGCTGCCTTATTACTTCTAGACTCGGTAGTTGATTAGCAGGACGTGATACATACTTGAGCGTCAGATTGTTAGCAGGGTGTAAAGACAGTTTAGCAGAGTACAAGGTAGGCCACAGGGGCATGCTTGATTCGTGAGGACCCATGCAGAGAGGCTGAGGTGGGGTCCATTGGCATCATATGATGAGGCCTTGGCAGAGTTCCGGTAGATTCCATATGCAGCTTGGCTGATGAGGAGGGAGATTGTAGATGCCAGGATGACTCTAGACTACAAGGAGTGGCTCGCAGCGCATCCGTTTCGGATCTACTTGGGGCTAGGAGAGTTGGTTCCTCGCATAGATGAGGAGGATTCAGACAATGAGGATGGGGCTGACAGGAGGGGGAGACAGAGGAGGAGGAGAGGAGGACGGAAAGATGAAGATGATGATGGAGATAGAGGAGGAGGAGATGGAGGCAAACCGAGACAGAGGAGGAGGTCTAGGGAGGGACCTTCTGGACAGGAGCAGGTTGCACAGTCGCAGGCTATAGAGCAGGTGTAGATGCTGGCACCAAAGCAGGTGCCGCAACAAGTGGTTCAACAATAGGTGTAGGGACAAGGACAACAGGTTTCATAGCCTGACCTATAGTAGTAGGCTATTATTGTGCTACAGGGTCAGGTGAGGCAGCTGAGGGCACACCTTAGATCAACAAAGTCTCAGAGAGATGCAGACACAGGACGTGTATCGGAGCTCACTAGAGAGCAAGACTCAGCCTTGGCGAGAGTGCGGGCCATCAGAGTAGAGAGAGACGCGGCAGTGACAACCCTAGGTACAAATGGTACTACTAGCTTTTTAGTTACACAAGTTCAGTAGGCACAGACATAGCTTGCACAGGTACATGCACAGTTGGCACATGTACAGGGACAACTGACACAAGTACAGGGTGAGCTTGCCAGAAAGTAGGCTCAGACGCAATATTACCGAGGGTTATACCATGGTGCTGTACCAGTAGAGCAGAGGGCTCCCAGCTATCGGAGCTAGTCTGTGGCTTTGCAGAGAGTAGGGGGATCATGATCAGGAGCATCTGTGATGGGCCCACATCAATCTGGGGCCAACAGAGGAGGGGAAGGAGAGGGTAGTGCTGGGAGCAGTGGCCCACGGCAGTAGGGCTAGCCTATAGTTGTACTTGTACCAGATATTGACTTTATGTATACATGTTTTGATGGCTTAGATAGCTTGATATATATATACTTGCATTGTTTTGTACCGAGACATGTAGCATTATTTTTGATATGTATACATTTTTTGATTTTGACTCAGAGATGGATTGTGATATTGTACATTTGGACATGTTTTTATGTTATGTTGATATGATGATGCAGCTTATGTGCTCTATATGGAGTTGTTTATGCTATATGCTATGGATGCATTCTATTTTATGATGTTTCACATGTGATGCATACTTTTATGATGTTTTATATGATGTTATGTGATGTTATCCAATGCAGACTTAGACGTTTATATGATGTTATGCGGTGTGTTATCAGAAATTATGGTTAACAGCATAAAACCATTAATAAACCAATGAACATCAATAGAAATAGCGAATAACAAGATTGAACAAATAAAGCACAAAACCTCACACAAAACCTTGTTATCTTGCGGCTTCCATTGTTCGCCTAGTCTCGATCGATCTTTTGTGATGAAATTTGCCCTCAGGAAGCGCACTTCCTTGCTTCATTCTTCAAGATGGCAATGGAGAAATGGCTATGATACTTTATTGCTATGAAGATGAGCTTCAAAGCAATGGGAGTGATCTCAAGCAAATGTATGATAGTGGGGGTGCCAAAGGCACACTGGTAATTCGACAGAGTAATTGTATTGAAAGCTTGGATGATAGAAATGGAAGAATGAGGTTCAATTTATAGACTCAGAAGAGAAGAGATCAATGGTATAGAAAGACTAAGAAGATCAACAGTTGAGAATAGTTGAGGAATGTGCATGAATAGAAAGAGGACAAGTGTCCAAGCTCCTTCATGCTATAGGGGAGTTAACATAATAGATTGAAGAGTTAACAGAATAGACCAATCAGTTAAGTGAATTCATTGATTAGTGAAGTCAAATGACTAATTAGTTAATTGATTTGATTGCTGAGTTAACTAATTTGACTGGAGGATAAATAACACATGTGGGTGAGGGAATATTAGTTAAATAAATATTTAAAATATTTAATTACATGTGCAACATGATAAGGTGGAAAAGGTGAGGTGGTTTGGTGAGGCGAATTTATGGAATTAGGACTTAGGATAGAGGAATTTAGGATTAATTAAATAATTTAGGATTATTTAATTATGTGAGACATTAGAAGAATTTAGGGAATTTTAATTAAATCAATTGATTTTTATTTAATTATGGGATAATGAACCAATCAAATAAACTTAGAATATTTATTTAATTGATAGAAGAAAATAAGAATTAAGATAAATATTAAAATATTTACTTAATTCAACATGAGCCAATTTTAGGTGTATACACCTTCGCATTGGCAGTTATGGCTATGCGGTTCTAGAACTATGTTAAGGGTGCAGTGAAGGTGATAATTCCAAAGTTTCAGATCATTTGTCACTCTACTATGAAAGTTATATATGATTGAGTACCGACATGGGTTCTAGCAAAGTGAGGCAGTGTTGAAGGCCTGTTGGAATGCTCTGCATTCCTCTGCAAGTGAATGGTTGTCTTTGTAGTTTTGTGGACATGTTTATGGATGTGCATTACATGCTTCCTTACAGCTTCAAGTTTCTTGGTGGTCTGCAAGCTCAGTTTTTCAATGATAGTATGTTGCAATGTGTTTTGGATGACTGGTTGTTCTTAGAGTTCATGATTGAAGATGAGCGGCACAAAATAATTGATGTGCAGAGGTAAAGGAGTGTTTGGATATGTTGTACGAGTCATGTAGACTCATCTGGAAGAGTTTCATCAAGATCTTTTTTTTTGCCAATACTGCACAAGGTTCTCAAGTTGTCGTGGTCGTTATGCTTCAAGATTTATATGCTTTTCTTAAGGTTGTCCTATTTTCAAATGAGAAGAGTATGCAGATGCAATTCCTTGGTGTTTGAAGCTATGAAGGATGTTTTGGACTTAGTTAAACAAGTATTGATGTCTGCAAGGCATGGGTCTTCTGCTAGTGTAACGTGTGGTTTTGTTTAGGACGTATTCTCTACACATTTCATGTTGTAGATTGTCTAGCTGACTTGTAAATGTATTTTTCATATTGTCTTTGGCTGATAAGCAATGTAATCAATGTAATATCATATATAAATAGTAAATCAAATTGAGTTAGGCGAGGTGTGATTGCAAAGTGATTGATAAAGTTTGCAAGCAAGATAAGGAGAATAATATATGCATTATGATGTGCGACAAAAGGAGAAATAGCAAAAGTTGTAGATACTGTCCTGATTCATCTTGAAGACATATTTGTGACAATAATCAAGTGTAGAGGGTGCCTAACTGATCTGCTCATTAGAAGGAAGTTTGAAGAGGCAGAATTGTAATTATCAAAGGTGTGAGTTTCAATGTCAGTTTTCAAAAAGTAGAAGGACTATCATATTGTAATCTTTTGTAAGTTTGTTTTCAATTCAAGGAGTAGTAGCTTCATTGGGAGTGACCCTAAAACAAAGTCTTCAGGGAGTAGTAGCTTCCTTGGGAGTGACCCTAAATCAAAGTTTTCAGGGAGTAGTAGCTTCCTGGGGTTGTAGCCCTAAAACAAAGTTGTTATTTTGAGCTTCGTATATTGTGAGTTAATCCTCACCATGGTTTTTCCCTTCTTGAGTTTTCCACGTATATCTGGTGTTATGTGTTGATGTGCATTGTGTTAATCTTTCATGTTTATGTTGATGTTGTAATGCTTAAGTTTTAATCTGCTCCAGAGGACTTGAAGTTTAATTAGATACTGATTCACCCCCCTCTCAGTATCCTAGTGTGTTCAATAGATATGACATATCACATTGGCATCTACTAGTGAAACAAGAAATTCCTACTTACAAAATTTCTTCTATTCATTCTAGACTTGCACTCCATAGCCTTATGACCATATTTATAGCAAGTAAAACAATAACCAAAAAAGTCATAATTGAACCTGTTTGTGAAGATATGTCTTTCATGGAAAGGTTTTTCATATGTTCTTCCTTGAGACATGATTGGAATGAGATCTTCTTCTTCGGGGTCATTTGGATTTCCAGGTTTTGCTTTCTCCATTTCTTTTCTGAGTGGAAAGATTTCTTCCTCAAGTTTTGTGCATTCATTTTTTTTTATCTTCAATTAGGGATTTTTGTTCTTTTTTCTCATTCCTTACACATTCCAAGTCTTCAAGAGTAGAAATAAGTTCACCTTCAAAATGAACTTCACATTCTTCTTCATCTATAGTCTTGTTAGGAATTACCATAGCCATGAATAGGGACTCTCCTTTTTCATCATCTAATGGGTAGTGATCTGTTGTTGGGAATTAAGGTGTCTCAACCTTGGTAATTCCTAGCATTGATTATTTGATTATTTATTTATTTAATTGCCTATGTTGTAATTTATGTTGCACATCCTATTTTGTCATTTAGTGTGAAGTGGCATGATGTGTTGTCACTCCACTTGCAATGTGACTAGGATGGTCAACTCATCCCATGTGGATATAGGCGTCCCATATTGTGGTAGAGGTTTTCTACCCTGTGTTGGCATCTTGTGTAGTGTGTAAGGAGTTATGACACGTAAGTGTTATGACGAATTCCTATGACAGATTCTATGACGCGTAAGAGTCGAGAATAGAAGATTCTATGATAGGTGAAGATATGTGTCAAAGGCATCTTTGAGGAAGGCATATTTGGGTGCCCAAGGTGGGTTATGACATGTTGTAAGAGGAATATGCTATTTTTAGGTAGTTATGACAGATTCTCTTACAACTGTAAGAGCTGTCATGTATGACAGATTCTATGACAGCTGTAAAGTGCATAAGAGCATCTGTCATAGCCTATCTTGGGACTAGGTGCCCACATTGGGATGGGGTGTTGTGACAAGTGTAAAATCCATATTGTAATGTTGGACAAGTGTCCTTAGGCATGGGTTTTGGGCCATGAGGCCAAGATGGATGCCCATCTCTAGAATCTTCCAATTTTCCTTGTAAACTCTTTATAAATAGGTGCTTGGATAGGAGATGCATAGCATTATTGATAGGTACTGTTATGCTGCCAGAATATCTCTAGATACAAGTGTCGAAGACTCCTGGAAGACTTGCATTGCAAGTGTGTTGTAAACATTCTTTGTTTTGATAATACATTGTGCAGATTTTAGAGTGTGGGGTTTTTCTCCTGAAAGGGTTTTCCCCACGTTATATCTTCTCTCTCTCTCTCTCTCTCTCTTTGTCTACATTCTATGTGTATGTGTATTGTTGAAATATCTTTGTTGTTGTGTTAACATCATTGTAACTGTAAAGATTGAAAATAATTTGCATACATCTCCCCTCATTAGATTAGTGTAGGAGGCATTTTCCGCACACCTTGCTTCCTTTTAGTTGGTATTAGAGCTTGATCACCTTGTTGGTTTTAGGACAAACAACTGAGGGGGGGTTGGATCAGTTGTTACAAAAACTCTTAAATCCTTCTGTAGACACCTAAAATTGACTTTCTATGCAAACCAATTTCCTGTATCTCTACACCAATTTATCCCTCCTATTAATTAAATAAATTCATTTTATTTAATTAATTTATCCCTAACCATCTATCATCTATCCCTTGTGATCAATTAATTCACTTAACTTATCACTATACCTTATAACTATATCCTCATTGATTAAATAAATATTCCTAATATTTATTTAGTTAATTTGTCCATTTCTCTAATCTTCATTAATTAGATAAATCATGCTAATCTAATTAATCTACCCTACTAATCAACCTAAACCTAGCCTAGTTGATTAAATAGCTATTATTTAATTAGCTACCCTAGCCTACCTATCCCCTAGACCTAGATTAATTAAACTAAACACTTAATTAACCTTGCTTAGCCCACCTCCCACACACCTTTGAATAAAAATTAATTTTTTATTCAAAGGGTCAAATCTCTCTTACACATCATTTATCACCCTCTTACACATGCAAGTGTACATGTGTCCTTCAACCTTCATATCTCCACATAAAAGTGAATTTTTAATTCACACTCCCCCATGAGTTGAATTTTTAATTCACTTGTCATATCCACTCTTCCCAAAAATAAAATTTTAATTCATTTTTATCCTCCACACCTTTCTCCATGTGAATTTAAAATTCACAAATAATGAGAGCCCTCCAAATCCATTAACCAAATCTCAACCCTTGATCTCTCTCACCCACTCCCCCTGTGACATTTGTCACAAGACTATGACTTCAATCCAAACCCTAACTCTCAACCATTTCTAGCCCTTGATCTCATCTTTTAATCCTCACCCTCCATCCATTTTCTAAAAATCTATAAATGAGACCCTTCTCTAAGCTATTTAGAACAACTTCTTCTTGCATCCTTACCATGCCTAAATTTCTCTCAAATCTTTTCATCATACCATCATAATGCCAAAATCATTCCTCATCCCCATCTCAATCTCCATCTAAATCCAAATCTCTCATCCTATTGTGTTGAAAGTAATAGAGCAATCCACATACATCTGCTTGGGTAAATCTAAGGATTTTGGGTGCAACTCCCTCCACCCTATCTTGGATTTGTGGGTCACATGTGAAGGTATATCATTTGTGTTTGCATTTGATTTGTATTTTTGGCTTTCATTTTAACTTCATAGATCACATTGGCACGCCTGGTGGGACCCACAAGGTCTCAATCTAATAATCTTGTGAGTTTTTTTTGTTGTGAAGATGTGTTTTTTGCAAATTAGCGCTATCTTCCTGCGCAGTAGCGCCATTTTACCAGCATTTCGACACCATTTTTTGACTGTATTGGTGCCTTCTTGACACGACATTGATTGTTGAATACTAACTCACATACTTTGTATTTTTCATCTTTTTAGCATCTTTTGTGTCTTTTGCTCTTAGTTTTGCAAGATTTTATGCAGGGATAGGGGGAGACTATGTCAAAAATTTTCTAAAATCAAACCCTTGACCATCACTGCATCGTTTTGGCGCTATCGTCACCCAGTTCGGTGCTATCTTTCTCACTGCAGACTGTAAACTAAGGCAAAAACACAGTTTAGCGCTATCTTGCCTCTGGATTGGCGCTATTTTCTATATTAGTGCTATTTTCTGTATTAGCGCTATCTTCTGTATTAGCGCTATCTTGCCTCTGGATTGGTGCTATTTTCTGTACTAGCTTAGGGATCTGTATTGGGCCCCCTTTTCTGTAGGATATTTCAAATCATCCTGGGGCACAATCTAGAAGCTACTAACATCTTTTTGTAGGAATTTCTTAGCATAGAAAAAATTTCATTTGGTGCACCTAAAAAGAACCTTTATTTTCTTAGCTTAGAAAACGCTTGAATTTGGTGTATAAAATCAATCTTGCTTGCAAACAATCTACAATCAAACATTTCATTTTGGTGCACCTAAAAAGAATCTTTGTGTGCCTTAGTGTAAAGAACATTTAATTTTGGTGCAACTAAAATTAATCATTGCTTGCAACAAACAACTTTAGGCACATTTTTGATTTGGGCTTAAAATGAACATTAGCTCTTGTTTGTCGTGTCTTGTGCACTTGCACGTTTATGTTATCCCATAGGGTAGAATCAAAGTATCCTCTCCCCTTGCCTTCAAAAGGATCTTGGGTGAAGAGAAATGGTTCTATTCTATTTTTCTTTTTAGGACGTGGGCCTGCCCTTGAGACACATCCATTCGAAGAACTCATTGGTGACCCCAAGCGGTACTTTCATCTGGTCTGCTATATGTAAATTAAGGATAAGGCGAAAGCCAAGTCTAATCGGTATGAGCGCTTACCATTCGGTGCTAGTTTGAAAGGAAGTAGTACCCTTGAGGTATATTAAACTCCTAATAGAGCTAGTTAAAACCTTAAGTGGTTTATTGGATGCTCGTAAGGTGCTGATCCCTCGGATGTTCCCCCACTATGAACCTTTGTTTTAGTGGCCCAAATCCCTCTACTTGTCCCACAAGTATTGTCCTTGCCTTGCCTTAGGTTGTACATGCTTGATTATCACATTTTTCATAAATCAAACCTTTGGCCATTGTGTTTTCTTGCTTGATTTTTTGTCTACTTGCCAAGAAAAATCAAATTCATCCATCAATCCAACCATTCACATCTTTTAACATCATTCCTCTCTATTTTAGCACCATTTCCATCTATTTTAGTGCCTTCTTCATCCATGTCCAAATATCAAATTTTCCCATCAAAAACATCAATTTTATAAGCCCATTTTCAAAAAAATTCACATCGGGCTGGGTTTTCCTCCCAACACCGTTAAACCATCCCCCCATTTATCAAACCCCATAAGTTGAGCTTATCCAATCCCTTTATTTGAGCTTGATCAAATTCTAATCCACTTCCTCTCTAGTCATAATCTATCTTTATCATCCTAATCATTCTTATCCACTTCACCTTAATCATCCTAGCCACCTATCTTATCCATATCATCATCTAAACCATTCAATTCAATCTTATCCTAATCACCCTCATCATCCTTAATCCAATTCATCAACATCATTCTAATCCCACCTCATCCAAATCAAATCCAAAATCCAACCAACATCAATCCATAATCTTCCAAACCATATTCCAAATCCAATCCAAAATCAACATCCAAGTCCCCCAACATCACTATCAAACTCCAAATCCAAATCAACCCAACCAAAAAATCAAGACCTTAATTTATCATTCAATCCAATCAACCTAAATCAACTCTATTACTTAAGTGTCATTAGTCCACCTTAAGTATAGAGAATCATCCATCCTTTGAAGCAAATCAAATCATCCTAAGGTCTTGAATTTTGATCCCTAACATCACAATCGTCCATCTCATCCCATACCTCTCCAACAACATGGATCCTTATGTAGCAATGCAACAATTACAAAGACTTAGAAAACTTTATGAGAACATGGATCCTAATGCTAAGGAAAAATGCAAAAATGACATTATAGATATCCCCTTAGCACACCTCATCATTCGAGAATCCCAAGCCCCTACCCAACCTCCATCTTATCAACAAACATCTTACATATCCACACCATCAACCTCCTATCAACCTTTATCATATCAACCCTCATCATATCAACCTTCAACATCCTACATATCCACACCATCAACTTCATACCAACTTCCATCATATCAAACTTCATCATATCAACCTTTACCCTCATATCAATCTCCATCCCCTTACACATCCATGCCATTGTACCTATCCAACCAATCAATACCTCCAACTTATCCATCCCCCAACCTTTGTCACGCTAACTTTGATCAAGGGAACACTAATCTAGCACACCTTATATCCGAAATCCAAAGCTTACATCAACAACCATTCCCCCATGCAAATCCCCCATCTCCTAATCCCCATCCTCCAATCCCCCCATCACAATATCCCCCCAATCTTATCAACCTTAATCCATCATCTTATGTATTTCCCAATCCACCCACCCCTATCACTCATACACCATTAAATCCTCCTAAGCCTACGACATCCAAAGAATCCTTGTGGGATTTCCTCCAAAGAACATCACCAAGCAAAGCAAAGGAATCCCCTAAATCCTCCACCCCTCCAACACCACCATCTAGTCCAACACCTATCCTCGAACCCATCCATGAACCATCACAACCCAATCCCATCACCCACCTATCCAATCCCAATCCTAATTCTACACCATCCACCATCACTATCCATCCATTATATTGTTCTTCAACCCATACACTCATGAAGGATGCTATCCATTGGCTATTAGCAAGGAATCAAACACCCCCATGCAAAGCAACGTCCATCAAAGCACCCATCACATCCATCCAAGAACCTACCATCACCCCCACTTTTATCCAAGCACACGAGCCATGTCAAGAATCAAATCCAAAGCATGTTGAAATATCAACCCCTTCTCCTAATCAATGTCTAACCATCCTATCTAATCCCATCCCTGATCCTCTCCCAGCTATTGATCAACTTATTGATCTCACACCATCTTCTACCACCCCTTTACCATCCCCCATGAATCCTTTACCTCCATCTACCAATCTCATCCCAAATCCATCCTCCTATTTGCTTGGACAAAGCACCTTCATCCGCGGTGACTCCCTCGTAGGAGGTGAACAATTTCCATCCACCACCTATCTTTCTCCAACAAATAACGGACTCGCGTCTTGTTTCCAAAGCACCAAACATCCCATTGCATGTTGCATGCTCCAACATATGAACTATCAAGGCAAAGGCTTAGGCCTTCACGAACAAGGCATCTTGGAGCCCATCCACACCACATTCCATCCATCCTTGAATGGCCTTGGCTATACACCCCAAGAAAAACAATCTAAACATGTTGGTACCACCCACACACCTTCCAAAATCCATTCATCCAATCCCAAACATGGCGCATCTCATTGCACCCCCAAAGCATATGTTGCCATCCCTCCTCCATCATCATATCATTTGCAAAAGCATGTGACCATCCATTTTCCTCCATCAAATTTACCTCCACTACTTCCAACTCCAAATATTCCTATTAAATCCACTTTACCTCCTATCCTACCAACTCCCAACATCCCTATCCACAAATCCTTTTATCCTCCCATCCTCCCAAACATCCCTATCCTCAAATCCCCTCATTCATTTATCCATAAATCCACTTTTTACCCCTCCACCCATAAACCCCCTAAATTTCCCAACCAAGACCAACAAAAGCACACATCTTTCAAACATGAAGCTTCCCCCAAATCCATGGGATTAAAAAATTTGAATGCCTTGACTCACAAAGCACAAAAGACTAAAGATGTTATCCCTTCCAAGCAAAATAAAAAATCCAAAAGGATATCAAAGCCCACACCAGCACAAGAAAAAGCAAAAACAAAAATGGTGTGGGTCCCTAAACAAAAAGCACCAAACTCTATTGAAGCATCCACATCCTAATCTAACCCACAATCCCAAGCATCCTGCTCCCCATCTAAAAATCCCATAATTCCTAAGTCCATTTGGGTACCTAAAACCCCAAATCGACCATCCAAAAATCCCCTATCCTGATCCCCATTACTCCCAACTCCACATCCAAAGTACAAGCTTCCAAAAACATCACAGTGTGTGCAACCGTTGGTCTTGGTTCCCCTCCACCACTTGACATTCCCACATACCCCCATTTCACCATCTTTCATCCACTATCCTACATATCTTCCCCATCACATTCCTATGGTCCATGCTATTGCTTAATCCACTTCATAATCCGCATAATCCACGTCATAATCTGCATAATCCACATCATAACCCACTAACCACCGACATCCATGCAATCGTCATCCATAATGCTATCCAACATGGGACCATCTTGTCCGTGCTATGGAAATAGACGCTAGAGTCCCCATTCCATCAAAAAAGTAAAAAATTAAAAAATAAGAAAATAGTAAAGAGAAAAAAATCTGTCCAAATGGTGAAAACCACTCCTTGTGGCGCCTTGGGCAAGTACCATGATGAAAACCCCTTATGGGCGCCATGCGTAATCCCTTCTCCATCCATTTTGTACCCTACACTTGGGGGCAAAATCATCCACATCCATAACATCCTTTTGCATATCCTATCCATGTATACTTATCCTATCATATTCCTATCCACCATCCCCTATTTATCCTACCATTTCCCATCCATCCTATCCGCTATATCTTCCTCAGGTTAGATCTTGATAAAGACAAGGGGCAAAATATCAACAACTTGCTTTGGACACCTCTCAACACACTCTCTTTCCAAGCATATCCTCCATCCATCTACTACAAAGCCCATCCACTCAAAATGTAAAACCATCATGCAAAATTCTTTAAGCATTGGGGCATATGATTCCTTGCAACCTAGCCCTTAGAGAAGATCCTTATCCCCATCTCCCATCCATCTATCTTGCATCCCTATCTCTATCTTCCAATCCATCTATCATGAATCTCCTCTCTATCACCTTCCACTGCCAAACCCCCCATCCATCTATCATGTATCCCTACCAAATCCTTTATCCCCCATCCTATCCCTTATCCGCATGTATCTATATATCTACCACAAATCTCCTATCCATTATCCTTTCATCGCCAATCCCCCTATCCAACCCCATCACCTTCACCTCTAGACTTGGTGTTCCCTTGTCATTGGTATTTAGCGCAAAGGCTATCTAATGAAACCATCATAATAAATCATTCCCTTTCCAAAATCACAAAAATCCAAAAATCCATAAAATCCAAAAATAATATATCCATCACAAAATCAACATTGCTCCATCAACATCTCATCATCTTCCAACATCTCAAAATCACCCAAATCATTCATCTCATCATCTTCCAACATCATCACATTTATCCTCAGTCATCCCACATCATCATCACAAATCAAAACTACATATCACCACCCGCATCTTAATGTGCCTTGATTCCGTGGATACAGGGTATGTAGGCAATCTGGAATACGAAAGAAGTTTTCAGTACTCAGGTACATAAGATGCACCCGTCTGACCTGCTTAGATGGTCCCTATCCATTGAGCTTACACTACATCCAAACGCAATATCCCAAGCATCGCATTACCTATGAAAGCATCATCCCTTAACAAAAATCATCAACTACCAAATCAACATCAACCACAACTTGTCACCATCATATCTTGAGCCAATCTTACAACATCAACTAAGCATGATCTAATCATCAACCATTTCTTGCCTTAGGATATATTTTTCCTACGATAGGCGGAATCTATCCTATCATCATCCATCTTGGCAAGAGATACAATGGTTATTTGTTTGGTTCATTGGTCTTTTGGTTTTTAATTTTTATCTTTTGTCCTATTCGAAGATCACATCAAAGCTACCTTGATCTCACTATATCATGGTATGTGGTGAAAACATCTAGAATGAGGCATAGTCTTGCTTTTGTATGTTATGCTTGTGCGTTAGTCTCATTACTCCAAGCTAGTATTCATATCTTGTGAATCGTAGGGTCGGTTCTAGCATATTGATCTCCTTGTGCATCTAAGGTCTATCATACCTTTTGTGTATTAAGGGCTTATGCTATGAGTCCCCTTCCCTCATCTAGACAAGGTTGTACTATCTTGGGCATGCATGGGATTACCCTCTTGTTTGTGTGTCTAGTCCATGCAAATGTTGGATAAACATCATCACCCTGGT
The DNA here is from genome assembly GCA_027924645.1 of Cunninghamia lanceolata. Lineage (NCBI taxonomy): Eukaryota > Viridiplantae > Streptophyta > Pinopsida > Cupressales > Cupressaceae > Cunninghamia > Cunninghamia lanceolata. Next base: position 3,021,732 of record BSBN01000023.1, on the reverse strand, counting down.
CTTCTATACCTTGGTGAACATATCCACTTTGCTATATCAAAACTAGGATTGCTCTAAATCATTTTCAGCACAATGATCATCCACCAATCAATCTCCCAACATTATCACACTTTCATCTCGCCCCTTATCCTCCAACCAGTTCAACCAATTTGTTTCATCCATTTCGAGAGCACACTCGTGTTCTTGCAACCTGCCTATCCTCTTAAGGGGGCATCACCCTTACCAATTATCCCCAAACCTTATCCTATTCTTCTAAGCCAAAATCTTTTTTTCTATCCAATCCAATTCTATATTTTAATTTCTTTGAAATAATGTTACTTAACCGCAACACCATTTCAAAGAGGGGCAAATGTAGACACCTAAAATTGACTTGCTCTGCAAACCAATTTTCCGTATCTGTACACCAATTTATCCCTCCTATTAATTAAATAAATTTATTTTATTTAATTAATTTATCCCTAACCATCTATCATTTATCCCTTGTGATCAATTAATTTACTTAACTTATCACTATACCTTATAACTATATCCTCATTGATTAAATAAATATTCCTAATATTTATTTAGCTAATTTGTCCATTTCCCTAATCCTCATTAATTAGATAAATCATACTTATATAATTAATCTACCCTACTAATCAACCTAAACCTAGCTTAGTTGATTAAATAGCCATTATTTAATTAGCTACCCTAGCCTACCTATCCCCTAGACCTAGATTAATTAAGCTAAACACTTAATTAACCTTGCTTATCCCATCCTCCCACACACCTTTGAATAAAAATCAATTTTTTAGTTAAAGGGTCAAATCTCTCTTACATATCATTTATCACCCTCTTACACATGTAAGTGTACATGTGTCCTTCAACCTTCACATCTCCACATAAAAGTGAATTTTTAATTCACACTCCCCTATGAGTTGAATTTTTAATTCACTTGTCATATCCACTCTTCCCAAAAATAAATTTTTAATTCATTTTTATTCTCCACACCTTTCCCCATGTAAATTTAAAATTCACAAATAATGAGAGCCCTCCAAATCTATTGACCAAATCTCAACCTTTGATCTCTCTCACCCACTCCCCTTGTGACATTTGTCACAAGACTATGACTTCAATCCAAACCTTAACTTTCAACCATTTCTAGCCCTTGATCTCATCTTTTAATCCTCACCCTCCATCCATTTTCTAAAAATCTATAAATGAGACCCTTCTCTAAGCCATTTAGAACAACTTCTTCTTGCATCCTTACCATGCCTAAATTTCTCTCAAATCTTTTCATCATACCATCATAATGCCAAAATCATTCCTCATCCCCATCTCAATCTCCATCTAAATCCAAATTTCTCATCCTATTGTGTTGAAAGTAATAGAGCAATCCACATACATCTGCTTAGGTAAATCTAAGGAGTTTGGGTGCAACTCCTTCCACCCTATCTTGGATTTGTGGGTCACATGTGAAGGTATATCATTTGTGTTTGCATTTCATTTGTATTTTTGGCTTTCATTTTGACTTCATAGATCACACCTTATATTTTAATAGCAAAATAATGATTCAATCATGGAAGCACAATGCAATAACTCAAGAGCAGAAAACACATTAACACATATGACACCAAGATTTTAACGTGGAAAACTCGGTTAAGGGAAAAACCATGGGGTGATTAACCCAAGATTGTATTCTCTGTTAAAAGAATAAGAAGAACAAATGGCACATGCCAATTAGGGCTCACTGCCCAAGCACACTACTCACAAGAGGCCCACTGCCTACAGGAGAAACATTGTCTACAAAATAATATAAATATTACATACTTGAACTAGAGATTAGCATCTTCACCATGCTTGAGACAGTTCCATTTAATCTCAACACTTCTGCTCTGATTTTTCTTCTTCTCCTCTCTACCACTCTCTCATCTTAACAAGGATACTTTGAAATGACTTCACAAATCTTATTTATACAAGACATCGACTTTGGGATAATCATCAAAGTTAGCACAATACATACTTTATTTCATTACAGAGCAATTACACAAATACAACTTGACTTATTACAAAAGACTTCATGCGAATCACCACATTATCGGCCACACATGTCTAGGACTTCAATCTTCTTTGAGAAACACGCCATGCTTTGCAGAACATCTTCAAGATCATCTGTAAGATGTGTAAAACATCCGGTCGGCCAAGATTAGGAAGAACACCATCACCTGAAAGCAAATCTTCAATTACAAGCTCAATCTTCAATGCGGACCGCCAACATGAACTAGACACAATCTAGAGACCCCCACAAGCTTGCCTGAATCACCAAGAACATCCACACCACTTCTGCTTACTAAAAACATTCGCATCTTCATCCGGAACCTCAAGAACACAGTCTGTCATCACTGTCACATTAGAATAAATGCTTGTGGACCTCCAGACCACGAACCAATTGAGTTATCAATTCACCTTGGCTTCCTAAACATTCCACCAAATCTGCAGAATAAGATATTGCATTTTTGGATCTCACCGGAACTATTTGTCACTCTATCACCTCTGAGCAGCTGCTAGAACTAGTTTTACTCATATGGCCATAACTTCTCCAAATCTTCATGCGGACCTCTCAAATCTTGACTGGATCATCTTTAGACACATATCTATAAACCCTTTGATACGTATTCTCTGATCTTCATCTAGCTGGGATCTTCACTTCATATAGGTTCACTATCTTCACTGTTCTTCTCTGTTTCTGATAGGACTAATTTTCTCAATATCCTCAGCACAGAGCTCATCCAATCCTTGTCATCAATGCAACTAACATCAATGACAACACTAGTTAGGCCCATACTTGCAACACACCTTTGGTCCTAGTTGTTGGGTAGGGGTTTTTTGAGTTGATCTTAGATTGAGTGGGAGTCTATGCAGAGTGTTTTGTAATCTTGTTGCAGGAAAGGAGATGGCAACCACATCCAAAAGACTAGAGGTGGAGAAGTTTAACGACACAAATTTTGAGTTGTGGAAACTTAAGATGGAAGACATGCTTGTTGATCGAGACCTATGGGAAACTGTTTCTGATGTAAAACCAATGGCAATGGCACAAGCTGACTGGGTTCTCAAAGATCGGAAGGCTAAGGGTCTAGATGACTCTGTCTTGTTAAATGTCCATGAGGAGAAGACCACGAAAGAACTTTGGAAGAAGCTGGGAGATGTTTATCAAGCCAAATCCCTGGTGAACAAGCTTTTTCTAAGAAACAAGTTGTATTCTCTGAGGATGGAGGATGGAGGATCTGTTGTAGATCACCTGAATGCTTTCAACATGTTAGTTACATAGTTGACTTCCGTTGGTGTGAAGATGGAGGAGGAGGATCGTTGTATGACCTTGCTTTGTTCTTTGCCAGACTCATGGGATCATCTTGTTATAGCTATCGGGAGTACCACATCCACCTTCAAGATGGATAAAGTGGTATCTTCGCTATTATTTGAAGAGATGCGGAGAAAGTCCTCTGAATCAGCCAAAGAAGCTCTTGCGGTTCATGGAAGATCCAAGGAAAAAGGAAAGAAAAAGAAGGACAAGAAAGATGACAAGGCCAAATCCAAATCCCATGGGAGATCTAAATCTCCTAGAAAGTCCAAGGCTCTTTGTTGGAACTGTGGTAAATTTGGCCATTTCCAAAGGGAGTGCAAAGAAGAGAAAAAGAAGAAGAATGCCTCAGATTCAGATTCTGACAAGTCACAAGATGATGGTGATGCTTTCATTGTTGCCTTGGCCACCCATGCATCTAATGATGTGTGGCTGATTTATTTTGGTGCCTCTTTTCACAAGACCTCACATCAAGACTGGTTTACAAAGTATGAAGAGTTCGATGGTGGAAGAGTGTACTTGGGATCTCTGGGGTTATGCACATCCCAGGCTTGGTACAGAACGTGATTTCTGTAAGTAAATTGAATGATGCAGGTGTGCAGGTTGTTTTCTCAAAAGAAGGATGCAAGATGACCAAAGGAGATATGGTGCTTGCAAAGGGTACTAGGAGAGGTACTCTATTTCAGTTGGAGGCATGCACTTCATAGTGCAATAGTTCTTCTGACTTGAAGAAAAGAGCTGCAGTCACTTCATCCCCACCATTGGAACTAGGAATGAAAAGATCTGTTGTATCAAAGTCTAATGGTAATACATTTTGGGTACCTAAGGATGCTCATGTTTTAGAAGTTAAGCTTCCTACTGAGAAGACAATGTTATGGCATAAGAGACCTAGCCACATTGGTGAGAAGGGTCTTAGGACCCTAAAAAATAAAAACCTCGTTGAGGGGTTATATGATTGTAATCTCAATTTTGACTTTTGTGAACATTATATATATGGAAAACAAAACCATGTTTAGTTTTACTCGAGTTCTCATAAGTCTTCTAGTGTGTTGGATCTTATTCATTTTGATGTGTTTGGTCCAGTTAATGTTCCTTCAATATCTAAATCTATATATTTTGTGTCATTTATTGACGATTACAGTAGAAGGACATGGGTTTATTTTCTTAGAAGTAAATTTGAAGTCTTTACTCGGTTCAAAGAGTTTAAAGATTTTGTTGAGAATTAGACTGGTAAAAATATTAAGTGTTTGAGAACTGATAACAGTGGTGAGTTTTATTCCACAGAGTTCGAGAAGTTCTGTAAAGAACATGGGATTGAAAGACACAAGACCACTCCATACACCCCTCAACAAAATGGAGTTGCAAAGAGGATGAACATGACATTGATGGAGAAGGCTAGGAGTATGCTTAGTGGAGCTAGCCTCGAACAAAAGTTTTGGGCTAAAGTTGTGGCCACTACTTGCTACCTGGTAAACAAGTCTCCTACCTCAGCTCTTGTTGGTAAGACATCCATGGAGGTGTAGTCTGGTAAGAATCCTTCTATAAGACATCTTCATGTTTTTGGTTGTGAGGCATATGCTCAAGTGCCTAGGGAGAAAAGGTCAAAATTGGAGAACAAGGCTATTAAGTGTATCTTTATTAGGTATGGTGTCGGTGTGAAAGGGTACAAGCTTTGGGATCCTGTGGCCGAAAAAGTGTTGTATAGAAGAAGTGTTATTTTCAGAGAGATAACACCTTCTCCTATTGTTCTACAACCAGAAGAAATAGAAAGGAAAGAGGATGTGGTTCAGTTTCCTTCTACCCCTGAGCAGATTGAACCAATAGACCCTGTGAGACTTGATGATGAGGAGAGTTCTAGCATCTCTGAAAGCTCAGAAGAAGAAGTAGAACCTCAACCTCAGCCTTTGAGGAGGTCTACATGAACAAAGAAGCAACCTAATAGGTTTGGTTATTCATTGCTTGATTCTAGTTGTGCTTTTTCCTTGATTACTAACACTGATGAGCCTAGAACTATGACAGAGGCTATGGGCATGAAAGATGTAGGCTCCTGGAAGGAGGCCATGGAAGATGAGATGGCTTCTTTGGAAAAGAATAAAACTTGGGACTTGGTGCCTTTGCCTGAAGGATGGAAACTTGTTGGCTGTAAATGGGTGTTCAAGAAGAAATTTGGTGCAGATGGCAATGTTGAGAAGTACAAGGCTAGATTAGTTGCAAAGGGGTATTCACAAGTGGAGGGAATTGATTACGGTGAAATTTTGTCTCCCGTTGCAAAGATGACATCTATTCGGTCCCTGTTATCTCTTGCAACAACTTATGATTTAGAAGTGGAGCAAATGGATGTGAAGACAACTTTCCTTCATGGTGATTTGGAGGAAGAGATTTATATGTCATAGCCAGAGCATTACATAGAAAAATGTAAAGAAAATTTGGTTTGCAAGTTAAAGAAGTCTTTGTATGGTTTGAAGCAATCTCCTATGATGTGGTACCTGAAATTTGATGCCTATGTGTTGTCTATTAGATTTCTAAGGTTGAAATCAGATCATTGTGTGTATTACAAATTTGACATTGATCGCATTCTCATTATTACATTGTATGTTGATGATATGTTGTTAATTGGGAATGGTAAGAATATGATTTCTGATTTGAAGTCTTAGTTGTCAGCACAGTTTGAAATGAAAAGTTTAGGGTTAGCCAAGTACATTATGGGAATGGAAATCAGAAGAGATAGAGCAAACATAAAACTTTGGTTAAGCCAAAGTAAGTATGTGAAAACTGTGTTGGATAGATTTAGCATGGTAGATTATAGACCATTGTGTGTTCTTGTTTCTTTGGGGACCAAGTTATCTGTTAATGATTGTCTAAAGTCTTCTTCTAAGATGGAGGACATGAGAAGAGTACCTTATGCTTGTGTTATTGGCAGCTTGATGTATGTTATGGTCTATACTAGACCAGACATTGCCCAAGCAGTGGGAGTCCTTAGTCGGTTTATGGCTAATCCTGGACGGGTACATTGGGATGTAGTGAAGAGAGTGTTCAGATATTTGTGGGGTACTTCTGAGTATTCCTTATGTTATCATGGTCATCTTATAGGACCTCTGCATTCTGTGAGTATTTGAGTATTTGTAGATTCTGATTCAGCGGGTGACATTGACAACAGGAGATCCACCAATGCTTATGTGTTTACTATGTTCAGTGGTACAATTAGTTGGATGAGTAAGCAGTAACCTATGGTCACTTTGTCCACGACAAAAGTAGAGTATATGGTAGCTACTCATGCTTGTAAAGAATCCATTTGGTTTAAGAGATTGTGTTCAGATATTGGTGTTGATGCATGACAGATTACTATATGTTGTGATAGTCAAAGTGCGATTTGCTTTGCAAAGAATCCAACTTTCCATGCGAGAACAAAGCATACTGATGTACAGTTTCATTTTGTGTGATACATGGTTAAGGATGGGAAGGTGATATTAGAGAAGATAGACACTTTGAAGAATGTTGTAGATGCATTGACGAAACTAGTGGGCACATACAAGTTTAGGTTGTGTTCAGAGTCTATGGGCCTCTCGACCTATATCAGTTAAATCTTGTTATTTCTATTGGCTCTTACAAGGTGTTCGACAAGTGGGAGAATGTTGGGAAATAAGGTGTCTCAACCTTGGTAATTCCTAGCATTGATTATTTGATTATTTATTTATTTAATTGCCTATGTTGTAATTTATGTTGCACATCCTATTTTGTCATTTAGTGTGAAACTGTGGCATGATGTGTTGTCACTCCATTTGGAATGCGACTAGGATGATCAACTCATCCCATGTGGATATAGGCGTCCTATATTGTGGTAGAGGTTTTCTGTCATGTGTTGGCATCTTGTGCAGTGTGTAAGGAGTTATGACCTGTAAGTGTTATGATGGATTCTTATGACAGATTCTATGACACGTAAGAGTCGAGAATAGAAGATTCTATGACAGGTGAAGACATGTGGAAGGCATCTTTGGGCGCCCAAGGTGGGTTAGGACACGTTGTAAGAGGAATATGCTATTTTTAGGTAGTTGTGACAGATTCTCTTACAACTGTAAGAGCTGTCATGTATGATGGATTCTATGACAGCTGTAAGGTGTGTAAGAGCATCTGTCATAGACTATCTTGGGACTAGGTGCCAACATTGGGATGGGGTGTTGTGACAAGTGTAAAATCCATGTTGTAATTTTGGACAAGTGTCCTTAGGTGTGGGTTTTGGGCCATGAGGCCAAGATGGACGCTCATCTCTAGAATCTTCCAATTTTGCCTTGTAAGCTCTTTATAAACAAGTGCTTGGATAGGAGATACATAGTGTTATTGATAGGTACTGTTATGCTACCAGAATATCTCTAGATATGAGTGTCAAAGACTCCTGGAAGACTTACATTGCAAGTGTGTTGTAAACATTCTTTGTTTTGATAATACATTGTGCAGGTTTTGGAGTGTGGGGTTTTTCTCCTGAAATGGTTTTCCCCACATTATATCTTGTCTCTCTTCTGTCTACATTCTACGTGTATGTGTATTGCTGCAATATCTCTATTGTTGTGTTAACATCACCGTAACTGTAAAGATTAAAAAGAATTTGCATACATCTCCCCTCAATAGATTAGTGTAGAAAGCATTTTCTGCACACCTTGCTTCCTTTCATTTGCTTCTTTTGAAGAGTTGTAGTCTTCTTTGGAAAGGAGGTTCCTCTTGAAGTTACTTCTTTTCAAACCCTTGTTGCTACTTTAATTTTCTCCAAAAGGACATTTAGAAGCATAATGACCAATTTTTCCACATTTAAAACATTTGAAAGGTAACTTACCTTTATACTTGCTTGAACCCTTCTTTAACTTTCTCACAAAGTTTGCTTCTTATTCCTCAGACTCACTATGTGGATTAGATGTTACTTCTTTCTTTGTAGATTTGAAAGTAGCTTCCATTTTGGATGTACCTTGGACTTCATTTCTCATCTCATAGGCAGTGAGGGACCCAAACAATTCATCCATGGTAAGTGTCTTCAGATCTTTGGCTTCTTCAATAGCAAAATTTTTTGAATCAAATCTGTGAGGGAGAGATCTCAGGACTTTCTTCACAACCACTGAGTAAGTTACTTCTTCACCTAGCCCTTTGATTCCATTGACAACTTAATCCACTAAGAGCAAATAGTTGCAATGGTTTCCTCTTCTTTCATTCTTAGATTCTCAAACATTGCTCTGTAATTTTGTAATCTTGCTTGCTTTACATTTTCATTTCCTTCATAGAGATTTTTGAGTTTATCCCATATCTCCTTGGTCATCTTGCACTACACTACCTTGACAAACTTTGAATTGGTTAGACCACTTAAGATAGCATTCTTAGCTTTATCATTGTTTCCATGGGCCTTCTTGACAGCCAGATCTGTAATAGGATGAGCAGGTTCAGTATAAATATCATTGCAGCTCTCCAAACCTCGTACCCTAGAGAGGTAAGATAGGCTTCCATTCTTACACTCAAGAAGGCATAGTTAGTTCCACCAAATAGTGGTGCTTTGTTAGAAGAAGAGAACCTTTCCTGAGCCATGTGTTCTAATCCATGACCTACCTTTAGCTGTTAGACTGTACCAAGGAACCTTTCTTTGATACCAATTGTTAGAACACACTGATATACTAAGAGCGGGGGGAGGGGGTGAATCAGTATATGTCACTTTTAATCCAATTCCACTTTATTAACAAAAACATTCTAGTGCATTCAACAGATTATGAAAGAAACTATTCAACTTAAAACAAAATCACACAACCATCAGAAACCATAACACTGTATTTACGTGGAAAACCCTAGAAGGGAAAAACCATGGTGAGCAAGCTACTTGGATCTACTGTCCAAATCTAGTCTCACAAATGAAAATAGATTTACAATAAATTTTATGGGGAACAATCCAAAGGAAGCTACAACTCCCTGATACAAAGTTTTATTGTCTCCAACCCAATGGAAACAACAACTCCCTAAAGTGCTACAACACTTACAAGAAGAGACTCCAACCTCTGTACCAAAACACTTGACTGATTCTGAAAATTCAATCACCTCCATAGCATCATCTCCTTTAACTCTTTGAAATTGACTTACTTAGATAACTTCATCACCTCTGCTCTATCAATTCTACTCAAAACACCTCCACAATACACTATGACTTTGTTATGAATCAAGCATAATAGTCTCCAGAGTTACTTCTCATTTTCTCAATCATTTACCTTTTTTGCACACACATACACATCACACAGTCTCATACACACTTCCATCCACTCTTATTCTCACTCTCACACTTTGCAACAATCTTGTTCTTTCATTTATATGCTCCGCAAGTCTTCTAAACTTCACCTTTGTCGACCTAGATGAAACGTGTAACTGACTTAACATATCGGCTCCCAAATCTTCTGCAATAATGTAGGAATCAAATCCCATTATGCGGTTCATACCAAGAGGTCTATTGAACCCAATTTACCTTTGCACACATCTCTATGTTGGGGCATACTTCCAAACACATGGTGCAAACACTTAAACACACCAAGTCGGCACTACAATCACTTATCCTTTCATACAATAGCTGTAGACCCAATGTGATACCAGAGAAACAAAACAACAATAAGCGGTTCACACAACAAACATTATATTACTTGAAAAACATTCTCATACATTCCTTTCTTTGGTTTATGCTTCTTCTTTCTAGTGCAAACAAACATACATTGATGCCGGTATCCCTTACACAACCTTGTTACACTGTTTGGATATAGAACATTGAAAAACATACTTGCGGTACTCCAGAACACTTGACACCTAAAATTAGCATACATACAAACAATTTAAACTTATCTTCCAAACAACAAAGCCAAACATCAAAGTGTGGTGAAATACGGTGGCTTTCTGTTCTTCCTCTGATAACCTTAAACAACAACATGACTTGCTCTTACTCAACTGACTCTAGCAAACACTGTGATACTTTGTATCCTTTGAAACTTTAGTATATCATTGTTGTATCTTTGATTTACCTAGTTTCCAAACCACTAGGATATACCTTTAAGTGCAAAGAAATGTGGAGCATTATACTGTACCTTTGAGACTGCAACAGTATTGTATCACCACTATCTTCACTCTGCTAGCTCTAAAAAACTCTGCGGTAACTTTTATGTTCTGAAACTTGAAACATGCATGACTCTTGTCTGTCTCTAGCTATCCTCCAAACCACAAGACCGTATCTCCATACATGGTAGAATGTAGTATAATCTTCTGAGATCTAGAAATACAATTCCCTGACAGTTTGAAACCTTATACATTTTCCTTCAAGGCTCCTAACAAGAATCCACAACTTCTTCATGTCAACAAATCCTTCAATTTGACAAATTTCATTTGTCCATGAACTTCAGAAGATAAGGTACAAGTGTGTATAGATGATACTGACTCAACATCATGCTCATGTCTTTCATCACCATATCTTTCACATCACAACACCTCTGATCATCACTCTTTGACTGCTCCTCTGATCATCACTCCTTTGACAACATATGCAATAATATGCCTTCCACATCACAACACCTCTGATCACTCTTTTGACATCAATGATTACCTCTCTTTTGACATCAATGACAACATATGCAACAAACAGTTTCTCCCTATTCATCATCCTTATTTCTTTCACCAATTTCAAGCTTTTCTCCAACTTTTCCTTTTGCTCCTTAGCCCTTTCTATAAAAGAACTTAAATTGTCTTCTATTTTACACGCTTTCCTATAAAAAGGGTAATGATCATCAAGAATAATAAGAGCCTCATTCAAAAAATTAGCCACCCACATGTCTACCATAGTTGATATCTGTTTCATGGCCTATAGGGTGTCCACCTCCTATTTAGACATCAGAACTAGTATGTTCGTGATTGCTTATTGCTTAGTGATTGGAGTGAGCAATTCCTTGACAAACATCTTCATTTGATTTAGCTATAATTTCAACTCATCCTTGACCTTTTTTTCCTTTTGCATTCTCTCTTTCACTACATCCACAGCTGAATTCAAGGAGTTAATTGGTTCCTCTAAGGTCTGTCTACCCAAATTTACTCTTGTAATTTGATAATCCTCGGCTAAGAGCTCTCTGTCATCTTTGTCATCTTTAGGAGTTGCAATTTCTGCAACCCTTTCTCCGTGTTCATTGACTTTGATAGAAGACAAGATCCTAGGCTTCTTCTTTGGCTTTTTCTTATCCATCTCTACCATCATATCCTGCAGGCTCAAAGGTTTAATAACTATTTGTTGCCTCTTTTGCAGGTTCAGGTTTAGCCATGAGGGGACTACAGGAGGTGGCAGTTGATTCTGTAATATTTGTCTATCATGCTATTGCTCTACATCATTACCTTCCTTTTCTTCAGTCTTCTCTTCCTCTTCATTCTTCTTTTCCTCTTCAATGGACTTTGTTATTTCAACATATTTTTCTGTTGTTCAATGGTCCTAATAAGTTCTTGTTGTTCTTCCACAATCAATACATGCTCTTCCATTTATTGTTATGCCTTGTCCACATCATCAGAAGAAGTCTAAGCTAAAGTTTCCTTGTGGTGGTCATCTCCTTTCAAGACTTCCTCTTGATCTTCCTTTCATGGTTCAAGAATAGCCTCTTCTTGAGTTGAAGGCATATCCACCTAATCACTCTCCATAACTTGTTGCTGTTCTTAATTATCTTCTTCATCCGCAACAGTCTCTTCTTTTTGATGCTCCATGTCTTCTCATTGAGCATCCTCTTCTGCAACCTCCTCTTGAACCTTATCCTTTTCTTCTCTCTCAGAGATATCGATAGGAACATTTGGGGTAAGAGGCTCATTTGATTGCACTCATCCTTCTTGCACAGGAGAATTTGATTCTATTTGAACTTGTTCGTCCATGGTTTCAACCCCTTCCCCTTGGAGTTTGTCCTAAAGCTAGCCTAGGTGGAATTACTTGTGCTTGTGGAACAACACCTAGACCAGCAACAACTCCTGCACCTGCAACTTTCTTCATAATAGAAGCTTGTTTCCAAGCTACTCCAATCATAGATGCTAACTCCTCGGGAGAAGGTGTATCAACAGATCCCCTTATCTTCTTTGGTAGGGATTTTGGACCCTTATGATATACTTTAGGCTTAGAAGCTGAAGGTGAACATGTGTTAGAAGTCTTCTACCTTTTGTATGCTTTTAGTTTTGAAGTAGGGGTCTCTTTCCTCCTCTTCCCTTTATCCCCTGTTGGAGGTTAGCCTGAAGTGTTGCAGTCTGAAGTTCATCTAATCATTGATTCACTGCAACACTCCTGTACTGAGTTCTCTCAAGGAGATGTCTTCTTTCTGGGACCAATCAATTTGATCCAACTATTTAGAGTTCATGGTGTCCAAATGATACACCGGATCCAAATTGTGTCCGTCATATGAGAATTTTGCATGTATATCATTTCTCAAACCAAATTCTCTTAGCTAAAAAGTAGTAAGCCTTGTATATTTCATTTTTCTCACTTCAAAATCATCTTTATAGTTGGCCCAGAAGTCCTCAAGAGAGTGCCTATGCTCTGTTGGTGTTCCCAACTGATTGTCTGAGTTTCCCTAAAAAGTAGCCATCTTTCATCCATGGGATCCTCAACTCAGTGGCCAACGAACAGGAGACTGATTCTTTGTCTCCTCTGCACTTTAGGCTCTGCAAGACCTAGGAAGGATTCTTTTATTCAATACCCATATGGTAAATCCTGACTTCAACCAGGTATTGACACTTATGCAGATATGTTCTCTTTTATGCAGACCAAAACTGTATGATGATTACAAAGTGGCTAGCTTTGGGCACTTGTTCATTTGTAGGTCAAAGAATGTGGTATCTAAAATCCTAAACCCTAATCCTAAAATTGGTAAGTTGATTTGGGTTTTTGCTCTTAAATGTGTATGTGATTGTTAGATTATGGGTATTTTGTGAAAATAAGCCCAACTTTGACCGGTGCCAATCCTAGGGTGTGAGTCAATCTCTTACAAATGCAAAATAGTTATCACAAGCATCTCAAACATACAGATTCAAAGGATTTTCCTATGTTCCCTGCCTTACAGAAAATAATCCACAAATGGGTATCCCTAATAACTCTACTTATATATATCCTTGTTGCAAAACAAACTTCCCCAAATCTGATTTAAAGTAGTTTTAACCTAATCCTTGATTAGGGGCAAGAAACCAGACCAACAATATAGCAAATGTACATTGATGAATTCAGAAACGCTTAGTATCCTCCTTCAAAAGAAAAATGCATGCAACACAAGAGACAATAATTGGAAATACATGCTCAGAGGCATTTTTCATATAAGCTCAACTTGAAACTGATAAAAATGCTCATGAAAACAAACATTCAACAATGAAAGAAGAAAGAAATCACAACACAGAAAAATAACAAACTACCAAAATTTCTCTATATTCTCCTTTCCAAAATTTCCCAAATCCTCCAACCCCCAATACAATGAATTACCAGTTGTTCCTTTTATAGACAACAGAACATGGTCTTAGAAAAAAAAATTACAATACAACAGTTAGGTGAGTTTTTGCATCACAAGTCACCGCCAATGAGCCTTGGGAGCATAAATAAATTATACATTTTAGAGGAGATAAAAATTAAATAAATCTAAATTTATTCTCTCTTTTGACTTGTTCGCCTCCTACTTTGCAATTTGCAAATCCTTGGCACCGATCTTTCTTCCAAACTACTGCCTTTTTGCACCATCGCAGCCGCACATTTGAGAGCCCTTCGTCTTGCTGCGATGTAGTGATATGAGGCCACGTGGCCCTTTTCAAGGCACTTTGAAAACACCCAACCACGGAGAAAACATTGTTGCAGCTTCCAATTTAGATTTTTTATTGTTACTCAGTCTTTTTTTGACAATTTGGCACTCAAAACATACCTCAAACACATTTAAAATCACTGCCCAAGCATTATTAATGATCAATGGACAAATTCAGGCCATGGAGCAGCAATTTTGAGTCAAATAGAACCTCCAAAAATTTGCCAGAAAGCCAAAAATGTGAACAACAGTCCATCCAGCAATGTTTCTGCTTGAATATGGCCAAAAGACCCTAGAAGATCCTCCACGAAGAAGAAAACATGCCTATCCTCAATGCAGAAAAGATTGCAGGTCAAAATTTGCATAGAAGGAGCCATTTCACATCATCGCAAGGCAGAAGCAAGGAGGCTGAAATGGCTGTGCGATGCTACGAAATCCCCCAAAATTACATTTATTTGCCTCTTCTAAAGTATCAACAGTATAAACCAATGTTTATAATGAAATACTTCCTCATTAAAATATTACATTTGCCCATAAATAATTTTAAAATTATATTTTTCAACTTTAGGCAAATGGCAAATATTTAATTTCATTTTCTGAGCAAACAGTGCATTTCCACTGTGGGCACACTGGATATCCGGAGATTGTGAAAATTTGCATAGAGCCATTATTAATTATTTAGAGCATACTCATTTCCTCAGAACTTGCATTGCTGAAAGATTTCCAGGATCTCCTTTGTAAACTGGCCTACCAGATGCCTTCACCGCAATCAAAATATATTAAAATACTACATCATATGGTCTCCAATTTTGATGAAACTGGAACTAGAGATGTCTTGGACCAAAACAAGAAATGGGTCGCCTCCAAAATTGTGAGATTTGGAACTTTTCGGAACACCAAATCTAGCCCGGTTGTAGTCAGAAATGTATTAAATAGCCCATCAAAACTCATCCTAGAAGCACGAAACTGAACATACATGTTACCCTATGCACCAAAAAATTTCTTACCATACGGATTTGCAAGATGATCTCTGAGTTGCAAGATTTTAATCAGTGAAGACGAGCTCCGGGGTAGATTGAGCAGCATGTCGACCTAACCTCTGTCGACACATCGAGAGCAAATAGGCACTTCAAATTTGCAAAATTTGAAGTTGCCAACATGCTCAAACCCCATTGTAGGGAATAATTACTTAAGTTGGCTAGCGGGGTCAAAATTCTCCCTTGCCTCATATGGTTTCAAATTCAAAGCATCAAGATCCTTTGCTGTTGTCTTGGCAACCTATATAGATGGACATTCATAAAAGTCCAACTCAAATGGATATTTCACTCTAGCTTTATGCTTCCCAAACAACTTGAGATGTACTTCACTTATCTGTCGGGAAAATTCAATCAAAATTTAACCTGTCATTGCAATGTCTAAGTAGAAGAAAGGGTGCTCTCTTGAAACTTGCAAACCTGATATATGTAAACTTGGGGAATTGAATAAACCATTCTCCCCATCCCCTTACCAATTCCATTGCTTTATCTGACATTCTCCAGCCCACATCACCGGTAAGCTGAAGGATTATTGCATATAATAATGCATCATTAACACTTTTAAAATGTTTCTCAACTTCCTTTATCTCCAAATGAGGAAAGAAATCCCAAACATTATCCTGTCCTGGATCTTCTCCTCTGACACTCACTGTGGTCAAACAAGAAAATCACCAACTCTGGCAGCTAGGTACACAATGTAGGATGTCATATAAAACTTCTTCATGTTGGTTACTGACATTATCTACTCATGGATACAATTTGAAATTATTGCACCCCAGTCCAAGTGTACATCACCTTAGATAACAATATAAATAAACTGAAGCATCCAGGTCTCATAATTCCTGTACTCTTCCTTTCCAAATGCTCTTGAGCAAGGTTATCAAATCCCCAATCTCCCCTTTGAAATCTGCTCTTGTAAGCCTCCCTGGGATCTTGGTTATAGATTTCTTCTTAGTAGCCAACCAATGCTTATTCAGATGTTTCTTATAACCATTGACATCTATCTCATACTGCGTTGTGGAATCTTCAATGCTCAAAGAGCTAACCTGCCCATATAGAGGAAGATCGAAAAGCTTCCCTAACCATAGGAAGTGTAATGTCTAACACTAGGTTTCCATTTGAGTCTACACACCTCCTAGTATTGAGGTCGTAGTGATGAGAAATTGTGAGAATCATCTTTGGACATTAGACAGCTTGAGGAAACCCTACCACATGAGCCGAGCCATATGCAACTATTTTCTTAGCTTGAGGTGTGGCATCCTCTGAGAATGTATCTAAGTTAAACAACCCTAGGTCAATATGTCCAAGGTCTGTGTCTGTAATGTTGGCTAGTTCACTCTTGAATTTAGACACCTTGGGAATACCTTGAAATTTGTACTTCATGGTGACAGGTGTTCTCTCTTAAACTTTTGTTTCCTCTTCTTTCCTTTCTCTGCAATCTTGGTAGAAGCAGTCTCTTAGGCAATGTCTTCTATAGATTTATAAGAGTTTGAGATGGTCTCCTTACTTGCTTGAGTGGTTGCTTCGAGTTGTGACATTTAATTTTACCTGGAAGATGCATAGGAGGGAGAAAAAACCAAAGTAAATCTAAAACTACATAAAATCCTGATCAATTTGAGTGTTTTATCAATTTTTGGGTTTTCAGGTCCATTTCAGATTTTACAAGTATAAAATCCCTTGTTGTGAGAGTACGAAATCGTGTCAAATTTTTACATGATTTTTGCATTTTTTCCAAGCATTAATCTATTGCAGTGGCTCAACTCTCATGCACAGCTTCAATAATCAACAAATCACCGCAAACAAGTATAGAAGGTCACTCACAGTGAAACAGTCAATATGAAAATATTCAAGGAAGAACTCACTGTAATCCCTAACAGAAAAATGTAGTGGAATCTCATTACATTGACTTTTAGTGAAATATTTACATCTTAGAAAATCCCCTACCACATGCAAACTCAATTGCATTCGTGTATCACTCTACTTAAATGTCATCCACTTCAATGGTCAAACACTCAATAGCAATTTTACACCTCATTCCCAACAAAAAGTGGTAAATATTTGTCCTATCTTTATTGGCCCAAAATAACCTTTGACTGTTGGAGTGGATGATATTTAAGAATGCCTTCGTGTATAACCCCATGCTAAGTGCCAGCAAGGACTCCAAGTATTCTATGCATTCTATGCAACTCTTCAACAGGCATAGTTACCAATTAACAATCGTTTCTCCTATTTAAACTGTTACTATTAATAGAAAAAACTACCTTAAAAGATTGACAGTCCAGTCCTGTTTGTTAGACTACAATAAACTATTACTCCACTACGTCCACTAAACATCACGATAATAGGATTGTTTTAACAATTCTAATTAAGCTGAAACAAATTCTAAAACTCTGCTAATTATTCAGAAGACATTGACCACCAAATTCTCATCCACCCAACAATGTGGTGAGAATCGGTTTACATCATAATCCCTACCAAAAGAAAAGTAGAAGAGCTTGCTTGTCCCAAAATGGGAGCTTTAGAATAAAGTATCTAACATCAACCAAAGCACAATGGAATCCAGATTTTTGTTAGATGTTATAGTTGCAACGGCCCCGGTATATATGTATGTGAAATGTGGAATCATAGACAAGGCATGTGAACTCTTTGACATAATGCCTCAAAGAGATGTCATCCCATGGAATGGGATGACTACAGGATATGCAATCTCTATGGTTAAAAAGGATGAAGGTTCAGTCTTAGAGATAATTTCACTAACTAAACAACAAATAACGATTATTCGCCTACGAATATGTGCTACTCTTTTGAAGTTCTCATAATATATTATTAGAGAGAGATTGAAATCACAATCACCAAACTCTAGCTGAAGAGGAGCAGAGAGTAGTGAACCACAAAAATGAATAGTTCAAGACAATTATCCAAAGAAGTTTCATATAAATATCATTAACAATATGACAAGTCATATTGCCTCTCACTAAACCTTATCTTTATAAACAAATTAATGATCAACTAGAGACAAAGATTATGATGAGTTTCCAGTGCATTAGGCTTTGACTGGATATGTCATAAAGACAACACTTGATCAACCGAAGGTGCCACATTCGTATGAAAATCCTCAAAACTACCTACAGGTTTTAGACACTGGGAGCCCTCTGTTGGAGTCTTGTCTATCAAACAATATCATTGTGTGTATTTTCTGAGACAAACTTTATACAATATGCAACACTTTGTTTCTTAACAAGGCACTAGCAGATGAAATCGTGAATAAGACAGATCAAACTTAAGAAGTTTCTCAGAATTAATTTCAAAACAAGTTGTACTTCAATGATTTAAGTAGAAACAGATATGAACAATCATCTAAATTAGTAGATACTGGACAAAAGAGTAGACAAATAAATTGTAGTCAAATTAATTTACCCAAACAATATACCTCAGGTGTGGTTACTTGAAAGGCTTGTCTAATTGATGCTGCAAACAAAATAGTGAAATAATAAGAATCAATGCCAAGGGAAAAATCAAGCTGATATGAAATTACCAGGTCTTCACCTACTTGCAAGTTGCGATATAATAGCAGTCTATAATACACCAAATAAGAGTGCAACAAAGGGCAAGAGAGAAATCTGAATATGCTTCGATCTGGAGAGCATGTTTTGCTTAGATCCTTCATCATTGAATTGATCAGTTGCCAAACAATCACATCATCATCGTCAAATTTTCTTGACACTTTGATGCAATTCAATAGCAAAATTCTCACTTTATTGTAGGATTTATATGCTTCGATGTTAGTATGTCTCCTAGTCAGACAAGGGCCGCACAATGTCTCCTATCTTCGCATCTATGGACTGAATAAGAAAAGAAAATACAATAAAATGACAGATTTAATCCCTAATTTATAAAGAGCAGAGTGCAATCTCAAATATTGTCTGATATTGTGAAAAACAGGCCTAGAAATCATAATAAAATAGAACAGCAACAAGTATAGAAAAACCAGGGCAAAACAAAGTTAAATAACTCAGGAAATATTATATTTATCTAATTTGAATTACATTTCATAAAAAAATGTTGTGTACAACATCTGTCTACAGTCACACACATAAATAGCTATAAAATTTTTGAAGTTTGGAAGCTTCTAGCTTTCTAGATAATTCTAGAACAACTTTATGGAAGTTTCTAGTTTATGGAAGACTCTAGAAATATTTTATCTTTTCCTAGACAATCTTAATTTTCTTTAACATCCTCCCTTAAGATTGGCTAGAATAATACAAAGAAAATACAAAGGAGAGGGGAACATTATACTACTATCACCCTTAATGTTCACCTCTATCATACCAAACATTCGTCTTAATTTTAAGAATTTGGCTTCAGTCATACTCTTAGTTAATATATTAGATATTTGTTCTGTACTTGGACAAAATTGAAGATTGACAATAGTTGCTTGAACAAGATCCCGAATGTAGTCAACATTGCTAGTACTGTGTATTGTAACAATCAAAGTACCATACAAGTTGCAAACAATCCAGTTTTTCATGTTAAAACAAAGAAAACTAAGCTCAAATAGAAGATTCTAAATCCAAACTGCTTCCTTTCCTGCTTCTTTTGCTGCTCTATATTCTACTTCACATGAAGATAATGATGTAGTTGTTTGTTTTTGCTGCTCCATGTAATAGGGCCTGATCCAAGATGGAAAACATAACCACCAGTAGATTTTCTATCATTTATATCACCACCCCAATTTGAGTCGATATATCCAACCAAAGAAATTGAAGACTTATAGTCATAGTAGATGCCAAAGTGTATGGTTCCACAAATGTATCGTAAAATTCTCTTAGTAGCCAATCAATGACTTTCTTTAGGTGTCTGCATAAATCTAGATACTAGATTGACGACAAAACAAATATCTGGTCTAGAATGAGTTAGATAAACTAAGCTACCAACAAGCTGTCTTTATAAAGTGACATCTACACTCTTGGAAGTACATTCTTTTATAAGTTTGACTTCGGATTGAAACGGGGTAGAAGTTGGCTTGCATTCAAGCATGTTAAACTTTTCTAAAAGATCCAAAGTATATTTTGCTTGTGAGATGAACAATCTATCATCTTGTCTACAAACTTGTAATCCAAGAAAATAGTTTAGTTCACCCAAATCACTCATATGAAATGCCCTTATAAGATCTGATTTTAAATCACTGATTAGCCCAATATTCGGTCCAGCAACGAGTAAATCATCTACATAAATTGCAACAAGAATAATCCCATCTTGAACTTTCTTCACATAAAAATTTGCATCCGATTTACATCTTTTGAATCCATGAAGCTGAAAATACATGTCAATCTTCTCATTCCATGCTCGTGGCGCTTGTTTAGGACCATAAAATGACTTCTTTTTAATCTGCAAACAAGATTAGGATGTTGTCGATCTACAAAACCTGGTGGTTGATCCATATATATTTCTTCATATAAATCTCCATTTAAGAAGGCATTTTTAACGTCTATTTGATGAATATGCCACCCAAGACTTGTAGCCAAAGAAAGAATAATTCTAACTGTATTCATTTTAATGACAAAAACAAATATTTATTCATAATCAACACCCTCTTTTTGATTAAACCCCTTAGAAACCAATCTAGCCTTGAATATTTCTATAACACCATCTGATTTAAATTTTGTTTTGTAAACCCATTTGCAACCAATAACATTCTTACCTTTGGGGCGGGGCACAAGTTCCTGGGTTTTATTCTTTAATAATGCATCATAATCCTTTTTCATGGCTTGTTCCCATTTCTTCTTCCCTCTAGCTTGCTCATATGAGATTGGGTCATTTATTTGTAATACTCTGGCCACGAGAGCACTACCATTCCTTCCTTGGATCTTTGAGCCTTTCTTATATATTTCTTCAACACTCCTTGTCTTTTGTCTTGCTAAAATGTCATCTTTTTCATCATCACTATCTGCAGAAAAGGGCTGATTACAAGCATTAGTTGTTTCATTTTCAATAGTATTATCATCATTGATAGTAATGCACACCTCATCCTCATCAATGTAGTCTCCATTTCTTTCTAAAATATCTAAAAAATTAGAAGCATTTATAAACATTGTTGTAGAGTGAGAGGAAGTGGTTGTAAGTTGTGAATGCTCATCAAACTTTACATCTCTACTAACAAAGACATTTTTTGTTGTCAAATCATATAACTTGTAAGCCTTTGATTCTTCATTATAACCCATAAACAAACACTTATAACTCTTTGATTCTAACTTTTCCCTCTTTTCATTAGGAATGTGTGCCCAAGTAATACACCCAAATACTTTAAAATACCTAATGCGGGGCTTTCTACCATTCCATGCTTCTTCGGGGGTGATATTTGTGAGGGCTTTGGTAGGGATTTTATTCACAATATATGCAGCACAAGAAATAGCCAAACCCCAAAATTTATTATGCAAACTTTTAAAATGTAACATATAGTGAGTCATTTCTTAAAGAGTTCTATTCATTCATTCAACCACCCCATTTTGTTGAGGAGTATAAGGAACTATTCTTTGCACCTTAATACCATAATTTTCACAAAATGACTCAAATGCATAATTGCAATATTCACCCCTATTATTCGCCCTTAAGCATTTAATTCTTTTTTTACTTTGATTTTCAACTAATGCCTTAAACTTTTGAAAAATTTCATATACTTCATTTTTCCTTTCAATAAAATAAACCCATACTCTCCTACTGTAATCATCAACAAAAGTGAGAAGGTACCTGGTGCTTGAAAGTGAAAGATAGCTTGGTTCACATAAATCACTATGAATGAGTTGTAGTGGATGATTATCTCTCCATGCTTTACCTAAATCAAAAGGATCTCGATGATGTTTTCCTAACACACATCCTTCACACACACCTTCAGAAGTTGAATTTTTTGTTAATCCTCTAACCATATCCATTCTAACCATGTCTTGTAATTTTCTATAATTTATATGTCCAAGTCTAGCATGCCAAAGCTTTGACATATAATCAGTCTGAGCAATAAAAGCATGAGAGAGTGTGTATTCATCATCAACAAACCCCACAAATTTAAATAGTCTTTCTTTATGATCAACTCTACCAATAGCAATTATATTGATTAGGTCTTTTCTACTTCTAACAATAATTTGATCAGTAGTGACAACAAACTCATATCCAACATGAGCAAATTTATATATTAAAATAAGATTAAGCCCTAATCCTTCAACCAATAAAACATTTTTCAAAGATCCATTTGTTAAATTAACATTCTCTGTTCCTAAAACTGGAAGTTTCATTTTATTGCCAATAATAATTTCTTGATCTAAATTCTTCCCTTCATATAAATCAATAAACAAAGATCTATCCCTAGTCATGTGAAATAATGCCCCTGAATCTAAAATCCATTCTTTATTAGAGTCTGAAGCAAAGTATCCCCCTTAACACTAGATTTACTTTTGGGTCTAGCAATTGCCTCCTCATTTGATTTCTCTTGTTTTTTTAGGAAGATGGCTACGAATCTATGTCTATCCTTCTTTCCATCCTTAAAACTTTCTTGTTTGGGCTTGTATTGCTGCCTTTCATTGTCCTCTTTTTCAAATAAATTTTTTTTATATGATTCTCACCTCCACAATACCTGCAAATAATGGGTTTTCTTCCTACTTGCTTTTTTGCATCATTATTTTTATAAAAATGGTTAGAACCATCATCATTTTGAAATTTATTATTTCCTTTCCAATTCTTCTTTCCATCATATCTAGAAAATTTACTCTTAGCTGCATATGCATGATTCTTCTTAATATATCCTTTTTTAACAAGTTGAACTTCTTCATCTAAAATAGACTTACAAAATTGATCAAAAGTTTGCTGGGGGGCATTGAGATTTAGTTGAATAATCATTTTCCTTGATTCTTTAAATACCTTGTATGGCTGGAGAAACTTACTTTCAACCATTGCAACCAATTGAAAATCTTTGTTTGCATAGTCAGCACCTATTTTCTTGAACTGAGCATTTAAAAATGTAATTGAACATTAAAATAATAAGTCATTTTTTCAAAATTAGATGGATCTAAGTTCACCAATTTTTCTTCTATACTAAACATGCTAGCAATATCTACATCTCTATAATCTTTTTCTAAATTTTCCCACAGCTCTATTGGATTATCAATATCAACAAATCTTCTATTGAGATTGGGGTATAAAGCTTTACCAATAACACCTCTAACTTGCTCCAACTTGCATTTCCATAGCTCCTTTTCTTTTTCATTTTGGGGATCTCCAATTTTTTTATTCAGTATCCTCCATAGAGCTTTTTCTCTTAAAGCATTCTTGACTGCAATCTTCCAATTTGCAAAACCACTTCCATCAAATATTGGCAAAACTTCATTTGTAGAGCCCATGTTAGCCAAAAAATCAGTCTTCAAATAGATATCACTCCAACAATATATCAATCCTGTTGGAAAAATTTTTAGCTCAATCTGGTTCTGGTACCATGTGAAAAACAGACCTAAAAATTATAATAAAACAGAACAACAACAAATACAGAAAAACCAGGGCAAAACAAAGTTAAATAACTCAAAAAATATTATATTTATCTACCTTGAATTACATTTCGTCAAAAATATTCTTTTATAGAAGAACTTTATGAAAGTTTCTAGTTTATAGAAGACTCTAAAAATATTTTGTTTTTTCCTACACAATCTCAATTTTCCTTAACAGATATTAGTGGTTAACAAATTTAGAGTGATATTTTATGACTACACTAGCATCACTAAACTTGGATGGTTTATAATTAGACATTGATTATAAACTTTAAAATTTCTCTCTCCTAAAGTCTTGTCCCTGCTATGGCCTGCTGTCATATTCAAATTTCTCACCTATCCAAAGAATGCCCAGCACATTTTTCAAATAAAAGCCAATAAAAGATTCTCGATTCTCTTACCATAGCCTTGAGAAAAGCAATTTGAGGAAGGGAATACTGGGTCCCCGATTTGGCCTGTTCTTCGAATACTTCATTGATCACCCAATAATACATGACTATCATACTGATTTGTGGGTGAGAAAGAAGTTTAAATAAATTGCCTATGCCGTGCCAATGATTTTTGGGTGTTATGTGTTGCATGCTCTGCATCAACTTATCCAATTCACACAAAAAAAAGTGTGAAAATTGAAATTTCTTATTAGCGGAACTATAAATTGGATTATGTTTATGGTAACCATAACTGTTAGGGACGTTGTTCTCAAACATTCATGTTTGACCTCAAGGCTCTGCCTATTCCCTACCTCAAGTCTTATTTTAAGCAAAGGACACATTTATTCCTTATTTATTTTTTCATCTTTTTTTCCACATAATTGCATCCTCTATCACCCACTCATCCTCAAGAATCATATGGCAAAGCTCTATTGCATGCATTTTTTGTACACTACTTAAACATCATCCACTTCAATGATGAAACAAATCAATAACAATTTTACATCTCATCTATACCAAAAAGTGGTAAATATTTGTCCTATTTTTATTGGCCAAAATTAACCTTTGACTATTGAAGTGGATGATATTTAAGAATAGCCCTCCCTGTAAACCTTTTTAAACATGCAACTGATTCTGCTTCACATATACAAGACACATGAACTGTTTTGGAGAATGCCATGCAATAGTGTGCAGCACACTGCTCTGAAAAAATAAAAAATCATTAGAAACTTATTCAATCTTCAATCCACCTTAATTTTTATTTAGATTTAAACAAATAAAAAAATGAATACTAACGGACTAAATAGTCACAACCAATTACAAAATCAAATTCTGTAAATTTCCACTACACAAAATTCATTGAAAAAACCAACTTTTGAGAAATCTCAAGTTTTCTTCACTGCAAACAACTAGCTACAGGTGAAATATCTCGTTACACTTACAAAAAGTGGTACGACAGAAAAGAGCCAAATTTAACCTCACAACACAAATTTTCACAAGCTTTCCAAATCAATCCTTCTCCACCATTGTATAAGATCTAATTTAATTATATCCAGTTAAATTTAGTATATTTTAAAAGTTCAAATATAAATTTCTTGGCTCTGCAAAATGCCATGCCTGATGTGAAGGCCCAAAAACAGGACAAAAGATTTCTAATACAATTACTGGTGTTTCTGAAAACAAAAACTACAAAGCCCTAATTTCTGCACCATTGGATCCATTGCATCGGTAATAATTTTTCTAGACCGCTGAAGTTAATAAAAACATTTAAACTGTTAACAGTTTGGATTGGATGGGACGAGAGCTAAGGGACCCACTAGTGCCCTTAAATGGCTGCTCACGATAGAACTGGTTGATGTTTGAGTAGAGTCTGAGTTTAGATATTATTTTTTATTTGTTAGTCTTAATTTAAAAAGGTTAAAAATATTTTTTCTATCAACTGTGCACTTTTAATTCAAAAGTTTAGTAACTTTTTAATTTAAATTAGAAATGTTCTGTAAAGGTTGCATATAAAGATGCCGTATTGGTCAAGAAAAAGCTTGTGTGTTCCTGATGGCTAAGCGTGGATTGTATGTCATCAACTTCATTCTCAAACATGTTTAGTTTTATGAATGTATCTTGATAGTTGAGAAAACCTTGCACTACTTGAATGTTCACACATATTGCATAAAGTGGACAGAAGCTCCTAAGGACAAGACCTTATCATTGAAAATGTAAAAGACATGATAATATAGGTTACTATTACACTATCTTAGACTATCCATAGTCCCAAAGGTTATAGAGATTATTGTGTTTAAACATATAGTCTGAAAGGTCATAGAGATTATTGTGTTTAAACATGTAATATTGGAACAGGGCTCTATTTAAACATCATCCATTTCAATGGTCAAACAGTCAATAGCAATTTTACACCTCATCCACAATAAAAAGTGATAAATATTTGTCCTATTTTTATTAGCTAAAATTGACTGTTAAAGTGAATGATGTTTAAAAACAACTTTTGAAAAAAAGAACCTATTTCAAAATACTAAAATTTTTACATCCTTATATCACTCCAGATATTGAAAATAAGAGTGAAAGAAACATAAACTACACTTATACTATACTGAAAAAATTGTTAGCAAGAAGAAAAACCAAAACTGAATAAATCAAATCTTATTCATATACTGCTCTCCTGATGAGCGATCACCATCATCAAAGAATAGCATTATGTTTTATTAACTCAGAGAAAACATAAATCTGCTGTTCATTACACATTGAAAACAGCGATCAGAAAATACAACATACAGCAGTCTATATAAAACTAAAAGATGCGGTTAAAGCAGTTTTAAACCTAAAAACTAAAAAACTAAGAATACTGTGTAAACATGCAGTTATTATGCATTACCATGCATTATAAAAACTAAAAATAAAAACAGAAAAAACACAGAAATAAAACAATGGTGGCTGTTGATCATGCACGCCTTGCATGCCTTCAAAAAGGAGGTTGATAATCAGCTTCTTGTGAAGGTACCAAGCGACAACATGTTTTCAGAGGCTGGTGTCTTGGAAGCAACTGATCCTTCCAGAGAAGTGTGTGATGGAATAGAGGAATCTCCCATTACCAGTCCATGATTAGGTGCCATAATTTTTGAGATTCCATGCTCATCAACGGTTGAAGCTTCCAAACCCATCAGATTGTATAGAAAAACATTGTTGTTGGTTGTTAGATAGGATACCATTAATGGAGAAACTAGAACAGGCCTTTCATGAGCAGAATTGGATGATGTAGCAGCAGCACTGGAATGACCGACTGTGTCTGTCAGTGAACTCTCTGTGCTACCACTAGGGATGATAGATTTGTTTACATCATTCTCAGCCTGAGCTTCGTCTGCATCTTTGAGAAGCTTCGCAACACTAGTGAGCTTTTGTCTTTTCCTATGGGTGTTGTGTCGCTCATAATGGTTTTCACATCATATCTGCTTATGTCAAAGTTTGTAACGGCATTTTCTCCATTGAATTTGATGTTGGCAATGTCATAAGCTTCCGCCGCCTTTTCTTCTGTGTCTGTGAGTTCAATGAGAACCATTAGCCTTTTTCATCTGGTTTGATTATTGGAATTTGGATTCATTTCTAATACACAAACATTATACTACAAACTGTGAGTGGTGTACTCACCGAATACTCCCAGATACAAATCCCTCTTCCCTCTCCAAATCCTAGCCTTCCACGATCCATCCTTATCGTTCCTGCCAAGTTATATCAGAGGTTTTCCCAAGGTAACTCTGCGTTATGCGTGAAATTATGTTTGTTTGATTCTTACTGCATTCTGATTTTCTAAAATTAACAAACCAATAAAAGTATCTACTTACCGAGATACACTGGAGAATCCAGTCATTATCCAGAATTTAGGGATCACAATAAGACATTTAAATTACTGTAATTAGTATCCAAATGAAAATAAACTTATTTGTTCAATAATTACTTTTTAAAAAGAAGTTTGTAACCTTAAATGAAGACTTGAAAAATAATATATTGGAAATACATAGCCCTTGGTTTTGAAATTCTTACAGATCCTTAAAAAAGACCATCAAAGAAAAACCTCCTCTAAACATACCAGATTTTGATAGGTACTAGTGCCCATTTTGGTCTGCAGAAAGAAAGGTGTTCAATTTATTACTAATTACAGTATACATTCATAAAACTAACCTTGTTTATTAGTCTCTCTGGTGTTGTCCCAAAGATAGGCTTCATAGCTCCCTCTCCGTTTATTCCTGCAGTGACTCCCACATAATGTTACTTAAAATTAGCCCTTAATTTGGGATATATATAGAGAGAGAGAATATATCTATGAACACACTTAGTAACTCCACGGTAGACTGAACTAAATTTCATGCTTGTGGGATCCATCAAGCTCTTCTCATAATATTCTACAAATGGAGGGCACAGATAAGAATTTAACATTAGAATCCATAGCTTAGTGACAGTTAATAAGTTCCGTACATACAAATTGTAAATATAGTACTGATTATATCTTCCATTTCAATCACTATTATCATTATTTTATTATAAAGTAAAGAATAACAAATCAGAATATAAGAGCAGGTGGATAGGAAAAAAAAAGAATTATTATTTTATTATAATATTTTATATGAGAAATGTTAAAGAAATTTTTTTATTATAATATTTATTTCCTGGTTCTTAAAAAAATAAAAAATAGAAGAGTTTTTGGAGTAATGTTTCAAAGAGATAAAAATGTTAAAAAACGAAATGAAGGAAAATTAGACCATCTCATCTACTATAAAGTATTATAGAAATTCTGTTGGATAATCACCCAAATCTGAATAATGGGTATTATTTTATGATAATTGCCATCTATTGCTATAAATTTATTTGAATAAAATCATAAAATAATGTGTAACATATTGATATTGTTCAATATCCTAAAACTCACATTATCTTATTCTTTATAAGAGTTTTTAAAGACAAAATATAAGTATTATCTTCAATATAAACTCTAAAATATCTAAACATCAATATGTGAAATGGGTCAAACTTTAAAAGCAAAAACATGTTGACATTAACATCTGAAATTTGGCCTTGTCCCTCACCACTATTTTAAAATAGAAATAATATTTAAAAATATATAAATGATAGTTGAAATATCTAGTAAAGAAAATTAAGATCATGATAAATAAATAATATATATATGAGCTAGTGTAATGTCCCTTGACAATGAATTAATATTCTTACATGAAAATAGGAGAACCATAATCTATGAATAGGAAGGATAAAGTACAAGAAAAAAATAATAATGAATAAAAATGGAGTTTAGCATACTGACATAAAAATGGAGTTTAACATAAATATTCAATGAAGCTCATAAGATAAATCTACATGAAATACTATATAAGAAAATCCAATCTCATGATTAAAATCATACTTTAAAAACCTTTTTTTTTAGGTTTGAAGATTTAGTATCTTTCAAAGTAATAATGTTTCACTCCATTAAAACTATATAAGAAAATCCAATCTCATGATTAAAATCATACTTTAAATTTTTTTTTAGGTTTGAAGATTTAGTACCTTTCAAAGTAATAATGTTTCACTCCAAATCTTAAAGAAAAAGACATTCAATTTCAATCTCTATCACCCTAAGCTAATTAGAGTTATAGAAACATATCTATAGCCTTTTCAAAACAATCAAAATGGAATGTCTCTTTTAGGGATAGATTGGAGGTATACAATGCCTTATTAGTCCCTGTTGTGTACTATTGCAATGAGTTCACACTTATCTTAGTTATTAATCTATTGATTGTAAACCAATCAAAAGAAAGGATTATTTTTTTTTTCGGACAAATTTGATTTAAATTTGTACTTTTCCTATGTCAACATAATAATTTTTTAACAAAAAATTATTGAAAAATGATTTATCTGTATTGTCATTGGTTCAAAAAAATTGATCTCTTCTCTGCAGATTGTCGGAGAGTGCAACAAAAAACTATAAATGCGGAGAGAATTTTGGTTTGAGGAGAGCACGTGCCAAGTAAACAAATTATGAACACAAATTTTGTCCCACTAGTTAAGTCATGCCTAAGTGGATGGCCATTAATTTTTTGTTTCATTAGTTAAAAGTAATTTAATTTTAATTTAGTTCTACACATTTTATTTTATGTAATTAGATTATTTTAGGATTTCAATTTTATTTACTCAAGAGTTAAAAATCTTGGATTTCAATTTTATTTAGTCAAAACTTTAAAATCTACAGTATCATGAAATTTATTACATTATTTATTTTATTCTTCAAACTTACAATATTTTAATGCATTTTAAATTATAAAAGTATTAGCATTATTACATTAATTAATTCTTTAATCATCATTATTATTTAAATAATTTATATTTAAATTTTAAGTGAAAAAATGAACATTGAATATTTAATACATAGGAAACAACTTCCTATTATATTAAATATACACCCTAATAATTTTTTTATAAAACAATAGTGACAAGAGTTTAAAACTATTTTGCTACTTTGCTTGTATTTAATTATTTTTTGAGAATTTTTATTTACCTCTATGGTCAGCCATCTTAAGTTTGAAGACCATTTGACCTCACATTATATGAATTTTTAAGTAAAATATATATTTATATTAATACCTTAAACCCCATCTAATGCCTACCTACAATGACATGCATTAGTTGAGTAGGTAAATAAAATAAATGAAAGTAGTACTCAAAAAATAAAGATTAAGAATTCAATTATAATCTTCCTCTTTGTTTCATAATATTCAATTGAGTCAAAATAATATTTTCATAGTTACACATCAAATCTTATAATGATTTATCAAGATTTAACTATGTAATATCCATGCAATGACAACACTAAATAGGAAATATTATAACATGTTAGTCCATAATGGAGTATTTGTTATCAAGAAATAAATAAATATATTGTTGGGTATTAGGTGTAGAGAGGGTCATTATATTAGTGTCAAATTTAAACCCTAATAATAAATATATATTTATATTAATACCTTAAACCCCATCTAATGCCTACCTCCAATGACATGCATTAGTTGAGTAGGTAAATAAAATAAATGAAAGCAGTACTCAAAAAATAAAGACACATTTTATTTTATGAAATTAGACTTTTTTGGGGATTTCAATTTTATTTACTCAAGAGTTAAAAATCTAGGATTTCAATTTTATTTAGTCAAAAGTTAAAAATCTACAGTATCACGAAACATGTTATTACATTTTTTATTTTATTCTTCAAACTTTCAATATTTTAATGCATTTGTGTTATTTAATAGGCTTTGTAAAGTTTAGTTTTATAGTTTTGTTTTTATCAAATTAGATTATTTTTGATATTTCAATTTTATTTACCTAAGACATTTCAACACTTTTTAAAAATTATTTTTTCAATTATAGGAATGCAATTTGTCTATACAACCAATAGCTAATCAACAAAAAAATTACAACTAAACAAATACTATATAAAACCAATAGCTAATCAACAAAAAAAATTACAACTAAACAAAAACTATAATAAGAACACTACAAGGCAGTATTGGCCACTACGTGGCACTTGTTTATAATAGTAGAGATGTATATAAAAAGTTACACATATATAGACGTATAAACCTCAAAATCCCGTGTACAAGAGATGTGTATTATAATGACATGTTATTGGTGTAGGTAAACTAGCATACTTATCTTTAGAAAAATCTATCTAAAATACACAGAGAGATAATCCTTCTTGAGGATCCTATTTTTAAATTATCAGACAATTCTTCCATGCAACTTTTAAAGTAAATTAATTTACCATGCTGTTGATTTTCTTTGTGGCTTTTAAAGATTGAAGAACCCTAACCCTAGCCCTCATTAAACTAATTACCTTGCCATTAATTTTCTCTGTGGCTTTTAAAGATTAAAGAACCCTAACCATAGCCCTCATTAAACTAAAGTAATTTGTCATTAATTTTCTCTGTGGCTTTTAAAGATTAAAGAACCCTAACCATAGCCCTCATTAAACTAAAGTAATTTACTCGGCCGTTAATTTTCTAACTACAATTTTTATTTTATTTTATTGAGTAGCTTGCAAATAGAATAAGAGTAAATAATACACTACCTAATCTATTTTTCAATAAATAATAATAGCAACATCGCATCACTTCAGACATTCATTGTGCAGGGAAAAAAGAAAAAAAAAATGGGTGTAGAGTGATGCCCTTACCAATTAAACTTCTTCTCTGCAACTCAATTTACTCTATTTTTATTGATTTGATTTTTCTTAAATTTAAGTTTGAGCACTAGTTATATTTATACACATTATTTTATGTATGTTGGCTTTATTTTTATATGTCCGATCTATTTTGTTTTTATGTACACGGTCACACTCATCCCCTATAACACCTCTTAGCTTAAATACAATTTATATTTTTCATGCAAAATTCACCTATAGTCTTCAAAATTATAATATTATTTAAGTTAAACTTAACAATAATACATTATAACCTATTACTAAAAACATAGTCAAATATTTATATAAATTCCAATAACAATAATAAACATTTAAATTTCCCCCATTTATGGGAAGATGGGGGATCATCCGTCTCATAATCCTAGGGAAAATGCAAGATGGGTACCTCCACACGAAGGATGGCATAAGTTGAACTTTGATGGAGAAACCAATGGTAACCCCAGGAATGTATCATTCAAGATTAGTTGGGTAAAATGGTTATTTTGGCAGTGAAGAAGCTCCCTGTAGGGAACAACAATGAAGTAAAGGCTCAAGCCCTCCTGCTAGGGCTTAGGTTGGGGAGCTCAAAGGCATTAAAAAACAATTTATAAAAGGGGATTCCCACGTGATCATTAATAGCCTTAGAAATAATTCAAAGTCCAATATGAATTGGAGAATAAGAAATATTTTGAGATTTTGTTAGTCCCACATTTGCAATTTGGAAGATTTTAAAATTGGACACGTTTTTCGTGAGACCAACTCTAAAGAAGATGGATTAGCCAATTAGGCCACAATTATGCAATGTACTAATTTCATCGCTAAAAAGTTGGAGGATTGGAATTCACTTGGTCACCAGCTTTAATTATCACACAGAGGACGGTGAAGCATGGGAAGTACTGAGGATGGGAATTTATGGCTTGTGGGACGTCCAGCTCTGATGGCACGAAGGGATAGTTCTGTGTTGGCACAATCATGACATATGGGGAGCCGAAGGCAGTTATTTACCACTCCATCTATGGTAAGTTATGTCATTTGAGATGGATACGATGATGTGCCTCCGTGGGAAGTGCAAGCATATGGCCTTTAGGAGAAGTATTTCAGAAAAGACTCACGAAAGTGTTCAAGACCCATTCTTCTATTGTGCTGCATGCAATTCAGATGGTGTTGGGAGATGTCTTCCTCTTGACATTACACAAATATTGGGTTAATGCTGATGTGTCATCAATGTTCACCGTGGTTATGCTAGATTTGAGGGAGAACAATGAAGATATTAAAGATGTCATGAAGGCTCTGGTGTTTTCTAAATGGTGCGGGGGTCTTAATGAATTCTTGGAGGTTGTTGTAGTTGGCCTGGGGTTTTAGACTGACCATGGTACCTGGCCGGTCATGTTTCCCTCATTCAATGGGCCTTGGGTCCCCTTTGTGGTTGAAGTTGTTGGGTTTGGGGCTGAAACCAAGCAAAAGAAGGTTGCGTAGGGACTCAAATGTCTGAAATGCATTGTTGGTGTGTCATTGGAGAATGAGATTTATTGGTCTCTTACCCTGGTATCGGAGGGCTCTATGTCCAGTTGGAATTGGGTGTAGGGCCGAGTGGAGGTGCTGGGGACACTTTGGAGTGCCATGACTGGGTAGTCTAAGCTTATAATAGATGGTAGTATAGTTAATCTACTTTATGAAGGCTCTGTAATGTGTTATTATATAAAACATTTACAATTAATAGATATCACCCATAATGGGTATTTTGTATATGGCCTTCCTATGGAGCAACCTGTTAAGTTTTTTTGATTATCTTCTCTAGTTTGCGGGTAGGCCCCCTTGGCCAATTCACTCATCAAAGAAAATAATAATAAATATTAAAAATAATATATTAATTAAAGTTTAAAACTACCACTAATAAATATTTTCCTTACCTATCTAGTTGACTTGACTCACCATTTAAGCCTTCCTTTCTAAAATAAAATCTTTATTGCACATCGAGTATTCTATAGATTTTAATGACCCTTTCATGTGCCATTGATAATTAATTATGGTTAGTAGAATAGTTATAGCATTTATTTTATTTAATTTTTAAATTATTTATTTTTATGAATTATTATTTTATATTAACATGTAAGATTTAATCTATGTATTTTTGGAAAGAAAAGAAAATTGAAGACATGTACTTGTAATAATGAAATTTGTATATCCATGTCAATTTTCATTTAGTTTTGAGTTTATTTTGATAGAATGGTTTAAAATACAACCACCTATTGATAAATGGTGCACATTTGTGTAAAGTTGGGCTCATAACCCCATTTTATTTGCATCAGTACATATTTTATATATTTGACATGTATTATAGTTAGTATTGCTCCCCATGTCTCAACATTCTTTCCCCACCTTGATATTAGTGTTTTGTTGTTTTTGATCAATATTTTAGAGATAGATTGATTATGCATCACATGGAACTAACCCTTGAATTTCAAAATTTAAAGTTCAAAATTTTCTTGACTCTTGTCTATTTCTTTCCCACCACAAGTTGTCTTGGTACATAATTTTTGTGATTTATTGCTATTTAACATTTAAATGGATTCAATGTGCATTCATTTATCATCAAAGAATATCCAAAAGCCTATACATTAAAGAGGAATAATTTTACGAATCTTTCAATTCAGAGCACTAAAAGGAACCTAATCATGAATCATCATTCTAGAACATTTGCATGTTGAAGAGTGTTATATTTGATAGTTTTCATGAATTTAGAGTTGGTCCAATAAAGGTGCTCAACCTAGGAATACACGAATCTTACAATCTAGTGACTTGTTGAAGGTATTTTGAAATACAACCAATATTTAACAATCAATAAGGAGTAAAGAATCTAATGAACTACACATAATAATTGTGTAATTCATTATATTAGTTTTATGGGTTATAGGATAGATTTACACCTATAGAAGTGATAGGGCTGGATCCCATACTCACATGATAATAACTTTCTCAGCCTAACACACAAATATACTTCTACAATTTATGGACAAGACAGTGACAGGACCTATAAAGTTCAATGCAAATCTTTAGTGACAGGAAAGATAGTAAAAATTAATCTCAGTTCTAATAAGCTACATGAATCTACCATCTATGCGACATGATTATACGACAAAAACTTATTTAAAATAGATAACAAACATGATCCAACAATCAAACGGGTCTTCTATACAGTCTTACAATCAGATACCAACAATGACAGGAAGCATTAATATGAAGATTTTATAAATAATGAAATCACAAGACAATGTTCTAAAACTGATTCCTCCTTATTCTACTCTACTATTGTGCAAGACATTACACTCTTATCGGCCTATAACTATAGGCCTCTTCTTGTCTGTACATTCAAAACAATTCTTCCCCTTTCTTTATACCCAATGCTCACGGTATTCATTCCTCTCACTCAACTGGCCATCGGTACTCGACCCTTACTCTTCAACCATCAATCTACAACTTTCCTTTTTGTCGATTGGCCTCCCTTGATCGACCTTCAACTCTCGACTTGTCCTCCTTCTCTACGTTTCTCTGCTGTCCCTCTAATAACCCAGTCAATATTTAGTTTGATTCGGCCTCTCTCTCTCTCATATCTATTCTCTATCTTCGAATTGCTCAGCCCCTCTCGATCCTTTTTGGGCCTCTGCACATCTTTTGTCTCTGTTCGGCCTCCTCTTCTTCCAATGGCCTCTATTTCTTCTCACGACCTCCTTTCTTTCCATGGCCTCTCTCTTTCTAATCGACCCATGATCCTTTTGGCCTTCGGCCTCCTTCAACTCTCCTCCTCTTTTCATTCAGCGTTCGCTAGATAAGACTTCATCTTTCACTATTTTTGGCCCGTTCTTTCTGGCTGCCTGCATTTTATTTTAGCCATGTCTCCTACTCCATTCAGCTCTGCTCTGTAACTATCTCACTAGCTCTTGCATCTATCACTTCCATATAACAGTCGCTTCTTCTATGACATTGCCCTGGTTCAATTTTTTTTTTTCCCATAACTACCATCTGCCTCTTATCCCTTCTGTTAGCATCTGCCAGCAACTAACTGCCTCCTCCATTCGTAACTGATGCCTTGAAAACTTGTTAACTCCTTCCAACCTGTTTGACTTCCTCTTGGCCTTACCAATAATCATCCATCCTTCCTCAATCAGTCCTCTTGAAAACTACTAATTAATTGTTAATGTTGCGACAAGAACTTCCTTCCACTTGTATCCTGTCATCCGACCCCACATTGAACCCAAAATCAACTGCTAACACAAATTTTTGAAAATTAAGAAGATGCCCCTGCATCAGACTCCCCGGGGGACGAAAAGAATGTGCTCCTGCACATATGGGGTTTTTGCAAATTTACCTCTGCATTTTCTTCCAATTCTTCCACAATTTCCTTGGCCCATATGCCACTTCTTTCCAACGTTGTTGTGTAACATAGTGGTTTGCCCTCCTCAAACTATCTTCATCCACTACTACCCACTTCCAATCTCTGATTGTCCTTGCATCCATACCATATCCAAATGGAAACATTTCCATGCCTTCAACATCACACACTTCATTTTTATACTCAAGTTGCTCATCCAACATTTTTCCCAGCCATTCTTCTTTTATAGACAACTACTGCAATAAATTATCTTCATATTCATCTTCTATTTCATGGCTAATCACATTCATCTCAAAATCTGCCATGACGGCTACATCTTCTGCCTTCAGTCCTATAACAAATTCTGTATCCTTGTCTTCAACCTCCCTTGGGGTATCCCTTACTATCCTACACATTTTTAGACCTTCAACCTTTTCGTTCCACTCTTTCTCTATTTCTGCAAATTATTTTCACAAATCTTCTTCATTGTTTCTAGTTGCCACTCCTGCATTATTTTCACCATTCTTTTGTTTGTCTTCTTCTTCCTGGTTCATTACTACTCCATCATCATCCTCTTCATTTGTTGCTTCTCTCTTGTTCAAATATGCACTTTCATGATTTCCACCACATGCTACTATTGTCATCTTTTTATGTTCAACTCTTCCAACCAACTTCTCTTCCTTCTTATCACACTTATAATTGCTCATACTGCACTTTCCAATCTACCTTTGCTTACCTTCTTGCTTCTTCTGATATTTATTTCTCCTCATCTCCTTTTTCATCCACAATCCTCCACATTTCCATCTCATACTCATTCATCTCCCAATCACTATTTAATTCATCAACCTTGGTATCTTCTTTATAAATTTCATTCAAATCCTCAAAAGAATCCTCATAACCACAATCAAATTGCTTTTCCCTTACCTTACATACATCTTGTTTCTCCTGCTACAACTCTACTACACACCTATGGCTATTATCCTTCTTGCCATCCTCTACTAAATTCATTATGCTACCAGGTTCTTGGGGCTGGTTCTCTTCTTCATGCCTCCAACTCATTGTCTTCTCTTCAACACAATTATTTTCTTTTGCTCGCTTTACCACCCACACTTTATCATTGGACTGTTGTCCTTTCCTTGCTGCACTTGTGCTTCTCTTCCCTTGCTCTATTTTGAATCTCAAATCATCTTCCCTAGGCCTCTTTGCTGACCAATTCACCTTCACATCTGGTTGCCACTTATTCATCTACACAACTCTCATTCTTTGCACGTGTTTGTTAGCAAAAACACAATTAAAGGCATTTACTTCTTTACATGTTAACTGTTGCCCCATAGCAACTTGTTTCCTTTGCCAACATGGAACTACATACCCATGATCCTTAGGAACATTTAAATATTCCAATTTCTTCCTCTCCCTCTCAACTTGTCTATCCATATTCTTATCTCTACATTCATAACCAAAAGTAACATTCTTACCTCCATTTGTATGTGCAACAGTCTATTGTCTTGATTGGCTTCCACTATGGGTTTCTTTGACTTCCATCTCTTCCTCTACATGAGCAACTTGTACTGCATCTGTAACTTCTTCCAAGGCATCATGAAATTCTGGGGCTGCCCTCTCATCTTCATCATCAAACTGGAAATCTTCAGCTTCATACTCCTCTTCATTATCAGGTACTCTATATTGTACCTCTGCTGCAAACTCTTCTAGACATGCTGCTACAACCAACCTTCTCTAGTTCACATCTTCAACTCTTTCTTTGGGTGCCATTCTTGCCCCATCCTTTGTCACCTTTAAGGTCTCATCCTCGACCTTCCATATAACCTTCTTCACACCTGCATACAAATCTGCAAACATAATATTAGTAAACAAAATAAGGGACCATAATGTCTCCATTAGTGTCTTCTTCATGGACACTCTCATCTCTTCATTTCTCTCTTCCACAAGTGCTGCTTGCGGCACTTTTTCCTCTTCCTCTCTTTATTTCTTATCTTCTCTCATGTTCTCCTCAATCGGAACTTCTTTGACCCCTTTCGGTCCATGTTGCTCCAGAGGCAACTCCTTGCTGTCCCAATCTCTCTGGAACCCTCTCATCCTCTTATCTTTTCCTCTTAAGGCTTCTATACTCTGCCTTTTCCTCTTCTCAACAATCTTCCTTACAGGCCATTTACTTTCCTTGTCATAGGCCGACAAAGTATTCTTGGCTACTTTATTCTAGCCATTGCTACCTTGCAATCATGTATTGTTTTAAATCTTGTCTTAATGCTGCCAGCTCTCTTTCAAAATCTGTATTTTGCTTCTTCATGTTTTCCACAATTTGTCAATCTTCAACAAACTGTAACTCTCAACTTCTCCTTCCTCTGCTACCCGTAGGTCTTGGCTAAGTTGCCTCACTTTGGTAGTCTACTCAGTACTCAGAAGCTTCTGTGCTCTGATACCACTTGATAGGGCTGGATCCCATACTCACAGGATAATAACTTTCTCAGCCTGACACACAAATATACTTCTATAGTTTATGGACAAGACAGTGACAAGAACTATAAAGTTCAATGCAAATATTTAGTGACAGGAAAGACAGTAAAAATTAATCTCAGTTCTAATAAGCTACAGGAATCTACCATCTAGGTGATAGGATTATACGACAGGAACTTTTTTTAAAACGGATAACAAACATGATCCAACAATCAAATGGGTCTTCTATACAGTCTTACAATCAAATACCAACAATGACATGAAGCATTAATATGAAGATTTTATAAATAATGAAATCACAAGACAATGTTCTAAAACTAATTCCTCCTTATTCTACTCTACTATCGCACAAGACATTACACTCTTATTGACCTATAACTATAGGCCTCTTCATGTCTGTACATTCAAAACAATTCTACCCCTTTCTTCATACACAATGCTCACGGTATTCACTCCTCTCACTCAACTGGCCATTGGTACTTAACCATTACTCTTCAACCATCAATTTACGACTTTCCTTTATGTCGATTGGCCTCCCTTGATCAGCCTTCACTCTCGACCGATCCCCCTTCTCTATGTTTCTCTGTTGTCGCTCTAATTACCCAGTCAATATTTAGTTCGATTCGGCCTCTCTCTCATATTTGTTCTCTATCTTTGAATTGCTCGGCCCCTCTCGTTCCTTTTTGGGCCTCTGCACATCTTTTATCTCTGTTCAGCCTCCTCTTCTTCCAATGGCCTCTATTTCTTCTCATGGCCTCCTTTCTTTCCACGGCCTCTCTCTTTCTAATCAAACCTTGATCCTTTTGGCCTTCGACCTCCTTCAACTCGCCTCCTCTTTTCATTTGGCCTCCACTAGATAAGACTTCATCTTTCACTGTTTTTGGCCTATTCTTTTTGGCTTCCTGTATTCTATTTTGGCCACGTCTCCTACTCCATTTAGCTTCACTCTGTAACTTTCTCACTGGCTCTTGCATCTGTCACTTCCAAATAACAGTCGCTTCTTCTATGACATCGACTTGGTTCATTTTTTTTCCATAACCGCCATCCTTTCTGCCATCTGCCTCTTATCCCTTCTATCAGCATCTGCCTACAACTAACTGCCTCCTCCATTCGTAACTGATGCCTTGAAAACCTGTTAACTCCTTCTAACCTGTTCGACTTCCTCTTGGCCTTACCGATAATCATCCATCCTTCCTCAATCAGTCCTCTTGAAAACTACTAATTAACTGTTAATGTTCAGGTCGCTTTGGCAACATGAACTTCCTTCCACTTGTATCCTGTCATTCGACCCCACATCGAACCCAAAATCAACTGCTAACATAATTTTTTGAAAATTAAGAAGATGCCCCTGCATCAAGAAGTGACCCAAAATTGTAATATCTACAAAAAATTCCAAGACTATGACAATACCAAGTTATCTAGTCCCAATTGTCACATTTATAAATCTAGATTAATTTATGTTGAGATGTATGCATTTGATTGGATTATCCTAGCTTAAGCTTAAGGGAAGGGTTATTTTCATTTACATTCTTTTGTGAACCTATTTGATTTTACACCCCCAAGGATTTGACCTTCAATTTGGACCTTCAGTACTTTTAGTGTTTTAGATATGTCATTTCTAATGGTATTATCATTTTTAGATCTTTCTAGGGTTTGTATTCTTACTAAATTGCTATTCCATTATTGTATATATTTTATTTTTAAGTTTTGAGCCTTGTTGAGATCTATCCTTTACCCACCCAAACCTACCTTGGCTATCCTATTAGGGTTCCATTTCCATATCTAATATACCACTAATATTTATGATTTCTAAATTTAGGAATTATCTATTGTGCCTTATTCTCCCATCTTTTCTAAGCTATTTGCATTCCTAATCTTCTATTGAGAAGGATTTCTCATCTAAACCCTACCATGGTCTCCCACTCTAATGAAATTTAGGTTCTCTTTGATGCTAACATTAAGAATTATATGAAGGATTATGTTCATGATGCCCATGTGGTGCAACACAAACTTGTGAATGAGACTGCTAGTTTATTAAATACTAAAACTCCTACATGACTAGCCAATACAATTCATAATGTGTTTATCAATAAGCCTCATGGGTTGGATATCTTGCAAGATATTAGTGTGAACATTGCTACATATATGTAACAACTTGAACAACTACCAAAAATTAGACCTAAAATTTTCCTTTTTAATTAACAATTAAAACCAAAATACTTGCAAACTCTAACAACTTAGTCATCAACCCCTACATTAGTTGGTCAACTAGATAGCAACACTCTAATTCAAACACCATTTATGAGTTATACATAGATTATCTAGGCCCACCAGACATATGGCACCATCCTAATTAATCTAGTTAGGGCTTTTTTATTAAAATTAACTTAAGCTTTAGGTCACAATTTACCC
This sequence comes from Cunninghamia lanceolata, assembly GCA_027924645.1. NCBI lineage: Eukaryota > Viridiplantae > Streptophyta > Pinopsida > Cupressales > Cupressaceae > Cunninghamia > Cunninghamia lanceolata. Next base: position 2,980,633 of record BSBN01000023.1, on the reverse strand, counting down.
AACTATAAAGGAATCGACTTCACTGTGTCCCATTTAATCTCTATAGATTTTTCAATACTTATGAAACACATTTTGGGAATTAATATTGTAATAAGGAAACCATTTGTGTATGAAAATGCCTTCCTCTTGAATTTAGATTGGGTTAAAGTCCATGAAGTTAAACTCTTTGGATACCCTTAATAATTTTACTTGGCTATTTGTCTCTCCTACTATTATTAATCTCTAAAATTGGTAGATATGTGTCATAGTTCCTATAGTGATATGGGGTAACACATGTCAAAGTTTTGTGATACTCTAGATTTAACCCTTGCCTCTCTCATGATTACTCCAAGAATTCTATGGTCTAGAGTAATGCAAAGAAAACATGCTCTAGGAGGTTTGAGGTGATTTGACACATTTTATCTCCATGAGGAAGACACATGGAAAACTTTGGTTAGTGCTAACTTGGAACTCTCACAATTCTTGGACCATTTAGTCATTTTGAACATCTTGACATCTTAGGCTTCTCAACTTCTTAGGTGATTGAGTATTCTTCCTAGTATCTTATGACTCCCATAGACCTAAAATTACATAATTCTAACTTAGTTAACTTTTACGTTCAAAAATTGACAAAGAACACTCCTAAAGGATTTTGTAGATGTGAAGTTACCTTAAACCTTAGAACTTAACCATAGTTTGGTTTTATATTTTAAAGATTATTTATCCAAAAACTTGAATTACTCTAGTGCCAACATGTGGCATGCATTGGTTAGTGTGGGCCACCAAAGCTTCCTAGAGTAGTTTGGGAGAATTTTCCCAAGATTGTGGAACCCTAACAAGATTACCAAAAAATAGACAATTTTTTAAAACATTCCTTATATCTAGATAATCATCTAAGCATCCCATAGGGAAAACTAGCTTTGATGGGTTGACATTCAAGTTTAGATTTAAGACAAGCTATCAAATTGTATCAAGACTAAGCATTACATGCTAGTTTCTAGAAAAGATAGCTTGCCACCTCATGATAATGAGATGGAAACCACACACACCATTCGCTAAACAACCTCACTAATAAATGTTTAAATTGAAGACACTCAAAATTCAATAGCAAGGGAAAAAAGATAAAAATAAATGCATGGTCCTTTTTTCATCTATTTTTCTATTGGACCACTTAATATAAGAATCATTACATTCCTTCATTGGTTTGATCCCTTGGCTTGTCTTCTTGGATTACTCAAGCTTATGGTACTTTACCTTTTCAAATGCAAACATTTTATAAATCAAATTTTAGTCAATACTTCAGGTCCATAAGACTCAATGATTTACATCTAAGGCTCCAAGAAATGTGAGAATCCTAGTGAATTATAATACAGTCTAAGTTGGATTTGACTTTAAAATGGGTTACTATGTTTTTTAGAATGTGACCTAGACACAACGTGGGTGAGTCAAACTTCAATGCCACAAATGAACGGTATCCTTGCTATGGGTCACCGCCTAGTCACTTTCACTCTCATGGAAAGAGATATTCGAGTGGAGGTATAACCAAGGGTTGTTCTATTCATGAGGGAGAAGAACATCATGGATAATGGTTGGGTTGATCCCGTAATGTGTGTTTGTGTATGTTTGGTGATAATTGTTATGAATGTTGTAATGTTTATGAAAATGTTCAATGGTTGTTGTGGTTGTGATTATAATATGACCTGAAGGGTCACTTGTTATAAGCCTATCTCAAAGACTATTTTACTAATTTATGATACAAAGGTGATCTGACCTCATTTGTTCATTTTGAATGATTTGTTGAATGGTCCCTTGTTGATCAATGATTCTTTCTTGATGTTTTCTGGCTTCTCTTTTTTTTTTTGTTTCATTGAATGAGAATTGGATGAGGGATGTTCTCCTAATCTCGTCTAAGGTGAATTTCACCCAATCTTCCCTAATGGCTAGGCACGCATCAAATGCTAGACAAAAGGAAAAAACTTGATTTGTTTTGTTGAGTTTGTTTACTTTATTGACGTCATGATGGAATCAAGGATTTGCTTAATCTATTGATGTTCTTTTTGTGTTTTCTAATGCTTTTGGTATTTTCTATGAATGCAAAACAAATTCTGATTCCTTTTCCTTAATTTCAAATGATTTAGTTACTAAGAAAGGGAAATTTTTTGCAAACTATATAATTTTTGTATGCAATGTAAACTATGTTTTTGTATGTTCCGGCAGGTCAATTTCAAATTGTAATCTAATGAACTAAATTTTGTAATTAGATCTAAGAACAATGGTATTGAAATTAATATAGGAAAACAAGTAAAGATAATCTAAGCAATTTAAAAAAAGAAAATCTAATCTATGGAAGTAATTCAAAACTACCTATCAAGAGAAATAAAAACAAAGTTTTACTTTCCCAAGAGAAAGATTTAATTTTCTAATTACTACAAAAGCATGAAAAACCTATTTGAATTGTGTGGCAGTGCTTGGTGTGATTCCTCAAAGGTCATTTCTTGCAACTGTCTCTTCCATTATAGTATCAGGGTCCTCCTCTTAGCAACAAGGATAACAATGACGATATGAAAAGAAAATGGCTATGAGCTTTGAATCTATGGAAATTGCAAAGAAATTGAATGAGCATATGTATGATTTGGTAAACAAATGGCTTGAGCTTTGAATTTATGGATAAAAATAAAAAGCACACAAGGTCTTGCATTGAGCATAAAAATGCTTTAGAGGCAACTATTTGCAAAAACTTGAGCAAACCAAGAATGAAATAATGAAATTTTCTACCCAAATGCATCAAGGAAGGGGTATTTATAGGTTTGAAATCAACACCAAAGGTGGCAGTGATTGGTATTAGTAGGGATTGATTGAAGAGTGGTCTAACTCTAATTGGAGGTGAACAAAGGTTGGAGAGGAGATCATAAAAGATTGATTGGAAGGTAACAAAAGAATGATTGAGAGATAACATTAGAGTGATTGGAAGATAAGAATAGACTAATTGGAAGTCTATAAATAGTTAAGGAAAGTGATCAATCAGTTATGCATGAAGATGCTCAAAACCAAGAACTAAAAATGGAGCCAAACTGGGCTCAAACTGGAAGAAATCATGCATGGAAAAGATGACAAGGTCACCCTTTACTAGAAGTGGGTCACTCCTTGTAGCAAGGAAAATCACCCTTGGAGATCTTGCATAAGTTGTAGGGTCAGCCTAGAGATCTTGAATGCAAAAGGGGTGACCTAGGACAAATGGCTTCGATAGGTGGTTAGAAGGTAAGAAAGTGAGTTTGAAGGTTGGAAAAGAAGAAAGGCACAGATGAGACATATCTTTTTGTTGAGTTTTGACTTGTCCCCTTGCATGGGGATATTTACACACTTGAGTGCACTATCTTTAGTTTTTCAAACTTCATTGGGAGTGACATGTACTCAGACATTGATGTACAATGTATATGATAATCTTGATTGGTTAAGCTTTGTGTATGGTTGTAGTCAGTATCTCTTGCTTTGTTTATCTCTTGTGTACATGGATAGTTCAAGATTTGCAATGTTATGCTTTATGATTCACATATGGATGATAACGCTATGATTATTCTATATTTTTATCTTTTCTAAAATAAATGATATGCAATATAAAATGCATGAATGCACAAACATGTGGATGCAAATGTAATGCATCATTCTAATTTCTACATCTATGCATGCCATAAGTTATGAAATGAATTATAACTTTATTTTGATAATATATATGCAAATGGAACAAATACTGTGACTGCTCTTTAGTAGGGTTTTTGACCTAGGAGATTGTAATTTGACCTAGTATAGGATGACCCACTAAACTTTGAGATTGAATTTTATTAGGGACCAAAGTGAGTTGAATGGGAGGGAGATGGAACAATTTCTAAAATTATCTTTGCAAGAGGTTAAACAATGATCCATATCTAGACAAATTACTTTGACCCATTTTAGACTTTGACATTTAACAAATTTTATCATTACCTTCTAGACTCAGATCAAAGATGGCCAACAAGATAGACTTGGGGTAAATGAAAGGCTCCAAAGAAAAATATGGCCCTAGAGACTACTAGACTCTTGGTTATACCCATCTAGTTTGTGTGTGCTTTGTACCTCTCTCTTTTATTTTCTTTGATAGATGCTGATGGGACTTTATCTTGTTCTAGTTTCCTTATTTAAGTTCATACTTTCCAAAGACATTTCCATACTTTCCTAGACATTATCCATGTTTATGATTATCTTTAAGACTTGAAAACATTAAGAATAGTATATGATATGTTGATGAATAATTACGTGTGAGTTAATGATTGTTTATAGAATGTACTAGTAATTTCTGTTAATTATGGTAGTTTGTGATGTGTAAATACTATATGGAGAAAACTAACCGCTATGCAGCAAGTAAGCAGTTATCTGTGGAAAAGGCCATCTGTCAACCCACAACAAAGGAGGTGTTTATCTACAGTTGAGAACACAATAGCTCGCAACCAAAGGAGAAGGATCCCAAATCAAGTGGGCAGGGTTTAACCATAATGCCTCCCACTCCTCGACGGTTTTATCTTTAATAATTGAGATAGTCATAAAGATTAAGGGGAGTTCAAATCGTGGTTCGTGATTAATCCAATAAATGTTCTATTTTCAATTCTATTTGTCTTTATAGTGAATGAGAAGAATCATAGTAGGACTGTGATATCTTGATTATCTTTGTAATGGTTAGTTTCTTGCTTCTAATCTGATTAGAATAATAATAATGTCTTCTTCCTATGTTTGTGGGAAGAATGGACAAGTGTAGGATAGTTGTTTAGAAGTTCAATTCAAATAGAAGATTCAAATCTTGTCTATATATGATAGATTTTGTATACGACAAAGGAGTTGAATAGATTTTGTGTTGTTAGTTCTTGTTGTTGTATTACATCTTCTAGAATTCCATAAAGAATATAGATTTAAATTTAGTCAATGAGTAGTTGATACAATTAAAGATCGGATTTAGATTCTACGAGGTTAAAATCATTCAAGCAAGGGCCACTTGAGGTAATTGTAGTTCTCCTATTAGTTTATATTGTTAGTTTGTTAAGTTATTATGATTTATTGAATTAGGGAATTTCAAAGGTGATCACTGATTTAGTACATAGATTGTTTTCTACTATGATTAAGTTATTTCATGAACAGTTCTTTAGGTAGATGAATATAGTTTTGGTTGCAGCAAGTATTTGTTATTCCTTAATAGAATTACCAACCCATAGTAACTGTTGTTCATTGCAAATTAGAATTTGTTTCCTTCTTCATAGTTTGGTTCTATGCTCAACTTCTAGGATAAACTCAAGAATCCGTGACTATACATATAGTATAGGTGTTAGGGTTAGCCGACAAAAGATATCAATTAAATGCAAGTAAAGATTAAACAGAGGAATGGAAATACACAGAAATAATAACAGCGAGAGACAAGTTTTAACATGGTTCACCCAAACTCGGGCTACATCCACCAAACAGAGAGTCTAATATTATTATCCAGTAAATCAAAACTGATTACAATCAGCAATCCCTGCAACTCAATACCGCTGCAAAATGCTACAATACCATACCCAAACCCTAACCCTTGGCCAATTTTTATTAAGCTTTTTGTCGGTTACAAAATTAGGGTTTTCTTATGTCGGTCATTGAAAAAATAACTCCCGATTCTTTATAAAATAATAAAAAACTGTGTGAGGTTTCGGGGGTGTTGCCCCCGAGCCCCCACGGGGGCACTGCCCCTCGACCCCGCCGTGTATCGCGATAGGGAAAGCGCCAGGGGCGCTGCCCCTGGACCCTGCAAGGGGCGCTACCCCTTGACCACGTCTTGGGGGCGTTGCCCCCAAACCCCCACAAGGGGTACTGCCCCTTGACCCCGTAGGAATTTGGGGGGAAACTGCACCGATAAAAGTGGGGTAAATATAACCTCCGAGTCTGATTAGGCTCCATATAACAACAATCTCCCACTTGGAGACTGATCAGACTCCACACCATATCATCTCCCACTTAGAGACTGATCATAACACCACTGACCCTGTAGCTCCCACTGGAAATAAGCACCCTGGACTCTGCTGTTCTGTTTTTGTTGTTTTCAGTCTAGAAGACCAACCGAAGCTAAAGAGGAGCTCAACTTCTCCCTTGTCACTACCTTTGTAAACATATCTGCTGGATTGTCATCTGTATGTATCTTGGCCAGCTGTAACTGTCCATCATCCAACACCGACTGAATGAAGTGATACCTCAACTGTATGTGTTTGGTCTTTGAATGCAAGGTAGAATTCTTTGCAAGATGTATGGCACTCTAGCTGTCCGTAAACAAATAACTATTAACCTGTTGTGTGCCTAATTTGTTCATGAAAGATTGTAGCCATATCATCTCCTTGCTTGCCTCTGTTGCAGCTACATATTCTGCCTCTGTGGTGGATAAAGCAACCACCTTTTGCAACCTAGAAATCCAACTCACCGCTGTTCCACCTACACTAAAGACATAACCTGTAGTACTCTGCCTGGTATCAATATCCCCTGCCAAATCTGAGTCTACATAACCTGCTAAATCAGTATTAGAGCCCCCAAAACATAAGTGTTTATTAGATGTATCTCTCAAATATCTGAGAATCCATTTGACCGCATTCCAATGCTTTAATCCGGGATGACTCATATACCTGCTAACGACTCCTACAACGTGTGCAATATCCGGTCTCGTGCATACCATGGCATACATTAAACTTCCTACAGCTAAAGCATAGGGTACCTTGGACATTTTCGCTTCCTCCTCTTGTGTCTTAGGACACATCTCCTTGGTCAATTTCAAATGACTAGGCAAAGGTGTGCTGATAGCTTTGGCATTCTCCATGTGGAATCTCTGCAACACCTTTTCAACATAAGTAGCCTGAGATAGAGTCAATTTTCTGTTCTTCCTATCTCTGCAAATTTTCATACCAAGGATTTGTTTTGCTGCCCCCAAATCCTTCATATCAAATGACTATGCTAACTGTTGTTTTAACTCTCGTATGTGATCCATGTTAGACCCAGCTACAAGCATGTCATCAACATATAAACATAAAATAATGTAGCTGTCATTATCCAACCTCTTAAAATAAACACAATGGTTAGAATTACACCTGCTGTAGCCTTGCTCAGCCATAAAACTGTCAAATTTCAAATACCATTGCCAAGGTGCTTGTTTCAGGCCATACAAACTCTTCTTCAATCTACACACCTGTTTCTCCTTACCTTTGACCTCAAATCCTTGGGGCTATTCCATATATATCTCCTCCTCCAAATCACCATGGAGAAAGGCAGTTTTAACATCTAGCTGTTCCAAATGTAAATCTTCAGTAGCCACAATACTTAAAATAGTACGAATAGAAGTCATCTTGACAACCAGAGAAAATATCTCATCAAAATCAATGCCCTTTTTCTGTGCAAATCCTTTTACAACTAACCTGGCCTTAAATATTTTCTTACCTCCATCTTCCTCTTTCAGCCTGTAAACCCATTGATTTGGTAAAGCCTTTTTACCTGCAGGTAACTTACATAATTCCTAAGTCTGATTTTTCAGCAAGGAGTCCATTTCTTTCATTGCAAGCTCCCACTGAACCTGTGTATCCACCTGCATAGCTTCATCATACCCTTCTGGTTCACCAGCATCTGTTAACAGAATAGAATACAAAGAGGGAGAAAACCTTTCAGGAGGTCTACTTATCCTTGTTGACCGTCTAACATTCACTGGAGTTTGTGGTATTTCTGGTTGCTGTTGTGGAGCATGAGGAACCATTGGAACATCACTATTTGGAGTATCATCCAGCACCACATAATCCTTTTCTTTCTTCTCATGCTGCTGCAACTAATCTTTGTATAACACCTTCTATTGAATATAACATCCCTGCTTCCCACAATTTTCTGATTTTCAAAATCCCAAAGCCTATAACCAAATTCATCAATGCCATATCCAACGAAGGTACATTTTTTTGATTTCGCATCTAGCTTGGTTCTATTTTCAGAATCTATATATGCAAATGCTTCACAGCTGAAGGTTTTCAGAAAAGAATAACTCACCTTCTTACCTATCCATGCTTCTTCTGGAATACCACAGCCCAAAGGAACTGGAGGACCTCTATTAATTAAATATACAACAGTGTTGATAGCCTCTGCCCACATGTTTAAAGGCAGTCCAGCATGCAATCTCATGGTCCTTGCACGCTCCATTATTGTCCTATTCATGCATTCAGCCACTCCATTTTCCTGTGGAGTCCCTAGAACTGTTTTCTGCCTACGAATTCCATTTAAGGAACAATAATCTTCAAATTCTTTGCTGCAATACTCACCGCCATTATCAGATCTGAGACATTTTAATCTTTTACCTGTCTCATTTTCAACTAAGCTTCTCCATTTCTTAAATGTTTCAAATACATCAGATTTCTGTCTAAGGAAATAAATCCAGACCTTCCTAGTTGCATCATCTATGAATGTAACATAATACCGAGAGCCACCGAGAGAAGATACCTGAGCTGGTCCCCATACATTTGTATGCACAAGCTCCAATTTTTTATTTTTCTTTTGCTTCCCATCGAGAAAACTGACTCTCTTTTGTTTGCCATACACACAACTTTCACAGAAATCCATATTAATACATTTCAGACCTGGTAAAACTTTCTTAGAATGAAGTACCTTCATAACTTTTTCACTCATATGCCCAAGTCTATTATGCCACAGTGTTGTCTCAGAATCTGCAGCAACTTTTCTAGTCTCTTCCTGCAAACCTGCAGCAACTGTTCCTGAACCTATTTATTTTTTCTCTGTAATAGCTAAAATAGACGGAACAGTATGACCTATACAAAGATATAAGGTGCCTACTTTCACACCTTTTGCTACTACTAAGGCACCTTTTGAAACCTTCCAATTTTTATTAGTAAATGTAACAGTGCACCCTTGTTCAGTTAGCTGCCCTGCTGAAATTAAATTCCTATTGAGCCTTGGAACATGCCTTACCTCTTGTAGTAGCCAATGATTTCCATTCTGTAACTTAATCTTGATTCTTCCCTTTCCAACAATCTGATAGGGTTTGTTATCTCCCAAATAAACCAGCCCAAAATCCCCTTGGACATAATCAAGAAAATAACTTCTATGGGGCGTAGCATGAAATGAGGCCTCTGAATCTAAAACCCATGAATCATCAGCATTATCTAGGGAAAGAATCAAAGCATCATCTTCAGACTTATTACTTACCACATTTGCTTCCTTATTGCCTTCTTGTTTGTCTCCTTCTTTGTTCTTCCGAGACCAGCAATCTTTCTTCAGATGATCTGGTTTTCTACAGTACCAACAATCCTTCTGTCCTCTGGTTTGGGATCTTTTGTCCTTTGATTTTCCTCATGACTTCCCATGACCTCCAAAACCTATTCCTCTCTCCTTTGATCTGCCCCTGCTTTCTGCATTCAAAACATTGCCTGATTTGGATCCACCTGAGCTTTTCTTACGAATTTCCTCACTCAGAATAACACCAACAATATCATCAAATTTCAGGGTATTTGAACCAGAAACAGAGTTACTAACCGCCATTACCAAACTATCCCAGCTTTCAGGCAATGAACATAATATCAAGAGAGCTCTAACTTCTTCATCAAATTTTATATTTACAGAAGTCAATTGACTGACAATCGTATTAAATTCATTTAAATGATCTATCACAGATCCACCTTCAACCATTTTCAAATTAAACAAACGCTTCATGAGAAATACCTTATTTGAGGCTGAGGGTTTTTCATACAATTTAGCCAAAGCTTTCATGAGACCATTTGTTGTCTTCACTTCTGTTATATTGAATGCCACCGACGGTGCCAGGCACAACCGAATGGTTCCCAGTGCCTTTTTGTCAAGAAGATTCCAATCCTCATCAGACATTGTTGCCGGTTTCTTGGCTACTCCTTCCAACAGCTTCCATAAATCCTTTTGATAGAGGTAATCCTCCATCTGCATCTTCCATAACTGATAGTTCTGCCCATTGAATTTATCGACCTTCAATTTACCCTCGTTCGCCATTGCTCCCACTCAACCGTGAGACTTTCTTGCAGACGATAATCGAACACAACCTGCTCTGATACCACTTGTTAGGGTTAGCTGGCAGAAGATATCAATTAAATGCAAGTAAAGATTAAACAGATGAATGGAAATACACAGAAATAATAACAGCGAGAGACAAGTTTTAACATGGTTCACCCAAACTCGGGCTACATCCACCAAACAAAGAGTCCAATATTATTATCCAGTAAATCAAAACTGATTACAATCAGCAATCCCTGCAACTCAATACTGCTGCAAAATGCTACAATACCATACCCAAACCCTAAGCCTTGGCCACTTTTTATTAAGCTTTTTGTCGGTTACAAAATTAAGGTTTTCTTATGTCGGTCAATGAAAAATAACTCCTAGTTCTTTATAAAATAATAAAAAACTGTGTGAGGTTTTTTTGGGCATTGCCCCCAAGCCCCCACGGGGGCGCTGCCCCTCGACCCTGCAAGGGGCGCTACCCCTTGACCCCGTCTTGGGGGCGCTGCCCCCAAACCCTCGCAAGGGGCGCTGCCCCTTGACCCCGTAGGAATTTGGGGGGAAACTGCGCTGATAAAAGTGGGGTAAATATAACCTCCGACTCTGATTAGGCTCCATATAACAACAATAGGCACCATCCAAGAAGAATATGATTCCCTGGTTTGACATATCAAAATGTAACATATTATAGCCATTAGTTTGCTTGATAAAGGATCTGTCGGTCTGTTGAGTTGAGTGCATGCCCCTTCTGCATCAATTTATTGGTCAATAATGGAGTTAGACATTTTGGGCACTGTTGTCGGGGATGGTGTTAAGGTTTAGAATTTCTAATTTCTAATTTCTTTTGATTAGTTTTTGCATTTGTTTTCTTAGTATACAAGATTTCTTATCTCATAAATTAGGATTACTAAAACATTCAATCCATTTCCAAACTATCCACAGACATTGTGATGGAAAAGAGCTATTATCTCAAGCATCATTTTATGCAGTAGCAGAGAGATTAGTTAGAGAGATTTCTTCCATCAAATACAGTAGAAGAAGGGGAAGACCACTTTGAAATACCCCTCAGACCATAGCAGTGATAACTTTAAGAAATTCCCCCTGAAAAAAGATATAAAATCCTGGCGAATCATTCATTTTTTTGGAAAAATATATTAATTTCTATTGGCGAATCTTTCCTATTTTCTCAAAAAAATATTAATTTTATTGGCGAATTATTTTAAATCACTAGAAATTTGTAGAAAATCCTGGCGAATCTTGACAAAAATAGGCTAATGCATTGATTACCATGGCGAATCCTTCCTTTTTAAAAAATTAAATTCCTATGGAAAAGTAAGTGCCAAGCGTGGTAGTAATTGACTAGTTTAAGGTGTAGTGCTTGTGTCTATAATTCCTTAATTCCTTAATATTTTAAATCAAACATTGAATATTCCTTCATTTTTTTGGAAAAATATATTAATTTCTATTGGTGAATCTTTCCTATTTTCTCAAAAAAACATTAATTTTATTGGCGAATTATTTTAAATCACTAGAATTTGTAGAAAATCCTAGCGAATCTTGACAAAAATAGGCTAATGCATTGATTACCATGGCGAATCCTTCCTTTTAAAAAAATTAAATTCCTATGGAAAAGTAAGTGCCAGAGGGTGGCAACGATTGACTAGTTTAAGGTGTAGTGCTTGTGTCTATATTTCCTTAATTCCTTAATATTTTAAATCAAACATTGAATATTCTAAATCAGTCCTAAATTATTTTTCACCACCCTTGATTTTATTTATAATCTAATGGTTTGGGTTCTATTTCATGGGCCAAAATGTACTTGTGAAGCTTCAATGCCCATGGGGCTCGAAATTGCATTTAACCCATTGATCTCAATGGAGATCAACGGGTTAAATACAATTTTAGGCCCCATGGGCATTGGAGCTCTATAGGTACATTTTGGCCTGTAGAATTTAACCCCAACCATTAGATTATAAATTGAGATCAATGTCCCAAATACAATTTTGGGCTCAATGGGCATTGGAGCTTAGTGGGTACATTTTAACCCATGGAATACAACCCCAATCATTAGATTATAAATAAAATCAATGGTGGTGATTAAAAATTGGCGATATAGCCCTAAAGTAACTAATAATTATATAATTTTATTAGCAAATTAATTTCATTTTCTACTATAACTTATAAATTTTAGGCGAATCTAATCTAATCAAGTATCGAATATTGTGGTGAATCTTTGAGTTTAAAAGTTTAATAAAATAAATATTCTAGCGATTTAGCTAGGACTAAAATAAAATTTTGTAAAAATGTGGCGATTCACGTCGCATTACAACTTGTACTATTAGCCAAATCTTGAACACCCAATTTCAACTATTAGCTAATTGGCGAATATTAGCCACTAAAAAAATCACTAGACCAGAGGACATCATAGATTTGGAAGACATCACCACTTGACATCAAGACACAATGGAGGAAGAAGTAGTAGAGAATCTAGCTGAGCCAATTACATTTGCATTTCATATCACAGACCAAGCATGAGCTAATACCCTAAAGAATTACCTCCTTCACCTCTACCAAAATTTCATAGTTTAATCACCGAGGACCTCGATACATTCTTGTTTGAGTTTGATATCCTTTATAGAAGCTATGACTACACTACATATGCATACAGACTAAAACTCTTACCGGCCACCGTCAAAGATGTAACCTTGCGATGGTTCATGGGGCTAGGTCAAAATTCAGTAGCAAACTGGGGTACCATGTGTTATGGATGAAAAAGGTGAATGATGAAGAGTAACATGCACACTATATCAAACCCTCTTTCACAATAACATTCAAGGACAAGACTAAGCCAAATCACTACCAAATGGAGGAGGACTCAACTACAGATCTTGTACTCTTGCTTGCTATAGAAAGATCAGATTTAACCAAGCCTTTTTATCAAACCCTAGGTCAAATATGCATTAAACCCTAGTTCTAGGTTAATCAACTTATAACAAATAGAAAATAATTGAAACCCAGAATCCAAATGCACAAGGATGATCAGAGGGATACTAAAACCTGTGTCTCAAAAGTAGAGATGTCAGAGGATGAAATAGGGGGCACCCAAGTCCTGAAAGTTAGAATCTACCAGAACTGTAAACTAGAGATATGTTGTAGATGATGTTATGATGTCGGATTTAATGTTAAAAATCCCAAAAGAGTAGGGTGCCAGGTGACCAAGTCTTTTCGGGGGAATATTCCCAGACTGTTGTCAGATCCTGAAACCCAAATTCCTACTCAGTCTTCTTGTATCTTCACCTTTCCTGAATCTCGCTCCAATAACCTACACACAAGATGACAAGAGAGGGTTTGAGGGGTTATGGTGTTTAGGGATTTTCTTCAGTTAAAACACAAGATAGCATTCAAGCTTCCCAACACTGTTGATAGATAAAGAGAGTGTGCCCTAGCAAGGTAGAGGCTAAACAAAATGATGATAGAATGATTCAAACAATAACAATGATATCACCTATGTGGTGAAGCCCTTAGGAGAATGAGGATCCTTCAACTCATAAGGAGATAGATGATAACTTCAAACTTGCAACAACACACAATGAATGTTTTTAATGCTCTTTGCTCCAAGGTCACAAGTTGGCTATATTCATCTAGGTCTATAATGAACTAAAAAACAAGCTTATATATGCTTTCCCGCTAACATTCGTCAAATTAAACCAAAAGAGCCAACAAGGAGAAACCTTTTGAAAGGTCCCAGGTTGACATGCCACTAATTTGCCACAACCAATCAGGGAGGACTTGGGCAGTTGGCGCCCAAGTCCAAGTGCCCCTTTTTAGTCTAGGATAAGATTAGTGAAGGGCCCAAGGTCTCAAATTTACATGGGTGTTGGGAAATTTGCTTCAGGATGAACAATTATAATGCATAATGTAATAAATGGGACCTAAGAGCTAAACGAGGAGGTAAAAAGGCAAGTGGTCACTTTTTACTCCATAACATTTAGCCCCCACTTTAATGTGTGTATGATCTTACGATCAATACATGCATTAAAGTATGGTCAAAACACATCAAACACACCAAGAACTAGAGCCAAGGCACACCCTAAGTTGTGAAGACTATCTCTAGCCCCCAATCTTATGGAAGCATAAGAGGACACATGAGAGTCACACAAAACATGAGGAAGATAGTAAAGAAGCACACAATACATGGAAAAGGCATGCAATGAACAAAGAAGGCATGAGTGAAAACATGTAATACACAAAGCATACATGGAGAGAAGACATGATTAAACAATTATACAACCCTAACTAGGTGATGGGGGGAGCTCATCGCTATGTGCCACCATCAAAAGCATGCAAAACACACAGCATGGGGGGAGCTCATCACTATGCACCACCACAAAACACACAAAACACATGGCATGGGTGGAGCTCATCACTACGTGTCGCCACTAAAACATGCAAGGCACACAAGGAAAACACACAGAAAAAATGAGCGTCAATGTTGTTGACACACAATATGTATTATACATAGAAAACACAGGTGATGGGAAGGAGCTCATTGCTACGCTCCACCATCTAAGATACACCAAACACACCTAACGGTTGAACTATGCTACCACAACCGCCAAAGACACACTTAAGGGTGAATAACTCAAGATCCAACCCCGCCTCGCACATAGGACTTTTTAAAAGGATGTGCATCCAATCAAGGGAAGACACAATCCCACCTTTCACATAAGGGATTTTAAAATGTATCCCCACCTGCATCGTGTAGATGCATTATAGTGAAAAGGAAGAATGCACAAAAAGTATACAACCCCACCTACATTGTGGGGATGCCTTATAGTGAAAAGGAGGTATGCGTAACACACGAAACAAAGTATACAACCCCACCTGCCTCACAGAGATGCCTTAGGATGAAAAGGAAGTATACGCCACACACTTTATCATAATGTCTAAAAGATTCAAGCATTTACCATAATATGCCCCCACCTTAAAGTGGTTGATCCCGCTTGCTGGTAGCAATCATGTTTAAGGTAAGGTTGAAAACACGCACAGAAAAAAGAGCTTTCATAAAGCCCATGCCCCCAAGGTGACATGTGCTTACAATCACCGAATGTTTTCAACAATCACACACATTAGTACCATATGCTAATCATCAATGATATTCATGTATAGAAATAAGGTAACATACCACATAAACAAACCAAGTCTATACTTGTGGGTTTAGAACCGAGTGTAGCCATGAGGTTATACTTCAGGTATCTTAGAACCGAGTGTAGCACAAGGTGAGACACAAAATATACCAAAGTGCCTAGAAGTAGATTTAGAGTATTGCAAAGGATTGTTACAAGAATCTTCACAACACAACACATGGTCACATCACAACACAAAAGCGATTCTACTAGTCAAGCATTAGTAACAAATTATCCCCGACTTCATATATGGACTAGATCCATTTTTATTCTTGTTGTAGGGATGCATGGTCCTTTTTAGTATATCTTTGTTATCGTCATCCACCGACTAGTAGAGCCACAAGCACGACAGAAGAATGAAATTGTTAAACATGAGAGGAGACAAAAGTGACTTAGGGCCACAATGTGGGAGGATGCCCCTAAATCACCCTCCACAATGTTATGCCCCCAAGGCACAACACACAATAATTTGTAATAGGAGAAGTATAGAAGAATGGATAAACAAATAGAAGGAATGTCGCAATGAAGGTAGTGTCCTTGTATCCTTAACCTTACAAGAGTATCAAGGGTCATCCAAGGAGACATAAACAAACATTTAACATGGAACACAACATGACACAAATAGGAGAAGGCCACTCTTGAGAGAAACTTAAAAAGGTGCTACATCGAGTGTGGCTAAATGAGGGAGGAATACTTACTTGCTAGCCATTATCCTTAATCAAATCATCTTCTTCCCAATCTTGATCTTCATATTTGTCTACCATCAAGGGTTTATGATTTTCCACATTCTTCGACATTCGAGAAGAGGAAGCTAGTACAAAATTGATTTTGTGATTTGGCAGTGGGTGGCTTCACTCTTAAAGGTTTTGTCTCGATCTTTGTAAGGATGGTGGAGGAAGAACCTCAGCAAAAATTCCCTTTCCTTTCAGTCGAGGTGGTGTTGGAGTACCTTGAACCGTGATCATCGGTTTGAAGCGAGGATGCACATTAGGTGCCTCATGCACAATGATTTTAGGAACATTAGTACACTTGTCACTATACCCTTAGTGGGTGGGATAAGTCTATTAATGATGATTGAATTAACTTTGTTTTCTCTTTGATTAAGCTCAACATCCATCCCCAAAGGATTTAATGTGAGAGACCTTTCTTCATCCACCAATGCTTCATCTTTTGAAGGAAGAGCATTGGAAGGAAGGGAAGGTAAAGTGTTGTTAAGATAATTCTTGATGATTGTATCTTTAGTGATGTCCAAGGGGTTTGAATATGCCACCAAGGGAGAACTATCCATGGTCTTCACATCCTTAGAGATATCCAAGGTACTTGAACATTCAACCAAAGGAGGAAGATCAAGGGTCTTCACTTCCTTAGTGATATCCAATGTGCTTTAACATTCAATCAAAGGTGGGAGATCCATAGGATGAGCCATAAAAGCCTCATGTACTATCTTATTAATAGAAGATTTAAGATTATTAGATGAATGCCCATTGTATACCCATGAAGGATCCTTTTTGAAAGGAGGCTCTTCATCTACAAATGCTTCATCTTTCAAAGGGAGAGCATTGGAGTGAAGAGAGGGTAAGAATGTATCAATGATTTGTTCATCTTGCACCAAGATGTCCTCACAAGTGGGAGATTTTTTGGGAGAGGGATCCAAATCATAGGATGAAATAAACAAAGCTAGGTCACCATCACATGTATTAGAGAGTAGATCCATGGGAGTGAACATGGCATTATCATGATTTGTTGTAGAAGTAGAAGAAGAGTTATCACCATCATCTTTCTCATGACTATTCATGGAGATAAACTTAGTGAGATCCTCTGATATCAAAGGATATATACCCATGAGAGTTGTGAAGCTATCAAAATCAGATATACAACAAAAGATTTCATATATGGAACATATAGATACATCAATATCATACATGGATGCTATGTGATCTAAAACATGAGGATGCATATTAGTGAATTTTGTGAAAGTTTCAAAGTCTGTAATGTATGCAAACAAAGATTCCAAAGATGAATAACAAGAAGCATCCATAATGAAATGAGAATGTGATATGAAACAACAATGTATGATTAATTGAGTATCACCAATATGAGAGACTTTTGTACACCAAGACACTAGTTTTAGGAAATCAGGTTTTTGAAGCTTTTTGAAAAGATCGAAACCACACTAGTGTCACTACAAACAAAGTGATTATGATGTTAAAGGTGCTATACAAAAAGGTAATACAAGCAACTTTAAGATTCCTTGCAAGGATATGTAAAAGAGATGTCAAACTTCTTATGTTGAAATACACAATGTGTAATTACAAACATAAGAATTTTAAAATTTATGATGTGAAATGACACAAGATTATCATACCAAATCAAATTTGATGAGTATTTATTGTTATCAATATGATTATGCAAGAGAATTTTTGAAACCCTAATGCAAGATTTTACCAAAATGCAAGCTTTTTAATGTCTAAATATGCACTTTTCCCAAGATCATGCAATATTTTCAATTGGATATTGATAAATATGCAATGAAATAAATGCAAGATCTGATTTGAACTCTCAACAAGATGCAAATGCTCGAAGCTATGGGTTCACCAAAATGTTATGGATGAAAAAGGTGAATGATGAAGAGTAACATGCACACTAGATCAAACCCTCTTTCACAATAACATTCAAGGACAAGACTGAGCCAAATCACTACCACATGGAGGAGGACTCAACTACAGATCTTGTACTCTTGCTTGTTATAGAAAGATCAGATTTAACCAAGAATTTTTATCAAACCCTAGGTCAAATATGCATTAAACCCTAGTTCTAGGTTAACCGACTTATACCAGATAGAAAATGATTGAAACCCAGAATCTAAATGCACAAGGATGATCAGAGGGATACTGAAACCTGTGTCTTAGAAGTAGAGATGTCAGAGGATGAAATAGGGGGTGCCCAAGTCCTGAAAGTTGGAATCTATCATAACTGTAAACTAGAGATATGCTGCAGATGATGTTTTGATGTTGGATCTGATGTGAAAAGCCCAAAAGACTAAGGTGTCAAGTGGCCAAGTCTTTTTGGGGGAATATTCCCAAACTATTGTCAGATCCTGAAACCCTGATTCCTACTTAGTCTTCATGTATCTTCACCTTTCCTGAATCTCGCTCCTGTAACCTACACACAAGATGACAAGAGAGGGTTTGGGGAGTTATTGTGTTTAGGGATTTGCCTCAGTCAAACCCTAGGATAGCATTCAAGCTTCCCAACATTGTTAATAGATAAAGAGAGCGTGCCCTAGTAGGGCAAAGGCTAAAAAAAATGATGATAGAATGATTCAAACAATAACAATGATATCACTTATTTGGTGAAGCCCTTAGGATAATGAATATCCTTCAACTCATAAGAAGATATATGATAACTTCAAACCTGCAACAACACACACAATGTCAACACAAATCTACTCTAGAAACATAATGAATTTTTTTTAATGCTCTTTGCTCCAAGGTCACAAGTTGGCTATATTCATCTAGGTCTATAATGAACTCAAAAACACGCTTATATATGCTTTCCCACTAACATTCGTCAAATTAAACCAAAAGAGCCTACAAGGAGAAACCTTTTGAAAGGTCTCATGCCGACATGCCACTAGTTTGCCTCGACCAATCAGGGAGGACTTGGGTGGTTGGCAACCAAGTCCAAGGGCCCCTTTTAGTCTAGGATAAGATTAGTGAAGGGCCCAAGGTCCCAAGTTTACATGGGTGTCAAGAAATTTGCTTCGGGATAAACAAGTATAATGCATAATGTAATAAATGGGACCTAGGAGCTAAACAAGGAGGTAAAAAGGCAAGTGGTCACTTTTTACTCCATAACACCATGAAAGAAAATTTTCTACAAAAATACCAGGACTATTTTCATGGAAGGGATATGAAGGGAGATGTCATCTTCAAGATGTCACAAAAAGATGATGAACCCCTTGAAGACTACGTTGAGAGGTTTCAGTTCTACAAGTCTCAAAAAGCCATGCCAGAATCAACTCTCTCGAGTCACTCAAATTGGTATTCTTGAGGGGTGTGAATGAAGAATGTATGGATGCATTGAATTTAATTAGAACATGGTGTTGCAAGTATGAGGTTATCTAGTGTTGTCATTGATGTCAACATACTCATATTGCATTGACAAGTAGGATTTGATGAGCTGTGTGCTGAGGATATTGAGAAAATTAGTCTCAGTCAGGAACAGTGAAGAACAGTGATGAGAAGAAGGTAAATGTACTGAATAGGATGAGAACCGGAGGATGCGGATTAAAGGGTTAGTAGATATGAGTCTTGAGATGCTACAGTTAAGATTTCAGAGGTTCGCATGAAGATCTGAAGGAGTTGTGGCTGCCGGTATAGAACCGGGTCCGGCAAGTATCCGGAGGTGACAGAGGATCACAAAAAGGTCCGGTAAGGTCCGGAATTGTATTATCCTAATCTGCGGATTGGAAGGAGTGTTTGGGATGTCCTTGTGATGTATCATCCTGATTTGTGTATGATTTGGAGGTCCGGAAGTACCTCTTGGATTATGACAGTGGCGACAGACTGTGTTCTTAAAGTTCCGGATGAGGAAGACAAGAGATCCCAGTAAGCAGAGGAAGTGCGGATGTATCCGGACATTCAGACAGGCTTGTGAAGGTTCTTGGATCATGTTTAGGTTGTGTTGTTGGTCCGCATTGATGGTAGAGCCCGGAATTGAAGTTATTCTTCCGGATGAAGTTCTTGCTCTGTGTAGCCAACCGGATGAGTTGTTCATCCTGCGAATGTTCTTGTGAAGGCCGACCGGATGTGTTATTCATCTTGCGGATACTCCTATGGTTGTTTGCCGACTTAGATGTTTGTTCCTAAGT
Organism: Cunninghamia lanceolata; assembly: GCA_027924645.1. NCBI lineage: Eukaryota > Viridiplantae > Streptophyta > Pinopsida > Cupressales > Cupressaceae > Cunninghamia > Cunninghamia lanceolata. Next base: position 2,960,545 of record BSBN01000023.1, on the reverse strand, counting down.
CGATGTCTTGTATAAATAACGGTTTGTGAGTTCATTTCAGTGAGAGATGTGAGGATGAGTATGATATAGCGAAGAAACGTGCGAAAGGCAGAGCAGAGATTGTTGGGCTTAATTGGAACTGATCCGGACATGGTAGAGATGTCATTCTCCAGTTCAAGACTGTGATTTTCATCACTTTGTAGACAGTGTGTCTCCTTGTAGGCAGTGGGCCTCTTTGTGAGCAGTGTGCTCGGGCAGTGAGCCCTTATTGGCATGTGCCATTCATTTTTCTTTATTCTTCTAACAGAGAATAATTCTTGGGTTAATCACCCCGTGGTTTTTCCCTTAACCGGGTTTTCCACGTCAAAATCTTGGTGTTCAATGTGTTGATGCTTATCTGCTCTTGAGTTTATGTATTATGCTTCCATGGATGATTATTTGATATGCTGCTAACTAACAACAGTGAGTTAAGTGTTTGAATGAGAAGAAGTTTTATACAACTGATTCACCCCCCCCCTCTCAGTTGTATGCCCTAGATCCAACAATTGGTATCAGAGCCAAGTTCCTCTGACAAGAGCTTAACCGCTTGAGGAGATCCAGGATGTCGTCATACAAGAAGGATAGTCCTAAGTTCGATGGAACCAACTTCACTCTCTGGAAAGGTCGCATGAAGTGTCACTTGGAATGCATGGGAAAAGCATACCTGGGTATGATTTCAAAACCATATGTACCTCCACAAGGTGGTCCGACAACTCTGAATGAAATCACAGAAGCTGAAAATAATCTGCGGACCAAGGAAGCTCTTCTAAGCGCATTGAATGACTCAGATCTCTCGAATGTCATTGACCTACCCACTGCATATGAGATCCTAACTAAACTGGAACTTCTGTATGAAGGAGATGAGTTTGTCAAAAGTGCAAGGTTGCAAAGTCTGAAAGGGAAATTTGAAAGATTGAAAATGAGAGATGATGAAAACATCACTACCTTTATGCCAAGAGTAAATGAGCTGGTATGTGGAATCAGAAATGCTGGTGGAACTTTAGATGAAAATGAGATTGTCTGCAAAATCCTAAGATCCCTTCCTGCTGCCTACAAAATCAAAGTTGCTGCCATTGATGAATTCAGAGCCCACACAACTGTCACAAGAGAACAACTGGCTGGCAAACTAGCTGCATTTGAAATGACCGAGTTTGGAGATGATCCACCCAAGACTGAATCTGCTTTCAAAGCTAGTGCCTATGTGAAAGGCAAACAGAGATTTGATCCGGGTGAAAACTCATCAAAGAAAATGTCATGGTATGATCAAGCAAGAAGAGACATGGAAGAAGAAGAAGCAGAAACAGCTCAACTTGAAGCCCTCATTGCAAAGAGACTGCCAAGAGGATCCGGTAAGTATGAAGGAAAACTACCCTTTAAGTGTTTCAACTGCAATAAGATTGGTCATTTTGCCTCAAGATGTCCGGAGAGATCTGCAAGATCTAATACTCACAGACAAAGGTTTCAAAAGAATTGCTATTATGTTCATGAAGAAGATGACAATGAAGGAGTAACAGATGATGAATCAGAACCAGGAAGCAAATCCGGAAATGAGTGGGTGTTTATAGCCATCAAGGAAGAAGATTCCTTGCTCTCTGAATCTGTCAATCACAAAGTTGTTGAAAAAGCCTTGGCTGCTCAAGTGGAAGAAAAGGATGATTGGGTTATTGACAGTGGATGTTCTCACCATATGACTGGTGACAAGAGTAAGTTCTTAGACTTGGAAAGATATGAAGGAGGAATGGTAAAGTTTGGTGACAATTCTGCTGGCAGAATCAGAGGTAGGGGAACTATTTCCTTTGATGGTAAGAGCAAAACAGGAAATGTACTGTATGTTGAAGGATTGAAGCACAATCTTCTCAGTGTTGGTCAGTTAGTGGACAAAGGCTATGATCTCCGGTTCAAGAATGGAAAATGCAGAATCTTTACAAGCTCCGGAACTGAAATTGCATCCGGTACTCAGACAAGAGGTAACATCTTTCATCTGGTTGGCTCAAATAAAAGTTGTTTGTTTGCTCAAATTGATCAGAGTTGGTTATGGCATAGAAGAATGTGTCATGTAAATTTTGATAACATCATCAAAATAAGCAATACTCAGGCTGTGAGAGATCTTCCAAAGTTGATAAAACCTACAAATAGTGTGTGTAAAGAATGTCAGTTAGGCAAACAAAGCAGAGTCTCTTTTAAAAGCAAAGATCAGTCTTCTACCGGATTGTTGGAATTAGTACATACTGATCTATGTGGTCCGACAAGAATCAAGAGTCTGCAAGGTGATAGATATTTCATGTTGTTAATTGATGATCATTCCCGGATGATGTGGGTTACCTTTCTAAAAGAAAAATCAGAAGCTTTTGAGAAGTTCAAAATCTTCAAAGCTATGGTGGAGAATCAAACCGGATTGAAACTAAAGTGTCTAAGGTCTGATAGAGGTGGTGAATTTACATCTGGTGAATTCATTGACTTTTGTGAGAAACAGGGTATAAGGAGACAGTTGTCTGCTCCTAAGACTCCACAGCAGAATGGAGTAGTTGAGAGAAAGAACCGGACCATCCAGGAAGCTGCTAGGACAATGATGTTGGAATCAAATGTTCCTCAAATGTTTTGGAAAGAAGCTATCAGCACAGCAGTCTACACTCTCAATCGAGTTCAAATCAGAAACAACACCGGTAAGACCCCCTATGAACTCTGGTTTGGCATCACTCCTACTGTGAAATATTTCAGAGTATTTGGTAGCAAGTGTTATATTAAAAGAGATGAAGATTTAGGAAAGTTTGATGCTAGAAGTGATGAAGGAATTTTCTTGGGCTACTCCACTCAAAGCAAAGCATACCGGTGTTACAATAAGAGATTGAGAAAGATGATAGAAAGCACCAATGTAAAGGTTGATGAAGGAATTGAGAAGCCTTCAAGATTTTATGAGTTTGATGAAGATGATCAAGACAGTGTTCAAGGACCTCAATCCTCTCCGGTGAGACAGAGTCAGCCTGATCCGGTAAATCAGGAAGAAGAGATAGGTTTGAATGAGCCTGATCAAGAAACAGCAGTGCTGGATACTCCCAAAATTCCAAGGTATGTAAGACTGAATCACTCTGAAGATCAGATCATAGGTGACAGAAGCAAAGGTGTACAAACTAGAAGGAGTATTGCTCAAAATCAGAATGAATGTTGTCTGATTTCAAAAATTGAACCTAAAACAATAAATGAAGCCTGCAATGATGAAAACTGGACCAAAGCAATGGAAGATGAATTGATGCAAATTGAGAAAAATCATACTTGGGATCTTGTTCCCAGACCTAGAGACAGGAATGTAATTGGAACCAAGTGGGTCTTCCGGAACAAACTAAATGAAGCTGGTGAAGTAATCAGAAACAAAGCTAGATTGGTCTGCAAAGGCTACTCTCAAATAGAAGGAATTGACTTTGAAGAGACCTTTGCTCCGGTAGCAAGAATTGAAGCAGTTAGATTACTTCTTGCATTTGCTGCCTTCAAAGACTTCAAAGTATATCAGATGGATGTCAAGTCTGCCTTCCTAAATGGTGATCTGGAAGAAGAAGTCTACATTGAACAACCGGATGGATTTCAATTGTCTGATAATAATGATATGGTCTGCAAGTTGAAGAAAGCTTTGTATGGATTGAAGCAAGCCCCAAGAGCATGGTATGAAAGGTTGGATAAGCATCTTGTGCAGATTGGATTCAACAAAGGTACTGCTGACAGTAACTTATATTTCAAAATTGATCATGAAAACATTCTGATTGTTGAAGTGTTTGTGGATGATATCATTTTTGGAGGAAGAGATAGTATGTGCAAAACTTTTGCAAATCAGATGAAAAGTGAGTTTGAAATGTCTATGCTTGGTGAAATGAATTTCTTCTTGGGTCTGCAAATTACTCAAACAAAAGAAGGGATCTTCATTTCTCAGACCAAATATGTGAAAGAATTGTTAAAGAAATTTGGTATGGAAGACTCAAAGCCTATGAACACTCCTATGGCAACCGGATGTAAGTTAAGCAAAGATGATGATTCTCCAAAGGCAGATCAGACAAAGTATAGATCAATGATTGGTGGATTGTTGTATCTCACTCAAACTAGACCAGATATAATGCAGGCTGTTGGTCTTGTGGCAAGATTCCAGGCTGATCCTAGAGAATCTCATGTTATGGCAATCAAAAGAATTTTTAGATACTTGAAAGGAACAGTTGAGTATGGTCTATGGTATCCTAGAGATCCGGATTTCTCTCTTCATGCTTACACAGATGCAGATTGGGCAGGAGATGTGGATGACCGGAAGAGCACTAGTGGTGGAGCATTCTTTTTGGGGAAGAGATTGGTTTCTTGGCTAAGCAAGAAACAAGATGCAATATCTCTGTCTACAACTGAAGCAGAATACATTGCAGCAGCAGGCAGTTGCACTCAAATCTTATGGATGAAGCAGATGCTAAGAGACATCAAAGTTGAATATGAGGAGCCTATCACAATTTTCTGTGATAATTCAAGTGCAATTAATATTTCCAAGAATCCGGTATTGCATTCTAAGACTAAGCACATATCTATCAAATTTCACTTTTTGAGAGAACAAGTAAACAAGGAAGAAATCAGATTGGAGTATGTTCCCTCCAAGGATCAGATTGCAGATATCTTTACAAAACCTCTTCCCAAGGACTCGTTTGAATATCTCCGGGAGAAGTTAGGGGTCATGGCCCCTCCGGTGATGAACTAAGATGCACTGATGTGCATCAGTCCGGTGGCTATCACAGTCATATCTTGTGATCCAGACTAATGGGGAGCTGCAACTAAGGGGGAGCAGCTGGTATGATTCTGATGCATGAGAAGTGCAAGTATGAGCCCTTTGCCATTGATGTCAAAGGGGGAGAGAAGACATGTGAAAAACAAGTGGCTGATGATCAAAGGGGGAGCAGTAAAGGAAGAGAAGACATATGAAAAGTTGAAGTTCTTGTCCTAATGGTTTTTCACATCATATGTTGCCATCAATGACAAAGGGGGAGATTGTTGCAAGTATGAGGTTATCCAGTGTTGTCATTGATGTCAACATACTCATATTGCATTGACAAGTAGGATTTGATGAGCTGTGTGCTGAGGATATTGAGAAAATTAGTCTCAGTCAGGAACAGTGAAGAACAGTGATGAGAAGAAGGTAAATGTACTGAATAGGATGAGAACCGGAGGATGCGGATTAAAGGGTTAGTAGATATGAGTCTTGAGATGCTACAGTTAAGATTTCATAGGTCCGCATGAAGATCTGAAGGAGTTGTGGCTGCCGGTATAGAACCGGGTCCGACAAGTATCCGGAGGTGACAGAGGATCACAAAAAGGTCCGGTAAGGTCCGGAATTGTATTATCCTAATCTGCGGATTGGAAGGAGTGTTTGGGATGTCCTTGTGATGTATCATCCTGATTTGTGTATGATTTGGAGGTCCGGAAGTACCTCTTGGATTATGACAGTGGCGACAGACTGTGTTCTTAAAGTTCCGGATGAGGAAGACAAGAGATCCCAGTAAGCAGAGGAAGTGCGGATGTATCCGGACATTCAGACAGGCTTGTGAAGGTTCTTGGATCATGTTTAGGTTGTGTTGTTGGTCCGCATTGATGGTAGAGCCCGGAATTAAAGTTATTCTTCCGGATGAAGTTCTTGCTCTGTGTAGCCAACCGGATGAGTTGTTCATCCTGCGAATGTTCTTGTGAAGGCCGACCGGATGTGTTATTCATCTTGCAGATACTCCTATGGTTGTTTGCCGACTTAGATGTTTGTTCCTAAGTCGATGTCTTGTATAAATAACGGTTTGTGAGTTCATTTCAGTGAGAGATGTGAGGATGAGTATGATATAGCGAAGAAACGTGCGAAAGGCAGAGCAGAGATTGTTGGGCTTAATTGGAACTGATCCGGACATGGTAGAGATGTCATTCTCCAGTTCAAGACTGTGATTTTCATCACTTTGTAGACAGTGTGTCTCCTTGTAGGCAGTGGGCCTCTTTGTGAGCAGTGTGCTCGGGCAGTGAGCCCTTATTGGCATGTGCCATTCATTTTTCTTTATTCTTCTAACAGAGAATAATTCTTGGGTTAATCACCCCGTGGTTTTTCCCTTAACCGGGTTTTCCACGTCAAAATCTTGGTGTTCAATGTGTTGATGCTTATCTGCTCTTGAGTTTATGTATTATGCTTCCATGGATGATTATTTGATATGCTGCTAACTAACAACAGTGAGTTAAGTGTTTGAATGAGAAGAAGTTTTATACAACTGATTCACCCCCCCCCCTCTCAGTTGTATGCCCTAGATCCAACACATGGGATATCTCTCAACTTGGATTTGAAGAAATTTGTCAAATCTGTAGGAACTATTCATGCTCAACCTTGAAGAAAAATAGAGGCTCTAGAGCTTTGTCTTCTACAAAAACATCTACATGAGTCTCTAGGGTGGAGCTCAACAATCTACTGTCAGATATGATGGAGGAAATCATAATCCATCTAGAAACTTAATTGGACACCCTCCACATAAAGAAGATGCAAGAGGTAGCAGAGGCGACTTTGGTTGAATATTGTCCACAATTTGACAAAATAAAACTAACTATAAATTCAAGCTACAACTAGCATTTCTAAAGAAAAAATTGAGAAGCTAGATTTCCTATCCCTAGAGGATGAAGAAGGCATGTGTTCTATATTGCTTAACGTAAGCCCTGGTAGTAGAGATAAGGTATGCCTCAAGACCCCTTGTCCAATAATGTTTCATTCCCAGGAGCTACTTCAAACATCCCTAATTGACATAATGCACCCTAGTATAACATGCCACAACAATCCTGAGAAACCATACCACCTATCTAGAACCAACAATAGGGGATATGGCCACAATAACCATTCCAACCCCCAAATTATAATCCACAATGGCAGTCCAATCAAAACCCATGGCCACAACAGTGGCATGGAAATCAACCATATAAAAACTCAAATACAAATTACCTGCAACCACAACAAGTCCTACCACAACAACTTGTCATTATGCCAAACACAGTTTCACCTACTCCTGTGCAACCAAGAGAAACTCAATTTCCCACTCAACCTGCACCAAATCCTAACAATAAGTTAGTTCAATAGGCTTACACTAATGACACCATCCAATACCCAACCTATATGGTTGAGGTTAGTGATGTTCACTTACATTCAGGTAAAATGCTTGTTGGACATCTATCTCTACTTATCATGGAACTTGTTGATGAAGATCCAACCAGTGATACTAACAACCATCTGAATAGCCAACATAGACCTCTTGAACAAACCTCACCACAAATGGAAATCACTATAAGAAACCCTCCATTTCTAGAAAGATTAACCATCTAAAAATCTCCACCTCAACCTGAATTTGATTTCTTGAGAAATTAATGAATGTCTGTATCAAAATCTCCTTAATCCAAGCCATCAAGGATGCACCTATCTGTACTAAAACTATAAGGGAGCTATATCTTAAGACACCAGGAAGGAAAAGAAAAGACCTCCAGACTGTGCATGTTATAGGACAACTTGCTGATATCATGTTAGGCAACTTAGTTGTCCCAAAATATGCAGATCTTGGTAGACTTGTAGTTGATGTGCATATTAAGGGAACCCTTATTAGAAACACTCTAATTGACTTAGGTGTAGTCATAAATGTTATGACCAGAGAAATAATGAGAAATATTCAATTAATCAACTTAAGGACTACACCAACAATTTTACAATTAGCAAATAGGTCAATTGTCAAACCTAAAGGAATCATTAAAGCTTTAGTCATCACATTGGACTCATGGGAATACCCTACACACTTTATGGTCCTGCAACCCAAGGCCAACTTAGGTGGGTATCCACTCATTTTAGGACAACCTTGGATGGCAATGATAGATGCCTTCATATGATGCAGGTATAGAAATATGATAATTTCCAATGGAAATATAACTAATAAATTGGTCCTTTATCCCCTAGTACAACCTTTTTTTGATATGGAACAATCTATTTGACCAAACCTAGAGGATAATGGCCAATGTTCTCTTAAAAAATTAATGACTATTGAATGTATCCCAATGATAAATATTCAGAATGAGGATGAAGTGCTCTCTAATGTGATCCAAAACACTTATGGGAGGGACCCAAAACAAGACCCATGTTTAATAAGCTTGAATTGCCCACTACATAATATTTTTCCCACAGTAAATACACAAGCCTATGCTTCCATTGTCCACATGCTCCATCATTTGCTACCACATAGTTTTAGTCTTAATTTATCAGGACTAGATGTTGCTTCTGTTATGACATCTACAACACCAGTTGATATAACACTAGGTAGAACACATAATATCAATAACCAATTGACAAGAGTACAACAATATGAACTGATAAACATGTTGCAAACTCACAAAACAACATTTTCCTTGGACTATCATGACATGATATACATAGATCCTAACCTATGCATGCATAGACAATATATAAATGTGTTGTCCTCAAAATCAGTTGCGCTCATTTTGTAGGACAACCCCTATGAAACTTGTCTGTTTCGTAGCCTACACTCTAAGTTCGCAAATTGAGGCAAGTTTTCTTGGCCTCATGCAAAGTCATTTGATGCCTTGGAACAACTTATGACATTCCCCTTGGTTGGTTTTTCGAGATTCGTGAAATCGATTAAGTCATAAGCCTGTTAGAATATCAATTTTGACTTGTTCAAAGTGTTAGTCATTTTTCAAGGTATACATGTCAGAGCGGTCATTTTCATCACTAGTGCATGTGATTATTATTTTGAACATGCATAAGTGGTAGTTATCACCGACATTGCATGTTTGTCTTTTTGATTGTTAAGTGCTCGAGCGGGCAAATACATTGCTCGTGCATGTCATCTCACCTAATGCAGAGGCGGTGAAAATCGCTGCCCGTGTGAATCTTGGTGAAATCAAGTTAACTGTAGTGACATTAATGGCACTTGTGCCATTATTAATGCACTCTTTTAAAACCTTTTATAGGTGTAAATTCATTTTGTTTTGTTTATTTCTCATTCTCAAATCCTTCCAACTAATTGTTAAACCCTTCTTGAGATCGTTTGATCACGTGGATTGTGGATTCAAGCAGATTTTTTACTTCATGTTCATGCCTAGGGTTTCAGTCTCCTGTTAGAGGTAAGCTTCCATTTTCATTTTTGTTTTTATGTTTTATTTCTAGGGTTTCACACGTATTGAAGGTATTTATTTATGGTTCTTTGTAAATGCCTTTATTTTGTTGTGATCTTTGTTAAAGATTTCTTTTTGTCTTTAAAATGAATAGTTTCTTGTTCAATTGTTATGAATCAATTGAAACCTTGTATTGTATATATTTTAGTCCTTGTGTTCACCCTCAAAAACCCTAGTTTTTAGTTTTGGATGAGTCATAATTTTTCTCCAACTATGTCTTTGTATTTATTCAAACTTGTTTTCGTTTGATTTTTGATCTCTTGGGGTAGGGGCGGCAAATTTTGTCATCCCCACCTTCATGTTTACTCTGATGCATTGGCGCTAAAAACCGCCGCCGATGCACTTTACCTTAGTGGTTCTACTTGGTGTAAGGGTAGTGTAATAAGCCGTCACTACACCAAACATATTTATCTCACATGCATCGACTGTAAAAAAACACCACCCCTACATGAAAACTTTAAATATCTATGACATGCTAGAGCAGTAAAAAAAACCCGCTTTGACATGTGTTAAGGTTTCAAACAGTTAGGTGTAAGAGCGGTCATTTTGACTAACTTAACATCTAAGTCTTATTCTTCCAATATGCTAGAGCGGGCATTTTCACCACTTGTACACATAGTGAAACTTGCATTTTACCCTTGTGAAAAGATAGTCAATATGACCGCCCCTACATCAAACTTGATTTTTCCCCACATGCAATGGCAGTCATTCTGAATGACCTTGCATGCTAAATGACCTACCTCACATGCAAAAGCGGTCATTTTGGCCGCCCATGCATGTCATCCTAAAAATTTTCCTAACACTGAAATTTTTGCCAAATGATACCTATAGCCCACTTTCACCTATTTTCTCGACTTGCATGCTCTCTAGCCCTTTCAAGCATGATCCCATGTTCATGATCATCAGTTCGCAGTAAACCTAATTTGCCTATTTTTCCCCTAACTGCAAGATCATGAACTTTTGCAGTTTCATCAAATATCCGTGGTCGACGCCATTTCCAGTTTTCTTCTCAAAGCTGATGTCAGAGCCATCTCCTTCAAAAGCCAACATCATGAAGTATAAGTACCAAGGGGTTTTCCCTATTACTTCATTGCAATCTAATGTGGACGAGATTAGAGATATAGAAATTGGGCATGTAGACATGGATGAGTTCTTGGAAAGAACAAAATGGTCTAATCCTCTTCGCTACATGTAGAAGATTGTTGAGAGCAATATACACCTAGTAGCATCTTTTCCTGTTGCTGCACATAACCCAAAATTTGTTCTCCAAGTGGCGAGCCATTATAATAGGGATATTAGGATTGTGTTTGATTCTCAAGGGAATTTAATCATGAGATTAGATGTAGAATTTCTTGACAAGATTTTCATGTGTCCACCTATAGAAAATGTTGGAGAAATAGATTTTGCTCTAGGTCAGAGAGATTTTGAGAAAGATGTGGAAGCTACAAAGAAACATATCAATGGTAAGTGGCTAAAGACTCCTAGGAGAAATTTGTCTAGATGGCCTAAGGAGCTCCCAAGAAGTGATTTTGTAGAAGAGGTGAGTGATTTGATCACATTGCTGAGTAGGATCAGAGGCCTTCCCTCTTCATCCAAATTTCATGAATGGATGTATACATTTATTAGAGTGATTCTCAAGGGACAACAAAAGATATTATGGGGAGAACAGATCAACAATGCTCTACATGATCAATTGATCAAAGTCAATACAACTTTTAAGTTTTACATGACTTCATAACTGGTATATGCTACTGCAAGTATGAGGAGTTTTCCAGGTCTAACTCAAAATGGTGATTGGAGGTTAGTTCCAATTTTTCAATACTATCCACAGATTACTCTCAAAGGATTAATTCATCATTTCCGTAGAGTTAATGATGCTTTCTTTTCAGTCTTTATGTGTCTATGGGACAATGAGCTTGAGCAGAAGAGAGTATCAGATGAGGCCTGGGAAGTGGTCAATTCTTTTGGTTGTTTGTTTGTGCAATTTCCAACTTTCACTCACCTAAGAGTTGGATATTATCCTGGATATCCATACATGATTCCATGATATCCCAGTGATAAGGTTGTTTTGATTGAGTTATGTAGATAATTGATTGTTGTGCATAATAAACAGATGGAACTGAAGAAGTCAGGAATTAAGTTTCCAGTGGAAATTGGTAGGTACTCAGTGCAATCAGCCACTAAGGCTAAGGTAGTTGAATTAGAAATGTAGTTGGTAATGATGAAACAGTTCAAGAAAAGAGATCACTTTAATTTTTGGAGGGTACAAGATAAGATCAAGAGAAAGGCAGTGTTTCATGTTCCTATGGTTGAGGATATTTGGGCTGATCTAAGAACCCAGAATGAGATCAGGAAGCTGGATTATTGCAGACTCCATCTAAGCTAGATTGAGGAACTGGGATTGGCTGATGTTCCAGAAGGTATGGAAGACAAAGGTGATGTTTTGGATCCTGGGTATGACGTCAACAATGTTGAAGCTTTAGCTTTGCCAGAAGTCAAATGGTCGGTGAAAGAAGAAACTTCTATCAAGAAGAGATTTCAACCTATACTGGCTAACACCAATATATGGTTGCAAAGAAAAGGTCTCAGTTTGAAAGAGTTCCTCACCGGATCAGAAACAGAGATTCAGGAGCAGACTGGAAATAAGGTAGAAAATAGGACAAAGAACAAAAGCGATGCTCCTTCTTCTAAGGCGCATAAACCAAAGATTAAGTTTGTCTCTAAAGGAGGTAAGGCAAAAGAGATTGTATGAACTTCTACTGTTACAGATTCAGGTGCCAAAGAAGCAGATTTTGATAAAATGGAGGTTGAAAATATTGAGATGGAACAACAAAATGTTGAGAAACCTGATGATACTGAGCAAGTGGAAATGGGTGAAAAACCCGATGAGGAAGGTTATAAAGAACAAGAAAAATAAAAGGATATGGAATAGGAACAACTTGGTGGCTCACTAAAGTCTCCTCAGAAAGGTCTTCCATCAGAGTCACTAGTTTCTACACCCTTACCTCATGTTTCTATTTTTGATAATCCTCCAATAGTTTCTAATGTTCCCGTTGTCATTATATCTTCTGATAATACTCCTCCCTCTATGAGGACAAGCTTTGGAACTATTTTTGATTCTTCTGGATCTATTCCTAGTCTATCTTCTCCTTCTTTTGATATTGGGGAACAAACTATTCTGGATCATTTACTTGATGGTTCAGAGAAAAATGTTGATACAGGTACAATTTTCACCAACACCTCTCCTATTGTCACTATAACAGGTGTTAGTATGGATCTCGCTAAGCATGTAGTTGATCCTTCTCCAAATGTTAGTACTCCAACACTACCTCCATGGTTGTCTGCTTATACTCCCAAAAGGAAAAAGCAGGCTATCTCGCCAAATGATATTGACATTGAGAAATTGCTGCCTATTAAACCAAAAACTTAGAAGAAGAAGCCTAAAACTGTTTCTAGGCTAATTGATGAAAAAGGAGTCAGGTATGCAAAAATTGCTAAGCCACTGGATGATGCTACTACAGAAACCTTTGATGTGAATGATTATATTGTTTCCAAAGTTGAGTTAGGTAAGCTGACTCATGAAGGTATCAAGTCAGATTTTTAAGCTAACAACAAGCTCATTGCTTGTAAAACTTGATGAGGTAAAGAAGGAAAAAGAGCAATACAAAGCAAAGGCAGAACAACTTGCTGCTATCCTTCAGAAGATAGTGAAATCATCAGAGATCATGGAACCAATGCCAGTTACTGTAGAAGACCCTTTGATTCAAAAGGTTGAGAAAGTTCAAGCCAGAGGAAGAGTGGTTGGTGACATTGTGGAATGGTTGTTAGCACAAGGTAGAGTTCTCTTGAAGACCACAGTGGAAAGAAAGGAAAAAATGGCAAAGGCAAAAGCTGAGTTAGATGATATTGTCGATTCATTATCTCAATAACTTCAAGATCAAGAGGATAGTTTAGAGGAATGGATTGAGATGAAGAAAATCAAGATAAAGAATTTGATTGCCATTGGTGTCATTTCAAATCGAGAGTCTTATCTCAAGACCAAAGAATCTAGTACCCATCGCATCAATGTGATAAGAGGTTTACTTGATGATTTGTGCCAAGTACGAGAAAACAATGAAGATAGTGATGTCTCACTTTTACACAGGTTAGAGGAACTACAATGCACTCTAACAGGTGAAGATCACAAGTTTCTCTTTGCAGAGGAAATGATTGATGCTTTTGAGAAGATGGTTTAGTAGAAGTTTGAAGATGAAGCGCTGACAGTGGTTTCAATGGATAGTCTTTATGATCATCATTCAACCTTTAAAAATCTGAAGGATAATCTTGAAAAACATGAGAAATTGATAAAGGCGGTCAAGGATGTAGTTCTCAGGGCTCGTACCATTTTAGATAATACAGTTGGGCCTGATGTATGTGAGATGGCGGTAGTGCGGACCATGTACCAAAATTTCTTGAAAAAGAATGATGGTGGCAGTTGAAATTCTTTTTTATGGCTTAGTTGATTTTCATTTTTTATATGTAATTTATATTTTGTTTTGGACATATTCACATGTATTTTCTCAAAATGTAATTACATGTGAGACAAAAGAAGTCACAAGTTAAATAGGACTCTTTTTGTTGAATAAGTCAAAGTAGTTAGGTTTCTCCTAAATTTTCTCAAGGCCTCTCCCTATAAATAAAGAGGGCCTCTATTGTAATTTCTATCTTTTATCTATTGCAAGAAAACTCTGGCGGATTAAGAAGCAAATCAAGACTTTGTGCTTTTTGTGAAAATCAATTATCAAACATTTATCAATACAAGAAAGCAAGTTCAATTCTAATCTTTGTCTTGGGATTATTTGTGTTATGATAGCATTGCTCTTATGTCTTTCTATCATAATCTTCTTTGATAATAATCGAGGTGTGGAGATTATTTCAAGTGATTGAAGAGCATTCTTAATTTGATTGTGATAGACTTTGTGTTATCAAATCATTTGTGAGGATTGTGTTTATGTTCGTGAGGATAAAATATCTTGAAGACTTTGCACTGCAAGTTGTTGTATTAATTTACTTATACCATCTTGGAGAAGAGTGGAGACTTTGGGTTGCATTTAACTTCAAATAGTTCTATTTGCAATTTGAAAGTGAAGCGACAAAAGACTTTGTGTTTCTGTGGGTTTGTAATAGTTAGTAAGTTCTTTAATACTAGTTTCATTGAAGTTATCATTTTGAAGAAAGAACATCTATTCTAAAAAAAGAGAATAGGATGAAATGGAATCACCAGGAAAATAGTGTTTAGTGTAAATAAGCTTTGTAAACTGTTGTTTGTAATAGTTAAAGCAACTAGAGGGAACCTCCCCTTGCTGAGAGGAGAGACTCTGTCTCATCATAGCTGTGGTGATATAACCATTTTGCTGTTAGTTAGTTAATGACAAAATATTCACCCAACAAAATGAAGGATGCAGGCCAGTTAGGCAACCTCAACAAAGAATGAACTCTATTGTAAGAGAAATAGTGAAGAATAGTGAAGAATGAATTACATAAACTATTGAATGTAGGATTCATATATCCTATATTAGACAACCAATAGGTATCCCCATTAATCATAGTACCCAAGAAAGGAGGCAAGTGGCAGGTTTGTGTAGATTATACAAAATTGAATGCAACCACTCAGAAACATCATTTCCCTCTTCCTTTCATTGATCACATCTTGGATTCCTTGGATGGAAAGAAATATTTTTCTTTCCTAGATGGATTCAATTTCTATAATTAGATCAAAATAGCCCAGAGGACCAGGACAAAATAACATTCACATGCCCCTGGGGAATCTATGCCTATTCAGTCCTTCCATTTGGACTATGTAATGCATCTAAAACATTTCAAAGAGTTGTTTTGAGCATCTTTTCTAATTTTTCTCATGGATCCATGGAAGTATATATGGATGATTTCACCACTTATGTAGATTCTTATGAAAAAGCATTGGCAATCCTTGAAAAGGTCCTCCAAAGATGTTAGGATCACAATTTATCTCTTAGTCATGAAAAATGTTTCATAATGATGGAAGAAGGAATAGTACTTGGACATTTTGTGTCCAAGAAAGGAATTCAAGTGGATCACAACAAATTTGAAGTCATTTCAACACTACCTATTCCTAAAAAACAAAAGGATGTAAGAATCTTTCTTGGCCATGCAATATATTATAGGAGGTTTATAAAGGATTTTAGTAAAATAGTAGCACCTCTATTTGTCCTACTCTCTAAGGATGTTTAATTTGATCGAACCCCTGCTTATCAAAGAGGCTTTGAAAATCATAAGGAATCCTTGACAATGACACCTTTACTCAGAGGACCTACTTGGAAAATACCTTTTTATATTCATGCAGATGCCTCTGACTTTGTTGTAGGTGTTGTGTTAGGACAAAAGGAAGGGAATTTGGAATTTGCTATTTACTACATCAACAAAAATCTACAAGATGATGAAATTAACTATACTCTCACAGAGAAAGAAATGTTAGTTGTTATCTATGCAATCAATAAATTTAGACACTATATCATTGGCTATCTAGTTTTTATTCATATTGATCATGTAGTAATAATATATCTAATGAAAAAACTAGTGGTTGGTGGCCGACTGGTTCAATGGTTGTTGTTGTTACATGAATTTGATATCACTATTATGGAAAAACTTGGAAATGCAAATGTAGTTGATGGTTTCCTCTCCAGGATCACTATTAATGATGAAGATCTAGTTGCTGATGACTCATTTCCTGATGAACACTTATTTACATTAACTGTTCAAAATCCTTGGTATGCAGATATAGCCAATTATTTGGTTTTAGGGAAGACTCCACACCTTTAACTAAGAGAAAGGCACCATCAGGTTGAAGGCAACTTCCCTTATTCATGGGTATTTGGCTACCTCTTTTACACAGGACCTAATCATGTCATGTGCAGATGTATAAGAGAAGATGAAGTATATGACATTCTTAAAGCATGACATGATGAAACTTGTGGGGGGAATTTTGTAGCCAAAAGGAAAACACTCAATATATTAACTGCTGGATATTACTGGCCAATGCTACACAAAGATACAGTTTAGTACACAAGGAGATGTGACCACTGTCAAAGGATGGGCAGACCTACAAGAAGTGTTGAGATGCCCTTGCAACCACAATTGGTGATTACACCCTTCGATAAATGGAGCATTGATTTTATTGGGCCCATTGATCATCCCTCTAACAACAAAGAGTACATATTGGTATGTATTGATTACCTAACCAAATGGGGGGAGGTCAAAGCTCTCAAGTTTGCAAGAGATAGTAAGGTGGCCACATTTTTGTATGAAGAAATATTTACTAGATATGGAGTGCCAAGGGAAATAGTTACTAACTAGGGACCACAATTTACATCAGCCTTAATTGCTCATCTGATTTAGGAATATGAAATCATACATAAGAAATACACTCCCTATCATCCACAATCAAATGGCTAGGTTGATGTCTCAAATAGGGAAATTGATGCAATATTGACAAAGACAGTTGCATTGCACATAAAAGATTGGTAGCCAGATTATCAGAAGCTGTTTGGGCATATAGAACATGGAAAACCACAATAGGTATACACCCTATGAACTAGTTTATGGATAAAATGTTGTCCTCCCTACTAAATTTGAATACAAAACATTGAGGACCACCATACAACTAGGAATGGATTTATCTACAACTCAACAAGATAGGCTACACCAACTTAATGCTTTAGAAGAATTGAGAATGGAGGTAGTTTACCACACAAAAGTAATCCCAAAACAAAGAATCAAATGGCATGACCAATACATTAAAACTAAATAATTTCACATAGGTGGTTGAGCCCTACTTTATGACTCCACACATAAGGTCCACAAAGGCAAATTGAAAACCAGATGGTTAGGTCCTTATGAAATCAGAGATGTTTTTCCCAATGGTGCAGTCCACCTTACTACAATTGATCCAGTTAGATTTTCACTCATGGTAAATGGACACCGTTTGAAACGTTATAAGAAGCCATTGGATAAAGACATCTTTCTCCAACAACTGACAAGACAATTTGACATACAAGTTCCACATAATTCACTACCAGATGACACATGCATTCTATCAACAGTTGCTCCAACCGCCTTATCCATTGACACATCAGTAGATGAGCCCACAAGCTCATCTATTGTTGATCATCATGTATGATTTTCTCTTCCCTTGTACATAAAAAACACACAACATCAACATTAATAAAACATCTAGCCGAAGAAGTTAATGACACCTGTAGCCACTCTACACATGGGACCTGTAGCTGCCACTTTACAACTGTTTCAAAGGGACCTGTAGCCATTGCACCTGTAGCCACTACATATCTCATAATTTTCACAAGATCTATAGCCATTGCACCCACAATCGCTCCACTTGGGCCCTATTCACTTTCTCCATGCAACCACTACATCTTCTACGTCCATTTTTTATTCTGTACATGCAGCCACTCTTGCCTACAAAACCTTCATTCATGGAATCCGCATGCTGCCACTCCTTCTTCAACATTTGTACTTTCCAGACATGCATCCTCATGCTAATGCTCCCCTATGAATGAAACTTTCTTCACATCACATCAACTTCTTTCACTTCAACGCACTTTTCAACATCATCTACTCCAACTACCATGTCAGCCTCTTCGCATGCACCATCTTTCACCTCGTCAGCATTCGAAATGTATTTATCTCACACCTTCATTAACTAACAATAAATTCTATTTATTTTATAGCAAGTTTACTTACACAATCATTTATTCTACTATTATACACAATTCCCAATGCTTTCACGCCTCTCTCCAATACATCCTCACTATCTTCGCATTTGCAGACAAATGCATCCTTTAGTTGGGGTGATTACATAAGATTTCATATGTGAGAAATTATTTCACATACCATTACCCTTGCCAAAACCTTTCTTTTCATAATTTATGGTTACTCATTGCATACACAATTGATCAGTAGAAATTGATAGATGCAATAGGCAGAAACAAGAAGAAATGAAGTAACAGGGTGGAAATTAATTTGAGCAGCAGATAATTTCATAAAGATTTGGAAAACAAGTAATTGAAGCTACAGAGAAAATAAGAAGTGTTATGCAATGGGTGGGGATCTCATCAGGAAAGAACCAACTGATCACACAATATTGTTGTTATATATGGAAAAGATGAATGATGTAAGCTAGTTTATGTACACTAGATCAAACCCTCTTCCACAATAACATTCAAGGACAAAACTGAGATAAGTCACTACAAGATGAAAGATGACTTAGCTAATGATTTTGTGCTCTTGTTTGTTATGGAAAGATAATATTTAACCAAGCCTTTTATCAAACCCTAGGTTAAGTATGAGTAAAACCCTAGTTATGAGATAATCAACTTGTACCAGACAAACGACAACAGAAACCTAGAATTTGAAAGTACCAAGATGATCAGTGAGATATAAGAATCTGTTCCATGGAAGTTGAAATATCAGAGGACACCAGGGTAGGCGCCCAAGTCCTTAAAGTTTAGATCTTCAGAAACTGAGAACTGGAGAAATGTTGTAGATGATGTCCTGATGTTGTATCTAGTGCCTGATTGAGTAGGAGGATGCCGGGGCAGGCACCCAAGTCTTTCACAGAGGAATTTATGCAAACTACTTTTGGATCTCAAAACCCTTTCACTTACACAACCTTCATGTACCTTCACTTCTTCAGTCTTCACACCTGTAACCTACACACAAGAAGAAAAGGGGTTTGTGGGTTGTGGTGTTTAGGGATTTGCCTCAGTCAAATCTCAGGATAGCATTCAAGCTTCCCAACACTGTTGTTAGAGAGAGAGCATGCCCTAGCAGGCAAGTGGCTAAAGATAAACCAAATGATGAAATGATTCAAACAATGATGATGTCACCTCGGGGATGAAGTCCTTAGGAGAATGAAAATCCTTCAACTCATAAGGAGATTGATAATGATTCAAAATCTGCAACAACACACAATATAAACACAAATTTGCAACAATAACACAATTAATGCTTTGAATGCTCTTTGCTCCAAGATCATAAGTTTTCTATCATCAAACTTATGTCAAAATGAATTCAAACACTCACTTATATATGCTTCCTGCCAATAATTTGTGAATTTAATTGAAAGAGCTGAAAAAGAGAGACCCATTTGAAGGTCCTATGCTGACATGAATTAAATTCTGCCTCGACCAATCAGGGAGGACTTGGGCACGAGTGCCCAAGTCCCAAGGTGCCTTTTTGGTCTGGGGTAAGGCATAAAATGGGCCCCTAGCTCCCATTTGACATGGGTTTTGGGGGATTTCTCATTGGGATGAATATTTTGCATGTATAATGTATTTATAGAGACGTAGGAGCATAACTAGGAGGTAAAAAGGCATGTGTCCACTTTTTACTCCATAACATTTAGCCCCCACTTTAATGTGTGCAATCTTACGATTCAACACATGCATTAAATTACAGCCAAAGCATATCAAAACATATCAAACACTAGAATGAAGACACACCCTAAGTTTGAAGGACTATTTCTAGCCCCCAGGCTTAG
Organism: Cunninghamia lanceolata; assembly: GCA_027924645.1. NCBI lineage: Eukaryota > Viridiplantae > Streptophyta > Pinopsida > Cupressales > Cupressaceae > Cunninghamia > Cunninghamia lanceolata. Next base: position 2,940,753 of record BSBN01000023.1, on the reverse strand, counting down.
GCAAACATAAGAAAACACTTGACAGTCACATAAGACACATAGAATATAGTAAGGAAGCACGAAATACACAGAGAAGACAATGAAGCATGCAATACACAGAGAAGACATGAATACAGTCATGCAAGACACAAAGAAGACATGAAGAGAAGACATGATTTAAACAATATATATAAATAATTCTAACACACACAGTGCAGGGGGAGCTCATCTCTACACGTCTTCAAACCACACAAAACACACATAGCATGGGAGGAGCACATTGCTACACATCTTTAGACCATGCCAAAAACACACAAGGAAGACATGTAAAACACATGGAAGACACATGGAATACACAAGTGTCATATAGTATGTCGTCGACACACTATACGTTTTATACACAACAAACACGGGCGATAGAGAGGAGCTCATCACTGCACTCCACTATCTAAGACACACAAAACACACCTGACGATTGAGCTACACTACCACAATTGCCAAAGACACACTTAAGGGTGAATAACTCAAGATCCAACCTTGCCTTGCGATGAGGACTTTGTTAAAAAGATGTGCAACTAGCTCAAGAGTTACACCATCCCTCCTTCTACAGAAGGGATTTTAAAATGCAACCCCACCCGCATCCGCAGATGCCTTACAGTGAAAAGGAAGCATGTTCTCAAAATATACAACCCCACCCGCATCATAGAGATTCTTTATAGTGAAAAGGAGTTAAACACAATAGATCAAAGTACACAACCCCACCCGCATCATAGAGATGCCTTACAGTGAGAAGAAAGCATATGCAAGCACACTTTGTTAATGTCTAAAATAATCAAGCAGTTACCATGATATATGCGCCCACCTTAAATTTGTTGATCTCACTTGCCGGTATCAAACACATTTAAGGTAAAGTGAAAACATGCAAGGGAACAAGATCTTTCGCAAAGTCCATGTGCCAAAGGTGACACATGCCAACGATCGCTGAATGATCCCACAAACACATCGATATCATTTGCTAACACAATCAACAATATATAATCTTTAGTTAGAAAATATTACTCTAGAATAACAACCAAATCAATTCATTAAACTTATACCAAAATCATTTATCATATCACATAATAGACCAAGGCTACACGTTGTTGTACCCAATCAAAAAAAATTCTTCATTAAGGCATTTTGAGAAAGTCTAGAAAATTTTTCATTAAAAAAGTCAAAAAGTCAAATTTTCTAAAAATAGACGTCAATTTAGTTTTCTAGGTTTCTTGAGATACGGATGCTGGCAAAAATTTCTAAAAATAGAATCTCTGATTCAGGTGTCGTGCCTGATTCTGATTGGCCAATTTTGCTTCACGATCAAGGTGGTCTAGACGGAATCTGCAAAAGGTCAAGTTTTCTCTACTGGGTCAATTCTACTTTTTCAAAACGTGAAGCACGAGCTCCAGAGCCATCAATGGAAGAAGTTCATCTGTCAGAGATCAGTTTCAAGTCTTCCAGGTTGTTCAGCTAACGCAGAACTTACGAACAGTCATCAATTTGACGAAGAACGGGAAACGGAGTAGGATGGATCTGGAATGAGGAGAAAAGTTAAAAATCCTAAAATTTGACTAAGGCACAAAAAACCAGGTGCCCCTAGAGGCTAGGGGCACCCAACTTTTCATGCCTTAGATTTTTTCGCCTTTTTCAAGAAATGCTAGAAATGCCTCTGTCAGTCAGTTCAAGGGTCAACAAAAGTAGTTATTTTGGTCAACAGGCCTTGAAAAGCTGGAATCCACGTCAGATGTACCCAGGCTACCCAGTCCATCCCTCATCCAGTGGCAGTTGACTGGCGAAACCTTGAAATCAATGACATGAAGCAACTGTCAGCACGCAAAACGGAGCAAATTGCAAACAGAGGTTGGAAATCATAAATTTGGCTAAGACACAAAAAGCCAGGTGCCCCTGGAGGCTAGGGGCGCCCAACTTTTCATGCCTTAGAATTTTTTACAGGTTTTTTGAGAAACATCAAAAAACCTCCGTCAGCCCATTTCTAGGTGGTCAAACTCAGTCAAACTCAGTCGAAAGCTTGAAAAAGTTGGGATTTCATCTCAGGTATGTTCAGACAGCTTAGTTCACCTCCCGTCCTACTTCAGTAGTCATCTAGACGATAGAAAACAATGATCAAACATGACCTGTTGCACAGAAATCGAGGAATGCAATGAAAATTTGAAAATATCAAAAAATTTCTAAGGCACAAAAAACTAGGTGCCCCTGGAGGCCAGGGGCGCCCATCTTTTCATGCCTTAGTCATTTTTCCATGTTTTCACAGAAAATGACAAAAACTCCTTCGTCAGCCCAGTCAGATTCACATGAAATCAATTTGGCACATTTTTTGAGGCAGACAGAAGATACAATCAGTTTAGTTTTCATTAGGCTTACCTGTTTGCCAGATCACCAGACTCAGTTTTCCTCCGACAGGTAGAAATTGATAGCCAAATAGGGGTCTTCAGTCACCAGAACACGCACTCAAATAAAAAATTTGAAAAAGTTGAAATTTTCCAAAAAAATGGCTAAGGCACAAAAAACCAGGTGCCCCTGGAGGCTAGAGGCGCCCAATTTTTCATGCCTTAGAAAAGTTTCATGTTTGACAATGTTTTCTCACAACCGTTTTCTGATTTTTGTCTGGCGACAGGTTTTAGAGGTCGTATTCGCAATTAGATGTCGTCGGATCATCAGTCTGAGGCTAGGGATGGAATCACAATTGATAAATCTTCAAGGTGCCATGATCAGTCAGCTTTTTCAGTCAACGGTGACAGTTTGCCATCTTGTTGAAGTCAAGGACATGCTATACTGGAGTCAAAACGAGTGCAAAAGTGTTGAAACAAATAAAAATTTGGCTAACACTTTTGCAACCTCACGTGTTTGATGACATCATCAAAGAAGATATTTTTTGTTATCTCACACATGAAGCCATAGACAACTATAAAACAGGGATTCTTCGTATTCGAAGACATCCACTTGGATTTGTGCTTTAAAAGATGCTTTCTTCATGGATACGATTGAAGCTTTATTCTTTCACAAAGAAAGTTGCTTTTATGCCCTAAAGTTCTATAAGGACAAGCTTGTGGCCTCTTTTATTTCATTATCTTTTTCAGGTTGCATCCGGAAGGAAGATTTTTATTTTCTTTCCATGAAGATTCGAAGGCTCAAACGAAGTGCTTTTTCAGCATTCTTCATAGTTTTGGGGTGAGGAAGCACAGAGGCACGCTTTTTCAGGGTCCTTTTTTCTAGGGGATCATTTTTTAGAAACAGGACCGAAGATTTTTCAATTTTCATCGAGATGGGTCCATCCAGAATTTCATCCTCTTGAAGATTGGGAAATTTTATTTTTCTGGGAATCTACTTTTTTGCTATTTTTTTAGGAAATCCTCTGCTTTTTCAAAATCTAACAATCTGGGTTGCTTCGAAACGGAATTGTCTACAAAACCCATGTGCCATCTTTTTTGCTCAGAATCTACTTTTTAGAAGAAATCAACAAGTAATTTTCATTCTTTTGTCTAATATTTTTCTGACATAGGTGTGTTCACTGTCATTTTTCAAATCTTTCAGTATGTAGTATTCTCCAACAGAGATCAGGCCTAAAATAATGTTGGTTCACGATTACCTCATAACTTTTGAGATAGACTTGCATAAAGTACTTCCAGTGTTCAATTTGCATCCTTTGGAAGATGTAGGAAATACAACTATCAGGAATCTGATTCACTCCGGATTGCTTGCAACAACATCCTTCCCCATCACAGTGCAAAGTATCAAATTCATAATTGCTTGTATGACGCATTACAATTCGGTCACAAGAGAAATCCAATCAGCAGATGGAAATGTGCTCTGTAGCCTTAGGCTAAACGACATTGAGAAGTGTTTTTTAATACCATTATGGAGGGAGAACTTGGTTGTTTCAATTGAAGAATGCAAGAGGGTGTGGCACAATGATAAATAAAAATATCAGAAAAGGTTGCTCAAAAGTGGTTGAAAGAAAAGTAGAATGTTTTGCCAAAGAACATTGGACGTGGATGTCTTCAAGGTTTTTAGAGCCAATCTTGGTAGAAGTACCCGATACACAGATGTGAATCTCTTGAAGTTGTAACAGATAATCTGAAAGAGAGAGTGTTGAATGATGGAGAAGATGAAGCAGCCCTCAAGGCTAAAAATAGGCAGCTGCAGCACTATATTTATATCAATGGATGACATCACCATAAAGCAAGAATGAAGATGAGGATGTGACTCAAAAGAAAGCAACTTTAACTTAATGCTTTTTGTTTTAAATCATTTTCTTTTATTCAAAGCTCATCCATTCTTTATTTAGAAAGAAATCACTTTGTAATAGTTGGAGCTTTCTTTTCTTTAAAGCAGATTGTTTTAAAGCAATTGTTAGTTGTAATTTTTGTCTTAGAATAGAAATAAATCTTGCGAGTTGGCAAGTTAGTTAGGTTAAATCAAGGAGATTTTAGGGTTCCCTACTCTTTTGATTTAGTATAAATAAGGGCAACCTTGCCCATTGTAAGTAACGGTAATGGTAATTGTGATAGCAAGTTTGCTGTGCCTCTTCTAGCCTGCAGAACTTGTTATTTCAGCTACTTGTTCACTCTGTGTTATTTATTTTTTGTGTTTGATCGCATATTGTATGCCTGCCTTTTGCTACAATATTTCTGTCCTAGAGTTGTATCAACTTTATGATATTGGAATAGAAGTCTCATGCCTGCCTTTGCTTTGATTTTCTATCTCACTAATCATCAAGTTTTGTCGTCAGATGTGTGGCTTGTGTAAATTTTATTTCATCTTTCATCATTAAAGTACAATGAGTCTTGTGATGTGAATATGGGAGAAATTTATTTAAGTTTTTGTGTTAAAACAAATCATTCCTTGTCCACTTTTGATTTCTGTGCTCTGTGTTTACTCAGACAATCAAAAGCGTCATTTAGTTTAGGCCTAGCTATAATTAGAAGTTTTAAAATAGAAAAACCTCTTCTGCAGCGAAGTAGAGTTTTATAACCTTGTGCTCGCAGCTGAGAAACAAAAAAAATAGGCAAATTTGTTTTATTTATCTTTTAAGCAAACATCAACAAAAAGGCAACTCCCCCTCATAATAGGAGAGCAGTTTATCTGTGCAGAGCTGTCCATTTCCAACTCGTATTCCAGAGGTGCGAATTGAAATGCCAACACATGTATGGGTTCGAATCTGAGTATAGCCATTAGGTTATACTTTTGGTATCTCAAAACTGACTGTAGCTACAAGGTGAGATACAAAACAATCCAAAGTGTATAGAAGCGGATTTAAAGTATTGCAAAGAATTGTTACAAGAAATTCATGATACAAATCATAACACGGAGTGATTCTACTAGTCAAGCATCAATAATATATATCAACCCATCTTCATATATGGACTGGGCCCATTTTTTCTTTCTTACTAAAGGGACACATGGTCCTTATCAGTAATTATTTTTCATCATCCGCCGACTAGTAGAGCCATTGAAGAATGTAAACATTAAAAATAAGAGAGGAGAAAAAAATGACTTGGGTTTACAATGTGGGAAGATGCCCCAAGAAATCCTCCATGACGTTATGCCCCCAAGGCACCACATACAACAATTACAATACAATAGAGGATAATAGAAGAATATAGAGACAAATAGAAGAATGGTCACAATAGAGGCGGTATCCTTGTATCCTTGACCTTACAAGAGTATCAAGGGTCATCCAAAGAGACCTAAACAACATTTAACACAACACAAGGGAACACAACACAACACATATAAATATATCTATCTAAGAGGAGGCCAACCTTGCGAGCATCTTAGAGAGATGCTCCATCAAGTGTGGGAAAATGTGTGAGGAATTCATACCTGATTGATATTTATTTCCAAGACGGCCACACGGTGCATGTCTCTCTAGACTTTGTATGTTTGAAATATTTTGATGCTTGTGGGGAGGGGAATTATTGCCTTTTCCTACCGATGATTTACACCTTGTTCTTTTTCTTTCTTATTCTATTGTGCATGATTGATGATCCTTTCACGATGAAATGGGATGCTTCTCATTGTCACCACTTTTTCTTGTTTCAAGTAATTACATATAGGTTGTTCCACTTGCATATCTTGTGCATTTTGGCTATTTCCTGATCCATAAATGGATAAAGGAGGAGGAACCTCAACATAGACACCTTTTCCTCATGGGCGAGGTAAGTCTTCACTTGTTACCTTATCCCCTTCTATCATACCAACTATGTCATCATAGTCAAGATAATCATCTTCAATCTCCATTGTATTTTGTTCCACCATATTGTTGTTGCTATGTTTAGGAAAAGGATTGGTGAAGATTTGTAATTTTTGACTTGGAGGAGCTACTGACTTATTTCCATTGTCATTCACATCAGTAACTTGTATCACATTAGAATCGATGAGGTCTTGAATTTCATGTTTCAGACGCATAAATCTTTCGGTATCATGTTCTAGTGAGTAGTGATAGTGACAATAAGCATTAGCATTAAATGAAGTTCCTTGTGGCTTACTATTGTCAAAAGGACGAGCATCAGGAAGCTTCAAAAGATTGTTGTTCACTGCTTAAGTCATTATCAAATGGAGAGAATCTGATAATGGAGTAAATTATCTCTGTTCCTGTATGAATTGAAAGGGTGTTCGAGTAGGCCTTGAATAGCAGACACTTGTGATTGAAAATTGTTCAAGTGTTGCCCATTAATTTTAATGAAATTCCTATTGTTCTTCTTGAAAGAATTTTGAGATGATCCAGCTACGGATTGACCAACATGAGCTGCTGAGGTATGATTCTCATACTGACTAGCTGAAAGTTGTAATCTCTGAGAGTTGTGCATAAGTGTTGAAAAGAACTATACTTCATCAACAATATTTTGTTGCGTATGCTTGGTTGTAAATTTGTAATGAATACTTTTTGAATATCCTCATCTTTAATCAGATATTGTATCTGCACAATGAGAGCTTGATATCGACTGATGAATTGTGTTAATTTCTCCTTCGGACCTTGTTTACAATGTACCAAATCAATCAATGAGATAGAAGGTCCAATGTTTGCCTGGAAATGTTGTAAGAACTGATCACTAGTTGTGAGAAGGAATTTATTGAATTAGGATGCAAAGAGAAAAACCATTCTAAAGTGGTATCTTTGAGAGATCGAGGAAAGAGTTTTGCTAATAATGCCTCATCAAAGAAGAAATCACTACACATTGTTGTGATTGCTGCCACATGAGTATTAGGGTCACCTTTACCACCACACTTTTCAAAATGAGGAGTCTCAAATTTATCAGGGATTTGAGCTCTTAGGATTGAATAAGATAAAGGACTATGAGCATGATATGTTGGTAAAGCAGGTTAAGAGGAAGCATTAGTCAAGTTTGTCTCTTTTTGCTGTAAGGATGACATACTCTGCAAAATGTGGTTTAGGAGAGCATCATTAGGTGATGTGGCTTGTGAATTTGAGACAAAAGTATTAGATGCTGCAGTCATGAAATGGAGAGGTGGTAGGTAGTAAGTGGAGGTGATGGGTAGTTGAGAATAGTTATTCATGGGTATGGACACACGGGGTGGTAAATTTTGATAATTAAATCCCACAACTTTATAGTTCTATGAATTGTTTCCAATAGATGTTCCCATGGTGGTGGTAGCATTTCCACAAGATTGTGTAGTGGTATTGGGAATTGATGATGTATAAATGGATATTCCAGTAGTCGGTATGGGTGCCGATACTTGTGAGATTGTATTTTTTGGTGGTGACACATTTTCTATGATGTTCACACAATTAGCAATTGACATAACATTGTTATCTACTATATGGGCTATTCCACAGATTACCTCAACACCTTCTTTTCCTTCTTGTAATAACCCTCTTATACCTTCAAGAATAGGTATTGTTTCTTGAGCTAGATGTTCATTTCCTATAAATTCTTGAAAATTAGCTAGGTATTTATCTAATTTCTTAATTTGGTCTTCAGGCACATGTGAAACTATGTCAATCACATCTTCAGCATCATGAAATGTTTGCTCTTCCATCATGTTGGTTTTTGTGATATCTTGCAAAGGTGTTTATTCACATTTTGTAAAGTGGTTATGTAATGGGTTTTCCAATGTTTACACACTGTTGCTATTAACAACAGTAGAACCCATCAATCTATAACTCCTCCTTACAAAGGTGTTTGTTTTAGGGAAGAAGGTTATACAACTCATGCAAAGTCCTATAACACTCAATGCACTTACTAAATATACTATGAATAATATTATGAAGATTAAGGTAATTATGCTTGTTGAAATACACAATGTGTAATTACAAACATTGAGATTTTGAAAGAAAGGATGTCAATTGATGTCATACTACAATTCAAAATCATATTTGAATGAATCTTTATGAGAGAAGAAAAATCTAAAATAAGATTTTGACTACAAACCCTAGCTTTGCCAATAACTAGGTTATAGGAAAAGATGCCAATTTTTGATAAAGCCCTAGCAAATGAGATCTTCAAATGCAAGATGTGATAACATGAAATGATTAATTGTTGTAATATGACTCAGATCTAATTTAATTCCAATGATATGCAATGCAACACTATGCCTTAATGCAAGCCTAGAATGCTTATTTTTTCATTTTTTTCAAGATTATGCAAGATTTTTCAATGAAGAATGATAAGTATGATATGAATTAATGCAAGATCTAATTTCAACACTCAACAAGATGTAAATGTTAGATGCTACGAGTTCACCAAAATGTTATTTATGGAAAAGATGAATGATGTAAGCTAATTTGTGTACACTAGATCAAACCCTCTTCCACAATAACATTCAAGGACAAAACTGAGCTAAGTCACTACAAGATGAAAGAGGACTCAACTACTGATTTTGTGCTCTTGTTTGCTATGGAAAGATAAGATTTAACCAAGCCTTTTATCAAACCCTAGGTTAAGTATGAGTAAAACCCTAATTATGAGATAATCAACTTATAACAGACAAATGACAACATAAACCTAGAATCTGAAAGTACCAAGATGATCAGTGAGATATCATAACCTGTTCCATAGAAGATGAAATGTTCAAGGACTCTGAGGTGGGTGGCCAAGTCCTGAAAGTCAGGATCTTCAAAAACTCAAAACTGGAGAAATGTTGTAGATGATGTCCTAATGCTGTATCCAGTGCTTGATTGAGTAGGAGGATGCTAGGGCAGGCACCCAAGTCTTTCGTAGAGAAATTTCCACAAACTGCTTTCAGATCTCAAAACCCTTTCCCTTACACAACCTTCCTATACCTTCACTTCTTCAGTCTTCACACTTGTAACTTGCACACAAGAAGAAAAGGGGTTTGGAGGTTGTGGTGTTTAGGGAAATTTGCCTCAGTCAAATCCTAGGACAACATTCAAGCTTCCCAACACCATTGTTAGAGAGAGCGTACCCTAGCAAGGCAAAGGCTAAAGATAAACCAAATGATGAAATGATTCAAATAATGATGATGTCACCTCAGAGGTGAAGTCCTTATTAGAATGAAGATCCTTCAACTTATAAGGAGATTGATGATGATTCAAAATCAGCAACAACACACAAAATACAAACATAAATCTGCAACAATAACATAATGGATGCTTTGAATACTCTTTGCTCCAAGATCATAAGTTTGCTATCATCAACCTTATGCCAAAATGAATTCAAACACTCATTTATATATGCTTTCCCACTAACAATTTGTAAATTTAGTTGAAAGAGTCGACAAGGAGAGACCCATTTAAAGGTCCTATGTTGACATGAATTAAATTCTACCTCGACCAATTAAGGAGGACATGGGTGCGGGCGCCCAAGTCCCAAGGTGCCTTTTTGGTTTGGGGTAAGGCATAAAATGGCCCCCTAGCTCCCATTTGACATGGGTTTTGGGGGATTTCTCATTGGAATGAATATTTTGCATGTATAAAGTATTCTCAGGGAACTAGGAGCTAAACTAGGAGGTAAAAAGGCATGTGCCCACTTTTACTCCATAAAAATTGTTAAGTGACTAGGACTATAGGCCCATTTTCTAGTAGGTCGAGTGGCTTGACTATTTCCTCATATTGACCGAATATGATGAAGCCATGACTCAGAAATTCACAGACATTTCAACATAATGAAGTAATAGTCAGGGGATTGAAGGTTGATGCTTTAAAGTCTACTATTGTAGAGGTAACTGGGTTACCTATAGTTGGAGAAGAATTTCTTGTAAAAGTTAATGCCATTACAACAAGGGTTGAATTTGTCCAACATGGTGAAAGATTAGACTCTTCAACTCAATGTAATAAATGTCTCTCTTTACCCTAGTTATGGGCTTATGTTGCTACTTATATCATTAAGTACTTGACCTCTGATGGAAGACAATCATTATTTTATACTGTGCATTTTAAATTGTTGTCATCTCCATCATGGTAGAATTGTAAATGTTCCAAATTTTTTGTTCAATTTACTAAAGAGAATGTCTGTTGAGTATAAATGAAAAGGGAACATGTCAACCCTAACACAAGATTATCTAGTTATGTTATTGGTGAAAATAAGTTTGTCTATTCAATTCGCAACCATTCTATGGGAAACTTTTCTTAAGTTTAATGGCATTGATGATAGACTTAACAACAACTCTAATGATAGATCCTTAAGGGCTAGACCAGTTGGGGTAGATGAGGCATGGGTAGAAAATATACAATTAGAGGAAGGGGAGGAAGCACCTACAATCTCTTTCTTAACAATGGCCTCGCCTACCCATAGCCATGATGTCATGCCGGAGCATTCAGCTCCACACATTGATAACCCAGTGAAATGACATGCAAAGTCTCCCACTTTTGTAGCTTCATAGGTACTAATCCCATTGCCAGAACATCCAGCTTCGCCACCCTGTAGCCACACTGAATAGTTTGAAAAGAAAGAAATGCAAGTTGAAATCTCTGACTCACAACCTGCAACATCTAAGATTTCCAAGAACCCTTCTTCTACTTCCAAGCCCAATATGAAAAGAAAAGCATCCTCTTCTCCCTCTAAAGCCAAGAAGAAACAAAAAGCATCTACTCAACCACCAAGGCACTCTAACTGACTGAAGGAAAAAAGGAGTTACATAAGGAGAAATTCCCCTAAACTAAAAAGGTGGTTGATGTGCAATCTAATACAGAGTTAGATAGGGAGTATCTACTTGTTGACAAGGAGAATTTGAATGTGGCACAATCAAATGTGATAAAAACAAAAATAGAATCAGAGGAAGAGGATTTGTTCACAACAAGGAAATGACCTCAACTTCCTCATGATGCAGAAAGCCAAGAATTGTAAGCCTCCTTTGATGAATTTAAAAAAGAGGAATTATTATTGGATAAAGAGGAAAAAATTGAGGACAAAACTGAGGAAAAGATTGATGAGCTATAGATAGCTTTACAAAAGATTGTAGCATTAGAAAAACAATTGTAGGAAAACTAGAAAAAAGATACTAGATTGAATAAGAGGGTTAAAAGGTTGGAAAATCAGTTGCAAATTTATCAACAACAGGGAAATAGACTATATCAATTGGCTCAACTAGACATTATAGAAATAAATAGGAGTTCAGATCCTAAGAAATAGGATGATCATCAAGAGGAGGTTGCACCACCAACCCTGTTGACTGTTATCTTGCAACTGTGGAAGAAAATAGAAGAAGTAGTGAATGACTAGTATGAGATGAAAGAGAAGCATAAAAAGGAGATTGAGGAGAAGAATAAGGAGATAAGGAGATTGAAATTCAAAATAGATAGGATAGCGGACATGACTGTATAACTTATGAGGTGTAGACCTCCTGCAAGGGTTTATACCCTATACTTACAAGAGCAATACTTGAGTTTCTAGTTTAGTCAATTGTACAGTGCTGCTCCTATCTCCCTTCTTACACATGAATTATTTTTGGCAGCCTACTAGAGAGCTACCCCAGAGATGCAAAATCAATTATGTGAATTTTATTTATATCAATTGGCCATTCCATATGACACTAATTGGAATCCCTCTTAATTATTATTGGGGATGTGCAAATAAAAGCCCTAGCATCATTCATATAGAATGAGCATAGGAGAGGGATCCTACAACAATATCATGAGAGGGAGAAATCAATTCCCCTCAAAATTAGGGTAGAGGCCTAGGATCCCGATCTGATAGTAGTAAAATGGATCAATTTGATTCAACACCCTAAGGTGGAAGTAAAGCTCCTTAAATTTAGAGTAGGAGATTACAAGAAATTTAAGGAGTTAGTTGATGGCACTAGAAAGGAGACATTGAAATTTTCAAGAGATAGGTGGAATGAATTGACACAAGAATTAAGAAGAAAAGAACCCCACTATGTTTTCAATTTCTTAGCAGCAATCACTAGGGCACTTGTTACTGTCCTAACTGGGTGGCTTGCATTTTAACTTGTTGATCCTAAAGTTCCCAATGGTTGTTGTTACCCCCCCGTGCATGTAGAGGGCGCCCCCGTAGGGAACTTGTTTGGTGGTTTGGCTGAGTACATGGAATCTTTAGATTTGTTCATATGGGCACTTTTGGTATTTGTCCAGCGCACGAGATCGCTTCTGGACCGTTCTTCCTTAGGTCAGCCCGATCCATCTGCTTGTGATCGCTTTGACCGGGGGGGAGGGAGAGCTAATAATTTGGTCTTGTACGAAACAATATTGCAAAAATTATGTTGTCCTGGGGGTATAGGAGGTCATTTTAGTGCTTCTATACTCATTTTCTTTGCAAAAATTATGTTGTTAGTATCAGCCTTATCATGTCAGCAGTAGCAGTCTTATCATGTTTGTAGTACCAACCCTATAAAGTGAAAATATTTCAAAATGGATATTGGTCTTTAATTAATTGAATTAATTATATTGCCAGATTATATAGTAACTTCCACTGCGCTTAACCTTCACTTCCACATTGCCAGATTATATAGTAACCTCCACTGGCCTTAACCTTCACTTCCACATTGCCAAATTATATACATAATATGAATAGGCCTACTTCTTTCTTTAGAATTAATTGAATTAATTGCAGAAAAAATGAAACTATTTTTTGGAGAAATGGATAATCTTTTAGGACTCCATTTTGAGGGGTACAACTACCTGGTTTTTGACAATTATGCAGAAATTTTCCCAAATTTGTAATTCCACCAATTTTGCACCCTGAAACTTTCTACCTATCCATCCAATTGAATTCCTGCTTAGGGCATATAAGATTTTGACTGTACATAGGTAGTTTATTTTGAGTTGCTCTTTTCAAAATGATGGTCCCTTCTCTCTTTCTCGAAGTGGTGGTCCCTTCTCTTTTTTCAAAGTGGTGGTCCTTTCTCTCGAACAAGATTTGCTCGACAGATCGTATGATTATCCTCCCTCTTTGGTGGACAAGATTTGTTCAGACATCGTATGATTAGATTTGAAATGTTTTGACTTGCTCGACCGATTTGTATTGATGATAAGACACATAAAATCTTTTGACCTGGTGGACACACGAAATCTTTTTAGTATTAGAATTGTCTGGTCCTCCCTCTCGACTTGGAAAATCTTTTTAGCATTAATTCAACCCGATAATTATGCTAGGGCTTGAATCTGAGGGTTTGCTCGTGTGTGGGGATGGGTGGGGGGTTATGCCTCCTCCCGATATCACGAGAGCCATATTTGGGTGGGAGCCATGTAATATAGGTAAGAGATTTATCCCACCATTGATGTTGTAATTAATCTACCTCGACTATAACTGTTTTGTAAATGGCATCTAACCCAACCTCTAGTCTATTCTTTAGATAAAGAAGAAACCTTTTTCTCCGCCGGCAACTTTTGATCAATTCATTGATGGTCTATTTTACCTTCCTCCCACCCACCAATTAATCTACCCCCTCCGGGAGGGGCCTCCCCCTTTATTATTGTCGGGTCACTTTTCGCCTTCACTTCATATGGAAGAGTTCACGACCAACTATGATCCTTCACTCCCAACCAGAATAGTACATGACCAACAACCATCCTTTGCTGAACATGAAACCCTGAATGGGTACTCTTCAGCCTTCCTCCTTCACTTCATCCTAAATCCTTCCTCTGTCACCTCAGACTTCCGAGCTAGTGACCAATCTTCATAGCCACATATAAAGGCTCTGAATCACCACTTCTATTCTATATGCAATACAACTGATAGCCACTGACCAAACTGAACCAACCACTTCAGCCTTCCTCCGGCACTTCATCCTTCCTACTAGTTGGAATCTTGAATGGGCACACGGAATCCTGAACCAACCACCCAATCCCCATCTATATAGATAGGGCAACCACTTCATCCATCACTGGGCATCGATGTCAATCTCAGCACACTCCATCCTTCTGAGCTAGTGACTAGGGGGGTGGGGCCTAGCCAGTGACCAATCTTCCGAGCCACTTCTATTATCTAGGTCATCCCACCTATATTGATAGTATAGACTGACAGAGTAGAGTATAGACTGATAGAGTCGAGTATAGACTAATAGAGTTGGGTAGAAACTTCTAGAGTGCTCGGGGTGGGTGGGAGGATATAGCTCAGAGCCAGTGACCAATCTAAACACTGACTAGCAATCTCAATCACCACTGACCAATCTCGATAGTCCTCTATAAACTGATAGAGTCAGGTAGAAACTGATAGAGTTGAGTCTAGATTGAAAGAGGACTATCTAGTTGGGCATGTTACGTATAGAATCTTCCACCTTGCCATAAGAAACAACTAATCTACAACTACTATGGAGAGGCATCTTGGCCTATAGATCTTTGTTGGGTTTATGGATGAATTTTTGTTTTGCGGATTGGTGGATGGCCCAACTTTTCTCCTCCCACCCATCTCGAATTTAGATTAGTTGAAGGTGCCCGAGAGGTAATATTGTGACCCGACTTTGAGAAGTTCTCGCCTTCCAACCTTAGGACTATCCCTGGTGGGAAGGGACATTCTCCATTCCCTCTCCCGTATGGTCGAGTGACCCGAGGGGTCCGTTGGGTTCGAGGGGATTGATGGGAAAGATGGAGTTGGCCTATCGAAGCGTACATTATGACCCATTTGACCCGATCACAAGCTAGTTGATTTGGATGGAGTCCTGGAGGAGAGGGACACACATGGTGGAATAGGAAGCTCCAATAGTTCAGCAAGCATTGATAGGCACCGGCCAGTAAGCTATCCATCCAAACGATCGGACCAACCATTGGCTACCCGAGTTGCCACCACTTCATTGCTACCTAAGGTTGAGTGGATTCAGTTCCTTCCCCACCCTCAATGTGAGTTTTTAATAGGTATATGAGTTGAGGTCGAGTCCCATTGTCTCCTCTAGCTGTCTACAGCCAATCAATCGTGAATGAAGCAGCTCTATTCCCCCTCGTCTCTTCAGTGCCGTATCTCCTTTGTCCCTCCTCTCGGGGAAGACCTCATCTGAATGGAGTGAAGATGAGAGATCAGTCAGTCAGTGAAGGGAATAATGGGGTTCTATCTGTTGATTCCAGTAGTACCTCTCTATCCGGAAGGGAGGGACCGATCTCCAGTAAAAGAAATGGGAGTAGGAGCACTAATGACCTTTCCATCCTTACCCCCTCCATCTTTTGATGCCTAGGTACATCAAATCAGCTATTGAGCATGGAATTACCTGGCTTCCTTTAGTATTTCATCCTCCTCTTCTCCCATATCCAATTCCACATTGGCAGGGATAGAAACATCTCAAGCAACAAAGTAGGCCAGGTGGGATCGGTTAGTTGAGCAGAAATGTTTTAGGAGTCATGGAACCAACCGATTACAAGGAGATTGCACTCTAGTATAATCAGACACCCTAAGTTGCTTGAGGACAAGCAACACATTTAGTTGAGGGTGTGATAGGACTTTATTTTGTTCTAGTTTCCTTGTTTAAGTTTATACTTTCCAAAGACATTTCCAAACTTTCCTAGACATTATCCATGTTTATGATTATCTTTAAGACTTGAAGCATTAAGAATAGTATATGATATGTTGATGAATAATTATGTGTGAGTTAATGATTTTTTATAAAATGTGATAGTAATTTCTATTAATATGGTAGTTTGTGATGTGTAAATACTATATGGAGAAAACTAACCCCTATGCAACAAGTAAGAAGTTACCTGTGGCAAAGGCCATCTGTTAGAGGATTTATTGTGAAATTAAGGTTTTCACAAAATTCACTTCCAAGACTACGAAACAATGAGTTTTTAGAGATCTTTTCACCAATGTGAGGTCTATACTCAAGTAAGATATAATAAAAAAATTTAGTTTATTTTTATTTATTTTTAGTTAATATGAAAATTATTTTTGGGAATCATTGTGAGGGCTTCAACAAGATGAAAGGGCAGGAATCCAATGACACCTAGAAAGTCTCCTAATAAACATGATCTAATATTAGAAGAGATGGATCCCATATATGTTCAAGCTTCTATAAATGCAAGAACCACCAAGGTTAAGGAGGAAATATTGTCAATAGTGGCTAAGAAATAAAATATTGATGCATTACTAAAATAATTTGCTTCTCTCAAGAGTTATATAAACTTTCAATAGGTGGATTCACACCACAAGGCTTGGGAAGAAAATGTTTCTTCTAAGGAACATGATTCTTTTATTTTTTACTTAGATCTAAAGCTAGAATATCACCCAAATAATTGTATTTCTAGGCACTTCATGCCAAAGATGAATATATGTAAGTTTGATGGAAAGTATCCACCCAATTGGCTCTACCAAATGAAGTAGTTCTTTGATCTTCATCATGTTTTATGTCAACAAAAGGTTTCAATGGAATAATTATATTTGGAACTAGATCAATTCATTTGGTATCATTATCTATGTGAAGAGAAGAAAAAGAAGGGATGCATTGTCACATGATCTATCTTCTAAGAGGAGCTCACTACACATTAAGATAATAGTCTTATGGATAGCTACTTCATCCAAATCACTAGATTAAAGAAAATGGGTGTTAGTGAAGAAGATGAAGGAGAAGGAAGAGAAGAAGGAGAAGGAGAAAATTTAGAAGGTGATGGGGGAGGAATAAGAAGAAAGAGTGAGAGAGGAGGAGGAGGAAGAAGAGAAGAAGAAGTGTCCTATCCAACAATATATTACCATGCACTATCACTATTTGGGGAGATGCCAATGGTTCTACCACTTGAAAGAGACCAGGATCATAGCATTCAACTAGTTTTGAAGGGGAAATTGCCTAATCACTTGCCATATCATTAACCCTACTTGCAAAGAAAGATTGATAAATTAGTAGAGATGTAATATGCATGACAAATAATGTTACTAGAGCCCAATGAAGAGGAACAAATTATCATGGATCTTGAATTAATTCTCTATACATGTACACAAAAGTTGAGGACTAGGACAAGCATAGATTACCACAACAAGTGAAAGAATTTCACTAGTGAAGATACAACCTAGGAGGATAAGCTTTCCTAAAGAAGCATCCTAGGATCATCAAAATTAAGGATAATGTTGGTTTTAATGGGAGGGGCATGCTACACCCTTGACCTATAGCATGCATTGTGATGCATGTGGCTGACTTGTGGCTAGCATAACCTTAATTCAATTATATTATCATTTATACTATTTGATATAGGTATTTAGGTTGGCCTAGGTGGTCTCTATGGAATAATTATGGTATATATAGGAGTTAGGGGTTAGTTTATTATCATCATATTGCTAATTCCATTCTTATTGAAGACTTTTAGAGGTTTTTTCCCACGAAGTGGCTTATTATTGTCAAGTATTCTCAAGTATTTACATCTTATTTCCTATTATATTCTTTTCTTGTGTAAGTAATTTCACTATAGAGGTAGAATTACCTAATCTTTGCATCTTGCTACAAGGCCTATTAGATCACGAAGAATATCATGCAAAAAGATTAGTGAAGTTAGAAATACTAGAAGAAAGATGACTTAGATTAGCTCAAATTCATGAAGCTTATCTTAATATAATCAAATTTTAGCAAAACGAGAAAGTGTCTCCTTTCCCCATGAAGGTGAGAGACCTTTTGCCTAGATTAGAAAACTTGATCAACAAAAGTGCTGACAAAGGCCAAAAGTTCATACTAACATGCATTGACCCTTACTTGGTTGAGGAAGACTTGGGTAATGGTGCTTTCCATTTTTACACTATGGAGGGTGAAGTGTTTCATGAAACCATTAATGCTTTCTAGCTAAAGAATTATTGTGTATAAGAAGCAAAAAAAAAGTAAAATATTTCACATCCACATCTTGATTTTGCATGTCATCATGTAATAATAGCATGTGTAAGAGCATCTTGTAAGAGGTTTGAATGTACTGAATTAGAGGTCCCAATTTTGGTTAACGGAAAACTTGACCTTTGAAGTTACATACTATTCCTAAAATGTGGAAATATCATGAGGGGCATTAGGATTTGAGGGGACCAATTTGGGTGCCCAAATTGGGTCCCTTGACTTGTTATGTGATTTGGAAACCACTTATGGTTTCTTGGATCGAAACGACTTATATATTAGATGATTAGGATGGGGTTTGTATGGTGATTTCAAAGTGAGGCCACACTATCAAATTGACTCTAGAAGATAGAGTTGAAGATCTCCTATATCTCCTATTGAGAGCATTGCTACTCTGAGTGTATTGTAATCTTGCTATTGAGATTAATAGATTGAGTTTTCTTAGAAGGCTCATTTTTTCTAAAAGGGTTTTCCTAGGGTATATATTGTGTTGTGTGTTGCTTCTTTGTTGAATATTGTGTAGATTTATAATGTATTGCATTGTTCCTATCAAAGGATTAGTCTAAGAACTATCTAGTTTCCTTTCACTAACCTAGTATCTCTTGTATCCCTATACATTGTGGATACATGGGGCAAGTTTGTAGGCACCCTCCAAATATTATAAAACCCTACTCATGGGGTGTACCTCTTGCTATCTCTTCCTATCAGTGAAGGAAGTAATTACTTGACATGCATCCTACATCCCCTCATCCTCATCCCATAAACCCTCGTGCCAATGTATGGTTTTGTAATCAAGTCTATCATAATCATACTACCAATGTTGTGGATTACACCAATGAAATGAGGTAGTTTATCCCTCCCCATTTCTTAAGGAGCTCTTGAGTCATGTATATGCATCCTCCTATTGTAGGGGACAAAGTGCTTCAATATCCAACCCATCATCACTAACAAGTAGTTGCTAGGTTAGGATTCCACCTTGGTAATTTGATATAAGTCATGATAAATGTGTTATAAGATGACTATTCCCATGCATATTTTTATCCCTACCCATCAATATCCATTGCAATCAATGCCCAACTATAGAGAATCCTATAGGAGCCCTCATCACTTACTATTCAAGTGGTAATGATCCCCATGACAACTTTCTAAATGGTCAAAATGGTTGTTCCCTCCACCAATCTCAATTTTCTCCAAATCTCATGCCACCATCACCCTAGATATTTCTGTTACATCAAAAAATGTCCCCTTGGGGGCTTTTCCCTCTTAAGGTTTAGCTCTCGGGTCCTATTTATGCATTTCGAGTATTTTTCATGATAATCTGGCTTCCCGATGAGAAAACCCTGAAGTTCCATGGCAATTTGGACTCAGAGGATGCACTTATGACAAACCCTACTTAAAATAGGGGGATGGACTTGGGCTCCCGCACCCTAGTCCTGCCCTATTTTAGGTCAGGACCAATTTTTAAGTGTCGGTTTGTGACCGTTATTTAGGTCCTATGCCGACATGGTAAGTTTCAATTATAAAATTCTTGGCGGGAATGTTTGTAGTTGCATATATAAGCATGTTTAGGCATTCATTTGTAAACTAGATGGCATTTTGGATTGAGAAGCTTTTGTGAAAGTGAGTCAAGGCATTCATTGTGTGTTGTAGAGCAGACTTTGTGTTGCTATTGAGTTTGTATTTGTAGATTTGGGCAGCCATCTCCTCATGGCATTAAGAGCTTCTTCCTTCCATGAGATCTTCACTACAAGGTGATATCAATTGTGTTTTCAATCATTTATCATTTGGATTTTGCCTCTATCTCCCAGGAATACACAATCTTTCTCTGACAACGGTGTTTGTAAGACTTGAATGTCTCTCCGGGGCTTGACTAAGGCAAGCCTCTAAACACCACAACCCTAAACCCACTCCTTGTGAGTGCAGGTTACAGGTGTCGCATCTAGAAGAAGTGGAGTTGTAGGGAAGGTTAGCAGGCATCAAGTATTCGGGATCTAGAAAGAAGATGGACACTGGAGCTTTTCCTGGACTCGGGTGCTAGTCCATGTGTCCTCCGCAGTTAAATTCTTGAAAATAGAAGTTACAGTGCAGATCAGCGTCAGAAGGAGATCAGGATTTCGCAAAGAAACTGTGGCATTGGACTAGGGCACCCACTCATTAGTCCTTGATTGTTCTACTTTCTAAACTTCAAAATATAGTACGCATTTGATTATCATTTAGTATCTCTGTGTGCAAGCATTTTTCGTGATTTATCCGTTTACTTCCGAATTTGCATAATTAGGGTTTTGAGCATAATTGAGCTTAATTAAACAACAAATCTACACAATTCTAATTTTCCCTACATTCCAAGTGACTGAAGGCCTGATAGTAGATTCCTACTCGATCTAAAGTCCTTGAATGTTTAAGGCGAAAGAAGGATTCACATAAACCATCAAATTAAACCCTCTTACAAATTTTACCTTAAACATTTTGGTGAAACTGTGTTTTTAATGAATTTGGAACCTTTTTGAGTGTTTTTCTTTAGATTTGCATTGATTTCATTCATTAATTTAATTGTTCATCTTATTGCATTCAAAAAATTACAAAAAAATTAAAAAATTTGAAAAAAATTGCACTCTAGGGTTTGCATTTTCATAAAATTTTCATCAATAAATTTGAATTTCATTAAAATTATAATTTTTGCATCAGATCTGAGCTAAATTACATAAAATTATAAAATTACAATCATTTGCATTGCATTTTCATTATAAAATTGCTAGGGTTTTTTTGGAAATTTTGAATTTTTCATATAACCTAGTAAATTCAAAAACTAGGGTTTGTAGGTAAAATCTTGTTTCAAATTTTTCTACTAATATTAGACACTCATTCAAATTTAAATTTGGTTGTAGTGTTACATTTTAGTGTAAATTTGCATTTAGATTTCAAAAATTTGCATTTTTACATAGAAAATTTCAACAAAAAAACTAGCATTTTTCATTAGATTTCCAGTTGCATTTTGCATTGTAAGGTTTGAAAATTATTTTCAGATCTAAGTGGAATTAATTTTTCATCATAAATCAGATTACAAAACATTCATATAACATTTTGTATTCTTTGGACTAAGACCTCATGTCTAGGGTTTGAAAACCTAGATTTTTCACTAGATTTGGCCTTATCAACTCTCTAGATTTACATCATAGGCATGTTGTAAAGAATATTTTTGTACTAATTGGATTTTATTAGGGTTATTATCTTCTTCTCCTCCTAAAATACTGTACAACTCCTTTTTATTGGGCTCTTATAGTGGAAATTTGGTGAAAAATTGCATATTTTAGCTATATTTTCCCTTGGATTCGACCTTGAGTTGCACTATAAGCATTTTGTGACAGATTTTTTGGCATTAGGTGGCTGTTATTACTGTTATAATTTTATTTCCATCATCATTTTCCTCACAACACACTTTATCACACTCTTTTGCATTGAAATTTGGTAGAAAATTGCATATTTTAGCTATATTTGACCTAGGGTTTGACCTAGATTTGCACTCCAAGAGTGTTGTGAAAGATTTTATGGATTTAGGTGATTTATATTACTGATATAATATTCTTCACCTGCTAAAATTATTTACAACACCTCTTTTAGTGGGTCTTTGTATTGAAAAGTTGTGAAAAATTACATATTTTAGTGTATTTTCACTAGGTTTTGACTTGTCATCATTCTAGGTTTGCATCAAAAGTGTGTTGTGAAGAATTTTATGGATTTATTGGACTGATATCAGACATATTATTTTCTTCCCTTGATTAATTCCCTTACAACACCTTTTCTTTCACTTATTTGCATTGAAAAAAGTTGAAAAAATCAAGCATTTTAGGTCATTTTTACACATAGTTTTGCACTTGTCTTTTGCATAAATTTTGAAAATATTTTAAAATCTGATCTCACATTGATTTGAATACATATACACATGGCTTCTAATCACAAAAATAACAATAGGTTCTCTCTTAGGCCTTATATGAAGAGAAAGGTCCCCGAACCTGAACTTTTCTTTACACCTCATGATAGAACAATTGGAGACACTGAAGGACCTCTTTACATCACTGTGAAAATAATGGGAAACCCTGTAGATGGAACCCTTATTGATCCTAATTGCATGACTAATGTCGCCACAGAAGATTTCCTCTTTTCACATCAATTAATGCAAGACTCTTATGACCCTTTGGATATGATGATTAAGACACATAAGGGAACCTTTGTGAACACTTTTGGGAAGATATCTTCGTTGGTCACTACATTTGACAAACATGTAGAACAATGGTTTGATGTTGTCCCCATTTCTGATCTCTTTTTCATAAAATTGGGACACCCATGGTTAAAATCTATGAAAATTGTCCCTTCAACAATTCATAACTATGTAAAATTTCCTTTGAATGGACAAGTGATTACTATCCCTCGCAATAAGTATAAACCTTTGGTTACAAGACAACATTGTACACTGGATTACTTTTGGGAAAGATCTAAAAAGGAACTAGAGCCACAGACAGACGTTAACTTCTTGAGCTATAGAAACTACAAAACAAAACTATTACATCAAGTGGCCGGTCCTTCTATGCAAGAAACAACAAGAGACGAACAACCTGCATTTGAAGAGAATCCTAGATCAAAAGGGAATGGAACCTATGCTGAGGTTCCTCCCCCACCATCCTTACAAGGATCGGGAGGTAGTCATCGACAACAAAATATTCCACCTAGACAAATGAGATTTGATCCTGGTGCTTCCTCATCTAAAACACAAAAACCTATGAAAGAGACAAAAACTATCCTACAAGAGATAAGTGGCAAGACAAAAATAAATAGGCAAGCAAGAGAAAGGAGGAGGAGATGACAAGAATATGCCCAACGACTTGCATCTCAACAAGAAAACATCTCACCAAACATTGAACCAAACCAAGAAGATCTTAAGAATAGACAACCTGAAAACAAGAATAAGAGTTGGGCTAGGGTACCTTATGTCCCACTTTCCTCTAACATTAGGGAGTGGGAAGATGATGATGATTTAGTTGATGACAACACTTAGTTCGATGGTACTACTAGGTAAGTATCTCTAACCCTTTATCTCTCGTGATGTGTTTCCCCCATGATGTGTTATGTGTTGTTTAGGCCTCCTAGGATGACCCTTGATTCTCTTGTAAGGTCCAAGATACCAGGAGATTGCCTCTGTTGTGACCCTTCTTCCATTTGTATCATCATTCTTCTATATTGCTTCTCCTCTATGTTCACTGTTGTGTGTTGTATCTTACGGACATAGCGTTGTGGTTGGTGACTTGGGGGCACCCTCCTACATGACTGTCCCTAAGGCACTTGTTTCTTCTCTCTCGATTTATTGTTTCCCTTCCTCTAGTGTTTCTATCTAGCGGGCGGATGACAAAAAATATTTTATATTGATGCAGACCTAGCGTCCCTTTAGCGAGAAATCAAAAATTGGACTTAGTTCCTAATATGATGATGGGGTTGATATATATTATCTGACGCTTGGGTAGTAGAATCACTCTGTGCACTTTGTCGTGTGATCTTGATGGTCTCTTATCTCTCTTACAAAACCTAACAATACTACTGCTCCGTGCACTTTGTTTGTCTTTGAATCTCACCTTGGTGACACTTAGTTTTGAGATTTTCGCAGTATAGCCCCACGATTATACCCAATCTCTTGGTGTGATTGATCATATGCATTGATGTTGTTTATCATGATTATTTGGACACTAACACTTTTCTTACAGGGATGTGTTTGTGGGAACATTTGGTGATTGTAAGGTACATGTCACCTCCGGGAGTCATGGGATTTGTGAAATCTCGTGTTCCCTTGTGTGTTTTCTTCCTACCTTAACGTTCTTGATGTTGATATCTGATATCAACCACCTTAAGGTGGGGGCATATATAAGGTAAGCTGTCTATTGTAGATGATAGCAATGTGCTTGTTCTCAGGTGTAGTCTTAAAGACTGGTGGCGATGAGTCCCTCCTACACTTTGAGGTTTGTTTGAAATCAACTTACAATCATTTAAGCCCTCATCGTGAGGTAGGGATCATGTATTTCTCGTGGAGAGTGCACATCCTGTCATTTTAAAAAGTCCTCATCGCGAGGTAGGGAGCAGTTCTGTGACTAACTCAACCCTTAAGCGTGTCTTCGGTGATTGTTGTGGCGAAGCCTAATCATCAATGTGTGCCTATAATGTGCCTAAGATGGTGTTGAACCTAGAAATAGGAACACTCCATCGCTTGTCTGTAGTGTTTTCTTCGTGTCTTCCAAGTGTGTGTGTATTGCGTGTTTGTTCCTAAGCATAGTTTAAAGACCGGTGGCAATGAGTCCCTCCTATGCTTTGGGATTTGTGTGGCATGCTTGCTTTTTTTGGTGTGTATTGCATGTGTGTTGCCCCATATGTAGTCTTAAAGACCAGTGGTGATGAGTCCCTCCTGCATTATGGGTGGTGTGTTTACTTTCCTTGTACTTGCATCTGCATTTCATATATATGAGAAAAAGAAAAAGAAAATCATCACTGTCTTACTGCATTCACTGTATTCACTATGTTTTGCATATCTTCAATGCTATCTTCTCTATGTTTTGTGTGACTATAACTGTCTTCTCTGTGTTTTACGTGACTATAACTATCTTCTACATGTTTTGCCTGCTTGTTACTACCTTCTCTGTGATTGGCGTGTCTTCTCCGTGCTTGGCATGTTTGTTGTGTTTGTTGACTGTACTTTAATGCATGTATTGGCCTTGCATTTATACATACATTAAAGTGGGGGCTAAATGTTACATCAGAAAATGTCCCCTTAGGGGCTTTTCCCTCTTAAGGTTTAGCTCCTAGGTCCTGTTTATGCATTTAGAGTATTTTTCATGATAATTTGGCTTCCTGATGAGAAAACCCTAAAGTTCCATGGCAATTTGGACTCAGGGGATGCACTTATGACAAACCTTGCCTGAAATAAGGGGGGTGGACTTGGGCGCCTGTGCCCTAGTCCTACCCTATTTTAGGTCAAGACCAATTTTTAAGTGTCAGTTTGTGACCATTATTTAGGTCCTATGCCGACACGGTAAGTTTCAATTACAAAATTCTTGGCAGGAATGTTTGTAGTTGCATATATAAGTGTGCTTGGGCATTCATTTGTAAACTAGATGGCATTTTGGATTGATAAGCTTTTGTGAAAGTGATTCAAGGCATTCATTGTGTGTTGTAGAGCAGACTTTGTGTTGTTATTGTGTTTGTATTTGTAGATTTGGGCAGCCATCTCCTCATGGCATGATGAGCTTCTTCCTTCCATGAGATCTTCACTACAAGGTGATATCAATTGTGTTTTCAATCATTTATCATTTGGATTTTGCCTCTATCCCGCAGGGATATGCACTCTTTCTTTGACAATGGTGTTTGGAAGATTTGAATGTCTCTCTGGGGCTTGACTGAGGTAAGCCTCTAAACACCACAAACCCCAACCCACTCCTTGTGATTGCAGGTTACAGGTGTCGCATCTGGAAGAAGTGGAGTTGCAGGGAAGGTCAACAGGCATCAAGGATTCAGGATCTAGAAAGAAGCTGGACACTGGATCTTTTCCTGGACTCAGGCGCTAGTCCCTATGTCCTCTATAGTTGAATTCCTGAAAATGAAAGTTATAGTGCAGATCAGTGTCAGAAGGAGATCAGGATTCCGCAAAGAAACTGTGGAATTGGACTAGGGCACCCGCTAATTAGTCCTTGACTGTTCTGCTTTCCAAACTTCAAAATCTGGCACGCATTTGATTATCATTTAGTATCTCTATGTGCCAGCATTTTCTTTGATTTGTCCATTTGCTTCCAAATTTGCATAATTAAGGTTTTGAGCCTAATTGAACAACAAATCTACACAATTCCAATTTCCCTACATTCCAAGTGACCGAAGGCCTGACAATAGATTCCTACTCGACCTAAATTCCTTGAATGTTTAAGGTGAAAGGAGGATTCACATAAACCATCAAATTAAACCCTCTTACAAATTTTACCTTAAACAATTTCTAAAATACGTTGCCTAGGTCTTGACTCTTTGTCTTGTGCCTATCGCTTGAGTCCTCTATAATAAGGGTCCTCCCTATGATTGAGACCCCAAAATTTTGTAAGTGTTGTAGAGTGATTGTTCACTCTTCCTCTACTAGTAGAAATTGGAAGATATTTTGGTCTACATCCTAATAAGTAAAAATCTCATGTAGTATCTTACTAGAGAGGTTCACCACAGGAATAAATGCCAACCTCATAAGACCAAATTTCTCAAGTGTGATTTTGTTTGCATCTCACAATGCATCTAATGCATGTCCTAACCAATCCTATTCTTGGGTGGTACTCCAATTAATGTAATCACCATGTAGGCACCCATGAATAAAGACACAATCAGTACCATCTTAGAAAACTCAAAAAATATATAATAAAACTTAGTTTTCTAACAATAACGATGAATTTGTTGCTTTAAAAGGTGATGATTTCACCAAGACTTCAATGATTACATTTTATCTATAGAGTTTATGTCCTTGATTGTGATGATTTAATTTTTTATAGTATTTTCATCGTGAACATATTGATTTCATTTTTGCTACAGTGAAAACATGATTGGTGTGATCGATGAATTCATCATGAAGCGATAAATTCTCCAATTATGGCCCAAAATGAAAATTAATCTAAAAATTCCCAAAATTAACTAAAAGAAAAATTTTAAATGAACATTCCTAATCTACTCCTTGCTATGATTATTTCTAGGATAATTATTCCCAAATCTATTTCCCTAAGTGATGAATATGTTTTTTTCTATTTTAACCAAAAACATGGCTTTTGGCTCAATATGTAGCTACTGTTACCTAATACCCTATGTATCGACCATATTTATGATCCTCAACTTGTCTCCTCTCCTTTGATTGTATTCATTTCAAATTGATCACTAGTGGGCCAAAGCTCAATTTCTACCAAACTTGCCAAGTAAAAATGACCTCCCAAAAACCCTACTTTTGCTTACATTGACCTATCTAATTTGGTAAAAAAAACTCATTTTTGTAAGCATCTTGCACTAGGTGACCTACATATAGATCTAAACTCTACTTCAATAATGAGTTCTCTTATCCCTTTCTTTGATTAAATTTTGTGCCATGTAATGTCATGATATTACACTTGAATCTATGTTGTTTTTTTTCATTTTATAGGCATTTGATGAACATTGGGAAATTGATGAGTTAGGTGGTATTTCTAACCTCATGGAAATGGTGAGCCCATTTAACTTTGTAATTATTTTATTTTTTCTCATAGTTTCAATATACTGTACTTGATCTCCTTTCTTTATGTACTTGATCTCCTTTCTTTATGTTTTGTAGGTGTAAGTGTAAGACAATGAACCATAAGTACAAGTAAGTCTGGGCCAATGATGCACAACCCATGCCTTGTTTTAGGAAATAAGGTGATGTAGGATCATCTAGGTCCACAAGCAATCTTCTGTCACCAAAAATAGTAGTAGGTTACGTTTTCAATTTTCTTCAAATTTGGGTCATTGCTTGGTGAATTTCTTACCAACATGCTTTCTTAGAGGGTTTTTATAGGAAGACTACTAATTTCAAATAGATTTTAGAATTGTAGTCATCTTCTAGGACACCCACAGGTTTCTATAGGCCTAAATCAAGTTTATATAAGATAGTCTCTTGTGTAAATGCACTACTTCAAAAATATGATAGAAGATATATATTATGCTAAATGGGTTGTGTGTTTTAAAATGTAATGATTTCTTGAGTCTCAAACCTATGATAGGACATGCTACAAAAGTTTAGGATGAGTCATATTTTGGGCTAATTGGATAATGTGACTATCATTGCTTTATGCAATTTAATCAATTAAAAGTAGATGTCTCGTGATCTCTTACAAACTACCACTTTCTAAAATTGAAGGGATTTTTGTCTTTTTATTCTTGGTTGTGTTGGGTTGGATTTCTAATGTGATTACTATTGCTTTAGTAATCTAATATTCTTCAACAATTTGTGGTGGACTTTTTTACACGTGATAGTTGATTTTGGAGGTCATGCTTTTATTTTCCTTCTATTTGGGTGACTAGTTTTCTATCTTGTCATGATTTCTCACTTTCTCATCATGGTCATTGATTTTCTAATTTCATGAAGTTGCCTTATTTCACATGGCTATTTGTTATCTTGGCCAATAGACTTATTCCTTTGCTACATCAAAAGACTTAGATCATTCTTTGTCCACGCGACACTTCACCTTGGCCATTATCCTTTTCTATTACTACTCCTAGGTTGTTTGGCTATTATTTTGGGTCATATGGCATTGTTTTGCCTTATTCTAGGACTATTCTCCATTCTCGTGTAAATATTTTTAACTTTGGATTATTGTTGGTCAGTGTGGCAACACTCTTATGATTTTTCTTGATTGACTCATTCATCTAAAGGAGACATTTCAACTCTTGGCCATAGATTGCCTCTTTCCTTAGCCAACAACATTATTTGAAATGCTTCTTCTTTATTTCTAGCTTGTGACAATAGTTATTTTATCTTGGATTTTGGACTAAGATTGAAGGGGTTGTTCAAGAGAGAGGTGTGAATCTCTATTCAATAGAGAGGGATAAGAGGGGTGAGCAACCTCTATTGGTAGACTAGGTTGTTAATGAGAGATGTGTGAATCTTTGTTTAGTAGAGAGGGTAGAGGGAAGCTGAGAGAGGGAAGTGGAACTCTGTTTTAGCAAATTTGAGAAGAAAAGAATGGAGACTCCGTGAGGGAGAAGATGGGGAATGAGATGAAGGTTGTGTGAGAAGCCTCATAGTGAGAGAATAGACTGGTTACATGTAGTAGCTGTAGTTACAATAACTTTATGTAATTTTGTAAGAAAGTTGTATTGTGCTACAAATAGTTACTAAATATATTGTATCTTTACATTGTTGCTTCTATTTTGTGTATGAAAATGTTGAATGAGTGTTGGGATCCTAGATTTTCTTTTAGTAGAATCTAGTCTAGATTGCATTATTTGGTATCAAAGTAAGGTTTGCTCATTAGGTTGTGTTTGGGGAGGCTCTAGAAATTTGTTGTAGGTGTGAGAGGAGATCTTGTAATAGTAGAGAGTTGTGTGAGAGAGAAAATGGTGTCAAACATGGTGTGTATTTTGTGGGAAGGAGCATGTTGATTGTTCTTTGACAAAAGAGACTATTGGGTAGAAGGTGTAGGAATGTCTTGCACTGGGTGGAAAGTGGGTAGGCAGATTTCTAAGGGTTTACATATTCCAGTGTCATTGTTGGATAGAGGGCATGTGTAGATTGTTGGGTAAAACCAATTGTGGGTTGTGAGTGAGTGTGAGACTATGAATGTTATGGGACTTTCCCCCCAAAATGGGAAAGGACATTATTATGAGAATGGTCGCTTGAAAATATAAGGGAATAAAAGAGAGAGAAAAAGATAAATCTTATTATGAACCTTTAGTTAGAAGGGGAATACTAATAAATATTTTTAAAGTCCCTTTTATATGGAGGAATAAATATCATTATTAAATAAATATTAAAGATAACCATTTTGAAAGGGTGTGATGGTTTGAAAACCACTCCTTAAGAGATTATATAAAGCATTTATGTGAGGCTTGGAAAAGGCATGTAGATTACTTAAGGAAGAAGGTGGTTTGGTGGGCTATGGGTATTAGAGAAGGGACACATAAAGTGTGTCCAACTCGAGGTAGCATTACAATGAGACTTATTATTATGGTAAGTCAAGATTGTGTGAGTCTTTTGGTTGTGATGGGTCATTATCTTTTGGGGTTGGGGGTTGTATGTATGTAAATATGTCTTCAAGAAGGAGGATTAGAGTGGCATTGGGAAAAGTTGTTAGATTTTATTTTACCAAGAGGAGAGAAAGGACTCATATGGAGAGGGCTCTTAAAGGTTGAGAGAAATTCAATCAAGACCGGATGTGATAGAGTGTGAAATGTAGAGGATTTGTTATAGATGTGAGTGACATGGAATAATAGGAAAAGGATAAGGGTAATATTTAAAGCCATATTTTATCTGATCTTGTTTTATTTGTAGGTGTGGAGGAAGGTAAAGCAAGAGAATAAGAGATCCTCATGAAACAGGAAGGTGATGAATAAAAAATAAATCATCTAGTTAGGGTGATAGAAGTTGAAGAAGAGAGAATAGGTGTAGTAGTGAAAAGAGAGAGTGGTGTTAAAATAGAGGTTGGTGAAGAGGAGAAGGCAAATAATGGATTCTTTGTAATCCATCATACGGAAACAAGTTGTGAGGAGGTTGCAGTAGTAGAATTTCATTTGGAGGACATGAAGATATTGGTGAATGAGGACTAATGAAGTGTAGAAGAAAAAAATATGGAGGTGTTGGTGGATGTGGTGCAACAAAGCACAAAAGAAAAAAATAAAGCGAAAAGGAGTGCCTTAATGAGGTACCAAGTGAATAGGAAGGAGAGGATGAGGAGATGGTGATGGAGATTTTTGATTTCCATAATGTTAGTTGTGTTGATTTGTGTGTAAATGAAGTGATGATTAGAAAAAGGAGGTAAGATCTTTGGCGGAGTAGGATAGATAGTGGTGGGTTAAATCCCATGAAAGAAGAGAAGAGACAAGTATTGATTGGAGGTGGATGGATAATGATGGATTAAACCCAATGAGAGGAGGAAGAAAGAGGAGTAGAATTTGGAGGAGGGGGTTGGGTTGTGGTGGACAAAGGCCCATAAGAGCAATAGAAGCTAATGGTCAAATTTGGTGGAGGATTGCAATTTTCTAAAAAACTATTGGAAGAGGCAAAGGAAGAAATCTTTCGATGTAATTGTTATAGTAATGGAATATGTTGCAAATTGTATGCTTTTGGGAAGGTTGGTTCTACCACTTAGCTCCACTTTGTGAGTACCATACTCACAATTTTTCTTATCTAGCATGTTTGATGTAGGAGCATCTAGGTCCACAAGAAATCACATGTCATAAAAAATAGTAGTAAGTTATGTTTTCATTTTTCTTCAATTTTGGGTTGTTGTTGTCTCATGGATTTATTGTTGACTTGCTTTCTTGGAGGTTTCTATAGGAAGGCTCCTATTTTAAAATGGATTTTAGACTTGTAGCTATGCTACAAGAAACACATAGGTTGATACATGCCTAAATCAAGTTGCTACAGGCCTAAATCAAGTTACTAAATGACAGTCTCTTGTGTAAATGGTATGTTTCAGAAATGTGACAAGAGCTATGTATTGTACTATAGGGGTTTTGTGTGTTTTAAAATGTAACGATTTCTTGAGTCTCAAGGCTACAATGGGACCTGCTACAAAACTTTATGATGAGTTATATTTGGGTTGATTGAATAATGTGACTATCATTGCTTTATGTAATTTAATTGATTAAAAGTGGATGTATCATGATTTCTTACAAACTGCCAGCTATTGTCTTTCTAAAGTTAAAGGGCTTTTTGTCTTTTCTATTATTGGATATATTAGGTTGGATTTCCCATGTAATTACTATATATTTTGCAATCTAATTGTTATGCAACAATTTGTGGCAAAATCTTTTACATGTGGGAGTTGATTTTAAAGGTTATGCTTTTATTTTCCTTCTATTTGGATAGTTGGTTTTTCTTTCCTTCCATGACATCTCACTTTCTCCTTGTGGCAATTAATTTTTTGATTTCATGAGGTTGCCTTCCTCCACATGGCTAACTGTTATCTTGGATAATATACTCATTCCTTTGTTGCATTTAAAGCTTTGGATTGTTCCTTGGACTTGGCACTTCACCTTGGTAGTTATCATTTTTTGTTGTTGCTATGTGGTTGTTTGACTATTATTCTAGGTTGCAAGGTATTATATTGCCTTCTTCTAGGATTGTTCTCCATTCTCATATGAGTTATTTCATCTTTGGATTATACTTGGTCAAAGTTGAAATATTATTATGCTTATTCTTGATTGATTCATTCATCTAAAGGAGGTGTTTCAACTCTTGGATGTAGATTGCTTCTTTCCTTAGCCAGTGACAGGATTTGAAATGCATCTCCTTTCTTGCTAGTTGGCAAAACTAACTATTTTATCTTAGATTTTGAACTAAAAGTAAATGATTAGCTCAAGATGGAGTCATGAATATTTATTCAACATAGAGAGAGAAGAGGGATGGGCAATCTCTATTGGTAGACTAGGTTTTTCATGAGAGAGGTGTAAATCTCTATTCAACAAAGAGGGTAGAGGGAAGTGGAGCTTTGTTTTGATTGAGTTAAGAAGAAAATAATGGAGACTCCATGAGGGAGGAGAGGGGGAATGAGATGAAGGCTATGTGAGAAGCCTCATAGTGAGATAATAGCCTAATTATGGGTAGTTGTTGTAGTTATTGTAGCTTTATGTAATTTTGTAAGAAAGTTGTATTATGCTACAAACAATTAAGAAATATATTATAGCTTTGTATTGTTGTTTTTGTTTTACATATGATGTTTTGATTGAGTGTTGGGCTACTAGATTAGGTCATATTTCAATAGACTCCTTGGTCTAGATTGCATTATAAGGCTTGCCAAGAAATACAACATGCATGTCTCAACAGGGCAAATATGTAAGCACCCAAAATTGTACGAGATGACATGTCATGTACAATGATGACATAAATCCCAAAAAGAAGCCAATATGCTATGAAATGTGATGATGTGGTAGTTGATACATATCTCCAAGACAAAAATCCATTTCTTAACCCTTTAGGACCCTATTGTTGACTTTTGTGTTTGTTGCTTATCATCTAATGTTTCCTCATGTTTTTATTCCATTTTAAAAACTTGGTGCTTTTTATGTTTTTACAAATTTGTTACTTTGAGCAAGTAGCGAAATCATTTTTGCCATGATATTTTTATTTCTGCCATGGTATTTTCATTTTTCCATGGCATTTTCATTTTCACCATGATACTTTTGATTTCACTGCAATTGATTTTTTAATTATTGAAAATGACAATTTTGTCATTTTCACTCACATGCATGTATTTATGTAGTCCTCTTTTAGTTCCTCTCCAATTTCTTCTAATTGTAACCTTTAATCATCTCAATCACACTCCATTCAACATCCTTGTATAAAATTCACAATTCTAGCCATTTTCAACAGTCCAAGAAAATTTTAAAAAGTAGCCAAACTCTACCCAAGTTACTTCATGACCACCATTTTTAGTAGATTACAGTCAAACGATAGCCATTAATATTCTCCCTAGGATCCCTACTCCCCTTACTTGGCCTACCTTACTTAGGATATTCACTCATAGTTAGTTGATCTCATCGGAGGGAAACAACAAGCACACGGATTTGAATATGAGGGATTATTGTTGCCACAACTTGCTCCACATCTAAATCATTTGGCTCTAGGTTTGGAATTTATTGCTTTATTAGATTATATTATTTTGTTGTAATTAGTGTAGAGTCTATAAACTTTTGTAGCTTAGATTAAATTTGTTGTTTGCTTGTAGCTATTTATTTTCCCTGTTACTTTCTATTTCTTTTATATTTATTATATGTTGCATAAAGGTTAAATGCAAAAAAAAATTTAGAAAGAACTTTCTCTTGTTCATATCTTGATTACTATACCCACATAATTGCAACACAATAGAAACCTAAAGGGACCTAAATTTTAGGTTGGGTCAATCAATGATCCAAACCACACATTTCACTCATAGACAATCTATGTGTTTTAGGGTAGATTTCTTCTACAACTAGAACTAAATTTTGTTATTATTATAGAAAAGGGATCCTTATATCTCTAGTATTGAAACATATCATTTAGAAAACTTAGTTTTTGAAGAGTTTTTTTTTCCTATAGGGTCTTTTTGAGAAACCTATGCAAATTTCTCAAAGGAGCTTCTTCTAAAAGGATTCTTAGATTTTTTTAGTGGAAATAGGCCCAAATCCTTTACCACATAGCAAATTGAAAAATACAAAACATGTAAAAGGATATTTCTAGAAAATTCTCATTATTAGAAAATAAATTACAACTATTTATTGTGAGTTTGTTTGCAAAAAAGGTTAATTTTATTTCCTGTAAGGTTAGTTATTTTCCTTGCAATCTTCTTTGTGTATTTAAAAAAATGCTAAATCTTAGTTGTATTTAATTAATTAATTTCATTTAATTATTAGTTACACTTAATCAATTAGTTGCACTTAATTACTTATTTAATTACATTCAACCACTATTTATCAAAAATACAAAAATGGGTGCATGATTACGTGCAATTAGAAATAAAATTAGATCATTCATTTATTCATGTTCATTTGTATTTTAATTATAACGAACATTCTTTTAGATTAATTTATCAATTTCAATCAAACATTAAATATCGGAATTGTTGTGCCCAATCCAAAAATTTCAAATTATGATGCAAGTTCTTCCATTTTGCGTGTCTGTCACTTCGTCAAAATCTGAAATGTCAAATGTCATTAAGTTGAAATAGTTATTGTCAGAGTCATTATTAGTCTAAGTCTAAGGTCTATGGGTCCAAGTTTTAAAACTCAATTTGTTTAGTCGTTAAATTTTCAATGTCGTTTTGTCAATTAATATTCGTCAATTTTTAACAATTTGTTCATCGTTCATAATTTGTCGTTATGTAAGTCTCTTGAAAAATCCATAAAGTTAAAAATGAAAAAGAAGAATTAAAAGAATTAAAAAATCAAAAGCACATAAAAGCAGAGAAAAAATGCTTTGTGCAAAGCAAAAGGCGCGTCTAAAAATAAGAAAACGAGCTCATATGGTAATAAAAACTCTTTTACCAAACTTCACGCACCTTCAAAGATTTCTCACCACAAAATCTTCATCAAATCGCATCTTAGAAGTCTTCAAGTGCTCCAAAATAGAAGGAAGCACGTCATTCGGTAAGATTGAAGTGTCTGCAAAGAAAATTAGTGCCTCCACCAATAAAATCACCATTCTCATAATCCTTTCAACTTCTCCTGCATCTAAGAAGGTTTCAAGGAAAGCAAACACGCATTTGCAAGGTAAAATTGCCCCATCTAAAGACTTCTGATGCCCTTCAAAAGACACTCACATTATTCATTTGATAGTAAAAGCTCACTCACGTGTGTTCTAGCATGCCTCAAAGTGTCTCTAAGAAAGCGCTAAAGTTTGCATAAGATATTCGACACAACAGAAGATAGAAATTGTGCATGATTAATAGGGAAGAAGAGACCAAATGCCCATAGCAATTCCTACACATCAACAAGGAGGAGAAACAAGGCGCTAGGAGGAAGGAGAGGTCGTTCATTCAAGATCAAGTCAGATGGAATACCAAAAGATGCTTGTTTAAAGGAGAAAGTGTTGTATCAAAACATCAAATGTGCCACACAAGAAAACAAAAGGAGTGCTAGGCTAGTATGCCTCACGCCTTTGAAAATGAATTTCATACATATAGTATAAGGAAACCACACACTTCAAATCAGCATGGAAATTCCAAAAGGAGATAAAAGTGCTTGTCTATAGGAAGCTCACGCCTTGCCAAAATTAGATGCCTATGCAACATTCACGTATTCAATCGAGTCAATATAGAAGGAATAAGGCAGTGGCCAAATTAAAAGTAGCCAAAAGACATTCTAAAGAGAAGTCATGAATTCATGCCTAACATAAGGGATGAGATTTTAACCAAAGGATAATCCACATAACATGATATCAAATCAACATAATTGTTCAAGGAAGATTTCGCCTAGTAGAAGATTTATGGATTCAGGTTACCAAGATTCATAAATTGCCAAAATTTTCAAACTTCATACAAAGAATTTGTCTGACGAGTGTTGTAGAGGATTCACTGTGGAAACTTCATCAGAACTGGTTAGAGCTATCATTTCCTAAAAATCCTATTTTAGCGCTAGATCATCATCATAAAAAAAGCACATTTAAAAAATTGCTTAGTGGTGCTATTTTTAGTATTGAACAAGATCAACTCAAGTTCCACCATCATGTGGGGAATGTGAGCACAAAGTCAAGGTCATGATAAATTTAATCTTTAGTTTAACTGGAGGTTGCATGGTTGCATGTTTCTATTTTCAATTTCAATGGAGCAGATACATTGTAATAAGTTTGCATGTTGGGCAAACACTAGTTAGTTAGAGTTGAAGTTCAATTATTATTTTCATGCATTTGCTTTGTAGTAGTATAAATAAGTGTTTTTGCACAAGCACAAGGGATCTAGATTTTAGAATTCAAATTCACTAAGAGTTAAATTTTTTAGCTTTTAAGTATTCAAATGTTCATAATTAAGTGGTACATTTTGATTGATCAATGAAAATGGCAATTCTCATGCCTTCATTATGCTGGAGTTGTCAGCTACCTGGTGTTCAAATTGTGATTATGTGGTTTGTTCAATAACATCTATTATGCATTCTTTTGCTGATAAATGTTTATTGAAATGCATTGTCATATGTGCCCAAGGATAAGTCATTTAATGAATTTGCAAACTTTGTGTTGTAAATAAAGCTGAATATATGAGTCGAGGCTTTGTCCCACCTTGTATTCATTTTAATCTTGCCATTCATATTTTAAGTGTTGATCAATCTCATTTGTGTGTACTTGCCATGTTCAGCCTCTGGATTTGGCTAAATAGTGCAAGTGTGAAGTTTAGGTTCTCAATTTTAGTCAAAAACAAAATTCATGCATCAAGGTTAAAACTGCGTTTCTGATTTTCTCTTTTGACAAACCCTAAATGGATTGTATAGTTTTAGATCAATTTTACTTTATAGGGAGCTTCCCCTTCAAATTTGAAGAGCGGTTCTACCGTTCATCTATTTGCTTATCTTTCGCACTAAAAGGTGCGAAATAAAACGCTAACAATTTTAGTGACTCTACAGGGGAATGATATTGTTATGTCAGAAAATGTCCTCTTGGGGGATTTTCCCTTTTAAGGTTTAGCTCCTGGGTCCTTCGAATTCATTATAAGCATCTTGCATGTTAATCTTGAATCCCGATGAGAAAACCCTGAAGTCTTGTGGAAAATAGGACTTAGGGGATGCTATTTTGATGAATCCTGACCAAAATTGGGAGGGTGGAGGTGGGCGCTAGCGCCCTAGTCCTGTCCCATTTTGGGTCAGCCATAAATTCAAATGTCAGTTTAGTGATTGTTAATTAGGTCCCAGGCTAACATCTTAAGTTTGAATTACAAAATTCTTAGCGGGAATGTGTGTTGTTGCATATATAAGCATGTTTAGTGTTTCATTTGCAAACTACAATATGATTGTGAACTTTTGGCTAACTTATGATTTTAGAGCATCTATGATATTCATTGTTGCAGAGCAAAGCATTGTTATTGTGTTTGCGATTGTAGATTTAGCTTCATCTTCTCATGTGTTAAAGAACCTTCATCTATGTGAGATCTACACCTCCAAGGTGATATCTATTTGTGTTTGAATCATTCATTAATTTGTTTTTGCCTCTATCCCACAGGGATATGTACTCTTTATCTGACAATGGTATTCAGAAGACTTGAATGTCTCTCCGAGGCTTGACTAAGGCAAGCCTCTAAACACCACAACCCCCAACCACTCTCCTTGTGATTACAGGTTACAGGTGTTGCATCTTGACATAGTGGAGTTGCAGGGAATAGTAAGACAGTGTGCAAATCCCATATTTCTGAAGAAAAGGACTGCTTGGACTAGGGCACCAATGCTAGTGTCCTCCAAGGTTGAAAACACAGAAACAATTGTGACAATGACAATCAACATTTGAAGAGCTTCTGACATTCTGAAAAATAACCCTACCTTGGACTCGGGCACTAGTGCTAGTGTCCTCTACATCTCACGGGATAGAAATGGAAAGTACAGTGAACATCAGTGTTAGAAGGAGATCAGGATTTTGCAAATAAAACAAAGGGGTGTTAGTGCCAGTGTCCCCGAGTATTCTGCATCCTAAACTTTGAAAAATGGTCATTTATTAATCTCTACCTACTACCTTAGTCTGCAAGTATTTGTTGTAACTCATCAATTTGCTTACTATTTTGCATAATTAGGGTTTTAAGGGTATTTGAGAATTAAATTGATACATTAGTTGATAACATCTGAGCTTCCACATCGTTCCAAGTGACAGCCTAACCTGTAGGTGAATCCTCTTGAAAAAGTGTGATTCAACTCGGTTGATATGCCCTTAAATGTTTGTAGTGAAAGGAGGATTTAACCCACACATCCATTAACCCCATCAATCCTCCTTTTTCCTACAAAACTGATATAAGACCTCTATCTTATCCATTGCAAATTTGAAAAGGTCTAGAGTTCACAATTTTTTTAGTTTAAACAGAAGGCTTCTCATGGATGATCAGGAGGCTAACCACAACAACCATCACCTACCTCAGCCGTGGGGAATTAGATTGGTACATTGGCACTAGCAGAAAGCCATTAACTTTTTAAAGGCTCACAGAAAAATTTTCTGAAGTTTCATGGTGATGGCAAACAACATCTTGATGAACATATTTGAGCCTTTACCACTGCATGTGGGATTGTTAGAATTGCACATGAAGATGTTGTAGTTCACTTATTTGTGGAAAGCTTACGAGGAACATCAACTAAATGGTTTAATCACCTTGCTGCTAGTTCAATCACAAGTTGGGAGTCCATGAGAGAAATTTCTTGCTCGTTTCTTTACCACCGCATGTGGGATTCTTAGCATTGCACATGAAGATGTTGTAGTTCACTTATTTGTGGAAAGCTTGCAAGGCACATCAACTAAATGGTAAATAATCACCTTACTACTGGTTCAATCACAAGTTGGGAGTCTTGCATGAGCGAGAAATTTCTTGCTCGTTTCAAGATTGCAAAAGACTGCCATGTTTTCTTTGCACAACTCTCAAACATCAAGAAAGACAGAAGTGAGCCAATGCGAGACTTCATGGCTAGATTCAACCATCTGATCAGCAAAGTTGTGGACAACCTAAATCATTCGTCATAAATCCTTCTAAGTTGTTTCACAAATGCACAATCTTTTTAAGTTTCTTTCTTTCTCAAGCAAAGAAATTCTACAGAATTGCAAGAAGCTTAGGACTATGCTATTGAGTTTGAAGATAATATGATCACTTCAGGAAAGATCAAGAAAGATTCAATTAGATTGCTAATTCCCTTGAATGTTACAACTCTTCAACAAGTTTCATATCCTCCAAGTAATCAAGATTTTTTCATCAACTATGCCAGCGATCAACCTGTTTCACCTATACATCAAGTGGTAGATGTGTCTTCTACATACACATACTACATATTTCATGCAACAAATAAACACAATGGAGAAAATTGTCCTAAAATGAGAAGAATCATGTAAGTTTTAATGTCTTCAAGTGAAAATCAAGGATTATTGGATGGTCCTAAACGTCTTTTAGATTAATTTGATGGTGTCTCTGTGACGAGATTTACCCAGTGTAAATCAAATATACAAAGCAATGATTTTCATAATCATGTTTCAAGTGACTTCATGTGTTTGTATAACCAGGATCTATCAATGGAGCAAGCATATTCATCTCAAGTTGAAATCTTGCCTAATTTGCATTAATTATTTTAGGCTAAAGAAGGACCATTGCTAGAAGAGGAACCTAAAGGAATGCAAGTATTGCATATTTTCTTTGAGGAGGGAGAAGTGACATAATCTTCTTAAGAACAAAATTGCGAGAAATAAATTAGATATGTTGCAGAGAGCAATGGTTAATCCAATTTGTTCTTATCTTATTTTGAAAGCTTGTTTGAAGAACCCGCATCTAATGCAATCAAAGGAGGTGACCAAAGATTTTCTTTCTAAGGACTTTTCAGCTTTGAAGATAAAAATTTCCACAAGTACAAATGATCAACAATCTCAGTTAATGATGGGACTAGAGACTAAGATCTGGTCATAAAGAATGGGTATCTTCTTTCAAGACATTAAAGAGATATCTCAATTGGAGCAAGAGAAAAAAATTCTTCTTATGGAGGATTATTCAACATTGGAGGCACTTGTCAAATAGAAGGCCATGAGGAGGACTCATCACGAGATCTTGATAGTTTTCTCAATCACTTAGAGAGTGGGTCTTCCATAGAAGGTACTATAAATTTTGTTTTACAATTTAACCCATCTTTATCCTTCTCTCTAACAGATTTCATACGCACTAGTGATGAAGATAATGCTAGACTATGAACCTGTGCAAGAAAAAGACATTACATATATGTTAGATATGATAAAATCAACACAAGATGTAACATATAAAGAAGGAGAAGAACTCATGGAATATTCAGTCTTGGTCACTGAAGAGAATCATATGGAGAAATTAGAAATTCTTGACAAGTGTGTGGTAAGGTATGAAATATGTGAAATTAATCAAGCACATGAAGAAGACACACAAATCTTAGAATAATTTGTCCCTAATCCTGCCCACATTTCAGAAGAAGAGAGGTGTATAGTTGTCGAAAATGAGATGCTACCATATTTTCACATTCATGTTCTCAAGGATACATTTATTGAAGGTGATTTCTCTATGGAAGTTGATGAGACTCAAGATGATGGATGGCAAGGCGAGCTACTAGGAGAAGACAATTTTCAATGAGTATGCTTTGACGATAATCAGGTGCTTCAAGATTTGGATCTTGATGATCTTTCAAATTTAGATTATGAGGATTAGATGGATGAAGACATGGCCTATGAGAATGATGAAGAGGTTCTCCAATCACTAGATGCACTACTATTAATAGTTGTGGATCTGGTAAGTCAAGAATAATTAATGGAAGTTCTATATGAACAACTTCAACCTTTTCTAATGTGATGCAAAGTAGGGGTGGTTAGATTCAACTTGACCTAAATCAACCAATTCTTCAAGGTGTCAAGCATTTATTGGTGGGTTTCTCTTCCTAGGCCTGCTAATTCCTAGTAGCACTCCATAACCTATTTTTCCAACACAACTTTCAAAACAGACCTCATACCCAAAATCTAATTGTTATTACATATACCCTTTATCCCCTTTGACAACATATCTCATTTTTAGGTGGGGGTTTTCTGGAACACAGAGGCCAAATCTTGACTGTTACACTTTGAATTAGGCTTGAAATGGAGTAGCAAATTCATGTTTTCTGGTCATAACTTTCAAATTAGAACTGATCTTTGACAGAGAAAACATGATTCAAATACCCTTTTGGCTCCTTCAAAACATATCTCACAATGAGTCAAGGTTTATTTGGAAAGATTGCTTCAAAATTGGACTGTCCTAGTCTCAAATAGGCCTAATTAGGCTTGTTGCACTAGGTCACAACAGGGTCTTCAATCTCTAGACTTCAAACCTTCATGCCAACACCTCAAATAAGTCATAGATGGTCTGCCTTAATATATCCAACCACTTCAAATGATTTCTCAAGAGCTTTTCACCAAACCCTAAGTCTTATGCAAACTCAATGCCTAATTCATGAGGTTTTATGACTAGTTTTAGAAAATTTGCTATAAAATGCTCAAAACTTGATGAAATTCAATGAAACAAAGTAAAAATGAAAGTAGACTCAATGCTCCATCAATTCCAACTAGTTTAAGGTCACGATATTACCGTACACAACCGTACACAA
The DNA here is from genome assembly GCA_027924645.1 of Cunninghamia lanceolata. Lineage (NCBI taxonomy): Eukaryota > Viridiplantae > Streptophyta > Pinopsida > Cupressales > Cupressaceae > Cunninghamia > Cunninghamia lanceolata. The sequence continues at coordinate 2,899,044 of BSBN01000023.1, read as the reverse complement.
CAAAATCACGTTCAGATTTACAGAAACAGAGTTCATTTTTATTGATTTCCTTCAAAATACAACCAGCCCCTCCTGGTCTCAAACTTTGCAAGCTTATTTAACATTTCCCCAATGTTATCCAACTTCCATTTTTAGTTACAACTTGTTATCACCCAGATTTGCACCCTTCGCACGCAGCTGTGACACCTCATGCAACCTGGAGTAACATTGGAATGATCTTGAAGTGTGGGACCTTACGTTATGAGATCAGACCTCTAGAGAAGGTTGGTTCCTTGCTCCAAGCCTATTACTTAGAGCAATGATACTAAATCTAGTGCTAAAAGCTTGCAGGGGAAAGAGTTAGAAGGAGAGCTGAAGGGAAAAGAGGTGATACACCAGATTTAGTGAGAGATGGTGGATAAGGTATGGACATAGCAATGATTCTTTCGCTGCTGAGGGGGGATTCACACAGGTTTAAGGCTGGTTTGAGGCTTCGGTATGAAGGTTAAACCTACAGAGGGGCCGCTTTACCCATAGAGCAAACTAAAACTTCAAATGAAACACATAAATTCAGAGATAAAAGAGGCAAAAATCAGCATCTATTAATCATGAAGGCCCAGAAAACTGTTACAATGCAGAACATTTCATAGTAGAATTACACCCATTTAGCTAATTGCACTCATTGGTGGGTAAAGGAAGACAACAGAGGCTAGATTCAGGCACAGTGAGTCACATTCCCTTATCCTTGCAATTACACTAAAATGGACTAACTACAAAATTTTGGCAGCATAACAGCCCCAAAAATATAATCCCCTTTAAAAGAGATTTTACATTGTCATATATAGGCCAGATTTATGCCACAAGGGCATGGAGTAGTTGAATCACAGAATCGAGGCCATAATTGCCAAAGGCAGGAAAGCACGGGCAAAGGCATGGCGAAGGGGCAGGGGCCATGGCTCTGCCATGCCAAAATGCAGAAAACCTCAGCCAGGACGCAAGAAAGGACGGGGCATGGAGAAAAACCTCCAAAGTCATCGTTTGTCGTGCAGGAAAGAGTCCTGAAAGGAAGAGAGCCCATACACCATGAATGCGCCTGCAGAAATTCACCAACTCGAGCCACTGTGAGGAGAAAAACCCCTCAAAACATCAAGACGGCCGCTGAAATGTCCAATCGAGCAAAATATGCAAAGCCAGATCAGGAAAATGAAAACTAGAAAATCCCCCCAAAAATCTACTCAAACGAAAGAGGAGGCAAAAACAAGCATTTTTGCCTCTTACAGCATGTCAAAATTCGCTGAAATGGGGAAGATATCGGCTGTCAAGGATCTGGTCAACTGCCTCTATATATCGCTTCTGCACCTCTGTATATATCGGCCTCTAAAAATACCTCAGATCCTGTCTTTGCATGTTTGAAAACTTTGTATGTATCTCTACTCCTTTGGCGCCAAAAGGCCCTTGCAGTCGCTCTTAAAAATGCATTTGAAAATGACTTGTATATGCAAGAGCCTTTGCATATGCATCTGCCACTGCCACGTGGCACTTCCTAATTTACCGTTGAACTGAAACTGGGTCCCGTCATTGAAGAACTGCACCCTCCATTGGCCTTCGGAAAGACCCAAAAACAAGTTGCCGATGCATCATGTCTGGACGAAATCTCCCTTGCATATCGGCTTGTATATGCAAAGATACAAGCAAATATACAAACAACTAGCACATGCAAACGTGCATTTTGCCCTTTGTAATCGAGGCTTGTATATGCATACAATCGCCCTTGTATATACAAGTCACGGACTTCAAACTCTTAAAAAGCAGATGGGAATCATTTTGAAATCCGGGTTGTATCTAACCTCCTTTGTATCTACAAACATACAAGCCGTGGACCCCAAACTGACCATTAACTGTATTTGACTGCTCTATCAGGTTCGGCTTGTATCTCTGATCTTTGTATATTATTGACTTGTATATCGCAATATACAATCGCCCTTATACAAAGTGGACCTGAAAATTTTAACAAAACAAGTTAAAAACGCAATCGGGTCTGGCTTGTATATAAACCTTTGTATATCGGCTTTGTATGTGAAAACATACAAAGCAAAAAATACAAGCCACTGTAGCAAATGTATTTCTTCTTGTATCTCAGGTGAGGGCTCCTTGTATGTCTGATATACAAACGGCCTTGTATGTGCGCGAGCCCCATCTCTTGCACATTCGACCTTTGTATGTTTCACATGTATGTTCAAAAACATACAAGCGAAATATACAAAGAAACATACAAAGCCAAATGTGCATTCCACTATAGCGGATGCACCTGCATGTTTGAAAACCTTGTACCTTTTCGTTGCATGTGCAAACATACAACACAACATGCATTTTGAAAACCCGATATACAAGAGGGAATATTCCTGCAATGCATCCCCTGTTTGTATATCTCTTTCCTTGTATATCTCCATTGTATGAGCCAAATATACATGCAGACCCGATATACATTCAGCGAATATTCTAGGGATCTGCGATGTATATTCCATCTTTGTATCTGCCCTTGCATCCTTCCAGCGAATGTATATTTGCTTGTATGTTGAAAATACAAGGCAAACATACAAACCCTCCAAACATACAAAAGGGGAAACCTGAAGAATATGAGATGGATGCACAATATACCTTGTATGTCTCACTTGCATCTCGGCCCTTTGTATATCACCGATATACAAACCGGGAATATTCCTGAAGACTTGCGAAAGATTCCCTAAATGTATATGCACCTTTGGGGCCCGATAGACATTCAGAAAATGCATAAAACCTAATTTTTTCAACATCTTCTAAGGCCAATGGAGATCTACAAGCCCGCCAAATGAACATTTGAAATGCATGTTGACCCAAACTTTGTCCATGAATAACTTCTTTGTTTGGCCGAATTTCAGGATGATGTAAAAAGCAAACCTGCCTATTTTTTCAAGCTCTTTCCAATGGTCATGTTTTTTTAAGGCAAGGTTTCATGGGAAAAATGGCACCTTTGCTTATAGGGACCCTTTCAAAGGATTTTCAGGGAAAATATTAGGTTGACTATTTGGTTCTGAGCAGAGGGAAAATAGGATAACATTTTTGGAGACCTCTATGGGATGTTTGCCTGCTAAACATGAGATCAGTGGCCTTATACATTCATTAGGCATGGAGTCAAAAGAAACTGGAAGTGCCTTGACAAACATCCTGACCCGGAACCCGGCATGACAGCAATGAAGGACATGGAAAGACCAGGGGCCAAACAAAATGCTGACAGCAACCCACCAACTGTGCTAGGCAGCACTTAGGGGAAATGAAGGGCATCTAAACTATTGTGCAGCAACACTTATTGAAAGCATAGAGACCTAATCTACTAATTTACAAAGCATTCATACCTCAAAACACCTCTTTAGGTGTATCCCGTTGACTGGGGTAGGCAGATTTTGTCCATCCATATTTGACAACTAAAATGCATTGTGCTCCTTGCATTCAATGATGAGAAACGGGCCACTCCACATGCAATCGAATTTGGAGTGCTTCCCTGGCCTGCTCTTCAATTCATCCCACTTGAGCACCAAATCACCCTCCTTAAAGTTTCTGGGGGTGGCCCTTTTATCAAAAACTCCCTTGAGTTGAAGCTGATGATACTCCATAGCCTTCTTAGCCTTGTCTCTAGTTTCTTCAAGCTCCATGAGCTGAGCATATCTGACCGCCATGGGATCCTCTTTAAACATTTCTAGTTGATTCATGATGTCAAGAGCTGGCAGCCAGATATAGGCAACCTTGCCTCTTTTCCATAAACAAGCATATATGGAGAATTCCCAATGGACCTCTTGGGAGTTATTCTATCTACCCATAAAGTAGATTTCAGATTAGTATGCGAGGTCCTTTGATTGTCCTCCAAGGTTCTCTTGATGATCCTTATGAGATTTTTATTTGTGGACTCAACTAGGACATTACCCTGAGGGTAATAATTTGAAGCACCCAAGTAAATCCCATTCCTCACGGCCCAGTCAGTTATTTTTAACCTGACAAAAGCTAGTGCATTGTCTGAGATGATGGATTCAGGGACCCCAAATCTAGCTGCCAGATCACTATAAAAGTTCAAAACGACACCTTCATTGGATTCCTTTAGGGCCACTGCCTCAGTCCATCTTGTGAAGTAATCAGTTGCTGTAAGCACCCACTTGTGGCCTGCACTGGATGGTGGATTGATGGGGCCTATGAAATCGATACCTCACCTCATGAAGGGTTGCTCAACTTGAATTGGCTGCAAGGGCATAGCTGGCAGCCTTGACTTGCCTGCGAACATGGCACACTTCACACATTTTCTAGCCCATGCATGGGCATCTCTGAATAAGCTGGGCCAGTAGTATCCAGCTCTCATAATCTTCCACACAGTAGTCCTCATGGAAAAATGACCCCCTACCATTCCATCGTGGAACTCAAGCAGTACCTTGTCAGTCTGAGTTTCATCAATGCATCTTAACAATGCCCCATTAAAATCTTTCCGGAAAAGGATGTCATTAATGAGAATATATGGGATAGACTGAAGTCTAAAGTACCTTCTCTTGGCTCTATCCAACCCTACTAGACATTCACCAGTCTACAAAAAATGGATCATATTGTGAACCCAACTAGTGCCTGCCGCTGCTGTGTCGGCCTGATGTTCATCTTCTACGGCCAGAAATGTCGCCTCTTCCTCGCTTGCTTCATTTTCAGGATTAGCCGCAAGTTGTTCGCTGAGTCCTCTTCCTCAGACGAGCTTGGTTATTTTGATGTCAACGTCATACTCCATGACCCTGGTAATCCAACCAGCTCTTTTCTCATTGACGTCTTTGCTCAATAGGAACTCCTTCACGCCAGGGTGAGCGACCATTAAATGTATCTTATTATTAGAAATAAGATGCCTAAATTTCTTTAGGCTCCTCACCACTGCAAGGATGTGCTTCTCAATGAAGCAGTATCTCTATTCATATTCCTCTAAGCCTTGGCTGAAAAAAGTAATTAGCTGTTCAAATCCTTTGCTCTGTTGCTGCGCCAGAATTGTAGAAATGGTATCCAGACCGCCATAAGCATACAAAATAAAATCCTTGGAGAAGTCTGGATTCACCAAGGTTGGTGCAGCTGCAAGTGCCTCTTTTATGGACTCAAAGCTTAGCTTGGCTTCCTTCGTCCAGCTGAAAATTGTATTCTTTCTTAACATGGACGTCAAAGGTCTCAGAAGATTTGCAATGTCTGGTATAAACCTCCGCAGAAAATTAATTCTGCCAATGAAGCTTTGAAGTCCCTTCTTGTGGCTAGGTAAGGGCAACTCCAGAATAGCCTTTACCCTCTCTGTATCAATGGTGATGCCCTCTTTAGAGATGATGTGTCCTAACAGCTTACCCTTGTGCACAGCGAAAATGCAATTTTTGGGATTAAGAGATATCCTGAACTCTCTGCATCTCTCAAACACTTGCCTCAAATGAGATAAATGCTCAGATGCATTCTTGGAGAAAATAGTTATGTCATCAAGGTATACCAGCACCAACTTATACAACAAACCTTTGAAAGCCATGTCCATAGCCCTCTGAAAAGTTGAGCCAGCATTTGATAGGCCAAAGGGCATTCTCTTGTAGGCCATGGTGCTCCATTTAGTGGTAAAAGCGGTTTTATACCGATCCTCCTCCTTGACTAACACTTGATTGTAACCAGAAAATCCATCAAGCAAGGAGAATCTCTTTGAGCCAGCCACTACCTATAGAATTTGTTCCATTGAAGGCAATGGGTAGTGGTCCTTTAGGGAGGCTCTGTTTAGATCCCTGAAATCAACACACAGTATGATCTCCCCATTATTTTTTCTCACAGGGACGAGGTCAGAGACCCAAGAAGTATGTTTGATTGGAAAAATGATTTTCCCCTCGATCAGCTTAGTCAATTCTTTAATCATTAGGGGCTCTAGCTTCGGATTTAGGGGTCTTTGGTTCTGTCTTACAGGTTTTGCCCCTGGCTCTAATTCTATGGTGTGCTGGGCAATGTGAGGGTCAAATCCCTTTAGGTCTGAATAATCCCAGGCAAACACATCTTCAAATTCATGGCACAGAGTAATGAAAGCTCTTCTGTCCTCAGCTGAGCAGATTTTACCAATTTTAAGGAGCTTTCCCTTAAAAATCTCCAGCTGCTCGTAGTGTTCCTCTTTTATTTGCATGCCGGTTTTAGTCTTCTTCATCTGATCATCAATGCCAAAGATAGACTCCAATGTCACCAGTCCCTTGGGCATCTTGTTTGTCCTTAGCTGAACAATTTGGTCATTGCCATAGTGTTGTTTGAGTTTATCTTGGTTCACCACAGAAAATTCATCTTCTTCTAACAAAAAATGCAGGATTTGCTCATCACTTTCGAAAACTTGCCAATGAATGTCATTGTCCGGGATAGAGGGTCTATTTACTGCTTTTACATGAGGCTGCACCTTCTCCCTCTGAATATCACTGGGGATGTCAAATTGAGCCCCAATTGCTACTAGCCTATCTGCTTGGTAATTCTGATATCTAGGAATAGAGACCAGATTGAAAGCATCGAACTCTTCAATCATGTCCCACACCCTATGCTTGTAGCATTTCAAGACATCATTTTTTGTAGCATGCAATCCTCTTACTTGATTTACAATGAGTTCACTATCCTTGAACACCTGTAAGCAGCTGATCCTTCTTTTTCTTGCCCATTGCAATCCCTGGATTAGCCCCTCATATTCGACAGTGTTGTTGGTGCAGGAAAAGGTGAAATAGAAGGCAAAATAATACCTATCGCCATGAGGAGACACCAGCATTGCACCTCTACCAGACCCATTTCTACCTCTAGAGCCATCAAAATAAATTTTCCATACCTGATCCTGCCCTTCTGTTAGCAATTCTAAACTCTTTACAAGGCTTGAAATTTCTGATTCTGGATAATGCAGTATGTACATTCCCATACCGGACTCTTGCATGTGTTCCTCAAGACTATCAATAGTATTTTCCAAGGCCCACTCTCTTAACAGTAACTCTGGTATACTTTCAGCTTGCAGTTGCTGGGCAGCAACAAGCTCAGGATCATCAGAGATAAGGCAGCTTGCATTAACAACACTTGGTGTGTAGGGTTCTATGTGATGATTTGAAAGCAACTCAGATTTTAGGGTTACCTTGGTGTCATATCTGGTTCTAAAAAATATGTGGGACCGGTCTGAGGATAAATATCCTCCTATCTTGGTCGTGAACTCCCTTAACATGCACATGGTAAAATGAGGAGGAAGGTCAATGATGAACACTTCCTGAGTGATGGAAATGTTTGGATAGGTATGCAAGGTAAGGCTTAGGTCCTTTATCACACCCACGGTGTTGACAGCTATGCCATCAAGTTGGAGCACACCCTTGGTTAGGGGCTAGTAGTTTAGTCCTAATTGGTCTGCAATCTATTTTGGCATAACAGAACTACTTGCCCCACTATCCACCATTCAATTGTGCACTAGCTTATCTCCAATTAGTAGAGACACATAAAATGGAAACGGTTTGGCATTCTGGCTTGGCTGCTTGTTGCTGTCTTGGGGGGAATTGGTAAGGATAGTTTTGGTTGGGTCAACATTTGTATCACCTGACATTTTTAAACTAGACAAAGTAGACTGCAATATGCCTTTTTGGCCCGGGATCGCCAAGGAATCCCACATGGACATTGTCACATTTACCTTTTTCATATTCTCAATAATATTGAAAGGTGCAGCAATGCTTACCTTCTGATGTGGTTTGACGGCTGTAATATCAGCCTGCAATTGAGGCTGCTCTTTGGTAGTCACCTGAGTATTTCTTTGTAACACACAGGGAAATTGGGATGTAGAAGGATCAGCAGGTCCTTTTTCTCTATTTGTCACCTGATCCATCTCATAACTCCTTTTTGCTCTTGTGTTAGCTACAACTGGAGTGTAGTCTCTGTTCATGCCACAAAACTCATTTTCTTGCCAATTCATGAAGGCAGTATCATGTTGAGGTTGTTCTATTTGTTGCACAGTCCCCTCGTTAGATGTGCTTGGCTGCAGAGTTGCAATATCTTGCACTGTCAGGGCCTGATTTATGGCTCCACTTGGACGTGCTGCTTGATTGTGCGGTTGATTGCTTGGAGAGCACCATTCATACTCAAAAGCCAAGTTGTTCTTTATAGGGACAATGTCACTGACGGCACTGGGGGATGCAGGATTGTAAGGTTGAAAAGGCCTTTGGTTCATATTTTGTCTAACCCCCTGATAGTTATTCTGATAGGGTGGCCTGTTAGCTTGCCAAGGTTGGTTCTATCTCTGATAAGACTAGTTTTTCCCTTGGTTATGTGGTTGATAGGGCTATCTATTCTGGAACTGTTGCTTTTTCATATTTGTCAGCTCATTACCAAAAGATTGCAACAATCCCTTGATCTCTTGTAACTTAGAAGATTGATTTTGAGTAGCCGTTTCTGGCCTATTTGATTGCAGATTAGTTACTGGTAATGTTGGGGCAGCGGGTATAATAGCTATGGGGGGCACATATGTTGGGATTGGCAGTTGAATTGCGGGAAAAATCGGCAAAGGTGGCCTAGGAGCAATTTTGCTAGCCTGAATGAGGCTATTTTCAGCCCTAATGGCTATGGTATAGGCCTGTGGCAAGGAAAGCCCTCCCATGGATTGAATCATCATAGAGATGTCACTATTTAATGCTCTCAAAAAATACAGAAATGCATGGTCAACTGTAGTTCTTACCGTTGGTGGGATTCTATCCCATGTCTTTTGGAAACGGTGATTAAAATCTGACATGACCTCGTGAGGGGCTCTTTTGATTGTAGATAGCTGCTCCACCAGCGACAGGTGATCAGATTTATCTTTGAAGAAACTGCACAATTCCTCTCCCAAGCGATCCTAGGAATCTATGGAATTTACTGGCAGGCTTCTAAACCACTATAAAGCTTTGCCCTTCAGGGAGGTTGTGAGTAGCCTAATTGCTACATTTTTTGCTATTACATGATGTACAGCACACAGGTTTGCAATGTCCTGGATATGCTCAACTGGAGTAGTCTGGTCTTCACCGTGAAAAAATGGTAAACTCTTCAGGGCAGCGACATGGATATCATCATGCTGAGCTAGAGTCAATGGGCTACCTTGATTGAAAGCCACAAAGAGCTGATTTCTAACTGCAAGAATCATTGTGGCTTTAGTCCTTGAGGTAGTGTGAGCTCCAATGGTAGGGGGAGTCGACTTGGCTCTCCTGGGCTAGACGCGAGTATTCTTGTGCTTCTCAGCTACTACCCCTCCTCTCCTGGGTGGGGACAATTGTAGATACTCAAAAGGTGAAGTGCTGCTTCTTGTAGGTATTCTTCTCATAAGTAGAGATACAACGGTTCTGGACCAAAGTTGGAGTCGCCAGATATGTAAAGTTTTCAACCTCTTACAGGGCTGGATATCACTGGTTGCACATCAAAACTAGTAACTGAATGTAGTGTTTTGAACTTAGAATTTTTTGAATCTAAGTCCCACCGAGCGTGCCATAAACTATTATCACCTAGATTTGCACCCTTCGCATGCAGCCGTGACACCTCATGCAACCTGGAGTAACATTGGAATGATCTCGAAGTGTGGGACCTTGCGTTATGAGATTAGACCTCCAGAGAAGGTTGGTTCCTTGCTCCAAGCCTATTACTTAGAGCGATGATACTAAATCTAGTGCTAAATGCTTGCAGGGGAAAGAGTTAGAAGGAGAGCTGAAGGGAAAAGAGGCGATACACCATATTTAGTGAGAGATGGTGGATAAGGTATGGACACAACAATGATTCTTTTGCTGCTGAGGGGGGATTCACATAGGTTTAAGGATGGTTTGAGGCTTCGGTATGAAGGTTAAACTTGCAGAGGGGCCACTTTACCCATAGAGCAGACTAAAACTTCAAATGAAACACATAAATTCAGAGATAAAAGAGGCAAAAATCAGCATCTATTAGTCATGAAGGACTAGAAGACTGTTACAATGCAGAACATTTCATAGTAGAATTACACCCATTTAGCTAATTGCACTCATTGGTGGGTAAAGGAAGACAACAAAGGCTAGATTTAGGCACAATGAGTCACATTCCCTTATCCTTGCAGTTATACTAAAATGGACTGACTACAAAATTTTGGCAGCATAATAGCCCCAAAAATACCATCCCCTTTAAAAGAGATTTACATTGTCTTATATAGGCTAGATTCATGCCAGAAGGGTATGGAGTCACTGAATCACAGAATCGAGGCCATAAATGCCAAAGGCAGGAAAGCACGGGCAGAGGCATGGTGAAGGGACAGGGGCCATGCCTCTGCCACGCCAAAACGCAGAAAACCTTGACCAGGATGCAAGAAAGGATGGGGCATGGAGAAAAACCTCCAAAGTCATCGTTCGTCGTGCAGGAAAGAGTCCTGAAAGGCAGAGAGCCCATACGCCATGAATGCGCTTGTAGAAATTCACCAACTCGAGCCACTATGAGGAGAAAAACCCCTCAAAACATCAAGACGGCCACTGAAACGTCTAATCAAGCAAAATATGCAAAGCCAGATCGGGAAAATGAAAACTGGAAATCCCCCCAAAAATCTGCTCAAATGAAAGAGGAGGCAAAAACAAGCATTTTTGCCTCTTACAGCATGTTGAAATTCGCTGAAATGGGGAAGATATCGGCAGTCAAAGATCTAGTCAACTGCCTGTATATATCGCTTCTGCACCTGTGTGTATATCAACCTCTGAAAATACCTCAGATCCTGTCTTTGCATGTTTGAAAACTTTGTATGTATCTCTACTGCTTTGGCGCCAAAAGGCCCTTGCAAGCGCTCTTAAAAATGCATTTGAAAATGACTTGTATATGGAAGAGCCTTTGCATATGCATCCGCCACTGCCACGTGGCACTTCCTGATTTGTCGTTGAACTGAAACTGGGTCCCGTCGTTGAAGAACTGCACCCTCCATCGGCCTTCGGAAAGACCCAAAAACAAGTTGCCGATGCATCATGTTTGGCCAAAATCTCCCTTGCATATCGGCTTGTATATGCAAAGATACAAGCAAATATACAAACAACTAGCACATGCAAACATGCATTTTTCCCTTTGTAATCGTGGCTTGTATATGCATACAATCACCCTTGTATATACAAGTCACGGACTTCAAACTCTTAAAAAGCAGATGGGAATCATTTTGAAATCTGGGTTGTATCTAACCTCCTTTGTATCTGCAAACATACAAGCCACGGACCCCAAACTGACCATTAACTGTATTTGACTGCTCTATCGGGTCTGGCTTGTATCTCCGATCTTTGTATATTATTGACTTGTATATCGCAATATGCAATCGCCCTTATACAAAGCGGACCTGAAAATTTTAATAAAACAAGTTAAAAATGCAATCAGGTCCGGCTTGTATATAAACCTTTGTATATCGACTTTGTATGCGAAAACATACAAAACAAAAAATACAAGCCACTGTAGGAAATGTATTTCTTCTTGCATCTTAGGCGAGGGCTCCTTCTATGTCTGATATACAAACGGCCTTGTATGTGCGCGGGCCCCATCTCTTGCACATTCAGCCTTTGTATGTTTCTCTATATGTTTCACATGTATGTTCAAAAACATACAAGTGAAATATACAAAGAAACATACAAAGCCGAATGTGCATTCCACTGTAGCAGATGCACCTGCATGTTCGAAAACCTTGTACCTTTTCGTTGCATGTGCAAACATACAACACAACATGCATTTTGAAAACCCGATATACAAGAGGGAATATTCCTGCAATGCATCCCCTATTTGTATATCTCTTTCCTTGTATATCTCCATTGGATGAGCCAAATATACATGCAGACCCGATATACATTCAGCGAGTATTCCGGGGATCTGCGATGTATATTCCATCTTTGTATCTGCCCTTGCATCCTTCCAGCGAATGTATATTTGCTTGTATGTTAAAAATACAAGGTAAACATACAAACCCTCCAAACATACAAAAGGGGAAACCTGAAGAATATGCGATGGATGCACAATATACCTTGTATGTCTCACTTGCATCTCGGCCCTTTGTATATCGCCGATATACAAATCGGGAATATTCTCGAGGACTTGCGAAAGATTCCCTAAATGTATATGCATTTTTGGGGCTCGATATACATTCAAAAAATGCATAAAACCTAGTTTTTTCAACATCTTCTAAGGCCAATGGAGATCTGCAAGCCTGCCAAATGAACATTTGAAATGCATGTTGACCCAAACTTTGACCATGAATAACTTCTTTGTTTGGCTGAATTTCAGGATGATGTAAAAAGCAAACCTGCCTATTTTTTCAAGCTCTTTCCAATGGTCATGTTTTTTTAGGCAAGGTTTCATGGGAAAAATCGCACCTTTGCTTATAGGGACCCTTTCAAAAGATTTTCAGGGAAAATATCAGGTTGACTATTTGGCTCTGAGCATAGGGAAAATAGGATAACACAACTATCCAACTTCCTTATTTACAATCAGTGACTCTTCATATTCCATGTTTCTGCACTTTTGCAACATTTTTGCAAACTTGACAACTTTATGTAACTTGACTCACCAATCCACCTAATGACCTAATATTGACTCAAACACACATGATATGGTCTTAAATGACCTTATTACATGGAAAAACATCAAACCAAGCCAAAATATTAACTTACACCTACTAGACCTAAGGTGCTCCTGCACCATACTCCCAAGGCAAAATGAACTCAAAGTCCTATTGAGGACAGTGCTACAACAGTAGACTCATGCTTGATCATGTCATTCTCTAACCTCCAAGTGATATCTCCATTTGTTAAACCCTTCCAATGGAATAAATACTGGAAATAGGCATTATCCCTTGTCTTTGACTTGTTCTTCACTTGATGGATGATCTTTGATATGTTCTTCACCTAAGAATGCTATCAAATCTACATCTTTACCTGCTACTATACCTCCTTCATCCATGTAATGACTTTAGGTGTATGATTGGACTTGTTCACTTTCCCTTGCAACTTATCTTTGACCTTTTCACCTTTTCTTCCCATCTCTTCCATCTGATGTTCTACCCCTATGACTGTTGCTTGATCATGCATACTAACCTCTGAATTAAAAAGAATGGAACGACCAATGTCCCCTTTTGAAAACAATGAGTGGAACACTTCTTCAACCATCATATCAACATACTTCTTAAGCCAATCTTGAATCCCCAAAATCAATTCATCCTTGACCTTCAACGCAACAGATCTTGACACCAACTCAATATCATTTCCCTCCAAAATCAAGTCATTCTTCATGTCTGTTGTCATAATGTCTCCAGGTTTAGGAATGGTTGCAAGGTCCATGTTCTCCTTTTCTTCTACTTTTATGAACTCCTTTCTACCTACCATCATCACATTATCTCCCTTAGTTTGTCCTTTGTCCTCCTCTTTCAATGGTGTCAAAGTATAGGAGACCCCATATTTTTCTATTTCATAAGTATTCCTTCTACCATCATACATATCATGCCTATCAAATTGCAAGGCATCCCTAGCAGCAAATGGCACACATCCACGGGTAGTATGTCACATAAAATTTTGTCCTTATACCCTCCTATGTTAAACTCCACCCAACTTTGTTCATTCACCAAAACATATTGACCCTCATTTAACCAAGAGACTTTGTAAGGGGTAGTATGTGGTATCCTAGGCAACTTAAGTTTTTCAACCATCTCAATTGAAACCATATTATCTGTACTTCCTGAATCATCTACAACCTTACAAACCTTACCCAAGCACTTACAAGTTGTTTTGAAAAGAGTCTTCCTTTGTGATGGCTCCTTCTCTACGGGTGCTTTGATGAGAGTTCTCCTTACCATTAGTGATTCTCCAACTTCTGGAGCAACATGTTGTGATGGAGAGTTTACACTCTCATTGTCCTCTTCTTGCACCAATTGAGTCCTTCTTTCTCCTCCAACTGAAGTAGTGGTCTAACTTTCATTGTATTTCCATGCTTGATGTCCAAACTTGTTGCATTGGTAACACCTTCCTATGAATCCTTGTGACCCTCTTCCTTGACCTCCAAATCTGCATCTAAAGGCTGATCTACCTCCTCTAAATCCACCTCTATGATCTACAACTTGTTCTTGGACTTTGCTTGTATCTTCTTGGCTCTCATATGACTGCCTTAGATCAGAAAATGACCCCTTCCTCTAGAATTGCTGCCTCTACCCCTGTTTTGTTTGTCTTGCATCCTCTTTAGCTTTTCTTCATCCTTAATTGCCAATTGGTAGTATTCCTCTACCATCCTTGGGTTTGTCAAACTTAACTCATCTTGGAGGTTAAATCTTAACCCATTGAGATATCTAGCCACTTTCTCCACATCATTCTCCATGTGACCTGCCCTTATACTTAGCTTATAGAACTCATCAGTATAGGTTTTGACATCCATATCTCTTTATTTCAAATTTTGAAGTTTCTTGTACAATTGAATTACATAATCACTTGGTAGAAACTTACCCTTAATCTTGGCCACCATTCTATCCCAAGAGACAATTTTTGACTTACCTTTCCTCCTCCTTTCAGTTTGTTCATAATCCCACCAAAGTAGGGCATGACCTTTCAATTTTGTTTTTGCCAACTTTACGCTTTTTTCCTCTGGTATATCTTCACATTCAAAATAGTTGTCAAGTGCTGCAATCCAATCCAAAAGCTCTTCATCATTCAAGTTCCCTCCATACATGGATAATTTCATACAGACCTTGTGACTAGCTCCCTTAACTTCCTTCAGTAGCTGGGCCATCTTCTGTTCATCAGGATCCAACTCTTCTTCTTGGGATCCTCCTAGAGGGCTCTCATTCTCACCCTCATCCTCTTGGTCACTTACATCACTTGTGACCATACCTCTGTTGGCAAGAGACACTATGTGGCTTCATCATTGTTGTCATTCATGGCAACAAAGTTTATCCCACACATCCACAACACATAATAGGTCTTTACCGGAAGTCAGACTGAAGAGTGTTTTAGTTTGGTGAGCAAGAATAGAGCATGGAGCAAAGTTTGACAATCAGGTCCGGATCTCTCAGAGGATGTATCTTAGTAAAGTACGGACTTGGGGAAGTCAAGAGGAGTACCATGACTACTACATTCCAGAGATTGAGCCTCCAGTGATGAAAGAATGAAAAGATATGAGCATCTAAGTGCTGGGTTCCTGACAGGCAGAGTAGACTAAGGAAGAACTAACCGACAGAGCATCAGAGCTTAATCCATATGAGAAATTGATGGTGATCAAGCTTCTTGAGGGATCATTCATGGTTGGCTGACATGATTGATGATTTATATAACTATCTCTTTGATACACATCACTTAGTAAGCAAGGATTCACCCGATAGACCAGAGTTTGGGAAAATCTTGAGTATTCTGGATGCCAACTAGAAAGATGTTGAAATCCTCGGTGTGGATATATATACCAGATGGATTTCAATGTGAAGGTGTGTGTGGTGTGATAAAGTGTGTGAAGAAAAGTAGAGAGTAGTGTGGAAGTAGCTATACAAGTCCGGTATGTGACAGAATAGCAGCACTAAGCAGAGGAAGAATGAAGTGCAACAGATCGGTATATTGAGCCTAACTAGAACTGAACCTCAGCATATGTGGATGCCCCTGATCAGTTCAAATACCTAGTTACTTTCTATATACCTTGTAGACAATGAGCCTCTTGTAGGCAGTGAGCCTCTTGTGAGCAGTGTGCTTGGGCAGTGAGCCCTAATTGGCAAGTGTCATTTTGTACCTCTATTCTTTTAATAGAGAATACAATTTTGGGTTAGTCACCCTGTGGTTTTTCCCTTAACAGGGTTTTTCACGTAAAAATCCTTGTGTTATGTGTGTTGATTTCATTTATACTCTCATGTTCATTTATGCTTATATGTTTTGATACTGCACTATTGTTAAAGAAGAAAAGAAAGTTAAGAAATTTAAGATAACTGATTCACCCCCCCCCCTCTCAGTTATCTACATTTTTTTCAACAATTGGTATCAGAGCTAAGTTCATCTAAATAGAGCCTAACAACTTGAGGAAGATCTGGGAATCTCAATGGATATGTATGGTATGAGGGAACAACTTTAGTCTCCCCTAGATGATCTTAAGCAATCTAACTCTAAAGTCAATAACCTAAGGGAAAGACTCAAACAAGTTGATGATTTCATAAATGAACTCAAAGAAAAACTAAGTATCTCAGTGAAGAAAAGAAAGGAACTACTTCAACAATTAGCAAGTCAAAGTGAAGCCAATGATACTAATGAAGATCTAAATGAGAAAAACAAGTTATGTGAGAAGCTATCAAAAGAGGTCATTATGGTAAGATATAAAATGGAATTAGGGGTTATGAAATTCACCCAAGAAATTGAAGAGAAAAGAAAAATTGAAGATAATCTAAAACAATCTCTCAAGAAGAAATCAAAAGACTGCCACAAAATGGATAGAATAATCAGGCATCTGGAATCTGATCTTGAAGAAGCTAGAGATAATGAAGAACAACTTGAGAATCAGATAGACACTCTTAAAAGGGATCTTCAAACCGCAAATGAATACAAAGAGAAATTCAAGATAAGCTCTACTCAACTTGAAGTTCTTCTTGAAAGCCAAAAGAGGGTAGATGACAAGCATGGCTTGGGGTATGAGAAAGGTGAAAGCTTTGGATTTGGTCAGAAGAACTCTGGATCAAGAAATCCAAGGAACAGACCTAGAAGACCTCCAATAAGGCAACCAAATGCTCAAAGAGATCCATCCTTCAATGGATACTGCTACAATTGCAATAACTTCGGTCATAAAGCAAATCAATGCAGAAGAAGAATGAATCAGACTAACTCATCCTTCTCCAGATAGTGTTTTAACTGCAAAAGGTATGGTCACAAATCTCATGAATGTAGAAATGTGCAAATAAACAATTCATTCAACGGTAGATGCTTTGCATGCAATAGAATGGGACATATGGCTAATCAATGCAGATTAAGAGGATACCAGTCAAATATGCAAATAAATGTTATTTTCTACAATTGCAATAGATCCGGTCATATTGCCAAATTCTGTAGAAGTAAGAATCAGGGCAAAAAGGGTCCGATGCATCATAACCAAAATCAAGACAAAGGAAAAGGAAAAGTGAATGCAGATGAAATTCAAAGGGAAATGAACAAGATTTGGGTGAAGAGAAGTACATAAAATTTTGGGGATGGATCCGTACCAGAATCTGGTGTTGATATTCCTTCTGAAAACTAAATAGATGAGCTCTAGCTCAGGGGGAGTCACAAAAGAAAACAATTTCCCCCAGCCAGTCAATTGGTGCCTGAAATTGGCACATGGAAAGTTACGGATTAAAAGGGCTCTCAGAGAAACATCTAAATAACCCTTGGTAAAAATATGAAAGATCCGCAAGGAGTTTGAAAAGGTTAATCATCCAAGATTAATCCGGTTTGACAGTCATCCGGTAAAAATAGGAGTTTCACAGTTAGATCCGGTATGATTCAAAATTGAAATATTTGGATCTTCGGTTAGATGGAATGATTGGAGAAAGGGAGATACATTATAAGTTATCATTCTAAGTGCATCTCAGTGATCCGGAAAGATCTCTCTCAAAAAAAGGAGAACAAGGCAACTATAATGACTTAAGTTGTGCATTTATTGCAATAAGAAATTAGGGTTTGCGCAAAGATATAAGGGTTCTTCTACTCATCATTTGCACATTTGCACTCGAGAAGAAGAAAGAAAAGGCTCTGCAAACAAGTTTGCTTCAACCCTCTCAAAGATCAATCACAGAATCTGACTCAACCAACGATCTCTTTGGCTCATATCGTGAACCCTAGAAGTGTTAAAAGGTATTTCCATTCTTGAATATCTCTCTCTGAATCTTTTGCAAGATGGCTACTCCAAATGTTGTTAAGATCACTGATAGGCCACGCCCTAAGTTCAAGAAACATCCTTACAAATCCCTAGAAGTTGATCCCCTAGGTGCATTCTCTAGCATTCCGCCTGGGGTTCTGCACGTAGAAGATGTTAGGGTATACATTCATGCCAACATTAAGGAATTTGGGGAATCCAAGATGATGGATATCTATCACAAGGAATTAATAGATGAAATATTTGAACTTAAACCCCAATACAAAGTCATCGGGGATAAGTATTTTGGACATTGCATCCATTTCCCCTATTTTGCAGAAGATGAATGGGTCTGGTATGTTCTTAGTAGAATACATGATAACTTCATGTGGTTGTTGAAGCCCTTCAAGATAACCAAGGATGCAATCAGGGCAGTAATCAGTTTGCACTCATCCGGTGGGTTGCCTGCTCTCAAATCAGTCAAAAACCAAACTGTAAGCAAGACTACCAGATCAAAATTTGATAAAAGAGCAATGACAATTAAGGATATCATAGATCCAGATATCAAATTTGCCTCTATGATAATTGGTTATAAAATATATCACTCCAGCAGGGAGAATTCTGTATCCAGAACAACAATATACATTGCCTATCAGATGCTAAGGGAAAATACTGATTATGATCTTTGTGAGCTTCTCCTGAACCAACTGTTAGAGAATTTGTAGAAAATAAAGAAGGATAAGAAGAATTCATTTAAGTACGGTGGCTAGATACTATGTCTATTCTTCTCCTATATGAATGAGCTACCCAGAACTAGTGGCTGGATATGGCAAAATGACAGACCTGTTGCCGTACAAATCAGAGATTATATGTATGGGCTTGGTGATGCCAAGGCTCAAAGCACAACTCTCTGGGGATATTTCAAGAATTTTCAAGGTATGATGCAGGCCAGAGAAAGATTTCCTCATACATTAGTTGAAAAATATAAAGATACAGTGTGCTTTATGGTAGATACTGATCAATGCCTAATGGAGGTAGTAGAGCCCAGAATAGTCTGGATTATGCCAATGGGCAATGAGGTGGATGAGAAAATTCTGGAGCTACATGTTCAACACTTGCTAAGTCAACCAAAGGACCCTGAGGCAGAAAGGTTTGGAACCTTTCAAGAATTAAGTGTGAAAATACATGTTGAATTGAGACAGCCAGAGATGAAAAGGAAAGTGAGAAGGGAAGTGGGGGAAATTGCCAAGTATGGCATATCAAAGGAGGCGGTTGATGCCAACAGAGAGAAGGTAGAAAGAGCAGAGAAAGAAAGACAAGAAGCAGAAAAAGAAAGTGTTCTGGTGCAAGCCCCCTGCCAGACTATATCCTCAAAGATCTCTATACCTACCACCTCAAAGAGCCAAAAAGCCTCAAAGCCAGAAGCAAAGACATCCGGAAAAGGAGAAAAGAGAACAAAAACTAAGGCTACAAGATCCTATATAAGTCAAAAGGATGATGAAGAGACAAAGACAGATGAGGTTAAGAAAATGAAGAAGAAAAAGAAAACATCTGTGGAATTCTCTGCTGGCAAGAACAAAGAAGAAGAAGCAGAAGAATTTGTTGAAAGGCCTACTCTTTCTGTTGATGATGTCATCAAAGCAATCATTGTAGATGGGAATCTGTAGCCCATAACTAAATTTTATGATGAGTATAATGACACTGACAAAAGAATATTGGAGGAAGCCACAGTCAAGTACTTGAATATCTATCATAAAGCATTCATTGAGATCATCTCTCTAATCCCCAAGAGTTTAGAGAAAGTACCTAAACTCAGAAAAGACAATGCCAAGGAAAAGGATATGGAGATCCAGGAACAAATAGCTATTCAGCTCTATCCTTCCATCACTCCAAAATAAATGAACATGATCTTCAAGGATTGCAAGGATGAGTTCCGGAGCAAAGCCAGAATGAACAAGCTTATGCTCGGAGAGACTGATCAGGTGGCAAAAGAGACTGAAGACATCCTCTGGAGTGCATATAAAAGATTCAATCTTCCTATTATAGAGGACATAAGTGATGAATCTTCTACCATGGATGTCGAAGGATTAAGTGTATCAAAGGAAGATCCTACTGAGAAAATTGTAGAAGAGTCAAAGGAGATAGGTGAGGAGAAGACTAAGGACCTGGATTCCTCTGTTCCGGAAGAGGAAGTCCGTGAAGAAGTAAATATCTCTCATCCGAATCCCCCAACAGACTCCAGAACTGAAGGAGAGCAAGACAAGAGGAGAAAGCAAGTCAAGAAGAAGGGAAAAAGGGAAGAGAAGAAGAACAAATAGAGAAGATCTCTGATGACAGCTCTGAGGATGCAAAAGAAAAGAAGTCTCTGACAAGAGACACTGCAAAAGCAGTGAAGAATTTCTTGACCAAAGAATTAAAGGAGATGGATGAACCAGAACTGTTTCATGGACCACTCAATTTTGACTCCCTCTCTCCAGTCCAGACAATGAAGGTAGCATCTTTTGCTCAAGCTAAAGCAAAAGAAAAGCTTCTGAAGTCTCACATGGAAGACTATGAGCTAATAGAGATTGCATCCGGTGTGCTAGATAAAATTATGCCATCCTTTCAAAAGGATGTTCTTGCCTCCTTATCTAGTAATCTGAAATCTCTTGTTAATTCTGTTAGCACACATTTTGATTGTTTGGAGAAATCAGCAGAAGAGAAAGTCCGGAAAGAGTTTTGGGTAAGAGATTTTCTAAAGTTCAGGGGCTTATAGCAAATGATAGGAGAAATCTAAATATTGGAATAAAGAGCCTAGAAAATGCTCTTAAAGATGGCAGAGAATTATACAAATTTTGTTTATCCTGGTCCACAGTGACAAAAGACATTGCCAAGAAGGTGGAAGAACAAGAGGGCAAACTATCAAGTTTATCCCAGAGTTTTGATCCTCTAACCTCATCCATAATGAATCAAGAGTGCTAGGCTATTGCCACTATAAATGAGATAAAGAGGCTTGAGAAGGAGAAGAAGAATAGAATAAGCAAAATGAGAAGACTAAGAGGGATAATTATCCCTAAGTTAGAGGCAATGCATGAAGCCCTAACTGATGCTTAGACTACAACCCGAACCAGTGATTCGACAGACTTAAAGAGGGCAGATGCTTTTGCATTTTTGTTAAGTGGTCACATCTCAATTTTGGATAGGATGAAGCAGAGTTGGGCAACATAATTTGTCCAGTTGAAAACCACTTTTGCCGATATACTTAAGTATATGTAAGTATAACGTGTATATATACTTATGCAGCTATGTATAGGTTAAATTTTGCAAATTTTGGTGTACGGATTCCACCCTTTTCCATTGATGTCAAAGGGGGAGTGAGGAGTAGTGAAAAATGTGGACTCTAGCTAAGGGGGAGCTCCAAAAAAGTGTACATAAGAACAAATCATCAGCCAAGGGGGAGTGTGCTATGACACTTAGTCATTTTTCACTAAGTGTTGCCATCAATGCCAAAGGGAGAGATTGTTGGCAAGAGACACTATGTGGCTTCATCATTATTGTCATTGATGGCAACAAAGTTTATCACACACATCCGCAGCACATAATAGGTCTTTACCAGAAGTCAGACTGAAGAGTGTTTTGGTCTGGTGAGCAAGAACAGAGCATGTAGCAAGGTCTGACAACCAGGTCTGGATCTCTCAGAGAATGTATCTCAGCAAAGTATGGACTTGGGGAAGTCAAGAGGAGTACCATGACTACTACATTCCAAAGATTGAGCGTCCGGTGATAAAAGAATGAAAAGATATGAGCATCTAAGTGTTGGGTTCCTGACAGGCAGAGTAGACTAAGGAAGAACTAACCGACAGAGCATCAGAGCTTAATCCGGATGAGAAATTGATGGTGATCAAGCTTCTTGAGGGATCATTCATGGTTGGCCGACATGATTGATGACTTCTATAACTATCTCTTTGATACACATCACTTAGTAAGCAAGGATTCAGTTGACATACCAGAGTTTGGGAAAATCTTGAGTATTCCGGATGCCAACTAGAAAGATGTTGAAATCCTTGGTGCGGATATATATACCAGATGGATTTCGATGTGAAGGTGTGTGTGGTGTGATAAAATGTGCGAAGAAAAGTAGAGAGCAGTGTGGAAGCAGCTATACAAATCTGGTATGTGACAAAACAACAACACTAAGCAGAGGAAGAATGCAGTGTAGCAGATCAGTATATTGAGCCTAACTAGAACTGAACCTCAGCATATGTGGATGCCCCTGATTAGTTCAAATACCTGGTTACTTTCTATATACCTTGTAGACAGTGAGTCTCTTGTAGGCAGTGAGCCTCTTGTGAGCAGTGTGCTCGGGGAGTGAGCCCTAATTGGCAAGTGCCATTTTGTACCTCTATTCTTTTAACAGAGAATACAATCTTGGGTTAGTCACCCCATGGTTTTTCCCTTAATAGGGTTTTCCACATAAAAATCCTTGTGTTATGTGTGTTGATTTCATTTCTACTCTCATGTTCATTTATGCTTATATGTTTTGATACTGCACTATTGTTAAAGAAGAAAAGAAAGTTAAGAAATTTAAGATAACTAATTCACCCCCCCTCTCAGTTATCTGCATTGTTTCCAACAACCTCTCCTCTAACTAGTTTCAATAGACTCAAGCTTGGCTACCAACATGTCTTGCATGAAAGGAAGCTAGGTGTGCGAAAATCGCTTCCTACACTAATCTAATGAAGGGAGAGATATACAAATTCAATTTAATCTTTACAATTACAGCAACATGAAACATATAACAGATATATTGCAGTAATACACATAGAACCAGAAAGTAGACAGAAGAAGAGAGACAAGATATATCATGGGGCAAAACCTTATCGGGTGAAAAACCCCACACTCAGAAACCTGCATAATGTATTATCAAAACTAAATATGGTTTACAATACACTTGCAATGCAAGCTTCAATAGTCTTCGACACTTGTTTCTGGAGTCAATCCGGCAGCATAACAGTACCTATCAATCACATACTACATCTCCTCCTCAAAGCACATGTTTATATAGAATATACAAGGCAAAATTAGTTCTATCTTGGAATGGGCATCCAACTTCACCTCATAGCCCAAAACCCATGCCTATGGACACTTGGTCAACATTGTAAGATGCATCTGATAGTTGTCCACAGTCCCCATCCCAAAGAGGTTAACTATTTCTAAAATGGGCTATGACAGATGCTCTTATGACTCTTACGACCATCATAGAATCTATTATAGCAGTTACAACTTACAACTATAAGAGAATCTATCATACACAGGCTATAAATAGCATATTCTCTTACAACATGTCATAGTCCACCTTGGGGCACCCAAAGATGCCTTTTTCAAAGATGCTTCTAAACGCATGTCTTCACCTATCTTACAAGCTTCTATTTCTGACTCTTACATGTGATAACTTCGTCATAGGAATTCGTCATAACCATTTTGGTCAACATTCCCTTACACAACATCCAAGATGCTGACACATGGCAAAATACTTCTACCACAAAGTGGGACACCTATCTCCTCATGTGAGGACAAAATTACAAGTTGTCATCTTCCATGTAGGATGACACATCACCGTGCCACATCCCACAAAAATGACAATATGGAATTTACAATTAATTTACATCATAGGTAATGAACAAATAAACACAATCAATAATAATGCAAGGAATTACCAAGGTTGAGACACCTTAATTCCCAACATTCTCCCACTTGTTGAACACCTTGTAAGAGCCAATAGAATAACAAGATTTAACTGCTATAGGCTAAGAGGCCCATAGAGTCCGAACACCATCTGAACTTCTCTGTGCCCACTGGCTTCGTTAATGCATCTACAACATTCTTCAAAGTATCTACCTTCTCCAAATTTACCTTCGCATCCTCTACCATGTCTCGCACAAAGTGAAACTATACATCAATATGCTTTGTTCTGGCATGGAAAGTTGGATTCTTCGCAAGGCAAATCACACTCTGACTGTCATTACTGATCGTAATCTGACTTGCATCAACACCAATATCTAAACACAATCTCTTAAGCCAAATGGCTTCCTTACAGGCATGAGTTGCTGCCATATACTTAGCTTTTGTCGTGGACAAAGCAACCACAGGTTGTCACTTACTCATCTAACTAATAGCACCACCAAATAGTGTAAACACATAAGCACTGGTGGATCTCCTACTATCAATGTCACCTGCCCAATCTGAATCCACAAAACCACGAATATCAACAGAATGCGGGGGTCCTATAACATTACCATGATAGCATATGGAATACTTGGAAGTACTCCTCAGATATCTAAACACTCTTAACTGCATACCAATGTACTTGTCTAGGATTAGCCATAAATCAACTAAGGACTCCCACTGCTTGGGCAATGTCTAGCCTTGTGCAGACCATAACATACATCAGACTGCCAACAACACTAGCATAAGGTACTCTGCTCATGTCCTCCACCTCACTAGGAGATTTTGGGCAATCCTCAACAGACAACTTTGTTCCCAAAGAAACAGGAACACACAATGGTCTACAATCTACCATGCTGAACCTATCCAACACGTTCTTCACATACTTACTCTGGCTTAACCAAAGTTTTCTGTTAGTTCTATCTCTTTTGATTTCCATTCCTAGAATGTACCTGGCTGCCCCTAAATCTTTCATTTCAAACTGTGTTGACAACTGATATTTAAAATTAGAAATCATATTCTTACCCTTCCCAATGAGCAACATATCATCAACATATAATGCAACAATGAGAATATGATCACCATCAAACTTATAATACACACAGTGATCCGATTTCGATCTCACAAATCCAATTGACAATACAAAGGCATCAAACTTCAAGTACCACCTCCTAGGAGACTGCTTCAAACCATACAAAGACTTCTTTACTTGCAAACCAAATTTTCTTTACCTTTCACCATGTAATGCTCTGAATGTGATATGTAGATTTCTTCTTCCAAATCACCATGAAGGAAAGTTGTCTTTACATCCATCTATTCTACCTCTAAGTCATAAGCTGCTGCAAGAGATAATAGGAATTGAATGGATGTTAGCTTTGCAATGCAAGAGAAGATCTCACATTAATCTATACCCTCCACTTGTGAATACCCCTTCGCAACCAATCTGGCCTTATACTTCTCGACACTGCCATCTGCACCAAATTTTTTCTTGAACAACCATTTACATCCAACAGGTTTCCATCCAGCAGGCAAAGGCACCAAGTCCCAAGTTTGATTCTTTTCCAAAGAAGCCATCTCATCCTCCATAGCCTCCTTCCAGGAACCTGCATCTTTCATACCCAAAGCCTCTAACACAGTTCTAGGTTCATCACTATTAGTAAGCAAAGCAAAATCACAACTAAAATCAAGCAATGTATAACCAAACCCCTTAGGTTGCTTTCTTATTCATGTAGACCTCCTCAAGAGTTGAGGTTGAGGTTCAACTTCTTCATCTGAGCTTTCAGAGCTGCAAGAGCTCTCCTCATCATCAGGTCCAACATTATCTTTTTGTTCAATCTTCTCAGGGAACAACATCCTCTTTCTTTTCTTTTTCTTTTAGTTGAAAAATAGTGGAAGAAGGTGTTAGCTCTCTGAAGATGACACTTCTACTATACAACACTTTTTCAACCACAGGATCCCAAACCTTGTATCCTTTAACACTAACACCATAGCCAATGAAGATACACTTAACAGCCTTGTTCTCCAATTTTGACCACTTCTCCCTAGGCACATGTGCATATGCCTTACAACCAAAAACATGAAAATGGCTTATTCAAGGCTTTCTACCAGACCACACCTCCATGGGTGTCTTACCAACAAGAGCTGATGTAGGAGATCTATTTACAAGATAGAAAGTAGTGGCAACAACTTCAACCCAAAAGTTTTGTTTTAGGCCAGCTCCACTAAGCATACTCCTAGCCTTCTCCATTAGTGTCTTGTTCATCCTCTCTACAACTCCATTTTGTTGCGGGGTGTATGGAGGTGTCTTATGCATTTCAATCCCAAGTTCCTTGCAATATTTATCGAATTCTATAGAACAGAACTCACCACTATTGTCAGTTGTCAAACACTTAATCTTTTTACCAATCTAATTTTTAGCAAAGGCTTTAAACTCCTTAAACTTACTATAAACTTCATATTTGCTTCTGAGAAAATAAATCCATGTCCTTCTACTGTAGTCATCTATGAAAGATACAAAATATATAGATTTTGATAACAAAGGAACATTAACAGGACCAAATATATCAGAATGAACAAGGTCCAACACATTAGAAGACTTATGAGAACTCAAGTAAAACTAAACACGGTTTTGTTTTCCATATATGCAATGTTCACAAAAGTTGAACTCAAGATTACAATCATCTAACCCCTCAACGAGGTTTTTTTTTCTAGGGTTCTAAGACCCTTCTCACTAGTGTGGCCAAATCTCTTATGCCATAACATTGTCTTTTCTACAGGAAGCTTAACTTCCAAGGCATGAATACAATAATCAGGACTAGATACAACAGATTTCTTCACTACTCGTTCAGATGGTGGGGATAAAGTGACTGCTGCCCTCTTTCTTGAGTCAGAAGAACTATTGCATTGTGAAATGCATGCCTCCACCTGAAACAGAGTACCTCTCCTAGTACCCTTAGCAAGCACCATAGCTCCTCTAGTCATCTTGCATCCTTCTTTCGAAAAGACAACCTGCACACCTGCATCATTCAACATACTTACAGAAAGTAGGTTATGTGCTAAGCCTGGGATGTGCATAATCCCAAAGATCCCCTTCACTCGCCCATCAGTGAATCGGATAGAGACTCTTCCATGACCAACAATCTTCAAATGAGAGTCGTCACCCAGGTACACTCTTCCACCATCGAACTCCTCATACTTAGTGAACTAGTCTCAATGCGAGGTCATGTGGAATGATGCACCAGAATCAATTAGCTACACATCATCAGATGCATGGGTTGCCAGGGCTGCGATGAAAGCATCACCATCATCTTGTGACTTGTTGGAATCTGAATCTGGGTTCTTCTTCTTCTTTTTCTTTTCCTCTTTGCATTCCTTTCAGAAATGCCCAATTTTTCCATAGTTCCAACAAAGAGCCTTGGACTTTCCAGGAGATTTGGATCTCCCAAGGGATTTGGATCTACCCTTCTCAATTTTATTGTCCTTCTTTTTTCCTTTCTCCTTGTGTCTTCCACGAACTGCAAGAGCCTCTTTAGCTGCCTCAGAAGACTTTCTCTGCATCTCTTCAGATTACAGCAAAGAAACTACTTCATCCATTTTGAATGTGGATGTGGTGCTTCCAATAGCCATGACAAGATGATTCCACGAGTCCAGCAAAGAACAAAGCAAGGTCATAGAGTGATCCTCCTCCTCCATCTTCACACCAATGGATGTCAATTGTGCAACCAACATGTTGAAAGCATTCATATGTTCTGCAACAAATCCTTCGTCCTCCATTCGAAGAGAATACAACTTCTTTCTCAGAAAAAGTTTGTTAACCAGGGATTTGGCTTGATACACATCTCCCAACTTCTTCCAAAGCAAGTTTGCAGTAGCCTCCTCATGGACATTAAACAGGATAGAATCAACAAGACTAAGTCTTATGAGACCCTTAGCCTTCTAATCCTTGAGATCCCAATCAGCTTGTGACATTTCCGTAGGTTTTGTTCCACTAATAGTTTCCCAGAGGTCTCGATCAACAAGCATGTGTTCCATCTTGAGCTTCCACAGCTTGAAATTAGTGCCATTGAATTTCTCCACCTCTATCCTCTCGGATGTGCTTGCCATCTCCTTGCTACAATAAGATTCAGAATACTTTGCACAGACTCCCACTCAACTTAAGATTAGCTCAAAAAACCCCTACCCAACAACTAGGACCAAAGGTGATCAAGCTTTGATACCAACTGAAATGAAGCTAGGTGTGTGGAAATCGCTTCCTACACTAATCTAATGAAGGGAGAGCTATACAAATTCAATTTAATATTTACAATTATAGCAACATGAAACATATAACAAAGATATTGCAGCAATACACATAGAACTAGAAAGAAGACAGAAGAAGAGAGACAAGATATATCATGGGGAAAACCCTTATTGAGTGAAAAACCCCACACTCAGAAACCTGCACAATGTATTATCAAAATTGAATATGGTTTACAATACACTTGCAATGCAAGCTTCAACAGTCTTCGACACTCGTATCTAGAGTGAATCTGGCAGCATAACAGTACCTATCAATCACATACTACATCTCCTCAAAGCACCTGTTTATATAGAATATACAAGGCAAAATTGGCTGTATCTTGGAATGGGCGTCCAACTTGGCCTCATGGACCAAAACCCACACCTATGGACACTTGGTCAACATTGTAAGATGCATCTAACACTTGTCCACAACCCCCATCCCAAAGAGGTCGCCTATTTCCAACATGGGCTATGACAGATGCTCTTATGACTTTGACAACCGTCATAGAATCTGTCATAGCAGTTACAACTTACAGCTGTAAGAGAATCTGTCATACATAGGCTATAAATAGCATATTCTCTTACAACATGTCATAGTCCACCTTGGGGTGCCCAAAGATACCTTTTTCAAAGATGCTTCTCGACACATGTCTTCACCTGTCTTACAAGCTTCTATTTTTGACTCTTACATGTCATAACTTCGTCATAGGAATCCATCATAACCGTTTTGGTCAACATTCCCTTACACAACATCCAAGATGCCAACACATAGATAAATACTCCTACCACAAAGTGGCATGCCTATCTCCTCATGTGAGGACAAAATTACAAGTTGTCATCTTCCATGTAGGATGACACATCACCGTGCCACATCCCACAAAATGACAATATGGAATTTACAATTAATTTACATCATAGGCAATGAATAAATAAATACAATCAATAATAATGCAAGGAATTACCAAGGTTGAGACACCTTAATTCCCAACATTGCAACTCCTTCAACTTCCTAACCTATTTTGCAGTCTTCTGATACCAATTTTATGTAGATCAAGGGTGGTTAGATTCAACTTGACCTAAATCAACCAATTCTTCAAGGTGTCAAGCATTTATTGGTGGGTTTCTCTTCCTAGGCCTGCTAATTCCTAGTAGCACTCCATAACATGTTTTTCCAACACAAATTTCAAACCAAACCTCATACCCAATATAAAATTATTGTTACAGATACCCTTTATTCCCTTTGATAGCATATCTCATTTTTAGGTGGGAGTGTTTTGGAACACAGAGGCCAAATCTTGACTGTTACCCTTTGAATTAGGCTTCAAATGGAGCAGGAAATTCATGTTTTCTGATCATAACTTTCAAACAAGAACTAATCTTCTAGAGAGAAAACTTGATTCAAATACCCTTTTGGATCCTTCAAAACATATCTCACAATGGATCAAGGTTTCTTTGGAAATATTGCTTCAAAATTGCACTATCCTAGTCTCAAATAGGCCTAATTAGGCTTGTTCCACTACGTCACAACAGGGTCTTCAATCTCTAGACTTCAAACCTTCATGCCAACACCTCAAACAGGTCATAGATTGTCTGCCTCAACATATCCAACCACTTCAAATGATTTCTCAAGAGCTTTTTCACCAAACCCTAAGTCCTATGCAAACTATATGCCTAATTCATGAGGTTTTCTGACTAGTTTTAGAAAATTTGCTATAAAATGCTCAAAACTTGATGAAATTCAATGAAACAAAGTGAAAATGAAAGTACATTCAATTCTCCATCAATTCCAATCAGTTTTAGGTCATGATATTACCGTGCAAAACTGTACACAAGCCTGAAACAACAAAATCACGTTCAGATTTGCAAAAATAGAGTTAGTTTTTATTAATTTTCTTCAAAATACTACCAACCCCCTCCTAGTCTCGACCTTCCCAAGCTTATTTAACATTTCCCCAACATTTTCCAACTTCCATTTTTAGTTACAACTATCCAACTTCCTCATTTACAACCGGTGACTCTTTATATTCCTTGTTTTTGCACTTTTGCAATATTTTTGCAAACTTGAACACTTTATGCAACTTGACTCACCAATCCACCTAATGACCTAATATTGACTCAAACACACATGATATGGTCTTAAATGACCTTATTACATGTAAAAACATCAAACCAAGCCAAAATATTAACTTACACCTATTAGACCTAAGGTGCTCCTGCACCACAGTGTTGGGTAGAAAAGAGAGATCTAGACTTAGGATCTAAACTAGGTCAAAACCCTCTTCTACAAAACATTGAGACACAAATTGAGCTTAGCTTATACCTTTGAAGGAGAGCTTAAGCTATAGGGGTTTTTCCTTTGTCATATACATTGAGTCAATCTAGCTAGGGCATAAGATTCAAAACCTTAATTTAAGCCAAATAAAGCTATAGACGACTGTTAGACCTAAAATCAGAGCAGGAAATAAAATAGCAGAGGTAAGAAAAATTGTTTAGAACCTAAACAAGATGATGAAAAGTCACAAGACCAGGGTGCCTGGGCACCTGGGCACCCTGGGCATCTTTTAGGGTTTTCAAAAACTATTGGATTTGTCAGGTTTGTACCTGCAAGTTCTTCAATCTTCCTGCCTGTAACCTTTTGAAACCTGTTCATTAGATCTATACACAAGAAAGAAAAGGAAAAGTTTTGTAGCTATATAGGAGCTTGCCTCAGTCAAACTCCTATTTTGGTATTCCTACCTCAGAAATAGCCAAGATTAAATCTAGATGTTGTGTGTGCTCAAAAAACCTATGTGTGAGCAGTAACATGCAAGATCTAACCAAATAATATCAAACCCTAGCCCTATATGATTCAAGCAAATAGAGAAGGATGATGTATATGAAGATCCATTGAAGGGAGCTAACAATTTCACCTCAAGGATCAAGATTCATGGAAGGTCTATAGAATAAGAAGGTGATGCAACCATACCCTTTGAGGGTACTCAAGCCAAACTCAAGTTGGTGGTTCCAACCCTTCTCCCAATCGTGCAAAGTGTTCCAACCTAGGAGCTCATGAGATAGACTCAATATCTCATGTCCTAGCCTTTATTCAAATATTTCCAAGAGCAAACAAGATCTCCACTTGATCAAAACCTATAATAAACAATAGCATAGAGAGCAATAGCAACATAAATCTTGTTCACATCAAGAGTGCTTCCTAAAATCTTCTTTCAAAATGATTTCGTTCACTTACCTTTATACAAGGCTTATAGAAAGATAGTAATTCAAATCAAAATGCCAACATAACGCGCTCAAAATCAAATTTGGATTTAGGGTCGCCCTAAGCAACATTAAGGCAAACTTGTGACTTAAAATAATCCCCCGAGGCATAGAAGCGACCAAGGCGCTCGGGCACCCTAGGCTCGGGGTCATTTCATGGTCCAAATTCACACTAAATGTGAGGCCGATTATTTTACCTTCCTTATTTTGATCGTTATGCATTTCAGTTGATGACATTATCAGACTTTTAGTGACTATGGTTTCATTATGTAGACTTGATTTTATCTCCTGATTAGGATAGGACTTTGATTACACATATGTGATTCCATTTGATCATATTGATGCTATTTTGAGATTCGACATCTGTGATATATATATCTGATGATTCTTGTGATGAGATTCTAGTTATTTATGTGATGTTGACTAATTGACATGTGATTGAAAGATGCAGTTTAATTTGGAATTATGTATTGATGATTATTGTTGTATTCGATTGTGTGAATTTAATTCCAGTTGCTTCAGCTATAATTTTTCATGATATGATTGACACTTGATCGAGATGTGTAGGTTTTACATTCCCTAGCCATGGGAAACTGGAGGTAGAATTCACACTATGTTATCCCATGTAAAACCAATCCATTCCCAAGAGGGATAAGGATCACGTTTGAAATCGAATGTGATTTAAGTGCTTGATTTAATTTTTAATTTTTTGGCCTAGTACCCCTTATTAAAATTAATAAATGATAAGTGTTGTATAAATTTTACTTGATTTACACCACTTGGTATTTATTTTAATTTTGAGGCCATTTAAAAGTGGATTTATAACCCCCTTGTGAACCCTAGTGTCCCCAAAAGTTACCCTAGGTGGTTACCCATGAGTCTAGGGTCAACTTGGACTATCTAACCCTAGAATTAACTCACTGTTGGTCACTCTAAACTATGGTTTAGTCAAAGTGACGAAATGAACTTAGGGAAGGTGGGAGATGAGTCATGCCTTGGGAAAGACTCGTCTCCCTTCCCAAAGTTTGGGAATCCTCACACTTCCTCTCCCTTGCAAGTGGCATTAGAGGAGGAAGGAGAAGGTGACAAGTGTCACCTTCTCATTCCTCAAGGCCAAATTTATGGCCTATATTATCTCCTCTTGTTGAGGAGTGTGGGGTTCTTGCAATTTTAAGTTTCTTTCTATTTTGGAGGAGTTTGGGGAAAGTTAGAGGAAATTCTTGAAGATTGGAAGGTTTGGGAAGGCTTGGAGCTCTTCACCAAACGTGCTTCCATTATAAGGCTTTGAAGGTAAGCCTCTTAAACTTGTTTTCTCACCCTTGCTTTAAATGTATTGTGTTATAGTTTTTAGTTGTTTTGTTGTTGCATTATTTTTTTGGGATGGGAGTATGGTGAGAGCACCTCCAATGGAGGTAATGCTCAACTTGTTTGGGTAGGGCAAAGGAACCTCCTTGAGGTCACTCCCATGTGTGATATTTTGCCTTGAGGGCTTCTCTTTGTTGTGGAGAATATTTTAAAATGGCAAGAGTGCCATGGAGTTTATTTGTGATATTGAGAGTTGAGATTTCTTGGATATTTTGGCTTGAGGCCATGAGATTGGTATTTCTATTGTTTGGGTGACCTTTGAAGTAGAGGGGTCCATTCCCTACCCTCATCAAACTCGTTTTCATGAGTTGAGTTTTGTGTTAAACCTATGGGCTGTTTTTGTGTTATTGAAGTTGATTCTTGTTGTGGAATGTCATACATGTGTGAATCCCTACTCCTAGCTCGGGGGTGACCCACTTGCGAGTCTACGGTAGGGAGGAGAGTTTTTCGAAGTGGTTGGTTTTGTTGTTCTTGTTGTTGTGTTTATTTGCAGGTTTTGAGTGGAGAAATGAAGTGGATGAGAGCCCCTCTTTGTGTGGCTTTGTAGTGTTTTTAATGGTTGTTGAAGCCATGGCCATTGTGGCCTCATTGTATTTTATTTTTGTAAAAGATTGTTTGGTTATCTTTGCCATGAGTTGGCTATAATCAATGTTGTATGAAAAGTATTTTTTATTTAATTCGAAGGCTGTTTATTTTTCCTATGTTGTGAGTTAAGATTTGAAAATTACATGAGAAATAAGTTTATATTTACTGTCATTATTTGTTTTCAAAAGAAAAAGAAGTATGCATCTGTTATAATGTTGTTGTTTAGGTTTTATTGTAGATAAAAGAATAGAAAGAAATGCCTTCTCTACCTTATTTGAATTTTCCCTTCAAAAAGAAAATATATATGTGTGTGTGTGTGTGTGAGTGTGTGTGTGCTATTAAATAAATATTATTGCAGCCAAGAAAGAGAAAGTTGAGATTAGTACTTGTTTATTACTTGAAGGTTATATTATTAGTTGTTGGTAAAGAAAAGAAAGAGTTATAATATATTCATATAAAATTGTTGTTTTCCATTTTATTTTGGCATCAAAAGAATATAATGCATTCTGTTTATATTTTATGTTTTCAAAAAAAATAGGAAGAAGTCTACATTGGTAATCTTATCAGTTTATAAGTCTAGTTGTTGATTTATATTTTAACTCCTTGTGTAAATGCTATAGAAGAGAAGAAAAGGAATAGAGAGGTGCTTTATTACTATATATCATAATATAGATATATACTCATATATATATATATATATATGAGTGTATATATTTTCTTTTAATTAACAAATATACATCAGTAGGGAATATAAATCAGACTGTGGTATTTTAGGCAAACTATGGTTATGAGTATCTATATATATATATCTTAAAACAGAAATCATTTACCAAAATTTATTTTTTTAGATAAACATTAATACAGAGATCGAAGTTGGTGGGATGGACTGGTTATGGCCTAGTCCTATGTTGGAAGTAAAACACAAAAAAAGGAGAAGTCTGTGGGCGGCGGCGCCGCCCACAGTAGTAAGAAAATTGGAGGGTGTGGGGAGGAGGCTCTGCCTCCACCCACACCCGTAGGTGTGGGTGGAGGCAGAGCCTCCTCCCCACACCCCCTTCCCCTCAAACACCGCCGGTGATAACCCTCTCCACGGTGCAGCTCCTCCGAACCCTCCCAACACTTTGCTATCCCCATAGACCGCGACCTCTCCTCCTAGCGCGGCGCCCAAGACCCGTAACTCCCGCAGAAAACTGCAGACTGGCTCCTCTCTGCAGTCCAATCCACCATTAGCTTCCTCGCCCATGGAACATCCACTCCTCCGCCCACAACCTCCGTGCCCTACTCTGCGACCACCTCTCCACTGCCCTTGCCGCCGCTGTTGCTGGCTACGCTCCGCTCCTCCTCACAGTAGCCTCCACACCTCCCTCTGGCTGTGCCTCCCCTGATCTCCGCTCCGGTCACCATAAAACCTCCCGCGGACCTCCAACCCTGCAACATTCCAATAAATGCATAACTTTATGTTATTTTCTTACCATTCCTTATGTAACAGTATAGTTACTTTCAAATAGAATGTAGTCAATAGAATTCTCTGAGTTCGGATGTACACCTTTGGGCATCTTCCATGACCTCCATGGTTGTTCTTTGAACCCTAGACCTGCATACAGAGACAAAACAAAACAAAACAAAAGAGAAGGAAAGATGAAAGTTAGAGATTAGGGCAAAGAGAAAGGAGAAATTAGGGCAACCTTGTCATTAGAAAACAATTTTAAATTTATTAGGGCTTTTCTCATTTTGTTTGTGAGGATATGTTATTTAGGAGGATTTTATTTTGGGGTTTTATTTTACCCTTTATTTAAACCTCTATTTTCCTTATTTGTTTAAAATTATCTCTTGGGATATTTTAAATTGTTTCTAATTATTTTCTTGAAGGGGTTATTTATACATTTTGGTTAGTATCTTGTGATTTGAATTTTATTAATAGGGTGGAGTCTATTATTTTCTTTTCCTCAATTTTTATTCTTCCTTGGCGGAATTTGATCTTTTTTTATTATTTTCGATTTTATAATTATTTTACGGGATGAGTTATTTAAACTCTTCCCCCTCCTATTTTAAATATTCGAGTTGGTTATTAAATATAATTGTCGAAATTATAGTTAATAACGGACTCGATCTTCTCCGTGGATTCATTTGACATCTTGTCATTTATTTTGATCTTAATTGTTACTTTATGTCGTTTTGAATTCATTTTAAAGTTGTAATTTAACTTAATTATTCTTAAATTTTATTATGAACTCATTGATGTTTTATTCTAAATTTATTTTGCGTTTATCAAAAATGCGTTATGCTGCCAGAATTTTGCTAGATTCCTAGGGTTTAATTTATGTGATATTTTTTTTTTTTTATTATTCTTATCCACCATTCCACTTTAATCACGCGTCACCTTGCCATTGTTATAATTAATCAATTTCTGATCCGTGATAAGTTAGAGTTCGATGCTGGCGATATCATCTTCACCTAGGAAACTTAGGGTCCAGATTAAATCAGTCTAACTCTAGAAGCAACACCCTACATGTCGCATACCCCCTAGACGGCCTTTACCTTAGCGGTTATGTTGACAGGTTTACACCTTAGGTGTATTGCCACTGAGCATGCAGTCGCGTGCGAGGGGGTTCCTAGGGATAAGTAGAAAATTTTTTCGTAGTTCATGTCATGACCACATGGCAAATGTGGACATGACACGTGTGTTGTGTGTCATGACTGCATGGGAAATACGGGCATGATAGCTAACTCCAAATCTTCATTTATCCTTCGAGGCCATGATGAAACTTTAATCAGTATTACGACTTATTATATAAATGAGCTTAAAAAAGAGCTTTAAGGGTGGACCTAAAAAGGACTAGGCTTGAGACCACTAAAAGGGATGAGCTAAACATAGTGAAATTGTGCCTACACACAAGTGTACACAATTTAGAACTCAACATTTAGCCCTCACTTTAGCAGTCATATGACACTATGTGCATATGTAAGCTAAAGGACAGGAAAGTAAAACACATATTCCAAAAAAGGATATCAAAAAGGATACTGTAGAGGATGCATATCATTTCCAAACAAGAGGGTGAAGCCCCCAACCTATGATCCTGCAAACCACAACATTAGATAAGATAAACTTGCAACCAACAGATGTATGTGTTAGTCTAAAAAACTCTAAAGGGGAAAGGTGATGAGAGTGAAATTTGAGGGTAGATATATGCCCCTATTTCTGCTTGCTACTTTAGGATGTAGAAATAGGGTGGTGATCTTTCCACTTGGACTTTCTAGAGAGAGAAGGGTGGTGAAAATGCTTTGGTAGGTTCATTCTAACGAATAGCATTGAGACATGAAGCATATGGTTATGAATACGGTAGAACCAGGAGTCCAACACAACAAATGGTGCTCAAATCTAAGATCACAAGCCTGAGTTATCGATGTTTAGATGAAGAGATGACTAGAGAAAGGCAAGTTTCGACCCTAGATAGTAATCATGAGTTCCACTTTTTATTATTTATAGTAAAAGTTGTTCGCACTTTTTACCATTCCATTGTCATTTTCAATTTTTGAGGAGTAAAGAGGATAGCCAACATGCTAAGTTGAAGGCCATACCGACCACCGAGGCTAGAGGTGCTACAGAGTTGAGTGGGGCAGGGACTTGACGAGCACGAGGTAGGCTACGATCCTACTTGTAAATGATTATTTTAATGCTATTTTTCAAATTTTGAGGCAAGAATGGGCCCAGGGACACCCTTCAGTGGGTTGTAGGGTGCCATTGTCCTCTTGGGGTGCCCTAGACCCTGCAGGGCACCCTGGTCCTTTCTGAGCACCCTAGACCTTCTAGGGCGCCCTAAACCTTCTAGGGCATCTAGGTCCCAAGACTAGGCTATCTTTGTTTTTGTTGATTGTTGATGAAGTATACTTAGTAAATTTTTGATGTATATCTTGTTTTTCCTATTACAAGATCTCCCAGGTATGCGAGAGCATGCTAGTAGTCGGCTATTCACATTGCTGCATAATTGATCAAGCACACTTTTAGATGCAGAGATGGGACATCTACGAGGTGTTGGGTGTGCACTATGCCCATGTTTCATCTACTAAAAGGAGAGATGAAAGTGACTTTGGAGGATGTGTACAAGATATTGCGATTATCTATGCGGCGAGATAGTTAGGGTCATAGAGCAGAGGTCCGAGGACTACGCTCCTGCAAGATAGCTATATTGTTTGGGACACATAGTACCATTGAGCTCTTAAGGATACATCGATATCAAATACTTAGGGCAAGGTGTGACTATTAAATCAACCATTTGTCACATCATGATCGCTACCATCTTACTTGTTGTTACATCGGATGGGCAAGGCACTCACCTACATGGGAGCTTGGCTCATACCATCAAAGTGATGGAGGAGTAGAGGACAATATACTCCTAGGGAAGGAGTATGTTTGCTTGCTTATACTATGATTTGGGTTGCTATGTGCATCAGTAGACACATATCTTGATGACATGCACACTCCTACAAGTGTGGGCATTCGAGCACATTACATGCACAAGGCTGGTGAGTTACTTCATAGATATAGTTGGGACCAACCCACGAGCACACGCCTATGAGTTGAGAGGACCATGGAGGTAGAGGATTGTATTTGGCAGGCTGCAGCCAGAGGCCGTCACATGGAGACCATATAGGTGATGAAGGCTATGGATGGGTTAGAGGAGGCAACTAGCGAGGATACAAAGAGATCAGTTGTTGACCAGTCACCAAGATCACATTTTAGTAGCCTTCTACTATGACAAGGTGATGAGGCAATTTGGACAAGTGTCGGGGGTTCCTACCACACAACTATTCTACACAAGATCATCGCACTCCAATGTACGACCTCAGGATAAGGCACAACTCACCATCACAGATGTAGTGTTGATTGATCTTGATGATGATACAGAGGATGATGATCATGTCTCTGAGGCTGACGATGTAGGAGTGACCCCAACATATACAACATGGTGGGAGATAGCATGCCCGACACTTATCTTCCTCAACGACTATCCTACTAGCGATCCCAGACCCTGGGCCGAGTGAGGAAAGGAGTCAGAGGAGGGAGAGGTAGAGAGATATAGTGATGATGATGTTGATGCAAGGATCCCCTAAGTCGATGAGGAGAGGCTGACGATGCCAACCAGAAGGTGGTGCATATATCAATGAGGAGGGGCTCAATCTCATAGTCTATGACCATGACACATAACTAGAGTATCACAATGTCACTTTGAGCATGAGGAGTCAAGTGGTGGTGCCACTATGATGCCCCCAGCAATTGGGACAACCATGGATACTAGCATAGTCGTATTAAATGATCCATCATGGCAAGAGGGTGATCCAGGTGATGTTTATATTTTATTATCATCATTATTAGATTAAGATGCATAATATTGATTTGATTAAGATGCTTACATGATCACTTGTACACTCTACAGTTAGTTCCAGTGCATGATGCGACTTTGTGAGTTAGGTCATAATAGCAATGATACCCATTGAATTGATGCAACATCTAATACAGGGCTATTATAGCCCACCACATGAGGTGGGTCGACATACAGAGTTATTTGATCCTATCGTGCAACTTAGAGTAGCAACGAGGTAGGACGAGTTGAGAGAGATCAACTAGTACTTAAGAGGGATCAACTAGCAGTTGTGAGAGTTCAACTAGTAGCCGAGTGAGACCAGGTAGTTCAGTGAGCAAATGTTCTCCAAACTTAGCTACATTAGCATATAGTTTTGGCAACATCAAGTATTGAGCGCAGTCTACCGAGTTATGTATAGGTTGAGGTGGACCGACTACGAGTTGAGAGAGATCAACTTCAACAGGAATTCTGAGAGGCTAGAGAGGAGGTGGGGGAGCTCAGAGGTGCACTTATGAGCTTACAAATGTGGAGCACCTCTAGGAATCACTCATTGTCTACAGCTTCACATAGGCAGGCATCTACTACTGAGGCACCTCCAGGTCCCGAGGAATCTAGGTACCACAGTCTAGCACAATGATGAGACTTATTGTATTATGATTGGATTCACCACATTTTGATGTAGTGGTGGACTTATATATTTAAACTCTTGTGATATATATAGCTTTGATTCATGATTTAGCATGTTTACTTTAGATGTCATTTGTGATCTACTTCGTGAAGTAAATGCAACAAAGATCTAGATTTATTTTATACATGTATGCCAAATTAAATGTTAAAAGTGATTTGTGTAAACAACCGTAATTGTTTAACAAATGCGACAATGATTTAAATGATGCATGTTCTAATGAAACACACATATGTATGTTTAATTAGGTTTTTTCTAATAAGATGTACACATATGATGACATAATTCAGTTGTGATCTCATGAAACAACGTTGTAACATTGTTAGACTAGATTCAATAATGATTATTGAACATGATGCACATCTAGCAATTTGTATGCTAATAACTAAGTAATTCTCTGACTAAGAAAATTACTCTAAAGAATCAAGACAAATTACATACTTTGTTAAGACCGAAGTAAATAATGAAACAGGAAATTTAAATTTACTATCTACAAAACATTTGCTTTTATGAATAAAATGATAGCATACAAATGAAAACTAAAATTAAGCATAATATATACGTAAATGATTAGCATTGATAGGTTCTTTTAGACACATACCTTGTTCATCAACTAGTCGATACGCACCCGATCTGAAGGATTCAATGATGATGTAAAGTCCTAACCAATTCGGGCTAAACTTCTCTTTTTTGCCAGAAGGTGCATTGATAGTGAGCTAGTTTTCGTAGAGTACTAAATCTCCAACTTCAAATTTATGAACGGTTAATAACTTGTGATTTTTACTAGTGTTGTACGGACTTTTGATGAGCTTGAAGATGTTCGAGAGCGTTTATACGTTGTTCATCGAGCATTTCAAGTTGTTGATACCATAATTCCCTTTGAGTGTTTTCGTTGAGGATGCCCTTGAGAGAAATTTGCAATGAAGGGATTTCTAACTCCAAAGGCATAATCACATCAGTGTCATACACAAGGTTATACGAGCTAGTACCTGTAGCCGTACGAACACTAGTTTGATAAGCCCACAATGCATAAGATAATTGAGTATGCCAATCTTTTTGGTGTTTGTTAACAGTTTTTCAAAGAATTTGTCTAATTATTTTCTTAGAGGCTTCGTTTTTGTCCATTTGATTGAGAATAATATGGCGTAGAGAAGTGATGTTGAATATGATATCTTTTGAGAAATTTCTTCACATCTTTATTCTTAAATGAGGCACCATTATCAGAAACCAAAGTGGAAGGAATACCAAATTGAGAGATTATGTTGTCTTGAATGAAGTGATAGATTACTTCAGCAATCATGGATCGGAGAGGAGTCACTTCATAAAGTAATATGTAGTTGTGATGATGAAAGTATGTCCCTAAGAAGGAGGAGAAATCTTTCCAATAAGGTCTAAGCCCCACACAGAAAATGCCCAAGGTGAAACCTAAGCATGAAGTTCCTAGGTAGGAGCACAAATGAATGTTGTTGGTATTGCAGGCACTTTTTGACAAAGGCAAAGGAATACCGTTCCATGTTTTTCCAATAGTAACCCATACAAAACAATTTTTTAACAAGAGATTTCCCACTAAAATGTCTTGTACAGGCACCTGAGTGTGCCTCCTCCAAGGCAATCAGAATCTTAGCGTTATTAAGGCAATGAAGGAGGTGACCTTCATAACTTAGTTGATATAGAATGTTTGATAAGATGATGTAATGCACAGTAAGTTTGCATATGCAAACTCCAGTGCTTCTTGATGATGGATCAAGAAAGGTACCATCACTCAAATATTGGAATATATGGGAGTACCATTCTCTTGATTCTACATTATCAAAAAAGGCGATTTCAAGCGTTATTGAAGGTATCGTGACATTATGGATAATGAACTTATAATCCCCTTTAGAACCACTGAAGGATAGGAGGGAAACGTCGCTTGCCATCACATCCGCATGTCGATTGTCCTTTTTTGGAATTGTGTCGCTTGTGTAGGATGAGAAATTATTTAATAAGGATAATGTCAAGTCTCAATACTGAGATACCTTATCTTTCTTTGCTTGATAAGATCCAGTGACACCAAATATTGAAATATGTTTGATGTTAAGAGACAAAGTGGCACATAAGCTAGCAATAAGGGCTTTGTACTCTGTAATGTTGTTGGTACATAGGAAATTGAAACGGTAAGATAGAGGAATTGACTTACCTGAAGGAGGACTAGTATAACACTAGCACTGGAGCTAGTTTGACATCTAGAACCATCAAAGAATAATTTCCACTTATCATCAACATCTAATTAAGGATTTGATCATCAGTAAAAGATTCTTGGTTTGGGAAAGTGAATGGTGAAGGAGCTTCTGCTAAGTAGTCAGTCAATGCTTGTCCTTTAATTACCTTTTGGGAGACAAATTTAAGGTCAAACTCTGTTAACAACATAACCCACTTTGCTAAACATCCTGAAAGATCTATTTTGGCAAATAAATGCTTTAAAGGATCAAATTTTACAATTACATTAATTTCTGTGTTCAAGAGATAATGTCTTAATTTTTGTGTTGCAAAAACAAGAGCTAGGCATTGCCTTTCTATCGCAGTGTACAACATTTCATAATCGAGCAAAGTTTGGCTAATGTAATACACAACACATTCTTTGTCTTCATCATCATGTTGTGCTAACAATGTTGCATGAGCATTAGGGGATGCCATTGTGTAGTGATTGAACGGTCATCCCGAGATGGTCAGTTGCAAAATAGGCAGATTGGCAAGATATCTTTTGAGATCATCAAAAGCTTTCTAACAATCACTATCCCATTTAAAGGTAGATTCTTTCTTGAAAGGAAGCAAGGTATGCAGAAAATGCTTCTTACACTGATCTAATGAGGAAAGACTTATGCAAATTTTTACTTTTACAATTACAGATTAAGATGCACATTAACAGAAAGATAATAACAACTTCCAAATGAAAACACAAAACTCACAACACAAGATATACATGGGGAAAACCCTTTCAGGTAAAAAACCCCACACTCCAAAGACACCCAATATATTATTCAGAAATCACAAAGATTACAATATACTTGTAGAGCAAGATTTTACAGGAATATATCCAACTAGAGATCCATGAGGTAAATCGACATCTATAAGATTCTTACATACAACCTCCATCTCAAGTTCCTAATATATAGGAGATACAATACAGTACACCGCCAACAGTAATTACAAAACCATGAGCTAAAACCACCCAAACGTGGCGCCCAAATTATCTCCAATCAAAAATGCCTTGTGATATGCCAAACCACACACCAACATGTGTAACTCTCCCCTTTATAGCCCTTTTATGTGTCCAACACATTTTTTACATTTCCCAAAACATAAGGTCCAACTTCCGGAGGCCATAACTTTTGATCTGGGTGTCTGATTGACAAACCGTTTTATGCGTCAAAAAGCTCATGAAGTGCTCTATCACCTTGTAACCCACTACGCTATTTATGACAATTTTTAGGATGTTTAGAGAAGGTTTGATACCTGAAAAGTGAGTTTAGAACTTTTCTGGCAATTTCAAAAAAATAGAAACTTTAATATCTCACAATCCAGATATGCTCTTGAGTCGAAACTCACCCGAGATGTTTACTTAGCTGTTCTGCACCTTCTAGGAAAATTTTAGGTCAACCTGAGGTCAATTGAAGGACTTACTAAAAATAGTAAGTCTCACTATTTTAAGCTCATTTGGAGACTTTGAAGGTTCCAGACCATTCTCCAAGATAAAGGGTATTCAAAAAGACCAAATTTGGGAAGAATAGTAATCTTTCAAAATTGCAAGGTTGAGACACTTTTCTTAACATTCTCCCACTTGTCAAACACCTTACAAGAGCAAAGGGAGCATCAACACCATGATGTAATTGCTAGGGGCCGTGAGGCCTATAGACTCTTAACACCATCTAAACTTCTCTGTGCTCACAGGCTTTGTCAAGGAATCTGCAACATTCATCAAAGTTTTAACTTTTTCTAAGTTTACCTTTCCATCCTCTACCATGTCATGAACAAAATGGTACTGGACATCAATATGCTTAGTCCTTGCATGGAAAGTAGGATTCTTTGCCAAACATATGGCACTCTGACTGTCACAACAAATAGTAATCTTCCCTGCATCAAACCCAACATCAGAACACAATCTCTTAAGCCAAATGGCTTCTTTACAAGCATGAGTTTCTGCCATGTACTCATCTTCAATAGTGGACAAAGTGACCACAGGTTGCCACTTACTCATCCAACTAATAGCACCACCAAACATAGTGAACACATAAGCACTGGTGGATCTCATGTTGTCAATGTCACCTACCTAATCTGAATCCACAAATCCACAAATACAAAGTGAATGTCGAGGTCCTATAGGATAACCATGATAACATAAGGAATACTCAGAAGTACCCCGCAAATATCTAAACACTCTCTTCACTACATCCCAATGTACCCGTCCAGGATTAGCCATAAATCGACTAAGGACTTCCACTGCTTGGGCAATGTCTGATCTTGTGTAGACCATCGCATACATCAAACTACCAACCGCACTAGCATAAGGAACTCTGCTCATATCCTCTATCTCAGAAGGAGATTTGGACAATCTTCAACAGATAACTATGTCCCCATTGTAACAGGAATAGTCAAAGGTCTGCAATCCATCATGTTGAATCTCTCCAACACAATGTTAACATACTTACTCTGGCCTAACCAAAGTTTTCTGTTTGCTCTATCTCTTCTGATTTCCATTCCCAGAAT
Source organism: Cunninghamia lanceolata (assembly GCA_027924645.1). Classification (NCBI taxonomy): domain Eukaryota; kingdom Viridiplantae; phylum Streptophyta; class Pinopsida; order Cupressales; family Cupressaceae; genus Cunninghamia; species Cunninghamia lanceolata. Next base: position 2,855,244 of record BSBN01000023.1, on the reverse strand, counting down.
GTACCGAGCTGCCCCTAGATTTTCATCTCAAATTGTGCTGACAACTGAGACTTCAAATCAAAAATCAAACTTTTACCATTCCCAATGAGTAACATATCATCGACATACAATGCAATAATGAGAATGTGATCATTGTCAAACTTGTAGTAAACACAATGATCTGATTTTAATCTCTGAAATCTAATACTCAACACAAAAGCATCAAACTTCTAGTACCACATCCTAGGAGACTGTTTCAAACCATACAAAAAAATTTTCAACTTGCAAACCTTATTTTCTTTACCTTTCACCACGTAGTGCTCTAGCTGTGACATAGATTTCCTCCTCCAAGTCACCATGAAGGAATGTTGTCTTCATATCCATTTGTTCCACTTCTAGATCATACGCTGTTGCAAGAGATAACAAGAATAGAATAGATGTTAGCTTTGCAATGAGAGAGAAAATCTCACCATAGTCAATTCCCTCCACCTAAGAATACCCCTTCACAACCAATCTAGCCTTATATTTCTCAACACTGCCATCTACACCAAATTTCTTTTTGAACACCCATTTGCATCCAGTAGGTTTTCATCCTTCAGGCAAAGGCACCAAGTCCCAAGTATTATATTTTCCAAAGAAGCCATATCCTCCTCCATGGCCTTGTTCTAGGAACCTGCATCTTTCATACCCATAGCTTCTTTCATAGTTCTAGGCTCATCAATGTTAGAAATCAAAGCAAAAATACAACTGCAATCATGCAATGAATACCTATCAGGTTGTTGCCTTATTCGCGTGGACCTCCTCAAAGGTTGAGGTTGAGGTTCTTCATCTTCTTCTAAACTTTCAGAGCTACTAGAGCTCTCCTCATTATCAGGTCCAATAGATGTTTTTGGTTCAACTTTCTCAAGGGTGGAAGGAAGCTGAACTACATCATCTTTCTTCTCTTCTTTCTTTGGCTGCAAGACAATAGAAGAAGGATTGAGCTCTCTGAAGATCACACTTCTGCTATACAAAACTCTCTCAGCTACTAGATCCCAAAGCTTGTACCCTTTCACACCGATACCATAACTGATGAAGATACACTTTACAGTCTTATTCTCTAACTTAGACCTCTTCTCCTTAAGCACATGTGCATATGCCTCACAACCAAATACTTGAATGTGTCTTAATGAAGCCTTTTTACCAGGCCATACCTCCATAGGTGTCTTATCAATGAGTGATGATGTAAGAGACCTATTAACTAGATAACAAGTGGTAGCAACAGCTTCAGCCTAGAACTTTTGTTCAAGACCAGCTCCACTTAGCATACTCCTTGCCCTCTCCATCAACGTTCTATTCATCCTCTCTGCAACTCCATTCTATTGAGGGGTATATGGAGTTCTCTTGTCCCTCTCAATCCCCTATTCTTTACAAAACTTGTCTAAATCTGCTAAACAAAACTCACCACCGTTGTCAGTCCTCAAACACTTAATCTTTCTATCCTTTTGATTCTCTACAAGAGATTTGAACTCTTTGAATCTATTAAAGACTTTAGATTTACTTCTAAGGAAATACACCCATGTCCTACTATAATCATCAATGAATGAAACAAAGTAAATAAATTTTGAAATTGAAGGAACATTAAGAAGACCAAACACATCAGAATGAATCAAGCCCAACATCTCAGAAGATTTGTGAGAACTGGAATAAAACTGAACATGATTTTGTTTTCCTTAAATGCAATGTTCACAAAAATTGAACTCAAGGTTACAATCATTCATACCCTCAACAAGATTTTTATTCTTCAGGGTCCTTTAACCCTTTTCACCAATGTGACCAAGCCTTTGGTGCCATAACATTGTCTTCTCAGCTAGGAGTTTCATCTCCATAGAATGAGCACCCTTAGGTACCCAGAAAGCACGACCATCAGAAGTAGATGCAACAGTCTTTTATGCTGTTGGTTCCAATGGTGAAGATGAAGACTCTAAAGCTCTCTTCTTCGAAACAATGGCACTATTGTACTAAACTGCACATGCATCAAGCTGAAATAGAGTGCTAATCCGAACACCCTTAGCCAACACCATAGATCCTCTAGTCGTCTTACATCCTCCATTCGAGAAAACAACCTGCACACCCACATCATTTAATTTAATTACAGAAAGAAGTTTATGTGTCAAACCATGGATATGCAAAACACCATTGATTCCCTTTACTCGTCCATCAGGGAATCAAATCAAGACTCTTCCATGGCCAACAATATCTAGGTGAGAATCATCACCCAAGTACAACTTTCCACCATCATATTCTTCATACTTTGAAAACCAGCCCCAATGCGAGGTCATGTGAAAAGATGCACCAGAGTCAATAAGCCACACATCCTCATATGCATGCGTTGCCAAGGTAGCGACAAATGCTTCTCCTTCATCCTACGAGGACTTGTCAGAATCTGAATCATGATTCTTCTTCTTTTTATTTTTCTCCTCCTTGCACTCCTTGCGAAAGTGACCAGGTTTGCCGCAGTTCCAACACAACGCCTTGGACTTTCTGGGAGACTTAGATCTTCCATAGGATTTGGATCTTCCTTTTTCTTCCTTATTCTTATCCTTTCTCTTTCCCTTATCTTTAGATCTATCATGAACCGCAAGAGCCTCCTTAGTCGATTCAGAAGTTTTTCTCTGCATCTTTTTAGACAATAGTGAAGAAACCACTTCATCCATCTTGAATGTGGTAGTGGTACTCCCAATGGCCATAACAAGGTGGTCCCATGAATCTAGTAAGGAACATAGTAATGTCATACATCAACCATCCTCCTCCATCTTCACACCAACAGAAGTCAACTGGGCAACAAGCATATTGAATGTATTCAGGTGATCAGTGATAGATCCTCCATCTTCCATCCTTAGAGAATACAATTTCTTTCACAGGAATAACATGTTCACCAGGGATTTAGCCTGATAAACATCTTCAAGCTTCTTCCAAAGATCCTTTGCAGTCTTCTCTTCATGGATATTCAGGAGCATTGAATCAGCAAAACAGAGTCTTATCAAACCCTTGGCTTTTTGATCTTTGAGATCCCAGTCTTCTTGAGACATTGCCATTGGTTTTGTACCAAATACAACTTACCATAAATCATGATCTACAAGCATGTCCTCCATTTTGAGTTTCCACAACTTGAAATTACTGCAATTAAACTTCTCTATCTCAAACCTCCTAGATGTGCTCACCATCTCTTACTGCAACAAAGATTTCAAAATCCTCAGCACAAGCTCCCACTCAAACGAAGATCAGCTCAAAAAACCCTCTACCCAAAAACTAGAACCAAAGGTGATCAGGCTCTAATACCAACTGAAAGGAAGCAAGGTATGTGGAAAATGCTTCTTACACTGATCTAATGAGGAAAGACTTATGCAAACTTTTACTTTTAAAGTTACAGATTAAGATGCACATTAATAGAAAGATAATAACAACTTCAAAATGCAAACACAAAACTCACAACACAAGATATACATGAGGAAAAACCTTTCAGGTAAAAAACCCCACACTCCAAAGCCACCCAATATATTATTTAGAAATCACAAAGATTACAATATACTTACAGAGCACGTTTTTACAGGAGTATATCCAACCAGAGATCCAGGAGGTAACTTGACATCTATAAGATTCTTACATACAACCTCCATCTCAAGTTCCTAATATATAGGAGATACAATACAGTACACCGCCAATGGTAATTACCAAACCATGAGCTAAAACCACCCAAACATGGCACCCAAATTATCTCCAATAAAAAATACTATGTGATATGTCAAACCACACACCAACTCGTCTAACTCTCCCCTTTACAGCTCTTTTATGTGTCCATGTTTTTACATTTCTCAAAACAGAAGGTCCAACTTCCAGAGGCCATAACTTTTGATCCGGGTGTCTGATTGACGAACCATTTTTATTAGATTTAGGGCACACAACTAAGAGGGGGGGTGAATCAGTTGTGTAAAACTTTCTCCAATTACACACTTAAATCCTCTTAGTGATTAGCAGTATATCAATCATAAAACATAATGCATTCAAATCAAAAGCAAAAACACATCAACACATAAGACACCAAGATTTTGACGTGGAAAACCTGGTTAAGGGAAAAACCACGGGGTGATTAACCCAAGATTGTTTTCTCTGTTAGAAGAACAGAAAGAACAAAATGGCACATGCCAATTAGGGCTCACTGCCTGAGCACACTGCTCACAAGAGGCTCACATCCTACAAGAGACACACTGTCTACAAAGAGATAAGTATCACATACATGAACTGGGGAATAACATCTTCACTATGCTTGAATTAGTTCCATTTATGCCCAATACTTCTGCTCTGCCTTTCACTCTCCTCGCTACAATATTCTCATCTCCACAAGAACAACTTTGAAATAACTTCACAATCCCTTATTTATACAAGACATCAAATTAGAAAAGATCATCTAAGTCAACAAACATCCACAAGAACATCTGTAGGATGTGTAACTGATCCGGTCGGCCAATCTCAAGAAGAACACCATCATCCGGAAGTTATTCTTCTATTGTGAGCTCCAACTTCAATGCGGACCATCAACACGAACTGAACACAATCCAAAGATCTCCACAAGCTTGCCTAAATCACCAAGAACATCCACACTTCATCTACTTACTGAAACCCATCTCTCCTTCATCCAGAACCTCAAGAACACAAACTGTCATTTCTGTCACAAAGGAATAGATGTTTGCAGACCTTGAAACCACGAACCAATTGATTGGCTACACCAAAAAGACTTCCTCAACACTCCCTAAAATCCACAGAACTGGAAAATGCATTTCTGGAACTCAACGGACCTTTCTGTTTCATTCTGTCACCACTAAACACCTGCCGAAACCGGTTATACTTGAACAACCATAACTTCTTTAGATCTTGATGCGAACCTCTGAAATCTCTACTGGACCACCTTAAGACACATATCTACAAACCCTTTAATCCACATCCTCTAATGCTCATCCTATCTTAGACTTTTCCTTACTGTCATCATTGTTCTTCACTGTTCCTGATTGAGACTAATTTTCTCAAATATCCTCAGCTCACAGCTCATCCAAACCTTATCCTTAGTGCAACAGGAGTATGTTGACATCAATGACAACACCTATTAGGCCCATACTTGCAACAATCTCCCCCTTTGTCATTGATGGCAACATATGATGTGAAAAATTATTTTAACCATCAAGACAAGAACTTCTTTTTACTGTCACAACTCCCCCTATCAGCAACAACCATTCACATGTCTTCTCTCCCTTTACTGCTCCCCCTTTGATCAGCAACCACTTGTTTTTCACATGTCTTCTCTCCCCCTTGGACATCAATGGCAAAGGGCACATACTTGCAATTTCAACACTTCAGAATCATACATGTTGCTCCCTCTAAGTAGCAGCTCCTCACCATCAATCCGGATCACAAGATATGACTGCGATATCCATCGGACTGATGCACCTTAGTTCATCACCAGAGGGGTAGTAACCCCTAACTTCTCCCTGAGATACTCAAAAGAGTCCTTAGGTAGAGGTTTAGTAAAGATGTTTGCAATCTGATCCTTGGAAGGCACAAACTCCATTCTGACTTCATTCTTGTTCACTTGCTCTCTTGTAAAGTGAAACTTGATGGATATGTGTTTAGTCTTTGAATGCAACACTAGATTCTTAGATATATTTATTGCACTTGAATTATCACAGAAGATTGTGATAGGTTCCTCACACTCCACTTTGATATCTCTTAGCATCTGCTTCATCCACAAAACTTGAGTGCAACTACCTACTGCTGTAATATATTCTACTTTAGTTGTAGACAGAGATATAGCCTCTTGTTTCTTGCTTAGCCACAAAACCAATCTCTTCCCCAAAAAGAATGCTCCACCACTGGTACTCTTCTGGTCATCCACATCTCCTGCCCAATCAGCATCTATATATGCATGAAGAGAGAAATCATGATCTCTAGGATACCATAGACCATACTCAACTGTCCCTTTTAGATATCTAAAAATCCTCTTGATTGCCATGACATGAGATTCTCTAGGATCAGCCTAGAATCTAGCAACAAGACCAACAGCCTGCATAATATCTGGTCTAGTTTGAGTAAGATACAACAGTCCTCCAATCATTGACCTATACTTTGTCTGATCTGCCTTAGGAGAGTCATCATCTTTGCTCAACTTACATCCAGTTTCCATGGGAGTATTCATTGCCTTTGAATCTTCCATCCCAAATTTCTTCAACAATTCTTTCACATATTTGGTCTGAGAAATGAAGATTCCTTTCTTTGTTTGAGTGATTTGCAGACCTAAGAAGAAATTCATTTCACCAAGCATAGACATCTCAAACTCACTTTTCATTTGATTTGCAAAAGTTTTACACATACTATCTCTTCCTCCAAAAATGATATCATCAACAAACACTTCAACAATCAAGATGTTTTCATGATCAATTTTGAAATATAAGTTATTGTCATCAGTACCTTTGTTGAAATCAATCTTCAAAAGATGCTTGTCCAATCTTTCATACCAGGCTCTTGGGGCTTGCTTCAATCCATACCGTGCCTTCTTCAACTTGCAGACCATATCACCATGATCAGAGAATTAAAAACCATTCGGTTGTTCAATGTATACTTCTTCTTCCAAGTCACCATTCAGGAAGGTAGATTTGACATCCATCTGATATACCTTGAAATCCTTGAAAGCAACAAAAGCAAGAAATAGTCTGACTACTTCAATTCTTGCCACCAGAGCAAACGTTTCTTCAAAATCAACTCCTATTTGAGAATAACCCTTGCAGAACAATCTGGCTTTATTTCTGATTACTTCACCAACTTCATTCAGTTTGTTCTGGAAAACCCATTTTGTTCCAATCACATTCTTGTTTCTAGGTCTGGGAACAAGATCCCAAGTGTGATTTTTCTCAATTTGCACCAGCTCTTCCTCTATTACCTTAGTCCAGTTTTCATCATTGCAAGCTTCATTCACTGTCTTGGGTTTAATCTTTGAAATCAGACAATACTCTTCTAAATCTTGAGCAATTTTCCTTCTTGTTTGTACTCCTTTGCTTTTATCACCTATGATCTGATCTGTAGAGTGGTTCAGTCTTACATACCTGGGAACTTTAGGAATTTCTTGCACTTCTGATTCTTGATTAGGCTCATTGAAACTCATCTCTTCTTCCTGGTTTACCAGATTAGTTTGAATCTGATTCTCAGAAGAGGATTGGGCTCCTTAAATCAGAACACCATTCTAATCATCTTCATCATACTCATAAAACCTTGAGGGTTTCTCAATTCCCTCATCAACCTTCACATTTGTACTTTCTATCATCTTTCTCAGTCTCTTGTTATAACACCGGTATGCTTTGCTTTGAGTAGAGTAGCCCAAGAATATTCCTTCATCACTTCTAGCATCAAACTTGCATAGATCTTCATCTCTTTTGATGTAGCATTTTCTACCAAAGACTCTGAAATATCTTACAGTAGGAGTAATGCCAAACCAAAGTTCATAAGGAGTCTTACCGGTATTGCTTCTGATTTGAACTCAATTGAGAGTATAGACTACAGTGCTGACAGCTTCTCTCCAATAGATCTGAGAAACATTTGCTTCCATCATCATGGTCCTAGATGCTTCCTGGATGGTCTGGTTCTTTCTCTCCACTACTCCATTCTACTGTGGAGTCCTAGGAGTAGACAACTGTCTCTTAATTCCATGTTTCTCATAGAACTCTATGAACCCACCAGATGTGAATTCTCCACCTCTATCAGACCTCAGACACTTCAATTTTAATCCAGTTTCATTCTCTACCATAGCCTTGAATATTTTGAATTTTTCAAGAGCTTCTGATTTCTCTTTTAGAAAGGTTACCCACATCATCCGGGAATAGTCATCAATTAGTAGCATGAAGTATCTATCACCTTGAATACTCCTAATTCTTGTCGGACCACAAAGATCAGTATGAACCAAGTCCAATAATCTGGTAGAAGACAGTTCCTTACTTTTGAATGTGACTCTGCTCAGCTTATCCAACTAACATTCCTTGCACAAGTTGTTAGTAGGTTTCACCAATTTTGGAAGATCTCTTACAGCCTGAGTATTACTTATCTTGATGATATTATCAAAATTCACATGACACATTCTCCTATGCCATAACCAACGCTGATCAACTTGCACAAATAGACAACTTTTACCAATACCAACTAAGTGGAAGATATTACCTTTAGTTTGAGTATCGGATGCAATCTCTATTCCAGAACTTTCAAAGATTTTACATTTTCCATTCTTGAATCAGAGATCATAGCCTTTGTCCACCAACTGTCCAACACTGAGAAGATTGTGCTTCAAACCTTCAACATACAGTACATTACCAGTTTTGTTCCTTCCATCAAAAGAAATAGTTCCTCTTCCTCTGATTCTACCAACAGAGTTATCACCAAACTTTACCACTCCTCCTTCATACCTCTCCAAATCTATGAACTTATTTTTCTCACCTGTCATATGGTGAGATCATCCACTGTCAATGACCCAATCATCTTTCTCTTCAACTTGGGCAGCCAGAGCTCTTTCCATAGTCTTATGTTTGATAGATACAGAGGACATTGGATCTTCTTCTTTGATGGCAATGAACACCCATTCATTTCCGGATTTGTTTCCTATCTCTGATTCATCATCTGTTACTCCTTCATTATCATCATCTTCATGTACATAGTAACAGTTCTTTTGGAACCTAAGCTTGATGGGATTTTGCCTTGAAAACCTTTCCAGACACCTTGAGGCAAAATGACCAATCTTATTACAATTAAAACACTTAAAAGGTAATTTTCTTTCATACTTACCAGATCCTCTTGGCAGCCTTTTTGCAATAAGGGCTTCCAGTTGAGCAGTTTCTACTTCTTCTTCTTCCAGATCTTTTCTTGTTTTTTCATACCATGCTAGCTTCCTTGATGAATTCTCTCCCGGATCAAACCTTTGTTTACCTTTAACAAAAGCACTAGCTTTGAATGCAGATTCAATCTTGGGGGGGTCATCTCCAAACTTTGTCATTTCAAATGCAGCCAATTGATCTCTTGTGACAGTTGTATGGGCTCTAAATTCTTCAATGGTAGTAGCCTTGATTTTGTAATAAGCAAGAAGGGATTTGAGAATTTTGCCAACAATCTCATCTTCATCCAAGACTCCACCAGTGTTTCTAATCCCACAAACAAGCTCATTTACTCTTGGCATAAAAGTAGTGATGTTTTCATCTTCTCTCATCTTCAGATTTTCAAAATTTCCTTTCAGACTTTGTAGCCTTGCACTTTTGACATACTTGTCTCCTTCATGCAGAAGTTCCAATTTTTGCCAAATCTCAAAAGCAGTTGGTAGGTCAATAACATTTGAGAGCTCTGAATCAGATAATGTGCTTAAAATAGCCTCTATAGTCCGCAGATTGTTTTCAGCATCTATGATTTCACTTAGGGTTTTCAGACCACCCTGTGGAGGTACATATTGTGTTGTAGCCATGGTCCAGTACGCCATTCCCATACATCTCAAGTGACATTTCATGCGACCTTTCTAGAGACTAAAATTGGTTCCATCAAACTTCAGACTATCCTTCTTGTAAGATGACATCCTGGATCTCCTCAAGCGGTTAAGCTCCTTTTAGAGGAACTTGGCTCTGATACCAATTGTTAGATTTAGGGCACACAACTGAGAGGGGAGGTGAATCAGTTGTGCAAAACTTTCTCCAATTACACACTTAAATCCTTATAGTGATTAGCAGTATATCAATCAGAAAACATAATGCATTCAAATCAAAAGCAAAAACACATCAACACATAAGACACCAAGATTTTGACGTGGAAAACTCGGTTAAGGAATAAACCACGGGGTGATTAACCCAAGATTGTATTCTGTGTTAGAAGAATAGAAAGAACAAAATGGCACATGCCAATTAGGGCTCACTGCCTGAGCACACTGCTCACAAGAGGCTCACTGCCTACAAGAGACACATTGTCTATAAAGAGATAAGTATCACATACATGAACTGGAGAGTAGCATCTTCACTATGCTTGAATCAGTTCCATTTACGCCCAATACTTCTGCTCTGCCTTTTGCTCTCCTACTCGCTACAATATTCTCATCTCCACAAGAACAACTTTGAAATAACTTCACAATCCCTTATTTATACAAGGCATCAACTTAGGAAAGATCATCTAAGTCGACAAACATCCACAAGAACATCTACAGGATGTGTAACTGATTCGGTCGGCCAATCTCAAGAAGAACACCATCATCTGAAAGTTATTCTTCTATTGCGAGCTCGAACTTCAATGCGGACCATCAACACAAACTGAACATGATCCAAAGACCTCCACAAGCTTGCCTGAATCACCAAGAACATCCACACTTCATCTACTTACTGAAACCCATCTCTCCTTCATCTAGAACCTCAAGAACACAGACTATCATTTCTGTCACAAAGGAATAGATGTTTACGGACCTTCAAACCATGAACCAATTGATTGGACACACCAAAAAGACTTCCTCAACGCTCCCTAAAATCCACAGAACTGGAAAATACATTTCTGGAACTCACCGGACCTTTCTGTTTCATTCAGTCACCACTGAACACCTGCCGGAACTGGTTTTACTTGAACAACCATAACTTCTTCAGATCTTGATACGGACCTCCGAAATCTCTACTGGACCACCTTAAGACACATATCTACAAACCCTTTAATCTGTATCCTCTAATGCTCATCCTATCTTGGACTTTTGCCTTACTGTCATCACTATTCTTCACTGTTCCTGATTGAGACTAATTTTCTCAAATATCCTCAGCTCACAACTCATCCAAACCTTATCATTAGTGCAATAGAAGTATGTTGACATCAATGACAACACCTGTTAGGCCCATACTTGCAACAGTTTTATGTGTCAAAAATCTCGTGAAGTGCTCTATCACCCTGTAACTTGCTACGCCAGTTACAACAATTTTTGGGATGTTTAGAGAAGGTTTGATACTTAAAAAATTGAGTTCAGAACTTTTATGGCAGTTTCAAAAAAATAGAAACTTTAATATCTCACAATCCATATATGATCTTGAGTCAAAACTCACCTGAGATGTTTACTTAGCTATTCCACACCTTGTGGGAAAATTTCAGGTCAACCTGAGGTTAATTGAAGTACTTACTAAAAATAGTAAGTCTCACTATTTTAAGCTCATTTGGAGACTTATGGAAACTTTAAAGGTTCCAAACCATTCTCCAAGATAAAGTATATTCAAAAAGACCAAAATTGGGAGGAATAGTAATCTTTCAAAGTTGCAAGGTTGAGACACTTTTCTTAACATTTCTTAAGAAATTATGTGAAAGGAAGAGTCTGATTCGTGAGGTGTGAAACAAATTGACGAATAGCCTGAATCTTTCCTTGTAAACTACGAAGTTGTGAAACATTCTTAGGAATTGGCATGCTAACAATAGCGTCAATCTTTTTCGTGTCTACTTCAATACCATGTGATGAAATGGGATACTCTCCCATTCAAATATGATCACAAACACACATGTAACACTATGCAAGAACACAACAAATTAATTTGAACACATAAAATGGAAAAGAAATCTGCAATATGTATTATATTGAAAATCTGAAAATGAGATGAAAACTCACAATAGATTTATGGATATGGGGGGAAGGATGGATTTTTGCTTTGCATGTTGAGCTAGGGCGTCCGTGCCCTAGCCCGATCCTTTGATTTTCTTGGTTGTGAGAAGTGTGGGGAGTGCGTATGTTTTGGGGAGGTCTAGGGTTGTGGTTTTTATCTTTGTGAAGCTTTTTCATTTGAAGCGGTGTCTCTTTCTCCCTGAGCATGGGGGGTTTAGTGCCTGGTGGGAGGTTGCAGGTGGAGGTGTGAATCCCTGTCAGAGGTGTGTGGGGTGGCCATGCTGAGAGCCATCCTCTGTGCGATACTGGGTGTAGTGGTACCCTGTGTTTGTGGTGTGCCCTCCTTGATAGTGTGAGGGATCTGGTTTCGAAGGGCCGTGGGTTGATTTGGGTCTACTATTCTTTATTTTTTCCCGAGGGCCTGCATGCCCGCCTTGAAAGGAAGCTAGGTGTGCAGAAAATGCTTCCTACACTAATCTAATGAGGAGAGGGCTATGCAAATTCAACTTTATCCTAACTATTATAGCAATGTTAAACCATTAACATGAGATATTGTAGCAAAACACAAGAACCAGAAAGTAGACAGAAGAAGAGAGACAAAGATTTAGGGTGGGGCAAACCCTTATTAGGTGAAAAACCCCACACTCAGAAACCTGCACAATGTATTAACAAATCTGAAAGAATGTTTACAATAAAATTGCAATGAAAGCTTCAATGGTCTTTGACACTCGTGTCTGGAATCAATCCGGCAGCATAACAGTACCTGTGAACCTGTGATACAAGCTCCATCTCCAAGCACCTGTATATAAAGAGAAGTAGTACGAATGGAGGTAGCTTCTAGAGAAAGTCACACAAGGAACTCATCCAAATCCATGTGGCCCAATTTCCAAGGCCATAAAACATGTGTATGACACATGTAAGTGATTCTCTTTCATCCCTTAAAACCCCCCAACTTGGGCACCCCAAATTTACCCAATTAAGGTATGAAAGATGCTCTTACTGTAGGAGTTAAGGACAACACTGAGAGGGGGGGTGAATCAGTGTTGTGTAAATTCTTTAATCTTTTTCAAACTTTAACTTTCTGAGCACAAGGAATGAATGATTCCTTTGATTTGTCAAATACATATGCACATGACTATGAATGCAGAAAGAGAATAAAACTTCATAAGTAAATTGAACACATAAAAGGAAGATCAATAAGAATCATAACACAAGATATGCACGAGTGGAAAACCCATCAGGGTAGAAAAACCACTCCAGAATTGCCTCACTGGCTTAGCTGAAAAACATGCCTCACTGGCAATACTACAAATTGTCTCACTGACAAATATTAAGGTCACACTGACCTATAAGCCTCACTGGCTAATACAATGCCTCACTGGCAAACCAAATCACCAATAGAAGTTATAAACCAAATCAGAGGGATACTCTGTTTCCATTCAATACAAATATATGTCTGTCAAATATCCATTCTATTCAATCTGACATCTTAACAATCCTTTATCCTGATCCAATCAACACTGCATTCTAACAACACTGCATATCAAATGTGTATTCTAATCCAACACTTCACAACACTGTATGTTTCATCTCTATGCTTCTTAATTCATCCATCAATGCACCTGGAAACAAAATTTATACAAGTTGAATGTCTTTTCATTGCCTTGGAACCTTTCACATTCCTTCATAAATTTCTCCTTTCATATTTATTTCAATCTGATTATTTTGTCTTCAATGTCTTTTCATTTACTTATTCCCTGCAAACATCTCAAAATAATATCTCCATAAATCCATTAAGAAGAAAATCTAATTTACAATGTCTTATATTTCTCTTTCAAAAATTGATCCTAATCCTAAGAAAAACTTTCTGTATCTCTTTATAAAAAAAACTTGATCTGTTCTTTCAATGCCCTGTCTGACTGACTTCATCTTCCATCTGTAAAACCATTCATATTCCTGCAAGAAACAATCCTTCAAAATTTCTTTCATTTTTCCAAGCCCTTCACAACAAGACTCTTCATTTTCCTGTGAGCTAAAAAATAACTTTTTATATTTCCTTGCATCTGAGCAACTTCATCTTCAATCTCTGCAAAAATAGTTTTACTAATCTCCAATAAAATCATCTGAAAAAATAAATCTCCTTCCAAGCTTTTACATACAAAATTGTTAATCTTCTTCTTCTTCACAATCAAATCAAAAAATATCTCCTCATAAAGATTTTTCTCATTTAGAAAAAAAACAATAAAAATCTCCTTATTAAAACTCTTTATCTTCTCCATAGGAATTAGAAAATTTCTAATTATAAAGCATTTTATGCTCTATACAAAACATGCTCCTTAACATAGTTTCCAATTTAATATTCAATAGTGTTTTTTATTTATTACCCATGAATCATACCTTGCATTCCATGCTTTATAAAAACTTTCCACCGAATGGATGCTTTTTCCTTTAAAAAAAATATAATATATACCTCCTAAAGTCGTGCTCCTACATATTTGTTGCCCCTTTTAAAAAATCATCATGTGAAGCTTTTAAACTATTTAAAAAGGCATCGGGCTCTTTGAAAGATTCAAACCTTCCATATACCGCGGGCAATTTCTATTTAAAACAAAGCTTTAGACTAAACTTCACTCGGGCTCCATGCACTATTTGAAATACTTTCCCGCTCACAACTTTTGCGCCCATTTTGCTCCGTGGTCATAAGGAGATACCGATGATATCGGTAAAGGGCTGTGAAGGGGCCGGTTTCATGATGGAATATGATCCCTTTAGTAGGTAAGTTTAAGTGTTATTACCTGCAACACCAAGTCACTGTAATAATATAACAAGAGTGACTATGTGACTATAGAACTTTTAGTCTTTGAGGAAATCACTAAACCTTAAGCCCTTACAAATGATGATCTCGCAATGATCATGAACTTGAAACATCATTACTGAAGAAACACTTATATAGCAGAGCAATCACACCAAATAACAACTTTTGACTCAAAGAGGGAAGTATGGACAACCAATCTAAACTTTCTCCTTTTTACTCTCAACTTACTGATACTGTAAACAAAGTGACAACAAGGTATCCCTGTGATCAAGACATCTCAAATGACAACATTCTTCAACACTTCTGAATCATGTGATCATATAAAGAACCTGTGAAGTTCAACACAATACTGATCTTATTACTGCCATATTAATGAAGTCTGAGGAACCATAATACTGTAACTCCTGAAGTGAAGTAATGATCAACCATAACAAACCAAATATGAAGCATTGCACCAATAATTATCATGAACATCATTTTGATCAAGGTACACTGTGATGGCCTTTTAACTCTTCTCAACAATGAACTTATAAAGACAACATCAAATAGATAGTCCTGATGATGAAAACATAAATGAAGCTCTCTTGACATCTTTGATACTCCCGAGTATCTCTAATCTGATCCTTTCATATGAACTCACTTATCAACCTTTTGACAACCAATCAATTGATATCATTAACCTTATCAAGAACTTGACGAATAATGAAGACCATGCCTACCAAGAATATGTCATGTTCACTGATAAATCATGACATTGTGAAGAACACATGCTCCTGCTCCTAACAACAACAAACAAGATGATGTACTCCTGAAGATGCAAGATCAAACCTGTGAACACTTTTGACATCATGCAAGATCAAACCATTCTCTATATCTGTAAGATGATTTCTCATGCTCCTGAACACTTTTGACATCAATGACAACCTAACTCCATCACTTACAATGTCATAAAATCTATCATATATGACAACTCTTATAGTTGTAAGAGAATCTATCATAACTGTCTATTAATAGCAAATTCTCTTACAACCTTGTCATAGTCAAACTTGGGTGCCTACTTCCCCATGCAAGATGCTTTCAAACACTTGTCTTCACCTGTCATATAATCTTCCATTTTTGGCCCTTACATGTCATAGATTCTATCATAGGAATCTGTCATAACTCTTACGCGTCATAAACCTCTTACAACACCTTAAAGATGCCGACACATGGAAAAACTCTTCTACCACAAGGTGGAATGCCTATCTCCTCATATGAGTACAAAAATACATGTTGTCACCTTCCATGTAGGATGACACATCACCGTGCCAACTCCCACAAAGTGACGAAATAGGATTTGCATCCAAATTACAATAATAGGCAAAAAATAAATACAATTAAATAATAAATGCTAGAAACTTGCAAAGGTTGAGAAACCTTAATTCCCAACATTCTCCCACTTGTCGAACACATTTCAAGAGCTAATGGAAATAACAGGGTTTAACTACTATAGGCCAAGAGGCCCATAGACTCTAAACACCATCTGAACTTCTCTGTGCTCACTAGTTTCGTCAATGCATCTACAACATTCTTCAAAGTATCTACCTTCTCCAAATTTACCTTTCCATCCTTAACCATGTCTCTCACGAAGTGAAACTGAACATCAATGTTCTTGGTTCTAGCATGGAAAGTTGGATTCTTTGCAAGGCAAATTGCACTCTGACTGTCACAAGTGATCGTGATCTGACCTGCATCAACACCAATATCGGAACACAATCTCTTAAGCCAAATGGCTTCCTCACAAGCATGAGTTGCTACCATATACTCAGCTTTTGTCGTGGACAAAGCAACAATAGGTTTTCACTTACTCATCCAACTAATAGCACCACCAAATAGTGTAAACACATAAGCACTGGTGGATCTCCTACTGTCAATGTCACCTGCCCAATCTGAATCCACAAATCCATGAATATCAATAGAATGTGGAGGTCTTGAAACATTACCATGATAGAAAATGGAATACTCAGAAGTACCCCTCAAATATCTGAACACTCGCTTAACTGCATCCCAATGAACTCATCCAGGATTAGCCATAAATTGACTAAGGACTCTGCTTGGGCAATGTCTAGTCTTGTGCAGACCATAGCATACATCAAACTGCCAACAACACTAGCATAAGGTACTCTGCTCATGTCCTCCACTTCACTAGGAGATTTTGGACAATCCTAAATAGAAAACTTTGTCCCCAAAGAAACGGGAACACACAGTGGTCTACAATCTGCCATGCTGAATCTGTCCAACACGGTCTTCACATACTTACTCTAGCTTAACCAAAGTTTTCTGTTGGTTCTCTCTCTTCTGATTTCCATTCCTAGAATGTACCTGGCTGCCCCTAAATCTTTCATTTCAAACTATGCTGACAACTGAGATTTAAAATCAGAAATCATATTCTTACCCTTCCCAATGAGCAACATATCATCAACATATAGTGCAACAATGAGAATACAATCACCATCAAATTTATAATACACACAGTGATTTGATTTTGATCTCACAAATCTAATTGATAACACAAAGGCATCAAACTTCAAGTACCATCTCCTAGGGGATTGCTTCAAATCATACAAAGACTTCTTAAGTTTGCAATCCAAATTTTCTTTACCTTTTTCCATGTAATGCTCTAGCTGTGACATGTAGATTTCTTCCTCCAAGTCACCATGAAGGAAAGTTGTCTTCACATCCATCTGTTCTACCTCCAAGTCATAGGCTGCTGCGAGTAACAATAGGAATCAAATGGATCCCAGCTTTACAACAGGAGAGAAGATCTCACCATAATCTATACCCTCCACTTGTGAATACCCCTTCGCAACCAATCTGGCCTTATATTTCTCAACACTGCCATCAATTTTCTTCTTGAACACCCATTTGCATCCAACAGGCTTTCGTCCAGGAAGCAAAGGCACCAAGTCCCAAGTTTGATTCTTTTCCAAAGAAGCTATTTCTTCCTCCATAGCCTCCTTCCAGGAACCTGCATCCTTCATATCCAAAGCCTCTGATACAGTTCTAGGTTCATCACTGTTAGTGATTAAAGCATAAGCACAACTAGAATTGAGCAATGTAAAACCAAACCTTTTAGGTTGCTTTCTTATCTGTGTAGACCTCCTCAAGAGATGAGGTTGAGGTTCAGCTTCTTCATCTGAGATTTCAAAGCTGTTGGAGCTCTCCTCATCATCAGGTCCAACATTGTCTTTCAGTTCCATCTTCTCAGGGGTGAGAGGAAACTGACAACATCCTCTTTCTTTTCTTTTTCTTCTGGCTGCAAAATAGTGGAAGAAGGTGTAAGCTCTTTGAAGATGCACTTCTACTATACAACACTTTTTCAGCCACAGAGTCCCAAAGCTTGTATCCTTTCACACCAACACCATAGCAAATGAAGATACACTTAACAGCTTTATTTTCCAACTTTGACCGCTTCTCCCTAGGCACATGTGCATATGCCTCACAACCAAAAACATGAAGATGCCTTACTAAAGGCTTTCTACCAGACCACACCTCCATGGGTGTCTTTCCAACAAGAGCTAATGTAGGAGATCTATTTACCAGATAGCAAGCAGTGGCAACAACTTCAACCCAAAATTTTTGTTCTAGGCCAGCTCCACTAAGCATACTCCTAGCCTTCTCCATTAGTGTCCTATTCATCCTCTCTGTAACTCCATTTTGCTGCAGGGTGTATGGAGTTGTCTTGTGCCTTTCAATCCCAAGTTCCTTGCAATACTTATCAAATTTTGTAGAACAGAACTCACCACTGTTGTCAGTGTTCAAACATTTAATCTTTTTACCAGTCTAATTTTTAGCAAAGGATTTAAACTCCTTAAACTTGCTATAGACTTCAGATTTGCTTTTGAGAAAATAAATCCATGTCCTACTGTAATCATCTATAAAAGATACAAAGTATACAGATTTTGATAACAAACATTAATAGGACCAAACACATCAGAATGAATAAGGTCCAACACACTAGAAGACTTATGAGAACTCGAGTAAAACTGAACACAGTTTTGTTTTCTATAAATGCAATGTTCACAAAAGTCAAACTCAAGATTACAATCATCTAACCCCTCAACAAGGTTCTTATTTTTCAGGGTACGTAGACCCTTCTCACTAATGTGGCCAAATCTCTTATACCATAACATTATCTTTTCTGCAGGAAGTTTAACTTCCAATGCACGATTACAACCATCAAGACTAGAAACAACAGATTTCTTCACTGCTCATTCAGATGGTGGGGATGAAGTGATTGTTGCCCTCTTCCTTGAGTCAGAAGAACTATTGCATTGTGGAATGGATGCCTCCAACTGAAACAAAGTACCTCTCTAAGTACCCTTAGCAAGCAACATAGATCCTCTAGTCATCTTCTATCCTTCTTTCAAAAAGACAACCTACACACCTACATCATTCAAACTACTTATAGAAAGCAGGTTCCGTGCTAAGCCTAGGATGTGCATAACCCCAGAGATCCCCTTCACTTGACCATCAGGGAATCAGATAGAGACTCTTCCATGACCAATGATCTTCAAATGAGAGTCGTCACCTAGATACACCTTTCCACCATCAAACTCCTCATACTTAGCGAACCAGTCTCGATGCAAGGTCATGTGGAATGATGCACCAGAGTTGATTAGCCACACATCATCAGATGCATGAGTTGTCAGGGATGCGATGAAAGCATCACCGTCATCTTGTGACTTGTCAGAATCTGAATCAAGAGCTTTCTTCTTTTTCTTCTTCTCCTCTTTACATTCCTTTCAGAAATGCCCGGTCTTGCCACAGTTCCAACAAAGAGCCTTGGACTTTCCAAGAGATTTGGATCTCCCACGAGATTTGGATCTACCCTTCTCAACTTTCTTGTCCTTCTTATTCCTTTTCTCCTTAGGTCTTCCACGAACTACAAGGGCCTCTTTGGTTGTCTTAGAAGACTTTCTCTGCATCTCTTCATACAACAGCAAAGAAACCACTTCTTCCATTTTGAATGTGGATGTGGTGCTTCCGATTTCCATGATAAGATGATCCCATGAGTCTAGTAGAGAACAACGCAGGGTCATACACCAATCCTCCTCCTCCATCTTTACACCAATAGATGTCAATTGTGCAACCAGCATGTTGAAGGCATTCATATGTTCAGTAATGGATCCTCCATCTTCCAATCAAAGAGAATATAACTTCTTTCTCAGAAAAATTTTATTAACTAGGGATTTGGCTTGATACACATCCCCCAACTTCTTCCAAAGGAGTTTTGCAGTAGTCTCCTCATGGACATTTAACAACACAGAATCAGAAAGACTAAGTCTTATGAGACCCTTAGCCTTCCGATCCTTTAGATCCCAGTCAACTTGTGACATTGCAGCTGGTTTAGTTCCGTTCACACTATCCCAAAGGTCTCGGTCAACTAGCATATCTTCCATCATGAGATTCCACAGCTCAAAATTACTGCCATTGAACTTCTCTACTTCAAACCTTCCTGATGTGTTTTCCATCTCCTTACTGCAATAAGATGTAGAATGCTCTGCACAGACTCCCACTTAACCTAAGATTAGCTCCAAAAACCCCTACCCAACAACTAGGACCAAAGGTGATCAAGCTCTGATACCAACTGAAAGGAAGTTCGGTGTGCGGAAAATACTTCCTACACTAATCTAATGAGGAGAGGGCTATGCAAATTCAACTTTATCCTAACTATTACAGCAATGTTAAACCATTAACATGAGATATTGCAGCAAAACACAAGAACCAGAATGTAGACAGAAGAAGAGAGACAAAGATTTACCGTGGGGAAAACCCTTATCGGGTGAAAAACCCCACACTCAGAAACCTCCACAATGTATTAACAAATCTGAAAGAATGTTTACAATACACTTACAATGCAAGCTTCAATGGTCTTCAAAACTCATGTCTAGAGTCAATTGAATAGCATAACAGTACCTGTGAACCTGTGATACAAACTCCATCTCCAAGCACCTGTATATAAAGAGAAGTAGTACGAATGGAGGTAGCTTCTAGAGCAAGTCACACAAGGAACTCGTCCAAATCCATGTGGCCCAATTTCCAAGGCCATAAAACATGAGTATGATACATGTAAGTGATTCTCTTTCATCCCTTACAACCCCCCAACTTGGGCACCCCAAATTTACCCAATTAAGGTATGACAAATGCTCTTACAATGTCATAAAATCTATCATATATGACAACTCTTACAGTTGTAAGAGAATTTGTCATAACTGTCTATTAATAGCAAATTCTCTTACAACCTTGTCATAGTCAAACTTGGGTGCCTACTTCCCCATGTAAGATGCTTTTGGACACTTGTCTTCACCTATCATATAATCTTCCATTTTTGGCCCTTACATGTCATAGATTTTGTCATAGGAATCTGTCATAACTCTTATGCATCATAAACCTCTTACAACACCCGAAAGATGCCAACACATGGAAAAACTCTTCCACCACAAGGTGGAATGCCTATCTCCTCATATTAGGACAAAAATACATGTGGTCACCTTCCATGTAGGATGACACATCACCGTGCCAACTACCACAAAGTGACGAAATAGGATTTGCATCCAAATTACAATAATAGGTAAAAAATAAATACAATTAAATAATAAAAGCTAGAAACTTGCAAAGGTTGAGACACCTTAATTCCTAACACGCCTTGGGTCTTGTTTAGACTCAATGTCGATCGGGGAGTCTTCGGGAGCTAATCCCAAGATGAATTTTTGTTCAGTAGCCGTTGGTGCAAATTCTCCTTCTCATGCTTCGAAGGTTTTTAATAATAACATGTTCTCTCTGGATCCAAGGTTGGTTGGCTCATGGTTGTCAGGCGGTAAATGGATTGCGAAGATCAATGGATGCCTTAAACATTGTGAGGAGAGGCCAAAATTGGTTATCCACTAGAGATGATCGTGGAAGATATTGACTATTATTCGAAGCATGCTTTGTTGTGCAAGTTTATGGGATTCCAGGTCTCATTACAATTTCTTGAATTGTGGGCCCAACGGACTTGGATGCCGGAGGGAGAAATGGAGGTTATGCTTTTGGTAAATAACTATTTCTTGGTTTCATTCAATTGCTTGGCGGGTCGCAACAAGGCCTTTGAAGGAGGCCCCTATTTTCATAATCAGATTGGGTTATTTATTAAACCATGGCATGCGAGTTTCAATCCTACTGAGGAGCTTCCAAGTCAGGTTCCAGTGTGGGTTTAGCTTCTGAGGTTTCCTGTGGAATGTTGGCGGGATGATGTTTTGGACTTGCTGGCTTCGGTGATTGGAAAACAGGATTGGTGCTTCGCAGTAGACTTAGGTTAAAAAGGTGATGATTTTTTCTCATATCTATGTTGAGATTGATTTAAGTAAACCTTTGCTAGATTCAGTGGATATGTGTGTGGGTCCTTACTCTTGGGTGCAGCAGTTGGACTATGAGACTTCCATTTCAATATCATCTCTTTCATGAATACGGACACTTGCAGCGGAGATGCCCAAAGGCTAGGCCTATGGATTCCTCGCCTTCTCAACCTCCCTGCAATCCCCCTAGGGTTGAAAAGGGGAAGGATCCCATTCCTGATGATGTGGTTGGGGTTGATGGTTTCATTCCAATCAAGGCTCGTAACAGGAATCGAGGTCAAAAGAGGACTTTGAAGGAGAGGCAGGATGAAGATACTTTCAATAGATTTGACGTTTTAGATGATCTCAGCCAGTAGGAAGTGAATTTGAGCTTGGTGAATCTAGATCAAGGTGCCTTGGGTATAGGCCAGGAGGGCCTTCTTTCTGAGGCCACTCAAGTTATGTAGGATAATAGTGCTTTGCAAATGGACACGAATCTTCAAATGGAAGTCTAGGTGGAATCGGTTCCTATTGTAGAAGGGAAGAAGGGTGGTGGGGATGGGTCTCCTCTTGTTTTGAATGCAAGTATAGATGGGGTGAAGTATAATAAGTCTTCTTCTTCTCATTTGGGTCTTCATCAAAAGGATCCAAAAAAAGGGGTTGGGGAGAAGTCTTCCAAGCTTGGTAGAAAAAAGGATCTGGAAAAGATTAAATTAACAGTGGAAACTTTGGTAGAGTCGAGGTCTATCAAGACTCTGGATTCTCATTTTTTAAGCCCCTTGAAATGATTGTCCTATCATGGAATGTAAGGGGCTTGAACAATGGCCCTCAACAAAAATTTGTTCGGGATCTAGTTAGAAGTCAATCTCCTGATGTTCTTTTCCTACAGGAGACTAAGTTATCTGTGGATTGTATGTTTGGTTTAGTACCTAAGTTGTGGGGGAGTGGAGAGTGCCAGTGCATTGGTGCTCAAGGGTTTGCTAGGGGAGTGGCTTGTTTATGGAATCCTCGGAAGATCTGCCCTCTTTGGTGGTTGTCCTTTCAGTCTTTTATCTATATGATTGCGTCTTGTTTTGAGACGGGGGAGTCTATTCTCTTCTCCAATATCTATGCACCTACTGAGCTCTAGGGTAAGCAACTTTTGTGGTCCCATATTTGGTTTGTCTAAAGCATGGTTCCTTTCTATCCATGGATTATAGCTAGAGACTTCAATGCTATTACTGAGTTGGCTAAGAAGCGGGGTGGTATTGCGAGGCTGGAGCCTTCTGCGTTGCTACTTCAGGATAACATCTCAGCTTTAAATCTTGTTGATGTCAATCCCATTAATGGCCAGTTTACTTGGAACAATTAGAGGGTTGGGATAATTGCATTGCAGAATGACTTGAGCGCTTTCTAGTTTCTTGCTACTGGGTTGGTGGGTTATGGTCTTCTAGCTCTAAAATTTTGGATTGGAGGGGCTCAGATCATTGGCCTATCAAGCTGGCTATTTCTTCAGCTCATGTGCCTTGATCTCCTTCTTTCAAGTTCCATCTTATGTCATTATGTGACTCCTCTCTCCATGACTATGTTGCTGAGTGGTGGAGGTATGGTAGACCTGCTTATGGTACAACAATGTATACTTTTGCTAAGCTTCTTCAATTTGTCAAGCATCAGCTTAAACACTGGAATCGGCAATGCTTTGGAAACATTTTCTATGCTAAGATTACTACCCAGGCTGAGTTGGATGTTATTATGAGGTTGATTAGGGAGGATGGGGTGACTAAAGACCAGCTGCGAGAAGAGACTAGGGCTTTGAAAGCATCAGAAGAATGTGAGTTGCATGAGGAAGTTTTTGGAAATAAAAGGCCTAGATTGAGTGGCTTCAAGAAGGAGCTAAAAATACCACCTTTTTCTTCAAGTCGGTGAAAGTCAGGACACATGGCAATTCTATTTCTGCTCTAGTGAATGGCAGGGGTGAGACTCTTTCCTCTTTTCATGAAATCAAGAGTGAAGTTGTGCAGTATTTCACTTCCTTATTCAGGGAGGTCTTGCAGGGGGGTTTTGATGAGGAAGCTCAGGTCCTTTCTTGTATCCCTTATTTGGTATCTAGGGAGATGAATGAGCATCTTATGAGTGATATTTCGATTGAGGAGATGAAGGAGACTGTATTTCAAATGAAGAGGGGGAAAACTCCTAGCCCTGATGGTTTTCTGATTGAGTTCTTTCAAGAATTCTAGTAGATTATCAAGTTGCACTTGTTGGAGGTTGTTCAAGAATCTCAGAGGAATAAACAGATGTTATGGGCTTTGAATTCTACCTTCCTTTCTCTCATCCCAAAATGTGATGGGGCAAATAGGTTAAGTCAATTTCATCCTATCTCTCTTTGCAATGTGATTTATAAAATTATCTCTAAATTGATTGCTGATAGGCTGAAAAAGTGGCTTAAAGTGTTGATCTCTGAGGAACAGAGTAGTTTTGTGGTGGGACGGTAGATTCTAGATGGGGTTGTTATCGCTACTAAAACCATTCACTCTATGGTTAGTTCTAAAGATAAAGTGATGTTCATTAAGCTTGATATGGCTAAGGCATATGATAGAGTTTGGTGGTCCTTCCTTCAGAAGGTTCTGGGTGCTTTTGGTTTTAGGGATGAGTGGATTCATTGGGTTATGAGTTGTGTTACTTCAATCTCCTTTTATGTGTTAATAAATGGGGAGCATTCAAAGATTTTTGGTGCCTCTCGGGGTTTGCGGTAGGGCGACCCTCTCTCTCCTTACTTGTTTCTTCTTCTTGTTGAAGGTCTGGGACATTTGATAAGAAGGAATGTGGAGTTAGGTTTTATTCAGGAGGTGGTTTACCTCCATAGTCTTACTTGCAGTTTGTAGATGACATTGCTTTGATGGGTATGGCTACAATTAGGGAAGCTTCGAGTTTGCGCAAGGTGTTGGATGTTTATCTTGTTGCTTTAGGCCAATTGATTAATGAAGATAAGTCTCCCATCTTTTTCTTTAATACTCTAGGTCCCATTCAGAGGAGAATTGCTCATATCTTGAGATTTTAGATTGGGATGCTCCCTTTGACCTATCTTGGTGTTCCCATAACAGGGATTCTTGGTAGAATATTCTGGATAAATTTCCTGTGAAAGTTAATCATTGGACCCACATTGGTTGTCCTTTGTGGGTCATGTTTAGTTTCTCAATTCTGTGGTGTAGGCCCTCCCCATTTACAGATGTATGATTCAGGTGGCCCCTATGGGTTTTGTTAGGGAATTGGATTCCTTAGGAAGACAGCTTTTATGGGTTGGTAGCTTGTTGTCCTCTAAATGCAGCCTTGTCAGATGGGACATTGTTTGTAGCCCGAAGAAGTTTGGTGGTCTTGGGTTAAGGCAGTCGTCACTGTCTGGGATAGTGTTGGCTGCTAAATTGTATTAGCGCTGGTGTGTGGAGTAGGATCGGATCTAAGCCAAGATACTAACTTAGAAATACTTCTCGGGGATCCCTCAGGTTGATATTCCTTGTTACCTCCTAGTGGGGAAAGGCTTGATGATTTGGAGTATGCTCAAGAAAGGGGCTATGCTCGTCAAAGATGGCTTTTTTTAGATTTGTAAAAGAGGGACGAAAGCTCATTTTTGGTCTGATTTTTGGGATGGCTTTCCTCCCATTGTTTCTTAGTTTCCTAATTTTGTGACTCAGTGCCAGAGGTTTCGTGAGGCAGGATGGTCTAAGGTGAGTGACTTTAAGTCCTTTTCTTCTCATGGTCAGTTGGTGGTAGCAAGATGGAAGAATCTTGATGAGTGACCTGATGTTGGTATGAAGGAGTGTGCTAAGCTTCACAATATCCTTTCTCGTAGACGTTGCAGCTCCCTCCAGGAAGGGGATGTTCTCTCTTGGTCTCCTAATCCTAAGGGTGTCTATACTGTTGCTTCAGGATATCAGGTGTCGTTATCTCACTGGCTGGATGGGATGGAGGTTCACTGGTGGAAGAATGTGTGGAATAAATTTTCTTGGCCAAAGTGTAACTACTTTATTTGGACTTTGGATTCGAATATGTGCTTGACAAGGGATAATATTCGGAAGAGGGGCTTTCATGGTCCTTCTATGTGTATTTTGTGTGGATGTGGTGAGGAGGACTCTTCTCACTTGTTTTTCCGTTGTCCTTTGGCTTTGCAGCTTTGGCATTTTTGGTGGGGAATTTGGAAAAGCCCTTGTGTTCATGCTTCCTCCCTAGTGGAGTTTTGGAGTAGTCTAGGTAGACCTCCTTCTATGGCCTCTTTCTTGCAGGATGTGTGGTATGTTGGGTCTTCCTTCATACTATGGCAGATTTGGTTGGAATGAAATCGCAGAATATTTCAGGGTGAGAAGTTGTTGATTCAACAAGTTTGGCACAGAATTATGGGTATGATTCGAGAGATGGTGGAAGCTAAGTGTAATGTGGTGTTCCCTTTGGAGAAAGGGGATACTAAGTTGGTAGATAGATTGGGTCTTCAGGGGTTGTCTTTGGCTTCTGCTTGTGTCAGGAGAGGAAGGCAAGTGAAAAAGAAAGTTCAAAGGGTGGATGGATGGCTTCCCCCTCCGGCTAGCATTTTGAAGCTCAATACCAATGGATCTTCAAGGGGCAATCCTGGGCCTGCTGGGATTGGTGGGGCTGGCAGGGATTTTTTGGGATCGGTGGTTTTTTCTTTTCTATTCATGAAGGATTGTAGACTATCAACCTTATGGAAGGTTTGGCGATCCTCTACGCTTTAGAGTGGGCTTATGCTTTGGGGTGGCGCAAGGTTATCTATGAGTCTGATTCACAGGTTTTGATTAATTTGTTGAATGAACAAAAGGCTTTTGATGTTAGTTAGCAGTTGGCTATGTTGGTGCAGTAGATTCTATAGATAAGGTCTTTGATGGAGATGGTTTCTTTTGTCCATATTTTGAGGGAGTGGAATAGGGCAATAGATTGTTTGGCTAAGTGGGCTTCTGAGCATGTAGATGGTTGGAAGATAGATGAGTGGGAGCAGGTTCCCCAGGAGATTCAAGGGACTTGGAGAGGATTTTTTCTGAGGATGGGAATGGTATTGGTGAAGGATGATGTTGCTTCTTGCTTTATATGGTTGCTTCTTTTGGATTCCCAGGGCCTTGGCCTTTTGATGTTTTGTAATGTTCTTTTCTAAATTTCAATAAATTTTTTACCCCTTTATTAAAAAAAAATTCTGAAAATGAGATACATAAACATGGAGCTCATATGCTCTCATACAAATGGGCTTCAAACATACAAAAATCTATAACTCAACATTCTAGATTCATTTCAGTAGCATCTAGATATGAAACCACAACTTCTTGAAGCCCCCTTTCACAAAATGATCAAGCATCAATATATAGAAATTGTGTGAGAAGAAACCAGTATTGGTTTCTAAAAACAACCTCCACTAAACCACCAAGAAAACCTGTCACTTTCAGCCTATCACTACTCCCTCATTTTTTTGGATTTTCTAAAACTGTTTCTGGGTTTTGTGCAATTCCTTCCCATATTTCCAAAACATTTTAAATTTTTTTATTTCGATTAGAAATGAGAAATTTATGCCCACTTTACCAAGACTAGGTCTCATAATTACAACCTAGACATGCATCAACATGCAAAGCTTGTGGCCAACATGCTAATGCATGCAAAGAATGCAATTGAACATGCAATAACATGCATACCAAGTGGTCCCACCTAGAAATGGGATGCCCAAATAGAATATTCCAACATTTATGCCTTTGAAAAATTTACGAGAGCATAATTCCTCAAAATTTACATTTACAATATTTGCCACAAGGAATATTACAAAGTTGCAAATCAAAATATTTATTCTCCTATCCCCTAAGCCCTTATTGAAAATAAACCAAATTAAAATAACAATATTTTTTTAATTGACACGGGATTGCCTATACACCTTGGATGTTCCTGCATTAGACACCCATGGTAAGAAGTTTGTGAGCATATACTCACAAATATGTGCACAAAAATGCTCTATTTTTCCTCTTTTTCCAGCATCTTGTTGGAACAAGCTTCACGTTCCTCCAACAAATATGCACTCCATTCTTCTCTCCTCTTGTGGACATGCATCCACCATGCACTATCTTCCTCTTCCAAATTATTTCTCCTCTCTTCTCCTTCTTCATGGGATTCAACTCACCACAAACCGACCACCTCCACCAGATCTCTCTTGTAGCTTCCTCTACTACCTCTACCTGCAAGTATACATTTGTATACCACTGTGCATCTACATAATCCTCTTTCTTCTCTAAATTTTTACTCAATTCAAAATGCAAATTCATCATTACAAAACTCATAAAAATTAGATTTTACCTCGATGACTTCTTCTGTCACAACATCTTCTTCCTCATTGCTGAATGCTACTATCCCTATTGTTGTTCTGAACAACTTCTCTACCTCCACAATCTCTTCCTTGAGAAACTCTTGGTCTCCATCAGGTTCCTCATCAAACACTTGATCCTCATACATCTCTGCATACTTTGTTTCAACTGCAACATTCTCAACTGCTGCAACTTTACTCATTTCTAGAACTCCTCCATCTTTAGCCAATGCTGCAATAAATTTCATTTCTTCACTTTTTACCTCTTATTCCATTCTTTCATCCAAGCATACTACTGCAACTTCTTCATCTTCCTCATGAATAACCTCTTTATATTTATCTTCTTTACCTACACACAAAGAATCATCTACAAAAAAAATAATGTTAGCATAATCATGAGATTTATCTTCTCCCATCTGCATCTTCCCCATTTCCTTATCACATTCATCTGACATTTGCCCTTCAAATAGGATATATATCTTTCTCATCTCCTCTTTGAGTAGGATATCTTATTCATCTTTCCCAAATTCTTCATCAAACATAGGACCCTCAAAGTCCACCATCTCATCTTTCACATCTTGAGTATCTTCTTGGCTTATCACAGAAACTTCCATGCCTTCTATACCTTCACCTTCTTCGAGCATGTCTTCAATCACATCTCCATCCTCAATATCTTCCTCTTCAACATAACTCTCACTTTCCTCAATCTCAGCTACACACAATTCTTCATCTTGTTTGACCAATTCCTTTCATTGCCCTATTTCCCATCTATCCACTCTTGATTTAATATCTGCGATCATCTCATGGATCTTCCTCTTTTCATATTGTATACATCCATCTCATACCATGGGCTTCTTCCTCAACAATATCCCCATCCTATTGGCTACAATCTGTCACACACCACACTCTCAATCTACAAACACAACATTTAGAGCCAACACTCTTGGAAATCACAGG
The DNA here is from genome assembly GCA_027924645.1 of Cunninghamia lanceolata. NCBI lineage: Eukaryota > Viridiplantae > Streptophyta > Pinopsida > Cupressales > Cupressaceae > Cunninghamia > Cunninghamia lanceolata. The sequence goes on along the minus strand of BSBN01000023.1, from coordinate 2,826,157 downwards.
TTCTCCCTGCAACAAAAATCTCACAACTATCCTCTACCCAACGAGATTCTGGAAGATGCACCTATCTAAGACCTCTTCTACCCACTTCCTCTCAATGGAAGAAGTTTGCACACCTTCTACCTAGCTTCATCTCTGTTGGAGGATAGCCAACATGATTCTCACAGAATCAACTCTCTTGTGGCTTCACTACTTTGTTCTTTGCCACTCTTCACTCCTCTTCACCTACAGGTCCTGGTGCATACTCTACACTCTCAAGATCTTGTGGGTCTAATACCACTGATGAAAGTGGGAGTCTCTCCCCTTTCAAATCTGATCACAAACACACATGTAACACTATGCAATAAGGCAACAAATTAATTTGAAACACATAAAATGGAAATGAAATCTGCAATATGTATTATATTGAAAATCTAAAAATGAGATACATAAACATGGAGCTCATATGCTCTCATACAAATGGGCTTCAAACATACAAAAATATGCAACTCAACATTCTAGCTTCATTCCGACAGCATTTGGATATGCAACCACAACTTTTCCAAGCCCCCCTTCACCAAATGATCAAGCATAAATATATAGAAATTGTGTGAGAAGAAACCACTATTGGTTTCTCAAAACAACCTCCACTAAACCACCAAGAAAACCCGTCACTTTCAGCCTATCGCTGCTCCCTCATTTTTCTAGATTTTCTAAAACCGTTTCTGGGTTTTGTGTAACTCCTTCCTATCTTTGCAGAACATTTTAAATTTTTCTATTTAGATTAGTAATGAGAAATTTATTCCCACTTTACTGAGACTGGGTCTCACAATTACGACCCAGACATGCAACAACATGCAAAGCTTGTGGCCAACATGCAAATGCATGCAAAGAATGCAATTGAACATGCAATAACATGCATACCAAGTGGTCCCACCTAGAAATGGGATGCCCAAATGGAATATTCCACCATTTATGCCTTTGAAACATTTATGAGAGCATAATTCCTCAAAAATTACATTTACAAGTTTTTCCATAAGGAATATTACAAAGTTGCAAATCAAAATATTTATTCTCCTATCCCCTCAGCCCTTATTGAAAATAAACCAAATTAAAATAACACTATTTTTTTAGTTGACACAAGATTGCCCATATACCTTGGATGCTCCTGCATCACCATGATATGAAATAATGAATCCTAATAGCTTATGTTATCAATGTCAAAGACACATTTACGAGCATTCAAGCGCATGTTGTATTTTCATTTGCGTTCAAAGATTTGACAGAGAATTTTGACGTGATCCTGATGCAAAATGGATTTGGCTAGAATATCATCGACATAATCCTCTAAGATGTTATGCATGAATTCGTGAAAGATAAGTGTCATATCCCATTGATAAGTCGCACCAGCATTCTTTATTCCAAATGGCATGATAACCCAACAAAATGATCCTCGAGGAGTTATAAGAGCTATTTTATATTGATCTTGAGGATTGATAAATATTTGATTATAACTAGAGAAACCATCCATGAAGGAAAGTAATGCATGGCCAGCAGTAGAATCGACAATCATATCAATATTGGGAAGAGGAAAGTCATCTTTCAAATATGCTTTATTTAAATATCAAAAATCATTAGACATTTGAATACGGTTGTCAGATTTAGAGACAACCACAATATTCAAGATCCAAGGAAAGTATTCAATAGGGCAGATAAAGCCTGCTTTTAAAAGCTTCTCTATCTCAGCTTTGAGCAACAATGCAACCTTAGGATTCATCTTACGTATCTTTTGTTTAATTAGTTTAGCATCAGGATGAATGATGATATTATGTGTTACCACCTGAGGACTGATGTTAGGCATATCAGAATATGTCCAAGCAAAGAGATCAAGATATTCATTTAAAAGAGATGTTATTTCTTTTTTTTCTTTTGTATCTAAACAATTTCCAATAGGGATGACTTTTTCAAGGTCATCCTTATCCATCAAAATAATGATAATTTTCCCATTGATGAGAGTACTGTGGTCTTGAATGTCAGGAGGATGAAGGGATTCTATAGGTGACTCATGATATGTCATGGTATCATTAGATAAACAAGTATCCTTCCTGAAGTATGCTTCTGCATTTAAACAATAAGGCAAGTGATCATAAGCCCCTACGAATTCAACCAAAGCTTCATCTGTCAAAAAAGTATCCAAAGGGATATCTTGAAGATCATGATTAGTATCAATCAATTATGGAATACCCATTTAAGTGTAGATGTTGAGATTGTGTTAACATTTAGATTAGGACGACAAGCGGTTTTGGTGGGCCCTAAAGGATGGTATCTAAGTCCAAATAAAAAGTAATGTGCATTAGCCTCCAAAGGGACTTTAATACCTTGCTCCTTTATACCAAAACCATTACCATTGTATCCACATCAATAGAGGATTTGAAACCATCGACCATAAATAGATGCCATTTCTAAGGAGGAATGAGGTAACCCATAGGTCTCATATTCAGTAGTATAAGAATAAGTGTTATCGTTATTGCTTTTTAAAGAGATTTTAGGTGATATGGGAGTAGAGATCAAAGCCACCTTAGGACTTTTAGGCTTTGAATGTGACACTTTATACTCCCCCACAAAGGTAGGTGTAAAGTCTAATGGACCCCAATCATCGCCAAAGAGTGAAGGTGAATTAGATTCTTCTACTACAACCTTCTCAATAGAGGGAGAAGAATTGATCTTTGAAAAAGGAGAAAAGAAGTGTTGATTAGTTTTAGCTTTAGTTTGTAAACAACTGTCTAGATTTGGGTCAGCTTCAATTGTGTAAAGCTGATTATTGTGAAAAAACTTTATTGATCGATGAAGGGTAGATGAGACTTCCCCTATGGTATGAATCCATGGTCTACCAAGAAGAAGAATATATGAAAGGGAATTAGGCATGACATGGATAAGGGTAGCTAATGTCATAGGACCAACCCTAAGAGGTAAAGTGATGGTACCTAATGATTGTCTACCAACATTATCAAAGCCATGAATGTTAAGTTTATTCAGTTTAATAAGAGAGGTATCAACATTAATTTTATGTAACAAGTCTATGCCACAGACATTAAGACCTGATCCACCATCAATCATGGTTCATCTAACTCTTTTTCTATAAATGATGACATATATCATAAGAGGCTCATTTTGGTTTTGAACTTCTACAGGAGGTAATTCATGTGGTTGAAATATAATATTAGATTCAATCACATGCATGCAATCTAGTAGAGCTGCTACATCATTCGGTTGAACAAGTGGGACAATCACCTTTTGTAAAGCTTCCTGGAGCATTTTGTGGTATGTAGGTGATGTTTGTATCAACTCCCATAGAGAGATCTTTGTTGGAGTGGCTCGAAGCTACTCAACAAGATCATAATCTTTACCAGTATGAGTAGGAAGATGAGGTGCTTGAGGAAGAATAGGTTGAGAAGGTGGAAGATAAGCAGGAAAAAATTCAATTTGTTTCTTTTATTTTTATTTCAAGTGTTGTATGCATGAGCAACTTCTTGATGAATAGGTTGGGTGCTGCCACAATAATGGGTTACACTTTCTGGGACATCCTAATTTTTGCTGAAATCACATATTTTTAGAAAATATAATGATTTAAGCCTTGAAAGGTTCCATTTAAAGGATTTTAATTGAAGAGGGTTTGATCAAACCCCCTTAGATTCAAACCCCCTTGGATAGAACCCCACTAGTTTTAAACCATACCTATAATGGAGTCTCCTCTACACCTATCAAAATGCTGATAAAAAACCACTTTTGATTTACCTTTTGGGGTATCAAATGAATTCATTTAAAATTTATGATTTGTAAGTATGTAGTCCTTATTATAAGCTTCCCAAAAAGTATAATTTTAAATATATTTAATTTGATTATTATATTTATTTTTAATTTCTTGTGAATGTAGGTTTTTCACCGAACATCAAGTTCTCTGTTCTACACACATGGAAAATTAATAAATTAGTGATAAAAAATTCTAAAAAATATCTATGCCCTAGGTATTGATGTACTTATTTCAAAAAAAAATTGAATTTTGATACATATAGAAAAAGTTATGTTTTACGAAATATGCCTATGTCTAAATTATAATTGGTTTGAATTCAAAACTTAATTAATAAAAAAATATTCAACAAAATATTATGAAACCAAATGCATTCCCTATATATCGGTGTTACCAATCTAAATTCAAAAGAAACAAAATTTTATCCTTTGTAGAAAAAAAGTTATGTGCTTTAGAATACACATCACTTTAAAAAATGTTGTTTACTATTAAAAACTAGTTATCAAAGGAGACAAAAAAAAATTACAATTTAACTCCAAATTTAAAAAATATATATATATTTAGAATTTACAAACAAAATCTCACAAATCACTAGTTCGCATCATCTTCAAATTCCTAACGGATTAGTGCTATAGGTGTCAGAAAGTGAAGATTTAGTTCAAAATATTGATTTCAATGTCAAGTTTGGCCAAAAAGTGTAACCCATTATTGTGGGATGACCCAGTTGCTACAACACATTTCGATTAAGAGAACTTCCAGTAATTTGTTTTGCACAATTTAAGATGTAACTAGGAGGTCCAGATGTTTTCAGAGAACCTCCTATTATAATAGGTGATTTAGGAGCATCATTAAGAAGATGCACAACAATTTTAGGCTTCTCAGGTTCCTTTGGAGAACTGAAAACATAAATTGTATTGATGATTCTTTGGAATAGAGATGGTTTAGGAGTCGTAGAGAATGATTTCGTCAAGATAAAGTCATCAAAGGCTTCATCTAACATATCAATTCATCACTACTAAATGACTTATCAAATGCATTAAAATCTTGAATAAAGTAATCTGACATAATTGAATCTCCTTGTTTTCAAGCTTTATAGTAATGAAACCAAAGAACAAGGAATGAAAAGAATTATCTTTATGCTTAATATGAAATACATCAACTATGAACAATGATGCTTTAATTATGTTATCCAGTAGAAAGCTACAATATGCTCAACCTCTATCAATTTCCAAGCTAGAGTTGTCATAAAATGAAACCCTAATGAATATACAAGAGTAAAAGCACTATAGCAAGCTAATCTTTATAACATCAAATAAACCTTTTTCAGCAATAAAGAAGGAAGCAAAAGGTGTTAGAGATGTTGGGTTCACCAAAATGTTGGGTAGAAAAGAGAGATCTAGCCTTAGGAGCCAAACTAGGTCAAAACTCTCTTCTACAAAACATTGAGACACAAACTGAGCTTAGCTTCTACCTTTGAAGGAGAGCTTATGCTACAAGGGTTCTATCTCTTTATCGTATAGATGAGTGTCAAACCAAATCTGACCAATCTAGCTAGGGCATAAGATCCAAAAGCTTAATTTAAGCCAAATCAAGCTATAGATGACTGTCAGACCTAAAATCAGAGTAGGAAATTGAACAATAGAGGTACAGAAATTATTCAAAACCTTGACCAGATGATGAAAAGTCATAGAACCTGGGCCTCTTTTAGGGTTTTGAGAAACTGTCAAATTTGTCAAGTCTATACCTGCAAGTTCTTTAATCTTCCCAGCTATCACCTTCTGAAACTTGTTCGTCAACTCTGTACACAAGAAAGAAGAGGAAAAGTGTTGTGGTTATATATGAGCTTTCCTCAATCAAGCCCCCATTTCGATATTCCTACCTCCTGGATAGCCATGATTAAATCCAGATGTTGTGTGTGCTTAGGAAACCTATGTGTGAGTAGTAACATGCAAAATCTAACCAAATAATATCAAACCCCATCCCTATATGACTTAATCAAATAGAGAGGGATGATGTAAATGAAGATCCATTAAAGGGAGCTAACAACTTCACCTCAAGGATCAAAATTCATGGAAGTTTTACAAAATAAGAAGGTGATGCAATCATACCCTTGGAGGGTACTCAAGACAAACTCAAGTTGGTGGTTCCAACCCTTCTCCCAATCGTGTAAAGTGTTCCAACCTAGAATCTCATGAGATAGACTCAAGATCTCATGTCCTAGCCTTCATTCAAATCTTTCCAAGAGCAAATGAGATCTCCACTTGATCAAAACCTACAATAAATAATAGCATAGAGAGCAATAGGAACATAGAACATGTTCACATCAAGAGTGCTTCTTAAAATCTTCTTTTAAAATGATTTCATTCACTTACCTTTATACAAGGCTTTTAGAAAGAGAGTAATTTAAATCAAAATGTCGACATATCACGTTCAAAATCAAATTTGGATTTAGGGTCAGCCTTAGAAACATTAAGGAAAACTTGTGACTTAAAATTATCCCCCAAGGCACATAATGGACCAGGGTACTCGGGCGCTCTGGGCCTGGGGTCATTTCAAGGCCCAAATTCACACTAAATGTGAGGCTAACTCTGAATCTTCATTTATCCTTCGAGGTCATGACAGAACTTTAATCCGGATTACGACTTATTCTATAAACAAGGTTAAAAGAGAGCTTTAATGGGGGACCTAAAAAGGACTAGGCTTGAGACCACTAAAAGGGAGGAGCTAAACGTAGTGAAATTGTTCCTACACATAAGTGTATACAATCTACGACTCAACATCCAGAGGATGACACATGGATTGTGTTCAAGGTTACATATGTTGAAGATATGGATGAAGAACATCACATTTGATATGTGGTGGTTACAATTACCACAAGTGTGGTATGGCCACAGGACCTTGCTTCATATCTTCAAAAGGATGTTTTATATCTTCACCTACTGCAGAGGCTTTTCGCCATGGAAGAAGATGATCTACCTTAGCAAAGGCATATCAATCAATTTGTCTTGAACTTCTCATTGCAAGATCAAGTTTATCCACCTGAATCATGGCTCTTCTAGAAGGTGTTGTAGAGGATGAAAGACTATGTGCTAGCACAGTTGAATTCCCAGCTCAAGCGGAGAGGCTCTTGTTTTTCTGAACTTGTTGATGGTTTTGTGCAACAATTTTTGTTTTCCTTATCCTTGCTCAAAAAAAGAGTGTTTTTTTGTGTTCTGGATTGTTTATGTTGTGTTTCCAATTTGTTTTGTTAAAAGTTATGTTTAAGCGATTTAGGGATGTCATGTTTAAGTGATTTAGGCTTGTTTTGACTCCATTGCCCAACTAATAAGACACCAATTACTTGCAAATACCAGAGTTTCTATAGTCCTCCTATTCCACAAGTATATGACATGGTCCCCAGATAGAGTCAATTGTTGTACTTAAACCAAAAATTTTAAATTATCATGCAAGTTCTTCCATTTTGTGTGTATGTCACTTCGTTAGAATCTAAAATGTTGAAAGTTATCAAGTCAAAATAGTTATTATCAGAGTCATTCTTAGTCTAAGTCTAAGGTTTGTGGGTCCAAGTTTTAAAAATTGATTTGTTTAGTCATTAAATTTTCAATGTCGTTTTGTCAATTAACATTCATCAATTTTCAACAATTTGTTTAGATCATTTGTAATTCGTTGTTATGTCCAAGTCCGTCAAAATCTCCATTGCCTCAATTTTGTGTTTGTTTCTCTTATCATTGTACTTGTGTGTCAATTTTATTTTTAAATAATAATTCTTAATTGGTATATCATTTTAGTCTTTGATTAAAATCATTTTTATTATTGATTATTTTAATATTAAAATTATTGTTAAAACCTTAAAATCATAAAAATAAAAAATATTATTGTTTTTATTGATAGTTATTATTAATTTGTTAATAATGATTTCTATTTAGAATAATAATTGTAGACACCTGAAAATGTCTCGACCCTGCAAGCCACTTTCCCATGCCAATTACACTACTAACCACCCCTTTCACTAATTAATTAAATAAAAATCAAATTATTTAATTAATTAACCCTAAGTCATCCCTAACCATCTACCCCTAACTATTCATCACTGATTATTCCCTAATAATGAATTAATTTGATTAATTTATTACTAAACCTTAGAACACCATTAATCATTAATTAAATAAATATTTCTAATATTTATTTGATTAATTTCTCCACTTTCCTAATCAATATTAATTAAACAAAACATGTTTATTTAATTATTAAATTAGCTAGCCTAACTTATCTAGCCCCTGGACCAAAATTAATTAAATAAACCCTTATTTAATTAATTTTAACCACTAATTAATCCTCTCACTAATTTTCTACAACTGTATTAATTAAGCTAAACACTTAATTAATTTGGTCAAACCTTGCTCAACACCTTCCCCCACACCCTTTGAATAAAAAAAAAAAATTTATTCAAAGGGGCCACATGACCCTTCCACCTCACCTTTCCTCTTTCATGTTAGAGCTCTTTTTAATGCAAAGAACTCACACATGTGTATGCTAAATAAACACATGTGGTCACATGTCATCCCATTCACCAATAAACTTGATTTTTTTTAATTCCACCACCTCCCAAGGAAATTAATTTTTTATTTCCTCATGTGTCTTAATCCTCATTAATGCTAAGCCTTCCCAAGGTGAATTAAAAATTACAAAATAATCTCAACCCTTCAAGTTTTTTGATGAAATCTAAGCCCTCCATCTCATCTCTACCATTAGATCTCAACTTTGAATCCTAGCCGTTGATCTCATTTCCCCTCTAGTTTGTCTATAAATACAAGCTGTTAGGGTTAGCCAGCAGAAGATATCAATTAAATGCAAACAAAGATTAAACAGAGAAATAGAAATACATAGAAATAATAACAACAAGAGACAAGTTTTAACGTGGTTCACCCAAACTCGGGCTACATCCACCAAACAGAGAGTCCAATATTATTATCCAGTAAATCAAACCGATTACAATCAGCAATCCCTGCAACTCAATACCGCTGCAAAATGCTACAATACAATACCAAAACCCTAACCCTTAGCCGCTTTTTATCAAGCTTTTGTCGGTTACAAAATAGGGTTTTCTTATGTCAGTCAATGAAAAAATTAACTTCCGGTGCATTATAAAATAATAAAAAACCGTGTGAGGTTTCGGGGGCGTTGCCCCCGAGCCCCCACGGGGACACTGCCCCTCAACCCCACCCTGTATCGCGACAGGGAACACGCCAGGGGCGCTGCCCCTTGACCCCGTCTTGGGGGCGCTGCCCCTTGACCCCGTAGGAATTTGGGGGGAAACCGCGCCGATAAAAGTGGGGTAAATATAACCTCCGAGTCTTATTAGGCTCCATATAACAACACAAGCTCTCCCAAACCATTTTCACATCCAAGCTTCAAGCAACATTATTATGCCAAAACATCTCCCCATTAGCTAAGCCAATTCCTCATTGTGTTGTGAATTTGAGAGCAATCCACATATTAATCAACATTTGGGTATAGCTAGGAGAGCTTAGGTGCACTTCTCCTCAACCTTATCAAGGAGTGAAGGAGATTAGAGGACATTTGAAGGTATAATGCTTATTTATTTGAGTTCCTTTCATGTTTTCTTGTCTTGCTATTCTTTTTTATCTTCATTTGGCATGCCCGGTGGGACCCCTGGTCATGTACTAATCTTTTTGTTAGTTTTTATGGAAGATTTTGACGTTGTAGGTCGGATTAGCATAGTCAATCTTCGTAATCACGCATTATGCCTATGGTTTAGCACCTTCTATGACTATTTCAACACCTTCATCATCTTCATGTCATCAGTCACTGTTTTAGCGCCATCAGCCTCTACCGTAGTGCCATCATCCCCTGTTTTAGACATTTTCACATGATAGGAAGATTTTTGCTTGTTTAAACATTTGAAATATCTAGTTTTTGGATTTACTTGTGTTTGCACGCTGTTGATTCTAACTTGTAGGTTTACATACCTTAGAGTTTTTGTTGATAAATCATCTAACTTAGTACTTTTTGGGGCAAAAACCTAGGGCTAATTTAACTTTACATGCCTTCACTTTTTTTGCTCTATTTTGGGTTGGAAATTGTTGTTTAATGTCACATCTCAACTTTTTGATTTCATTTATAATTCAATATATTTGATGAGACTATTAGGCATTACCTTATAATTTTTTGATTATTGGATAATGACGTGTGTAAAGATAAATTGTCATTATTTTATAAAAGCATAAATTTAAAAGTTGTTATAATAATGGATTAATATATTTATGATTATGGATTTATGTTTTCTCGAGCTTCGGCTATGATTTTATGGACTAAACTATTGACGAGAATTTGAGTTTGAATAAGTGCAGGAACATGTCGAAGACAAGAACATGGTTGGGGTAGAAGCGTCCTAGCCACTTGGCAAGAATGGACATGAGGAAAACCTGATGCATGCTAACACTCACTTAGTTTCATACATATTGCATCGTTCATATTGCATTATCGAATGGCTTTATTATGCATTTATTACATAGTTACGTAGTCTTGATTGTGCTTTTATATTGGATATTGGATGTGGTTGACATTTGATGATTAGTTAAATTATGTAATTTCATTTACTAAGTATGCATAAGTTCGCCATGTAATCATGCTTTATTTTTGGTCTTATGATTTAATAAAACTATTAAGTTGATTTCAGATAGATTTATTATTAATTATATATTTTCTAATGAATAAATAGTGTTGGTTAGTTATGTGAGCATTATATTATTTCTTTTATTTATTTATTTTGGTAATTAATTTCTTTTGGAAAAAGAAATAAGTTGAATTATTTTAATTTTTTAATTTATTTAATTATTGATTGTGCATGTCTATTTTAAAGATTTAGAAAATCAATTATTAAATTTATCATATTTTGAATTAGAAAATTATATTTTCTAATATTATTTTTCAGTAGAATGTGCATGAATATGAATAAAGATATTTTAATATTATTTTGCTTTTTTTTAAGAATATAATACTATATTTTACTTTTTAGGTTTTGGGGAAAAATAGGAAGAGTTCTTAGAAGAAAACAATTAGCTTTTTCTTTTATTCATTCTTCTTTTTGGTTATCAATTTTATTATGCAAATTAGAAGAAAAGGAAAAATAGGTTGTTGAAGCTGAAGGATTGGAAGTGCTTTTTTTTAGAATTGAAGGATTGTTGTGGTCTCATAATTGATTGGTTTATCTCCATTGTTTTTACCAAATTGATACAAAGATTGAGGTAGGATTATTGTCATGAAAGACTTTAGTAAATATTAACTTTGGTTAATAATTGAACATAGAATTGTGTGAAGAAACTGTGCTTTATATGCTTCTTGTGTAAAAAGAAATATTCAAACAAATTATAGTTTCATTGATTTTGAAGATTAGAAAATGATTTTTTTTTAATTATATTTGTTAGGAATTCTTAAAAGTTAGTAGGATGATTTGATAGGTTATTTGATCTGAATATAGTTTTTAGAATATTGAAATTTAATTTCTTGCATAGGAAAAAAGACATAATAGAAAACTTGGGAAGAGACAAAAAAAAAATAGTAATCTATCTTAGTATAGACATATCTGTTAAACAATATTTCTAATTTTTGGATATATTGTTTTAAAGTAGGGGATAAACTTTACCTCTTTTTGTTTTGTAATTTTATCTTTTATATTATTAAAACAAGTTGACTTTTTTTAACTCGTAAATCTATCATTAAAAAAAAAGTTTGTTGCGGCATCAATAACTTTAGTTTTATGAACTGAATTTTTCAGAAATTTTTAGGAATGGTGCATAACGAAGTTGTTGAAATTGTATAAAAAATCTACCCTACCCATTTGTAAATTCTGAGATATGTATTAATTAGTGATTGTCTATCTCTACTACTATTTTTAGCATGAAGTTTATATGTGATTATATTGTATTTATAAAATTATATTAAAGATAGTTATTCTGATAATATTTATTGAGTTATGTATATATCTGTATTATCTTTCCAATACATTTTAAATTGAGAAAGTTATGTCAGTTTTAGTGGAAAAAAAATTTATGCAATATAAATCCAAGTTGCTGGCATGAAAGTCACATTTGGTTTATGTGTGATCACCCAACATGGTTTTGTGACTTTGTAAGCATGTTTAAATTGCTATGTGGATACTATTTATGATGTTTTGAGCATGATTTAGAAAATTATAGTGTTTCGGACCACATTTAAAGTCACCTGTAGTGTTTATGTCCATGCTTAATTTTGTTGTCCTACTATTTTGTCTCCTGTAGCAGCATCTTGATCACCTCTTGGTTTAATTTAACTGACTTATTTATTTATGCCTTCACTTAAATGGTGTTTTTTTGACAAAAATGAATTTGAAATTGTTAGAAAAGATGATTCTCCTTTATTCCTTATTAAAAATTTATTCATAATAGTATTATAAATCTGATCTTGCTTGCGGGAATGAATTCATATAATATAGCAAGTTATTTGTGAAATAATTGTGCATGCAAAGTGGATTATGTATATTTAACATATAGATATCTATATAATTTCTGTCATAAACAAATACTGGCATCTATTGTTATATAACTAAATTCTCTTATCCCTGTTACATAAATCAAGAAATGGTTAGAAAAATATGACTATAGATAGATGGGTATTTGAAATAAATCATGCATGAATTTCATTGTTAGAAGCATGATCTATGCATAAATCATATAGATCTTGTAATTGCTTGAAAGTGTATTCACGTTGTTTTTGCAAGAGAGTAATTAGTAACTGTTATTAGGCAAATGCATGTGTTACCTGAATTGTTTTGTAAAGAAAATAATTATCTTTTTCTATGCGTGATTGGGCTTACCTTTTGGGATAGGGTGTCGAATGTGGGCTAACAGAGAAGGTTGATCCTCTTTTCAGGATTTGACCGTTACTTATAAGTGCTTTGGTCAAAGCCATGTCTTCATTGAAATAGATGAATGTATGTGTCTAGCAAATTATATTAATATGTTGCTTTGCCACATCCTATTTGTGAGATATTTGCACATTCTAGTAGAAAGATATGCATTTAGACAATAGGTTGTATTGGGTTGTCCCTCTTGCCTATTGTTTCCAAGTTGCTAGGCACTTCATGCAGGGTCGGGTATCCTTCATGTTAGGAAGGATTCTAAGGAAGCATAATGCTTCGTGGTTGGGCGGAAAAGTGTATGAATAATGTTCTTGTCTCTTGGCTTTGCGGAAGACCAAGTGGGTTAGTGGTGGCCAATGACACTGTAATTTTATTCATTATCATTTCTTGCATAATTATGATATTTGTACTTTACTATTGTACTGCATTGACTATGGCATGAGAGACAAAGATGTATCATTGTATATTATATTATAGTACCAACACTTGGATTGGGCACGTGTATTTGTAAAATGTAAGTTGGTGTCTTTACATATATGGGATATGTATCTTTTCTATTTTCTATTATTATTAATGAGATGATTTATTTAATTCTATGATATAGCTTATGGGAAGCGTACTTTACATTTAATCTTGTGAAGCTATCCTTGCAGGTTGTCTAACCCCTTGTTTGACCGTTTGGAAGAAAAGTATCTCTGTTTTTGCGTAGATCCTTCCCATTTTGTCAATTTGGCGCCTTCAACACCTAGAACCATGCAGTCAGGTTCTATGATAGACAACACACGGGTATAAATATGCATTTCATTATTTTATCACATTCTGTGTTTGTTTTAGCACTTTTAGCCATTGTTTTAGCGTAGTTCTCCTCTACTTTAGCACATTTTGTTACTGTGTTAGCGCTTTTAGGCTCTATTTTAGTGCTTTTAGGCTCTATTTTAGTGCAGTTGTTATTTGTTTTAGCACATATATTATCTATTTTAGTGCCATTAGCTTTTGTTTAGTGCAATCTGTCTATCTGTCAGTACATATATTCTTTGTTTTAGCATTTTTTCTAACAGAGTTTACAGGTCTGTGCAGGGGTATAACATATTCTTGTAGGCATCTAGAACATTTGTCCAAGACTTATTTTCCAAAATACTGACTTATTTGGTGAAGATTCCCTGTCAAAGTTCATTTTTTATCACTAGTTTGTAGTTGTACTAAAGTTAGAGTAGTGATAAATTAATCTTGTTTGCTTGTAGACATATGCTCTCCTCTTGCACCTTAGGGTGATCTTGGGGATCAAAATTCTACTTGGAAACTTTCTTTGTTTTTAAGTGTATCCCAAAGGGGCTACTCTTTTGCGTATGCTCTCCCCTTGCACCTAGTGCACGATCTTGGGTGATCAAAAGTATGTGGTAATTTCTTCTTAGGAGGCCTACTTGGGGATTTCATCACCCCAACGGATGACCTCAACCACGTGTATCAGTGGGTTATATCAAAGGACGGAGAAGGAAACTTGTACCCCAATTTACTTGCATTGTCATTGGGACAGCCTTGGGGCCCCGGGTGATTCCGGACACAAGGTGAAGTGGTGCTTGCTTAATTACTTGTGCCACATCCCTTCAATGGACTAGTATTCACAGTTTGTGCCTAATGTACCTTGCGTATGTCAAGGACTCCCTAGAAGCTTGTTCAAACCTAGCATTAAAACCTTTCGGCCATCACATCCACAGTGCATCGCTACAATAGGAGGAGAAGAGCCCATGCTATTACCTCTATTGTCTTGAGTTGGGATAAACCTTAGGCAAGACATTTAGTCTCTAAGGTAAGAGGTGTAAGGTGGTCCATGACCTTGCATTCTCTATCCATCCAAGCAATGGTAGATGGTATCAAGGGGGTGGAAGTCACCATTTTCTAAAAGTGGAGATTTAAATCGCACCTAAGTGGGTATGTTGGTTGTGACACTCCCACCTGAATAATTTCTAGGATGTTTCATGTGAATAGTGTGTCTTCTTTGTCGAAACCCGTATAAGCCAACAATCCAAGTGCACCTTTTGAAGTCAAGCCAATGTGTCTTCTTGCTTGATTAAATGCTTGTCAAGAACCTTTGAATCCAAAATATCTAAAATTTGTCACCAAATCAATCAATTTCAACCATTTGAATAGATAAACAGTGCCTTTAGTCCTTTGTTTAGCACCACTGGGATCACTGTCAGTGCCTTTCTCTTGATTGTTAGTGCCAAAGTATCCTTTGTTAGTGCCTTAGGTTTATACTGTAGCGCATACAGTTCCTTTGTTAGCACCTTTGGTTCACCTTTTAGCACCTTTTGTCTCTATGTCCAAAAATCATTAATTGGCCTATAGTTGATCTTCCTAGTGAAATTTGATCTTCCTTGTGACGTGGCAATCCTTCACAACCATCCCAAAATCATCCATTATCTACTCAAGTCCATCCTTTGTCAATTTTCCATCACCCCATAACCTATCATTTGACCTTAGAAAAATATTTTGATTTTCATTTTGGACCTTTACATTTCTCATTACGTCCATTCCAATCAAAATCAACCATCACTCCAAACCTTCAACACAATTCCATCCAAATCAAAAAACTTTAACCTCATTCAAAACCCTAGTCCAAGTCCATTATCCCACGTCCATCCCTTTGACCTTAGAATCATCATAATTTTCACCTTTAGACCTTTTCCATCCCTTTCAATCTTAATCAACATTATCCCAAATCTTTCACCTCGATTCCATCCAAATCAAAACTTCTAAAAATCATCCCAACATTAGTCTAAACCAAATCAAATCATCATTCAAACATCAACCAACATTATCCAAATCAACATTATCCTATCCCAACCAAATCAAATAAATATCCAAAATCATCCCTCAAATCAAATTGGTGCAAACTTAAATCTAGATCTCACCCCCCATCCTCCAATTTATAGAAAGCTTAAGCATTTGTCTACCTTAAGTTATTTTATAAATTAGCCTTATCAACCTTAGGATAAATTGGCTTAGGAGCCTAGACTACTCCTAAGTTGGTGAATTTTAAGGATCATATTTTGCTTGGAGGTCTTATCTACCCCAAGTAAAATAATCCCCATTCCCTTTTTGCTTAAGTGTCTTAGTCTACCTTAAGTAAAGAGAGGAAAATCTCTTTGAAATCCATAAGATCTAGATTTATTTGATCCCCCTTTTGACTTAATCATCCTTTTAAAAAACTTCCAAAATATCATTCATCCACAATCATTATCCAAAATATTCAAAATATCCCTTCATCATCATCAAAAGTATCCAAAGTATCCCCATCCAAAATCATTATCCAAATTATCCAAAGTATCCCTTAATCATCCACCCAAAATCATCATCAAAATTTACCCTAGGTACCCCTTAATCACTTATCCAAAAATCATCTACATACACTATCATCAAATCATCCATTTATTCATCCATCTTTGGTCCAAACCTTTTGGAAGATCAATTTCTAAGGTCATAACCTTCACTCACCTTTCATCACAAAATCAATCCACCCTTCATTGCATGCCACAAAAAAGGTCTCAAGCTAGGAAGAATAAATAAATGGAGCCATTTAGAATTGAGATGCCCCAAACTAACCAAACAATGTCCTAATAATCCAACAACAAACATCTTATGACAACAATTCTATGTTAAACCCTTTGGGAAACCTACCACAACCAACCAAGAACAATACCAATCAAGATGTCATAGATTTTATGCAAGATGTCGACTCCATGGATATGTTAGACTGCATCCTTAAGTTAGATCCTAATAAATATCTAGAATTCTTGATCCAAAATGGTGCTAAGGTACCTAACCCACTTTCCACATCCCAACCATCTTCCTTAAACAATGTCCCTAATACATCACAACCTTCATCATCTAACACTACCACATCAACATCAATCCCCACCTCCATATCAACATTGATCACATCTACATCTGCTCCACAAATCACCTTTAATATACCTAACAACACCACATACACCAATGCTTCTACAAGCATCCCACAATTTGATGCCAACACCATTGCCTTCATGACACAACTTTTCTCACAACCACCATATAATACATCCAACATCCCTAGTAACAACCCTTGGAATAACCCACAAACTTCTAACTTCACATACACACAACCACCCATCTCACAACCTCCCATTTCACAACCCCCCATATCATCTTTCACACAAAATACCACTCAAACATTCCAACAAAATCAAAATGCCCAACATCAACAACAAATTCTGCAAAACCTCCTACAACAACTCATAGCCTACCAACAACACCAACAAAATCAAACCCATCCCCAACAACAAATGCCCAACTTTCTTCAACATCTCATTCAAAAACAATAATCCAACATACCACAACCACCTTCGACCCAAGATTTATCAAGCATTGTTCAAACATTAATCCAAAAAGTTGAGGACATACAACATGGGCATAAACAAAAATAATACTCATTTGAAGATATTTGTCCTATCCATTTGATCACACCATCCCCATGCCTCCCTTCCCTAAAAATTTTGAAACACCAAAATTTGATAAATACAAAGGGAAAGGAGACCCTAGGGAACACCTTAGAGAATTTTACATAGCTTGCTTAGAAGTTTCATATGACGATACATATCTAATGAGACTCTTCCCCTAAATCTTAGGAGGACAAGCCACTGAATGGTTTTCCCATCTTCCCCCTGGTATCAAAACATTCCACAAACTTGTGGAGAAATTTGTCAATCACTTCTCATAAATCTTTGAACACAAAGTTTCCATGACATAACTTTACAACACTAAACAACAAAATGGGGAATCTTTTTCCACCTTGCAATGGTGGAGAAGTCTAGCATACAAGCTCCCATGGCCCATCCCTAAAAAACATTTGGTTACCATGTTTGTGACCAACCTTAACCAAGAGATGGGATTCCACCTACAAATCCAATGCATCTATACCTTTGAAGAGGTTATTGACAAGGGAACCACAATCGAGAGAGCTCTTATAGCCAATAGAGCTATCAAAATCTATCAATAAAATGACACCAAGAACAACAACAAGGTTAACAATAGCAAAAACTGTTGGAATTAGTCCAGACAACTGAGAGGGGGGTGAATCAGTTCTCTCACAAATTTAAACTTTTCTACTTTTAATCTTCTTTATCAACTTGCAATCAAATTAATAATGTAAACATTAAAGCATGAATTAATAACACATGAGCATAAATAAATTGAACACACATAACACTAGGATTTTTATGTGGAAACCCGGTTAAGGGAAAACCACGGTGGGGGTTAACCCATAAGATTCGTACCCTGTTAAAAGTACTTAGAAGAAAAGAGAAGGCACATGCCTTCGGGCTCACTGCCTAGAGCTCACTACTCAAGAGAGGCTCACTGCCTACAAAATTTATGTTTAATATAGAAAGAATTAACTGATAAATAGCATCTCCTTCATGCCTGGTTCAATTTCATTGAATGCTCACAAAACTTCTTCTCTACCCCAAATACTTCTTTTCTAACTCTTCATCTGAATAGCTCTTGTTCTTCTACTTCTCCTCTGCTCTACTCTACCTTTTGATCCTTTCTTTAGATTATATTATTTTCACACAAGGATTATTTTCCACAACTCATCAACAAGTATTTATATGCTTCATCAACCTTGGAATGAACATCAAGGTCGGCACTAGAAACATCTAACTTAATGTGAATCACTAAGCTGTCAACCAAACATAACTAGGACTCAAATCTTCATTAATCAATACCCCATGCTCCATACAAATGCTCTTAAATCATCCGCAACACACTTGAATCATCCGGTCGGCCAAGACTGGGAAGAACAACAACACCAAGAGGGAAATCTTCATTGACAAGCTCAAACTTAAATGCGGACCTCCAACATAGCAGTCACATGATCTAGAGACTTCCACAAGCACATTGAATTCAACAAAAACATTTGCACTCCTCTAAATCATCAGAATCACTTGCATCTTCCTCTGGAACCTCAAGGACACTGTCTGCCATGACTTTCACTTAAGAAATATTGTTTGCGAACCTCCAAACCACGAACCACTTAAATGGATGATACACACTGACTTCCCAAACATGCCTCCAGATCCACAAATCATCATTTGACATATCCAAAATAATCCGGACCTCTTTCCTGTCACTCTATCTCTTCTGAACACTACAGAACTAGTTATACTCATATGGCCATAGCTTCTTCAAATCTTCATGCGAACCCTTCAAAGCTTAAATGGAGCTTCTTCAGACAATTCTCTACTCAACCATATGGTCCGTATACATTGATCCTTATTAATTTTCTCAATATCCTCAACAATCCAGTCTTCTATACAGGCATCAAAATAGGATACAGTTGACATTAATGGCAACAAGGATATGTTGACATCAATGACAACACCGCTTAGGCACATATTTGCAACAATCTCCCTCTTTGTCATTGATGGCAACATATGATGTGAAAAACTAATTTGACCATCAAGACAAGACCTTCTCCCCCTTTCTCTTATCACTTCTGCAATCACTTTCTTCATTGCTCCCCCTTTCATCAGCAAATAGTTTTTTACATGAACTTCTCTCCCCCTTTGCAATCAATGGCAAAGGGCACATATTTGCAATTTTTTCTCCTTATTTTTGTTTTAGACCAAACTCAAAAATTACATGCACACTACTCCCCCTAAGTAGTACCTCCTTGACATCAATCCGGATCACAAGATGTGACTGTGAATTCTACCAGACTGATGCACTCTAGTGCATCTAATTCTGATCAAGAGGGGTAATAACCCCCAACTTCTCTTTGAGATACTCAAAAGTATCCTTGGGAAGAGGCTTAGTGAAAATATCTACAATCTAATCCTTTGAAGATACAAACTCCAACTTGACTTCATTCTCATATACCTTCTCTCTCAAGAAATGAAACTTGATGGATATGTGCTTTGTCTTTGAATGAAACACTAGATTCTTTGAGATGCTTCTTGCACTTGAATTATCACAGAAGATTGGTCCTCAAACACAATTCTGATGTCCTTCAACATTTGCTTCATCCACAGAACTTGAGTGTAATTGTTTGTTGCTGCTATATACTCTACCTCTACTGTAGTTAGGGATATTGCCTCCTACTTTTTGCTCAACCAAGAAACCAATCTACTTCCCAAGAAGAATGCACCACCATCATGCTTTAGCTGTCATCCACATCTCCTGCCCAATTAGCATCTATATATGCATGAAGAGTAAATTCATTGTCTTTTGGATACCACAAGCCATAATCAAGTGTTCCTTTGAGATATCTGAAGATTCTTTTGACTACTACAACATGGGCTTCTTTAGGATCAGCTTGGAATCTAGCAACAAGCCCAACTGCATTCATGATATCAGGTCTGGTTTGAGTCAAATAGAGCAATCCTCTAATCATTGATCTATACCTTTTCTGATTTGCCTTAGGGGAGCTATCATCTTTACTCAACTTACATCTGGTTACCATAGGTGTACCTACTGGCTTTGAATCTTCCATTCCAAACTTCTTCAACAATTCTTTCACATACTTAGATTGAGATATAAAGATACCTTTACCTGATTGAGTGATTTGCAGACCTAAGAAGAAATTCATCTCACTAAACATGGACATCTCAAATTCACTTTGCATCTGATCAGAAAATATTTTTCACATGCTCTCATTTCCACCAAAAATGATATCATCAACAAATACCTCAACAATTAGAATATTCTCATGATCAATCTTGAAGTAAAGATTACTGTCAGCAGTGCCTTTGTTATATCCTAGCTTTAACATATACTTATCTAATCTTGCATACCAGGCTCTTGGGGCTTGTTTGAGTCTATATAATGCTTTCTTCAATCTGCAGACCATGTCTTTCTAATCAAACAAATGAAATCCTTCTGGTTGCTCAATGTAGACCTCTTCTTCTAACTCTCTGTTTAGGAATATTGATTTGACATCCATCTGATAGACCTTGAAATCTTTATAAGCAACAAATAGAAGAAATAACTTGACTACTTCTATTCTTGCCACTGGAGAAAAAGTTTCTTTAAAGTCAATTCCTTCCACTTGAGAATATCCTTTGCATACCAACCTTGCTTTGTTTCTTACAACTTCACCATCTTCATTTAGTTTGTTCTGGAAGACCCATTTAGTTCCAATCACATTTTTGTCCTCAGGTCTAGAAACAAGATCCCAATTGTGATTCTTTTCAATTTGCATTAATTCTTCTTCCATTGCCTTTACCCAGTTTTCATATTTGCATGCTTCACTTATTGTTTTTGATTCTATCTTTGAAATTAGACAAATCTCTTCTTGATCTTTAGCAATTCTTCTCCTAGTTCAAACACCTTTATTTCGACCTCCTATGATTTGGTCTTTAGGATGATTCATCCTTACATACCTGGGAGTTTTGGGATTTGCTTGAACTTCTATTTCTTGAGCTTGTTCCTCAACTCCTGCACTATCCTCTTGAATTATTGGATTTTCTGGATCAATCTAGATCTGAATCTGAGTTTGCACTTGCCTTTCTTGACTTGGACTTTCATCTTGATCATTTGAATCATATCTGCAAGATCTGGAATGTCCTTCATTACTCTCATCAACTCTAACATTAGCACTTTCAACAATCTTTTTCAACCTCTTGTTAAAGCACCGATATGCTTTATTTTGAGTAGAGTAACCCAGAAAAATTCCTTCATCACTTCTTGCTTCAAACTTGCCTAGATCCTCATCTCTTTTGATATAGCATTTACTACCAAAAACTCTAAAATATCTCACAGTAGGAGGATGACCAAACCAGAGTTCATAAGGAGTCTCACCAGAATTGCCTTTGATCTGCACTCGGTTAAGAGTGTAGACAACAGTACTCACAGCTTCTCTTCAATAAACTTGTGGAACATTTGTTTCCATCATCATGGTCCTGGCAACTTCTTGAATGGTCCAGTTCTTTCTTTCCACAACTCCATTTTAATGAGTCCTAGGAGCAGATAACTATCTTTTTATTCCATGCTTTTCACATAATGTATCAAACTCACCGAAGATAAACTCTCCACCTCTGTCAGATCTCAGACACTTTATCTTCACACCAATCTCATTTTCCACCATAACTTTGAACACTTTGAATTTGTCAAGAGCTTCTAATTTTTCTTTTAAGAAAGTTACCCACATCATCCAGGAGTAATCATCAATCAGCAACATAAAATATCAGTCTCCTTGCACACTCCTAATTCTAGCAGGACCACATAGATCAGTATGCACAAGTTCCAATCACCCGCTTGAAAATTGTTCTTTACTTTTGAATGATGTTTTGTTCTGTTTACCCAATTGACATTCTCTACACATGCTATCAGGTTTCACAAGTCTTGGAAGATCTCTCACAACTTGAGTAGAACTTATCTTGACAATGTTATCAAAATTCAAATGACACATTCTCCTATGCCACAACCAACTTTGATCCGTCTGAGCAATCAAACAACTTTTACCAAAACTACCTAATTGAAAGATGTTACCTCTAGTTTGTGTACCAGATGCAATTTCAGTTCGGAGCTTTCCAAGATTCTTCATTTGCCATCCTTGAATCAGAGATCATAACCCTTGTCAACCAACTATCCAACACTAAGAAGATTATGCTTCAGCCCTTCCACATACAGAACATCATTTATGTTATTCTTACCATCTAGCACGGATTCTACCAGCTGAGTTGTCACCAAATTTCACAATTCCACCTTCATATTTTTCAAGGTTTATAAACTTACTTTTATCACCAGTCATATGATGAGAACATCCACTATCAATCACCCATTCATCCTTTTCAACAACCTAAGCAGCCAAGGCACTTTCCACATTTGTACAGCTAGCAAATTCAATAGACACTGGATCTTCTTTGATAGCAATGAACACCCAATCATCTTTAGTGACACCTCTGTGATTGGATTCATCATCTGTGACTCCTTCTTCTCCAGCTTCTTGGATATAATAACATTTCTTCTGACCTTTATATCTGTTAGGGTTTGGCTTTGAAAATTTCTCCAAACATCTTGAGGCAAAATGACCAATCTTATTACAATCAAAACATTTGAATGGCAACTTTTCTTCATACTTACCGGATCCTCTTGGCATTATTTTGGCAATAAGAGCTTCAAGTTCTGTAGAATCAATTTCATCATTTTCAAGATCCTTCCTTGCCTTAGCAAATCTGTTTGATCTTGCATAAGAGCTTTCACCCAAATCATATCTTTGCTTTCCATATACATTGGCCTTAAAAGTGTATTCAGGCTTAGGAAGAGAATCACCAAACTCACTTAATTCAAAAGCTAAAATTTTGCCAACCAGCTAATCACTTGTAACTTTTGAGATAGTCCTGATCTCCTCTATACCAGCAACCTTATATTTGTATGAATCAGGGAAAGATCTAAGCAGTTTTTCCACAATATCTGATTCTTCCAAAGTTCCACCAGCACACTTGATACCACACACAAGTTCATTTATCTTTTGCATGTAGATTGTGATGTTTTCATCTTCACTCATTCTTAGATTTTCAAATTTTCCTCTCAGACTTTGTTGCTTGGCACATTTGACATGTTCATCACCTTCATAAAGATTCTCCAACTTCTTCCAAATTTCATGAGCAATTTTTAGTCCAAAGACATTTGTCATTTCTGAATCAGTCAGGGCACTCAACAAGGCTTCTTTAGATCGAAGGTTATTTTCAGCATCTTTGATTTCATTTGAAGTTGAAGGACCTTTCTCTGGAGGTTTATATTCATCATTGGTTATCACCCAATAAGCATCACCCATACATTGCAAATGGCACTCCATGCGACTCTTCCAAATAGAGTAATTTGTTCCATCAAATCTCAGACTATCCTTCTTGTAGGTCGACATCTTGGATCTCCTCGGGCGGTTAAGCTTCTTTTAGAGGAACCTTGCTCTGATGGCAATTGTTGGAATTAGTCCAGACAACTGAGAGGGGGGGTGAATCAGTTGTCTCACAAATTTAAACTTTTCTGCTTTTAATCTTCTTTATCAACTTGCAATCAAATTAATAATGTAAACATTAAAGCATGAATCAATAACACATGAGCAAAAATAAACTAAACACACATAACACCATGATTTTTACATGGAAACTCGGTCAAGGGAAAACCACGGTGGGGGTTAACCCATAAGATTCGTACCCTGTTAAAAGTACTTAGAAGAAAAAAGAAGGCACATGCCTTGGGCTCACTGTCCAAATCTCACTACTCAAGAGAGGCTCACTGCCTACATAATTTATGTTTAATATAGAAAGAATTAACTGATAAATATCATCTCCTTCATGCCTAGTTCAGTTTCATTGAATGCTCACAAAACTTCTGCTCTACCCCAAATACTTCTTTTCTAACTCTTCATCTAAGCAACTCTTGTTCTTCTGCTTCTCCTCTACTCTTCTCTACCTTTTGATCCTTTCTTTAGATTATATTATTTTCACATAAGGATGATTTTCCACAACTCATCAACAAGTATTTATACGTTTTGTCAACCTTGGAATGAACATGAAGGTCAGCACTAGAAACATCTAACTTAATGTGAATCACTAAGTTGTTAACCAAACATAACTGGGACTCAATTCTTCATTAATCAATACGCTATGCTCCATATAAATGCTCTTAAATCATCTACAATACGCTTGAATCATTCAATCGGCCAAGACTAGGAAGAACAACAACACCAAGAGGGAAATCTTCATTGACAAGCTCAAACTTCAATGCAGACCTCCAACCTAGTAGTCACATGATCTAGAGACTTCCACAAGCACATTAAATTCAACAAAAACATCTGTACTCCTCCAAATCATCAGAAACACTTGCATCTTCCTTCGGAACCTCAAGAACATTGTCTGCCATGCCTGTCACTTAAGAAAGATTGCTTGCAGACCTCCAAACCACAAACCACTTCAATGGATGATACACGCTGACTTCCCAAACATGCCTCCAGATCCACAGATCATCATTTGACATATCCAGAACAATCCATACCTCTTTCTTGTCACTTTGTCTCTTCTAAACACTGTAGAACTGGTTCTACTCAAATGGCCATAGCTTCTTCAAATCTTCATGCGAACCCTTCAAAGCTTAACAAGAGCTTCTTTAGACCATCCTCTACTTAGCCATATGGTCTGCATACATTGATCCTTATTAATTTTCTCAATATCCTCAATAATCCAATCTTCTATACAGGTAGCAAAATAGGATACAGTTGACACCAATGGCAACAAGGATATGTTAACATCAATGACAACACTACTTAGGCACATATTTGCAACAACAACAACACCAACACCAAAACCAACAACAACTAATTACATGAAAACCCCTGCTTTTAAGGCAAGTGCAAAAACACCCTTAACGACGATGTCACCAACGTTAAGAATGTCCAAAATATACAAAATCTCGTACCATCCAACCCATCTACAAGCAATAATGACATTAGCATTCCAAAAGGTCCATTAAGACAACACGCATCCAAACAAAGATTCACACCTTTAGGTGAACCCATTGAAAACATCTTGACAAACCTTTTGAAATCTGACATTTAATTATCTACCATTAGACCATATGGTGAAAACCAATTTAAACCTTCTTTGTTTAATGAGAATGCCTATTTTGAATATCATCATGTCAAAGTACATAAGATATCAGATTGCATGAGGTTGAAGAATTTCATCTAAGACCTTGTGGATTGTAGCGATATCACCATTGATGAACCACCTAAACAATCCCCTAATGAAAACTTAGGGGCCTACAAGGATCCACTTCTTGACCACAACAAAGGTAAAGCCTCCTCATCTAATCAAACCTATAATTTCATCCCTCCTCCATCTTCTTTTGACTCCGTAGTGGGCCACATAGAAGAATCTTCCAACTGCATAGCTACCATCACCATTTGAGCTAAGACTCCCAATTGTGCCATCACTACTCATCATGGTTGCATATCTATTCAAGGAGCCCCAACTATCAATGATCAACCTACCACATCCATACCCACAAACAAGTACAACCTCCTCAAGCATCTTTGTAAGACCCCTGCCCAAATCTCTATCCTAGAGTTGCTTCGCACATCCCCTCTCTACAAGGAATTCCTTGACAAATCTTTGATGGAGACTCACGTTCCTAATGACTTGAATGTCAATCAATTCCAAGCCATTGTGGGACACCTCTCATCACCGCATCATCTCACCTTCTCTAAACAAGATCTTCCCACCACTAGCACATCTCAAAATGAAGCCCTCCACATTAAAGTCTGCATCCATAAACATACCATAAAACAAGTATTAATAGATGATGGCTCTGGCCTAAATCTTTGCACTCTCAAACTAATAAAACAATTGGGATATTCTAATGTGTTCATAGATTCAAGTGAGATCATAACCATCAAAGGATATGATGACACCAAATGCCTATCTAACGGGAGCATTAAGCTTCCAATTCAAGTCGGGCCAAAGATTTTGGAGATCAAATGCCAAGTGTTTGATCTTGATCTCCTATACAACATCCTCCTCAGTCGCCCATGGACCCATGCCATGTAGGTTGTTCCATTGATATTCATCAATGCCTTAAGTTCCCATATGACGACATGGAGGTTACTATCTATGTTGATCCCCATCCTTTCCAATATTGCAATTTCCTAGAATGACATGACAAAACCTTTTTCCCGTACAATAATGCTATCAAACCATCTACCTCTAAGCCAAAAACATCCACCTCATACATCAATCCCTTCAACATTGTATCCACCTCCTTACCATCACCTATCCACAATATCAAGATCAAAGCAAGTGGCATAGGGTGTGGAGAGTACGACCTACATGACACATTTTGTGTAGGACAACTTCCACCATCCCCTAAAACATTTGGTGCACTTAAGACAAAGGAAATCTCCATGGTGATCATCAAATGTAAACCATCTCCAACCTTTGAGCGAAGACACCTCGTGGAAAAAGGCATCCTCGAAGACATGTCATCATGGCTATACAAAGATGAAGATGAAGAACCAACAACTCCTATCCTACTTGTTGAAAAATATGGCAAGGGTCTAGACATCATCAAGAACTTGGGTTATAAAGGACAAGGTAGTATGGACCTTCATGAACAAGGCATTCTTGAGCCGATCCAAGGTACAAAGAACCCTCGTCATCAAATATTAGGGTATGGAAAGCAAGAGTCTACCCCCATGGAAATTGAATATATCTTAAGTGAGGTTATGAAAGCCTTTCTTTCAATTGAACAAACTAACAAAGAGGATTATCAAGACTCTTTCACTGATTTCACCAAATTATTTGAATCCTTCATATACACCATTTATAGCCTCTCAACCACACCATCATCAACCAACGACATTCAACTCATAAATCCTCAACTCATTGACTAGGACCAACAATGACCTTCAGTCCTAGATGTCGCACAAAATGATGAAGCAATAGCCGAATTGATGGGGGTTAGAGACTATTTACCCCTTGGAGATCACAAAATTGGCTACGTCATAGAACTCAACACATCCACATACTTTGGGGAGACATCCATATCTCTTAGTCGCAAAAACATAAAAATAAATATGACATCCCTTAGTGAAAACCACTCCATGGCACTTTCGAATGGTGGAAAAATCAAAATAAAGGATGTATCTCCTAGTGAAAACCTCCCTGAGGTGATCAGAGATGAGAGAATGGATCTCCTTGAAGTCTCCAAGTTATATCAAGAGTAGTCACAGATCCTTGTAGAGGGATCTCAAGAGATGAACCTTGGTACCAAAGATTCACCAAAAATCACCTTTCGGGTCGCTTCCCTTACAACAACAAAACAAGAGGCCTTCTTGGCGTTCTTCAAACAGAGAAGTCACAACTTTGCATGGACCTATGCTGATATGCTGGGATTAGATCCAATAGTAGTGGTTGATCATCTTGTCATTCATCCTGACACAAAGACAGTAAAATAAAAGCTAAGAAAGATGAACCCCTAAGTAGCACTACTTGTCAAAGTCAAGCTCAAAAAGCTCCTAGATGTGGGATTTATCTGTCCTATTAACTATCTTGAATGGGTGTCAAGCATTGTGCCCATAGCCAAAGTTACTGGGGGCATTCGCGTGTGCATGGACTTCAAGGACCTCAACAAATCATGCCTATTGAACTCCATTATTAACCAATACATTGATGCAGAAAGGGCATACACACTAATCAACTGACCAATAGATCCTATATCAAGCAACCTACTAGCTATATAAAGTGTCACATTTACATTGTCAAACTAGGGAATTGTACTCTTCTTAGATGATGCCTATACTATGTGTACAGTTAAGGATTTTTGAGTTTTAATCTAGAGGTTGTGTAAGGGAATAAACTAGCTAAAGGAAACACATTTCCAATTGCAAGGATTGACAATACTCCAAGTAAGCAGGACTGGTAGGAAATAACTAATGCTTATTCAACACAACTATGTTGGGAATTAAGGTGTCTCAACCTTTGCAAATTCCTAATGTTTTATTTATTTATCCCATGTTGAGTTGGCATAGTCAGCACCTTTTGTATATGCAGTAGGGCAAATTTTGGTGACTTTGGCAGCCGCAGTTTCCCCCTTTAATTAATGATAAGTGTCGGTGAGTATCTTTGCACGAGAGAAAGGCATCTTTGGGCGGTCAAGGGAGGTTATGACATGTAAGAGGAATATGATATTTTTAGTCAGTGTATGATGGATTCTCTAACAGCTGTAAGGTGCATAAGAGTATCTGTCATAACCTATCTTGGAACCAGGCGCCCACTTCAGGATGAGATGTTGGACAAGTGTCCTTAGGCATGGGTTTTGGGGCATGAGTCCAAAATGGACGCCCATCTCTAGAAGGTTCTATATTTGCCTTGTAAACTCTATAAAAATAGGTGCTTGGGTGGGAGATAGACAACTTTGGTACAAGTACTGTTATGCTGCCGGAATATCTCTAGATTCGACATTCAAAGACTCCTGAAAGAGCATTGGCTCTAAAACTGTATTGTAATCTGTTATTGTTTACTGTAATACATTTGAGCTGTGTTTTGGAGTGTGGGGTTTTTCACCCGTAAGGGTTTTCCCCACGTATATCTTGTCTCTCTCTCTTCTGTTTGTTTTCTGTGTGTATGTGTATTGCTGTAATATCCCTGTTAGATGTTCTATGTTGCTGTAGTTGTAAGAATTAAATTGAATTTGCATACATCTCTCCTCATTAGATTAGTGTAGGAAGCGATTTCCGCACACCTAGCTTCCTTTCAAACTATAATTAATTGGTCCTATGTAACTTCTAGATAAAAGAGCAGCTAATAGTTGGTTTAGTGATCACCTTGACTCAATAAGACTTAACAACATAGATTATCAAAGTCTAACTAGCTCTCATAACATAATTCTTTACAACATGCATTAGTCATACATATATAAACATACAATCATAAAGTAAACATATAAACAAAATGGAGAGACATAGTACCTCAAGTGGCTTATTTGAGTGACTGTGATCCCACAAAATCTAGCTAAATCTTTATTGTATCTTTGTAATCACTGTCTAAACTCAAACATGTATTCCTTTATTGAATGTTGAAGCAAAAGGTACAACAATGAAATATGATACTACAATCTCTGTCTAACCGGTATGTAGAAAAATATAATCTATCATAGACAAGATCAACATTGTCTATTTGAACAAAACTACTAGACAATAAATGCTATAATTGTCCATTATCCAACAACGTAGGAAGAGAACTTTATTACAAAGAAAACTAGGAATATGAAACTAAATTGACATGAAGGTGGCATGGACAATACAGTCCTACTATAACTCTCTCTAGTATCCATGAAGAACAATCAAGACTAGAAACATAACATAGAGCACGATCTAAGATTCCTTCATTATTTAAGACTGCACCATTTGTCGAAGGATAACCATCACAAAGTGGAGAGTTATGGATGACTCATCCCAATCAATTTGGGGTCTTCTTCATTTCCCTGCAAATGCCTGTATCACCTGCTATGGATATCAACATCTCCTTCTGTTGCGGGTTGTCCAGTGATCTTCATGACATGAAGCCACATTCTTGTTGTATGAGGAGTTAGTATATCACATGGTATCTATACATCACTATCACTAAAATCAATATAAATTACTAACATATTTCATGAGCAATCAACCAGTCACACATAATTAATTAACAACATATTATATACCCATCTTAATGCTTTCAATGTCTTAAGGATAATCATAGACATAATTAGTGTATATAGAAGTCTAGAAATGTCTTAGGAAAAAGGTACTTAAAGCAAGAAAAACAAGACAAAACATGGCCTCATCACATCCCCCAACTAATCATGTTGATGTTCCTCCAGTAATCAAGGTCTCAGATTGTATTGAAGAGCTATCTTCCTATAGTCTATAGGTTCTTCTACTCCTCTATCATGTTTGAGATAGAAGCCCTTCTATTCTACCAAACTATTCCACTTGGCTCATTTTGCTTCCTGATCCATCCTATACCCCATCCAACGTGGAATAGGATAAAGAAGCAAGGGAGGATGGAATACTAATGGTATCCATGTTATCCCATGTTCATTGGTTGATTTTATGTATCTCTATGCCCTGTTGATTATTGCTTAGAGGTTAAATAATGAATGAGACTCTTTTCTTTGCAGCACTGGTGTCAACTCTTTCCACCTACCCTGTGAGAAACCCAAGGCTTCCTTACCAATTCCTTCAGCCAATTCCCTAAATTTCTTGTAATCCATGGCTCTACATTCCAGGAGTTTATTTTTTACCTCTTGATGTTCAATCAAGTCCACTATCTTTTGGGGAGTTGGGATTCTGCCCTGAGTTTGAGAGGATGTGATTTCTCTCTCATTATACTGTTGCAGTAACTCTCCCCTCCTATGCTCATTTTGAATGAATGAAGCTAGGGCCTTCAATTGCACATCCCTGATAATAACTAGGGGATTCCAATGAGTGTCATATGGAATGGCAAGTTCATGTAGGTAGAATACACAGTTGGTTTTGCATTTACGGGTAGCTCCTTGGTAAGGGATTAGAAATAAGGTAGGTATAAAAAGGGAGATAGGGGCATCACTATAAAGTTGGCTAAACTAAAATCTCAGATATTGCTCTTGTAGATAGAGGGCATAGACCCTTACAAGTGGCTAACACCTCATCAATTGTAAATCATGTCTGCTATTCTCTATTTTGAATTTCAATCTTTTTATTTAGGTGTTTTCACCTCTATCTCCTTGCTATGTTTCTCCTCCAATTCACCTTGTTCTTTTACTAATTTATCTATCTCATTCCATAGTTGTAGGGTAACTGTGAATAAAGTGGCTGGAGTAGGTTCTTTAGACTTCTCTTCTGATTGCACAGGCTCTAGATTCCTTCTATTGATTTCTATGATGGCCAATTGGGCCAAATGTTATAGTCCTGACCCTTGTTTCTAGAAGACATGTAGCTGATCCTCCAACTTCTTAACCCATTCATTTAACCCTGTCTCTTTTTGTTGATAATCCCTCAACTGCTTCTCCAACTCTGCAATTTTCTACAGGGCTAGCTGTAATTCATCCTTCTCACCCTCTAATGTGCCTTTAGAATCCAACAATAATTCTTCTTCCTGTGTTTCATCTTGAGAGGCTAAGAAATCTGGTTTTTCAATTTCAAGGGGAGGTTGATGATTTTTCCTAGCTGTATATAAATCTTCCTCCTCAGACTCTATATCAAACTCTGGAATGAGTGTGTAACCCACCTTTTTCTATTCCCTATCAACAAATAGATGCTCCCTTTCAAAGTCTATATCAGTGTGGATATCAACCACATTCTTCTTTCATGTTCCCCTGAAAGTTCTTTCTTCTTTAGGTGGTCTGAGTGCCTACATGATTGAGTAGGGACTCTTTGCTTCTTCTTGACTCTGGATGAAGAAGATGATGATTTTCATTTCTTGGTGGGCTTTGAAATAGAAGGGGTTTCATAGGTAGTTTCAGATGCTACGAGTGGTGAGATAGAAACTACATGCTGTAGTTTTCATTTTGACTTTTTATTTGTGCGGCTACAAGTTTGTGAGGATGCATGTTCTGGCAAGGGGGTTGAAATTGGTGAGACTACAGGTGTGGAAGAACTAGCAAGTTTTCCAATAAGATTATCAGAGTTTGGATTTGGATGCTCCTCAGCAATTGCATGGAAACGGGTTGGTGAAGCTTTTGGGTGAGAAGAGGTTGCAGGTGCTTCCTCTTCTTCCCTTGTTCATAAATTTTCTATATGTGCCTCTTCTCTCTCTAGTTCAACCCTCACAGGTCCCTCATTAACATGATTAATTTCAAGAAAATGTTCCCAAGAAATTTTAGGGTACTGAATAGATAAACTCCTCTTTACTAATAGCACAACGAAACCATGATGAGATAATGAAGACTGGTAATTTTTCCTTCTATATTCAATAGACATCCTTTTTAACAAATTGAACAAAAAATTTGGAATATTCACTACCCTTTCATGACGGAGATGGCTCAAAAGTTTGAAATGAATAGTATAAAGCAAAGATTGCCTAACATCACAGGTAAGATATTTAATAATATAGGTAGCAACATAGGCCCATAACTAGGGTAAAGAGAATTGTTTGGTACCTTGATATGTAGATTCCATCCTTTCACCTGGTTGTATGAACTTGGCCCTTGCAGAAATGGTGTTGGCTCTTACAAGGAATTCTTCTCCAACTGCCTGTAACCCTGTAACTTCAACTATAGAATCTACAATCGCATCAACCTATAATCTTTTCACTATAGCTTCCTCATTCTAGAGTGTTTCTGCAAACTGCTGGTAATGTCTTCATTATACACTGTTATCTTAATAAAATATTCCAACCATCTCACCTACTAAAAAATAGGCATGCACTCCTTGTTAGCTAGTAATGCTCAGTGAATAGTAGGCTCTCTTCTGATCAGATCAGCACCCATCGTGATATCTCATGAAAACTCTCAATCTCCTATTCTCTGTCCAATGCTACTCACCATACCCTTATTACCAATTTGCTTCTACCAATTTGCTAGTCTATTGGCTTGTATGTTATGCGGAAGATGGTCATAATTATGAAGGAAGGGACTTGAGAAATTTAAATGTATGTAAAATAATTCAATATCCCGCCCAACTATATGTTCATTTGTCCTCAAATGAGAAGATAGGCTAGTGGTATGGAAGAATGAGTTGCAAACATGTCGAAGTGATATAATATGTCAAAATAATGATGTGCAAATTATGAAAGTCATAAAATAAGAAGCAATAAATGTTAATTAAAGCAATAGCTAGATAAATACCTTGGATGTGATGTCAAAATTGGAATTGTAGCATGGAAAAATGATTGCATGGTGGATGGAGTTGATGTTCTCGACGAACGAGCTAGATTGAATCACAATGATGTGATAGTGAAGAGGTGTGTTGGCAAAATGTGCAGCGGTTGTGTGACACGTAGAAGGAAAGTACAAGCCAATGAAAAATGGTGACATGCAGATTCCATGAGAAAAGGTGTTGCGGGCAGTAGTGGCTGCATGCACACTATCAGAATGTAAAATAAATAGGTCTCATGTGCGTTGGTTGCAGGTGCAGCTTATACATGTCCCAGGTGAATGATAACTCGTGGCTGTGGGTGCAGCAAAGACAGGTCCCTATTGGAATACAATGAATCATTGAGAGGGGGGTGAATCAATGATCAAATAAAACTAGTTCATTCATGAACTTTGTAAAAATAATTACTGACATCAACGTGCCAAAGACATCATGGAGATTAGAATAATATAGATGAAACCATAACACAAGATGTAAAGTGGAAAATCCTAAGCAGGGAAAAACCACTATCCAACCTCACCAAAATCTTTATTAGGTCTCACTGACCAAAATCTCACTGATTACAATTGTGCCTCACTGGAAAAAGATCTCATTGATCATGAACTGATAGGAACACCTATTCCTTTCACCAACTCTAAATCTTTTAGGAGCACGAACTCTAAGTCCTTCAGGAGCACCAACCCCTATATTAAGAACACCAACTCTACACAAACTAGGAGCACCAACTCCAAATACAAAACATAAAGATATATAGAGTACTACTCTGTTTACAATAATAACAAAGGTTATATATGAGTTCTATAACTCTTACACAATCATGTCTACTTCATTAAATCTGCATGAATATCTCAAAAATCCTTTCTTTTGCATAAAATGACTCTTCAAACAATCAATCATTCTCTCCACACAAAAGCACTATAGAGGCATTAGGAACTATACATCAACACCTTAACTCAATACACACTAATTCACCCTTCTTTGCATAATGCATCATCTTCCTATTACAAAACTTCTTTAGCATTAATTACCAATAGACAAATGTACTTGTATCATTATAGCAATTAGAACCTTATATCAGATCAATACAATCAAACATTAGAACAATCTCACTTGAATATTTATTCTACAACATACCTTGATATCATCTTTCTCTCTGTCATCATAATACTTTGCCACATGCATTAGACATTCATTCACTTGAACTCTCTTATATGAAGATCTTTCTTGTACCTATTTCATGTTGTCTCTACACTAAGATCATCAGACCGTACCTTCATTCTGTCTCTGTAATTCACTACACTAAAATTACCATCTTTTCTACCCTCTGCAAGTCTCTTCATCAGCAAACATCAATCAATCCCTCTCTGTATTTTTCATTCACTAAACACAATATCTTCTACATTCAAATTAAATCATCTCTCTTCACACCAATCATACTTCGAAAAACCATTACAAAACTACGTCATCCAATTCAACTAACTTATCCTTTCATTAGAGTTTTGTATTTCACAAATCTCTGAGCAAAAAAATAGTTAATAAAATTGTTTTAACTTCTTTGCACAGGTCATACAGTTAGATGACCTTCAAAATGCATACATAACAAAGGTTCATTGTAATTTGAATAAACTTCAAATCTCTACCATTGAAGAACCTTCTCGCTCCCATGCAAAATCAAACAGAGACCGTGGATATTATGTTGGTGCCACATATTTAAAAATGAACTTTGATGAACTAGTTACCCTTAGGACATGGGGCTTCTTGCCCAATGAGCATGATGACTCAAGTCATCACTTAAGTGAAGGATGACTTGCAATAGCCAGTCAACAAAGAATTA
This sequence comes from Cunninghamia lanceolata, assembly GCA_027924645.1. NCBI lineage: Eukaryota > Viridiplantae > Streptophyta > Pinopsida > Cupressales > Cupressaceae > Cunninghamia > Cunninghamia lanceolata. The sequence goes on along the minus strand of BSBN01000023.1, from coordinate 2,791,251 downwards.
AAAGAAAAAGCAACCCGTATTGTATACACTTTTATGTTTTGACTTCTAGGGTTTAGTGACTCTTGAACTTAAGGTTTTAGGAGTTTTTAGGACATTGAACATTTATGAATTAGGTCTTTTACAAGGAGGCAAAAAACCTAAGTTCTATATCACATAATATTGGCATTAGACACTCTATTTTGCAGAGAACAAAGGAAAATATAATGAACCTTCAAAACCCTAATCTTTATCATAAATTCACCATTCAAAAGTTGAGCTGATATGAAAACATACTGAATGACAGAATCTCTAACTAACATACACTCCACTACTCATAAACACTGCTTAACATCAATCAACTGAGAAAACCCTAACATGAAAGAACTCCTTTTGTTTATCAAGAACCTTTGGAACTCTTTGTTTATCAAGAATCTTTGGTCGCTCCAAATCCCTTCAACACTAACATGAATGACCTTTGGTCACTCTAAATTTCACTGATGTCCAACTGCAAGAGCTAAGGTCTCTCCAAATCCAATTGAGATGAAGAACAAACATACAAATTGTCATGTACACCATATGAAAAACATACAAACTGTCATGTACACCATGCACAAGCAAGCTTGATCATGATCATCTTTCACCTGACAACACTGTACCTTTGGCATCAATGACAAACATTCCTTTGTTTCTTTTGACATCAATGATAAACATCAACAAACTCCCCCTTTTTCATTGATGGCAAAACATGATCATCTCACTCAATCTCTCCCCCTTTGACATCAAGGACAAAGGCATGAGATAATCTGCTCTTTAATGAGGCTCCCCTTGGCTTCCATGCAATAATTTCACCTAGTTTGTAATCATGTACTGTACTCTGATATCAGAATGGACATCATAATAACAACCAATCACACTGCACCTTTATAAGCAACATTGTCATAAAGATGACAACACAAAACAAACACACCTTTGGCATCACCTTTGTATTGAAAGCTAGGAACATTCACACAATCTACACTATCACATCTTGATGGCAACAAAGGTAAAGAGAAGGTAAAAATAACTAATTTGGGTTGTAAGGTTATAGTAATGTCCCTCACAAGATGTGTCTATACTCATAATGATGCTTATGCAAGAAGTTTCGATCCGGAAGGTTAACCTAGTGAAAATTGGCTAAGTGTCAGACTATCTTCCAAGTGCATAGAGCTACAGTGTTTTGGTCTGCATTTCTCAAAGTTTAAAGAGTTAGGTATGTAATTTTGATATGTTGAAGAGTATTGTTAGATGCATCTATTTACAAGATTTACCTTTCTATATGTTTCATAAGGATGGCTACTTAGTGTAGAAGTTCGGCATGACAGTGTGCAGTAGCAGGTAGTGTAGTTTACCTATTTGTTTTGGTCCGCATCTCACCGATGTATTATATTTCTTCTTTCGGTTCTAAGGGGTTGATGACATATGTTATAAGTATCTAAATTCAAAGTTTTAGTGTTTGAAGACCTCCAGAGTGTAAGATAAAATTGTCTGAGTATCGCTACTTGAATAGATTGTGAATGACTGCGATAGTGAGTATCTTCCAGTACTCTACATAGATAAAATTGTCTAAGTATCGCTACTTGAATAGATTGTGAATGATTGCGATAGTGAGTATCTTCCAGTACTTCGCATTTCACCACATGAAGGAATTTTGGTCTACGGATTTGGGGATATATTTTCAGATGTCTAAACGGTGCTAGTTACAAGTTTGAGGTGATTCAGAGCTCAGTCCACTTTGGAGTTCTAGGTTGACCTATGTTGTTCTACACGCTATACTCTAACAAGCTGACCTAGTTGGTGTTATAAGTAAAGTGGTCCTAAAGGGAAGGTAAACGTGATGTGTTGAGTTAAGTGAGATCTATTTTACATCCACCCTGACCTATCTTTTGGTTTAAATCTTGGCGTAGAGTTTGTGGTTAATTTCGAGGCATGTTTTTGAGATGACCTAGTTGGTGTTGAAAATGAAGCAGATATATATAAGTGGAGATTTGGTTTTTGATGTGTGTGATCATGAGGTGTGTGAGTAATATGACATGGTATGTGAAGTAATGTGATTGCCTGATGTTTGTATTTTGAATGTGCGAATTGAGAAGGAACAAAGCAATTTGTGAAATTGTAGAGCAGAGTAGAACTATGTTTCAGAGCAGTGAAAGAGAATTTTTTTTGTTCTTCATTGGAACTATGACTCATGCATGTGTAGATGCAAATATAACAGTCTCACTTCTCCTCTCTCTCTCTTTCTTACTCAATGGGTAGTGAGTCCACTTGGACAGTGAGTCCACCTACAGTGAGCACTTCTATATTTCTTCTCTCTCTTTATTATTTAGTGGGCAGTGAGTCCACCTGCAGTGAGCATTTCTATATTACCTTAACTAGTTATAATATATTGTGAGCTAACACTCGTCGTGGTTTTTCCCTTATGGGTTTTTCACGTAAAAATCCTGGTGTTCATGTGTTATGGTGTGTTTGCTTCATGTTTTCATGCATAACTTACTTCTTTGTAATTGAATATGCTAAATAGTTTAAGATGTTTTATATTTGAATGGTTCTATAGAATACTGATTCACCCCCTCTCAGTATTTCGAGTGTTCAACAATTGGTATCAGAGCCAAGTTCCTTGGAAGAAGGATAACCGCTCTGGGAAGATTTTGGAGGTTGAACACATGGCATCTAGAAAGTTTCCTACTCCTCCAGATGAGATTCTTGTTGTTCAATTTTCAGAAGATGAATGTATGTCTGCAAAAAGTGAAGAACTCAAGATTGCTCTTGAAGACCTAGAAAGGACTGAGCAAGAAATCATAGATTTGAAGGAGAATGTCAAAGAAGCAAATGAATGTATCAAAATTTTGAGAGAGCAAGTCAAGAAGCTTAAACAAAAGCATAAGGAGGATAGTGAAAAATTGAGGTTAGCAAATGAATCCATGATCGATCTAAAAATTAAAGTTGAGGAAAAAGAAAGAATTGGTGAATGTCTGAAAGATAAAATTGAAGACTGTAAAAAGCTTGAATAAGAAGTTGTGAAACTAAAATTAGATCTATAAAAGGTAAAGAGTTATGAAGAAATATTCAAGATAAGTTCTACAAAGCTTGATGAGATGATTGCAAATAAAAAGATCCCAATGATAAAGAAGGCTTAGGGTTTAAAAAGGGTGAAAGTTCAAAACCAAATCAAGCTTCAAATGCTGAAGACAAGATGAACAATGGCAGGAAGAACTGAAATTAGAAGAAAAGAGATAGAAGACCACTGGTCAGACAACCTAATGCTCAAAGGTATCCATATTTCAATGGCTATTGGTTCTTTTGCAATAAATTTGGACATAAGGCTACACAATGTAGGAGCAGAATGAATCAAAATATTCCATCCTTTTTGGTCAATGTTTCTTATGCAAGAAAGTTGCTCATAAAGCTAATGAGTGCAGAAGTCAAAGGATGAATGGTTATGACAATAGGAGAATGATTCAATCTTTTAATGGCTACTTCTTTACATGCAATAGATTTGAGCATAAAGCTTATCAATGTAGATCTAGAATGAATGAAAGATACAATGGTCAGAGGAATATTGTGTGTTATAATAGCAATAAATCTGGACACTTTGCAAAGGTCTGCAGAAGTAAAAGAATGAAGAAGGATGTACTGGTAGAAAAGAACAATCCAATACAAAAGGTTGATCAGGCAGAAACCAAGAAGGAGATGAGCAAAATCTGGGTTAAGAAAGATGTAACTAATGACAAGGATGTGTTTGTACCACCTTCTGGTGCAAATGTTTTCTCTAAAAACTAATCAGAGAGATTTGGCTCAGGGGGAGCATCAATGAAAATCTTTCCTCCCTCTACCAAATGAGTGATGCAGAGGCCAACATGTGAACATAAGTTAAAGATTGATATGTTTCATCTTTTGAAGAAGATTCTGATAGAAAACAATCAATTGCGGAGGATTGCGGAGTTATTTACATCAACTGTGAGACACAGTGAAAGTGTTAGTATCTTCTTTATTCAAAGCATTAATGGTGAATTAGGTTTGGATTGAAAAGGGTTTATAAGCAATGTTGGTCGAAGGAAATTCACATTGCAATCAAGTCATCAATTGTAGACGAAGAACTTGATTAGTGAAGCAAAGATAAACTCATTGCATTTGGAATTTTCAAGCAGAAACCCTAACTGAAAGCATTTTGCAAGGTATTTATAGTCTTCTACTCTTGATCTAAGAAAAAAAGAAGTGAAAATGTTTAAGCCTCAAGTGATTGATGTATTAGATAGACCTAGACCTAAGTTTAAGAAGCATCCATTGAAATCAATAGAAATAGATCCAGATGGCGTGTTTTCTGATGTGCCCTATGGTGTGTTACATAATGAGGACAATAGGGCTTACATTCATGTGAATATGGAAGAATAAAATCATGTCAACTTAGGTCAAGCTTGGTTCAATGAATTAACCGATGATAACTACAATCTAAAAATAGAATTTAGTGCCCTAGCGAAAAAGAAGGTAAACATATGGAATGATTTTCCTATCTTTTGCTATGAGAATTCTTGGGTAAAATATGTGTTGAGTAGGATACATGACAAATTCATGTGGGTGGATATTCAACACATGATCAACATGGAGCCCATTAAGGCCGTAACAGGGCTATGTTCCTCCGGTACCGTACCAACTCTAAAGTCTGTGAAGAATGATGTGGTGACAAAGCTTACAGGGGCAAAGTTTGATAAGAGGTATTTGATAGTTAATGACATAGTAGACCCATCAGTTAAATATGCCTCTATGGTAATTGGATATAAGATTTACTTCACCAACAGAGAAAACTCAGTTTCTGCTACCATTACCTACATTGGCTATCATATGGTTAAGGAAAATGTAGAGTATGATCTGTGTGAGCTTCTCTAACAATAACTTATAGAGAATATGAAGAAAACTAAGGAGTCCAAGTATCCTTTCAAGTTCGGTACTCTCATTATCTATCTATTGTTTTACTTTCTAAGAGAGCTACCTGAAGTACAAAATGTTGTATGACTTAGAGATATTCCAGTGGCTACTCAAATTAAAGATCACTTGCAAAGAATTGGCAACTATGATGCACAAACTATAGCTTTGTGGGGTTACTTTAAACTATTTAAAAAAAAAGATGCAAGCTAGGGAAAGAATCCCTAGAAAAATTATTGAAAAATACAAAGATGACATCACTTTCATGGTGACAAAAGATGTATGTCTGATGGAAGCAGTTGAGCCCATAACAATTTGGATCCCAGAGATGGGATATGAAGTTTTAGAAGATACTCTAGATGGTATGGTTGAATTGATGCTTAGCAAACCTCGTGACACTACAAAAGAGAGGTTTGGTACCTTCAAGGAAAAATCAATGAAAATCAAAAGAAAGTACAAAATATAATTTAAGAATCTTCTAAGAAGGTTGGGTTAACTAAAGAACAATTAAAACAGGCAAAAGCTAAGAGAAAAACTACTGAAGAAGCCAGTGCTACAAAAGAACAAAAGTAGAAAACTGAAGGAAATGTGCTTTCACCCAACACTAGAAAGTCACCTAGGACCTCGTTCTCTTCTGCTAATGCAACCAAGGCCTCAGGAGCCCTTGCTACTATTGTTACAGAAAAGGATGTTGAAGCCAGTGTCTCTGAACCAATAAAGAAAAGAAGAGTCAAGAGAAAAGGGCACAGAGATGTGTATGCCAGTCATGTTGTTGATGGAGAAGAAGAGGAAGAACAAGAAGGAAAAGAGACACAGGCAAAGAAAACAAAAACTGATACCACTGAAGATATCTCTGACAAAGAGAAAGAAGGCTTCATCTTTAGGAGAAGAGAAGTTACTTCAAAATAAGAAGAAGAGCCCTCTAAAAAGGGGAAAGGAAAAGGAAAGAAGAAGAAGGTTAAGAAAGATAGTTCTTCCATATCACTTGAAGCCACTATCAATGCCATAGTTGAGGATGGCAATCTAAATAAAGTGGCTGAACTCTATGATGACAGCCTAGATGAAGACAAAGTCATCATTGAAATTCTTGTAATCAGGTATTTAGATATGTTTAATAAAGCCTTAATTGAAATTTCTAATGAGTTACCTGATAGTCTAGCAAGTCTTTTAACTGCCAAGAAAGAGGAGGCTATGGCTAAAGATGTTGAGATGAAGGAAAGTGTTTTGAAGAAGTTTTGTCCAAGTCTTTTTGGACAAGATAAAGTTGAAGCTACTCAGAGACCTAGTAAAGAATTTAAAACCAAGAAAAGAGTAAACACTTTTATGGTTGTTGACAGGAATGAGATTGAAAATTTGAAGAGATCACTCTGAATGTGATCAATGAGCTTCAAATGATGATTGTCACAGACACTGATGAAGAGTAGTAGAATCCTGGTGTAGGCACCACTAGTGTAGCTCTGGATGTGGGTGGTGAACACGGTGTACCATCTCCACCACCTTCTACAAACTCAGTGGATCAAAGTGTGATCCTTCCTCTGGAGAACATAGGAAATAATGTAGAAATGAGAAAACATGCTGATGAGAAGAATGAAGAAGAAGAGGACAAGCAGAAAGAGGACATTTCAGAACAAATAGATAACACCTCAGTTTTGGAGATAGGGCTAGATCAACAAATACCTACTGGTGAAAATCCTTTGGAAGCTCCTAATGCACAAGTATCTGATAACGAAAGAAGGAGGGACACTATTGGTGAAAGCTTAGTAACTTCACCATTAGATCCAATTAGAGAATTTTTGATAAAATAGAGAGAATTACAAAATCTGTCTGCCTTTGACTTGTTGCCAATGCCCTCCACTAATGGTCAATTAAACTTGGCAAGTATGTCCCCTCTTCAAAAGTTGAAGTTGGGAACAATCTTTCAAACTAGAGCTTAGGAAGAGATGCTTAAGTCACATATTGAATACAATAAGCTACTAGAAGAGGCAGTGACAATATTTGAGAAACTTTACTAGATGTTGAGAGAGATACTTCCCTAACTCCAACATTGCAAATGAAGAAATTCATGGAGTCCATGAACAACAAGCTTGAATCTTTTGAATAAGTGGTAGAGAAGAAAACTAGAGGAGAAATTGATAGTAGGAGGTTAGTAGAACTATCTGATAAGTGCTCTGAAGCACAAATCTTGTTAGATAAGAAAATTAAGAATGTTGAGACTGCCATTAATGATGCAAATACATTGTATCAATTTTGCTTAAATTGGACCACAATAACAAAAGGCATAAAGGACAAGATCGAAGACTTTGAAAATAAACTTATAAAGCTTTCTAGAACTTATGATCCTTGGAAAGATCTAAATGGAAATCTAAATAATGAAATTGAGAAGGCTCGTGTAAGTATAAAAAATTTCAAAATCAGGAGTCCATAAAGGATCAAACGTGTCAACTAAAACAAATGATAAGATTTAAGATAGCTTCCATGACGGGCCTGATCAGTGAAGCTAATAAGGTAAGGAAAATGACCAATGCCCCTAACATAGTAGATAAGGTAGAAGATCTACTATCTCAAATTAATGGGCATGTAATGTTTTTGAAGCATGCTAAGGCCAAATGGGATTCATATGTGGTACAGTTAAAGAACATCTTCAAAGACATCCTCCCAAAATCTCAGTAAGTATCGACTTCTTGTGTACATATACAGAAGGTTACAAGATAATTTTTAAAATTTTTGTGTAAAAATCAGTTACTTAGGGGGAGAAAATTTTCAAATTGTATATACTTATTCTCTTTAGACAACAAGAGATTTGGTACATAACCTTTGCCATTGATGTCAAAGAGGGAGAAGCAGATGTGAAAAAGGTAATTTTGATGAAGAGATGCAAATGTGGAAAATATCTATCTCAAGGGGAGATCTCTCAGAGTCTAGTTTTGATGATTTTCACATCATGTGTTGCCATCAATGCCAAAGGGGGAGATTGTTGGACATATCAGTGTTAGAGACATTGTTGGATTACCAAGGTGCATGACAGTCAAGGAGTGTTGTCATTGATGGTAACAAAGGTAAAAAGAAGGTAAAGAGAACTAATTTGGGTTGTAAGGTTATAGTAATGTCCCTCACCAGATGTGTCTATACTCATAATGATACTTATGCAAGAAGTTATGATCCAGAAGGTTAACCTAGTGAAAATTGGCTAAGTGTTAGATTGTCTTCCAAGTGCACAGAGGTATAGTGTTCTAGTTCGCATTTCTCATAGTTTGAAGAGTTAGGTTTGCGGTTTTGATATGTTGAAGATGAATTTTAGATGCATCCATTTACAATATTTCACCTTCTTATATGTTCCGAAAGGATGGCTACTTAGTGTAGAAGTTCGACATGACAGTGTGCAGTAGCAGGCAGTGCAGTTTACCTATTTGTTTTGGGCCGCATCTCACCACTATATTATATTTCTTCTTGAGGTTCTAAGGGGTTGATGACATATGTTAGAAGTATCTAAATCTAAAGTTTCAGTGTTTGAAGGCCTCCGGAGTGTAAGATAAAATGGTATGAGTATCGCTACTTGAATAGATTGTGAATGACTACGACAGTGAGTATCCTCCAGTACTCCTTATTTCACCACATGAAGGAATTTTGGTTTGCATATTTGGTATATGTTTTTAGATGTCTGAAGGGTGCTAGTTACAAGTTTGAGGTGATTCAGAGCTCAGTTTGATTTGGAGTTTGAGGCTGACCTATGTTGTTCTGCACGCTATACTCTAACAGGGCGACCTAGTTGGTGTTATAAGTAAAGTAGTCCTAAAGGGAAGGTAAAAATGATGTGTTGAGTTAAGTGAGATCTATTTTAGGTCCACCCCGACCTATATTTTAGTTTAAATCTTGGCACGGAGTTTGTGGTTAAGTTCAAGGCATGTTTTTGAGACAACATAGTTGGTGTTGAAAATGAAGCAGATATATAAGTGGAGATTTGGTTTTTGATGTGTGTGATCGTGGGGGTGTGAGTAATATGACATGGTGTTCAAAGTAATGCAATTGTCTGATGTTTGTATTTTGAATTTATGCGAATTGAGAAGGAATAGAGTAGTTTGTGAAATTGCAGAGAAGAGCATAACTATGTTTCAGAGCAGTGAAAGAGAATTTTGTTTGTGCTTCATTGGAATTGTGATTCATCCATGTGTAGATGCAAATGTAATAGTCTCACTTCTCCTCTCTCTCTTTCTTACTTAGTGGTTAGTGAGTCCACCTGGACAGTGAGTCCACCTATAGTGAGTACTTCTGTATTTATTCTCTCTCTTTCTTATTCAGTGGGTAGTGAGTCCACCTGTAGTGAGTATTTCTATATTACCTCAATCAGTTATAATATATTATGAGCTAACACTCATCGTGGTTTTTCCCTTTTAGGTTTTCCACATAAAAATCTTGGTGTTCATGTGTTATGGTGTCTTTGCTTCATGTTTTTGATGCATAACTTACTTCTTTGCAATTGAATATGCTAAATGGTTTAAGATGTTTTACATCTAAATGGTTTTATAGAATACTAATTCAACCCCCCCTCTCAGTATTCCAAGTGTTCAACAATTACTTGTCCCTTGATGGCCTTTCTTTCTATGTACTCAATATCAAACTTGCTTAGGATCATCACCCACTTATCCATGCGTCCTGTAAGAGGTACTCGGGATAAGAGTTACTTTAGTGGACCAAATTTTGCTATGAGCTTTGTCTTGTGATTGAGCAGGTAGTGTCTTAATTTGTGAGATGTAAAGATGACTACAAGGCATGCACATTCAATAGGTGTGTAATTGAGCTCATATGCCACTAAGGTATGATTGATATAGTAGATAGCTCTTTCCTTTCCTTGATCATCATGTTGTGCTAACAATGCCCCTATCATTGTTTTTGTTGTTGAGATGTAGAGTAACAGGGGTTGTCCTTGCTTTGGTGGAATGAGAACCAGAGGCGTGGCGAGATACTCCTTCAATTGTTCAAAGGCCTTTGACAAATTTCATCTGATATGAATGCCACGTCTTTGCAGAGGAGATGTTGAAATGGTTGGCATTGGTCAGCTAGTTGGGCTATGAAGTGTCTTATTGATTGGATTTTCCCTTGAAGGCTACGTAGTTGCTTGAGGTTCTTTGGTGGAGGCATTTCAACTATTACTTTTACCTTTGCTGGATCTACTTCGATGTCTCATCTTGACATAATGTAGCCAAGGAGTTTTCTCGAGGTGACTCCGAAGGCACACTTCTTAAGATTGAGAGGCAATTTGTATTCTTCTAGCCGGTCAAATATTTTAGCTTGTACCTATAGATGTTCATCCCTTGTTTTGGATTTTCCCAATAGATCATTGACATAGTCCTCCATGATGTTGTGGAATAGGTCACGATCATAGCTCTTTGATAGGTAGCTCCTATGTTCTTTAGGCCGAAGGGAAAAACAATCCAATAGTATGTTCCCCATGGACAAATGAATGTTGTCTTGTGTTGGTCTTCTTCAGCTATCCGTATTTGATTGTACGCCGAAAATCCATCCATGAGTGTCAACATTTCGTGCCCAACTATTAGGTTGACAATGATGTCGATGTTTGGGAGAGGAAAGTCATCCTTAGGGAATTGATGAGGCTATATTTTGTCTTATTTTTCTTGCTTTAAGTACCTATTTCCTAAGACATTTCCAGACTTCTATATACACTAATTATGTCTATGATTATCCTTAAGACGTTGAAAGCAAGAAGATGAATATATAACATGTTGTTAATTAATTATGTGTGAATGGTTGATTTCTCATGAAATATGTTAGTACTTTATGTTGATTTTAGTGATAGCGATGTATAGATACCATGTGATGTACTAACTCCTCATGCAACAAGAATGTGGCTTCATGTCATGAAGATCACTAGACAACCTGCAACAGAAGGAGATGCTAATATCCACAGTAGGTGATACAGGCACTTGCAACCAAATGAAAAAGACCCCAAATTGATTGGGACAAGTCATCCATAACTCTCCACTCTGTGACGGTTATCCTTCGATGGATGATGTCATCTTAAATAATGAAGGAATCTTAGATTGTGCTCTATGTTCTATTTCTAGTCTTAATTGTTCTTCATGGATACTAGAGAGAGAATTATAGTAGGACTGTATCATCCATGTGATGAAGGGGGTAAATCATAAAACACACAACAATAGAAATTGCACACAGAAAATAGAACTTTTTTTTATTGATTTGGACAACTTATTACATTGCAGAAGCTCAAATATAATCAGAGGAATCAACCCTCCACATGCTGCAACACATTACAGCTTCCTCTCGCAAGACTCTAGAATCATTTGCCTTTTGTAACCCCAAATTAGCTAGGGTTTATGTTTTCCCACCTATTCTTGACTCTACACTTCCCCCCTTAACTCTACTACTGCCCAGGGTTCCCAAAAAATGGTTATTAATAGCCTTTTTGGTGGCCAACAACCTAATTTCAAAATTTGCATCTCCTCCAAAAATATGTCAACTTCTGGGAGCCATAACTTTTGATCTGGGTGTCCGCTTGATGAACCGTTTATGCGTTGGAAAGCTCGTGGAGCGCTCTACACACTCAAAACCTGCTTTACTAGTTTTGACCATTTTCAGGCCCATACGGGGCCGTTTAGTGCTTCAAACCTGAGTTTGAATAATTTTTAGGCATTTTTCGAGAAACGAAAACTTTAATATCTTTCAGCTCGCAAATGATCTTTGCGTGATTCCTTTGCCAAAGGTCTTATTTTTCAGTTACAAAGCTTCCTATAATTTTTCACTTTAATCCATGTCCAAATGCAAACTTTCTAAAAATAGCAGGTAACTATTTTTAGCAGTTTGGAAAAACTGAAAGTTCTACATCATTATTCAAGCAATTATGGAACCAGAACCACAAATTTTGAAAAGAAATGGAAAGAACATCAACAATTTTAAAACACATCTTTTTTGGGTGATGCAAGATTGCCCTTACACGACTAGATGCTCCTGCATCACCATGCCACCTTCATGACAGTTTAGTTTCATATTCCTAGTTTGCTTTGTAATAAAGTCATCTTCCTACATTGTTGGATAATGGACAGTTATAGCATTTATTGCTCATTAGTTTTATTCAAATAGACAATGTTGATCTTGTATGTGGCAGATTAGATTTTGCTACATCTCAGTTAAATAGAGATTGTAGTATCAAATTTCATTGTTGTACCTTTTGCTCTAGCATTCAATAGAGGAATACATGTTTTGAGTTCCATCAATGATTACAAAGATACAGTAAAGAATTAGCTAGATTTCATGGGATCACAGTCACTCAAGCAAGCCACTTGAGGTACTGTGTCTCTCCACTTTGTTTATATGTTTAGTTTATGATTGTATGTTTATATATGTATGATTAATGCATGTTGTAAAGAGTTATGTTATGAAAATTAGTTAGACTTTGATAATCTATGTTGTTAATTCTTATTGAGTTAAGGTGATCACTGAACCAACTATTACCTACTCTTTTATCTAGAAGTTACATAGGACCATTTAATTAAACTGTGTTGAATAAGCTTTAGTTATTTCCTATCAGTCCTGCTTACTTGGAGTATTGTCAATCCTTACAATTGGAATTGTGTTTCCTTTAGCTAGTTTACTCCCTAACACAACCTCTAGATTAAAACTTAGAAATCCTTAACTGTACACATAGTACATGCATCGTCCAAGAAGAGTATGATTCCATGGTTTGACAATGTAAATGTAACACATTATATAGCCAGTAGGTTGATTGATATAGGACCTATTGGTCCATTGAGTAGTGTGCATGCCCTTATGCATCAATGTATTGGTTAATAATGGAGTTCAACATTTTTTGCGCTGTTGCTGGGGATGGTGCTAAGGTTTAGAGTTTTTGAGTTCTTTTTCAGTTGTGCTTGTACTTGCTTTACTAGGATATAGTATTTTTTAGCACTTAGGATCACTTAGATATTCAATCCATCTGCAAACTATTCACTAACATAGTGTAGGAACATAGCCATTAGCTTATACATTATTGTATGCGGTGGCCAAGAGATCATAGAGGGAGGTTTCTTCCAACCAGTTCAAGAAAAGAAGAAGAAGAAGAAGACTTTGAATTATCCCTTGGTCTGGAGAACACTAAGGATTTTGCATATATTGTAAGTTGGAACCAAGGCATGATGGCAAAAGAAGTAGTAGAAAACCCAGTTGAACCAATTACCTTTGCCTTTCCTATTTCAAACCAGGAGAGAGTTGACACCTTGAAAAACATTCCTCCTTCAGCTCTACCAAACTTTCATGGGCTAATCACTGAAGACCCAGATACATTTCTCTTTGAGTTTGATGTACTCTGTAGGAGTTATGATTACACTACATATGCATACAAACTCAAGCTCTTCCCAGCTACCCTTAAGGATGCTACATTACAATGGTTTATGGGTCTAGGTGAGAATTTAGTAACCACTTGGGCCACCATGAAACATAAGTTTCTACAAAAATATTAGGATTATTGTCCTGGTAAAGATATGAATGAGGATGAAATCTTTAGGATGTTACAAAAAGAAGATGAGCCCTTGGAAGATTATGTTGAGAGATTTCAGTTTTGCCTCAAGAAGTCAAGATAGGATAGGCTCTCTCCAAAGTCACACAAGATGCTCTACTTTAAAGAAAAATAGAGGTTTTAGAACTTTGAATTTGAGTAAATCATCCATTGGAGTCTCCAGAGTAGAGCTCAACAATCTCTTGTCAAACATGAAAGAGGATATCATAAGCCATTTGGAAACACAACTGGACACTTTGCACATAAAGAAGAAACAAGAGGCATCAGAGGTAGATTTGAGTGAATACTATCCACATTGTCATCAGAAGAAGGCCAATTGTCGATGCAAGGGTATTGCTAGTATTTCTGAGGGAAAGAATGAGAAAGTAGATTTCTGAGCTATAGAAGATGAAGAAGGTCAAGTGTTCTACATTGCACAACAAAGGCCATGGAAACAAAGACAAGGTATGCCTAAGGACCCCTTAACCAATCCCATGTCATTTGCATCATTTGTTTCAAATCCTCATAATCAGAACAATGCACCTTGGTATAACTGGCCACATCAGCAATGGGCAACTATGCCACCCAGCTTGACCCAACAGCAAGGGGTATGGCCACAACAACTATTCCAATCCTTAAATCATAATCCACAAAGGCCAATCAAAACCCATGGCCACAACAGTGGTGAGGGAAACAACCTTGGCAAAATCCAAATATGAACTACCTGCAGCCACAGCAAGCCTTGCCTCAACAACCTACCCTTATGCCAAATGCAACCTCGACTACTCCTATTCTACCTAGAGCCACTCAATTACTAACACAACTTGCACCTAACCCTAACAACAAGCCTATTCAAGAGGCCTATACTAATGAGACCATCCAATACCCAACCTATATGGTTGAAGTTAGTGATGTGCACCTGCGCTCAGGAAAAATGCTTGTTGGACCTCCATCTCCACTCATCGTAGAACTACCTAATGAGGAAAAACTCTATATCATTGATAACCATCCAAATAACCAATAGAAGCCTTCTGAGCAAATCTCTCTACAAGAAGAAACCATCAATAGGAACCCTTGATTTTGAGATAGATTAAAAATGTACCCTCCAACAACTCCATCTGAATCTAATTTTTATTTTATGGGGCAACTAAAAAATGTTTGTGTTAAAATTCCCCTCATCCAAGCCATCAAGGATGTATCCATATATACCAAGGCTATAAGGGAGTTATGCCTTAAGAAACTAGGAAGGAAGAGAAAAGATCCTCAAACAGTGCATGTTATAGGACAACTTGTTGATATCATGTTAGGTAACTTGGCTATTCCAAAATATGCAGATCTTGGAAGCCCTATGGTTGATGTAAACATCAATGGTACCCTTATCAAAAACACCATGATTGACCTAGGTGCAGTCATTAATGTAATGACAAAGGAAATAATAAATAACCTTCAGCAAGATAACCTCGGACCTACTCCCATAGTACTCCAGTTGGCAGATAGGTCCACTATCAAGCTCGAAGGGGTTATTGAAGATCTTGTAATTACATTAGATTCATGGGAATATCCTGTAGACTTTATGGTCTTGCAACCCAAGGTCGGCCTAGGAGGATATCCACTCATCTTAGGGAGACCCTAGTTGGCAACAGTAGATGCCTTCATAGGATGTCAGTCAGGGAATATGATAATTTCCAATGGGTATATAACAAAAAAATCAGTCCTTTATCTACCTACTCAACCTTTTGCTAATATGGAGCAAACTATCTGGCTAGACCTAGGGGATACTAACCAATATTCTCTTTAGACATCAATGAAAATTGAACGAGACCCACTATTGCTATCCAGGATGAAGATGAAGTGCTTTCCAATGTCATACAAAACAATTACAGAATAGACATACAGCAAGACCCATGTCTAATATGTCTGGCCTACCCCCTGCACAATATTCTACCTCTAATCAACACTCCAACCTATGCTTCCACCAATAGTATGTTTCATCAGTTGTTGCCTCATAGTTGTAGTCTCAACTTATCAGGATTGGATATCACCTCTATAATGGCCATGGCAACACCAGTTGGCATTACATCAAATAGGACACTTAACATTAATAGTGAATTGACATTTTGTCTAAAAGACTGAACTAATAAAAATGTTGCAAACCCACAAGACAACATTTGCATGGGACTATCATGATATGAAGGGCATTGACTCTAACCTTTGCATGCATAGGATATACATTACTGAAGGGTGCAGAGTAGCTAGGAAAACCTACAAGAAGTGATTAAATGCAAATACAACCACAACTTGTGGTCACACCATTTGACAAATGGGATTGAATTTATTGGACCCATAGATCCACCATCTAATCACAGAATATATGCTTGTTTGCACTAATTATCTCACAAATGGGTAGAGGTGAAAGCTTTGATAGTACCCAGAGGCAATAAGGTTGCTACATTCCTCTATGAGGAAATATTTACAAGGTAAGGTGTACCAAGGGAAATAGTCATAGATCA
This sequence comes from Cunninghamia lanceolata, assembly GCA_027924645.1. Lineage (NCBI taxonomy): Eukaryota > Viridiplantae > Streptophyta > Pinopsida > Cupressales > Cupressaceae > Cunninghamia > Cunninghamia lanceolata. The sequence continues at coordinate 2,775,282 of BSBN01000023.1, read as the reverse complement.
GGGACCATAGTTTTGTTGAACACAAGGAATACTAAGAGGGGGGGTGAATCAGTATTCTATAAAACTATTCCTTCACATGCTCTTTAACCCATTTACTAAATTCAATAACATGAAAGGAAAATAAACACAAGAAAAGCAACCATAAAGTCATAACACATACACACCGAGATTTTTACGTGGAAAACCTAAAAAAGGAAAAACCACGGTGACTGTTAGCTCACAATATATTATAACTGGTTACAAGATATTACATAGAAATGCTCACCACAGGTGGACTCACTACCCACTGAGAAAGAAAGATAGAAGAGAAAAGAGAATGGCTCACTACTAATAAAGAACTGTTACAAATGCATCTATTGAATGCTAGAATATAGTTCCATTGATAGCTCAAAATACAGATTCAAAGCTCTTCATCATGACTACTCTATTTCTCTGCTCTATTCACATATATTTTGTTCTTCTGTCCTCTACACTCTTACTTCACTTTTTGGATCACAAAAATGGTGTTAGGTCGCATACACACAAACTCAATAATCCATCACATTAATTAACATTGAAATCCACTGAGTATTTATATCTGCAACAAGATCTAACTCAAAATTGGGTTGGCTTGCCATAAATTAAACATGTACGCAAAAAGGTATACTTTGTTATCTTGAATTCTTTACACAGGAAGTTATGTGGACCAATGCAATCCTTTACTCCTTGACTGTCATGCACCTTGGCAATCCAGCAGTGTCTCTAACACTAATATGTCTAATAGTAATAGCCGATCAGCTAGCAGACACACCAATCCCAATAGAGAATCCACTCCTCTCTAAATTTATGGATGAATCAATCCTCATAGTAGCACCTATAGTAGAATGGAAGATGTATTTTGACAAATCCTACACACACCATGGCTCGGGGACATGAATCCACTATATCACACCTTAAGGAGATTGCATCTCAAAATCCTACAAAATCACATTTCCTTGCACAAAAAACGTAGCAGAGTATGAGGTATTGATCATAGGGCTTCGCATGGCCATCTAATAGAAAATTAAGAAACTCATGGTATATTGTGATTCCCAACTAGTCATCAAGCAGGTCAATAATGAGTATAGAACAAAATATGACAAGCTCCTACCCTACAAACAGATGGTAGATGACTTCAAAGAATACTCCATGAAATCCACTTTGAGCAAGTCCCGAGGCTAAATAATAAAGTAACAGACGCCATGGCCACTATAGGATCTTTGGTCAACATGCAGAAGAATAGCCAGAAATGTGATTTTCTCATCAAAGAGCTACAAATGTCAGCCTATGATGTTTCACAATCTGAATTGGTATGCGACATTATTGGTCCCCTATCCCCATGGTATCAAGATATTTACCAATATCTCCATGAAAACATCCTCCCATCCAACCTATCATCCAACTAATGTCGATCATTCATCTGCTAAACCTCCCATTTTACCCTTATCGACAACACATTATACTGAAAGAGTCTTGATGGTACCCTTCTAAGGTGTCTCGATTCTTAAGAAGTTGAAACAACCTTACAAGAGGTACATGAAGGTATCTGTGGGGAACACTCTAGTGGACCTACCCTCACCAAGAATATTCTCAGAATAGGGTATTATTGGCCGACCATGGAGAATGATGCCGACCAATTTGTTAAGAAATGCCTTCCTTGTCAGCAACATGGAGATCTCATCCATGCTTTGTCACAAGAATTGCAATGCATCACAACTCTGTGGCCCTTTTCAAAGTGGGGGCTCAATCACATTAGGAGATCTACTCGCCATCATCTAATGGGCATAACTTCATATCACAGCCACTGAATACTTCACTAAGTGGGTGGAATGTTAGGGTTAGCTAGCAGAAGATATCAATTAAATGTAAATAAAGATTAAACAGAGGAATGGAAATACATAGAGATAATGACAATAAAAGACAAGTTTTAACGTGGTTCACCCAAACCTGAGCTATATCCACCAACAAAGAGTCTAATATTATTATCCAATAAATCAAACTGATTACAACCAGTAATCCTTGCAACTCAATAGCGCTACAAAATGCTACAATACAATATCAACAAAAACCCTAACCCTTAGCCTCTTTTATCAAGCCTTATGTTGGTTACAAAAATACGGTTTTTTATGTCAACCAATGGAAAAAATAGCTCCCAACGCCTTTATAAAATAATAGGCATGTAGGAGGGTCTTTGCCCCCTATACTCCCCCATTAAATAATTTGGGGGGAAACCGTGTCGATAAAAGTGGGGAAAATTTAACTTTTGAGTCTGATTAGGCTCCATATAACATGGAAGTGATTCCACTTACCTACACCATCGATATCCAAATCACCAAATTCATCCTCCACTACATCATACGTCCTTATGGAATCCCCCTCACCATCATTACTAATAATGGGAAACTGTTGTTATATTTTCCCCAGCCCAAAATATTCCAGAAATCCCCTCCTTCTATCAGAAAAATCTGATTAGAGAAAGCCCAAATAGAAGGAGGTTTTCCTTGCAAAAATCCTTGAAAATTCTTGGGGAAAACCCTTGTAAAAAACCCAGAAAACCTAGCAAAATCTAAGTCCCTACCTTTGTTTTTTGCCTTTAGTCGGCAAAAGTTCAAGTTAGCAAACCTTCTAGTTCGCCAACTAAAGGAGGAAGGCCCAAAATTGATTAAGGAGGCAAGTCTTTTGTTTTCTCTTTATCTACATTTTTCAAGTTTGGTGAACTCTCCAAAGGATCGCGTTTCCTTCAATTCGCCGACTGGGCAAATCGTCAATAGAAGGCTAGATAGGGAGACTCACAAGAAAATGGCTAAGGCAAAGGGAAGAAATGTTGCCTTTATCAGCAAAAATGTAGTTTGGAAAACCTTTGGTTTGGCAGTTCATCGATTTGTTGATTCAATGGTTTGCCAATAAAAGGGTGAAATCAGCTAAAGCAAGACATTAGAGAAGCACAAAGAAAGAAGACAAATTTGCCCTGTCGACAAATTTGAGGTTCCACAGACCTTTGGTTCATTGATCGATGAATTCATTGATTGAATAAAATGAAGACAGGAGTGGTGATGTTCTCTTCAAGAAGCAGAGGAAAGAAAGAAAAATGTTTGCCTTTGTTGGCAAACTTATGGTTCAGTGAACCTCAGGTTTGTCGATCGGTGACTTTGCCGACAAAGAAGAAAAGAGATGATGATATGGTGAGGGTGATAGTTCAACAAAAGACAGATTCACTGACAAGATAGAAAAGATGAGAAGGAAGTTAGAGGCAAGCCTAGTTTGCAAAAGCAAAGGTTTGCCAATAAGGCAAAATGAGAAGGAAGTTGCCTAAGTTCAAAAAAGAGGGGAAGAGCCGATAAGATGAAGAAACAGTGAAAGATAGCTTTGTCGGTGAAATTGGAGGTTCGCAAACCTCAAAGTTTACCGATAGAAGGTTTGGGCAACAGAGGATTCACTGATAAGGCATGAAGAAAAGAGAAGGTGCGGCAAAGGAGAAAGTTCAGCAAATGGATAATTTGCCGATAAGGCAGGAAAAAGAAAGGTTCAGGAAAAGTCAAATTCATTGTTAAGGCAAAAATGAACCAAATTGGTAGTTCAGTAAAGGACAAATTCACCAATAAGGTGAAAGATAGGGCCCGATGGTTCACAAAAGCGAACATTCACTGATGGATCGAAAAGGAGACAAAACAAAAAATTACAAGATGGTTTTTTTTCCAATAAGGTGAAAAAGGTGGCTAGGTTCACGAAAGTCAACTTTCGCTGACAAAGGGAGAAGTAGAGTTTGGCTCGAGACAAATTCATCAACTGAAGGAAAAGCAAACACAAAGATAGTTTATAGAATCAAATTTTTGCTAATAAAGCTAGAAAGGTGGGAAATCAAGTAGGGTGTGCAAGGAAAATCAAAGGGCGCCAAAATAAAACTAAAACATCAATACTTTTAAAGTGTTGTAAACGCTTTAAAATCATGATTTTATGAGCTCCCATAAATATGTTCCTCCAAGTGACACCAATGGCATGAATCAATCAAATACAATAGTTGGAATAGTGGAAGGCTTCAATGCGCAAGTATCTGAAATAAATGAATTAGATGAAGTGTTCCAATGGCCCATCCCTTTGCAGGTCCTTCCAAGGACAAGCTTCAACACACAAGCCATGGATATTTCTTTTTCTGCAACACGCCAGAGCATAGCCACCGTCCCTTTTCTGTAAGTCTCTTAACAGGCTTCTGAGCCAATTTTAATGCCGCATGGGCATAACTTATTGACTAATTTTTCAATGCCCAGGGCTGCCATAGTGGATTGTAAAAGTTATATATGCATATGAAGAAGATGTATTTGGGGTTGGTTGGCTGTGTTGGGTCACTTCCAGAGGTAGAAAGTTTGTTGCAGGTTCAAACCTTGTGGTTTTCTCCAAAACTGGGCGGATTTGGTGGACTGTGCTCTTCTGTCGAGCCTCTCATGTCTCTACACCAATTCAATAATGAAGGAGATCCTATCATTTTGTGTCTATTTTATGCCTATAATAATTTCTTCTTCTTTTGTAATGGCTATTTAGCCTCTATGATCAATATAAACTGACGTTGCCTCTCTCATTGTTCTTGCACTATGTTTATTTGATAGATGAAAACTATGTATTGTGGATAAAATGGTCCCTTTAATGCTTTCATCTCTCTGCCTTAACCTCTATTTGAATCCCCATGAGTCTGTGTGATTTCCCTTCAGCTTTTGAGATTATTATTATGTTATGTCAGTTGCATTCAAACATCCTAAATCTTGGTGCATCACCATTTCCTTTTTTGCATTGTCTCTCTCCCTTTTTCTTGGTGATCATTAGAATAGGTTTAGTTGAATTCTCTGAGCCTTAAGCTCAAAAAGAGGAACCAGCCTTCTCTGGAGGTCTGATCTCATCAGCAAGATCCCACACCTTGAGATCAATCCCATTTTGTCATTGGAGTGCTTGAACAAGCTTCAAGCAGGGTGCAATTCCACATGACAATAGTTTCTGGCATGCCTGGTGGGACCAGTTCAATGAACTTTATCATCCATTAAAGGATTTGGTGTGTTCTTTAGTGCATTTTGCCATTCAGGGTTGTCTTCTTCAACACCATGGTGACTCTGCTGAACAAATCTACTAGTGCAACCAGTTCAAGTGCTTAAAGCTTCATTAGGTATCAAGATTTTGGTGGTATTCCTGGTCTATCTTGCTTTTAGAAGCATCCCAAATCACCTGGTGACTCTTCTGTGTATGTATCCAGTTTTTTGTTGATATCAGACCCATTTTGCTTTAATTCAAACTTTTTCTATGATTATTCTCTACTTTTCGATGCTATAAAATGTCAAATTTTTATGGGAATTCTGGCCATTCCCCTCTTCCTAAATCAAATGTAGGCTACTGGTCCCCATACCAACAACACCAGGCCCCAAACACCTCTAGTTTTATGCCATACAACCCTACAACAACAAGATATCAACATCCTCATGATGCTTGCCTCCCTCCCACCCTACTTAGTCTTCTTGGCAACCTAATAATGCATATTATTATCCCTAAGAAAACCATTTCATCCCTAATCAGCATGACTACCCTCCCAACCTACCTTAATTAAACTATGATATTGATAGCATGGGTATCAAGGATCTCATGTTGTATGTTGAGAGGGAGTTAGACAATGTTGACAGGGAATGAAGGTATAACCAACAGTAAGATAAACTTGCTTATCAGGCTCATCTTCACCAACAGTAGTTGGAGGCCCAAGAAAGAGCTTATCAAGAAAGCTTGGCCTTGTAGATTGTAGCTAAGCAAGAATAGATGAGGCAGTTGCTTTCCAAAGTCTAGAGATTAGAATCCCAATCAGTTTCCTCCATTCCTAGTTTTAGGAAGCCCTCCCTTTTACACAAGTCTATCCTGTAGCAAAAATAACCCCCAAATTCAAGATCCCAAGCTTTAGACAAGATAACCCCTCTGAGCCTCCAAAACCACTTTCCAATGTTAAAAATTTCCCAGTTTTCAAGGCCCGCAGCCTTTACGAGAGTCTATTCCTACACAAATTCAACCTATCACTCCTCAGGAACAACCCTCTCAAGAAGCCCTTCCAGGTCACACCCCCTATTATTCCTCTTGTGCTGACACTATTTCACTTTTCAAAGGTGGACATGTTGTCTACCAGGCTAATTGGAAGGATGATCCAAGGAAGGAGATATCCACAACTAGGGAGGAGCCACTTGCAAATAATGAGCCCTCATGCACCACTACAACTAAAAAATTCAGACCCACTGTAGGAAGATGTTAATCCAAATCAGTTGGAATGGTAATGCATCAAGCACAAGATTAGTGTTGACTCAAGCACAGGGTTGAGTCCACTGGACTTTGGATCATTTGAAGAATTTTCCCATGTTGTGAACAAGATGAATGAAACCAAAATGCAGAGAAAGCATGGTGAAGAGTTCCAGTTGCAGAGACAGCTCAAGCAACATCCAAAGGATATGAGCATGGTGAAGGAGACTGCTCCAATTGATCCAAAGGTGGAAGATACCACTTTATTTGATGAATTGCCCAGATATATTGAAGATGAAGAATGCATACAGATGCCAATATTAACAACAGTTCTGGAGCAGTGTAGGGACATGGAGGATGGAGGAAAGTTGTTGGAATGTGCAAGTAGGTATGACGATGAGGTTCCAGATCATGAAGAAGAGCAAACATGCTGCACTATGCTGAAAATTGTAAAGTTTATTGATGCAGATCTGTTTGTGGAGCTTCCATATTTCATTGAAGATAACAATGCAGAGATTGAACATGGGTAGGAACAAATTAAAGATTTGTTCTCGGTTATCCAACAGGGATATCAGCTCCTTAATGGAGGAGATTTCTCCATCGAGCTTATGCAGGGCTAATTTCTTGAGCCTAATTCAAAAAATCATGAGCATCCTGTTCATAGGGTGGAGGCAGCCACATTTCCAACCATATTTATAGTTGAATCACAAGAGCCAGAGCATTCAAACTAGCAGCATAATAATTAGGAATCAGAGCAGAGGCATGAGATCAACTCTATCGACTTGCATGTCATTTCAAGGGGATGCTCTATAAGGCATCTAGCCCTGCTAGACTATGAAGAGTCACCACTTATCACGCTCACTCCTGAGCATGAATTTGAGCATCCAAATAGGTGGGATCAGCCCACTTATCCACTTCCAGAAAGCTACATCTTCAATCAGTTCAAGTGGGTAAGTGAGTTTATTCTCATTCTAGGGGAGATGTTTTATTAGTTTGTTGTATGCCCAACCCTCCCCCACCTCCTGTTAACTGCCCACAAGCATGTGAAGCACTAAAAATTGTTGAGAAAGGGTAGTTATTTTGAAAAATTAGTTAATGGCTTTGTTTAATGTCATTTCTGGTTGGTTAGTTTAGGTTTAGGCTAGTTTTATTTTTGTTTTAGGTTTCCCTTCAATAAGTGTTCTTGCACAAGCAACTTTCTCATTAGGAGATTGTCTACCTTGTTTGTTTTGCTCTTGTTTTCTAGAGGCATTTTTAGTTTGTTTGGTCATGAGGCTACTTTCTTTTGACCCTGTGCCCAATGGATTGTATAAGGTAGTTGGATCCCTATGTTTAACAGGGAAACACCCCTACATAGTCGCCAGAATGTTGCCATATTTTACCTAGCCCAAAATATTCCATAAATTCCCTCCTATCAGAAAAATATGATCAGAGAAAGCCTAAATAGAAGGAGGTTTTCCTTGCAAAAATCCCTAAAAATTCATGGGGAAAACCCTTGTAAAAAACCAAAAAAACCTAGAAAAATCTAAGTCCCTACCTTTGTTTTTTGCCTTTAGTTGGTAAAATTTTGAGTTAGCGAACCTACCAGTTTGTCGACTAAAGGAAGAAGGCTTGAAATTGATTAAGGAGGAAAATCTTTTATTTTCTCTTTATCGACATTTTTCAAGTTTGGTGAAATCTCCAAAGGTTCGTGTTTTCTTCAGTTCGCTAACCGGGTAAATCGTCGACAGAAGGCTAGATAGGGAGACTTGCAAGAAAATAGATAAGGCAAAGGGAAGAAATGTTGCCTTTATTGACAAAAATTTAGTTTGGAGAACCTTTGGTTTGGTGGTTCGGTAGTTTGTTGGTTCACCAATTCGCCAATTTGTCGATAAAAGGGTGAAATCGGCTAAAGCAAGATAGTAGAGAAGCACATAGAAAGAAGACAAATTTGCCTTGTCAGCAAATTTGAGGTTCCACAAACCTTTGGTTCACCAATTGAAGAAAATGAAGACAGGAGCAGTGGTGTTCTCTTCAAGAAGAAAAGAAAATAAAGAAAAATGTTTGCCTTTGTCGGCAAACTTATGGTTCGACGAACCTCAGGTTTGTCGATCGACAACTTTGCTGACAAAGAAGAAAAGAGATGATGTTGTGGTGAGGGCAATAGTTTGACAAAAGACAGATTCACCGACAAGATAGAAAAGATGAGAAGGAAGTTAGAGGTAGGCCTGGTTCGCAAAAGCAAAGGTTTGATGATAAGGTAAAATGAGAAGGAAGCCACCTAAGCTCAAAAAAGAGGGGAAGAGCCAATAAGGCGAAGAAATAGGGAAAGATAGCTTTGTTGGTGAAATTGGAGGTTCACGAAGCTCCAAATTTGCCGACAGAAGGTTTGGCTGATGAAGGATTCGTCGATAAGGTAGGAAGAAAAGAGAAGGCATGGCAAAGGAGAAAGTTTGGCAAATGGATAATTTGTCGATAAGGCAGGAAAAAAAAAAGTAAGGTTCGATAAAAGTCAAATTCGTCGATAATGCAAAAATGAACCAAATCGGTAGTTCGATAAAGGACAAATTCACTGATAAGGCAAAAGATAGGACCTGATGGTTCATAAAAGTGAACATTCACCAATGGAGTGAAAAGGAGACAAAACAAAAGTTCACAAGATGGTTTTTTGCCAATAAGGCAAAAGAGGTGACTAGGTTCGCAAAAGTCAAATTTTACCAACAAAGGGAGACGTTGCCAGGTTCGTGAAGAAAAGACTTTACCGATAGGGCAAAAGTAGAGTTCGACCTGAGACAAATTCACTGATTGAAGGAAAAACAAACATAGAGATAGTTCGCAGAATCAACTTTTTGCTAATTAAGCCAGAAAGGGGGGAAATCAGGCAGGGTGTGCAAGGAAAATCAAAGGGCACCAAAATAAAACTAAAAGATCAACACTTTTAAAGTGTTGTACAAGCTTTAAAATCACAATTTTCTGAGCTCCCGTAAATATGTTCCTCTAGGTGATGCCAATGACACAAATCAATCAAATACAGTAGATGGAATAGTGGAAGGCTTCAATGCACAAGTATCTGAAATAAATGAATCCGATGAAGTATTTTGATGTCCCATCCCTTTGCAAGTCCTTCCAAGGACAAGCTTCAATGCACAAGTTGTGGATGGTTCCTTTTCTACAACATGCTAGAGCATGGCCACCGTCCCTTTTCTGCAGGTCTCCTGATAGACTTCTGAGCCAATTTTAATGCAGCATGGGCATAAATTGTTGACTAATTTTTTAATGCCTAGAGCTGCCACAGTGGATTGTAAAATTTATATATGCATATGAAGGTGTATTTGGAGTTGGTTGGCTGTGCCAGGTCACTTCTAGAGGCAGAAAGTTTGTTGCAGGTTTAGACCTTGTGGTTTTCTCCAGAACTGGGTGGATTTGATGGACTGTGCTCTTCTGATGAGCCTCTCATGTCTCTGCACTAGTTCAACAATGGAGAGTCTATCATTTTGTGTCTATTTCATGCCTATAATAAATTTTTCTTCTTTTGTAATGGCTATTTAGCCTCTATGATCAATATAAACTGAAGTTGCCTCTCTCATTGTTCTTGCACTAAGTTTATTTGATAAACACAAACTGTATATTGTGGATAAAATGATCTCTTTCATGCTTTCATCTCTCTACCTTAACCTCTATTTGAATCCCCATGAGTTTGTACAATTTCTCTTCAGCTTTTGAGATCATTACTGTGTTATGTTAGTTACATTCAAACATCCTGAATCTTGGTGCATCACCTCTCTCTCTCTCTCTCTCTCTCTCTCTCTCTCTCTCTCTCTCTCTCTCTCCCTCTCCCTCTCCCTTGGTGATCATTAGAATAGGTTTAGTTGAATTCTCTTAGCGTTAAGCTTAGAAAGAGGAACCAACCTTCTCTGGAGGTCTGATCCCATCAGCAAGGTACCACACCTTGAGATCAGTCCCATTCTGTCATTGGAGTGCTTGAACGAGTTTCAAGTGTTAGAATAATAAGGTTTACATAGTTAATAGTTTAGATTAGGTAAATAATATATAAATAAATTAACATATATATGTTAATTTATAAATAAATAAATGATAGTAAGTAGATAAATAAGTTAGTTCTCGGGAAGTTACATTCTCGTAAATAAGTTGTTGGTTAGTTCATAGGAATTTGTAAGGCTTTAAAAAGCCATTGTGATGTAATGTAAATCATCCCGAAAAATATAATAATATATTATTTTTATTATCTACAATGATGGAACAATTTGTATAATGTTTTTATGCTCTACCAAATTCAATATGGTATCAGAGCAACTAATGTGGAAGGTTGAAAGCTTATTTGGAGGAGAGCCAATGGAAATAGAAATCTACATCAAAGGTGTCTAAGATTTCATATGGAGGCGTACATAATTCTCAGTCTCATTGTCCAAACGAATTTGTTGTTGTCCAAATGAATTTGTTGTTGTAAAAGGTGTTTCAGATTTAGATAAGTTTCAAATATATTCTTCATTATTTTCCAGGCGTTGAAATTGACATAGATACATTGCGATATAGAAGAATTTTTTTCATTCAAACACCCTGCTATAGAATCTACTTTCCTTTGTTTTTATTGCTTGGCCATAAGGAGTTGCAAATTTGATTGCTATAGAATCTACTTTCCTTTGTTTTTATTGCTTGGCCACAAGGAGTTGCAAATTTGATTGTTGCAGCATAGTGAAGGATATGCATAAAATGAAAATAGTCCCATGTTAATATAAGACTGAGAAGAAGGCATTTAAATGTGAGAAGAAGGTATTTCAGTCTATTTTTTATTTTTACCGCCGTTGAAATTTTTATACAAACTGTTGAAATCTCCTTTAATACATTTGAATAAGGCATATGGGAGACTAAAACATGTGAAAGGTTTAAAAGTGATTTTCAACTTTATTATCATTTCTTAAACTCGTGAAGTTTAAAAAGGGAGACTTTTTTTATGTTTTAAAGGAGTTGAAGTAAATAAATAAATAAGAAGGGGAGGAGAGATGTGAAAAATAAAATAAGTTCTTTTTTTAAGATATTTATTTTTTTAAAGTATGGAGGGGAGATATAAGTAGTGGAGCTTTTCTTAAGTCTAGGGCATTTAAATTATTTAAGGAATTTTGATATTCCTATAATAGTTTTTAATTGGGAGAAATAAACGAGTTATAAGGATTTTATTTATGTTTTTTAATTTTTGGCATGCTTTGGAGTGATAAGGTGTTATTGTAAAAATAAAGGTGCATTATTAGTCCCAAAATGTCTTCATATGGATTTTATTTTGCACTACAAGCAATTCTTAAAGAAATAGGGCCTTTGAACTTCAATTATCTGGTAAAACGAGGAATGTTGGATTACATTATATTTGATGCCAAATGTCGCATGTGACATGAAAATAGGAAACTTAAACAAGGTTATGAGGCAGATGTAGAAGACAATGACGAAGTTAAAAGAAGAAAAATGTAAAATCTAAGCTCAGTGAATTGGAGGCAAGAGGCAATGGAGGTAGGAAGATCTTCATTAACCCAAGCTAGTTTCTCACTCAAGAATGATTCATTGCATGAGGAGCCCCCATTTTCTATCTGTGTCCTTTCATGGAGCAATAGGGGGCTTGGCATTTTATAGTAGTATGTGTGGATAGTGTAACTTCTGAAATAGGTGGAGTTAGTGTATCTGCATTTACTCAGTTTGTGGATAGTGTAATCTTTGAAACAGGTGGGATTAGTGTATTCACAGTGGTTTTGTACAGTAGAGGAGGGATTGTTTCCACAACACTGGAGGAGGGATATTGACACACTCGGAGGAGATGTGGACTCTCAAAGGAGAGTTGTTCTCTCATGTACAACACTTGAGGAGGCATTTTGACAAACTCGAAGGAGATGTGGACTTTCAAAGGAAAGTTGTTGTCTCATTGTGCAAGGCGGTTGGGAACACTTTATGTTCTCTCATGTTGTGGAGATGTTTGCAGGTTCTACAATTAGGAGATCGATGGCGTCAGTCTGGTGTTTCCTGGGTGAGTGAGGAGGATTGGTGAAGGTGCTTCATCAAAGTCTCCAGAAGGGTTGTTGTTTTCGGTCCTTGCAATGTTTCGTCCTTTGTTCGAGATAATGTAATACGGGGGGAATGTTGGTTTTATTACATGTAAACCTTAAGGGGGTGTTAGAATAATAAGGTTTACATAGTTAATAGTTTAGATTAGGTAAATAATATATAAATAAATTAACATATAGATGTTAATGTATAAATAAATAAATGTTAGTAAGTAGATAAATAAGTTAGTTCTCTAGAAGTTACATTCCCGTAAATAAGTCGTTGGTTGGTTCACAAGAATTTGTAAGGCTTTAAAAAGCCATTGTGATGTAATGTAAATCATCCCAAAAAATATCAATAATATATTATTTTTTATTATCTGCAATGATGGAGTAATTTACATAATGTTTTTATGCTCTACCAAATTCAATATCAAGCAGGGTGTAATTCCACATGACAACATAAACCATTTAAAAATCAAGAAGTCTGCACCCTTTGTTAGAAATTCCATATCCAACATCACTTCTCTACTCTATATTACTCTCAAGGTAACGGTCAAGCTGAAGCTTCAAACATAACCATCCTAAGAATTCTGAAGAAGATGGTTAACCAAGCTAGTTGTGACTAACACCTGCAACTTAATCCCACCCTTTGGGCTTATTGCACTTTCATCTATACTCCCATAGGAGCCACATTGTACTCACTTGTATTCAGTTTCGAAGCCATCCTGGCCATCGAGGTCGAGCTCCCCTCTCTCAGAATTTCAAGCAGCAAAATCTCATTGACGAGGAGTATCAGGTTGCACACCTAAATGAGGTAGAACACCTGTATGAAAAGTGCCTCAATGCTCTTAATCACTTGCAGGCCTACCAGAATCGCCTCTACAGAATCTATAACAAGAAGACCAATACCCACTGATTTGAGATAGGCGACCTTGTCCTTATGGAAACTCAGAGAAATCTATAGGAGTGTCACAAGAAAGGCAAGTTCAAACCTAATTGGTTGGGAACATATGTCATAATCGCTAGCTATGGATCAGGAGCCTATTAGCTTGCAACACCTAAGGGACAACTTCTAGATGAGCTGATGAATATCATGCACCTAAAAAAGTTCTACGCTTAACCCATCAGGATATCCCATAGAAAATACAAAAAAAATTCAAAAAAAAATTCAAAAAAGTAAAAACTCCAAAAAATCAAAAAATCAAAAAATCAAGAAAAACCAAGTGCAATAAATTCATCCAACAGTGAAAATCACTTTGGTGGTGCCTTGGATAAGTACCATGGTGAAAACATGTTTCAGGTGCCATGTGTAATGACCACTTCCACCATCTAATAAGTCCTCGCCTTCATAAATCACTCCATATCACTTCCATCCCATGGCTTGGAATTACACACATTTAGCATCCCACATCCCACCCTTCACCCACTCGAGGCAGATTCCTGGATAAGTGGATCCTTGTATGCCCTTGTTGTATAGCCAAAAAAAAATCCAAAAACATCACAAAATCACAAAAATCCAAAAAAAACCAGAAAAAAATCTAGAAAAAACCCCAAAAAATTAAAATATCCACAAAATCCCAAAAACATTAGAAAATACAAAAATCCAAAAATATCCATTTCAAAATCAACATCATACATCAATGTTGCATCCTACATCTAACCCATTCTGAACCATCCCACATCATCATCACAAATCAGGACTACATATCATCACCACCCGCATCTTAATGTGCCTTGATCCCATGGATACAGAGTATGTAGGTAGTCTAAAATATGAAGAAAGTATCCAGTATGCAGGTACATAAGATGCACTCATCCAACATGCTTGGATGGTCCCCATTCTCTGAGCTTACACTCAATCCAAAAATAATACACTCGCTAGGTATACTATCAAAACCGTCATCTTTTCACGTAAAAATCATCAATCATAAAATCAACTTCAACCATGACTTATGGACTATACCTTCTCACCCATCTTTCAACTTTTATCCTAATCATTCAATTGATCCCTGTGTTAAAGGATATATTGTTCCTACAATAGACATAATCAATCAAATCCACACCTATCTGGGCAAGAGATACAATGGTTGATTGTTTGGTCAGTTGGTCTTTTGATTTTTTTTTTTAATCTTTTGTCCAATTCAAGGATCATTTCAAAGCTACCTAGATCTCATTATATCATGGTATGTGGCGAAACACTTGGAATGGGGCACGGTCATTGCTTCTGAATGTTGTGCTTGTGGGTTGTTCTCATTGCTCCAATTTAGTATTCATATCTTGTGAAATGAAGGGTTGGTTCTTGTATATATATTTCATTTTGCATCTAAGGTTCATCATACCTTTTGTGTACTAAGGGCCTATGCTATGAATTCCCCTCATTCTCTAGACAAGGTTGTACTATCTTGGGCATGCATGGGATCATCCTATTGATTGTGGGTCTAGTCCACACAAAGGATGGATATACATCACCACCCTAGTCCTTCATATCTTTGTGAAAACATCCTCTTTGCTATAATAAACCTAGGATTGCTCTAAAAATATCAACACAATATCCCATCTTACCCATTATCCTTTGATCCACCCTCATTTCCCATCCACCAAACCTTGTGGTTATTATACAAAGAACGTCACCTTGGATTTACATTAATGATAACAAAGACCTAACCATCTCCCCCTAACAAATCCATCCAATCCTAACTATCCAATCTCATCCCATAATCCTCCTAATCATCCTACCCATCCTAACCATCCTAAGCATCCCATCCAATCTACCCAACCCAAAGGCGGTTTTATATCAATAGGTGTCAAATGACCGAGCATACACTTAACCATCTCCTCCCCCACCCATCCACTAACCCTGCATCCCAACCCCACCCCCCCTCAACATGGCTCTAAAAATACATGTGTCATGACTAGCGTCCTCCATCCTGCATACCCAACATCATCATTAGAACATAAACTACATCATAATCATTACCATATAGTTGCATTGCATTGCATTATCCATTCATAATATATGTTTATTAATCTAAGCATATATTTTCTATTTTCATTGCATTATCCATTCATAATATATGTTTATTAATTTGAACATATATTTTCCATTTTCATCACTTTGTATTTCATTATCCATTCATAATATATGTTTATTAATCTGAGCATATATCCATTACATAATCCACAATAATCCATGCATAAATCCATAAAGAACATCCATATGCATACATAATAAATCATCATAACATCATAATCATCCATCTATGCATACATTAAAACATCCATAAAACCATAAATAATCCATAATAACATCATACATAAACATACAACATCCATACATAAACATATCCATTGCATCCATATACATCATAACATACATCCATACATCTATGCATAAATCAAATCATCATAAACATACAACATCCATATACATCCATCAAATGCATCCATAATCAAAACATAAAAAAATCCATAATGCATCCATCCATAATCAAAACATACATCATAATGCATCCATATACCCCTGCCAAAAATCATCATCTCGTATAAATGTCAATAATCCAGTACATATCCATAATGGCCATGATACAAAACTGCCCATAGGGCCAAAATACATATAAAAGCTTGAAGGCAAATACAAACTCAAGAGCCATGAACTGAACTCTCCTATATAGAAGGAGTAGGAGAACCAGGAGGAGACCTATGTGGCAATATGGATGTCCCTATAGCCCCTATAGGTCATGTAGGAGGTGGCCCTATCGGTGGCTACTAAGGTGATTGTTGAGATGGTTGTTGTACTAAGCGCTGAGACTACCCAGATCTACGAGAGGCAGATGCTCCAAAATGGCTCCTGTAGCTCTCACCCATAGGAACCAAATGCTCATAGAGGGTACGATAATGTTGAGCCTCCCACATGACAGCATGTGCCTGTTGCTGAACCTTGCTCAAAACATCTCCAAGACCAAAACATCTCCAAGACCTGTGCCCATTGCCTGCCTAGCCTCATCTCGCTCATGCTGATACCGTTGAGCTTGCCCCTGCCACTGTAGTATCTAACCCTACAACTGGCTATGTAGTTGCCTAATTTGCACCTGTAGTATCGCGACCTGTTGCCCACCATCCCCACTAGCCCCTCCATCTAACAAACCCTGCAACCTCTGCACCTCTTATCAAGCGCTATCCTGCTCAGTACACACTGTGTATAGCTCCTATTGCTGCTACTAAACTTGGTCCTCTAGGCTCACCACCTGAGCCCTCAACATATCCACATCCTCCTCCTCCTCCTCCACAATTATCTCCTCCTCCTCTACATCGGATGCACCTGGATCCCCATCAGGAATAGTCAAACGCATAGGTCTCACTTGCACCCACCAAGCATCATAAGCTAGAGTGGTCCCAACATCTACTACCATAGACCCCCAATCCCACTACACTGCCTGTAATCTAGCCAAATCAAGCAATGCTAGCTGAGGATCCATCTCTCGAGGCCAAAAAGGTTGATCTACCTGCACCTGTGCAAAAATGGTAGTAATCTGCGACAAGTCTTGTTGTACCCCAAACTATTGCAACACCTAAGAGAGGATATATTGATCTATGATGTGCTTTGTCTGCCCTATCAAATACTGAGGTTGCCAGGTAGAGGGCATATGTGTATCATCATCAATCCACGCCTCATAGCAAGTAAGGCTGCCATACCACCATAGTCGCCTCATCCAACTGACATCTCTAGTACTGCATACTCTGCAACTACTGATGCTGAAGAGTACCGGTGTATGCCATCACCCAGGGATTGTAAGGAAAGCAGAGGTGCAGAATACAGCTTCCCTAATGTTAATTCAAAGGGGATAATGCAACCAGGTAACTTTTAAATTAAAACAACAAATGAATACACCAGAAAAATATAGAAAAACAAAACAAGATACAGAGAATAACACCAAATTTACGTGGGAAAACCTTTTCAGGTAAAAAAACCACCACCACAATAGAAGCTATCTTTATTACAGTAAACTAAATAGTTACAATAAAGATCCCAGCTCTCTGTTGCTTAGGCAACGATTCTCTATAATTATACTAAACTATTTATTTCCTCTGTATATTTACAGAATAAACTGTATAATCGAATCTCTTCCTCTATAATGACAAGCTCACCAAATCTGTATATAAAACCATAGTTTTCAAGAGCAAGAAACCACTTTCACTTCTGCTCTAACTGCATGTTTAAACTTACTCAGCACCGCTGTCTCAACTGTCGCGTAACAGCTGTCCAACAATCATAACTGTTCACATTCCTGTGAGATGTTTAATCCCACATGTACTGGGTCACAGATAGCTCTGTAGTTTATATTGCCAAACACTCGGTCATAATATCGTCGGTAATTTTGTTGCCGACGATGCTAAACCAAAGACCCATCGGCCTAACCTGCTCCATCGGTGATCGCATTGTTTCCTTCACCGATACTATATAGTCTCCGTGATCCTCAAGTTCACCACCCTTCATCGGACAGACCTTCACCATCGGTTCAAACACTTTCCATTGTTCTGATGAACAATTTCTTGCGGATAGTTAGTGATGAACCTTGAACCTGTTGAACCTTGAACCCACTGAACTCACTGATGGTTCAACGTCTTCAAAATCTAGCTGATAGAACTAAGTCATAGAGATGAACCTTGAACCCGTTGAACTTTGAACCAATTGAACTCACGAATGGTTCAATGAACCATTGAACTCAACACTTGAACAGTCCATCGAACACTCAACACTTGAACAATTCATCGAACACTCAATACTAGAACTGTTCATCGAACCATTGAACCCAATGAACTCATGAAAGGTTCAACGAAGAACAACTTTGAATCATGAGGTTCAAGCAGTAAAATTGAGACACAAGTTCTCTTTAGGGTTTGATGATCGCCTAACATGAGGACATATGGGCCTCGTGATAGCTATATGCTCCCATACCCATACATGTAATAGTGTCACCCCACAACTGAGGCTTACTCCATCCCTGTACACCACTAGGTGCATCTCATGGTATAACTAGGCCAACAGGCATGGCCCCCATGTATACACTGTGCTTTGCATAACCATCTGTTTAATGCAGTCCCCCCAGCCAATCAGGACTCCCCGCGAGCACCAATCTAGCATCAAGATCACTCCTATCAATGCACACAAATGTAACACATACTCACTCAATCCTCTCTATCGATCGACACCTCACAACATCTCCCATCGATTTGGGCTATACGTCACCTATCCTAGCGCAAATGCCTGATCTAGTGCAGCCAACCCCATCGCAGTATCGTAGACAACCTGCTCGCCAACAATGGGGATCCTAAGGATCCTCTAGACATCCTCTAGGATGATGGTCATCTCACCCGTCAGTAGCAAGAAGGTACATGTCTCACTCCACCACCTCTCCACTAGAGTTGTCATCATCGCTCTATGTGTCCTTAGCCAGTTCATATCCGACACGAAACTCAGCCCCACTGCTCATAAGTTGGCCCACTTTGTTGGCAAAAGCCTCTCTCTAAACCTCGTGATTGATGGAACCCATTGCTTTCACGACTATTCACGACTAAATCTC
Source organism: Cunninghamia lanceolata (assembly GCA_027924645.1). NCBI lineage: Eukaryota > Viridiplantae > Streptophyta > Pinopsida > Cupressales > Cupressaceae > Cunninghamia > Cunninghamia lanceolata. Next base: position 2,756,405 of record BSBN01000023.1, on the reverse strand, counting down.
CAATAGGCCAACCTACGTTCAAGAAACCACACAAATTAACCTTCTTCCTAAAAATAATGCCATGGTGCTAAACCAGACAAAGGTGCTAATCCCTTTGCTAAAGACACTAATTCAACCAATGGCGCTAATCCCTTGACCAATGGCGCTAATCTGGATGATTGCGCTAATCCCTAACCCAATGGTGCTAATCTGGATGATAGCGCTAATCTCTTAGTGTTAGGTGCTAATATGCATAACTGACCCAAAACCCCTAAACTTTGGTGCTATACTAGCTGATGGCAATAATCAACTAGCCCTATGCACTAATCAAGATGATTGCGCTAATCCTAGGGTTTGATGCTAACCTGGATGATCATGGTGAACCCCCCTAAAACCATGGCGCTAATCCACATGATAGCACTAATCTACCAGCATTTGGCACTAAACCCACCCTTTTCCTACCTAGCCTTTCGATGCTATACTAGCCTAAGGAGTTGCACGCTACACACTGGTGCTAAACCTCTAAACCTACCCCTTTGGAGCCTCAAAAACCCTGAAACTTGAAAAATGACAAAGTAAGGTTAGGTGACATACCCGTGCGCCTACCTCCTCCATCCATTGGTACTCCCGTACTCGCTCAAATCAGTGTTGGTGTCATGGGAAGTGTTAGGGTTAGTCGATAGAAGATATCAATTAAATGCAAATAAAGATTAAACAGAGGAATGGAAATACACATAAATAATAATAGCAAGAGACAAGTTTTAACGTGGTTCACCCAAACTCGGGCTACATCCACCAACATAGAGTGCAATATTATTATCTAGTAAATCAAACCGATTACAACCAGCAATCCCTGCAACTCAATACTGTTGCAAATGCTACAATATCAATATCAACCAAAACCCTAACCCTTAGCTGCTTTTATCAAGCCTTATGTCAGTTACAAAAATAGGGGTTTTTATGTCGGCTCTAAAAAAATTTAGGGGCTGCGCCCCCGAACCCCGGTGAGGATACATGGCTAGTGTACAGTACTTTCTTGATCAATCACCACCTACCAACAAGAAGGTCAGTTGCGCCATCGCTATCACCCTTCTTTGCCTAGTCTAGCCAGCTTAGGTGTGCAAATGTGGCATATTGGGCCCACTTTTGCCTATCAATAGTTGCCATGTCAGCCCTAATTCTCCCTAGGCTACAAATCTTACCCATTTTTCTTTGTTTTTTCTTCTATCAACCTCGTTTTCCATCCTGAATCCCTTTTTCACCACTGTTCCCTTCTTTTCGAGAGTTCACTCAAAAATTAATTTTTTCACCCAATCTCTCGAGGGGGTATCTCACACCATTTCCACTACTTCCCATCAGCTGGGGCAAAATTCTTTGTCATGATGCCATTCCTGATGGTGATAGTTTGTCATTGATGTCAAAAGGTATTGAAAAAGTTGTTCATGATCATGCATTTCACAGTTGTTCACATAGTATTGAAGGATGTTGTCAGTTGGGGTTGAATTGATAAATGGATGATAATATTACAAGTGTTTGATAACATTCATGTACCAATCATGCTCACTATATTGGTGTTTCAAGTGCTTACAGGATCACATGAATACATTGATGTTACTTTATTACAGTTGGAAGGAAATAGAATTGATGGTAAGAGTTTCTTGTTTCAGGATGAAATTGATCATAAGTTTGGAAATGTGATGTCATACAGTTGAGGTCACAGGTTGTGCTCAAGATAGTGGGATCTTGCTTTATGTTATGTTTACATGATACTTGTTGATGGTTGAAGTCCATTTTTCTAATGTCTCCATGTTGCATGAACAAGATGCAAAGTGTAGGTTGTGCTTATATCATCTTCACAAGTTGATATGTTTAATGCATAAGATCAGGTGTCTTGATATGTTTGGTGTAGAGCTCTCTTGACTCATATCAAATCTTGAGCAGGATTGAGAAGTTGATCTTCATAATACTCAGATCTTCACTTGAATGAATTCAAGGATTGAATAGCTATGCTTCAAAGAGTTGTCAAATGAAGTGGTCAAAGGTTCTCAAAGATATCAATGATATAATCAATTTTTCATTATTTAAGGTGTGATTGAAGCTTGAGACAAATGAAGTGGAGTTGTCGTTCTTTCACCTCTCACATTCTACATGATCCTGCTGATTAGAAACTCTGATATACACGTACATGTCTTCATAAGCTTCTAAATTCTAAAAAATTACTAAGTCACTAAAATCCCATTCTTGCCCATTGTGTGGTATATGCTCTTTTGTTTTTAAATAGTCATTGACTTCCTATCACAAGTTAAATCACTTAAAAAACCTGCTAAGGGGCTCTTTTTCCATATATGTCACTGGCCCCCCTTTGGTCCTTACCAATATCTTCGGTCATTCAAATGTTAGATGGGCATCAAAACTTTAGAAGACTTAATTGAGAGCACGATAAATGATGAAGTGTCTTTTTAATGAGGAGCTCCACATAAGTGGAATATATTTGTCTTCAAATCTCCATTCGAAGGAAAAAGGCATTGAATTGTTTGAATATATTTCATAAAGGGAGAGTTTGTTTGAATTTATGCCCGATTTTCATGAGCTCGTTTTTTATGAAGTTGTTTTATGCTATAAAGGCCGATGGAATATATAAAATGGAGATCTTCGAATATTATTAAGGAAAGCATGTTTTATAGAATGCATTTAAAGTTTAGAAATTTTTAATTTCTATTTTATTTGTTTTTTTTTTTAAAAGCATGAGATCCATTATAGAATGCATAGGAGTTTTTCAAGGAGTTGGTGGATGTTTTTTTTAAAAAGGCAATTTTTAAAGAAAATTCACTCTAGTTTTAGTGAAGAATTTAGTGAAATTTTTTTTGAGAAGATTATGTTTTTTTATGAAGATTTTTATCAGAGAAGAGAAGGTGAAGGGTTTTCATTGACAAAATTGAATGGAGAAGATTTGTCTCGTGAGAAAGGATTTTATTTTATGAGAAAAATATGAATTAGGGAGAAGAAGATAATAAATAATATATTGAAAGATTCTTTTTGAAGAAGACAAAGGAGATTGTCTTTTGCAGAGAAGATGAAAGTTCTCAGAGATTTTATTGATCAGATTTTATTGAAGATGTTTGGACTTCTTTCATGATTTTGTTTATGCAGGGCAGATGAAAAAATACAAGGGCAGATTGAAAAATAAATTGTTGAAGGAGAAGAAGTTGAAAGGTTCTTGCAGATTGTAGAAACTGAAAGAGTCATTAAAGTATAGAGAGAAAAAGATGAAAAATGCAGAATATACAAAATGAAGAATCTGAAGAATGTGAAAATGCATTTGTATTCTATATAATGGTCTTTCAAGTACATTGATTGTGTGTGGTGTTGTGCAGATCAACATGCAATGGTGAAGACAATGATCCAGAAAAATGTGAACATTAATTTGTAGTGAAAAAGATATATTTCCCTAATCAGGTGAATTAAATGATTTCAAAGATAAAATGTCAGAAAACTTGAATGATGGAATATATGATGCAGATGAGTTGATTTGAATGGTGCAAATCAGATTGAACAGCAATCACTTCTTGCACATGAGATTTTATTTTTGATTGATTGAGAAAAGCCAGTGAGGCACAGTATGCCAGTGAGGCTTATGGACAGTTAGACCTTAATAATTGTCAGTGAGACACATATTGTAGCCAGTGAGGCTTCTTTGTAGCTAGTAAGGCATGTTTTTCAATTAAGCCAGTGAGGTAGTTCTGGAGTGGTTTTTCTACCCTTGGAGGGTTTTCCACTCGTGCAATTCTTGTGTCTTGATTCATATTGATCTTCTCTATGTGGTTGTATGTTTTACTAATGAGTTTTGTTTTTCATTCTGAGTTATGTGCACATGTGTTTGACAATGTTATGTGATGTGTTTAAGAAATCAATGATAGCTTTCTCTCCTTATGCTCTGCAAGTTAAAGTTTGTAAAAAGATTAGAAATTTCACACAACACTGATTCACCCCCCCTCTCAGTGTTGTCCTTGACTCCTACAATTCCCTCCTTGGCCATGATGTCAAATGAAAGAGGGGCAAAATGTAGACACCTAAAAATGTCTTGACCCCACAAGCCACTTTCCCGTGCCAATTACAATACTAACCTCCCCTTTCACCAATTAATTAAATAAAATTCAAATTATTTAATTAATTAACCCTAAGCCGTCCCTAACCATTTACCCTTAACCATTCATCACTGATTATTCCCTAGTAATGAATTAATTCGATTAATTTATTACTAAACCTTACAACACCATTCATCATTAATTAAATAAATATTTCTAATATTTATTTGATTAATTTCTCCATCTCCCTAATCAAGATTAATTAAATAAAACATGTTTATTTAATTAATCTCCCCTAGCCTATAACCTAAACCTAGCCCAATTGAATAAATATCAATTATTTAATTAGCTACCCTAACCTATCTAGCCCTAGACCCAAATTAATTAAATAAACCCTTATTTAATTAATTTTAACCACTAATTAATCCTCTCACTAATTTTCTACAGTTAGATTAATTAAACTACACACATAATTATTTGGTCAAACCTTGCTTAACACCTTCTCCCACACCCTTTGAATAATTTTTTTTTTCAAAGGGGTCACATGACCCTTCAACCTCACCTTTCCTCTTTTATGTTAGAGCTCTTTTTAATGCAAAGAGCTCACACATGTGCATGCAAAATAAACACATGTGGTCACATGTCATCCCATTCACTAATAAACTTAAATTTTTAATTCCACCACCTTCCAAGGAAATTAATTTTTTATTTCCTCATGTGTCTTAATCTTCATTAATGCTAAGCCTTCCCAAGGTGAATTAAAAATTACAAAATAATCTCAACCCTTCAATCTTGTTGATGAAATCTAAGCCCTCCATCCCGTCCTCTCATCTCCACCATTAGATCTCAACTTTGAATCGTAGCCATTGATCTCATTTCTCCTCCAATTTGCCTATAAATACAAGCTCTCCCAAGCCATTTTCACATCCAAGTTTCAAGCAACAGTATTATGCCAAAATATCTCCCCATTAGCTAAGCCAATTCCTCATTGTGTTGAGAATTTGAGAGCAATCCACATATTAATCTCCATTTGGGTATAGGTAGGAGAGCTTGGGTGCACTTCTCCTCAACCTTATCAAGGACTGAAGGAGATTGGAGGACATTTGAAGGTATAATGCTTGTTTATTTGAGTTCCTTTCATCTTTTCTTATCATACTAATCTTTTTCATCTTTAATAATAATATAAAAAACATAAAATTGCTATTATTTTAAATATTTATTATTGATAATGATAAGTATTAAAAATAATAGTTAAAATAAAAAATAAAAAATAAAGCACTTCATTATAATGTGAAACACACTTTATAAATCAAAATCGACGAGTGTTGTAGAGGACTCATTGTGGAAGTTTCATCAGAATCGCCTAGAGCTATCATTTCCTAGAAATCCTATTTTTAGCACTAGATCATCATCATAGAAAAGGCACATTCAAAATTTGCTTAGCAACGCTATTTTTAGCATTGACCAAGGTCAACTCCAGTTCCACCATCATGCATGGAATGTGAGTGCAAAGTCAAGTTCATGACAAATTTAATCTTCAATTTAACTGGAGGTTGCATGTAAGATACCCAACTAATGCTACTAAAATTTTTTCCTTACTTAAACAATTTTACTTGCTATCAATTCATCACTACTGCCACAATACAAAGATATACATCAAAGACAACTAATTGAATGAGAGTTGGGTACTTGTCTAGTTACTTGATTCAATCAACTTGCAATGTCTTATTACATGGATATTGCTTTCAATAGCATGAAGTACAACTTATTCAAATGGAAATACAAAGGAAAGGCCTTGAAGCCTTGATGATTACAATGGCGCCTATACTTGATCAACTCAATTGAACTCAATGATGTCAACTGAATGTCAACATCTCACAATATCACAAGGGAGCATCACCTTGCTTGTTGAGGGAGCATCACCCCAACACTTGAAACTCGCAGGCCTCAAGATTACAAGCTCAACAGCTTTGCAGAGAGAATTTTGTCAAAATGAACAGATGCCAAATGAATGAGAGAGCTCCTCCTTTTATAGGCCTTCCAAAGGCAATGAAGGCACGTTTTTCAACACACAAAGAGGAACCAAGGCACGTTTCCCAAGAAGCATATCCAAGGGAATATTCCATCTGATGACTCATTCTAAGTTGGCAATCTTATCCAGAGGCCTTGATACGGATCCTGAAGACATTCTGTTGACCAATGAGAGCTCAGGTAGTTACAACTACCTTATCTTCTGACTAGGCGCCAACTGAAGGGAGTGAAGAGCAGGATAGGCGCCTTTCCAAGCTAGGTGCTTCCTAGAGGTGGTGGAGACTTAGAAAGTGTGCCCATACTTGCAAGTGTCCTGCTTTATGATCTAGGCGCCAAAACTAGGCTATTCATACTGGGAAGTGCACCTTGTATGCATAATGTCTTTCCTTGTCATTTCTTCAAGTCTAGTTGATTTGGGAAGTAGAATGCCTCTCCCTAAGGTGAGCTCCTTACTTTTCTAGCGTCCTTAACATGTGAAAAAAAATGTTCATTGAAGGTTTACTGACAACATTTGATGTTGTTCCCTGTCTAGGCGCCCATTTGAGGTGGTTTCTGCATGGAATTGCGCCTTACTAAAGCTAGGCGCCAATTGAAGGTTGTCGAACCTTGAAGGTACTTCTCGCTCTTAGAAAGATGACTTTGACAATCTATCAAACCACTCCTTAGGCGCTCTTTGAGATCTCAGAGTGTGTATCAATCCAAAGCGCATTATCAGTGGTGAAATGGCACCTAATATCCTGGGAGTGAGTCTTAACTTCATGCAAGTCTTCAAGGAGTTTCCAAGTCCAAAGCAAGGTCATGGGTGAATAGAACTGCGCCCTAGGAAATGACTAGATCCTAGGCGCCAATCTGGAGTTACAGTGGACTTGACATGTGCCTCAACTAGTTTAGGCACCCATTTGAAGTGATGAAGACTTAGAAGAGCGCCCTCACTCCTTCAACACATCTCTAATCTAAACTAACAATCTCAACTGCAAGGATGATCTCCTAATCCAATCTTGCAAATAGTTTTTTTTTTTCATTTCACTAGGCGCCATCAATGATGACCATCCAACCAAGGCACATTTTGAAGGTGGGATAGGCAAGTGAGGCGCCAAACTAGTCAAAGCTTCCAATTTTAGGTGCCAGAGCCAAAGAGTTTTACACAACACAAGCGCCTGGTTTAGGAATTCACTTTTAAGAGACAACACTTAGCTTTAAAACTTTCCATCTGCATCTATCTGGGCTAGGCGCTCCAATGGAGGATCCTGGAAACCATGCATTGGCGCCTTCTGGTTCTAGGCGCCCATTCTTGGTAGTTTGATTCACAATTGGCACCTTGTATGCTTTGGATATCCTGTCAACAATCTCCACTTGCTAGGCGCATATTTGATGATGTATTCTATCTTTAGGCGCATTCCTTAAGTTGATCAATCACAGTCTAGCGCCCAAGTACCAAGGCGCACTTTTGAGTTTGATTCACCTTCAACCATGTAGCGTTCATACTTGTAATCTTTGTAGTGAAGTAAATCACCTACCTAACCAAGCGCCCTGACCACTTGGAGTGATTGGAAACTATCTTCCCATTTAGGCGCACTTCATGGAAGATCAAGCGCCTCTCAAGGATCTCTTGCAAAATACTTAGTGCCTAAGGTGTATAGACCTTCTTCACCATCCAATTCACCTAGAAGACTTCATTCTAGAAACTTATCAATCTTTTCTTATCAAGGCGCCCTGTTGGAAGAGCTCCCTAACATGCTACTTGATCCTAGGCGCCCTTTTGATGCTTCAAACCCCAGGGCACTCATTTAGGTGAGTTCAACATGCTATTGGCGCCTAAGCATGAAACTTCATTCCAAACCTTACTTAGCTTATCTCAGAACTGGGCGCCAGGTTGGAGAAGGTTAAATCACAAGGAGCGCCTCAATTGGATGATTAACTGGGTGCCAGAATAAACTTTGGAAGTTGGGCGCCAAAATGAGTCTGACTTGTAAGGAAGGCCCCTGGAAAATATGATCACAGGAGTTGCTGAAACCACCCCCAGACTTAGTCAAATTTCAAGTTTCTGACTTTGCTCCTGCAAAACAAAAGGTTAAGTTAGTCAAAAACCAGTTCATTCCCTCATTAAGTAGAATTAGCCTCCGGGAATGAGAAATAGGCTAATCCATTCTTTACTTGATGATCAAGCCAGAAACGGGGACATGACATTGCATGGTTGCATGTTTCTATTTTCAATTTCAGTGGAGTAGATACATTGTAATAAGTTTGCATGTTGGGAGAACACTAGTCAATTAGAGTTGAAGTTCATTTATTATTTTAATGCATTTGCTTTGTAGTAGTATAAATAAGTGCTTTTACACAAGCACAAGGGATCTAAATTTTAGAATCCAAATTCATGTTAGGAGTTAACTTTTTCAACAATTAGCTTTTTTAGCATTCAAGTATTCAAGTGTTCAAAATTCAGTGTTACATTTTGATCGATCAATGAAAATGGCAATTGTCATGGCTTCATTATGCTGGAGTTGTCAGTTACCTAGTTGTGTTCAAAATTCAGTGTTACATTTTGATCGATAAATGAAAATGACAATTCTCATGCCTTCATTATGCTGGAGTTGTCAGTTACCTGGTGTTCAAATTATGATTTTGTGGTTTGTTCAATAACATCTATTATGCCTACTTTTGCTGATAAATGCTTATTGAAATGTATTGTCATCTATGCCCAAGGATAAGTCATTTAATGAAATAAAGTTGAATATACGAGTCGAGGCTTTGTCCTGTCTTGTATTCGTTTTAGTCTTGGCATTCATATTTTAAGTGTTAATCAATCTCATCTATGTGTACTTGCCCTGTTTAGCCTCTGGATTTAGCTAAATAGTGCAAGCGTGAAGTTTAGGTTCTCAATTTCAGTCAAAAAATCAAAATTCTTGCATCAAGGTTGAAAGTACATTTCTACCTTTCTCTTTTGATAAACCCCAGAAAGATTGTATAGTTGTATAGTTTTAGATCAACTTTACTTTACAAGGAGCTTCACCTTCAAATTTGAAGAGCGGTTCTAATGCACATCTGTTTGTTTTGCTTTTGCATTGAAAGGTGTGAAATAAAACACTAACAAGAATTGCATAAACATTAACACACACACAAAAACAATACAAAATCAATAAAGAAAGAAAGAGACAATCACTATTCTCCATACATACAAAACATATTTCAACAATTTTTCTCAAATGCATTCAACCACTCATCCATTTTTAGATACCTATGTAGCCCTTGTTACTTTCTTGCTCTAAAGGTGAATATCGATTCAATAATTGCTTCCATGGAAACCCCCATCATCATTAACTGACTCAATGTACTTAATGAACAAATTGAGGTAGCCTTGAGTCTCTTGGTTCAAAGGGTACTTGTTGAGGCTATGTGAAGGCATAGATGACCCCCCACTTGATTAGCCTCTTGACTTTAGTCAATCACACCCTTTTCTTCAAAGTAACCCATTGAGTCACCTAAGTCAACATAACCAACTTGCCACTCTTTCATAAGATCCGAATGCACCATCCACCAACCAACAACATTTGGTCAACCTTCCACACGATCCTTCAATTTCTCTCCATCTCGACCTCACCAATGAACAAATTAAGGTGGCCTTAAGTCTCTTGGTTCAAAGGGTACTTGTTGAGGCTATGTGAAGGCATAGACAACCCCCCACTTGACTAGCATCTTGACTTTAGTCAACCATACCCTTTTCTTCAAAGAAACCCATTGAGTCATCTAAGTCAACATAACCAACTTGCCACTCTTCCATAAGATCCAAATGCACCATCCACCAACCAACAACATCTGGTAAACCTTCCACACAATCTTTCAATTTTTCTCCATCTCGACCTCACCAACCATCTTCATCTCAATAATAAATGCCAACACATCATCCATTTGGCATCTTGACTTGACGCAACCCTGAGAAATCATGTGTGCCAAATTTCTCTACATATTAAACATAAAAACCCTGACTATGCCAAGAGGCGTTATATAGTCACATTGGGGTGGGGATGAGAGCACTCATTTTTTCTGCCTAAATTTATAGAAAAAAAAATTAAAATTCCAAAAAGGAAACTTATTTTTATTTGAAGATCATTGGTTCCAATTTTTTTTTTGGTTCCATAGTTTTTGTGATTTTCTTATTTTTCAATTTCTTTTTTGATTTTTTCCAATTTCTTTTTTAGTTTTTAGTTTTTATTTTTTCCAATTTCTTTTTGGGTTTTTATTTTTTATTTTTTCCAATTTCTTTTTTGGTTGGATAGTTTTTGTGATTTTCTTATTTTCAATTTCTTTTTTTTTTTTTCTTTTTTCTTTTTTTATTTTTTCAAATTTCTTTTTCAAATAAACTATGGAAAAGAGATATCCCTCAGCGTACTTTAGATATATTTTTAAAATATAAATATACTAGTTTCAACCCAACAATATAGTCTTCTTCCACCTTTCTTCCATCAAATAATACAACAAAATCAAACATATTTCTTAGTTCCATATCTCCTCTTTATACATTCTATCTCTCATGCTAATTTAATCTCTCATGCTAATTTAATCTTTAACTCTATATTCATTGTATTTGAATAAATTTAAAATATATTAAACTGGTTTTATTTACTATTATAAGTCAATTTTTTATAAGTTAGATTTTAGATAAATGAACACATTTCAACCCAACAATATAGTCTTCTTCCACCTCTCTTCCATCAAATAATACAACAAAATCAAAAATATTTCTTAGTTCCATATCTCCTTCTTTATACATTCTATTTCTCATGCTACTTTAATCTCAACTCTATATTCATTGTATTTGAATAAATTTAAAATATATTAAACTGGTTTTATTTACTATTATAAGCCAATTTTTTATAAATTAAATTTTAGATAAATGAACACATTTTAATAACTAGTATATTTATATTTTAAAAATATAAGGGATATCTTTTTCCATAGTTTATTTGAAAAAGAAATTGGAAAAAAAAAAAAAAAGAAAAAAAAAATTGAAAATAAGAAAATCACAAAAACTGAACCAAAAAAGAAAATCAAAAAAGAAATTAAAAATAAGAAAATCATATAAACTATGGAACCTTTTTTCCAATGAATCTTAAATTTTCTTAAAAAAATATTTTATGATTTTTATTTACAGGAATCTGAATCTTTCAGAGCTTGCTGTGTGTAGAAGGCCCCTCGCGTAATTCAAACCATCATTTCGTGTGTATTAGACTTGTTAGTGATAAGTTTTAAAATTGAACTATCTTTCTTTTAGAAGATTTGCAAAAAAATAAAAAAAATAAAAAAAACAACATGAAGAGGAAAAATTTTAGGCCTCAATCATATCATGGAATCAGTTTTAAAATAGAACTATCTTTCTTTTAAAAAGCTTGGCCCACATAAAAACGAAAACACTCCTATATATATATATTAAATACCATAATTAAAAATATTAATTGCGTGCTACTATTTTAATTAAATGCCATAATTTGCCCCAACCCACTAAGGAAATTTAGGAGCCCGTGTTGTGGGACCATTCCGTAAATATCGTATGCACTCCCCTTTACAAAAGTAAATGAGTCCATACTTCCGATAATGGGTTTTCATTAATGGGGAACCAGTGAAATAAAGACACCCTAAAGGCTAACATAGTGACCAACGAACAACCTAGAAAAACAAAAAATCAAAAAACAAAACAAGTCTGATGGCCTCTGCTACAACCAAACAAAAGTTTAACACTAGAAAGCATTCCGACATTCTTATTATCCATCTTCACAATTTCTTCAAATTATACGTGTAAGTAACAATTTTCTTCCTACTTTTAACATATTCGGTTGCTTTATATAAACATTTATTCAATCACAGGATCATTTCAATGGAATATATGCATTTTGTCCTTCGTATCATCATTTCAATTGAATACCCTATAAGATATCTATCGACAGTGCTACAATTGAAGAACGTATTCGATGCATGCAATGTAATTATTGTTTAAATTCGATGGGTTTTTTTATACGAAATGGGTTTGGTCTGTTTAGTAATTCTTTATGCCAGGCTTTTGTTTAGGGAGACGGGTTTGTGTTATACTTGATGTTTTGATTTTTTTTTTTGAATTGTAATATTTATTGGATTCCTTATAATTGAAATCTCTGTGTTGTGGGATGTAGAAATAATAGGAGTCGTCATAGAGTTCAATCAATGGGACTTGTTTGACTCTCAACTGCTCTAATTGACGACACTACTGCAAAAGTTTAGATAGAATCTCAAGGAAATAATTGACCCTTTCTGCATTTTTTGGGTTACTTCATGTTCATAATCTTCCAAATTTTGGAGGGTTAGATTTCAAGGCAATATAACAAATGTATTTTATTTTTTCAAATTGCCTGATTGTTCGTTATTTTTTCAAAAAATAGAGTGGTCAAGTAGTAGATATTCTTCGATAACATCAACTGCGTTTCGATATAGATTCCAAAAGTTTTTAGATTCGGTCATTTGTCTTATTTTATGTTTAAAAAAAGAAAAAAAGAATTACCCATCTTCAGAGCGAATATCTGGATATCGTTGTGTTCATTCCACTTATTTTATCATGTTCTTTTTGAATCAGGAAGATTCGCCAACTATTCTATACTTGTTAAAAGCTTCCATGTCTTAAAATTTCCCCGTCGTAAGTTACTGCGAAAGGACACTTCTCTGGGTTCAACGAGAGCTTTGTTTTCCTTTACATTGGCATGGGCGTGCATTCTTGTAACACATTTGCATGCATCTCCTATTTCTCATCAGTTGACCTGTAATCAAGAAAGAGCTTAACATCGAGGTTGGCATTCTTCAAGGGAGCACTGAAATATGATCTGTGCATTGATCAATCTGAAGGGTCTGTCCAAGAAGGAATCTGCGTTATTTCTGGCAACTTATTATTTAGGAATTGAAAAATGGGACGGAGAATGGATGTCATTCAAACTTCAGAGATTTACTTTAGTTCTGAGTTGACTTTTGCTCTATCTCACTCCTTCGCTATTGAACTTACCTTCTATACCTCTACTCCATCTTAGTCTTCTTCTCTTTATTTCAATGAATTCAAAACCCTCTATTTATAATATATATCATCCTCAAGCTCCTCAAATGATCTGCATTAGGTTTGTGGTGTATCACATGAAGATTCTCCATTGTTTGACCATTAGGATTTGTAAGCTTGTTATTTTTGGTTGGTGATGCATTTCATGTGATTTTGGGCTTTGCACCATCTTGAGTGCAAGTTTTATCCATTTTTGTTGCCTCGGGGACCGTGCCCAGGTTTAAAAAATCAGCAATCCAATTTAGATTGGATCACCAATTGCTCCAAATCCTGATTACTCACAGGTTATCACAAGTAATTGCAGATTCTTACTACATTGGCTCATACAAACCCTATAATTCAGTTTTCAATCTTGATATAGTCTTTAAACATTCAAGATAGTTTAAATGTAGATGATTCTTACCTCTCACAATGATGTAAATGTTTATATAGTGCACCATTCAAGATAGTTTAAATGTAGATGATTCTTACCTTTCACAATAATGTAAATGTTTATATATTGCACCATTCTATCTCTAGAACCTGTTTTGATTCTTCACCACTTTTTTCCACTTGTATTTTTCTCCTTTCTATTTACATCTTGTCTCTCTTGTTTGTCCTCCAATTCTTTAGTGCAATCTTCAATAGATTCTAGAATTTGCTCTATCTTGACTTTCCTTTGGTCTCTATTATGTGTAATATCTTACAATGTAACTTTTTTCTTTCTATATGGAAGCTTCATAAACTTATTTTGCACATTAATGTTTATTGTCCCCAAACATTATAACTAAGGATAACCAAGAATAATATCCAACCCAACCATATCCAAAACATAAAAGTTTGAGTACAAAATGTTAAAAATAACTATAGGACTTTGGATATGATATAAGTCAGTATCTTATTTATTTGTTGCATATACCCTTTCTGCATTCATAATTCAGGTTCACCTTGTATGGGCACCTGAAAACTGACACACCACTAGGAACCAATTCAATTTTATGCATGGGGAATGCAGAAAGAACCTCTTTAAAGTCCATGGAAAGAGATCTTTATATTCTTAAAAAATTCTTGTGGCAGCACTAAGCAACATGCTCCTGTTCTGGTTCAACAGAGACTAAGGAGGGCTCCCCATGTCTCATAATTTATGACATTTAAATTTGAGGGTTTAACACAAATTTTATAGTTTTACATACCCCACATTGGATCCCACAATATTAATTGGGAAGTCCATCTTGTCATTTTGTAGCAGAGCCTTCCTTGCCTTTTTCATTCTCTTCCACTAAGTCTGCTTGACAGCATTTTCTATTAACCGTCTTTCCGTGAGAAGATAGACTTCCCAATTAATATTGTGGGATCCATTTTCTGTTAACCGTCTTTCCATGTCAACACATCCTCTTTTGTCTTACCGAGATTAACATCTTCTTTCATCTTGTGTGTGCTTTAATCTTGACGATATTGATCATAATTTGAGTTCTTTATAATGCAACATGTTGCGAAGCTTGATACTCTTTGCACCTTTTAGTAAATTACCAAATAGTTATGTTGGCGAAGATATCATCTCTTTCAAACAATCTTCCGTATGTACAACACACCTGTCTGTTGGATCTATGAGCTCTTCTTTATGCTTAAGTGATTACCGTCCTCTGAGTTGTCTTCTGAATTTGAACTTCAGCGTTCTGCACTTGCTTCATGATTCAGTAAGTCTATACAAGCCTACTACTTGTTATTTCACCTACTAATTTTTGTGTTGCAAAGGAATGAAGTTATGAACTAAAAGGTAAAAGGGATGTTTGGTAGCTTACAGGTACAGACTTATCTTTTGAATTCCATTCGATTCCTTAGTTCCTTCACCTATCTGGGTCTGTTGTTCTCCATCTTAGGTTTGCTAAATCATCTATTCCATTGGTTTAATTTCTTGGAGTGCGCATCCTACAGTATAAAATCCAGTGTTTGAATACAATTAATTCTCACATCCTGATCATATTCAAGTTGAGATTTATCAATAATTTCAGACTGACACTTTCAAGAAGAATTTCAACATTTTGGAAATGCATTACGTCGTCATTTTGATTTAGCAATGCATTATATTCAATAACAATATTGATGTCAATGGGCCCTTGGTCTGCTGGTGTAGTTGAATGGTTCTGAATGAGCCCACTAGGGGCCAAGTCTTGCTGAGTGCAAAGGCTCCGACACCATAAGGGATGAGGCCGGGATTGTGCCCCGGGCGAATTTGGCGGAATGGATACCCCTCAGTCCTTGGCTCTCAGCTGAAGAGGCTTCAGCCTAGAGGCTTATGCTCTCATATCAGGTAGCTAAGTGTTCTTGTGGATGATATAAAATCCTCCATCAAAAAAATAAAACAATCAAAAAAATAAATAACAATATTGACAGCATCATTTTGCAGTTTGAAATCTGAGTTTGAGGCTTTAAAATTTGAGCACAAGAAGGCCAGAGACTAAAGGAACATTCTTAACCTGTCAACAGGGCTAATATCAACAGCTGTTAGCCAACCATTCAGAATTGTTACTGCTATCAGGATGACGTCAACACAATCCCATGCTGATGACTGTAGGCTTCTTGTGTATCATCTTTTGCTTGAGCCAGTCTGTTTGCTCTGTTTGGCTCGTCTTCATCTACTGGTCCACATCAAATTTTGTCATCAAATAATTACTTGGCAAGGCTCCAGAATTGCAGGTGTTTTTCTAGATTCCTAAGGATTTAGATAACAATAGTAGATTTTTGGTTCAGCGTAGGTATGGGCAAACATGGGAGCATGATCTTGAACCAGAGACTTTGAAGAAGAGATATTACATTGAAAATCTGACTTGGTATATGCCAAGTGGGAACTTGCATCGCCAATGGTGGTAGGATTACCCAGATAACATCTTGGAGAGTTTTTTGTGCAAATCTCACTCTCAACACACCTATGCTAATGAAAGGCATCAATCAATTTATATTTGGCAAACTTGGTGCAAAATTGTCGTTCTTTCAAATAGAAGGCTATAGTAATGGTCAAAAGTCATCGTGCCGCAAATGGTAGGATAACATGTGCAGCAGACTAAGCCCACATAAGATGACACTTAAGGTAGATAGAGCAATGATGTACTCCAGATATGCAAGATCATTAAAATGAAAGGTTGGTGAAGCATGGAAACAAAGGCTTGAAGATTCAGTACATGCACACTTTTAAGATGGAGTGCCATCAGGATCTGCTCTTCTGCTGATTGGTAGGACAATCTATGCGGGAGATCTACCTATATTGTCTGTTCCATATTTGGACGGCTTCTCAAAAGGGGTAATGTACAATTGGTTCTATTAACTCTTGGGAAAAATGGACGATGTTCCTTAATAGCAAGTTTATGGGATTCTACGTGTGTCTAAATATCCTTACCCTATCCTATAATGTTGTGGTTCATAATCAGATCACATTGCCAGATAACAACTCTTCTAGGCCTCATGAATATACTACACTGTCTGTACTTATATTAGCTCACAGTGAGCATT
Source organism: Cunninghamia lanceolata (assembly GCA_027924645.1). Lineage (NCBI taxonomy): Eukaryota > Viridiplantae > Streptophyta > Pinopsida > Cupressales > Cupressaceae > Cunninghamia > Cunninghamia lanceolata. The sequence continues at coordinate 2,739,758 of BSBN01000023.1, read as the reverse complement.
GCTGGTTCCAAAACCCAAGCTACCTATTCCTAGGCAAAAAGGTGCAATTCCTGACCTGATGTTATTGCTTGATGTCTTATCTCACATAGTATCAGGTCTTACCTTCCTCTTATCACTTAATCTTCTTACATCTTCCCAGCCTGCTTTGCTTTAACTCTCTTCCCACAGTTGCACTAATCACCCTTTTCACATATGGTCTTCCCATCCACTTTGACAGTTATCCCACTGTTCTTGCTTCCAACATTAATTAATCCCTCTAAGACAATTGTGCCTATTCCTCCATCAAACTCGTGTTCTCTATCTTTGTTTGTTCTCTCACACTTTTCCCCTTGTACCCATTTAACAGAACAACTGTTCATATTCCTCCATCAAACTTGTGTGCTCTATCTTTGTTTTATTCTCTCTCACACGGTTTCTCTTGTTCTGTCTTGAGGATAATGTATGCTTCATCCCTTCTCTTGAGCTCAAACACAACCAGGGCAGACATTTCCTTTGTTGACTCAGACTCTGCCCCTGATGGTCATTTCCTTTGTTTCATCTCCATATTCTGGTAGATTTCCATAGGGTGATCGGTCTAGGAGGGATTTTTCTCACAATAGGAATTAGTTGATCTTATATGTCTTGAATTCATAATCAATAAATAACGTTGGCCATCACTCTCTCTCTCTCTTGCCTCTCTCTTTTATTCTTCCTCTTGTCTTACTCTATCATCATAGTGCTTGAGAGTGGAACTCTCTCCATCTCTTGTTGTTGCTTGGGTTGTGACCTCTCTTCAAGTTTAGATAACAATGAGGAATGAAGGTTGGAAGGTCAAGAAACATGCCTTGATATGCTTGTTCCATGAAATATTGTCAACCATGTCTAAAAGGGAGTTTTATGTCCGTAGCTTCTAGTTGAGAAGATTTGGTTGTGGCTGCATCCCAAACTGCACTTAAATCTCTTGCTAACTCTTCCTCCTCCCTCTGATTGGCTTTGCTCAAATTGAATTCTTTTACCCATCAGTTTAATTTTTTTTCCATTTTTTATATTCCATTCAACCTTTCTTCTTTGATGGATACAAACTACAAGAGGATTGTAATGTCCCCTTTTTCCAAGTGATTACCCAACGGAGTTGGCTAGCCTATTTTATTCCCATAGGCTAAGTCGGGAGTTGAAAGGGAATAATCTAATTAATTAAATCCTAAGTTAATTTTGGATTATTTATATTTAATTAATTAAGCTGGACCTATTTGTAATATAAAATAACTTTATTATAAAAGTAAGCCACTTTGAAAAAAGAAAATAAAATAATACAAAAGGGTAGTCGGCCAAAAAGGAGGTCGGCCAAAGAGGAGGTTTATTTGGTGGCTATAAAAGAAAGTAAAAAAGAAAGTCATTTGCATCATTCTATCTTATCATTTTTCATTGGAGATTTTCTCTTGTTGGCTGCAACATAGGTTCAACATATTCCAAGGATGAAAAGTAAAACCCTTAGGAATATTGGTGGATTAGACGAAAACCCAATTCCATCTTGAGGTGGATTCATTACGGAATTCACATTTGCACTTCATTGGAGATTCAGAGGAGAGAATTGAGCTACAAAGCCATATTTATTTCTGCAGATTGGTGTGGAGGAAGATTGTTGATGTGTTTTCTTTACACATACAACGTAGAATAAAATACTGGTGTACTCTATCCTCTCTTGAACAAAATCCCTCAAATGCTAAGCTAAGTGATCAGATGAGTAGACTCCAAGGTTCTTGATTAGTTACTTTTGGTGTTGCGACTTGGGATAACTTAGGAGTAGGATGCGAATTACTGTTTGACACAAAGGGACTTACGTAAATGTTCAACAATAGGAAACTTGTTTCTCTTGGATAACATGCAACATAGCTTCTCTAAAGGTCTAACAATATGACTACTTAGGATATGACAGTGTAAGCTCTTGAATCTAAATCTAACAGGATTTTAAAGAAAATGCAAAAGGAAATGGGTTTAGAGAATTCTAATCTAGATGCAAGCAATCACCGCTAATTCATTGGAATCTCCACCACACTTTGCTTCGCCATAAGGTAACAACTACACAAAGGTGATGCAATCTTCTAAGGGAAAAGTAGGATTTTCAGATTACTTCTGCACATGAAGGTAAATGAACACAAAGTAATTGAAGTTAAGCTCGGGTAAGGTTCAGGCTAACCATGCATTACAATCTGCCATCGACAAATTATAAATGGTATGAACTATGAAGATTCCAAACATGAATCAGCAGTAATAACTCCCATGAAACATAAAACTAAATAGCTGAAAACAAACTAAACTAATCTTATTCTATGAGTGAACACTTAGAAACCATGCATTCATTTGAAACAACACAAAATCACCATGAAGAATTCAACAATGAGTTTGTATTTATTTCAACAGAGTCTTAAGCAACAATTTCTTAGAGCATTCCCGCTTTACAAATGAGAGCAAATGGGGCTTATATAGGCCTCAAAATTCAATGGATGACCAAGATTAAATCTAGAAATCAAGGGCCCTTATTGTGCCACGCAAGCAAATGGTTACAAAATTTACTAAAATTAGACCTTGCATTTATGATGCACCCACTAAGTGGAGTACCCTCATTTATGAACTCTCCTTTTTGTGGTAAACTCCACAAATCTAGTCATGACACGTGTAACCTCCTCCATAGGGACACTTAGCAAAGTTTGAATGGTGCATTCTATGATTTGTAGCTCCTTTGTGCATTTGACAACTCTCATCTCCCAACCAGCCATGGATGTTTGAAACATCCCCATGAAAGTGGAAAGTGTGCAAATATCATTCAACAACTCCCTGGAAACAACCTGTGGATGCTGAAAATACTTTGTATGCATCATATCTTTCAGCAAGTATTCATTAATCTCTCCATTGGAATCAACTACCTAGTTTACAGAAACAAGTATTTTGTTTTGAATCTCTTGAAGTGCTTCTCTTGTTCGAGTGCTGTCACTCTTAATCTTTCCAAGGATTTGCTCCTTTATGCTGAGGGCACAGTACCAGGAAGGGAAACTATATGCTGAACCATATTCGATCACTCCTTCATCCATCAAAGTGGCATTTGGAGTATAAATCAGCCTTTTCAACTGAGGCATAACTTCTTCTCTTACAATTCTGAATTCTACACAAGTGATCAAAACATTCTGAACTCTATCAAATATTGAAGAAGCCTCCTTGTACAACTTCACAATTTCATCAATGAACCCGTCAGCTTTGGTCTTGAAATTTGCTGCCCAATTCTACAAAACTTGAGATGAAGACCTCATTTCTTCCAAATGTGCCACAGACTCTTGCGAAAGCAACGCAGGTGGTGCAACCATCTCTCTAGCTTGGCCTACTGGTCTCATCAACTGCTGAATATAATGCTGAAATGCCAAGTTATCCCTCTCCAATTGGATCCTTTGTTCTTGTTCCTTTTGTAGTCTTTCTTTGATGACTGCAACTGAATCTTCTAACTCTTCTATCTCTTGCTTTGTTGTGGCTAGTCCCAAATCAAAAGTATTGATGTCATATGCACTTGGAACACCATCATCTGCCTCTATACTGATTTTTGGGACAGCAATATGCATTTGTCGTGACCCCGAGCTGCTTCTTGTGATCTTCGAGAATTTAGTAATTTTCTGCTTTCCATTGTTAGGTTTGGCTCTGCTCAACAAGTCTTCCAAACTTAGGATGGGTTCCCTTTCAATAACAGACTTCTCCTTGACTCGATCTGTTAGCCACTCTGGTAAGTCAGACAAGTCTTCCTGATTTTCTTCCTGAACTCCCTTCTGTTGAATAGTAGGAAGAGCCTCTTCATCAAACTCATACAACTCCTTGTCATTTTGATTTTCAGCTTCTACTTCTATCATGACCACTTCTTGTTCCTTAGATGATTTTGACATATCTTCATCAATTTGATTACCTTGTTTGATGCCTTGATCAATTTGTACTTCTAAAGCTACCTGTTCATCATGCCTTACTTCATCTTCCTCAATATTTATTATACTATTGCACTCTTGCCTTGAAGATGCACTAGCTGCCTTCTGATCATCAGTCTTTGCCTTCTTACTTGGCTGAATATCTTCATGCGGATCAGCACCTTCACCCTCTGAATCACTGGAATCATTGGAGTCACTGCTTGACTCACTATTTGAAGAATCCTTGGACTGATGTGTACTAACTCCTCCCATCAAGTTGTAAGTAAATTGGACATTTTTCTCCTAAAGTCTTCGAATTTGGAAGTCCACATATTTTCTTGTATGTGCCACAATTGGCATCATCAAATCATCATTGCGCGTGACTTCTTGTTCCGACCAATTGATGGTGAAAGGCTTGTCCTTCTTCTCTTCATACAAACTTTGTGAAAGTCTTTTGTGATTCTCCTCAAGCTGATTTGGAATGTTGATTACTCTTGTTGCTCTGACCAAATCCAAAGACAATCTGTAGCAACCTTTCTTTCTTATTTCTATCTCATCGTACGCATCCATCCAATGATCCTCGAGCTGTGGTCTGTGCTTGTATTTGCTCCCAAATTTCTGTTTGATTATGCCAAATGGATCAAAGTTGCTGCGTGCATCATTATGGCACACTAAGTTGTAAGCTTGCAGCTCTATCTCTGAATTTTCAGCTCCTTGTAATGATGTATAGGTCTCAAGCCTCCTGATGCTGATTGGAAACTTTGTTGTAGTCTTTTTTCTCTTTCTTTGAACTTTGTCGAATGCAACCAACTGTCTTGTTACTTCCAACAACACCATTCTGTCAGTGGGGTATCTAGGCAACCTGTAAGGCAATGATGAGAAGCCCTCAACATGGATGTATGTGAATCTTGGAAACTGAATAAACCACTTTCCGAACTTTGCTACAAAATTCATAGCCTCCTTCGACAATCTCCTGCATGTGTTGCCTTGCAACAATCTGACAATGTACATGGAAAAGGCATCATTAAACCTTCTCTAATGAGATATAGCCTGCAGGTGCAGCTGAGGATAGCAGTCATCAACCTTGAACTGTCCATCTTCATTTCCAACTCTCCCCTTGCAGTTTAGTCCTGGGTATCTTTCGTTTCTAGCAAGCATATATATAACATATGAGCTCATATAAAATGTTTTTGTTTCCTGTAAACCCTTCAATTGATCATTGATATTGCTGCTGATCATTTCAGTCAATCTATCATCCTCTTTCCGCTTATGATCTCTTTGATGAAGAAGAACATCCAGGGCTCGAAATTCCTTGATTGCGGGCAGCCCATGATGCGATTCAGAAATACAACCATATAATTGATCTCCTGATGAAAATTAGATTTGTGAAGCTTCTTCGGTACCTTGCTTACATGTGGCCTTGGTTGCACCAACCAGTTGCTGTTTATCACCTCCATACACTTCTTAGGTCCAGTCAAATAAAGTTGTAAGGCAGTCTCCTTTGTACAAAAAGTAGTAGTTTTGTACGAAGGGATGTCGAAAGCTTCTGCGATTGCCTCCTTTCTTAAATGAGCTAATACTTTGCCTTCTCTGGTCATAATGCATCTCTTTTTGTGATTACAATGCTTAGCACATTCTAGCATGAACTCCGGGCATAACATTGCTGGCGGGAAGCAGGCAGCCTGAATAATCCCATTCTTCAACATTCGCTTGATCAGATTTGATGGATTGGGTTTGTATAAATTTTGTCGAATCTCCTGGATGTTGGTCTTCCCGAGATTAGTGTCGCCTAGATTTCGCCACTTCAATGTGATCTTCGTTTCTGGCCCCGTTCCCTTCATGTCGCTTCTCATCAGTGCCTGTCTATCCTTCGCACTCATTGCTCACCTGCACGAATATCCAGACATTAGTTTGATAGAATAATGCATAAAAGACAAGCACATAAGACAAAACTCACCGCACAATGCATGCGGGATAAAATGAATATGCGAATTTGAATTACCCCGCTCTATTTCGAGAAAGGCTTGAAAATACAAATCTTTGCAAAAACAAAACTCGATCAATACTTAAAGAACTTCAATCGACAAATGCAACTCCAATCTGCCCACGTCGAAACCTTGACATGCAATTTGTATTTGAGCATGAATACAACCAGCACCAAATGCACATCGAGCCTATTTTCTTCTTTTGTTCATACTCTCGTCCCTTCTACAAAACCAAATGATATGCAAAGGAGAATTTTTCTGTATTATCTAAAACAAATCAAAGTTTGTAGAGTGATGGGAATCCGACGGATACCAATCGAGTGGGCATTTTGAATAAGCCAATATTGTGCGTACGACCTTTGCAATGCTCTCCTTTAAAATTTCATTCCTAACACACAGCCCGTTGATGTGTGCCTTAAGCGGGCACTTCGATGCTCAATGCAAAGTTTAAAACTTATCCTCCGCGAAATGATTGCTTGACGCACGCTCAAGCGGAACTCCAAAATGCGAATTGCTTATTACACCTGGCGAGTGTCTTGGGTGCTTGATAAGTAATATTAATGATGCAGAGGTGAGCAACTTAATGGAATGAGTGGGCATATAACTTAAATCTCTGGCATTACACATCGACCATTACTCTTATGAGGTGGAGCGTATTTATAGATGCTCCAGAGAATCGTTTGAATTCAGCAGACAAAACATTTTAACAGATATGCTCGGGCGGGGATGTTAAGGCCTATCGCACTATAACTCAAGGATTGCAAAAGAATCGTGAAAGTCCGCTTGAGCGGATATCTTTGAGCGTTATGCATACTGCAAAGAATAATTACATTGGGGCGTGATAACAGGCTCATCCAACCATTAAGAGATATGCGCCAGCGGGAATCAAGCAGCTGTATGCATAGCTTGGTGGACATCTTAAATGAATGCGCATAAGATGGTGAGTGAGCTACAAATTGTGAATTTTATTTGTTCGACGGAGATTTAAATGCATTGAGTAACGATCGGTACATTTGACTGCAATCCACAGGGTTTGAAAATGTCCGCCTAAGTGGATGTTTGAGGCTATCTTTCATTGAGCAGAATAAAACAAAGTTTGCATAGGGGATCAAAACGTCCCCCTGAGTGGACATTGGAGGTCGACATGGATGCCACCCAAAAAATATGAGTATTCAATGTATCAACATAAGTTTGCCTAAGCGGATGTTTAAACGCATCCTGCACCGACAATAGTCAAAAATTCAAAGCTAAGGAGGGGTCTCTTTTGTGCTCTGACAGCCGATCCTATTCTTAGAGGACATGGAGCGACTTCTCAAATATCATTTAAAATGCTACTAAAAATAGTGAGCGGGTGCTTGGAGTGGCAACGCATATCCTGAAACTCAGATTCCATTGCAAGCCACCGATTAGCTGGCGCTCAAGCGGACATTAAAGACTCCCATGTATGGAAAACAAATGCCAATTGCAAAGCTCAGGGAAATATGCGCTTGGGCGGATCTTAAGATGATACGTGCACAATTTGGATTTTGTTCATTACAAATTGACCTTAGAATTGCTCTCAAATAGACATTAAAGTCAACGTGGCCCATACATTTAAGCGAGCATTATGAGTTTGCAAGGCCCGTTTATTGTAAACAATGTTTGAAAAACCAAGACTACAAAGGCACCGCGCAAGTCCACTTAAGGCGGGCATTCTAGGAGGCCACGCATGATTTTGAAATTATGCCGAATGAAATGGACCACCGAGGATATTACGCATAGTGTAGATCTTCTGTTTGTAAGAGTAAGCGTGTAATAAAATGTCAAGGGCGGACCTATTGTCCCCTCGTGTACAAGCGCGATGAGAGCGCACACTTGAGCGAGCAATGTATATTAGAATGTGCTTAGAGCGGCCGGATAGAACGGTTAACTCAAAATCCCGACTAGATGGATATTCGAAAACCCAATGCATACTTGGAAACTCAACTCCTCGCACTTAACATGAACCACAAATCAATTAAAATAAAACCTTTTGCAAGATGACTTAATATGTGTACTTAATCGAAGGTTTGGACCAAGCTCACATAATTTGAAAGAATTGACAAATGCAAAGTTGATTAAGACCAAAGTTTGAGTGGACATGCTAAGCAACGAGAGAATAAGCAGAAGTCTGAACGCCAAACACCAAAACAAAAAGATCGCAAACTAATAACCTAAGAAGAAAAAGGGGGGAGGGGTCCCCATCTTCAAATGGGGCGATGTTGGGAATTGGTCACAACAAAGACCTAGGGCCAAAATTGTGAGATTTGTGGCCAAATACAATTTTTGGTGAGGAGGATTTATATGCAGATTTGATTACAGGTTTTCAGCTTCATATTGAAGGTTTAATTTGAAGAATAATGTAAGGGTTTATGCCCCAGGAGAGCGCCATCCATGAGGAGTCAAAATTCAGGGTTTGGAGAATGTTGAAGACCAAACCCTAGCCGCCATCCATGAGGAGCCAAATTTCAGACCTTGAGGAATATTGCAGGTCCAAACCCTAGTCGCCGCCCTCATGTAGCATGCCAATATCATTCATGATGGAGCGCCACCTTGAAGAAGGAAACTCTAACCAAATTTAAAGGATTCATGGAGTTTTTGGAGGCATTAACGTGCATAAACAAGTGCCATTTCAGTTCGCCCATCTAGGGTTTGGAAGTCATCATCATCCATTGTTTGTCAATCATATTTCAAAGGGTAAATCTGAGTTTGAATATGTATTGCTGATATTGCCTCATTGCTGGCCGCCAATACTGGATCTGCACATTATACATGTATGTGGAGTTGTCATATGCATTGGTGGTCGGTATGTAACACTTAAAATCTTCAATTTGAAGCATCTATTTCATCTCTACAATCTGATTTAGTATTTCTGAGTTTATTACAGCAAACTGGGAATTTGTAATTCATGGAATTGAATCAAGTAAAGGGCTGATTTGAGTTATCCTATTGTATGACAAATGTTTGATGTAATATCTAGTCTTTAGAGATTGCATTTTGGCATTATTTTATGAATATCTATCTACTGTTCCAAATAAACACATTCAGCAATAAACCCTAGCAGCTTTCATAACAAGGGTTTGACAAAAATAAAAATCATAATTTTAGGGCAGATCTGATTAGGGATCTTACAAGGATGGTCACAGGGCATTCAATGGGGAATGACTGACAAATACAACAGGTAAGCTTCATTATGGCAATGGCAGCTAATTGATCCCTGGCAACTTTTATGTTCAGCAGATGTTTCTGAATCAAATCTCCCTCTTCCGTTTTAAGGGAGATTAAGTTCTTCTGATAGAAGGCCCTCCCTCTATCCAATGTCTGGTATTTTTCTGTCAACCTAACTCAGATTCTTGATGTGTCTTTGTATCCAGAAACCTGGCGTAACATTTCATTAATTACTGATAGCTTCAGGACCTCTTTGTTTTGGCTTTGGAAGTCTCCATCCTGAGCTACAAGCTTACCAACTTCATCTTCCTTAGAAGGATCATGTATTTCTACTATTCTGATTAGATCCGTCTACTTAAAAATTGCTAACATCTATCTTTTCCAATCATTTGAATTATGCACATAATTTTTTTAAGATTCAATCAAGAGCAAATTGAAAAGACAAAAATCAAATGCAGTTATCCCTAAGTACTGTGTATATGGAAAAATCGATTAAACTAAATAAAACCAAAGAACCCAATAACATAAAGGAAACTAATTTAAATAAAAGCAATGACAAATAATTAATGAAATAAAGACTTTTACCGAAATCTGTGTTGTTTCCTTTGGATTGAATGTGGATTGCTCAATGTAGTTGCAAAGCCATGGCTGCAACAAGCAAGTATGTGCTCAAAAGATCAATGTCAAAAGATCGTTATAGTGCTCAATCGACGCGTTTTGTATGCTCTAAGCTCTGTTAAGTATGCCTGAGAATACGATCGAAGAGAGGCTAAATGAAGGAGATGAGGGGGGTTTATATAGGTTTCAACAGAGATCGATCAACGGTCCAGATAATTTAGAAGAATCAACGGAGGAGATAAGTTGAGGAATGTGCAAGGAATGAGAAGAAGACATGTGTCTTGCTTTCTTTTGCATGAGAGGAGTTATCAAGAATAGAAGAATGAGTTAACTGAAGAGATAAATTAATTAAAAGAATAAAGCAATCAGTTAAGTGATTTAAAACAAGAAGAAGAGATTTGCATGAGAAAAGAAGATATTTTGCTTTATTAAATATAGAAATATTTAATTGATGAGCAAGAAAGCTTGAGTTATTTTAGAGATAACTCAAATTAGAAGAAAAAACAATTTAAATAAATAATTGATTTATTTAAATTTAGAGAAGATATTTTGGAAGAAATAATTAAATAAATGGAATTATTTAATTTAGAAGATTTGAAAGCAAATTAAATAAATAAATTTATTTAATTGTTGTGCATGATTTTGGGAGAATGATTTTTGATTTAATTAAATAATTTAAGAATTATTTAATTTTAGATAAGAGGGAATTTGTTGAATTAATTAAATAATGGGATTTAATTAATGTGGATTTGATTTTCGAAAAGCGAATAATGATTTAATTAAATAATTAAAAATTATTTAATTGTGGAAGAATATAGAGGAATTTAATTTAATTAATTAAATAAAGAGAATTTATTTAATTAATGTTGAAAGTATGTGATTTAGAAGAATTTGATGAAATTAATTAAATAATTAGATTATTTAATTAATGTGTGAAATGCAGGTGATTAGATAGATTATGAAATGCAAGTGATTTGATGACACGGTCATTTTAGGGTGTCTACAAGTACAGTGATGCACAGTTTATTCAGGCTTGTCATTATTTACCCGAGGAAAAAACTTTCTCTGAACTGTAGTTCTTTTACCAAATAGAAATCTATCTAATTTTTTTGGAACTGTTTTTTGTTTGTTCTACTTCTCAAATCAGAAAAATACTGATATAATAAAAAACAGAAAAAGATTCCTGTTACCTCTACACATTGGTATGCCTTCATATTTTCTTGACTTTAATCACAAATGATCTCAAACTTCAAATTCCTCAATGTCTTTAGTGCATATGCCTTCATTTTTTTTGACGCCAATCACACATTATCGGAAACTTCAAATTCCTCAATTTCTCTAGTGCATATTGTCTACCCTCCGGACCCATGAAAAATTCAATCCAAATCAGGACAAAATGTTCATACCGTTTTGGGGCAGTTTCAGAAGAAGATCTGTAATGTCCCCTTTTTTAGCCCATGCAGATAGATGGAGAGTTAGTCTATTATTGAGTTCTCGTAGACTAACCAGCATGGTTAGGGAACCACTGTTGGCGATGACTTGGATGGGTTTGTCAGTATTTGAGTGGATGTTGGCATGGTTTCGGTGTGATCTTCAGTTTGACACTTTCTAGGGTGGATTTGTTTTGCTTAGGCCCGAACTTACTATTTTTGGCAAATTAGGGTTTCTGTTCGTTTTGGGATTTTCGTTTTGGGATTTTCAGTGGTGGAGATGAAGCGTCTTGGCGAGACCTTTCCAACGGTCTATAGATCACTGGATTCCAAGATCATTTGGGCCTCCGTTTTAAAGTCCGTAAATTATTAATATTATATTAATATTGGACTTTGGGTTATATTGGCTAAGTATCAAAAAATTGAAATATTAGTAAAAGACACTTTAGTCATGTAGTTGGGCGCCCACCTTGGGAAATATTAGAAAGTGTTTTAAAATAAATATTTCCCTCCAAAAATGAATCGACCCTCTTGAGGAAATATAAGAGGGAAAAAGGCAATTCATTAGGTATGTTGATTATTTTCATTTGCTTTGGCTTTGGCTCTGCAAAGAGTTTGAGGGTTTTGGAAAAATTCGAAACCATGGCTTTTGGAGACGAAAATCTCCATTAGTAACAGCATTCCGTAGGTGTGAAAGATCATCCCTGGGTGCTCGAAGAGGCAAATACACTCAGTGTTTGCATTGGTGCTTCAATGGTTGAATGCAGGTTGTTGCATGAGGGTTTTCATAGACATCTCTCAGTTCTTGGCACAATAATTATTGAAAGACATTAAGGGATATATTGCAGGTTTTGGCACTGTCTTTGAGGAATTTTTTTGGGAGTTTCTAGCCTCCCTTTGCTGGCCGTACATTACTAGCCTTGGCCGTACCACTTTATGGCAGCATTTTGAGTAGTGTTTGATGATCCTCCATTCATATTTTGGGAGTTGGAAACTATATTTCATCTGCAGTTCAGATTTGAGGGTTTATGACAGATTTTGGGGCATTTGAGAAGTGTTTATTGCTGCAGCTATCACCAGCTGGGCCATACCATTGCCTAGGGAAAACGTGGGTCATCTTGGAGCTGGTTCGCTCCTCACTCACGACTGCTATGTTACTCATTGTTGGCGCCTAGGGCTGCATAACACTTCCCTTCATTTGTGTGAGTGAATATCTATCTGTATGCATTTGGAGGTGTTTTCATAGCTCATGTAGTGCTGGTACATGTACAACATATGTATCAAGTTGAAAATATGCAAATGGGTATGCCTCTATAATTCATTTTGAGTGATTTTATGATCTAGGTCATTGTTCTCTTTCGCATATCTGTTCTGGTTTTTTTGGGTTATCATTGCATGTCATATATTGTCATTGTTATCTGCAAAAACATTACATGCAAACACAAAACCCCTCCTGCAACTTCTGTCTAGTTTTGAAAGACCACACAATTTAAAAAATAAAAAAAATAACATAATATATTAAACAAAAAGAACAAATAGGGGCAGCTCATTACAAGATCTACATTATGGCAGATACAAAGCCTTTTCCGATGACCATTTAGACTGTCTAATCTAATAAAGCTCTCAACCCAAATGCTATTAGAAATATATATTCAGAAACAAAACTGTGCAAATTGCTTAAAAAAATTGCCAAATTATACTTCATCATTCAGGTTTTCTCAGGCTCAAAAATCAGACCCTTTTTCTTATATTGTATAGAACAAGAATTGGTTACCTTACCGATTCTTAGAATCTACCATCGTGATCGAACCTCTCAGATTGTTCTCATTCTCAGCAATCTCTCTCTCCTGCATAGATTTGTTCGTCCTATGCTCTGTCCTTTTGTCACCCTCAGATGCATTCTTCAGGCTCTAATCTCAATCTTTGACCACAGGTCCTCAACCCCAGAACCCAATCACCTTGGGCTCAGATATTTCATTCATAAATTTATAAATACCATCATACCAGTAAACTATAATAGACAATAAAGAGAGAAGAGGGAGCAATACTACATTCAATATGCTAGTTCTTCATTGCATTTATAGGATTCTTCACCAACCCCTAAAAGGCTAAAACTAATTTGCAATTAATAACTGTCAATCAACCGTTAACTGTAAGCTAATTCCTAACTATGACTAACTCATAACAGTATGATATGACTATATGTGTAACAATTTATATTCCACTAGATCAACTCTAAGCCAAGAGGAAGTCCTTGTTTGAGCAAACCTCAATCACATACCTGTGCTTCCTCATCGATACACACACAATAGATGTAGATCCATTTAAAGTCACGGTCCTTTATAAGTGACCCACTTCATCCAATGTTTCAGATCTGAAGAATTTTATGGGTTGCATCGACTTCCTATGGTTGATTCTGAACTACTTAAATTTCTTATTCTCTTCATCAGCTCACTAATCAGAAGGCTCTTAATTGGAGTTCATTGGCTGCTCAAGCGTTTAGTTGTTGGAATGAGGATTTGTGCTCTGCTCTGTTGCTTGCTCTCCTGGACATGCAACAACTATTTGAGCTTGAGAGCCATGATTCCTTATTTGCTGTACTTTAGCAAGTAGGACATCCATTAGTTAATGATACAAAAGCTTTTTCATATGCCAAGCTCAATCATAACATCTTTGATAAGTAATTCTATTCACTGGTGACAGCATTATCTTCTTCGAAAGGAGGTCATTCTGTAGACAGCTCACTAACCACTTTTCTTAGTCTTGGATTGAGAAACATTGACATTTGAAGGGGGCATCTTACTGTTTTTGCTTGTGTGGAAATGGTCCAGGACTGCAAAAATATGGTGCCTTCCATTTTCAGCTGCATTGTATTTTTTCCATTCTATCAATATATTTTTTGATAAAAGTAAAAGTTGTATTGATAAAGTATTAAAGTACAAAAACCCCAGATGCAGATCACTTTGATAAAAAAATGTGAGGTTTAAAAGCTGAATAGAGTTACCAGCCTAAGAGGTACCATAGAAAAGCTACACTAGAAGTATGAGGTGAAGTGCAAGTATAAGCCGATAAAATATAATACATATCTTTAGAAGTTTCAAGTAGTGCACGTCTTCAAAAGTTCTGCTTGTTTAGACCACAATGACTTTGCTGGTGTGAGGGCCAGTCCCATGTCTTCCCTCAACATTGTAGGTTCATCGCACAGCAGCTCCTTCCATTTGTCCACCTTGGAATGCATTCCAGTGACTTGTAGTTACAGGCTCTCTCTGGGGCTGTATGGTGCTGGTTTTGTTGTGCAGCTTGTAGACTCTCTTCTAGTTCTTTCCCTTTCATTGTTTAGCGTTTGTTCTGTGGCTTCAGCATTGTTGAGTACATGTTAATAGCGATGGCAGAGGATCACTAGGACATCTATCTTTTTCAGACAGTTAAGTATTGCCATTTGATTCTCCTTAATTTCTTCTATACTGTTGAGCGGCAGATTGATACATTGCTGGGGGGTGGCATTGTTTTTGGATTCATGACTTTGGTAAGGCCTTGAAGAGAATCATTAGTATTGGCTAAGGCTATGTGGACAGTAGTTTCATTTGAGTGGGGGATCTATGCAGATGTATCTTTCGTCTTTTGGGCTTGGTTGTCATCATCCAGGATGGATGGAGGGGCTTCATTCTGGGTCTTGTTGCAAGGAAAAGAGGCTTGTTAGCTTTCAGAGAAATAGGATGAAAGGTTGTAGTTTCATTCAATGCGGATGATAGATTAGGGATCTTACCTTGGAGGTGACAACAAAAGACATGGATTGGAGGGTTTTTTAAATATTCATGCAGAAGCTGAAGGGACTTTTACAAGGTGGTAAGTATGAGAGATACAACTAGAATGTGGGATTGAAAAAGCAGAGGTAAAGGTAATCTTGTTTTGACTGGTTGATCTTCTTGTAGGCACAGCTTGTGAGGTCTATAATTCATTGGCCTTTTGCTCTGCATCAGTCCTGCATTCCTTATCCAGAATGATGGTGACATGTCTTTCAATGTTATAATCTTTCCCCTCTATTATGTTCGGATTTAACTTTTCCATTTCTCTTCTTTCAACAACTTTCTTTTTTCTTATATTATGTCTTCAGGGATGCCCTGTTAGCTTTAAGGCATTTGCACCGGCAATATTGCATTGCTCCATTTATAGACTTGGCTGATAAACTTGGACACCATCTGGATTCATAATTCCAGCAATTTTAGTACCCGAAGGTGAAAGATCCGCCTATGAATGACCTTTTGAAGCACACATAATGAATGCATTGTCGACAATGTATGCTGTGACATATTGCTTGTTCAAGAACAAAGTTGACATCATAAACATTCTTTGCAGATAATTCCTTTGAGAGGGTTTGCTGTTTGATTGATTCTAATCAATCTGACCTCTTGGTGATGAGTCACATGTCCCACTTAGACTGCGTAGATGAGGAGATCACTTCTTATCCTATCTGCCAATATCCAAGAGGCATTAATTGATGAGTTATCTTGGTAGTTCAGGCATTGATCCATGTTGATTGAGTGGCAGCATTCAGGATGAGTGGATTTCAGGTGACAAGATCATTCAGTCATTCCTTGTAGAAGGCAATCTAGATCTATTTTGTAGAAATTGATGTGACAACCTGGGACTTTTTGAATGCAGATCACTCCTTTCAAACCTCATAGTGGAAATGAGGAAGAAGACTTAAATTGAAGGGTTAAGGTCAAGTGTTTGTTACAAAACAGTTGTTGGCCTTTACCCATGTGGAGAGAAGTAGGATTGATTTAGAGATGTGATGTGTTTTTAGCCCCCTTGAGGGCCATCCAGGCGTTTTTCTTGTTAGGGACTTAATACTTAAAAGTAATCAAGCTAGGTTGATGAAGACAGGGTTGGCATTTGCTTTTTTGTGGCATCCACATAGGCTTGTTCATCATGGCATCTTTAATGTAGCCTAGGCATGCCCTGTTGGACAAGTTGACAAGAATTAGTTGGAGCTGGAAAGCCATGTTTGATGTGTACAAAATGATAACAGTTTTAGAAAGGCATTATGCAATGTGTTTCTAGAGCCCAATAGTCCCAGTTCGATCCCCCTTTGTCATTTATTCTTGCTGTATGCTTGATCTGGTTTATAATTTTTATAGTGCTGTTGATGATCATTGTGGCCGCCATAGGTGTCAGACATGTTAAATAGTTTGAATAATTTCGCAGTACTTTCTAGGGTGGAGCTGGTATACCATATAGTCCAAGGAATGATGGAACGAATGGTGGGGAGGGCGGCCAGTTCAAACTTGTTAGGAGGTGTTGTGATTTGAGTTTTTGACCACACTTGTTGGTGACTTAAAGAATTAATACTTGGAGACAACTTCTATCTTTTGGCCTCATTTTTAAACTTGTAGTTAGCGTAAAATGACTTTGTAATGTTCCATTAATTTGTTTGTAGCCGACTATGTATTATTTACTTGTCGGCTTGTGGGTAGTTGTTAGGAGTTAGTTGTTAGTGATTGTTGACGGTTGTGTTTTGCTTGGCAATTGTCAGGTAATTTAAATATGTTTCTTGTTGTTGGGGAAAGTAGTCTGATCCTTGGTTGGTCATCTTTGGTCTACTTTTGTGTAAGAATTTCATATGAATAAAGATATACTTTTTATAATTCTATTTGGTATGCATTGTTATTTTTGTTCATTACTACAAGTACTAGTCTTATTAGATAAAGGAGTAAACATTGGTGTTGTTGCCTTTAAGAAGTTGGGTCCAATTTAAGATATTAATGCCCTTAGACCCCAACAAAGGTGGGAAGAGACCACGTGTGGTTAGGACTAAGAGATCAGATGGGCTTTGAGACTTGTGGAGCAACTAGAACAAAGGAGAATATTAC
Organism: Cunninghamia lanceolata; assembly: GCA_027924645.1. Lineage (NCBI taxonomy): Eukaryota > Viridiplantae > Streptophyta > Pinopsida > Cupressales > Cupressaceae > Cunninghamia > Cunninghamia lanceolata. The sequence continues at coordinate 2,722,749 of BSBN01000023.1, read as the reverse complement.
ATGAAGAAAACCCATCAGTACAATTACATTGTCGGAACTGTTGATGTTTGTTTTTGAACAAGTCAACAATTAGAGTGAAATACAAAGTATCTGACTCCCTCTTGAGCAAAGCCTCTCGAATGCTGAACGAAGTGATCAAACAAGATGACTCCAAGGTTCCTTTCTTATGAGTTTGTAAGAGATAGTGACTAAGTATGATTTTGCTGTTAAACACAAAGGGACTTACACAATTGTTCAAATAAATCGTTGTTTCAATGATTACGGAAGCGAATACTGGAGAGTCTAAGTACTACAACTAATGGCGTATGATTTGGCAATTGATGTTCTTGGTTCTAATTCTAACTAAATGGTAAAAAAGGACAAAAGATGTAAGGTTTAGAAACACTAATCTAATCCTAGATGTAAGGATGATTACTGCTTTAGGTGAAATCAAACCAAATCCTGCTTCACTAAGATGGACAACTACACAAGATAGGTGCAATCTTCTAGGGTATACAAGATGTTTATATCACTTATGCTCATGAAAGATTCAACAAACATAAAGATCAAATTGATGTTCAATTTCGTTCAGACTAACCATGCACTGCAATTTGCAAGCCACAAACTACAAATGGTATGAACTTATAGATTTCACCACAAAGCAATAAAGAAACCTTCCATTAACTAACATAAACTTAAAGAAAACTTATAACTTAATGTTCGCTTGAAAATCTAAACCATGCAACACTCAGAAACACAAATAGAATCACCAAAGCAATGAATCTTTTATTATCTCAGAGAGCTCTTGCAACAATTTCAGAAATTTCAACCGTACAAATGAGAGCAACAAGAGGATCAAGCCACATCACAAGTAGTTGTAACAAACTTCTCTTTATTAAATGAAAGAGGCCAGCTTTATTAAATGAAGGAGGTTATCTGTATTAAATGAGGGAGGCTATGAAGAAAAGAACAAAGGCACGCCTCACAAGAAGATAAGAATAATATATCATTATCTTATGAAGAATCCCCATGTGAATATCCATCACTAGAAGCTTGGCATTCAATGAACTTGGACACTATTTGCTTGACTTCCTCCACAGGTACACTTGGCGCATTCTGAATGGTTCTTTCAGCTTCAAGTACATCAATTGAATAAAGGCCAAGTGTCCTTTCCCAATCAGTTATTCTTGCTTTGTTGTCGCCAAGGTGGACAGCAAGTGAAAATATACTATCAAGTCTCTCATCTGTAACATCATTTTCCTGAAAATAGAAAACTTGAACTTGTTCTTTCAGATTCTCAAGAGTCATTCCCCCAAATGGATTACAGATCTTCATTAAAGAGGCATGTATTCCATCCAGAATCCTTTGAAGCATACTTCTAACTCTCGACATATCTATTTCTATCTTATCCAACAACTGTCCTTTGATGCGAAGGCTATAATACCAGGAGGAAAAGTTGTATGTTCTACCTTCTTCAATGACTTCAGCATGTAACAACTCATCAACTGATGTTTCCATCAAGCTTTTCAAGTGTAGCAGGTATTGATCCTTGAGGTCTTTGAATTCAACACAAGATGTCATAAGTGCAAGTACCCTCTCCTTAAGACTAGTAATCTTATCACTCACTTGCATAATGTCTCTCAGATGTCTAAATGTAGTCTCCTTTGATCTTTTCATCCAATCCTTCATTTTGTGAGATGAAGACTTCAACTCTTCTAGGTGTTCAACTGTTTTAGGAGGAAGGAGAGATGGAGGTGTAGTTACTCTTTTCTGCTGATGAATATGATGCACTAAATGCTGAATGTACTGCTCTAAGGCACGACATCTTTGCTCAGCCTTGATTCTGCCTTCTGTCTCTTGTCTTATGATAGCTCGAGCATTATCAATCGAATCCTGAAGCTCTTCTTCAACTTGCATTCCAGTCAAAGGACCTAGATTGATTGTATTGATGTCATAATCATCAGGTGTTACATCCTCTATATTCTTTTCAAGCCTAGGAACTGCTACATGTACTTTCCTTACACCTGTTTCATCTTTAGTGATCTTGGAAAGGATATTTGCCTTCTTCTTCGGTTTCTCCTTTGACATGTCTAAGAGTAACTCATCAACTGGGAGGGGAGGACAGTTCTCAAGTTCACAATTCTCTCTGATTCTTTCCTGTAACCATTCTGGCAGTGATGAAAGATCTTGCTGCTGTTGTAATTGTCTTCCTTGTGTAGGCAATGATTCCTCTTCAGCCTCATCCTTATCTTCAGTATCTGCTTCATCGATGATCTCAGTATCATGTGGGCTAGAAGGCACCTCTTCCATTGGAGTTTCTGGAACTACATTCTTAGCAGGTATCACTATGTCTTGATTCAGTGGAATGTCACCTGGCTGTCTAGAAGAAGCAGTTTCAATACTTATCCTTTTCTTCTTTCTACTGGATTCTCCTTGAACAATCTCAAGCTGTTTCCTTTTCTTTCCCTGTCCTGAATCTTTCTCACTTCCTCTACTTCGTGAATCCTTACTAGGTGCTTTATGTTGTTCTTGCTGATCCACTTCTCCCATCTTAGTATAGGTGAGTTTCTTACCTTCATCAAGCAAAGCTTGTACTTGTTTGTCTATTTGCTCTTCAGTGATAGCAATAACAGGCCTTATCAATCCTTCATCATCGACCTTTTCTCTATCTGCCCAATTGACTTCATAAGGCAAATTGCGAATTTTATCATATTCATCACCAAGAAGAGCTCTATCACCTTCTAACTGATCAGGAATTCTTAGTACCTTTGTAGCTCTTATCAGGTCCCATTTCAATCTCGAACACTTTTACATCCTGATGTCATCATCATCTATAGCATCAGTCCAGTGATCCTCCAGTTGTTCTTTATGCTTGTAAGAAGAATAAGACTGCTTGATAGCTCCATGTGGATCAAAGTTTTCTCTCCTCGAATCATGTGGATGCAGATGATAAGCCTGAAGCTCAACTTCTGAATGCTCGGCTGCCTGTAATGATGGACAAGAATAGTATCTACCCAATTGAAGAGGGAACTGAACTCCTGCCTTCTTCCTTGCTTTCTGCATCTTATGAAACTCTAACAGTTGTCTGGAAACCTCTAACAACACCATCCTGTTTGAAGGGTATCTAGGCAGTCTATATGGGAATGATGTAAATCCTTGAATCTTGATGTAAGTGAACTTATCATACTGGATGTAATACCTTCCATACTGCTTGATGAAGTTCCTAGCAGCACCTGTTAGTCTTCTATGCAGTTCACCTCTTAACTTCCTCACTATAAACATGGCGAAAGCATCATTGAATCTCTTGTAGTGATTGATGTTTTTCAGGTGGAGCTGAGGATAACACTGATGTGAGAGAATCTGCCCCGGCTTTGTACCTACTTGCCCTTTGACTGTTAATCCTTTATAGACTACATTTCTTGCCAAGATATACACAAGGTATGAAGTCATGAAGAAAGACTTCGTTTCATCAAAGTTTTCAAACTGTTCATCCAGGCAGTGGCTTATAAGGCCAGCCCAGTCAATCATCTTGTTCTTTGTAAACATATGATCAAAATAAGTGTACATCCATCCTTCGAAAGTAGATGATTGTGGCCTACCTGTTACTCGATTCAGAAACATGATCAAATAACTTATCTCTTGCTTGAAGTCAGCCTTATGATACTTGGGGTCTTCGGAGTTGTATATCTTCATCGAGGCATCATTCATCCACTTCTTCCTGATTTCTTGCATGTAAACCTTTGAGTTGCCTTCGAACGTCATCTGAGCTGTTGTAGGGCATATGAAGACTCCTTTCGCTTTCGGGACGTTGAAGATCTCTTGAATAGCTTCCCTTTGCAGGTAGGCGAGAACAGTTCCATCCTTTGCTATAATCTGTCTTTTCTCTTTGTCATAGTGCTGAACACATTCTAACACTAGCTCAGCGCTTGGCAAGGCAGGTGGAAAGCAAGCTGCTTGTATAATCCCACTCTTTGCGATGGCTTTAATGTCTTCGTTCCTGGTGATCGCGAGCAAGAAGTCTTTCACTTCCTCCAAATTGACGTGTCCCATGTTGGTGTTGCCGACATCCTTCCACTGTGTTTCTAGCTTGGACTCCGATATGTTGGACTTAGCATCCATTTTGATAAGGACTTGTCTCTCCTTGGCCGTCATTCCCATCTATCTGCAAGACTGGACTTGAATAAGTAGATTGAAATAATGGATTTTACGAATCTTCTACATTACTATTATCATGTTATCATGTCTTAATTCAATTTTTCAAGTATAAAAGAGGTTTTACAAATGAAAAGCAACATATTCTAAGTCATTTTTCATCAAAGCATTATCTGATTTCTGAATATAAATCTGCAAAATTAAACAAATACAAGGTAATTTTATAAAGTAGAAGCGATCAAAACGTACCTTGTGCCCAATTTCTGCCTTAGCAAATGCAAATTTCTGGAATTTAATGCAAAAATCAGTATAGAAATGGCAGAATTTAGAAGCAAATTAGCCTTTTCAAACTCAGATCTGCCCAAAAAATTGACTTTCTCCGTGTAGATTTCTGCTCCTTAGAAGAAATTGCTGCTTCTTCAATAATTTCGCTGCTTCCTTGGTGGAAATTCGCTGCCCCTTTTATGTTAGAATGAGGTGAAAAGAAGGGGAGCGCTCTTCTTAAATAGGGAACTTACACTTATTAAATGAGGTCGGCTAGAGGCAAGTCGGCCTAGTTTGCATTAAATATTGCAAATTTTGAAAATTTTTTAAAAAAACTTTGGGCGCCAAATGAGAAGGTTTAAGTCTATATAGGTGCCAAAATGGATTGTCTTCTAAGCAAGGGCGCCTAACTTCGTCTTGCAGGCAAATTGATATGATGATCTTCTTTGTAGCTTCTTGATGTAGATGATGATGACCTCATTCTTGGATAGGAGTAGATGATGAAGACTTGAGGTAGAGTAACTGATGATGCTTCATTGATGACATGGAGTAGGAGACTCTCTTGAACTTGAAGTTGCATAAATGAAGTGTCTTTGCTTGATGTAGAAGTCGATGAAGTGATCTTGCACGATGATCTTCGAAGTAGACGTTGATAACCTCTAGAAGAAACTTTGAAGCTTGACAAACCTTGACTTGAAGCTTAGATGGGGAATGCCTTGCCATTGATGAAGTATACTTGATTGATGGCCTTTGAAGTGACCTTCTTTGAGTGTAGATGATAACCTCCTCTTTAGATGTGGAGTAAATGACCTCTCAAGGAGACCTTGAAGCTTGATGAACCTTGAAGATTGGGAGAACTTAACTTGAAGCTCGGATGGATGAATGTTTTGAACATGATTATCCTTGATGAAGTACACTTGAATTTGATGGGATCTAACATGATGTCAGTGATGTAGGAGACTTGAGGTGTGATCCCCCGGCAACTTGAAGGCTTCTCAGATACTTGCTCTTGATGACAGCTTGACTTCTGGGTGCCAACCTTGTTCAATGGCCAACTTTCGCACTTACCTTATTATTTAGGTGCTCAATCTCTCTTTTTCAAACATTCCTAACACCAAGACAAAGGAGCACCTAACTTTCTAGGGGTAATTTCGCATATTTGATTATTTCCAAGGCACTGAGGCGCTCAATTATCACACCAAGGCGCATTTTAGTGAGCATGACAACTACTCCTTCAAGGCGCAAATTACCTTAAGTGCTAGTCCTAGGCGCTCATTAGGTTATCTTGTGACTTTCAAATATTTGGCATTTTATACTTCTGAGGTGATACCATCTCAAAGGCGCTCAACCTTCCTAGTTTCATACTCCCCTTCTAGACTTCACTCCATCCAGGGCGCATTTACTCCTCTAGCTCTAGTTCAAGGTGCTCAAAGGCGCAAAAACATGGGTTCTAAATCCAAGTTTACAACTCTAAGGCGCCAACTCCACTTCTGGCAATCAAAACATTTCATCGTGAATAGCTTGAAAAAGATTCCATCACCTAGGCGCTCAAAACATGTTTAGAGCACTCAAGGGGTTCATTTAGTGCATCAATATAGGGCGCTCAATACAAAGCAAGGTGTCAGAACCTCCTTTAAGGTGCAAAAATCTCCTCAAGGCATAACTAAAGGCGCTAGATGATGGGCGCCCAAACATACTTCCTTTTGTCACATAAGGCACTCAAACCAAACTTAAGGCGCCATAACCTTGTTTAAGGCGCTTCTAGCCACTTCAAAGTCTTTTAAACATCTATCTTATACCAAGGCGCCAGAACGTCACAACTCCAAACATCCACTTCCTTCCTCCTTAAATTCTTCCAACTAGGCGCCATCGCTTTAGAAGGATCATTCACTTACCTTGAGCCTCTACTTACATTGTTAGGCGCCAGTCCATACTAGGGCGCTCACTTCAACACTACCTCCTTGAAACCATCTAAAGTGCTCTATCTTTGTAAGGCGCTCCAAGGCTTACCTCACTCCAAGGTGCTCATCATAGGCAAGGCGCCAAAACTCACTCAGGGCGCTTACATCTGAGTTTACAACTTCATCAAAACACCCACTCTCATGATCTCATCAGATACCAACTTCATCAAGGCGCAAAAGTCTTAGATCAACATCAGGCGCTCCATTCCTCTTTGCAATCTGTCTATCAAAGGCGCCACCCTCTGGGGTTTTGCTTACTAAAGGCGCTCATCTCCTTCAAGGCGCATTTGTAAGCTTGAATGAATCTTCAAAGTGTTTGATTTCCTATGCTCAAGGCGCTAACTCACTGAATCTCTCCCTCCAAGGCGCTCACATATCCTTCACAATGGCTAGGAAAGTCTAGGCACTAGGGCGCTCTCTGGAGGCTCTTCTCAAAGGTGCTCACTCATTGATGTAAGAACTCAAGGCGTCAATTTCCATCATAGGCGCCAATTTCCATCATAGCTTTGCCTGAATCCTTGCTTCTTTTGTATTTGCGAGCATAACTAATGGTGCTTCTTGATTACCGCGCAATTGACTTGGTTCTCTTCTCTCCTTCCCTAGGCGCCAGAACTTATCTCTTTCACCTTAAGGCGCATAAACTTAGCTTGGGCGCTCCAACATTATTCAAGGCACTCTAAGTCCAAGGCACCAGAATAGATGTCTTAAAGAACGCTCTCCTAAAGGCGCAAACAACACTTCAAGGCGCCCATCATCACTAGTTTAAGGCGCTCAAAACCTTCTCATGACTTCAAGGCGCAATTGACTTCATTCTTGTATGTCTAGGTGCTCAAATCCTCTTCTGCAATCACCTAAGGTTCAGAACAGCACAAGGCGCCAGAATCTCCTTTCACCATCAAGGCGCTCCATCTCATCTTAGTTATAAGGCGCAAAACAATGTGATCTCTAAGTGGTATCATCTATTCCAAGGCGCACTTTAAGGTCCATTGCAACTAAGGAAATAACATCTTTAAGTCAACTGTCTTTATCAGGGCGCCAGTATACTTCATTCTTCAAACCCTCTCTCTACCTCTAAGGTGCTAGAACTCATTGTCCAAGTTGATCAAGGTGCTCAGGGCGCAATTTCATCGAAGATATGTGGAGACACTACAACATCCTTAAGGAGCGATTCAACCATTCAAGGCGCTAGTACCCTTTTACTTCACCATCCAGATGCAGAGGTCTCCCATCATGGCGCTAATCCTCTGAACTTTTGGCTTCATCAAGGCGCTAGTCCTTTTGACTCTTGATTTCATCAAGGCACTAGTCCTAGATGAAGGCGCAGATTTGGTCAAAAGGTGATTATGCTAGTTCCTGGGTTTATTCAAACTTATCATACTTCGGGCGCATCTCTCCATGATGATTTAGTACACCTTTACTCATGACGAGTTTTCCCTGACAATCTAATCCTCCGCATATTTAACATTCAGGACCCTATGCAAAGCATCTGAGCTCAAAAAGGGGGTCCCTATGCCTAATGGGGTGATGTGTGATTTGGTCACAACAGGAACCAAAACGGAAGTTGGAGTCAAAGTCGTAGTAGAAGCCGAAGTGTGAGTTGGAGTCATAGTTGGGAACAAATATATGGAAACATCCAACTGACTATGAATGATCGATTGTGTATTGAGGAAGAGTGGATGGAGGTTGCAAGGCAACGCCCCTTCCTTGAAGAAGCGTGTGCTAATCTTGCAAATCAAGTTTGGTTGGAGGAAATAATTGAATCCCTCAAGAGTGAAATGGAGTTCGAGAACTTCTTGGCAAACGAAGAGTAGGAAGCATATGAGAGCAATCTCTAGGCATTGAAGAGTTGTTGATTGAAGACGAACCTGAGCCTAAGACGCCTGGATTGAGGATTGGAGTGGGTTGAAGAGAACTTGAAGGTGAAACTAGTGTTGTGTGGATTACCAAGGTGTTTGGAAGGGTTGAGGGTTTGGACGTGTCTAGAAGTGCACAAGGAGCAAAGGAACATCTTGACCAAAACTTCTTGAGGAGAAGGTTTCAAACACTACAATCACCTCAAGCGGTGGTGACCCCTTTAGCAAGTCCAAATGTTGAGAGGTAGAAACTGCCAAAGTTTAGTGGGCAGGGTCCGAAGACCACGTAAGGCACTTGAGAACTAGAATCTGTATTACCATATAGACAAAAAACGAGCAAATAGACCAAAGATATTGGTTGAGATGTTTTCTAGCCACACTATGAGAAGTGGCGATAGATTGGTATATGGACATTCTTGATACTGAGAAAGTAATGTGGGAGAGACTAAAGAAGGCATTTGAACAAGAGTTCAAATTATTGAGGGATAATAATGAGATCGTTGCTGAATTTTAAAATACTCAACAGGGTAAACATGAGAATGTTCGAGCCTATAATAGGAGGCTCAAGGAGTTACTAAGCAAATTGGAAAAGGAACCAGCAAATGGGCTAAAGAAGTGATGGTTTATTGAAGGGTTGATGCCATCACTTTGGAATAAGATGAAGATGGTACCTCCCTCATTATACGAGGATGCATACAATTGAGCCATGGACATAGAGAACGAGAACAAGACATCCTCCTATTCAAGGAAAAGAGAAGATGAATTTGATTCAAGTGATAGTGAATTGGGATCGGTGCAGGTTCTTTGTAGAGACATGTTGAGAATGATGAAAGAACTGAAAATGGACATGAAAGAAGGTAAAGAACTTTGGTGTATTGATTGTAAAATAGGTCACACCCAAACTAATTGTCCCAAAAAGATGTTTTGTGATATATGCCAAGTTGTGGGTCATTCAATTAAGGATTGCCCCTATAATTTGAAAATTAATAGTACACAAGTACTCTTTACACAAGGTGAGCAGTCTACTCCACCAAGCACTCCACCAAAGTTGTAGAATAACAAGAACTCATCTTTGGGAAACTATTGGAATTAAAGAGGGGGAAGGTGGAGTCAAATACAATACAACTTCGAAGGTTGTCGCATTATACAATGTCGACAATGTAGTGAATGGGGACACTTTGCAAGGGATTGCCACATAAACTAGAATTAAACAAGATTATTGTGTAAATGGTATGGACTTGGAGACCACAATGATGCCAGATGTCTAAAGCAAAAGGTGAGCATCACACGATTGATGTAGAAAGAAACAACGAAGTATGTGTAGTCACTCGAGCCCAAGCCAAGAAGGCCATGTACCTAGATCCACATTTTGAAAGAGAGAGACTTGTTGAAGCACAAGCAGAAGTGGGGCATGCAATGGCAAGGGAACGTTGTTGCTCCAACAAACATGCAAGTATTTTGACCAACAAGCTAGAATTGGACAAAAATATTGCACAAGTACTATAGACTGTACTAGTCAAGATGGCAGGCTTACTACAAAGCATTCCAGAACTTAGAGTTGCAATCACTGCTACATCAAGAGGGAGTGGCAGGAGAGAACAAGAAATGACTCACATATCCTCTAGAGAAAAGAATGAAGATCTAATAGTGGGGACTAGGTGATTGATCCAATGTTATTGATGGTTAACATGGACAATGAACCAATGGTGGTGCACATGGAGATACTTGGGAAGAATCTCACTAATACAATCATTGATGGTGGCTTTGGCATAAATGTACTTCTCGAAGACGCTTAGAGAAGTTTGGGCAAGTTGACCATTTCGCCTCCAACATTTCAATTGGTGGGTGCAGATCAATAAGGAATCAAGGTGCTTGGAGTTCCAATGGCTCTTATTGGAACTCAAAAATCTCTACTAAATCTTGTAGTCATCTCATCACCTAAGAAAGCATTGATGCATTGTTGTGTCAGGAATGGTTGATAGTAGCCAAATCCAACCACAATTAGCAAAAGAATACATTCTCCATTGAAAATAAGGGCATAAAGTGTATAATTTATTTGAAGAATTAGGCACCAAGTGAGGAAACAACTTTCTCAGATTCCTTAGATTCATCAGACTTTGACTTGGGAGAAGAGTGGATAGAGAAGCATGATTAAGGTCCCATGGAGCCAAATGTCAATGGAATCTTGGAATTGTAGTCATGTTCAGAAGATGAAATGAACACCCTTTATGCCCTGTTCCATTGGCAAATGGAGGAATATGAAGCATTTCTGTCGAATTGCAATTTTTTTGAAGCTATGGATTATGGAGATTAATGAAAAGGAACAAGGACTATGAGATGACAAGAAGCAAATGAAGAAACCATTTAATACTAGGAAACTTAGGTGGACAATTTCAAAAAGTTGACAATTCATGTGTCCTAGGCGAAGTACATGGTTTGAAGTTAACAATTGATTCTCAAAGGCCAAAGACTATAAATATGATTGACTTCGATGTTCTAGTAGAGGCACCATACTTAATCGAAGATTACAAAATTAATGAATAGTTGTTAAAAAGTAATGAGGTTAAAAAGATATTTGATTTGCAGCCTATGAATAGTTGTTGTGCTAACAAATGTTACAAGGGACCCTATTTGTGTTGTATATTTGGACATGACATCGAAGTTAGACGACGATTGAATGGACTTTATAGGAAAATAATGAAAAAGGGAAAAGTACTATATAGTGGGTTGGAAAGAAAAGTAATGAAGTCTAAGAAGGATATAAAATATGGGCCCCACATGAAAGAAATAGAAAAAATATAAACAATTAAGGGAAGAGTATTGCTTTGCAATGGGTGGAAAAAGGAAAAATTAGAAAAATAAATAAAGTTCCTAATTTTTACACTAGAGTATGACAGGAAAATAAATTTATGCATCCCAAGTTCACTGTATGACAATCAATAGAGAAGAAAATTAAAATTTGTGATAATAAAGTTTTTAACTTTTCAATCACACGACCATTTGAGGAAATAGAAAAAAAAATTGTGAATTTTGTAAAATGAAAGGCAAACATTTTCCATTGTATGCTGCTTTAGATCCCTCCTCGTATGGTTTGTTCCAGCTGTTTTTTCCACCATACGGTCTCCAAAGGCATGGTAAAAAGTTTGTTCATTTTCTATTGTATGTCAATTCCTTGCAACTTCTCTCATTGTATGGTCTACACAAAACAACATAAGTTTGTCATTTTTTGTCGTATGACTCTCTCCAATTGATCCTCCTAACCGTATGGTACAAGCAACATCTTTTTCTAATCATATGGTCCTTGTTGAAACATTACATTGTACAACCTTTGTTGGAATAACTGCTTCAGAATCATCATTTTACATTGTACGATCTAAAAAGATTGAAGGAACTTCTGTTGTAACCATACGGTTGCCCATTCTTTAGTCAGCCTTTATTGTACATTCATTCTCTTCCACTGTACAGTTTATTGAAGCTCTCGCAACTGCATTCATTCTCTTCCACTGTATAGTTTATTGAAGCTCTCACAACTGCATCTACATTTTCCAGTGTATAGTTTGCACTAGCCATACAACCTTGTTCTCCTTCTCACCTGGTTGTACCATCTCTTGCCTTCCATGTTAATCATTTTGGTGCTGCTATACAGCCCTTGTCTGTGTATCCTGTTGAAACAATAGGTGAATTTTTTGTTGCAGCTGTAAAGCTTTTTGAAGTATGCTCTTTCTTAGATTTTGATTCTAAAAAGGCATGTGATTTGGGTCAAGGCAATTCTATAGCTTGTGGGAGTATTGCACAGAGATTTCTTGATGGGGATATATTTGAAATGCTTGAAGTACTGTTTGGGTAAAATGATCAACTTGCTGAACCCTTTTTGGAGCCAAATAAACATTCAGAATTGGCTACTTGTTTGTATGGTCCTCCTAGGTAGTTCATTCAATTGTATAGTTGTTGACGAGTACATTCTCTATACAGTGTAATACCTTCTCATACGTTAGTCGTGTCAGAAGCTCAACATTCGAAGGATCTTTGTCCATTCTTTGTTGTGAAATGTTCACTTCTTGTGGAATGATTGGGTTATGATCAATTTGTCTTGGCTGAATGGGGGAATCATTAGCTTGGAGGCCCATCTTCCTGTATAGTGCCATCATGAGTTTGGAACACTTTACTTGATATTACTTGATCTCTTGTAATAACCCAACTAATTTTTTTAAAGTTTTCACAATATATGAATGATGCAAATGCAAGTCCTTGCACTTTTTGATCACCTAGATCCCAATGTGGGCAAGGTGAGAGCATACAATGTTCGGAAAATCTTAACTAAATGATTACAATGCTAGAAAGGTAAATAGGCGACATAGTTGCGGCATAGCCAACCCAAATCAACCTCTCTTTGGCGGACAAGTATGCGTGAATGCACAAAGCCATCGATAGATTACAAAGCAACCAATAGATTACAAAGCAGGTCCGATCAAGCCAAACTGGCTGATGACAAGCGGACATGATCAATGCCAAGCAGTCTGGAAATAAATGTAGATGCAAATGACTATCTGGCGGTTGAACCATCCAGATTTACAATCTAAATCAATATGCAGTCTACTATCTGGTGGAAAACCATCCAGATTTACAATTAGCACATGGCATGAATATTTCAATAAATAATTTTGAAAGTAATTGCATGCAACACTATTGAAATTGTTTAAATCTTCAAGATAGTTGCTGCAATATGAGATTAGTGATCAAGGAATAATTAATTCAAAGCATTATCCAACTCATGTGGTATGACCAACATTAGACAAACTAAAGCACTAAAATATTTTTGATGTAGACTTAAAACTGAATACTTGCAGCTACTGGCAGAATTGTACGACCCAGATTGTTGATTGGTATGGCCCCCAAACAACTTCAAACTCTATTGCAGCCTATGAAACAATTGTACGGTAGTTGGGGAGGGGAAGGTACGGCTGAAAAACACTAGGAAAGGCTGCCTAAACAATCGTTGACCACTGAACATTCAAACGCCCCTATAATGAATAGTACGGTCTGAATTGGAAGTATGACCTCTATAGTCTATTACACCAAATCTACAAAATATACAGCCCAGTCTGACTACAAACTATACGGCTAGGTTAGCAAGATACAATCAACGATAAAGGTCAACAAATACTTGTATGACTTGCCATCAAAATCTCACAAATGGTACAACCCAGGCCAAAATCCACAGAAACAACAATTTCATTCACATAACCACAATAAAGATGAACTCACAACATAAGAAAACACACTGCACTCTTAGCAAACATAGAAACTTCACACACCCAAGCTAACTGTAAAAATCTCCACAATCTTTCAACATCCAGGTAATCCCAGAGTGGAATTACTCAGATGGCTAGGAGGATTTTCGTCCTTGAAACCATCTTGCCAAAGGGTTTTTGTTCTCAGGCAAAATAAAAACTCAAGTTCATTCTTCAAAGCATATAAAAAGAGGTAATAAGTAGGAAGAAGATCTTTTGTGCACAAGCTCCCCTTATGTAGACCTTTTTTGAGGGAATTTTATTTTATTTTTAATTCTTTTTCCCTTTTTCCCTTTTTTAAACTCACTTTTAAAACAACCTTTTTTAATAATAAAACAAAAGTTGTCTTTTTAAAATATAACTTAAAGTTACTTTTTGGACAACTTAAGTTAAATTATTAAAATATTACCCTTTCTTCCACCCTTTTAGCCTATGGGAAAAATTAAAAGAATAGGTTAAGGGTCTTCGCTAGACTTATGTTTGAGAAGGGGACATGACACCTAGGAGCTTCAATGAAAGCACAAGAGAGACCCAACATGAAAGAAAAATTCTATTCTATCAAAGGATGCAAATATGCATACAATATGTACATTAATATGATGAATGAATGAATTTATAATGAGAAACCCTTGGTTATATAGGCCAAGGTGAAACATAAGACAACATAAGATTATGACAAGTGTCTTAATCTTATGACTTGAGGCACAAAAGATAACAATCTTAAGTGTGCCTTAAGTATGCTTTAAGTAAACTTAACTAGACAAGTGTGAATAGGACCTAATGTGGAACCAGTTAGGTAATATAGCCTGTTCACACCTGTTGGGTCTCAAAATTGCAGGTTGTGGATTCTAATGGGATGCCAAACCCTATGGTCAAATCCACAACGTTTTTGAACCAATGACTGGAGTTTGACCTTATCGATCAACTTCTCTCTGCGCTTTAGGTCCTGCTACAACCTAGGCGGGTGAACCTTTGATTATCAAAGCAGGTTGTATGATTAAATCAATGTTGGTTTGTTGCTAGTTTATCCGATTACAATGGCATACTTGTAAATCAGATGAGATATTGTAAACTATTTCTAAAGAAAGCAAATGATTTAATCTAAATTCTAATAGAAATAAATAACAACTAACATGAAATGAATCTAAACTATAACAATAAAACAGAGTAAAGATTTTAAACATAAAATAAATCAATAGTTAGACTGGTGCTTTGTCCATTTGGGCAACGGAGTCAGGATGTCAGAAACAAATAACTTGTATCAGGTAATAACTCGATCTGATTGGCACATATAACTGTTTGCAACTTGTACAAACGTGCAAGGAAGAAATTATTAATTCATTCTTAATAATCCAAAGGACATAATTGTATTAAATGCAAAATATTAAAAGGATTTTAATCTTTCCGGAAAGAACCAATTTAACTTTGCAAAATAATAAATTAGATCAACTCTGGAGACAAATTAATAAACCTAATCAATTAATCGTACTTAGTAATCCATTCAACATTCTAAGATTACTATAATTGATGAGAAAGGATTTAATTCTCCTTGAGAAACCAATCAAATCAACTATACTGAATTAGCAAATGTAACCAGACAATTTGAACATATCCTTAACACATTCAAATTGAATAATCAGAAAATGAATGACATGGAGATAATTAAATTGATTGAATTAAAAACAACAAACAGATGATACCGTCACAGTGTATTTCGAATTTGAATCCTCAACTGCTGCCTCAGAATGTATCACGCACCATAGCCTTTTTCAGAATGAAATTGCATAGAAGGATCAAATTTGCATCAGATTGAATCAAATCTAGCCTAATCTAATCCTAAAATGTTTGAATTGTCTTTTTGTAAAAATATCTATTTCTAACCTAATTCTAACCTAATTCTTCGGGTCCTGGGATCTCTATTTAAAGAGATGCAACAAGCCTCAGACCCGTTACATTCATTTTGGTGACGGTTAATAATTGGTTGAACCAACCATAAGAATCGACCTTATTCATTACATAAATTAAATGACTTGATTTTGAAAGACTTAACAATCCTTGGAAGTTGGGATAAAATATTTAATCTTCCATGATGAGATCATTTAACCGCCAGTTGAGAACCACTTCATTGCATTCAACACAACCCTAATCCTGCAAAGAAAACAAATTAACCATTAGATAAACAGTATATAAACAATATATGATTTGTATTGTTGTGAACCTTAGGACCTGTGTCGTGAGGTATCATTTCCTTGTTTCCGTATATTTTATCATTGATGTGTATTTAGGGTTTTCTATCACCGATTATCACTTTATCATACCCAAATGTTTTAATAATAAATTTCTTCAACATCCTGTTTAGGGCTGCAATACTTTTAATTGGTTGCTTTTGCCAGATTAAATATTTAATCTTCGTCATGTTTGATAATAAAATATTTTAATCCCAAGCTTTGTTAATATTTACTTAATTTCTCACTTACATTCACCCGCACACTTTTTCACTTTTATTTGGCAAAATTAAATCACCTGAGTGAAA
Organism: Cunninghamia lanceolata; assembly: GCA_027924645.1. Taxonomy (NCBI): domain Eukaryota; kingdom Viridiplantae; phylum Streptophyta; class Pinopsida; order Cupressales; family Cupressaceae; genus Cunninghamia; species Cunninghamia lanceolata. The sequence goes on along the minus strand of BSBN01000023.1, from coordinate 2,706,716 downwards.
ACAATTACTGCTCCTCAGCAAGAATGTTTGACCAACCTTTGTATACATTTGAAAAAGGATTACTCGCTTTGGTTAATTTATTCTGGAAAATATTTTATCTCCAAGTGGAAATAAATTTGATTATTGAATCTGTGTTTGGTGATTTGATTATATCCCTGAGTAAAATGATTCTTCACCTTATATCTGCATTCGTATTTTGGCGAAAACATTTTAACATCGTATAATTCTTTATCACATTCATTCATCATTAGTAAATTTAATTAACTCACTCCCAGAAAATCTTCATGTTGATGGGAAGCCCTTGTAATTCTGGACAGTCATATATCTTGAGCGTCTCCAGCATCAATGCCTTCCTCCCCTTGAAAGTGAGCATTCAAGCGTCCTTTCAGCTCTCTGGCTTGTCTCATTCGAAGTTGATTGTATAAATCCTCCAAGACATATGCTCTTCGCACAGATATGCGCACAGAACTGTAATTTTGATGATCTTGATGTTGTCTTATTTTTGACCTAAAATATGCACGTTTATTGTCAAATTCAATTAAACGTGGAACCTTTAACAAGAGAGAGAGGGACTACATGCTAGACTCAATCAAGCTTGTAGCTTCTTTTACCTCAGTAATAGTGCCACTAATGCACTCTAACTGACCAGGTGTTGTTTGACCAGACTGCAACTTCTCACATGTTACGAAAAATGCCTCAATGTATGGAACATAATGAAAGAATTTAACACACAACTTCGTCATCTTGTTCACCGCAACTCCATAAGAATTTGGCTTAAGGACTGTGGTAGAGTTGGTATGGAGGTGAATGATGAGGATATAATTACTGCCCAAGAGATTGTGAATCAAGTAATGAGAAATCTACAACCACATGTGGGTGCAGGAATGTGTATGATGCATCCCATGATTTGTCTACAACCACAATGGTAACGGTAGCAGGAAACCCATGTCAAACAAACGGAAATATTCCTGTGCTAGATGGGAATTGCAGAATTAGTTATCTGTTACGGCAGGACCAGGCACAAGATCAAGGAGAATAATGGTAGGCTTGAGTATTGCCAATATTGCATTTTCCATTTCTAAAGACTTTGAAATCCCACTCACCATCCCCAAAACCGTTTGATTCTGTGGACTTTGATGCTGAAGGCAAAAATGAAGCTGTTCCAATGGAGACAACAATAACTGTCTGAAAGGAATATGGAATGTATTTTGATAAAAACTGTCACAATGATGGTAATGCTGTCTGTAAAAGGACTTATTGTTGATTTTAGTCACTAAGAATTAACGGACATACCCAGCCCCTTCAAAAACTTGCCATACCCACATACCCATCTTATTACTATCGATTTCAAGCTAAAACATATTCCTTCACATAAATGTCAAATGTGAAGGACAAATCATGTGCGGGAACAACTGTAGAAATCCACTATCATAGTAATAAATGTTCAAATTCATTCCATAAAATATTGCCTAATGATAAACTACATATCGAGCAATGCTTTAATCTGGTTCTGAGCTGTAGAATACTACAAGAATCATCAAGAATATTCGCTGCAAGAAACCATATGAGACAGTCCAATGACAATAGTCTGTCTCTAAAAATTCACAGTTGCACATTTCTGTCTGCCAAGACTACTCATCCCCAGGAACTGAACCATACAGCATCCAGATATATGTCTTATATTAAGGTGATACAAAATACATTCAACTATATCTGATGTATCTTTCCTCTGGAAAACTAGATAATTGCTAAGTAACTCATAGGATTGTAGTACTTGAATATACAATAGAGGAATTCTACTCAAATAAATTTGTAGCATCAAAACCCGGTGCCCCCCTATAGTAGTTATGGCAGTACATTAAACCAGCAAAGCTCTTACATCATCCAGACCAGAAAGGCAATCACTACAGGTGTGAATATAAATGCAGATTCCTTATTTCATAACATTTTGTTGATCGGTTTTACAATTCCAAAAAACTAATATTTTATTCTGTGATCCGTGTAATATTTTCTTGCTATTTTTGCTCATCGTTTTACTACTGTGCACATACTGCTTGTTAACAGTTCAAACAATAATGTAAACTTTCTAGAGCACTTTTAGACTTTATATATTCCTGATTTCATTTTAATGAATCAATCATTCAAGCTCTAATGTGATGCAACTTAAGTGTTTGACTTAAAAAATTGCAGTTCAAATTATATTTTCTTGTTTGTGGGGCTTAAAATTCAATCACCATTGTCTTGATCTGTAAATTATTGATCCCAAAGTATAAATGTTTCTAATGATTTTGACCAAAGAAGCCTGAAATCTCTGTACTACGGAATGAATCATTTAAGTTTAAACAACATTTCATTTGGTCTGTCCTTTTTGTTGTGTGAAAGCGTACACATTTTGTGATCTACAGTTAATATGATTCACAACTGTTTCAAGTTCAGCCTACTCATTCCATTAAACATAATTGATTATCACGCAGACCAGACCAATTGGTATAGTATATTCCCAATTCGTCAATTATTATGGTTTGTTTATTTCTCAGGTGTGCTATCCCGGTCATTTAGTTGTGCGTGGTGCCTCCCATTCACTGAAATTAGTTTGGTTCGAAAGCGAGAAGGTTGAGGACTAGAATAGTCGGGGGTCGGGGAAGAAGCATGAGAAGAATTGAAGCAATGCCGGGGAGAAGCGCTATAGCCAGAGAAATCAGATGCATTGAAAGTATCAAAATGTTTCTTCTATTACGTTGAGGTTCCAAGTCCCATTCTTGTTACCTATAATGGCTAAGAAAAATGTGCAGGCTAGAGTGGCTCAAATAACCCTTGTACGGGACAGTGTACATGCACTCCAAGCTCTCGGTAATGATTTACATCTTGTTGTTACACGCTTCACTTGCTTGAGCTCCATTAGGGAATGCCATTTGAAATTTTGTTCATCAGGAAAAGAAGAAACCATAGAAAATTTTGTAAAGAGTTGGTAACATTGACCCACGATAATCATTTGTGTAAGGAATTGTTTCTGTGTCCATTACATGACAACCACGGTTATGAGAGACAGATGGATCAGGGACCATGTGGACAAGACTTCCGCTCTCCCAGCTTTTTGACTAAGACAAATAATGTATCATTCGCTCAATAAATTTTCAATAGTTTTATATAGCCCCGTCAATGTACTAATTTTCAATTCAAGCAGCCAATGATAAATACTGATGAATCCCCTTTTGATATCTGCAACCTTTTGATGGTTAAGCTTCATTCATTCTCTTTATTAACTTAAATTTCTCATTTCTTTTCTATTTCTTCGCCTGTAATTTTGTTTAAATAAGTGAGAAAGAGTTGTTGGAAAAAGTGTTACCATGATTTCATTCAAACGAAAGCTTCCACGGCAAAGAATGGAGGAGATTTAACAGGACATAAGGCTTGGAATGTTAATTTTCAGATCAGATGTGTTGTAATGTAATAGTTTCTTACTTGATATGTATCTTTCTTCATCTGTGACAAGTTGAAGTTTCCCATCTTCAACCGTGAAAACAAGAATTCGGCCCTTGTTAGGATCACTCTCCTCTGGCATAACATATGCTGTCTCAAGACAATAATAAACCTTGTTGTCATGTGAGAATGAACAACTAAGGATGGAACATCCATTTTCAAATGGATCAAGAGCATATGATGAGATAATTTCAAACATCTGATCATCCAATAGATGCACAAAGTGTGATTCTGTCTCATCTAGATATGCATTTGAATACTTCACAATGCAAATGGCAAATGTGTGAAACTGATCTTGAAGTGTATATAAGGTAAGCATCTTTGAACAAATGGACTCAACATGTCCAGTTCCAACAACACCAACAACCTTCACTCTTTAAATGAAGCTCCTCCACATTTTGTTTCTTGTTTTGTTATGCGGCTACAAATAAAAATTAGTTTGGCTGATTATTATTATTGAGTACAAGAGATGGTTGTGCCACAGAAATACTCTAATAATTTCATTCTTTTTTGAGCTGGTTTCTCGGTTTTGCTGGAAAATTTAGTGAAATGTGAATCATTTCCAAGTTTTTTTTTTAAATTTTAATATTCCTTCTTTTCTTTCTATTTTTTTGACTTTTATTTGATTTTCAATTTCCAGTATTATTGCATGTATCATAGAAATGATGAATTCATTATGTGAAATTGGAATTGACAGTATTTGGAGCTTTGCTTAGAATGAGCTTTACATGCAGGTACATTTTAGAGTTGTTTGTGTAGCATAATATGGGAAATATGTGCTTATGTAAATTTATTATCATGGCATAGTTGTTATTCTCTGGTGGATAGTCTATTGCTAAATGTCTCCTCAGCACTTCTAAACTCTCTTTAGTATGCCAGTTTAGTGAAATTGAAATTTTTCCTATCTTGCTGATAAATATAATGTTGCTTTTATTTCTCCAGTAAGGCAAGGAATGCTAGTGGATCATCCGTAGACATTCGAGCAGGCCAACAGTGAGTCTGTCTTTCTATGAATTGTTTTGAAGAGACAAGCCCGTGGTCATCAATGGCATCAATAGATGCACACAAGGAGAGAATGGCAAAGTTTATACGGGCACTTTATTTAGCAAAATATGTTAAAAATGACAATATACCCTGTGAAATTGAACCTGTAAGTTGGGCTTCACACTTTTTATTTTGGGTCCTCTGCGATAATTCATTCTGGTAGCTGTTTGGGTTTTGATCATTCAATTCATGCCAAGTCCTTTATTTGAATCCAAGGAGGAAAACACTTTAGATAAGTCATGAGAGATGCTAACTACAATGCAATATGTCTACAGAAATATCATTCTGTTAAAATCATTGAACATCTCTTGATTGATTGATCTTTTTCTCTGTTGTTTAAAATATTTCAATGCCAGTTATGGGTGTAATAGATGTTGGGCGCACAAACTTCTTTTTCACAAGTAGTACCTAAGCATCTGACATAAGGTTGACACTTAGTGCCTAGAGAAGCAGCACCCAAGATAAAGCCATCGACGGAAGAATAATGGAATGTCAATTCTGTAAGACATAGACAGATGGACCATATTCTGCAAAGCACAAGAAGAGAGACACCTGGCAGATTGCATGAGACAGCTCAACTGCATGAGTCCTGCAATGCTAGGCATAAATTTATGTGGCATGCACTAGGTCAGATGCTTAGAGGGATTGCATGTAGAGTTAGGGTGATCGCTAGTATGATTGCATTAGTTGGTCATAGATGCCATTGTTAACCTAGATAGCTGCAGCATCCATGTATTTTCATGTGGGCTCTAAACATATAAACATGGATAATATAAGGAATGTTTTACTATTCCTATTTGTCTGTACTTTTTGGATCATGTGGTAGATCAGTATATGCACGCATGGATAGATGCCACTAATGTGATTCTTAAAGCAACTCAAAAGGACTACTTTGACTTGCTATGCACTTCTAGTGAGCTTCCAGCTATTTAAGATATGCTAGTGCATTAGAGTATCCTTCTAAATATTGGTTTTTAGTTTATGTACAACCTAGTTATTGAATTAGCCAGCATTTTGGTTCCATCATTGATATTGTCTTTTGCAGCTTGTTAGGGGCTGAAGGAGCTAAGCATCCATGCAGTTGTAGACCAAAGATTCATGTTAGTGATTAACTATTAATGGAAGACTAAACCTAACAATGGTTGGTGGCAGCAAAGCAGGATCAGATTTACTGGCATAATGAGAGAGAAATTGAAGGATACTTGGAAAATGAAGAGGGAAAGAAGAGTGTTGTAGTCAGGGAATTGTAGAGGCTGCTTCTACACCTAGAGAAGTAAGAATCAGAAAGAAGGAACTATGATGATTACAAAATGGTGATTGAAGAAGTTGCTGAGAGACCTTGCATAGGATGATGGAGGGGGGAAGATGATGCAATGGAGATTGACGTTGAGTGTTGAAGGGCAATGCAGATATCTCATCTAGTGCTATGAGATGTGAAAGACAGGAAAGGAGAGCCCAACGATAACCAATGGAGAAGAGTGTTGGAGAGAGCCAAAATCCATCTCCTTGCCCAAGCATCAGCCCAAGTGTAGTTGTAGTTGTAGAAGAGAAGTTAGCATAAAAATGAAGTCAAGAATAGAGTTGAAACTAAGAAGAAACTAGAGTGATGAATGCACTGCACAATAATCAAGAAAATCAAGTTAATCAATCACCACCATCCCCACCACCACTTTATTCCATGATTTTGGTAGACCCTATGAGCAAAATGTTGGAATACCATAGTGTAGAGGACATAGAGGCGCACACACTTAAGTGCAAGATCATTTGGCGAGAAAGAGGAGTTGTGGTTTCCTTCAAGATGGAAACATTATTTGCAACCAAGATATCAAGAGATTTGTTGAAGAAAAATGAAGAGATCATGACAAATGAACTGCTGGATAGATTGTCACCAATGAGGAGCATTAGTTACCACATGGATTTTGTTTCTGGATCAAGTTTGCCAAACAAAACGACATATAGGTTGACACCCATGGAAACTGAAGAGGTAGATAAACAAGTGCAAGGATTGTTGGAAAGGGGTTTAATTTGAGAGTTTAAGCCCATGTGCAGTTCTAGTAGCATTGGCACCCAAGAAAGAAGGGGAATGGTGGACATGTACAAATTCCAGGGCAATAAATAAATCACAATCAAGTATGGATTTCCATTGGATTGAATCGATGATCTAATGGATTGTTTGAGTGGAGCAAAATATTTTTGTGGATATTATCAAATAAGAATTCGGGATGGAAATGGATGGACGACCACATTCAAGACCAAAAAAGGTTTGTATGAGTGACTGGTTATGTCATTTGGATTGACAAATGTACCAAGTAGATTCGTGAGACTTATGAATAAAGTGTCAAACTTCAAACCGTGCTTGGGCAGATTTGTAATTGTATATTTGGGTGATATTTTGAATTTTAGCAAATCAAAAGAGGAGCATTTGATGCCTCTAAGACAGGTGTTGCATAACTTGAAGGAGCGATTGCTCATAAATATCAAAAGTGCAGCTTTATGGAGACTGAGTTGATATATTTGGGCTTCTTAATTTCAAAGGATGGGTTGAGGATGGACCCTGAAAAGGTGAAGGCAATTTTGGAGTGGCCGACACCAAAAAACTTGTTTGAGGCAAGAAGTTTCCATGGGTGAGATTGTTTTTACTGGAAGTTTATTTGAAGCTTTAGTGGTATTGTAGCAGACCCAAATGATTTTCATGAGTAGCAATTTGTTTTTGATTAATAGAAATCAAGTTTGTAGGTTCCTATTTGGAAGCATCAAGTGTTGGAGAAGGAGAGAGATAGGAAATTGATACCATTTTGGATTCTAGAATTGTCAAAAAGACTGGAGGTAGAAATATTTTTAGTACTTGGGTAAGTGGAAGAACAGGGCAGAGGAGAATTACACATGGTTTGAACCCCATAGAGATCATTTGCTTTGGTCATTTAAATGTGATCAATGAGCAGGAGATTATGATGCCTTTGAATTATATGGCATGTTTGATGAGGGAGCATCCTGGGCACAGGGTGATCGACATCCACGAGACAACTTGCTTTTCTTATTTTTTGATTTTTAGAAGCGTGCACATAAAGGGACACATGAATGTGAAAGGGTGGAAAATTCAAAAGGTCAGGTGTCGAGGAAAACCAATCAATTCATTGTTTTTTCAATGACTATTATAAAATGAAACGAAAGCTTAAAGAGAGTGCTTGGAAAAAAACTCAGTTTAGATTATGGAAAGAGAGATCAAGTGAATAAATACAAGTTTTTAAAAGCCTGTCATATAGTTTCAAATCTGTGTTGTTGTTGCTCATGGTTCCTAGTGTGTTTCAAATTTGAATTATAACCATAGAATTTTGTGTCTTCATAGTACATCAGAGATATGTGTATTAATTCTGAGTTTTGGTTGCAAGGACAAGGTCACCATTAATTTGGCTCTTTATCCTTGACTGCATCACATTTTCTAGATGAATTGTCATCGACTAATTATCTTGATATCAGCACAACTGCACATTGGTACACAGATAAGGATTGCTTAAAGAGAGGAAATTTAGTATAAACATACTTAGTATAAATTCAGTATACAATCAGGATTAGTGAATATACTGTGCAGAGGAGGAGAGAGAGAGAGAGAGAGAGGGAGAGAGAGGGGTGGGAGAAGGGAGAACTTAAACTTGTTTTGTGCAAGAGTGATATACTTGAAATTTAACAAAATTGTGTTATCTGTAAATCATTCAGTACTTTTTTTTTTGGTTCTTTCTTTTGTAATCTGCTTTAATGGAGAAAAGAGCAATATTAGATTGCAATTTGCTAAGTGACAAGTCCATGCATTCCTAGGTTGATCACATAATCTGTTTATAATTTTTTTTATCATCAACTGAACCTCCCTATTCCGAGTATTGGAGTCTCTAAATTAAAAAAATCTTATTTTTATTATAAGGAATCCCAAAATCATTTGTTTTGAATAAATAGCTTAGAATTTTTTTGCTGAAGTCTAATGCTTAGTCTTCAATGCTGTTAAATTTCTGAATAAATAGCTGATTGCAAAACAAATATTCAGCTTGGTAGCTTTGATATAAACCAAGCTACTTGTGACCGAAAAATTTGGACAAAAATGAAAGATAAAACAATAACATGCAATTACCTTAATCCAAACCCTCCGAATACCTTAGATGATGCCTTGAAAGATAGATGCATGCATGTTTGATTTGCTCCAACGATTGGATGTCGATTGCTCAGATATGCAACATAACGATTGGATTGAGATTGATAGATGAAAGATGATTGATGAAAGATTGGCAGAAAATAGATAGATGATGGATGAAAGGAAGAATTTCGGCAGCATAACGGTACTTAAAAGTTCATCCATCCAAATGGCTTGGTTGTAGGTTAATTTATAGACAAAGATGAGAGGATGGAGGGATATAACTTCCATTTTGTGAGTGGTAATGGAATTGGAAAGTTGATTGTGCAACAAGAGAGAAGAAATGGAAGGTGAAAGAGTTAATTTGAGAGATGGAAATGGAAGGTGAGCTAACAATTTAAATAATTTAATATTATTTAAATCATGAGGAATGTGAGGATAAATTAAAAATGATAAATAAAAATAAAATAAAAGATTTATTTTATTTAATTCAAGAGGAAAGGGGATTCAATAAATAAATAAAATTTATTTATTTAATGATGTGAAGGGATGGGATAAATTAAATAAATGTTAGATTTATTTAATTTATTAGAGGAAGCACTAATTAGGTGATGATATGGGTGCTTAGGGCAAAACATGCTACAAGATGCCTATATGATGTAATGTTGTGACAAGGTGGACATTTTTGGGTGTCTACATTTTGCCCCTCTTTGAGATGTTCGAGATGATGAGATTTGTGTCGTGTAACATCATTTCAAAGAAGCTAAGGTATGGATAGAGGAAAAAGGTGGATGAAGGAAAGATAGGATGATGATGATGTAAAGATATGATGAGGATAGGATGATGATGCCCCCTCGAGAGGATAGGCGGGTTGGATAAACACGGGTAGGCTCTCGAAATGAAATGGATTGGTCAAGGGAGAAAGATAAGGAAGTGGATAGAAGAAAGGATGCTGTGTTATGCTGCAACGAAAGTGAGCAACCATGATGTTTGATATAGCATTAGACGTTATGCACCAGGGTATGATGACGAAGGTGACGATGTGTCTCGTGCCCCAGTGTAATACAACCTTGTTTAGGTACAAGATATGAATATTAGCTGGGTTGGATTTGATGCAAATGCAAGATAAAAATGATAACACACACAAGCAAGCATGCACAAATGATTCAAAAACAAACAAGGTATTGCCCCTGTCAAGCTGTAAACCAATGATTAATTGCTGATTGATTGATGATAGTGTTGTCATTGCGGGGAACGATATATCTCTAGATCAACACAAGGTTGATGATTGATTGGTTGATTAATTGATTGGGTTTACAACAAGATTAGGATCAAGACCATTGATGTGATTGGATGATTTGACAAGCTTGATTAACTTGATTGGTATGGATAAGGATGACTTGCATTTGAGTTTATTGGATGGATGATTTATGATGAGATTGATTGGAAGAAGTGATGGATTGAAGTGATGATTGAATTAAATTGATTTGAAAGATTGAATTGGATTGATGAAGTGATATGATTTGAATAAAGTGATGATTGATTGGATTTTAGGTGTTTGATGGCATGGGAGATAGATGATAGAAGAAATGAGAGATAGATGAAGATGATGATTGATGAAGATTAAAAGAATGATGAAAGAAAAAAGAGGAGTATCGTCTGTGCCTGAATCTGAGTACTTCCTTCGTATCCCAGATTGCCTACATACCCGTTGTAATATCCCGGATGGATCTTGTTATGAAATTATGAATGCTCTGATACCACTGTAATATCCCTAATGGATATTGGACTGAAATTTTATAGCTCTGATACCACTGTAATATCCCCGATGGATATTGGCTAAACACTAATCAAGGACTTGTTATATATTTCACAAATTCAGTCTTCTGATTTCACACATAGGTCATAGATATATATTCATTCAAATTAAAGATTTGAATGATAAATTACATTCACATCACAATGACTTGTTGTAAGAATCAAATACAAAATGATAATTGAATTTTGTTACAATCAATTCTTAAAATCTCTGGTTACAACAGTCACAGGAACCTATGACAGACATTATACAATTCAAGTTTGCAACAGGCAAGTGATAATAGATTTATGACATAGCAATTTAGTTTCCCAATTATATTGCAATTATGTAAACTAGCTGTAGCATGTCTTTTACCATTGACAGTCAGCAAACTGTGTAATGCCTTTGTATGTCTCAATATGAATCTCCAGATCGCTGCGCCAAGAGTCCCGGTGATACGTTGGTTTGCTAGCTGCTTCATACACAAGCTCCCACGATGCCACTCTGATGAATACTTCTAGACAACCAATGTCGACTTATATGTTTGATAATTCATTCACTTGCAAACTGGACTAGAATCTATTTCTGACCTCCAACTGAAACTAGATGGTCTGCTGATAATGCAGGCCTGGATATGACTTCATTGTCAATACTAGTGCTCCTTAATTATGCAATCAGAATGTTTATAGTAGGTGCTGGTCTGAACAGCAATTGGAACTCACAATAAACTAGAGATCAAGCACAAAGATCAACTATTACAAGCCTGTTCTGAACAACAATACTGTAGGTCACCAAGTTAGCATAAGGAATCCAAGTGCTACCTTCAGATGATGATTCACTGATCTTAATGAGAGTTTGTTGCTTCAATATGCTTCCTCAACAACAGTGATCCTCTTCTATATTGGTTGCTTCTAAGTGTTGATCTGTGATTCCTTTATGGCTGCATCTGATGTTTATTCTCCTGTTTACCAGCTCTTTCCTTTATACTTCAGATATTGGATACATTGAGTGTGGCAACGATTATCTTCAGGCTTTAATAACTATAATTTTTGCACCCTTAAATATGAGCGATGACACTACAATATTCCACAAAATGCCTCCAAACTGAACACAAAATGGTACGGATCACTGTAGCGATGGTACGGATTACTGTAGCAGCGGTACGGATTACTGTAGCAGTCTTTAAAAAATCATTGAATCTCTAAAATCTTCAATTCCAGCCAATGCAACATTCAAACCCTTCTTCAGAGATGCCAATTTAACCTTCAAAACCCACAGAAAATATAGAACAACACTTTGAAGCACAATTGTGAAGCCTAAAGCAACTTCACCTCAACGCTGGTAAGGGAGCATCACCAAACCAACAACTACCAAGGGATCATCTCCTCGGTACAGCGAATGCAAGGGAACATCACCTTGTCAATCAGCTGAATACAATTTGTCAAAAGACAAAAACCCAAAACCAAGTATCTGAAAAACATTTAGACATTTAGACATTCAAAACATGACTTCAAATGACTCTCAGGTTTGCTTTTAAAGCCATTACATTAATTAGGGCCAGCCTAATTTTATCAAATGAGAGTTTACATGTACACATCAGACCAAAGCATTTTAAATGCTTTTACATGAACTTTATTAAATGCTTGCATTTGTACTTTTTAATACACAAACTTTATTAAATGCTTGCATTTGTACTTTTTTAAATGCTTGTTCATAACACTTTTTAATAATGTGTTGTACTACTGACTTAGTAACTTAAATAAAATATTAATTTTATAAAGTAAATAAAAATACTTTACAAAATTAATTTACAATTAAAACAATTTAAGTTACTCCAAAATTGGGGACATGACAACCCTCCCTTCCCGAAATTGCTTGTCCCCAAGCAATGGGAAGAAAAACTGAACTCAATCAATTCCTGGATCCCAAATCCAGCGAGGCTCCTCAAGCATGCTCAATCACATCTCTTCAAGGCTGTTGACGAAGAAGATCCTGGGACCGCTTCCGCTGTCGCACAATTTAGCAAACACATCCATGCTCAACCTCCAATGACACATCCATATCATGAAGCAACTTGATACCTTGCTGAAAGAGATTGAACTATCATACTCATCCTCATATAACTCACTTGTTGAAGCTATGTTAACATCAAATCCAATCACCAAAGCATCATCACAATAATACCATATCAAAACATAGGCATATTCACTAAATCCATTATGAATAAGAAAATTCATCAACTCTGAATCAAATGATTGTGTATCATTAAGAATGTCATCTTCTTTCCTATCCATATCTTGATTCTCTATCCCATGTATCTCATGATTCATTTGCTGGAAATCATCTACCCAATAACTGAAAATCACGTCCAAATGGAATTGGAAAGTTGATCGTGCAACAAGAGAGAAGAAATGAAAGGTGAAAGAGTTAACTCGAAAGATGGAAATGGAAGGTGAGCTAACAATTTAAATAATTTTATATTATTTAAATCATGAGGAATGTGAGGATAAATTAAAAGTGATAAATTAAAATAAAATAAAAGATTTATTTTATTTAATTTAAGAGGAAAGGGGATTAAATAAATAAATAAAATTTATTTATTTAATAATGTGAAGGGATGGGATAAATTAAATAAATGTTAGATTTATTTAATTTAATAGAGGAAGCACTAATTAGGTGATGATATGGGTGCTTAGGGCAAAACATGCTACAAGATGCCTATATAATGTAATGTTGTGACAAGGTGGACATTTTTGGGTGTCTACACTACCAACTGCCAATAAATTAACTCAATAGCCAGTTTTGAGCCAATAGTTGTTGACAATTTCAGCATGACTTCAATTGGTGTAGAAACACATTTATAGTTGGTGGTCTCAAAATTTTCAACAAAGTTTTGGCATACTTTTTTTGTGAGAGTCTATATCTATCCCCAAGCATTAATATAAGAGGCTCTGATTTTCAAAATAAATGCATATGATTACCTACATATACTAACAGAATAATGACATCACAACCAAATATTTTGACATAGACATTTGGTTTAGGAATTATCCATAATCTGGTACCTTTGAGATGATTGTAAAATTTGATGTACTAGCACTATGTGGATGTTTAAACTCTTAAAACAGCCTTTCACCAACGTACACACTAGATGTTCTTTGCCATTTACTTAATAACCTTGTAGACTTCTTCCAAATTGCCATGAGGAAAATAACTCTTTACATCCATTTTCCAGACTTTCCACTAGAGGTTTGTTGGAATGGCTAGATATATTTTGATGGTGACCACCTTTGTTGTAGGGAAAAAAGTATCTTCATGATAATTCTCTTCTTTGTGCACATCCCTTTGTGACTAATTTGGCTTTGTATTTGTCTAGGGCACCATCTACCTCATGTTTTATTTTATACAGCCACTTATAGACACTTGATGAGAACTCATAGTTGAGTGGTTGCAGAAAGCTAACTAAGTTTGCTTTCTATATTAGAATCATATTTGTTAGCATTTCTCACTCCTTTGCCTTAATTACTCATAAGCACATGGTTTAAATGAATTGAAAACATTAGACATTAAAGCATATTTGACATGTTTAGCAAACAAAACAACTTGCATATCTAATTTCTGTTCTTAGTTCTTACCACTTAAATTTGTTTCACATGGTTGGCAATTCATATTCCCGCACTACCTCTAAAGTGGTATATAACATATTTGTCTTTTCTTTCCTTTGTCTTTTTAAGTATGATTTCCAACTTCGTTTGCTGCTTTAGAAACATGCACTCCAATATGTGGAGCCTCTTGCAGTCATCTCCTAGTATGTAATTTTCAGTTTGTTCAATTCCATATCCATTACTCTCTTTCTTGATGACATCTTTGTGTAGCAAACCTGATATCCTAGCAAGCACAACTTCATAAAGATAGAAAATGGGGGCACCTACACACCTAATAATGTGCGTTGCACTTGCAAGTTTAATAAAACAATGTAGGACGTATAAATATTTCTCCAAATAATGTAATAAAACACTTAATTCTGTTGATATGAAACTATGATTTATTGATTGATTACATAGTGAGGAGGTAAACTCTTATTTATAACAATTGGAGTAACTTCTAAGATAAACTACTACATAACTACAATATACAATGCATTTTACTAGTAGCTTTTTATATAAGCCACCCACCCTTGTTAACAATCTACGTAACACTATTATTTACTACCATTTACATAACATAATGTGACTAAATATGAGTTTTATAACAAAATTACTCATTTACATTGTATAGAAAAATATGTTGTGTTGCCCTCTCCATTGGGAAGCTTTGCCCCCAAGATTGAGGACCAAATGGAAGCTCCCCATGCATCCTCTTCTTTTGTTTCTTTGTCCTTAGCTTGGAGAAGATGATATGAAACCACTTGAATGGATGGAAGGGATCTAATATGCCATTTGTATACATGTGCAATGAGATATGCGGTGATGGAGAGAATATTATATTACAACTTTTGTATTGGATCCAAGTGAGACCTAACTAAACAAATCAAAATTATCTTCTAATGTTTCTATGGGAGAATATTTATGCTAAACACTCTCCTCCATGACTGGTTCATGATCAGCGTCAAGACCTTGTTTCTCAACCTTTTTCACAAATGCATTCCTCTTATTAAAAGATTCACTTTGAAGCATTCATGATCCATTAGAGAGAAATTGGAGGATTTCATTCACCTATTGTGCATCATCTTCATAAATAAAATTATCGTACAAGGGAAGAGATTTATCAAATATAGGTGCAAGATAATTTTCCTCGTACGAGTGAATCTCAAACAATTTATTCTCATTTAAGAAGAAATCTCAATACCATTCTCTGCAATCATCTTCCATATCAATCCATATATTTTTTTCTTTCCTATAATCTTCTTTTCACATAGAAATAAAAATGCATATTTCAGTGAAATTATCAAATGTAACATACACTATCTAGGCTAGGGTTTCCTGTATCAATTTTTTGTGTTTTCTGCTTGCTGAAGGTTTAGGGTTTCATGTTTGTTTTTGCATGTTTTGATTTTGCATTGAATATATGGAATATGAAGCATATATTGAAAACCTAGAAAATATACAATGAATTTGCATAAACGAACAATGACCCAGTTCATAAAATAGGCTAAAACCAATTACAGAGACATACCCATATGGAAATCTTCAATTTTGTTTTATTGCCGTAATTGCACTAGCTTACAATGCCACAGAAAATCACCAAAAAATGTATACAAATGTTCAAATGTTGTAATACAATGATCAACAATAGAAGTGTCGACTTAAAGCGACCCTTTCTCAGCCAGCTGGAGCCACAAACAATAGCTACAAACCCTCTCTGGGAACCCACGTCCAGCTGCAGCAGTACGGCCTCATTGGAAACTCATTTCAGCAATAAAAGACATTAAAATATTCACCAAAACCCTCAATACTGGTCTGAAACTATCTGCAGGTGATAGGCGTCTATGCTAAGAGGTAAAACCAACATGAAAACTACTTCCAACGTCACCACAACCTCTCTAATCAGTACAGCCAGCAGGGGTAACTATACGGCCAGCAAGTAGAAGCCTGTGCAATATTAAAACTCCCACAAACAATCAAATATCTGCAATAAAACTTATGCTTTCAGCTGCACACAATAAACTCCAACGATGCTCATTTCATGCTCAAAGCTTCATCAAAATGAACCATTCGAATGCCCACATGAGACTCCTGAATGAAGCCTCCAATTCCCCTTCCTGATGTGGTCTTTCACACACGAAGAAAGGTGTCCTTGCAGAGCTTTTCGTCTCAGCAAGTCAATATCAAACCCTCAAAGCTTCCAAAGCTCAAGAATGCATGACAAAGCAAATCTCATAAAAGTGAATAATAAACCAAGCATTTCAAAATGATCTTCAAACTTGCCTTTTATCCTCCCTCTTTCCCCAACGCCCAAGAAGAGTTATTTTATTATTTTAATTTATAACTTGACCCCTTATCTCTCCATGAGGGCGCCCAACTCCTAGGGGAACAACTTTATGTTGTGACTTAACTTATAATATAAAGTTATTTTATAATGTAAGTCACTTTACCCTTTAATATATTATAAGTTAAATCTTTAATTTAACTTATACTTCAACCAACAAGGCTTCGGGCAACTTGCAACTGACCATCTCGAACTAGGATCCTCTGCATCTGACTTACTATAATTAGCAAGTCGCTCCATCCTGACTTACTATAAATAGTAAGTCCGTGTGAAATGATCCAGTTAGACCCCCTAACCACTGCCATTAGCCTACGGGAGTCTTGTAATAGGGTAATCTCCATTATCTATCTGACTGGGCTAAGTGGGGGACATTACATCAAATGTATTTATAATCTTTTGTAAAACTTCTCTCTTAACTTTGTTTGAAGATGCCATGCTTTCTTTTCTCAACTATGTTTTTGTAACCTAGCTTTTTGGACTGAAAAATATGTATCAAATTACAAAGCTTTTTCTCTCAATACTTTATGAAAATAGATGAAATTCCATTCTTTTTAAAGTCTAATAAACCTAATTTCAAACAAAAAAACAGAACAATCAAATGTTTGAGCTGAATGTTATGATGCAGAAATCAAGATACCAGAAGTTGTTTTTTTCATACAACTCTAAAATAACAACTTGCAGCAACTATATCTCTCTTTACACATCTCCAAAAGTGACGAATTTTATGCATGTTGGAAACAGCTAAATCTATTTCCCAATGAAAAATAATTCACTTCAATCCATCACTTCAGCATAAAGTTATTGCTCATGCAACACATGGCTTTGTTTCTGCCCTATATACTTGAAATTGGCTCCGATACCACCTATAGTATGCCTAAGAAAATAAATAAAACTACATAACTTGTAGCTCTAATACCACCTGTAGCATACCTACAATCCTAGTAAGCACAACTACACAAAGATAGAAAATGGGGACACTTGCATACACTATAATGTTGATTGCATGTGCACATCAAATAAAACAATGGAGGAAATACTATCTAAATAATATAATAGAACACATATATTTATGTTTATATGAGAACATGTATTATGATTGATTGATTGGATATATAATGAGAAGGTGGATCCTTGTTTTTAACAAATGGAATAACCTCTAAGACAAGCTACTACATAACCACAATCACTAGATACAATGTGACGCAGTCGTGACCAGGGGGTCTTATCAAACCACCCAATCATGCAGCCAACACAACACAATGGAAGCACAAATTCATAAAACAATGAACAACAATCTGAATTTTATTCATATATATCATATTTATATTCATTGCAATAACTTCAGGAGTGCATATTTTGCATGCTCTCAATTAGTCATTCCTTCTGTAGCCTACTTGCTAGCTTCTACTCCAATTGTGCTTTCCTCTCTTTCTCCTCGTGGGATCCAATCCACCATATTCCGATCTCCACCAAAATTCTGCTTCCCATTTCAATTTATCTCTATACAAGTCGAGATAATCGACTTTATCGAAATTAAAGATTTCCATCTTCTCCCCTTTTGTATTCACCTCTTTATACTTCTCAACTTCCACTCTCACCAATTCAAATTGATGCAAATCAACATACGCTTCACCATTGCAAAATTTAGAAAAATTAAAATTTACCTCTTCCTCCCTACTGCTGCAACATTTTCTTCATAACCATTTGTTGCAACTTTTCGCTCTTCACTCTCAGCTGCAATCTCGTTATTTTCTTCTTCTACCTTCTCGTCCTCCAAAGGACACACAACTGTTTCTGCACCATCATTTTTCTCCTTAGCCTCTGCTGCAACTTTTTTCACCACATCTGCCATGCCTTCCAAAAGGCATGTTTTTGCTGCTGCACTTTTATTTTTTTCTGCTTCATCCTTTTGCATTAGGATTTCTTGTTCACCTGCACATAAAACCAAATCATAAAAATTCTGCAACTTATTACTTTCCATCTTCTTTTCTTTTCTCTTTTCTTTCCTTCTATTCTCCTCCAAGGCATCTAACCTCCCGGTAATCTCTGCACACTTAGTCTGAATCCTGGCCCTACTTTCTTCATCTAACCTTCTTCTCTCGTTTCAATAAAAGAAATTTTTAAGGCCTTACCCAAGGCCAAACTCATATTATGCTTCCTTTTTGACATCTTCACTTCACAATCTGCAACTTCACATAATCTGCAACCTTTGCAACTTGCACACACACAAAAATTTCAGAGCCAATGCTCTCTGCTATCATGGGTCCTCCCTGCAACAAACTCACATTCACACGACTATCCTCCACCCAACAAAAATCTTGGAAGATGCACCTCTCAAAACCCTCTCTACCCACTCTCTCTCAATGGAGGAATTCCATACACCTTCTACCTAGCTTTAATCTTTGCTGGTGGACAGCCAACACATCTCACACAAATTTAATTTTCATGACTCTACAGTTGCAAAAGTTTCTCACACCTCAACACATCTTCCCCAACGACAACCCTCGCTCTGATACCACTTGATGCAATCAAGATTGCAATCAACACAATCTTGCAGCCAACACAAAAATATCCTTGGTCACAACAACAAATTCACAAACAATGGAAACATTTTGGATTTTATTCAATTCATATTTCAACAAAATACAACTACAATAGGAGTGCACAATCGACACACTCATCAATCAATCACTCCATCTTCATGGACAACATCTTCTTCTCCTTGGCTTTGCATTACTCTTCCCTTGGTGCTCATTCCTCTAATCCCTGCCACTTCTTCAGCAGTCTTCTCCCTCACATTCTCTTTGCCATCAACCAGGGCGTCATAAGCCCATCAGCAGCAGAACCCCTTCTCAGAATACAATGATCCTTTTTATACTTTTGAGTGAGGAAGTTGAACCATTTTTCAAATATTGGAAGTTAAATCGCCTACCAACATTGAACAGTTACAAGAATTGAATTGTCACCTCCAATATCAAATTTCACGCCCTTGGATAGAGCAAGCTCCAAAGCCAAAAACTCATGACCGTTGAAGAGTGTATGAAATAACATTAATGCTAAAACTAACATATTCAAAGTGTTCACCTTTGATATCCTTCGGTTTATCAGTGTTCCAAAGAATTCTTGAACATCCCTTAGCATTTTGGCAAATCAAGGCATACATGGGCTTTATGATAGTTCATCGGCAAATTAACTCCTTCGCTAACCATGGAGTCCTTCGGCGAATTAGGACTTCTGCACACTTCAGAACTCCATTTCTTCGGTGAACTTATCCTTTCATGAACCATTGCTTCCTTTGTCTTAAACATTCACACTACTGACTCCTTCAGTGATTTGGCTCGGATGTGAACCAAAAGAATTTCCATTGGCATGTTTATGAGTTCAGGAACTTAGAAGTTCCCCGATACATCAGTATAAAAATCGCTTTCGGCAAAAATGGTACTTCGCGAACTTAAGAGTTCGCCGACACAAGTTCCATTGGCGAAAACTGAAGTTCGAGAACTTTAATATATGCCGAAATACTTCCTTCAAAACTCCTTTTGACAAATTGGCAAGAGATCGAACTTGCAAACTTAGCTTTCGGCAAAATAAAAAGTTTGCAAACTTGAGAGTTTGTCAAAAAAGAAAATGAGCAAAGTTCATTTGGTGAAAGATGAAGTTCACGAACTGGGACAAGTGTTGAAAATGAAATGAACAAAGCTTTCGACGAACAAAGCTTTTGACAAACTAAGGAGTTCATGAACCTGAAGTTGTGCCGAAAATGAAACCAGACCAAGTCTTTCGGTGAAAAGATGACTTCGGGAACATTGGTTTTTCCCGAAAATGGAAAGAAACAAGTCTTTCGGCAGAATGTGAAGTTCACAAATTTGGAAGTTTGCCGAAAATGAGAAGAAAACAATTCCTTTCGGCAATTTGTGAAGTTTGCAAACTTGGATTTTTGCTGAAAATGAGAAGAACCCAAGTTGTCGGCGAGATGATGAGTTCATGAACTTGGGGTTTTTGCCGAAAATGAAAGAGAACATATCCTTTTGGCAGAATGGGAGGTTTGCGAACCTCAAGTTTGGCCAAAATGCTCTAAGTTTCACCTAATCTTTCCAAACTTTACCAAATTGAAATGGCAAGTACCCATTATGCTTTTCTACAAGGTGATGCTCTTCACTTAGCCAGAATTGAATTTGAAAAATCCTCCTGAAGTAAATCATCAAAACCAACTGCAACACAATCAAAACTACTGAAACTGAAAGTGAAAACTTGAAATATTTTTTGGCGATGCAAGATTGCCTGTGGACCCGGATGCTTCTGCATGAATCTACTAATAACATTTCATATAAGCCACTTACCTCTATTAATGATCTACCTAACAACACTACTCACCACCACTTACATAAGATAATCTGACAAAATATGACCTTTATAACAAAATAACTCATTTACATTACATAGCAAAATATGTCGTGTTTAGGAACAAAACACTTCAATCCTTATTATTTTTTGATAAAAAGGAACTAAATCCCACCTTTTTATAAATGGCAACATTCTCTTACTATCTGTAATCTAGTATGATTATTAACAATATTAAGAAGTCTTTAAGCTTAATCAAAAGTTATCTAAACTACTTCCATTCTTCTTGTCACGAATTGTGGTAATAAAGATGCCCACAATACATATTTGTATTCTCTAAACTTCACAAGATTTATTTAAGATTTTCCCTTTACTATTGAAACATTTTGCATTATGTTTTCTTAGAACATTTGAACATGACCAAGGAACATATTGACTGTGTTTTAATGTTGCCAGTGTTTTTCTTAAAAAGGTCTAAGGAAAGTGCATCTATTATTTACGCTTCACATTTACATATACCCTATAAACAAGTGACAATTTCTTTATCAGGGTCTCTTTCTTGGTTCTATTGGAGCAGCCCACAATAAAACAATGTTAAAGAGTTTGAATGTTACTCACGTCCTATTAGTGGCAAATGCTTTGGAACCTGCATATCCAAATGATTTCAAATACAAGAAAGTTGAAGGTCAGTAATTCTACTCTTATGTTGGTTTCATATTAATTTATTACATGCACTTGTGTTCGTTTGTATGCTCTGGGAGAATCTTCAGATTTGCTTGGGGTATGTTTTAGGTGTTTGCTATGAAATTTATTAAATATATTGTAATATCTCTCATGTACTCCTAATGTTTGTTAAATTTGCATATTTGTTTATACTGAATATATTTTCAATGTCTCTTCAGCAATGCATTATAGACCATTCTAGGATGAAGATTGACTCAATATTAATGCAGTTGATTCCCAGAAAAAGATATTACATAATGATGCATTGCAGAAACACCAAATGTATTGAAATCAAAATATTACTCCAACTATAAATATTAGAAGTCTTTGAAGCTACCTCATTTTGGAAGCTTGTAAAACAAGCTTCACCTCAAAGCATGGTTACTTGGAGACGTCGGGGTATAGGGTTGGGGAAGGGGATGCCATTAAAATTAGGATATCTGAGTAAATTAATAAGGTTATGGCTATATCATATATAAATTTAGTCACCAAAATTGTGGGTATTGGGGATGGAGACATGGTCCTTGTTCGTATATTGGAGTTTCTTGGTAACTATACTTCAAAGCATAGTTTGTAATGTCTATTTTCTGTTTTCTTACAGTCCATTCATTAAATATTTTAAGCACTTCATAGTCACATAAACTATTATTATGGTGATTTTCTCCCCGTTTATGTCATTTTTCACCCATGATTAGAATTGCAGTTTACTGGAGATAAATATGATCCTGTTAGAAACTTAAGTTGTTTTTTGTGCATCCTGTTTTACTTTTGATCTTTTGCATTTCATATAAACGGCACACACTGTTGTGAAAATTAGGTATGTTAGATTCTTGCACCTTACTCCTATAAAAAAATAGAATGTTTTGATGATTTCTACACTCCAGACTGTAGAAATTCCACCTTGTTTTGAAATTGCCTGTAATCAATAAAATCTAACAGCAAAAGGCTTCATTCTCTTCAGTGCTTGACAGCGTGGATACAGATCTAGAGAAACATTTTGAGGAGTGTTTCACTTTCATTGATGAAGCTAAGCAGGAGGGAAGTGGTGTTTTGGTGCATTGCTTTGCAGGAAGATCAAGAAGGTAGCTTTTTGCTTCTGAGTTCTTTGTAGTAAAAAGCCTCATGGAACTACTTTGGTCTTTGTGCACATTAGTATACTTTCTTTCTTCTTTCCATATTAATAAGGAAACTCATTGACGATGCAAAACATGTGCTTATCTAGTTTTGAAAGGTTTGCTATGGTACATGATTTGCCTTTTGATAAACAATGTTTCATTTTCAAAATTTTCATATTTATTGAGAATTTAGAGAGTTTTGCTTGATTATTTAATGGAACTTTTCCATTCTGCTAAATGTACAAGTTTTACCTGTAATAATTGTATGTATAGTTGATTCTTCCATCTTATATGAACTTGTAATTGCAAAATTTCCATCATGCTCATTAGTAATTCTCTTTTTCAATGGAGAAGAGAATCTAATATCTGAAGCAGGGCCACTGAATGTCAGTACAAGTAAAGAGGAATAATTGTATTTGAAATGATCTATAATTGATAAACATATTATGCAAAACCCCTAATTAAACCTTTTCTAACGATTCTCAGAAATTCAACAAATTTCAATATGATTATTTTTTGACTTAGATTACAATAGATCTGTCTCATCTCTATGAGTTATGACTATGTGTGAAGTGTTCATCCATTGAAATAGTTCTGGACCAAATGTTTAAAGAAACATTAGGCTAATAGCTTTAAATTATGTAGGATTATTAATTTAATTTTTATATACAAATTCCATTGGAGAATAGGTTCTATAACTGACATCTATCTTATGAAACAAGCAGGAATGTATTGGTCAGAAATTTGAAAAAGTTTGTTTTTTGATTAGAGAAACTATCATCTTGATCTACTAACTGAAGTTTCCAAATAATAGATGAGCTTTTTGGTTAGGCATTGCAAAGTGTTTTGGTCAGCCGTTGCATGTATATCCTTTGAGAAAAATTATTCATCCCAGCAGATTCTAGGAAAAATGCCTGAGGTATTATTTATACAAAATTTGTTTTAATAGCTTGAGAGCATATCGACCATAGAAATTGAGATTCCTAATTTGTCATAGAAGAATGCATTAGTTGCTTGCAAAGATGCATATAAACATAAGCTTGTAGATGGTTACAAAAATATTTTCTGCTTTGAAAATGCAGAGTTTACAGCATCAGATGTTTTACCTTGACACCTAAGAAGATCAACACACCATGAAACACAGTGGAACATTTGTTTTGCTTTTCTTCATCCCATGATATGTAGTTTCTTTTTTATTTCCGGTCTTCTCATTATGGCATTATGGCATTCTAGGTGGTTGACTGTTCCATATTTCTTTTTAACTATGGGTTTGTTATGTATATTGAAAATCTCTTGTGATCTACATTACAATGTTGTATATTGTTATCAAGGTTCTTGTTCTGGACTCTGTAACACTTCTCCCCTCTTAGGTGGTCCATCATCATCACAAAGTTTTTTTGGGTGAAAACTGGAATTTACAAGTGGCTCTCCCAATTCCTTTACAAAGAAAAGAATTCCATGTTCATGTGGAAATGTCGAAATTTGCAATTAGTTCTACACTAGCATAGGAGAGTGATCATAAGATCCAAGAGAGAAGCAGTTGGGATGGTGTATACTGTTCAAATGTTTAGGCACATTACCTAATTGCATTTCCCTTTGTGTTCGACATAAATCATCAAGCATTGATGTACCTAGTGAACAAGCCGCTAATACAAGTGTGTAGATGGTTGCTTCTATGCTCCGAATTTACATTCAAGATAGTCATTAGACCACTGGTGCACAATGTCGTGGCAGACCAGCTGTTGAACTTGAGAACAATGTTGGGCCTGATGGGATAGTAGATCAGTTTTCAGATGTGCAATTATTACATGTTGCAGTAATTAATTTATGGTATCAAAATATAGGGAACTTTCTCTTGAAGGGTAGCCTTCTATACGATATGAGTAAAACAGAGTGGAAGAAAATTTTGGTTAAGTAAAAAATCATTACAGTCAATACATGGATCCCTGTATGTAGGATGGGATCTTCTTATAAACACAAACATTCCATGAGTACAGGTTAACACATTTTAGCATTGATAACATTTGACACAAGAAATAGGGAAAGAGTCGCTAGCCATAACATGAATACATAATACACATGATTATACTGGAACAATGATATGTTGATAAGATCTCTTCATAGTACATTGATGTCCTTAGGATCTTAATATAAGTACATGAATGATTTGATATTGATGAATAATACAACATAAATACAAGTCTTGGAGGAATGGCTTTGACGGTTGAGGTGGTCCCACCTATTGGAACCACTCAACTAACAAAATTAAATGAATGCTCGGTGGATCATTGACATTTCCTGTAAGCAGAGAAAACACAAGCATGTTGAAAATTTGGTGGTTGAAGGCAAATAAATCTTGAAAATTTCAAAATGATATGGTAGGGACTGTTCCTAATTGTTGAGGTGCGTGACAATAAAGTAGTTTTTCTCAAGATCCTTAATGGTGAGGTAGTTGTAGATGTTATAAATGATACCGAGTTAAAGCTATACAAAGAGCAAAAGGAAGTTCTTACAGAAAAGTATCAACTTGATGAGACAATCCAAAATTTGGAAGTATCATTCATGAGCCAATATGAAGTGATGCTAGGAAGGGACCCAAATCTGCCATGTGTCATAACAATGGGCAGTCACAGAAAAATTTCAAGTGTGGAAGGGAAAAGGGAAACAATAATAAGAAGATACGGGATTCCAAGAAAATGGGTGTTGATTCTAATTTTAGACTTTCTAAAAGTAGATGCTAGGAAGTGGGATCCATGCAAGAGCAGAGTTGAGCAACCAACATTTGAAATTTGAATGGACTTGATTGAAGGTCTATTTTATATTTTTAGAGGAAATGGGGATGTGGGAATTCAAAATTCTTAGAGGAAAGAAGATTTCTTAAGTATCTACCACCATTTAGAATGATAATGACTCATAGTATGGTTTACAAAATCCAAGAAAGCATATTGGGAGCACCTTTTCACTCTTGGCTGGTGACACTGAGAAAATTCATTTAAGCTAGAGTTCAAGAAGAGTTTGTGATTGCAAGGAGGAACAGAGGCACACTTTTTAAGGTACAAAGAGTTAGAGGGTCTTGAAGAGAACTAAAGGCACTCTGAAAGCCTCAGATTTTGTGTGAAGCATTTGAAGGGTCTGTTTGAGACATGGGGTCTGTCCGCGAAGACAAATCCATCCCTCCAGATGAACCTGCCTATTGAAGAGGATGAAGATTTGTCTTGACTCCTCACTCCTATTGCATGTCAGGAACGATCCCTTTCCCATCCTACATATCTTAGACTCCACTCCTCATCCTATCCACGTCCCAAAATGCTCAACCCCACCCACACAATCTATTTGCCCAAGAATCCCAACCATACAAACCACGTAGAGTATTACATGAACAAATAGATACAATAATTGGTGATGTGTTACATTACACGTGGATCCCTTTTGAATTGCAGCTCTCCAATTGGAAAGCTTTTGGTTCCCAAAAGTTTAAATTTTAAGATTCAAGGGAACAACTTTTTCACCTTTTCCTTGGAGTACCACTTTGCCTTGCTATGCATATAACCTTTTTGTCCAATCTGCCAATGCTTCTGCTCTCCTCACTTTGTGCAGCAGTACTATGTCTTCTTGCAGTCCCTCTTGTGTACAAGATGCAAAGTCTCCATGTGTAGGTAATGTGAGGTTTATTTCTTCATCATCCAACAGTGGAAGGCTAAGAAAGAGGTAAGTTCACTTTTACAATAATTTACATACTCATGAAAGGAGGCATAGCTAATATGAAAGCATTATCATTTGCTTAAGAATTCAAAAGGCCTGCACCTCAAGGGCTTAAATTTCTTTGCTTGCCCTTGGGTCCTATCTTTGCTTAAGTACAACCATGGCTTGACACCAATTGGAACTTGTGCTGTCCTATGCCGGTTGTTCCTTGCCGTGTACATTTCTTTAAGTTTTTCCTCCACTTGGAAGTGGATTTGCTTTATATGGTTATTGAACCTATTGGCTCTCTGAATTTCTGCATGGGACTTACTCCAATTTGGCTCGCATGGTAATCCAAAGGTTGTTATGTTGCTATTCTTTTCCCTCTGTTCTATGAGTGATCCTTGATGAAATAAGAACACTTCTAAATCTTTCTTGTTTCAAAGACCAAAACATAACTTAAACCTTTTGATGGTGTGTTTTTTTAGGACTATTTTAAATTTTAATTGCCACTTGAATACCAGATTGTTTGTTTAGAAAAAGAAGGGTTCAATAATGAACCTGGATATTTGTTGTAACTATGCTGGACACAACAATAATGAAGAAATTTGACTTGAATGCCATTGTAGCGTAACAATTATTGTTGCTTACTTGATGAGAACTCATCAAATGAGTCTATCCCAAGCTTTGGAGCTTGTGAAGAGTAAAAGGCCCCAAGCAGCACCTAATCAAGGTTTTCTATTACAACTGCAGCATTTTGAAAGTCGTTTGGGAGGTAAGATAGGACTGCTGCTCTTTACACATTTTTCTTTTCATTTGTAATAATATACATTTCAAATTAGGTTCTTGCATGAAGACATGCTATATATTGTACGATCATTCCATTTATATATGTATTTCAAACAAGCTTCTTGCATGAAGGCATATTGTATATTTGCATCGTCCTTTTGTATTTATCAACGTCCATTCTTGTTCAGAGTTGTTTCCATGTAGTTGAATATTTTATGTTCTTTAACATGATATACTGTTCATACACATTGCACACATGCACGTATGCATATTTCTTTGAGAAATGCACAATGTGAATGTAATCTCATAAGAATCACAAAGAGAATTACAGACAGGAAATTATTAATAAAATTTATGTATAAAACACCAAGCACGAGCCATAAATATGTAATCAAATAAAATTTGGTATACCTATCAGTTGATTTGTCTTGGATCATAAAATATCATGCTAAGAAGGGCTTCCCATTATTGTAATTCCCCCAAAATACAAATTCATTCAATGCTGATCAAACTTTAGACATGACAGGCTTATTCTTTGCTATTATGGTTGCATGATGTAGCATACATGCAACCCTTGCAAAACAACTTACAAATTAGAAAAAGATGGGGGGCACTTGTGCAACCAAAAAGTGAATTACACCTGCAAATCCAAGATAATAATGGAAGAAATACTTCTCCAAAAGATGTGATGAAACACTTATACCAATATTGACATATGCAGGTTTCTGTTATATTGATGAAGTACTTAGAGGGTGAGAAGGAGATTCTATGATCAGTTTTTATACAGGGTTCTGTTGCCAGAATTCCTCCAAATAAAAAGTATTGATCTCCATTGAGGCACTGCAACTTATAGTGTATTGTAACCTTGTTTAAAGATCAAAACATTTGTGTGTACTTTGGAGGCTGGATTTATCCCTCACAAGGGTTTCTCTAGGGTATATCTTGTTTCTATAGTTGTTAGTCTACTGAAAATGTTTTAGATTTAGTCTACTTGCATTGTATTTCTCTTTGGATTAAGTAGGAATTAGTCGTATTTCCTTTCAACCTATGCCTATTAATGATCTACCTAATGCTGCTACTTATCACCAATTATATAAATAACATGATGTGACAAAATATGAGCTGTATAACAAAATAGTGTACTTATATTAATAACAAAATATGTTGTGTTTAGGAAGACAACATGCTCTCCACCTTGGGAAGCTTTGTCCCCAAAGATTGAGAACCATATGAAAGCTCTCTTGTGCATCTTCTTCTTCTTACTCTTCGTTGTCCTTGAATTGGAAATGAACATATGAAGCCATTTTGATTGGGTAAAAAATTTGACAACAGTTTATTATGATGAAATTGACCCAATTCATAGTTCTTTGGTGCAGATGCTCAATAAATTCATATTGATCTATGTATGGCTCAATCGACAGATTTGAAACCATTGTCAACATGTGATCAAAACTATCATCTGCATATATGTCCAATGAGACACCCAAGAAATAATCATTTTCGATGGGATTTCTAGGGGTAAAGATTCATGTTCAACACTCTCCTCCATCATTTCTTCTTGACTCTCCACAATCATCTTTTCCTTGTCTTCTCTTTCCATAAGTACACTCGCATTATCATTAAATGTATCTTGAAGGGGAGGCTCACCAAAAAGAAGTTTAGATAATTTTCTTACTTTTACACATCATATTTGATAGAAGACTCATCATAAAGTGGAAGAGGATGACAAAAAATATGCTAAAAATTATTTTCATCATCAATTGAAGACTCATGAAATACAATCCAAAATAAGTTATCACCATACAACTGTAAAAAATCCTTGTACCATTCTAGCCATTCATCCATTTCCCTTTCATATTTTGATGTCACATCTAAATGAATAGTAAATTATTTAAATGCTCAATAAATTAATTCAAAACTTATTTATTCTCTTCTCTCTCAACCTTGTTGAAACCTAACTTCAGTTTCTTCAACATTGTTGTAACCTAAAGTTTTTAAGGCTGAACATAAACAGCTACTTGAAAACTAACTTTTCTCTCACAACACTTAATAAAAATCTATAAAAAACTGTTCATCTTAACGCTTATTGAATCTAGCTTCCAAAAAAAATGGCACCTTAATTGGACGCTTAACCACAAAGTTATTCCTGCCGATTTCAAGATACCAGATTTGCATTTTTTCCATGACTCAAATGCAATTTGCGACAAATGTATCTCCCTCCATAGAGCTCCAAAATTTATGAAGCAAGGCTTGTTGGAAATGGTTTTTAGTCTACTTTCCAACAAAATACAATACTCATAGATATTTATTGCCTCTACAATAAATGGCCCTTTTTTTGCCCTAAAGACCAGAACTTGGCTCGATACTACTTATAGTGCACATGCAACCCTTGTAAACACAAACATACAAATTAAATAAGGATGGGGGCACTTGCACACCTAAAAAGTGGATTGTACATGCAAATTCAAGATAAGAATGGAGACAATACTTCTCAAAAAGATGTGATAATACACATAATTATATTGATATAAAAATGAATTAATTTATTGCTTAAACAGGGGCAAACCCATATTTATAACAAAACGGGTAACTTCTTGTATAGGCTACTGTTGTGATGTTCACAACACGCCCCATTATGCTCCTTAGCAAAATGGGGACCCCTGCTGATGTCTTGCTTTTTGCTTCTGCTTGTGTTTTTTCTGCTTTCTGGCGGTCTGGCAAAAATGAAGGTCAGGTGCATCATCATCATGATATATGATGAGGTAGGTCATCATCATGAGGTCTGTTTGTCAAAGTTCATATTTTGTTGCTGTGACTTCATACTTAGAAAGAGCTTGAAATTTCATGCAGGTTTGCCTTTTACTTCACTTGAAAATTCGTCCATATGTGGAAGTTATGCACGGTCAAAGTCTTGGTCAAACCTGATATTCGCAGGAGCATCATCATTTTATTTTTTATCTAAGTCATGTTGACAGGATCATCATGATCTTCGCATTATGCAGCATCATGATATCTTTTAGGAAGGTCATATTATAAACTCGGTTTTGCTGAAGAGCGTCATCATCATCATATTTGACCCCCCCCCCCCCCCCGATAATACCCTGAGGTTCGGAATATCATGATGACATCGGCTTTAAGTCAAGGTAAGTTCCCCCCCGTCGAGCGGTCTTTGTATCGCGAGCATCATCATGATATCCTTGCATCGCCTGATCTTAAAATATCATGCTGATGGTATAAGATCACCCTGACTTAACAAAATCCACCTTCGGCATATTTGCATGCGCACGTTCAAAACCTATCGCAGGGTCATCATCATGATATTTGCTGGACTTCGAAATATGATGATGACGGCTTCTTGATCCTCATCCTGATCTTTCACGGGTCATATTCGCTGAATTCGCTAAGTGCTGGAAACATCATCATCATGATAATTCGAAGGAGGATCATCATCTTCATATCCTCCTGATATCCGTTTGCCGAAACATCATGATGATCACCCTGTCTATTCAGAAGAGGTGGTCGATATTGCATTTCTTAAACAGCATCATCATATTTTGCAATATCACCCTAGCGCATTTATCATGATGACCTTAACTTATCCTTGTGCTCCGAAAACGAAATATGATGATGACGTCATCATCATTCTTTATCCTGTCCTGATTGTCAAGATCATCATGATCTTGTTTGTTTGCCTGATATTTCGCAAAGTCCTCCTGCCGAAAATGCGACCTTTATGCAATTATCCTGATGATGATCATGATCATCATCACATTTTCCCTTCGGCAGGATTTTTCTCAAACATGATCCGGTTGGCGAAATATCATGATGACGTCATGTTTCAAGTTTAACGAAGGCTCCAAATATCATGATGACGTCATGTTTCAAGTTTAACGAAGGCTCCGGATATCATGATGACGTCATCCCGATCTTATAACGAAGAAGTAAATATCCTGATGATCAGCATCATCACCTTTTCTTTCAACAGGATATTTTCCAAAACCCGATCCGTTTGCCAAACATGATGATGATGTCTTCTTCTATGTTCGACAGAAGCTAATATCCTGATCATCATCATCATCATCCTTTTTCTTTCAAACAGGATATATTTTTCAAGCACGATCCGGTTCCCGATCATGATGATGACGTCTTAATCCAAGTTCGACACAAGCCGCAAGTATGATGATGATCTTCATCATGCTGATTTTCTCGAGTGGGTTACCTTGGCCGCAAAAGGATCATATTTCACTTCATCATCCTGATCATGCTCCTTAGGTGACCCGATATTGCAATTATCCCCCTGATCTTAACCGGATATGACGATGACGTCATCCTTAGCATTTTCATGAATCCCGAATATCATGATGACGTCACCATCATCTTCCTTTCCCGGGCAGCATGATTATCTTCATATCCTCCTATTCTTCTCCTTCATGATGATGATGATGTTGTTGTTCTTTTCCCCGATATGCAGAAGCGAATCATCATGATGACATTCATCTGAACCTTCAGGAGGGAAAGCATCATATTTTCCGAAATATCATGATGATGAGGTATATCGACCAGCTTGTTTTTTGACGCGCCGACTGCGAATATCATGCCGATGGGCGGGAAATGAGGCGGTGGACAGTTTTAAAGTGTTTTTTTGGCGCCTCTGACATTTTTTTCGGTCAGCGATGGTTGACCCATCAATTTTGAGCAGCTTGGGCGCATTTTTGACGCGTTTTGAGCGGATTCTGGATCTGATTTTCTCAATCTTGCGCTGTCACCTGGATTTAAACGCTTATTCTATTTTCATGCTGTTTTTTGTGATAAATGTGAAACTTATTGCTTGTCTTGTCTTGCAGGCTTGCAGTTGAGGAAGCAGCTGGAAAGTCAATACAGTGACCTCATGGAGGCAGAAGATCAGATCTCAGGAGCAAGAAGATAGAGATGAAATGCAAAAGGTCAAAGCCATTCAAGTGAAGAGGAAGGCCGCAGCTGGAGGTATTTCTGCAAAAGACAAACAGAAGTTATTGCCCTGCTGCTGGAACTTCTCAGAAGGGGCAATATTTCGCCCAGATTTGACCACTGCTCTGAGATATTTTTGAGAACTGGTTCACCTGCATTTATTGCTGTAACTAGAGGTTTGAACCAGGGGTTCAGTCAGGTTTTTGCTGTAGTGAGGACAATCAGAATGTTATATATTGTGCCTCTCTACACTGTAATACTTTACAACAGGGATTTTTAGGAACAACAGGGGCTACACAACAGGGATTTTTAGGAACAACAGGGGCTACACAACAGAGATTCTAGGAAAACACAGCATGATAGCTTAGCATAGTTTAGAAGTAGAAGAAGGAGGTCGCCTGTTTGTCTGCAGTAAGGTGCGCGTGGAATGTCTGGCTGCCTTACTGTATCTGTAAAGCTTGTAAGTTCTCTGTAGTATGATCAATGAAACTAAGAGTCATTCTTACATTGTAAATCATGTATGGCTATTCGTTCCTAATACAATAGAATCTGGAGTTCTGCATCTATCTTCTGAGTGTTCTCCTGCTCTTCTTTGTGTTTTGAAATATCTTCTTTGAGAGCTTGCAATTTTAAATGTATGTTTGTGAAAATGCTCAGGACTTACATTTAAGGTTTTTACTGTGGATTTGATCAGATTACTGTGGTATTTACATAGTGGATAACAGAAACACTTAGATCCTTCTGTAGATTAGATGAAGTGTAGATTAGATCTCTCTAACTTTTCCCAACCCATCTGAAATATTTAGCTGAAAACGCAGAAATCTAAAGGAAATTGTCTCAAATCTGAAGAAGCATGCATAACAGAGTCTAAGTAGACAGTTTTCATAAGTACATGAAGAAGCAAGCTGCATAAATCCAAGTAAACCCTCTGAAACTTGCAGCCCAGTATCACTCTTATGCAAAGGAATGAAAAGCATTGACATATCTCATGACCTCTTTGCATATTCTTAGGCCAGTAAACCACAGAACAAACCTAAACTACGTAAGGCCCCTTGAACATTACAGCTTCACATTGACCAACTGAACTTGACCAACCGAACCATTGTAGACTTGGGATTAGTTGAATCACCAAATGATTCCTTCTTGTCTTTCAAGTATAGTTTCAGTTCATGTCATGTGAATTTTAACTTATTGTTATGATTGCATCAAAACAGTCATCAACAGTTTTCTGGCGCTAGAAGGAGGGCCTGATTTGGTTTAGGGTTAATTTTCTGAGTTTAAATGCTATATTCTGAGATATGTTAGATCTCATAAAATTTCAAAGGCCTAAAAAGTTGAAAGAGGGTCCTATTTTTTTTTAATGGACTCATATAGGAACAGTTTTCAAGTTGACATTCCTTCATTTCAGAAAGCTTTGAATAACCAGCTTTATCCCAAAAATTTATATAGCTATGGTTTATTTGGAAGGTGTAGGATACATAAGTCCATAGAGCATGGTGAGCTTAATTGTCTAGCTTTCCTTACAAGATTAGATTTACATTTGAAAGGACTAATCTCTCTCTCAGATGTGTATAAGGCTGAAAGTTGGCAGGGAAGTGAGGAGATTATTGAGCGACAGAAGGATGCAGCA
Source organism: Cunninghamia lanceolata (assembly GCA_027924645.1). Taxonomy (NCBI): domain Eukaryota; kingdom Viridiplantae; phylum Streptophyta; class Pinopsida; order Cupressales; family Cupressaceae; genus Cunninghamia; species Cunninghamia lanceolata. Next base: position 2,673,060 of record BSBN01000023.1, on the reverse strand, counting down.
TCAACGGTCATTAAATGTGCAGACAATACAAAGATGGAACCAATGCTAAGAATAAAGGGTAATAAGATCTCTTGGCAGGAATCATGTGATGGTAAGAAAAAAAATCTGTCTTTTCGTCAGGATCCGGCTGTGATTAAAGTTACTGAAAAGTATAAATATTCTAAAAAATGCAGAGAAGAAATCACAGCTCCTGTCTCTTTTCTAGATAATAAGCAAAAAGGATTTAATGAAATAGAAAAGGCAAGTGAGGTTCATCTTGATACATTTGATAAATATATAGAACTACTAAGGAATATTTGTCAAGAAGAAACCTCTGGATCTGACCTGAATAGTTTTAACGAACATGATTTTGCAAATAAGTGTAAACAAGCATTGGCAGAATTAGAATGCACTAAAACTGATAAGATCCCTACTGTAGAAGCTAATGAAGTCATAGAAAAGAAAGTAAATCCTAGTGTTACATCTGACTTCTTTGAAGTAAATGTCCAAGTTCAGGATTGTTGTAGGTCAATAGAAGCAGACTCCACACTGAATGATAACTGTGAGTCATCTGATGAACAATCCTTAAAAAAAGAGGATACAGAGGATCATGTTGCTGCTGTGCATAATCAGGCATCACCCCCATGCCATGTTGAAAATAAAACAGGGGAGTACTCCTGTCAATCAAAAGATGTCATCCCACTTTTACTCTCAAGTGATTTAGAAATGATTAAATTCTGTATATCAGATGATGATGAAGATACTTACTTAAGTGCTGATGTGCAGGAAACTAATGAGAACATTGAGAGGTCTGCTGAATTTGAGGATAAACTGAACATCCAGAATGAAGGAACAAAGCTGGATGAAGATGAAGAAATGATACATCTAGAGTCATTCTTCTTTCAACTTGAAAAAGGACTAGACATAGAGCTGGGCAATGAAAATGCAGAGTTAAATGAAGAGCCAGCTACTAATAAACAAGTGTGTTCCACAGAGCTAAAGGCACATCAGGTTGTCTCTTTCCTTTCCTTAGTAAACAATGATAAATGCTATTTTGATTATGGAAATTCAAGAGATAAGACATGCTTATGGATTAATCATAACCCTGATGAGCTGCCTCAGTTACTAGTTAAGAGCTATTCTGATAAACACAATGAATCTAGAATATCAGAATTTTTTTCAGAATTCAAAGATAAATCTGCTATGATGAGGACCCTAACCAGTACCCTGTTACTCCTGCACAACCTAAAGAAATATGCAAGTAGGGGTGTTCAAGGGTCTATTTCCTGGGTTTCTAGTTGCCTCGTGGAGGCTTGTATATAGTCGGGTAGGGTAGTTGTTTTTTGTTTTTTTGTGTTCTTCTTTTGCTGTTTTCTTTTTTAGGTTAGTTGTTTGTATAGCTTGTCTTCTGTTTGTTTTGCCTTTTGTTTCTTTCTGTTTGTACAGTTTTTCCTTTTGCTGTGTTGTTTGTACAGCCTGTTTGTTTGGTTTGTTTGTTGTCTCCTCAGCAGGGATCTTTATTTTACTGTAGAGTATTAAGGAGTAGAACTAGCAACCATTCAAAACAGTATATAATTTAGGATATTCAGGTTAACCATTTGCAATTTACACATAACCTGTCACTGTCATGAATGTAGAGAGTTGTTCATCTTCTGAAGTTTTGTATTCAATAAATGTGATTGAGAATTCGAAGCAGGTTTCTCACGATGACACACCTAAAATCCTTGGGTTTGTTGAACCTACCAGTGTAGATATTAGGTGAAAAATCAGAGGTCACCCTTGCTACCATTACAATTTTCAGCTTAATTTCAGCAAGTGTCCACTCCTTGCATCATCCTGAAGCTACAAATTGCTATATCTTGTGAAATCTTTTCAAAATTAGAAAACAAAACAAAAAAATAAATAAATAAATGAATAAAGCGGATTATACTGAAAATCCAGATTAAGCCATCTAAGTAACTCTACCGGGGCTATGGACGCTCGCTGGCAGTGGGGCTCTACTTAGGAGAATTGTAACGATAACCTTGCCGGGGCTATAGACGCTCGCTGGCAGCAAGGCTCTATCCAGTCGGCTATGAGGGAATATCCTCACCTACGTAGGCTAATGTCAGTCACTGGTTTGTTCAACCGATCTTCAAGATGAGGATAATTAATCACATGTACACAACTAAACTAAAAATGGAAATTCATGCATCTTTATTGAACACTTTGAGTTTCAAGCTGAATAGTAATTTGCAGGAAAGATAGTTGGAAGTTATGAGTTCATTTCACCTAGTTTCCTTGAACATTCTGAATTTAATTGTTTTGTTTTGGTTGCTAGTTGTTGTGATGTTCACAACACGCCCCATTATGCTCCTTAGCAAAATGGGGACCCCTGCTGATGTCTTGCTTTTTGCTTCTGCTTGTGTTTTTTCTGCTTTCTGGCGGTCTGGCAAAAATGAAGGTCAGGTGCATCATCATCATGATATATGATGAGGTAGGTCATCATCATGAGGTCTGTTTGTCAAAGTTCATATTTTGTTGCTGTGACTTCATACTTAGAAAGAGCTTGAAATTTCATGCAGGTTTGCCTTTTACTTCACTTGAAAATTCGTCCATATGTGGAAGTTATGCACGGTCAAAGTCTTGGTCAAACCTGATATTCGCAGGAGCATCATCATTTTATTTTTTATCTAAGTCATGTTGACAGGATCATCATGATCTTCGCATTATGCAGCATCATGATATCTTTTAGGAAGGTCATATTATAAACTCGGTTTTGCTGAAGAGCGTCATCATCATCATATTTGACCCCCCCCCCCCCCCGATAATACCCTGAGGTTCGGAATATCATGATGACATCGGCTTTAAGTCAAGGTAAGTTCCCCCCCGTCGAGCGGTCTTTGTATCGCGAGCATCATCATGATATCCTTGCATCGCCTGATCTTAAAATATCATGCTGATGGTATAAGATCACCCTGACTTAACAAAATCCACCTTCGGCATATTTGCATGCGCACGTTCAAAACCTATCGCAGGGTCATCATCATGATATTTGCTGGACTTCGAAATATGATGATGACGGCTTCTTGATCCTCATCCTGATCTTTCACGGGTCATATTCGCTGAATTCGCTAAGTGCTGGAAACATCATCATCATGATAATTCGAAGGAGGATCATCATCTTCATATCCTCCTGATATCCGTTTGCCGAAACATCATGATGATCACCCTGTCTATTCAGAAGAGGTGGTCGATATTGCATTTCTTAAACAGCATCATCATATTTTGCAATATCACCCTAGCGCATTTATCATGATGACCTTAACTTATCCTTGTGCTCCGAAAACGAAATATGATGATGACGTCATCATCATTCTTTATCCTGTCCTGATTGTCAAGATCATCATGATCTTGTTTGTTTGCCTGATATTTCGCAAAGTCCTCCTGCCGAAAATGCGACCTTTATGCAATTATCCTGATGATGATCATGATCATCATCACATTTTCCCTTCGGCAGGATTTTTCTCAAACATGATCCGGTTGGCGAAATATCATGATGACGTCATGTTTCAAGTTTAACGAAGGCTCCAAATATCATGATGACGTCATGTTTCAAGTTTAACGAAGGCTCCGGATATCATGATGACGTCATCCCGATCTTATAACGAAGAAGTAAATATCCTGATGATCAGCATCATCACCTTTTCTTTCAACAGGATATTTTCCAAAACCCGATCCGTTTGCCAAACATGATGATGATGTCTTCTTCTATGTTCGACAGAAGCTAATATCCTGATCATCATCATCATCATCCTTTTTCTTTCAAACAGGATATATTTTTCAAGCACGATCCGGTTCCCGATCATGATGATGACGTCTTAATCCAAGTTCGACACAAGCCGCAAGTATGATGATGATCTTCATCATGCTGATTTTCTCGAGTGGGTTACCTTGGCCGCAAAAGGATCATATTTCACTTCATCATCCTGATCATGCTCCTTAGGTGACCCGATATTGCAATTATCCCCCTGATCTTAACCGGATATGACGATGACGTCATCCTTAGCATTTTCATGAATCCCGAATATCATGATGACGTCACCATCATCTTCCTTTCCCGGGCAGCATGATTATCTTCATATCCTCCTATTCTTCTCCTTCATGATGATGATGATGTTGTTGTTCTTTTCCCCGATATGCAGAAGCGAATCATCATGATGACATTCATCTGAACCTTCAGGAGGGAAAGCATCATATTTTCCGAAATATCATGATGATGAGGTATATCGACCAGCTTGTTTTTTGACGCGCCGACTGCGAATATCATGCCGATGGGCGGGAAATGAGGCGGTGGACAGTTTTAAAGTGTTTTTTTGGCGCCTCTGACATTTTTTCGGTCAGCGATGGTTGACCCATCAATTTTGAGCAGCTTGGGCGCATTTTTGACGCGTTTTGAGCGGATTCTGGATCTGATTTTCTCAATCTTGCGCTGTCACCTGGATTTAAACGCTTATTCTATTTTCATGCTGTTTTTTGTGATAAATGTGAAACTTATTGCTTGTCTTGTCTTGCAGGCTTGCAGTTGAGGAAGCAGCTGGAAAGTCAATACAGTGACCTCATGGAGGCAGAAGATCAGATCTCAGGAGCAAGAAGATAGAGATGAAATGCAAAAGGTCAAAGCCATTCAAGTGAAGAGGAAGGCCGCAGCTGGAGGTATTTCTGCAAAAGACAAACAGAAGTTATTGCCCTGCTGCTGGAACTTCTCAGAAGGGGCAATATTTCGCCCAGATTTGACCACTGCTCTGAGATATTTTTGAGAACTGGTTCACCTGCATTTATTGCTGTAACTAGAGGTTTGAACCAGGGGTTCAGTCAGGTTTTTGCTGTAGTGAGGACAATCAGAATGTTATATATTGTGCCTCTCTACACTGTAATACTTTACAACAGGGATTTTTAGGAACAACAGGGGCTACACAACAGGGATTTTTAGGAACAACAGGGGCTACACAACAGAGATTCTAGGAAAACACAGCATGATAGCTTAGCATAGTTTAGAAGTAGAAGAAGGAGGTCGCCTGTTTGTCTGCAGTAAGGTGCGCGTGGAATGTCTGGCTGCCTTACTGTATCTGTAAAGCTTGTAAGTTCTCTGTAGTATGATCAATGAAACTAAGAGTCATTCTTACATTGTAAATCATGTATGGCTATTCGTTCCTAATACAATAGAATCTGGAGTTCTGCATCTATCTTCTGAGTGTTCTCCTGCTCTTCTTTGTGTTTTGAAATATCTTCTTTGAGAGCTTGCAATTTTAAATGTATGTTTGTGAAAATGCTCAGGACTTACATTTAAGGTTTTTACTGTGGATTTGATCAGATTACTGTGGTATTTACATAGTGGATAACAGAAACACTTAGATCCTTCTGTAGATTAGATGAAGTGTAGATTAGATCTCTCTAACTTTTCCCAACCCATCTGAAATATTTAGCTGAAAACGCAGAAATCTAAAGGAAATTGTCTCAAATCTGAAGAAGCATGCATAACAGAGTCTAAGTAGACAGTTTTCATAAGTACATGAAGAAGGAAGCTGCATAAATCCAAGTAAACCCTCTGAAACTTGCAGCCCAGTATCACTCTTATGCAAAGGAATGAAAAGCATTGACATATCTCATGACCTCTTTGCATATTCTTAGGCCAGTAAACCACAGAACAAACCTAAACTACGTAAGGCCCCTTGAACATTACAGCTTCACATTGACCAACTGAACTTGACCAACCGAACCATTGTAGACTTGGGATTAGTTGAATCACCAAATGATTCCTTCTTGTCTTTCAAGTATAGTTTCAGTTCATGTCATGTGAATTTTAACTTATTGTTATGATTGCATCAAAACAGTCATCAACAGCTACTACCTAGTCAGAACACGTAGGTTAAATAAACCTTCTAGCATTTTCTCATATAAACCACCTATACTTATTAATAATTCCCCTAACACCACTACTTACCACCACTTAAATAAAATGATGTGACAAAATATGAACATTACAAAAAATTAAAAAAATAGCTTTTTTTTAGATATAGCCAGGGTATCTGTTGGCCCCCCACCTGTAAAGCATAAAAATTCTTACAAATTACCAGAAGGCCATAAAAGAAGCTCACAAACTATCTAATCAAACTTAGAAATAAAAGGGCCAAGCTAACAGAAAGACAAAGCCACTTTATCTATTCTTAACATGCGACCTCAAAGTCATTTTTAAAGAGGGATTTTTCTTCTTTTTCCTTTGTGGCTTCTCACTGTAGTCCACACGTCTTGAAGCTGATCATCTAAATGACAATGCAAATCTTCTATATTGCCCCCTTTAGTGTTAGAAGGAAATCTTCCTCTGAAGAGAAGGGGTCCAACTCAACCAAACTCTGTGGTTTAGAACACTCTGTATTATTTGTAGAAGAGATAGCTAACAATTTAAGGAGATCGACCTTTTCTAAATCTGCCCAACCTATTTTAAACTGCCCTTTAGGCTCGAAGGGGCTGCTTTCTCTGAGATCACCCAGCCCTGACCTCCTACATTTCCAGCAGGAAGTATCTCTTCCAACACATTAACATTCTTCTCCATGCTTTCTTCTTTCTTACTCTACTTTGGACCATTCTATTAAGAGATTGAACTCCCTGTCTACGGGTGGCATGCCTTAGCATTTTTCCACCAAGAGGGTTGTTTTACTTTGTGATAGGCATCAGCTAAGTGCCCCACCTAAAAACACCTCCAACAATGGAAAGCCAGATTCTCATTAGACAATGGCTGTTTCGACACCCCATTCCTGACCCTATGTCTTCAGGGAGTCTGTGGGAAAAATCAAGTTCTACCAGAATATGTGCTGTAGAAGTTAATTCATGTTTTTGCATCTCAGAGGATATTGCGATGCATTTTCTTAGAGAGTGACCAATACTTCTTTAAGTAGAGATTTGCCAGAAATGAAGTGGTAGATTTGGCAAGTGAACCCAAATGGGAGAGATCTGAAAAGTTTTTGTGATTGGGTTGAAACCCGAATAGCATGGTTTCATGAAAAGAGAAGCCATATCCCATATCCAGTCCATTCTCAAGAATGCTATTTCTATTAGTTTCAGAATGAGCTTTGGAAGGATAGGTCAAACAGGGCTGAACGTACATATCAAAGCCATATCCTTGTAATAGTCTATATCTTCCACAATGTCTTCCCAAAGCTCCAAAATGGGCATTTTATCTGCCACCTTAAACTGCCCAATACCTCTAGCGTATGCCTTGCTAGAAGGGTGCTCCCTTTTCCTCTTAATCTCCATTTTTGAGACCTCTCCTTTCGCTGCTGCTCTATACGATTTCCCCATTTTCTGCCCCTTTGCATTCTTTATAAGTTCCAAAATAGGCTTGGAAGGCACCCCATCCAACTTGCATGGAGTGCAAGGAGCCACTTTGCTAGGCTTAGAAAGGCCCTGCAAGGGATGTGCACCTTCATGACTTTGAACAAATTGGTTACTTGCCACAATGATTGATCCGTTATCCTTAGTGTCCCTCTGTTCAGCCTCAACTGCCTCCCAAGCCAAGCTAGGGTTTCCAACTCTCAAATCTTCCATTCTTGCTTGCATCTTCCAAGTTATCTGTGAATAATTGGAATTACCAAAAATAGCTTAAATTTACATGAATAACAGCTATATTTAGTTTAAGAGCACAATGCAAGGATAAAATAAATTGGCCATCAAGTTAACTTGACCTTCACCAAGAATTTCTTTTGTTTAAGCATGATTATATTTTAAAAGATATATAGTTGACATCATGAGGTTCTATGAGATATTTCTCAATTGGTTCAAATTTCCCATGGAGTCTTTTGACTTTGTTAATTTTATTATTGGATTCAAATAGGGGCACCTAATCTTGCCAACTATCTTTGGGATCTACATTGAGGAATTGTTGTACCCATACAAAATTTTCGTATTGTGTCAAAGTTTTAAGCTAAAATTTGTTGTTTGTTGATCAAAGTGTAAATCATGTTTCAAAACTTGTCTAGTTTGCTTCGTCTTGTTGTATTTCGTTGCCGTTTTCTTAATATTTGTAGGAATGTGGAATGAAGTTTTTCAAATCATTCATCATGGTGGAGAAAGAAGGTGGTTGTTAAAATTGTTGCTGTCTAAAAAAAAACCAATCATGTACTTGATATAGGAGTAAGGTACTGTATTTCAAAACCAAAGAAGATAATTCCTTATCAAGAATGCACCTATATAAATCTAATAGAGAGATGGCATTTGAGGTGCACACCTTTGTCAAAGAAGACCTTCAAGATCAAGAAAAGTGGCTAAGGCATGGGGCACACTTGTGTGAAGGAAATCAAGTTTAGTCTTCAAAGTCCAAAATCCCATTATCAAGTGTGTGCCTCTATGTAGAAGATATAGTTTCAAAGAACAATTAGATTGACTTGTCATAAGGAAGGATTCCCATTGACAGGTGCGCACCTATATAAGGACTAACTTTTATATTTCAAAAGGCAAAATTGTGTTGTTAGGTGTGCACCTAATAAGGGAAAGAGGACACTCAAGGGTAGTGTTGATGTTTTTGTGACAACACAACAATAGAATAAAATACCGAGTATCGTATCCTCTCTTGATCAAAGTCTCTCGAATGCTAAAAATTGTGATCAACCGAGACAACTACAAGGTTCCTTTTGATGTCAGGTCTTGACTTGTACGTGGATGAACTCAGTGAATAAATGTGATCTTGCTGGTAATCACAAAGGGACTTACGTTGAATTCCTCCTTCTTCACGAACATAGATGAAATTCCTTGCTCGTTGGATGTGAATGAATGGAACTTCTTCAATCAAGCTTAAAAGAAAATGCAAAAGGAAAGGGTTTAGAGAAATCTAATCTAAGGACAATGAAATGATAGATAATGTTTCAATAGACAAACTCCTTGAACCAAGCCTTGCTTCGCTATGAAAGCAACAACTACACGAAGCTAGTTCAATCTTCAAAGGGAAATGAAGGATTTTCAAACCGCAAACATGCATCCAAATACCCACAGTTGGCGCAACTTGAATGAACATCTACAATCGAACTAGAGCACATGAAGGTTCAAACTAACTTTGCATTGTGAATTGCAAGCCACAAATCACGAAAAGTATGAACATAAAGGAATTCATCAAATACCTCAACATAAATCCATCATATCAATGAACTTCCACTCTACTATCTAGCTACTTGGAAACATTTCTCCATCACATTCGAGAATTTAGAAATCATGCTAACATCCCTTAACCATACAAATCACCATGAAAACAACAATGAGCTTGCATTGATTTTGGAAGTCTTTCACAACAATTTCACATATCTCTTCAATGATTTCAAAGAGTCTCCTCTACTCTACTCCTACTCTAACCTCTAATGTCTTTTTTTTACAAATGAGGCGAATGAGCCCTTTTATAGTCCTCAAAGTACAATGAAAGGCTAGGATTGATTGGCAAAGCCAATGGCCTAGATTATGCCACCTCAGTAGTTAGTTACAACAACTTGCTATTTTTAGTACATAAGAGAGGCAATGAAGGCATGTTTTCCAAGAAGATAAAGATGAAATGGAATCTTTGAGAATCTCCAACTTGGACGCCTTCTTTGTAGTAGATATATTGAATGTAAACAATATTATGTGGCGAGCTGTGATTGGCTTGATGTGCACTTGCCACCTCAGCAATTTGCAAACTGGTTTGATCTTTTCTGTGTTCACATTGTCAAAATGCTTTCCCAAATTGTTGAATTTTCAACTATGGAACTTGGCTTCTTTCGAACTTGCAAATTTGGGAATTTGTTGAATTTCTTCAAGTTGTCTCCATGCCTTAGTAAAATTTACAAACTTCTGGACAATCTTGATTCATGAAATTTTGTCTTCTGGGCAAGTTTCAATGCTAGATGATACAAGATGTTATGTACTTGCATTCTTGGAGTAGATTGCATGGAATAGAGGATGCCTTTGCTTGAATTCTTGTACAAGTGAACTTGAGATCTTTAGGAAATTTGTCACTCTTGTGATGTTGTAATTGATTGATATTCTTGAATTCTTGTGCAGGATCTTGGAAGTGGACTTGATGAAGTTCTTCGATGGGAGTATGATGATGAACTTGGATTGTTGATGAACATGCAAGGTAGAATGATATTCTTCACTTTCGGATGATTAGGCTTGCGAACTGATGGTGAAACTTTCCTCCGGAAGTTGGATGATGACGACCTTCGAGTGTAGGATGAATGAACTTGATGGCATTTTGATCCTCTGGATGATTTGCTTCCTTGCTTCGCATACTTCACTCTTTCACTTGATCTCGCCCTCCTTCAACATTCATCGCCAACCTACAAGCAAAATACCACAAGTCAATACATCAACATGATACAAGATATATAAAGGAACTTTCACTACTAAATTCACCTTCCTCACAAATGTGGGATAAATCAAACAATATTCATATATTCACCAAACAATTTGCAATTTAAGCCAACTTATTCAATTTGCAAGTGATTTTGTTCTCTATGAAAATTTTCAAAAAGGTGGAAAATGTTTGGGTCCATGGAATATGCTCCCTTCTAGGGCGCAAAATGCTTGCTCTAGAACATTTTCCCATTTTGCAAATTTACACTTAGAATTTTCCTTGTTTTTTCCTTGAAGTTTTGCTTCTCCTTTTGGTGAATTCTCTCTCAATTTCAATGATGTTACATTCAATTTTGCATTTGTAATTGTCTCCTCTACAAGGGCGCATATTGCAAACCAAAGGGAAATTTGCGCTCTTTTACTTAGCATTTTTTTTAAAATCTCAAAATCTCTTCTTGTGGCGATTTCTCTGTGAAGTTTGAATGTCATTAGATTGTCTTTTGCCTTGAGCGCAAATTGCAAGGTAAAGAGAAATTTGCACTTTGGGAGGTCTCACTTCATACTTAGGCATTTCAAGATTCTCTAACTTCTTCAAGCAATTTCTCATGTTTTCAATTGTATTCTTATCATTTTGGCTAAGGGAAACGACCTTCCATCATTGTGACTTCACAATCCTCAATCTACCTTAGGCACATTGGATGGCAATTTAGATGCTCGTTTGAATGCTTTCATAAGACTTGAATTCAGCCTCATATATGAGTGGTGCATTGGATGACAATTTGGTTCTTCTCCTGAAAGGTTTCATAAAACTTGAATTAAGCATCATGTCAATAGTGGCGCATTGGATTCCAAATTGGATCCTTTCTTGAAAACCTTCATAAAATTTAATTCAACCTCATTCAAAATTGGCGCATTGGATCATGATTTCATCCTCCTCCTGAATACCTTCATAAAATAAGGGCGCATTGGATAGTAGATTGGATCCTCGCCTGAAAGGTCTCCTGAAAATTGCAACAAAACTACTTCATTTCAGGCGCACTGGATCATGATTTGGTTGCTTGCCTGAATGGTCTCTTGAAATCATCATTTTTTCTTTCCTTGACAAGGGCGCATCAGTTGGCTATTTTGTTGTCCTCCTGAGTACTCAGCCATTTTTCATATTTCAATCCCTTGAAAATGCCCCAAAATTTATGGTTTCAAACATTATGGTTTTCAGAACGATCATCCTTAGTGCTTGAGGAAAAGTCTGAATTTACCTTATTTCAGTCATGTCATATTCTATTCAAATGATGTCACAATGTTGGAACTTAGTTGCAGGTTGATGGCCTTGACAAATGTTGATGTAATCTCCTTCTTGGCTCATTTCACGCTGCTCCGGATAGGCTCACTTCCCAGTTTGTGGAGGAGACATGATCTAATGACACCACCTAAAGACCCAACCGGCTCAAAATTGCAAAAAAAGGGGGTCCCCATTTGCAATGGGGCGATGTGTGATTAGGTCACAACAGGTAGGATTGAAATCATACATATAGGTGTGCACTTGTATGAAGAAAATGGTTTTCAAAAGCAGACTCACAAATTACATTGTGAGGTGCGCACCTCAATAAGGGAATGTGATTTCCAACTTCAAAGGCAGGAATATAGTAGACACGTGTGCACTTGTACTTGTGTAAAGCAAAGGTGCACACTTGTCTAAAGGAGACATTCAAAATAAGAGAGTTTGGTAAGTCTAATTGTCAGGTGTGCGCCTCAATAAGTGGATTTCAAAGTGTAGGATCCTATTGTGAGGTGTGCACACTTGTATGAGGCAAACAAAGAAGTGTGAAGATGAAGTGTGTACTTGAATGAAGAAATTCCCAAGGCTTATTAAAGGGGCGCACTTGTATTCATAGCACAGAGAAGACAAGTTTACATTGTTAGACATGTGCCTGCTCATGGAATAATACTGATTCAAGGTGTGGAAGAAAATTATGAATAGGGGCATGCTCTTCACCATAGAGAAATTCATAGTGCAAATTGTGTTAAAAGGCTCCGACTTCTACTGAAATTGCCATTGATAGGTGGGCACACATGGTAAGGTAGAATACAAGTTAAAGATTCAAAATTCAAAGTCTTATGCTCAAGTGTGTGTGATAGTGAAGTATTTCTAAATTTCAAAACATGGAGTTTGCTCTTTCTGCACTTGAAAGAGGTGAAAATCTCATGTATAGATGCATGCGTGGAAATACAATCTAAGGTGCGAATTCAAAATTTCAAATTGCCATGTAGAGGTGTGTGCCTCTTATGGGAATCGAGAGAAAAAAACATTCAAAAGTGCAATTGCCTATGTAGAGGTTTGTAGTTGAAAGAAGCAAAAAGAATTTAGGAGATAGGAGTTTTTCTATAGACAGATGCACACTTGATTGAAGGAGTAGAAGTTAAACAAAGACAAGACTAATTCACATATGTAGGGATGTGCCACAATAAAGAGAAAATTTTTCAGATGCAGAGGGAGAAAATACAATGCATAGGTGTGTGCCTGACGTGTCTATGAATGGGAATTGACTATTTGAAAAGTAAATGTGTACTATATGTAGAGGGGCCTATGAATAGCAAGCTGACCAAGCATATAAAGATATGTTACACCAAGTTTTTGAAATGGGGAAAGTAGGGGATGGGAGATGTGTTTTTAGGAGGGATTTTTTGGAAGGCTATTTTTTAGGGGATGGTAGGGGACAACTATTAAAAAAATAGGGAAAATTTAAAAATATAGGAATTTTCAAATATTCATATGATAACATTGTAAAAGCATCCATCATATGCATTATAGAACCTTAATACATAACATTACAGTTGAACTATAAGGAACTATAATTCCTTTGCTCCTTCAGTGGATCGCAATGTTACATGCTATAAGTGCAACAATTTTGGTCATATAGCCCGATTTTGTAGAAGCGTTTTTGTGAAACCTAGACAAAACAAGAAAGTGGACACCCGAAGCAAGAAAAAGAAAGAACCTATAAAAGTTTGGAAGAGGAAACAAGAGCAAGAGAAGGAAGAATCTATGCTTGTGCAAACTGCACTTCATGCACAAGTGGTATCACTAAGTTCATAAGGAGAAGTACGAGTTTAGGGGGAGCTAACTATTGCATTGTCTTTTAGCTCCATGGAGAAGACAATTCAAGATAGATCAGCTAATGCATATTCTATATGAGCATTCCGTTGTCATTGATCAAAGGGGGAGAGTTATAAGAAAAGAGAATGATATGGTAGTAGCAGACTACATATTAGAAAGTTACCATATAACAAAGTGAAGGAGAATTAATGTCAAGATAGTAAAGAACCTAGAAGACTTGAGACAATGAAAGAAGGAAGAAATCGTGATAAAGATGTTTGTAAGACTAAACTTGATAAGAGAGATTTCCAAAAGCTTGATAGGAGGATGAGAACAATCCAAAGAAGTCTTTGCCTGAAGAGTATGATCGTATATTTGCATTTGACAATTTTGCTAGAACACACAAGCATGTGTTGGCAAAAGCAAAAGAAATTGATAGTGGAAAGTTGGATGGCTGTGTTATGCTTATGTTTGACTTCACATTAAAGGAGTTCCATAGAAGACATGGATGGAAGTATAATGAACATCCCTTTACCATTAATGTAAGAGGGGGAGAGTTATAGAAAGGGGGAGAGTTACAACAAGGAAGAGTTATAGAAAGGGGAAGAGTTACAGCAAGGAAGAGTTATAGGAAAAGAAAAAATGATGCCATTAATGTCAAGGAGCTTTACAAACAGGAGGAGCTCTATAGATAGGGGGAGTATCACAAAAGAGGGAGAATCACATCATGAAGGCAAGAAGTATGTTACTTCCCTTTGCCATTGATGTCAAAGGGGGAGAGATATAGTAAGGGGGAGCAGTGCAAAAGGAGAGAATTATGTTCGTGTTGCCATCAATGATAAAGGGGGAGATTGTTGGCAATATTGTCATTGATGTCAAAGAGATTTTTGTCATTGATGTCAAAAGGCGTATGAGAGATTGTTGCAAATGTTGTCATTGATGTCAAGAAGGAATTCGTTGTCCAAGATTGGTGGCAAGCATACTATCATTATGTATGGATGAAATTGTTAGAAGATAGTTGTCATTGATGTCAAAGGAATGATATTGTTGAAAGAAGGAAACCGTTCAGGCCAAAGGCCATTAAATCATCATTCAAATGCATGTACATGTGAGCCGACTTTACCTTCGGTTAGAGTCATGGATTATGAATCAAAGCGTCCGAAATTGCCATGCAAGTTGAGAGGCTTGAGTATTTTTACATGGCTTAATGCTGGCTGACCACATATAATAACAAGGGATACAATAATGTTTAAAAAGAAGTGCTTTAATTAAATATAAAGGATTAAAATAAAGTTTGAAATCAAAGTATAAATTCATGTTTTACTAAAGCTGGCCAACTTCTCTCTAAATCGGAAATTTGAAGATTAAATTAATACATATTAAAGAGGCTGATCCTCTCATGATTAGCGCAAAAAACAAATGAAAATATAAGAAGCAGCGATCATAATATAAGTGATTTGTGATTAGTTTAAAGGGTGATCAACATTGGTAACAAAGTGAGATGTCCATTCATTTTGAAGAGGTGCGTGTGTTAAAAGGAGTTGTTCCCTTTCGCTAATAGATGCATCCATTCAAGCAACCACCTCCCTCTGTGAAGGTATAAGAGAAGGATAAAAGTGTGGATTGAAAAGTAAGTTTTGAAATGAAAGATTAAGTGAATAAGAGCAGATCTACTGCAGACCTAAAAGCAGAAAAATCATGAAGAGTAATTCAGATCTATATTGAAGAAAAGGGATATATAGGATATGATGTGTGAATGGGATTGAGTATGCTTTTGCAATGAGAAATCAGTATTTAGAGAAGATCTAAAACAGAAATATGAAGGAAAGCATCGCATTATTTGAGATCAAATTTGTGAAGGAAAGTTGTTGCATCATCATCAAGTAAACTTGTGAAAGCATTGCATCATCTACAAACCAAGTCGTGAAGGAAACCACTTGTGTGATAACCGTTAGATCATCTACAAGCAGAGTTGTGAAAGAAAATGCATCTATAATGAGATCTTTGTGAAGACAATATCATCCATTGAAGAATTTGGAATAAGAGATTGGTGTCTCTTGCTGAGTTGGTGCTCAGTTGTGGGGATTGGTGTCTTCAGTGGGTTGGTGCTTACAAATTCTACAAGCGGGGATTGGTGTCTCCAGTGGGTTGGTACTCACAAATTCTACAAGTGGGGATTGGTGTCTCCAATGGGTTGGTGCTCACAAAATCTACAAGTAGGGATTGGTGTCTCTAGTAGGTTGGTGCCTACAAAGAAGATCAATATATAAGCAATATTTTGCCATGGTTTTCTCCCGCAAGGGTTTCCACGTAAATCGTGTGTTCTTCCTGTGTTTTTAATTGGTAGATCTTGCATGTGTGTTATTATTGTGGTTGTTAAGTTAGAAAAAGTAAAAGATTGTATTATACTGATTCACCCCCCCGTCTCAGTATAATCGTGTGCTCATCACATACAGTTGGGTGACTATGAATTCAAAGATGATTTTTTTTGTGGTGAGTATTGGTGAGTCAGATGCAGTACTTTGCATGCAATGGTTGCAATCCTTGGGGGAGTTTACTATGAATTTGCAAACTATGGAAATGAAGTTCCAAACAGATGGTAAGAGAGTGGTGTTAAGAGGGATGTCAAATGGTGGGCCTTGTGCAGTCACTTTCAAAAGGACGGAGAGATTGATTAGACATGATTAGGTTGAGTGGGCAACAGAGTGTATTATCATGCCTACCATCACAAAACAGGAAAATAGAAGTTATCATCCAGATGTGTAGGCTTTGCTAACCAAGCATAGCAAAGTGTTTGGTGGTATACCTCTTGGAGGCCTCCTGAGAGAGGCATGGAGCATGTGATAGAGTTAGAGGAGGGTGCCAAATCAGTCATCACCACTCCATATAGGTATCTGAAGAGACACAAGGATGAAATTGAAAAGACAATAAAGGAGCTCCTGGATATGGGTCACATTCACCTGAGTAAGAGCCTGTTTGCATCCTCAATTGTCTAGTTAAGAAGGATGGGACTATGCGTATGTGCATAGATTATAGGGCCTTGAATAAGAAGACTATAAAAAACATGTATCCTATTCCAAGGATGGACGAGCTCATTGATGAGCTACATGGAGCGGTCTACTTCTCTAAGATAGACTTGAGGTCTAGTTACCTTCAGATATGGGTTCGAGAAGAGGATATTGAGAAGACTACTTTTAGGTGTCACTTTGGTCACTATGAGTTTTTGGTTATGCCCTTTGGCTTAACCAACTCACCAGCTACTTTTCAGTATTGCAGGAATTGAGTGTTTAACAAGCAACTTCGTAAGTTTGTTTTAATATTTTTTGATGACATCTTGATCTTTAGCAAGACATGGGAAGAACACATGAGACATCTTGATGAGGTGTTGAGAATCCTTGAGAGGGAGTCTTTGTATGCAAAGGAATCTAAATGTGAATTTGGCATGATAGAACTTCTATATCTTGGCCATATAATCAGCTCCAAGGGTGTTAGTGTTGACTAGGATAAGATTAAAGCTATAATAGATTGGCCTCCACCTACTAATCTCTCTCAGTTGAAGGGTTTTTTTTGGTCTTTGTGGTTTTTATAGGATGTTTGTAAAAGGATTTTCACAAGTGGCTGCCCCACTTACAAATTTAACCAAAAAGGGGGCCTTTGCATGGTCTAATGTAGTGCAGAAATGTTTTGATCAGTTCAAGCAAATCATTAGCACATGCCTTGTTTTAGCCATACCCGATTTCTCTAAGCCTTTTGAGCTTGAGTGTGATGCATCAGGTGAAGGGATAGGTGCTGTTCTAATGCAAAATAAGCATTGTAATGCCTTTGAAAGTAGGAAGTTGAGAAGTGCAGAAAAGGGGTATTCCATTTATGATAAGGAGATGCTTGCTACAATGCATGCTTTGACAAAGTTTAGGCAGTATCTTGTTGGTGGTAAGTTTATTGTCAAACCGATCACAATAGCCTTAAGTATTTCCTTAATCAGAAAGACCTCAATGATAGGCAACAGAAGTGGGTTAGTAAGCTACAAGCTTACGATTTTGACATTGAATATGTCAAAGGGAAAATAAATATAGTGGCTGATGCATTGTCAAGGAGGCCACATTTATGTTCAATGATGGAAATCACTGCTAATTAGAAAGAACAAATACTTGCAGAGTATGGCAAGAACCCCTTTGCCATTAGTGTTATTGATGGCACTTTACAGGATGACAGGTACAAAGTGGTGAGTGAACTCATTCTTTATAAAGAAAGAATCTTCTTGGTACCAGAATCAGGGCTTAAGGTTAAGATTATGAGGTCATTTCATGATGCACCAATGGCTGGTCACTTGGGTTATTTTAAGACTTACAGGTGGATCCAGGAAAGATTTTCTTGGAAAGGACTCAAGAATGAAGTCCTTAAGTATGTTAAGAGAGTGTCCTAAATGAAAATGAACATACATATCCTGCTGGTTTGTTGCAACCCCTGCCTATTCCCAATCAGAAATGGGAAAGTATTTCTATGGACTTCATTACAGGGCTTCCCAAAGTGCAAGGTAAGGATTGTATATATGTTGATAGATTGACTAAATTTGCACACTTCTATGCTATTTCAGCAGTGTTTACAACAGTACAGGTGGCAGATTTGTTTTTTAGAGAAGTGTTCAAGTTGCACGGAATGCCTAAGAACAACGTAAGTGATAGGGACAACAAGTTCTTGAGCTTGTTTTGGTAGGGATTATTCAGATTGAGTGGGACTGAGCTCACCCCTAGCACTAGTTATCACCCACAAACTGATGGGCAAACATAAATTGTCAACAAGTGGGTGGAAGGGTACCTCAGGAATTATGTTTCAGGACAGCAAAAGGCATGGGTGAGATGGCTGCATTTGGGCGAGTATTGTTATAACTCTACCTACCACATGTCGATTAAGATGTTACCATTCATGGCGTTGTATGGTTATGAAGCCCCTAGCTTCATAGATTTATTGTTTGATGATAGTAAAGTGCCCAAAGCTAAGGATTTATTACAGCAGACCCAGGACATAATGAAATCCTTGAAAGACAACCTCCAACATGCTCAGAATCAAGAGAAGTTCTATGCAGATCAACACCGCATAGAGTGTGCATTTGAGGTTGGTGACATGGTCTATTTGAGATTGCTGCCCTACAGGCAATCCACTCTCAAGAAGAGTGGATCAGAGAAGCTTAAGCCATGTTTTTATGGTCCAATTTAGGATCTCCAAGAAGAGTGGAGAAGTGGCATATGAATTGGAGCTACCTGAGAGTAGCAAGGTGCATAATGTCTTTCACGTGTCTCGCCTCAAGAAGGCGCTTGGGCATAATGCTGTTCCTTCTTCTAAGTTGCCCCCTTGGATGAGGAGGGGAAGCTTGTGTTGATTCCAGAGGCAGTTATTGATTACAGGGAGCATACTTTGAGAAAGAGGACCATCAGGGAGTACTTGGTGAAGTGGAAGAATTTGCCGGTGGAGGATGCTACTTGGGAGAGTGAGTAGATATTACAACATCCAAATTTGCAATTTCTTGGGGACAAGCAATTTTGGGGAGGGAGGATTGTAATGCCCCCTTCCCAGGCCTAGACAGTTTGGCGACAAGTAGCCTATTCACCGAGTTACCGTAGGCTAATTGATGTTGGTAGGGGAACTCTAGAGTTTTTGGAGAGCACTAGTTGTCGTTTTGTATGACATGTTCAATTTCAGTTTCCGGCGCCTTGTCGGCATTTTCTGCAGCTCAGGTGGAATATCCAAATTATACACTTAAGTTCTAATTTTCGATGTTTAATTATTTACTTGAGTGTTATAATTTACGAAGTGGAGTTATGACCTCTTTAGCAAGTGAGTGGGAAAAGCTAATAATATTATTTTAATTCTTCAAAAAGGGACTATGAAGATTATTTAATATTATTTTAAAAGTCCTTACTATGGAGATTATTTAATATTATTTTAAACGTCTTTTCCCTCCAAAGGGAAAATATAAAAAGGAGTTTTGAGCTCTCATTTGCATATACAGAAGATTTTTTTTTGCAAGGTTATGCTACCAGATTGAACTTGCGTGTTCTACAATCGTTTGAGGATGGAAACCCTCATTTGATTCCTAGCTTTGGATTTGAGAGAATTCCTAGCTAGCTCGGTGTGGTTTTACTCAGGTATCACCATTGCATTTCACAGCTTTTCCAGTTTCGGGAGTTTGCATTTGAGAAGGGTTTATTGGAAAATTTAAGGAGATATATTTTTGCTTGGAGGATTTATTTGGCAAATTTATGTGATTTGTATGCAAATACAAATTTTGAGATTTCATAGAATTAGTGATTTATGGAATATTTGTTATGAAGGGTTTAACCCCATTATTCAAGCGCCACATCCTATGTATGAGTTAATGTGTTGTTTTTGAAGTGCCAAGTTCCATATATTCTAGCCGTAACTCTCCGAAAATACAAACTGCAACTTATACAAGGTGCTTCCAATTATTTACAATGAGTCGCAGCCTATAGTGGAGGATGGCGTGAAGGTTTGAAGGGGAATTGTGGATGAAGGAAGAAGCTTGCGTAGAGTATAGAAGACTTGTTTGCTGATTGGGTGTGGATGTGGGTCCCATTTCCCACAAATTTCACTTTACTTGAAGTTCTTTCAGGAATATGTGAGCTTCATACATTGAAGTGCTACTTTGGGAAGGATTCTATAATTGCTGGAAGGCTGCGTATGAGGACTTGGAGGTCAATGTAAGTCTTGGAAGGGAGGCGCTGCCTCATTTGAAGTTATATCAAGTTTTGGGGTCGTTCCATCTTTGGGAAGCTGTTTGTAAGGAATTTGGGAAGTCACACAAGCTGGCCGCCTAGCTAGAGGACTCAAATAAAAAACGTAATTATATGTATTGGTTGCTGTTATAGCAGAGGAAGTACTCCATTCTAATTGCTGTTCACAAGCTTTATCTTCTTAATACCATTGCAAGCATTATTGACATCACTTGAAAGGTTAGCAATCAAATTTTTGTGATTCTAATTTTCTTATTGTTAGAATCTGAAAAGATGATTAACCCAAAAAACTAGTGCAAATGAATAGATATTAAACTATGAATGCAAATGATACGAAATCAAAATAGCAGAGTTAGTCTCCACGAGAGTAATGCAAATGCTCCAAAAGAAAAATAGGATTAAGAGGATGCAAAAGCGAAAGATGCAAAATACAAGTTAGGAGGTGAGTATAAATAGACTAGAAGAGGGGAGAGGTGGCAAATACGACCAATGAGAAGAGTCCACCACAATAGCCTAAATAGGCAAGTGCAACTCCCATGGAAGATGCCAACACCTTGCAACCACACACTAATACTCAATTAACCCTAAGCAGCCACTCACACTAATACTCAATTAACCCTAAGCAAGCTTAATAACGTGTAGGAAAAACTTAGGAATATAGGAAAATAAATAACCCAACTAGGAAAATAAAAACCTACACTAACACCCCCTTAAGTATAGCCTACGTGGGTGAAAACATGGGTCCCAACAAATGAAGCCTGATGAGGTACCCCCCCCCAAATAGAAGAAGCCCCCGCACCCCCCCCAAATAGAGAGAGAGAGAGAGAGAGAGAGAGAGAGAGAGAAACCCCCCAGAGTACAGAGAGTCAGGACTCCGAGTGAGAGGACTAAGAAGCCCCCCAGAAGATGAAGCGTCCTGCACCCCCAATAAAGCTCGTAGATGAAGATTCTTGCTTTCTGTGAAGGGTTTGGTGAAGATATCGACAACCTGTTTGGAAGTCGGACAGTAGCGAAGGTCGATGATGTGGCCATGAATGAGCTCCTGGATGTAGTGCATGTGGACCTCAATGTGTTTGGTTCGTTGATGATGGACCGGATTCCGTGAGATCTGAATGACACTCTAGTTGTCACAAAATATGACTGATGGTCGTTTGATCTAGATCCGAAACTTAGTGAGAAGATTCTGAAGCCAGATGGCCTTAGTGGCGGCATTCACAGCCCCCCAATACTCGGCCTTAGTAGAAGATAGAGCAATAACAGACTGGTTCTTGCTCGACCAACAAACAAGACCTGAACTAAGTGAGAAGCTGTAACCTGAAGTAGACTTGCGATCCTGAGAATCGCCTGCCCAATCTGAATCTGTGTAGCCTACCAAGTCAAGATCAATGCCCGTTGCGTAGTGAATCCCAAAATCGTGAGTACCTTGAATGCAGTGAAGGATCTGCTTGGCTGCTTTCCAGTAAAGCTCATGGGGCTCCTGCATGAATTGAGAAACCATGCCTATAGCACATGAAATGTCGGGTCTCGTATGAGTCAGATAAATGAGACTCCCAACAAGTTGTCGGTACAAAGTGCCATCAACAAATGGTGAAGAACACCGAGCCTCAAGTTTGACTCCAGAAAGAAAGGGAGTTGGAGCAAGCTTATAGTCATCCATATGAAACCGTGAGAGCAAATCTAGAGCATACTTGGACTGTATGATGGTGATCCCGGAAGTAGATTGGTAGATCTCAATCCCGAGAAAGTAATGCAACAAGCCCAAGTCAATCATCAAAAACCTGTTATGAAGGGCAGTTTTGGCTACCCCAATGGCAGATGAAGAACTCCCGGTGCTTAGCAAGTCATCAATATACAAAACCAGAAATAGGAGTGAATCATCCTGCTGCAAAATGTAGACATTGGGGTTAGAATGGCATCGAGTGAACCCAATTGTTAGAAGGAAGGAGTCCATCTTGGCATACTAGGCCCAAGGAGATTGTTTGAGGCCATAGAGAGACTTCCGATGGTGGCACACAAGTGAAGAATCCTGAACGAACCCCTGTGGAAAAGTAATGAAAAAGCAAAAACACTTTGTTGGAAAAGTAGCGAAAAAGTAAAAAAACATTTTTTCAAACAAGCAATGAAAAAACAAAAAGTGTTAATTTGAAAAAGCGACGAAAAAACAAAAAACACTTTTTCTAAATATAGCAATGAAAATGCTATATAAGGAGGTTTTGTCTTCAGAAGAAGGGTTACTAATTATTCATTTTATTTGCTTTGATGAAAGAACGCGAGTTCTCTCCATTTGCCTGAGGACGAAAACTCTTGGGAAATTCCAGTTTCGGGGACGAAAACCCTTCTAGCTGGTTAGAGTGATTTTATCCAGAAATCACCATTGTGCTGAATGTGAGATTTTGAAGTTCCAGTTTTTCCAATTTAGCTATTATGGAGATTTTTGATGTGTTTTGAGTGCTATCTTGAATTTGAGTTTCTTGTTTCATTGTCTAAGTTCAAGCCAATGCTTTTTGGTGAATTTGTAGTTTTGGGAAGTGGTTGTACCAGCAAGTAAATCAAGTCGTACTACTTGCTAGGGCTGTACCTTGATGCTGTTAATACATTTCACTGTTGTTCCATACATCTTTCTGGTGATACCATTT
The DNA here is from genome assembly GCA_027924645.1 of Cunninghamia lanceolata. Taxonomy (NCBI): domain Eukaryota; kingdom Viridiplantae; phylum Streptophyta; class Pinopsida; order Cupressales; family Cupressaceae; genus Cunninghamia; species Cunninghamia lanceolata. Next base: position 2,650,249 of record BSBN01000023.1, on the reverse strand, counting down.
GACATTGGGGACTGTATCTTGTTCCAACTGAGTTGAATTCATTGTGGAGTGTTTGCATACTAGTTTGAGGGCTTCTATGAGGTTGTACTGCTTCAATTAAGGGTTGTACCAGTTTGATTTTTGCTTTAGCTGTTGTGTGGTGATGTTCAATAGTGTTGTTCCTATAGTTTGGGTGACAACTTTCAATGTGTTTCAGTCTGATATGGTAGTTAATGGGCGGATTTCAGCATTTTCAAGCCTTTACTAGCAGCCCCTGTTGCAAGTATGTGCCAACCGGTGTTGTCATTGATGTCAACATGTTTGTGTTGTCATTGGTGTCAACTGTGTCTTCTGAGATTGTTGTTTGTTGATTGATTGAGTTGTCATGTTAAAGTATTTTGCTTCGCATTTCATTTGTGTTGAAGACCGGAGTATGAGCTTTGGATATGTTTTAGAGAAGTGTTTGAAGATGCTAAATCCAGAATTTGGTGGTCCGGATCGCTGTGCAGCAAAAGTTCTATTCACCAGTTTGAAGACTGTGCTTGGCAGCATTTGCAGTGTGACAAGGAGAAAGTAGTTTGCTCCGCATTTCTCCGCAGTTTGGATTTTCATCTTGCGGTTCTGGACTTAAGCTTACAAGGCCCTTAGCTATCTTCATTCCAAAGGATTTGTGAGTTGGTGCTCCGAAAAGCAAGTTACTGATTAACAGAGTTTGACAGTGTCTGTTGAGAAGCAGTCTATGATGTGTCTTCAAGGAGATCTATTGCGGTTGGACTTGTCGACTCCCAAGTGATTCTATGTTGTTCATGGATGTCTCTAGAATGGATTGAAGGCATGTGCTTGATCCGCAAGCTACAATAAAGCTCTTGGAAGCATGTATTTAAGCGTTCTTGGTGTGTGCGCTAGTTCTGGCCGACTTAGTTAGTTACACTTGTTGCGGATGTGATTCGTGGATTGTGGAAGCATGTTGTAGTGTGTGGAGATGTATTTGGGTCCGAGCTAAGCCGTGAAGTGTTCCTCTTTCATTCATTTGCTCCGCAAGTCTGTTTAGGTCTAGTCCTAATTTGATTTATGTATGTATGCCGACCTTGGAGATAGTTCCAATGGTTGTAGAATGTAATGCCGACCTTGATGTACATTCCAAGGTTGATGATGTGTATAAATATATGTAATGAATTCGTGAGTGAGAAGAGTGAGTGCAAAGATGCGAAGATAAAGTGTGCGAGTTGTAAAGGCAGAGCAGAGGAGATATATTGCGCTTCAATGGAACTGAACTCAGGCATGTTGTAGATGCTACTATATCAGTTCACGACAGTGAGCCACCCCTGGCAATGAGCCAACCCTCGGTAGTGAGCCACCCCCGGCAGCGAGCTACCCTTTGGCAGTGAGCCTTTCATTTGCGCAATGAGCCCTTTGGCAGTGAACCTCTTTTGGTATTCGGTATTGTTACTACATTATATTGTGAGTTAACACTCACCGTGGTTTTTCCCTGTTTAGGGTTTTCCACATAAAAATCTGGTATTCATGTGTGTATGGTGTTGATGTGTTTATATTCTGCTATTCATGTTTAATCTTCATAACAGAATAAGGAATTAAAGTTGGTGAATGTGGAAGTGATTTTTCTTAAAGAAGTTAAAGTTTTGATACAACTGATTCACCCCCCCCTCTCAGTTGTCTTGTGCCTTTTCAACAGCCCCATCATCATTCTATGTACCAGATTAGAATGTTGCAGTATGTTTTAGCCCGACTCAATCCAAATGGATTGAACATTGTCTATTTTTCTAATTATTATTGACTAATTTGGGTGTTGCAACAATGTATTTGTGTTGTGTTTAGTTGATTTCAGTAGTGTGGTGAAGTTGCTTTCAAAATAAATAGATATTAGTAGTTCATATCTCATTTTATTGTAATTTTGGATGGAAGTATCACCAAAAGTGTTGCATTCATGAATATTCTATTGTAAAACTAGATGGTATACTATTAGTTTATGTGTATTTCAACATTGTAAGGTCTTGGACAATTTACCACCAGACCCAGTGCATTTCATAGCCTGTTTTGGCATTGATTGGATTTGCATTGCAATTAGCCATTTTGGTTTGATCGGATTTCGTTGTAATCTACCAGTGGCTCTGCATTCTCTAAAACACACTTGTCCACCGAAAAGGTGTAGATTTGGGTCGGCTTGCCATCTTCTCATTTTTGTAGTGCATTCATCTATAGATTGTGTGATGTCCAAACAACAGATGCTTTCACCTTGTCCACACTGGGATCTTGGTGATCAGAAAGTGCCCGGACTTGAATTTGCATTTTATATATATTACAAAAATAAAAAAAATTGGTGTGTGACTTTACATGTTATCACTTTTGGCCCTCTTTTAAAAACATTTTATGACATTGGCCACCCTTTTAAATAAATAACTAAACATAAGTTGTCTTTTTGTAATTATTTTCTGCACATCATTCCCAACGTCTACAAAAAATATTAAAGTGGGCCGATTATACTTTTCTGATAACTCCAACACCTTAAGTGCATAGGTCTTCCATCCACAAAAAGTTTTCCAAGGATGATGGAATTCTCCAAGAATCTTGGAACTTTTGAAGAATGTTGGAATGGACTAGAAAAGGGACATTACATAAGCAGATTCCACACTGAAAAAAAGACCCTAATTGCAAACTAAAACTTCAATCAAAACTTATGTTACACCAAGTTTCCATGATGAGGACGGTAGGTGATGCAAATAGGATTCTCTCCTCATGCATAAACACATTCACACAAACTCAACACACTCAACTCTTCCTTTCAAAACAATACATATTCATAATACGGATTGCAACAGAAATTGACTACTCATTTTATTGATATTTGATTTCCATGACAAAACTACAATCCTCTAATATGCAATTTAAAATCGGCATAACATTGATTTACAAATCAATTTTCTTCTACACATTACAAATTGGCTTCGGGCATTTTGCAAACATTTTTTTTTTAAATTTTCCTCTGCATATGACAACAAACTTCAATTCTCCCCTGTTATTTCTTCTAATCATGAGATGTGACCACCACTCCCTCCATCTCCCTTTTTTTTGAGCGACCATACACCACTCTTTTTTGTGTTGGTATTAGTTTTTGAAAACCACAATCTCTAAGTCTTCCTTCTAGAAGGCGAAGAGGCATAGACAAAAACAATTTAAAATTTTGGTTGAAGTCTAAGATCCCTCTCCAACATGGCGTTGCATATATTTATGCTTGCAGATTTAAATCTTCATTAGATATCATTATGTGGCATTTGAAATCTGCTTCAAATCTGACCGTCCCAATTCCCTTCATTTAATTTTTGTTTTAAAACATACAAACAATCCAAAATAGACTTTTCAAATGCCTCTTCTCATGCCTATGTAGAGTTTGTCTTTGATCTTACTCCATAATAAATAATGGGAAGCCTCTTAAAATAGGTGGCATCAATACTTTATTAAATATTTTCCAAGGCTGCTTCAGAAATATAAAATACCATCCACCTCATTATGGAGTATTTCATAGAATATAATTGTGATGAAATGATACCTCCCTCTAAAGGTATTTCATAAAAATTACAACCGAGGGAATAATGATGTATACTAAACAAGAAGAATCTCATATATTTCCCTGGAGTAATACCTTGTGAAGCCGTGACTGTGACATAACGGACTCAGAGCTAAAAATTGACTTTTGCCGTTACGTCCTGCCAAAACCTCGGAATCTCACAAAAACTTGCCAAGATCTATATGATAACCTCCTTAAGCTCCTTGTCAAATGATTTTTCTCTAGCTTTCATAAAACTTCATATTTTAATTTTTCCGTAAATCGTCAACAGAGAATAGAGAATTTTAAATTCTCCCAAACCGTGAGGAATTTGACCATGAAATCTTCTCTGTAATTGGTGAAATACACTTAATAATATTCATGTAAGAGGAAATTTGAACAACCCTCACCGATTTTTGGAAACAATTGTTTCCGTAAAACTGCCCGATTATGCGTCAGGATCCAAACTGTGGAAAACTGAAAATTTACAATTCTTGTTCAATCCATATGCACTGCAAGGCTGAGAGATGCCAACAAAGCTACACGCACGGTAAAAATGAAGAAAACAAACTGAAATTATTTTTGGGTGATGCCGATTGCATGTGTGTCCGGATGCTCCTGCATCAAATACGCCGAGTAAAAAGTTTGTGAGCATAGGCTCACAAAGGTGGAGTTGAGTAGTCAAACTACCCTTTTAGGTTGCAACCAACCTGCAACGAACTCCATCGTTGGGATATGTGCATAAGATCAATTCTTCTTCCTCTTCTTCCAACACCATGCCAAAACAACTGTCATCTTCCTCCCACAACACCATCCTCCACTCCTCTCTCCTCTCATGGATTCACATCCACCATGTGCCGTCCTCCTCTGCCAAATTATTTCTCCTCTCTCTTTCGTGGGATCCAACCCACTAGTAACCAGCCTCCTCCACCAAACTGTCATGTCACTCATATCACAACTTGCAATATACAAATCCTCATCGAATACCTAATGGAAATTGAAGATTTCCATAGGTTCCTCTCCACACTCTTCAACACTAGCTACCTCAAATGGAAGTACAAAAACATCATCACAAAATGCAAGAAGATTTACCTCTTCACTCGCTGCTACAAATTCACCATCGGCTGCATTAGTATCCTCTACTTTCTTCGCTACGATGCTTGTCTTTTCGTCATCAATAGCTGCAATCTTCTCCAACCATTCATTCTCCACCACCAAAATCTGTGACAAGTCATCCTCTTTCTCATCCTTCGCTGCAACCTCTTTGTATTCCATCGCTGCATCTTCATTTTGCTCCTCTTCGACTACCTCTGTTGCAGGCTCTTCGCTGTTCACTCCATCCTCATCCTCTTTTCTCATGTCTTTTTGTTTACTCAGCTGTGCCTCCAATTTTTCCAGCTTATCCAATCACTTGTTTATATTTTTGATCACCCTTCATGTCTTGTTTTCTTCATACTATCTCCATGCTTCCCAATTCACGGGCTTCTTCCATATGACTATACCCGTTTCATCTACTGCTGCAATCACACCTCAATCTGCATCACACTCTTCACCATCTACAATTCCTCGCGGCTCTCTAGCTCTCGATTGCTCAGGGCTTCTCTACCTGCAACAATCCTCACACAAGCTCTTCACAACTGCTTCACTCTCTCGCATGTCCTGGCATAGGCTGCCTCATGTTCGGCGCTCTACCTATGCACTCAAGAACTTTAGCTCTGATACCATATGATGCAAATAGGATTCTCTCCTCATGCATAAACACATTCACACAAACTCAACACACTCAACTCTTCCTCTCAAAACAATACATATTCATAATACGGATTGCAACAGAAATTGACTACTCATTTTATTGATATTTGATTTCCATGACAAAACTACAATCCTTTGATATGCAATTTAAAATCAGCATAACATTGATTTACAAATCAATTTTCTTCTACACATTACAAATTGGCTTCAGGCATCTTGTAAACATTTCTTTTTTCCTCTGCATATGACAACGAACTTCAATTCTCCCCTGTTATTTCTTCTAATCATGAGCAGCGACCACCACTCCCTCCATCTCCCATTTTTTTGAGCGACCACACACCACTGTTTTCTGTATTGGTAGTAGTTTATGAAAACCACAATCTCCAAGTCGTCCTTCTAGAAGGCGAAGAGGCATAGACAAAAACAATTTAAAATCTTGGTTGAAGTCTAAGATCCCTCTCCAACATGGCGCTACATATATTTATGCTTGCAGATTTAAATCTTTATTATATATCATTATGTGGCATTTGAAATCTGCTTCAAATCTGACCGTCCCAATTTCCTTCATTTAATTTCTGTTTTAAAACATACAAACAACCTCCAAAATAGACTTTTCAAATGCCTCTTCTCATGCCTATGTAGAGTTTGTCTTTGATCTTAATAAATAATGGGAAGCCTCTTAAAATAGGTGGCATCAACACTTTATTAAATATTTTCCAAGGCTGCTTCAGAAATATAAAATACCATCCACCTCATTATGGAGTATTTCATAGAGTATAACTGTGATGAAATGATACCTCCCTTTGAAGATATTTCATAAAAATTACAACCATGGGAATAATGATGTATACTAAACAAGAAGAATCTCATATATTTCCCTGGAGTAATACCTTGTGAAGCTGCGACTGTGACATAATGGACTTGGAGCTGAAAACCGACTTTTGCCGTAACTTCCTGCCAGAACCTTGGAATCTCACGAAAACTTGCCAAGATCTGTATGATAACCTCCTTGAGCTCCCCGTCAAATGATTTTTCTCTAGCCTTCACAAAACTTCATATTTTAATTTTTCCGTAAATCGCCAGCAGAGAACAGAGAATTTTAAGTTCTCCCAAACCGTGAGGAATTTGACTACGAAATCTTCTCTGTAATTGGTGAAATACACTTAATAATACTCTTGTAAGAGGAAGTTTGAATAACCCTCACCGATTTTCAGAAGCAATTGTTTCCGTAAAATTGCCCCATTATGCATTGGGACCCAAACTACAGAAACTGAAAATTTGCAATTCTGTTCAATCCACATGCATTGCAAGGTTGAGAGATGCCAACAAAGCTACACGCACACCAAAAATGAAGAAAACAAACTGAAATTATTTTTGCGTGATGCCGATTGCACGTGCGCCCGGGTGCTCCTGCATCTGTAGGGGATAGTGGGACATTTTTGGGGACAGATTTCTTTGAGGCCATTTTTAGGGGATGACTATTAAAAAAAATAGGAAAATTTCAAATATTCATACGATAACATTGATAAGGCATTCATCATATACATTATAGAACCTTATTACGTAACATTAGAGTTGAATTGAGATTTCACATGATAGTCAACACACAAATTAACAAATGTCAAATTTCATTGCTTTCATTGTCAATATACATATATATTATCTAACAATTACAACAAAATACCCAAAGGATGTAGTCATTTATGTATGTATTAAAAAAATGTTGCTTGTCCGTCCAACATGGTGCAAAATGATTTTTATTTTTTGCTTTCTAAAACTAGAGTGGGGGTTTGGGGGTGGTCGTCCCTAGCAGGGTTGAGAGGTAGCGCCCCTTATGGGGGTTTGGGGGCAGCACCCCTCGTGAGGTCTGGGGGCAGTGCCCTTGGCATGCTCCTTGTCACGAGATAGGGCAGGGTCAAGGGGTGGAGCCCCCACCACCAAGTCCAAATTAAAGCCTTTGAGACGACACAGACCTTCAAGGTACATGCCATTTTTCATAATTTTATTGTTTTTGTGTTGTATTCGATATTAGTATCACACCATAATAGTATGGTCGGTATAAGTAAATTTCAAAATTGTTTATAACCTGCTGCTACAACCAAGAACAAGAACTGATTGGGCCCTATAGCATCAACAATGCATGTTTTTAATTCAAAGTATAAAAGATGGATCCAAGAGAATAAAATAATTTTTTATTAACCTTGGGCTTTTTAAAAAAAAAATTAGACCTTTTCTGTGCAGGGACGACCAACTGTCCCCACACAGAGTCGCCATTTCCGGAATGTTTCCTCAAAAAATTGTTGACATGGGATGCCAGGGGGACGTTTCTGCATCCTTGGTACGGGAATGTGTCCAAAAGGCCAGGGGACACATCCCCGGGGAACATAGATCAAAACTGTTGTCTTCTGAGTATGTTAACCTGCAAAACAAATCTGATGAAAGTATACAAACCAATGAATAAGATGAAATCAAAATTATGTTACTTGTCTGAATATTCTCCTTATTCTGATTTTTTTGTGTTACAAAAGTGAGTGCCCATGGTTATTAAACAGACCTGCTGTGTGCCCAAAACATAAATAAAGTGCTAATTAAAGTTGGAGCCTTATCGCATTTTCCATGACTTAGAATCTCTCTAAAAATAGGACAAAGAACTGCTTCTACGCCCAGAATAAAAACTAAAAAAATAAAAATAAAACAAACTAAAACTGTCAAAGAGTTGACTAGACACTTGCACCTAAATTTAGGAAAGCTAACACTAAATAAAAGTGTCCATCTATAGCAGTTTAATATACTAAGCATAGGATGTTTCTGTGCCCAGCTTTATGACTCACTACTGCTGCACCGGCTGGAAAAGAACAGCAGCTGAGTGATTAAAAAAAATTAACAGTTTCAATGTAAGCAATTCAAAAACTGGAGTCCATAAAGCACAATCTGTCAGGAATGAAACTTGAATTCTAATTATGATGAGATGGCAAGTTGCTTGAGCCCTTTGTTTTGCTAATTTCTAGGATGTTTCTATTCCAAGAATATTGATATAGGATTCCCCGTGTTTTCTTATGCAATAGTGAGGAACAGATTTCATCTTTCCTTCCACTTTGTGTATATGATATTCGTGATTATTGTGCAAGCACCATGGACTGAAAAACCATGGTTTGTGAGCACTGAGCTTTTCAAATTTTTCTCATCACACTGCAAATATCAGTGTTTCTCCAAGTTTTTGGGATGAGTAGATGGGGATGTGGTTTCTGGGATGGCAATATTATTCTTGGATATTGTAAATGGCAGGGGGACAGCTAATAAAATAGTATATAAAATTAATACTTAAATTTGTAATATACAAGAATAAAAACAAAAAACTCAATCAAACACACATCAGACACACTACAATGCCAAACACCCGTGTATTAGTTGCATAAAAGACCAATTAGCAACAATTATAATTACACTATATACAATATTCCAAACAGCCAAAACAAACGAGGAGCAAAAGCGAAAAAGAAATGATATATTACAGATGCAAGAGCAAAACAGCTAAAACTGCTGCTAAAGTCAGCTAGATCTCCATTCATTACATTTTTCTAAATCAAAAACAGGCAAAATATAGCAATGTCAGCAAGACGGTGAACCTTGCTAAAGGTCATCATCCTTGGCCACAGCAATTTTTTTAGATTTTTAAAAAATACAGGCCATTAGGGACGTCCTGGCATCCTCTGTGTGTTCCATAATGGACAGACATCCTTGAAATGCCTCCCAAGTTGAGTGTATATCCCAGGTATGTTCTGATGTCCCCATGGTGCTCCATAATGGGCGGATATCCCTGAAACATCCTCCAAATTGAGGGTATGTCCCAGGGATGCCCTGATGTTCCCTTGGTGTTCCATAATGGGTAACATATATTATAGTGTTACAAGTTAAGTCATTCCATTTAGTAGAAACTTGTGAACTGTTGTACAAAGTATCTCATGTTTAAAAGGCTGTATCTAGGTTGCAACAAACTTTTTTTAAGTAGCATAATGACATTTCTTCCCTTGCATGTGCTATTCCTAGAATTGTGTACTCCAGTTAGTGTTTCCTGCAAGTTTTCAAAAACTCTTTTTCTCCTTCTTAGTAGGTCAAATTGTTATATACTAGACATTTTTAAACTTCTGAAATTTCTGGATTGCAGTGAATCAAGGCACTTGAATAAAATTTGAAGTTCTTAAAGCAAATGCAAGTTGATATCGAGTTTGGCTCAATTCAGAGGGCATTTCCTCATTGGGATGCACAAATCGGAGTATTGTTATTTATTATTGGAGGCTAGGATTTCTTAAAAGTACTATTTTATTGCAAACATTGACTCCTGCCAGTAAAATGTGTACTTACATATGAAGGATACAGTCTGCTAAGAGAACTGTCCAAAGGCCAACATGTGTGAATTTCAATGTATATTATTATATTAAGTATGGTTTCTGTTAATGAAATGTTTTGTTTTCAAAATCTGGACATGTACTCAAAATTAACAATGATTACCTTGCTAATCTTAAATTTAAGAGTTTTATCTGCATTCAATTTAAAACTGATTGCAAAATCCTGGTCCACCTAGTGGAAGAAGAAACATTTACACAGTGGGATCAGATTCAAGGCTCACTTGCCTGACTTGCGTAAGTATTTACTGGATCACATTTATAGTTTGAATCCACAATTCATGGTATGGGTATAGTATATTCTTTCCGCTCCGCTCAACTCCAAATCATACCCAGTCTAAATTGATTCAAAGATGATGTTGACAGGAACTGTAGTAAATGAAGCATCAACTAAAAATGTTGAAAAACAAATATGTACGTCTTCTGTGTAAATGTTAAAAACATGCCTATCTTACGTGCATATTTTTTTGAAAAGAATATACTTAAAAACAATTGCTGAATATTTTACAAATTTCCTAAAATGGTGCAAGTTTCTGGTGTACGGGATGATTCATTCTGAACTGTTTGGTTTGAATCTATACCATGGATTTGTGGCACTTAGATCAGGTTTTCGTTACATCTTTTTGTTTGGAAAATTTAAGAAACATGTAAGTAAAGTCCCAAAATGTTTGGCCGTGTAAAGCAAGATATATTTTTTGAAGTTAAATCAATGTTTGGAGTGCATACAGTAATTTATATATATTGCAAATGTATTGATTTGTTTATTACATGCACATTCTATGGGCTTAGGCCATGAAAAATTAAAAAGAAATTAAATAAATTAAAAAAGAAAACCCTGATGGAAAAACACATTAGAACTATCTTTTTTGTATACTACTAGTCTATTGTGTCTCTGATCTGTGGCCAAGGAACTGCAATGTCTTTAATATTTCTGCAAAGAGCTAGGCTTGCTAATAAAATTTAAGAATGATGAATGAGAATTTTATAGTTGTAGAAACAAGTCCAAGTCGCACAATTTTTTGGGTGTATCCAATTTGAGGGGAAAGATATTTTAATAAAAATTAAGAACATTGCGATTGTGGATCTTGGTTCAATGTTTACATTAGGTCAAATTTGCAGGCTGGCCTTGACTTTCTTATGAAGGGCTTCTAAAATAACAGTTCTTTAGAGTTGAAATTTTTAAATTTACAATGCCCTTCATAAAAACAAAAAACACAATTGAGAATAAATATAAAATAAAAAACTGTGACGATTAAGATTACAAACTTCCAATTAATGAATTTTTTACCCTTTACCGTGGAGAGAATTGCAACGAAGTTGGCAGTATCAGTATTTGTATAAGAATTGGGCATATTGCAATGGAATAATCTGTATCTTCCAACGAAGTTGGCAGTATCAGTATTTGTATAAGAATTTGGGCATATTGCAATGGAATAATCTGTATCTTCTGACGAAGTTGGCAGTATCTGTTTCTGTTTAAGAATTGGGCACATTGCAATGGAATAATCTGTCTTTCATTCGCAAGAAAAACAAAGGGAATCTATGTTGAACACATATATTTTATAAAGCCACTGCTTGACTGGAACCAACCAATGGTGGAAAGAAAGGGTATATGTCTTATAGGCCATAACCAAAATTACAGCCAGCCAAAAGCAAACAACATAAAAGTGGAATGTTACATTATGACCAGCTAAATGCCCTAGAACCAGACTAATAGAAAAAGCCTTAACTATATATGTTAGTAGGTTATTAGAGTTCAAATACAAATAAAAATGGACGTTAGAGATAACCTTATAACCTGGAATTTTCAAAAATGACAATTTATAATTAATGGAAAATAAAAATGGATATTACAGCTAACCTTATAACCTGGAATTTTCAAAACTATTTTGATGACAAATTATAATTAATGGAAAGTTAATCATTTGGCATCTCTTGGGAAAGGTTTAAACAGCCAGCAAGTTGTGGTCAATGTGCCAGTTGTTTATGTGGGGAGTGGTTCTTGAGTGGGGAGTTGTTTAGCTAACTTGTTCTAAGAAGAAAGGATAACAAAAATTGCAAACTATTGATCAAGATTCACAGCAGAAGATCCAGGATACAAAAGGAAAGAGAGGTCAATTAGTGGGCAGCTTGCTTGTTGGTGGCTTTGGTGCTTAGCAGCATGGTTGGGTATTGGGAGGTCCCATAGGCTGTTTGGCCTCATGGATGTTATTAAAAACCTTCATTCGTTAATTGTAAACAATTGAATTGACCATAATGTACCAACTGTTTATGCTGGGTGCATCTCTTGGGAAAGGCTTAAATAGTTGGCAAGTTGTGGTCAATGTGCTACCTATTTATGTGGGAAGAGTGTTCCCCACAAACAATTGTTATGTTGACCACAACATATGGACTATTTATGCAGATGTATCTCTTAACGCTAACATTCTAGATGCACTTTTAGAAAAATAATTATTTATTAAAATTTAACAATATTGTAATATTAAAATCTAATTAATAATTATTTTGGAGAATGCTGTATAGCCACGGAACTGGACATATGCTTTATATAACATGTTGCATGTATCTTGACCTTCTAGACACAATGGTAGAGTCATATTTGAATAATTTTTTTTTGAAATGATGATTATTGCTAGATCTAGCAAAAAACCTCCTTGGTGAAATCCTTGGAGATCTGAAATCTAGTGTCCAACTAGGATGAAACAAAAGACAAATCTAAGTTTCTCAGGTGCTTTAGACTCGATAGAGACCCAATTCTTCTCCAAGAAGCTCCTAAATATATTTGGAATTGGCAAATTAGAAAATGAACCCCCCTAGAAACTTGTATTTCTTTCACATTTTTCTGTTTCTCCAGATCATCCAAGGATACAAGAGTAGAGCATACTTGTGTGCTTTAGAAAATAACAATTCTACACCCAAATTTCCAAAAAATTGCTAACCCAGAACTCATAACCACTCTAATGCCATGTAAGACTTGGCTATGAAGCCACCTATGAATGCAAAAGAGTGAAAGGAAAGCATAAACATAAAACTAAATATGATAGAATAAATTGTATTCTATTTAATAGGAATGTAAATGAAAGATTACAATGATATGATAGGATGCATACAATATATAGCCTCATGGCTTCCAAATTTGATAAGGATGCACCAAAAATGAAGGGATTTCCATCTAAGTTTACAAATTCAAGAGGATAAGGAAAAAGCAAAATCCCATGAAAGGAGATAATTTATCCTATCCTAACTAAACTTAACTAGGTGAGAAAATGACCTAAATATAGAACTAGATAAGCAAAGTACCCCTTTTACACCAACAAATATCACAATTTGAAGCAAGGTTATACTACTTGAATATTGTCGAATTAAGTACAGATTGAAAGAGACAAGGATTGATGGAAGATGTTGAGTGTATTAAGTATTCTCTTATTGTAGATAATACAAACTTGTAGCTTCTTTTTGGTGGTTGGCTTTTAACCTAAAGAGGTTTTCCTATGTATTACCAATAGTCTTCTTTGTTTTGTGGATTATCTTGTGGTTTCCATAAATCTTTATTTATGCTTTTATTATTGTTGATTATTGATTTAGTATAATATAACAAATCATATTTGATCACTAAACTAAACCTAATATTTATTGTGACATCTAACTTAGATTCTCAACACATGTCAAAGCCTACTTTTAGGTTGCTTGGAAGAGGGGTATGCCTTTCTTTGTGTTGTGCATTTTTGGTTGTAGTGGAAGCATTTGTTGATTTAGTGAACATTGGATCTGTGTTGTAAAAATCATAGCAATCACACCTAGAATTGAAAATAAAAAGTTTAATGGGTAACACTATGAGTTGTGAAAATTGAATATGGAGGATCTCTTGATAGAAGGAGATCAATAGGATGAATTGACTAAAAATTAAAAACCCTCTAGTACAAAGGATGAATGCTAGAGCAAGATTGAATAGAAAGCGACAAGTACCATGTGGTTATGTGTTCTCAATTATGTTCTTATGAATGTATCAGAAGAATTTGTTACATATTATGGAAAAGGTAGGTGCATTATATCAAACTAAGATTCTTGTTGATTAAATTGTTTCCTAAAAGGAAACTATATTCGCTTAAAATCAATCAAGGAGACTCTATTGTGGATCACCTTAATGCATTTAATCTTATTGTGAGTTATCTAGCTTCTATTGGTGTCAAAATAGATTAGGAGGATAAACATATAATTTAGCTTTGCTCTTTACCTAATTCATGGTATTATTTGATTATTGCTATTAGTGGTGTGATTTTTGAGCCTAAGATTGAGGAGGTTGTTTATACTTTTCTAAGTGAACAATTTAGAAGAAAATCCATGGATGGAATTTCTAAAGATGGCTTGCTTGTTAGGGGGTAGATCTAAGGAAAAAGGGGGTAAGAAAAATGGGGATATTGTTAGCTGCCGTTGCACCAAAAGATCGACCTATTAATGCCCGATACAACCACTTGACTTAACAAGCACGGGAGGCGGTTAAGCCCTTGTCACAAACCATTGCAGCGCAGCGCTGAACAAGGAGACCAAGGGTCACACCTTGCAACAACCCCCCCAGCGCAAGCGCGGGGTTTGAACCTGTGACCTTGGCTCTGATACCAATTGTTCGCTGCCGTTGCACCAAAAGATTGACCTATTAATGCCCGATACAACCACTTGACTTAACAAGCACGGGAGGCGGTTAAGCCCTTGTCGCAAACCACTGCAGCACAACGCTGAACAAGGAGACCAAGGGTCACACCTTGCAACAGATAATAAGTCTAAATTTAAGACTAGATCAAAATATCTTGGTAAGAGTAAAGTGAAATATTATAATTGTGAAAAAAGGGCTACATTAAGGAGTGTAGACTTAAGAAAAATAATAAAGATTATGACTCCTGTATAGAGAAATTCTTGGATGATTATGTTAGTGGAGATGTATTTCTTCTGCTAACATTGCTAGTGATGACTCATGGCTGATTGATTTAGGCACCTCATTTCACATGACTCCTCATAAGGAGTGGTATTCAAAGTACAAGAAATGTGACAGAGATGAGGTGTTTCTTGGTGACAATAGTTATCACAAGATCGTTGGCCAAGGAAAGGTAAAACTGTTGAAGTGTTGTCATTGATGTCAAAGAAAGGAAGAATTGTGTCTAAGGCAAAAAAAAAGTGAAATAAGGAAAAGTTTCTAAGGCAGAAAGGGAAAAAAGTTTCTAAGGCATGAATTCCACCTTTAGTCAGCTATTTGTTTGGTTTGCGAACTCACTGGTTTGCTGAAAATTAGTTTTCCCCACATCTGTTTTGCCGATGAGAAGTTGTCAAAGAAAAATCTAAGGCAAGAATGATTTCTACCTTTGGTCGGCAAAATGTTTGGTTTGCGAACTGGTTCGCCAGTTTCAAAGTTTGCCGATTCGCCGACAAAGGAGAAAGTTGGGTGATAAAAGTTTGAAAGAAAGAAAAGTTTGAAGTTCAAAGACAAGTTATCGGCAAATCTTTTGTTTTGCAAACTAGTTCATGAGTTTGTCATTTCACTGATTCGTTGATTCCTCGACAAAGGAGGCACGAGGAAGAAAAAGTTGAAGGCCAAAGTTCATCAGAGTGGGTTTTTGCCGATAAGGAAAGTGTAATTTCATGAAAAGTAATATTTGTTGATAGAATCTTTTAGGTGAAGGTTTGTTGAAGGCAACTTTTGCCGATAAAGGAGATAAAAACCAAAGTTTGTGAAAGTGAGTTTTTGCCGATAAAGGCATCTAAGGCCAAAGCTTGTGAGAGTGATATTTCACCGGTAGAGGCCTGGAAGTTAAGATAAAAGATATTTAAATTAAAGACTTAAATATCCTATTGAAGGCCAACTTGGTAAAGATTGTTCAACGACTAGTAAATTCAAATGTTCAAATACATGGTTGGGGCCGTCAAGGTAAAATGTGGGTTTTCATAGTTTTTGGTCCAGACCCATTTTGGGTCGACCTAAATAAATATGATTTGGGCCTGTGTTAAAAAGCAAAATTTCAGGTTGATGCCGACCTTGTAACGTGTAGTCATTGGAAATTCAAATAGGGCTCGAACCTTTGGAATTACGTACATTGGAAATCAAAATTCTATTGCCAGCTTTGAAGATTGTTTTATTCTGCATTGGTGAATGTAGTGCCGACATGGAAATCATTTGTTCTACAGTTTGGTATAAATGAAAGATCAATTTATGCATTTGAATGTGAATAAGTATGCGAGCTTTGCATCGAAATATCTATTTGTGTCTGCAAATACTAAAGTGAAATATTTGAATACAAGCGAATGTGAATGAGAAGTGAAATACGTGCAAACATCAAGCAATTAGGCGTGTGGAGATATGCGAAGTTGAAGGATGCGAGGGCTTGAATTGAAGATCTTGAGTTCACACAG